>CM060463.1:5548341-6830841 GCA_030544235.1 Lepturacanthus savala
ACACTTGATAAATGTCCCTTTACAGTAATTATTACAATTTTATTTTAAATGTGTGATTATCTATGGATAGTTATGCAATTAATCACAATTAAATATTTTAATCGATTGACGGCCCTAATGCAAACACTTTAAATGATTCAAATTAGTTACTGACTCAGGAATTAAGGCTAAAGCAACTGAATCAAGAGCAAGGAGAAAAAGCTTCTCTTCTCAGTGCATATCAGTAACTGAGTATTTAGAGTCAATGTGTATTTTCTCATTAGTAATATAAACATGAATTACAAGGAGTCACCCGAAGCAGTATTTTAATAGGTTGCAGAAGAATAATTTCTTCTTGCATGCGTACACATGCCTGTGCACACATACACACACGCTTCCCCCCGTGTAGAAGGGAATATTTGGGACTAAATAACCATTACAGGGGGTAGAAACAGGCTGGAATATAAAACGTGCTGAGCGGAGTTTGAGACATTCTTATCTGCAGACTGCATTAAGACGCGGCTTTCACTTTTCTCCTTGTATGAATAATAAATCCACATGAATTTGTTCACCTACAGTCGTGAATGTTTTATTTTAGTGAAAGTAAAAAAAATAAAATAAATAATAACCTGCCTAAATAAAACATATTAACTTGTTGCACACTATTTGTTCCGTTTGCATTCCATAATGACGCCCTATTTCTTTGAATTACTTGTTCCCTTTTGCAATTTTCTCATCAGACTCTTTCCTTTCCTTCTCTGCTCTCTTCTTTCTTTTGATTCCCCCCCACCCCGCAAAACTCTCTCTCCCTCCCTCTGTACCCCCTCGTTCTTGCTGCCTCTTTCCTTCCCTGCCGTTTGCTGCTCATTTTTAAATCTATGAATTTCTGAACATCATTTTCTTGATTTTTCCACGCCCCAGGGAGACATTCTCATTCCAGCCCTTCTCTTTTTTCACCTCATTTCCTCCCTCCTGAGTGAGTCTCCCAGACAGGATGTGAGGTGACAGTGTGGCCCATGGAGGTTAGGGTGGGGAAGTTGGGGTGTGTGTGTGTGTTTATGTGTGTGTTTTAAGGTAGGTGGATGAAGGTACGGCTATAGTACTGCCTCCGCTCTTCCTAAAAAACAGGGGTCATCCATTCTAACATGACCAGAGGAGATGTACTTTAACACTTTTTTCCTGTTTAAGGATCCAAGTTGTAGAATTAACCATGCCTCTCAGAGACTCATGTTCCTTGGCACCAATACGCCTCATCCGGCAAGACCACATGCTCTTGAAAGATATACACTTCTGTCATTTATGAGGCTTCAACAACTTAAAAAAATGGCACTGCTTTCGCCTTGAATGACCATATCTGGGCAAAAACAGAAAAAAGGAAAGTGGACAGGTCCTCAAACGACCCGTGCTTAAACGAGGTGCCACACGGATGAAATTCAAATTATACCTTCAACACTCCCGCTCTTAAAACCAAACAAAATTGAAGCCCAATGATCAGCAGAAGAAGCCGGAAGGTTCTGAATGTAAAATATACATATCAAAATGCAGGGTCAAGATGAAAACATGATGAAGCCTCATTAATGTGTCAGCGTGTGTTTGTGTGTAAATATATATGAGGGTGTGTGACAGGTTTGTAACAAAAAGACTAAAATTGTATATAAAAAGCAATGAATACAAACTCTAATCAGATCATTTAGGAATTATAATCTCACAGCGACTCTTTTAAATTTCAGTAAGAAAATGATTGGAACAAAACTTTCTATCTGAACCAAGGACAGCAACAGTTTGACTTTAAAACATTTTTTTCAGGATTACCACAAACGCTCCATCATTTATCTTTGGCTTTCACAAATTAAAAATTGATTGTATATACTTTTCTCATTTCCCTCCTTGTCACTCCATTCCTCTTTAAATTCATGTCGCTGTGCCCCCCCACCCTCTCTGTGTCTTCAGGGTTGTAGAGAGAAAAACACATTTTTGACTAATCACAGGCCTGTCTGAGCATTACTGTGGTAATAATTAGAATAAAAAAAACAGGACGTTGAAATGGTAACCTCTGAAATAACCCTACATCTTACACACCAGACAAACTATCTTCCTGAATATACATCTCCAATATTATTATATATTATTATTATTATATATTATATAAACAGAAAACATCCTCTTTTATATATGTTCAATAAAGGTGATTGACTCTATCTTCATCTTTAGTGACAAAATATTTTCGCTTATACAAGACATTGTTCCCATATCTGTTGGAGGGGGTAAATAAATGCTGGGGCTATAAATAGAACTAACATTTTTAAATGTATACTTGAAAATATACAGACTTTTTAGCTCATTGGAAAACTACCAGAGTAATTGAAATGTTAAGCAATTGCTGCGGTGGCCTGGTCATGTGACATGTACGGTGGCCGACGGGGAAAAACACACTGCAAATGGCAAATCACGCTAAGGTCGGTTACCATTGCAGCTGTTGTAGAGGCTATAGAGGGATGAGGAATTCACAGAGACAGATGAAAAGGAGGAGGAAACAGAGGAGGAAGATGAGGATTAAACAGAAACAGAGACAGAAGGATGGAAAACTTCAGAGCAGGGAGCTGGCTAAGTTGCCTTCTGTTAATGTTGTTAATGTTCTGCATGCATATGTACAATGTAACTGTACTTAATTAATTAATGAACCTCATATTTTATAGGTTCAAACAAAATCCAGATTTTTTTCATTCTACTAGAGGCCTGTCTCTGAATGTGGGCTCATTCCAATGAAGGTCAAGGCTTCAATAATTCTAAGTAAAGGCCTGGGCCTATATTAGAGAATTTACAGTAAACTACTAAGAGAAATAATAATAATAATAAGCCCAGAAAACCTGTTTATTTCCCTTTTAACCAGTGTCCCATTTTAATGAACATACATTTGGACATGCATTCATGAAAAATTGACCAAATTTTCCCTGCCAAACAACCTATTATGCTATTGCTCTTGTTTGGTGGATTGGATGAAAAAAAGACTATCAGTAATAAGGAATAAATAAGACATATTAGCAATTTTAACAACGCAGCCAGGAGCTTCAGTAACATGTGGAAGAACAGTACACAGCTGCAAACATCCTGGCACCTTCTCCTGTAGATCAGGCAACTGGTGGCAATCCCGTATCTCCCCAGTTTGGGACAGAACTCAATTCGCCAAGATGACAACATTCACCACAGAGCAGGGTTTGTCAGACACTGCCTCCACAATTTGGGAGCAGAGAGAAGCGGAGTGGCCTGCCAACAGTCCTGACCTCAACCCAAATGAACACCTGTGGGATCGGCTTGGGCGTGCTTGAGTGCTTGAGTGACCAACACAGCCACGTTGGCTGACTTGCGGCAAATCCTGGTGGCGGAGCAGAACGCCATGTGACCAGGCCGGTGACCAGCATGAGGAGGAGGTGCCAGGCTGTTGCGGTTCTTCCACACGGCCTGAGGCTCCTGACTGTTTGTTAAATGAGCATGTTGTAAATTTGCCTTAAAAAATCGTATTTCGCCCTTGTTACTGATAGACTTCATTTATTCAATCCACCAAACAAGAGTCAATAGCAACAGCAGAATAAGCAGTTTGGCAGAGAAGATTTGGCAAAGGTTTCACAAGCGCAACCCACATACTCTGTTGTGCTGCTCATCCCAAAAATGCATGTTCCTTATAAATGGGGCGCCGTTTAAAAAGGGAATAAACAAGCTTTCCAAAGGTATAACATTTACTGCCAAGAAGCATTGTTACAACAGAGAAACAATCTACTCAACAGAAATTGCAGAAGTTTTTGCTCAATGTTTATGAAAGCTGGGAGACTACAAAATAAAAGAAGAAAAGAAAAGCTACCTATGACAGCTGATTTATTGTACATCCATAGTCAGCCAAAAAAAATCAAGCTTTTACAAAACTGAGTGTATAAAACACTGGCTTGGTGTTTTAGTGTGTATGTGAAAAACAAAGGATTCAGCAAAACAATGACATAAGGTGCCAAATGCATCGCTGCATATCAGTAAAGTTCAGAAGTTCTTTCTTTCCATTCTAACTTTCTTTGAGAACAGTCATTTTAAGTGTAAATATAACACACAGCTGTTGTCATTAACCTACATTTATGTTAATTTTTATGTAACAAACTTTTGTCAAGCTGGGCTATGTCTGCCCCGAACCTTACCAAAGGTCAAGTCTCTGAAATAATCCCCCAAAAAGAATTTTGTACATTGGATAAACAGGTTTTTCTTTATGGGCAGATTTTTACAAATGGAAACTATAATACCCATTAAAATCATATTTTCTGCAAAGAAAAGAAAAATGGGAAAAAAATACATGCATAATTATTAGTGACTCAACTGATAAAACTATATGCATGAAATCTTTAAAAAATCTTGGCTTAATTGGGTTAAAGGACCCAAAGCACATACATTTCTATTGTAACATCTGCAAAATGCTGAATAAATGAGTCTTTTTGAAAATATTTCTTTCAGAAATTGACAATCAAGTGAATAAAAGGTAGTATTTTATTATTTTGTATTTGGACATTCAGTTTCATACATGCTGTATTGCAATGCATGTATTTTCATGTCATAAATAATTCAACTTTGCATGAAACCCACACATGATCCACCATGTCTGTGTGCATCTGTGCACGTTGGTGTGGTGCGTGCTTGTACACAGGTGTTATAATATGTGCCACATCATCGCCTTACCTCCAGGGCTTTCCTCTTACTGTTGAGAAGCCTGGCAATGTCGCGAGCTACTCGCTCCACCAAGTCCTTGGGGTTGTTTTTCTTGATTTCGAACTGGCTCTTCTTCTCATTGTAAATCTGCAGAGGGAGAACAAAAGGGAATCAAACTTCAGGTTATTCCAGCCATTAGCGGAATTAAGGGGAGATCGCAGAGGGGTCGTTTGCTTATTGTCACTGTAGCGCGCGCGCAAGGTGGTAAACATTTACCGTAAAGCAGGCGATACACAGCGCTGCCATTATACCCATATGCCCCAGCGCTGTAGCAGAATTAAACACAGCACAGAGCCTTAATGGCAAAGCACTTAGCTAGCCAGCTGCAGTCTGGCAGTCAGGATCAAATTAAATAAACGCAAACTCCAGCAGATCCTATCACTGTTGGGTGAACACCTTGTATCACCACAATGTTAACGGCTTTGGAACTAAGACAAACAGCCTTATTTATGGCTTTGTGACAACATATCTGTGATTTAATCCAACGGGTTACTGAAGGTTACCAAAAACCCAACAGGCTGTAAACATTTTTTTTTTCCAACCCATGAAGAACTATAATCCCTTAGTTAAAGTGAAAACAGGAATTATGTGAACACTCTTAATAGGGCATTACAGAGACTAAAATCAGGACAGACAACCAACAAGTGACTGGGATGCTCGGGAGAGGAGGAGGAGGGTCATCCAGAGGCATAACGACAGATGCTTGGACCGCTGACAGAGGAAGGTACTTGGGAGATTAGTCTGCTCCCATTGGAAGCGTTTGTGAAGGCTGACTCAGTGGTCTGGGCTCTCCGCAGGATCTGTAGCCTACAACAGAGCACCACCCAGGGGATTACCACTTATCCTGCTGCCCTGAGACACTGCAAGACCCACCGTCACACCACAAAACCAGTTTTGTAAAGTTTCTCAGTAGCAAACCCAGGAAAAAACTGCTGTTGGTGAATATTTTAAAGCAATTAAAGCCTTTTTGAGATTAAATGCATGACTGATATGCAGCATTTGAAGTAACTAAAACTTACTTTTTCAATCAATCAAACATTGACTCAAGTGGTATTTAAATCCTACAACATGAATATAACTAATCTGTTGAGTGTATCTAATGGAAGTGACTAGTAAAATCAACATAATAAAGTTTAATAAATTCAACATAATAATGTTTGGTAAATTAACAGTGTTTAGTAAATTCAACATGTTTAGTAATTCAACATAACTATGATTTAGAACCAACTTAAAATGATTTGATAAATGTAATAATTTAATTTACTTCCAATTTAAATAAATAAGTTAAGCGGGACGTTTAACATTATTTGATTATTTAAATCTTATGTTTTATTTCTTTGAGTGAGCTGGACACTTCATCACTTTCATTCTGCAGAGAAGTACCACAAGACTCCAAAAAAATTATATATATATATATATATATATATATATATATATATATATATATATATATATATATATATATATATATATATATATATATATATATATATATATATATATATATATATATATATATATATATATATATTCTAAATAATGCTGTAACTGAAGGTTTACAGTATATTAAACTGTTTCTTGGGTCCCAACTAAACATCGGAGAGATTGATTTCAAGTTCCTGTTGTTCTCTCCACATGGCCTAAGATTGGTGATTTAAATAACAGCAGTTGACTCTGCTGTTAATGAAAGCATGATAGTTTTGTCAAAATATGTCTGATAAAAACAAACAAACAAAAAAAAACCTGTGGTTCAAACCTTCAGAGAGTTTTGGGGGATTTAAATCTGTTCACCTCCTTCAATGAAATCTGAGAAGCTCTTTTCTGGCCTAAAAACACGAAAACTAGACAGATGCATGTGTTACAGGTTTAAGTTAATGAGGACGTCGTGTTTAACAATATCTGGCAAAACACTGTGTCATCTGCACTGTGATGACAACTAATATCATGCTTACACTGATGATGGTTACTGAGCCTTGCAGCACAGCGTGTACGCACACGCGCACACACACACACAGACACACACAGACACACACAGACACACACAGACACACAGACACACACACACACAGACACACACACACACACACACACACAAACACACACACAAAGTCTTTGTAAGAAGAAATTGTCTAGACAACTGACACAATAAATATCCAGAGAATAAAAAAGGTGTAATAGTCCATCATATAAAAGAAAGAAAAGCTTCTTTTTAATTTTTTTTTTCCAGTATCAAATATCTAACAATCTTCTCATTTGTGAGGCCTGGAACTTGTTTTTTTTTTTCAGAACATTTTTAACAGCGATTCTTTTCTTTTTTTTTACATTAGCATTTTGTTTGTTACCTGAACCCCGAGATGAAGAAAAACTTGTTTTTCTTACATCCAATTTCTGCGAAACAAAGCCTTTCTTAGGTGTAAATTGTGAGAAATTGAGGCTAACAGCGACAATTTGTGCTTGCGGATAAACTGAACTGCATTGAAAACCAGCAGAGTGTGGCCTGTATATTTTGCATATCAAGAGGAGGAGAGAAAACACCGAAGCCTGGGCTGATCATTCCTTCACAATAAGCGAGCACATCGCCTGTATTTATCATGCGATCGTGGTTGCAAATCAATTAAAGTAGAAAACGGTGGCCTTGGGTTTCAGCGATTATCTATCAAAGTGTTTGAGATTAAGTCCGAGACATACACACATATATCAAAAACATGATTGAGATCAGCAGGTTTCCAAAATGCCTGCACTGAATCAGTATTATGACTAAATTATGAGAAATATGCCTACATTACTTCGCCAAAGTATAGATCTCCAGCTCTGTTGTGAAATATGATGTCTGTCAGATTGACGTGTTGATGTGCAGCAATTAGGGAAGGAAAACACAAGGCGTCCATATGATCCGTCTCTGTCGAGCTGAAAGCCAGGCAGGCAGCCAGAGGCAGTTTCCTTCCACCGGTCCACTGAGCAGGCAAACCTGGCCCCAGACGCTCGGACCCCGCCAATCGCCTGGCATCTTTAAGCGTCCGTTCCCAGAGGGATCGGGGGATTCTGCTTAAGTTTCAAGCGGCACTTAAAACTACTCCCAAAAGTGAAAGATGAAGGTGAAATCTGAAAACCGTATGATAATGCAACTCAGGAAAGAAAAAAAGAAAAGGAATGTTAAATGCGTTTTGATTAGCGAGGCGGTTCAATTCTTTTAGTTGTGTTTCTTTCATTTTGTGCTTCAGCTACTCATCCTGAAAAAGTCATTAGTAATTCAACAGACTACGCACGCGCGCCCACACACACTTGTTTCAGAGGGCTTTTTTTTCTTTTTTCAAGGTGGAAGAAACCATTATTGGTATCTTATTAAACCATAAAACAAGAGCAAAGTTTTCTCCGCTCCATTGACAGCCTACAAACCCTGGACTCTTTTAAGTGATGCATTTTTCAAGTCGATTTAAAAACCATGTCAAATTTGTTTTTAAATCAATATTCATTCTCTTAATGTGTGGTAGTGCTCCCTCCGCCTCTGGAAGATTCATGGCAGTCCCAGGGACATTTACAGGCTCAGCCTCCTCTTCTTTGAGGATAGAAACAAAACACAGAGGGATCAATAAAACTCATATTGCTTCATGCAGGGATTCCAAAATATTTTTCTCATTATATGCAGTAAGGTCCATTTATTTGTTTTTTTTCCCTTTTTAATCCTTTTAAGAGAGAGAGAGAGAGAGAGAGAGAGAGAGAGAACTCAGAGTATTCTGTGGAGGGAAAAAAAAAAAAACTTTCTAATGCAACTTCCATTATTTGCCCTGCATCCTCGCCTTCATCTATATTTAGGGATTCAAAATGATTCCAATGTGCTGCATAATCGTCCAGTTTCTGCTACTATAATCCTCAAAGAGCCTCATTGGAGAATGCACCGCATAATTACCTCCTCAAAGCATTGAGCCATTGAGAAATTATGTCAACCACTGTCATCGTGGTCCAACATGTAAACACGTTAGCTGCTGCCTGGGATCAGTTGGTAAGAAACACAACAGCACCACGTACTGTAGGAGTAAAACAACTTTTAGATTTAATTCATAAACCAATTCCAATAGTGGATAAAACCACAAGATCTTTCATATTCTGTTATATAACCCACTATGTTGTTGCCAGACGGGTTATAAAACCAACACAGGGGCTAAACAGTACAATATCATCATTAACCATGCCTGCATGTATCTTTGCAGCAACTTAGGATATTCTGTTTCACAGTTCAGGTGTCTAAATACAAATTGGTTTGTCTTAAAATCCAAAAACCGTGGCACAGGGTTTTATTCATACATTGCATTAGAAAACCTCAGCTACAACACTAAATAAAGTATTTTTATCTGAAGTAAAACACATTGTTACTCTTACAGCATCAATATATACCATCAATATCCACATCATCAATACAATAAGAAAATAGCTCAACATAATATCAGTAGTAGGCCTGCAACTAGCCATGATTTTGATATTTAATTGAGATTTGAGCTGTTAGTGAGATTATTTAATTGGGTTGTTTATAATCTCCTTTACAAGCATTTTACAGAATATATTCTTCATGTTCTGTAATGATCCTCAGTGTGAGTTATATGATTTTATGGACAAATATTTCATCTTTTTTCCTGAGTTTGGTCAGTTTGGTCATGTTTTAAGGTTTAAATATTAAGTATTTTTACAACAGGTAAAAATACTTATATTTATACGATTTTTATTTTTTTTTTTTTTGCAATATTTTACCTATATTTGCTCTATAACAGCAGAATAAAGTTCAGATTCAGACACTTCTGTAGTCACCTCACATTTAGATTTCTTATACACATGTACATAACCTTTGTGGTTGTGGAAATATTCTATATTTATTGTCATTTCGAGCAGGAAATCTAAAAAAATAATAATTGGGGTTATTATATCGGTAGGTGTGGGCCCCCTCGGACACCAGTGCACCGGATCCACCTGCACAGTTCACTCCCTTCTCTAGTGACTAATGATTATTGTGCATCATGTGCTGCCACATAAACAGCAATGATACCAGTTTCTCTGCCGCGATGTACAGTATGTGAAACACTATGGGATGTTTGCCCGGGGACAGCCTGCTTTATCTGCTTTATTGCTCTGCGTGGACTAATAAAAAAAATACAAAGAGAGACAAATACCTATAAACAGCACTGTAGGGTACTTGTCTTTCTGACAGGTTGGCCATTACAAGCTCCTGTAGTCAGCAGATGAGCTCCCTGTCCGTTCTGAGGGAAGATTGAGCTGCGCTGTGAACCAGACGGAGCTCCGGCCCAGACAGAAGCACCCAGCCAATGAGCATTAGGCTGAAGGAGCACCGGGTGCAGACTGACAGCACATGGTAATGCTGGCTGCGATAGGCCTGAGGGGCTTTAAATCCCCCTTTAGCTAGAGGTTGGAGATGAGTGACCATCATCACTGAAGGGCCATAAGCACATCAGCCCGCCTGAAATTATATTTGAGGGCTTTAGAGCTTGACTCACTCAGGTAATGGGGCAGCTACGGGGGGAAAAAAACTGCGGCAGGCAAGTACTGATAATCACTATTTGAGCTATGACAAATCGCAGAAGAACAGGGAAACCTATGGAGCTCTGTAACCCATAAATGCAAAAAGAATATATGCTATATAACATATCTAACTGCTCAGGTGTTTGTCATTCAACAAGCTTATCGTCACGTTAGGTGTAAATGGGACAATGTCCCCTAAAAACTTGGTACCAGATAGTTAAACTCTATTAAAAGAGGGGCATGTGGGGCATGGGGTTTGTTCGATTGGGGTGGGGGATGGTTGGAGTGTTTTAAACCTGTATAGCACTTTGTGCTACATTTTATATGTATGAAAAATGCTTCATAAATAAAGTTTGATTGAGTGAAATTGTTTTTTTTTAAATAAAAACACATGCTACAAACAAGCTTCATATTTTAGGTGGATTGTATACTATAATATGTACCTTCTTTTTCGGTTACACCATTTGACATTCATATTGTGTGAAATAAAATTGCACAAAGAATGATACAACTTCTAAATGACAAGAAACCAACATAAAAATGTACACTTTGAGAGACCTGGCGAATGTTTCTTAACTGTATTTTAAAAAGTTTGCGACTTTCCCATCTTGCCAACCATGATTTGTCACTGACCCCAGTATCAGCGGGAATAAAGAATAGATATAATTTAAACTGCATTTTAAAATATGTGAAATAAATGAAGTGTAATAAAGTGTATAATATGTCCTTATAGTAATTAAAATGATTAAGTACACTCCTGTAATAAATTATTGTACTTAGTAACTTACCACCTTTGAATCCACTAATCATTCAACCTTTTATGCTAAAAGTTTGTGGATTATTGATGTCCCTTTTACCACTAAAGGATGATACACATGGTTAAACATCATAAAGACACATTAGCCGTTCGCACCAGAAGAAAAGGGATGTGACCGTTACGGTATCCATCTTTTTTTGAAAAGAGGAAACGACAATTCGTGGATTTGAAAGGGCCGTGGATTTAATTAGCGGCATTAATCAGTTATGCTGTTGGCCTGAGACTGTGACGTCTGGACAGCTTTCTCTGTGTGTCGTTCTCGTGGGAGAAAGGAGAGGTGGCTCCGCAGAGACGCTCCCGACGGCCAACCGAACCTTCTGCTGCTAAGGATTCGACAGGAGCAGCTATGCCAATCGCTAGCAATATGCTTTCCCTGGCAGACAAACACACACTGGAAATCACACATGTACAGTGAGACACGTGTACAAAACTCACACACACACACACACCCCCGCCCAACCCTCTGTATAGCTCATGCACGTCACACATACTCTCTCTCTCATCATTAGCCATGATGACTGGTTCCAGCGTGCCAAGCTCAGAGTGTCACTGTAAACACGCAGATGGGAAGACAGAGGGTGGCAAGAATCCAGAAAATTACTGTTAAAGTGCGGTATGCAGATTCCGCCGGGCGCCCGGCGTTCATCAAAAGAAGCCGACCGTGTCGCGAGCATGGATGTAGCATACAACTGTATACCGGACTTAAAAATGGCGGCCGTTTGTTTCAATGGAAGTCGCTTGCCTGGCGCATACACCAAAAAAAGGTCCTTCTGGTTTTATTTCCACGTTATGTAACCCATAGAGACCGATCAGTAGAGTCACCTCCCATGATGCTCTGGGGCCTCCCATCATGCCCCAGGGCGATGAGAACGTGTAAATTGTGAACAAACTGACCACATTAAAAACCGTTCAAAGAAAAATAAATAAATCAATAAAATCAATGAATACATAAAGATACAGCACGGCTGCACTGTGTCACACAGCTGTGGCGTCATGCTGGGAATAGAGACTGTTCCAGAGCTTTTCTGGACGTTAGGTTTTTGACAGATAAAAAGTCCAAGACTTAAAAATATGGAATACAAAGATTTGTAATTAACAGGGGTTACAGTGTCCTGTCAACAGTTTTACTCTTGCGGTCTATGGGAAAAATGCTTTATGGGTCGGAGGGGATTATTTGTTGCAGTACCACGAATGGCCACTGGGGAAAAATCGGCATGCCTGCTGAGGTGGTACCCTACCCAGATTTTATATTACATCCATGGTCATGAGCTGATCCCTGCCCTTCTTGGCATCAAATGACGTCAGTGCTTGCTAATGCTGCGTAAAAAAAAGGAAAAAAAAAAGTTCAATACCAATTTGTGTTTTTTTTCAAACTGTTCCTCCTGGAGCAGGAAAAAGAACTCTGCACACTATGAATCATTTAGCCTAATAATGACTTTAATCGAGCAACACTTCGATACCTTCACCAGGTAGTTTTGCCTATTGATGAGTCCCTAAGAACGGCTTCATTGAAGTGAATATTTTTTTTTTTACTTTTTAATTTTAATTCTGAATTAGTGGTTTTAGTGTTTTAATTTTAAATCAATGGTTTTAGTGTTTTAGCTCACAAAAAGAGATGAAATTCCCATGATTTTGGGTACATGGGGACAAATCACATCTCTTTCCGTCACTCATGTCATCAACACAGAGACAATGGCATTTTTTCACACTACGTAAAAGACAATAAAATCTGTAGAGTCAAAATAAGAGTAATAAAACCTCATCATCAATACACATAAATGCCATGTAGATGAAACATCACTAGAATAAGAGTAACCCAAACAGAAAAATCCAAGAAAAAAACAATTTCATAGAAAAATTATATTAGAGAAATGTTGCAAGTAAATTTAACAATCAAGCCTTATGGAAACAAGATAAATATCTAAAAGCGCAGTGTCATATCAGTAAATGGTGCATATAAATGTAGAAAAATAGTCATAGAAAAGCTAAAGTAGCCACATAAACATTCATAGAAAAACCTTAAGAGCAAGTTCATCATTTAAGCCTTTTGAAACCAATTCACGTTGTTTTAACAAGTCATGAACAATAATCAAAAATGTTCCTCCTGTCAGCAGAAGAAAGTCAAAACAGTAGAGATGATAACAAATGGAAAAAGATTTCAATCTGTTTGAAAACTTATTTATTGACTTTTTTCCACTCTGGTAGAGCTGATGTTCTTCGGTAGCGATGTTTTTTTTTGGGCCGTTCGTTTGTGTCTAAGAGAGAGGACTGCTTATCTCTCTGTGAAGTCAGCCACAATAGGGCCGCGTCTGGCTGCTGCAGCGCGGAGGTTGACAGAGACGGATGCCGCATCATTAAGGAATATTAGTGGGCTCTGCCGAGCAGGCCCGGCTTCCACAGTCCCCGGGAAGAGTTTAATAAGAGAGGAACACAAAGGGAGCGGCGTCCCCTCAGAGGAGCTCGATAAGACAAACACACCAGAAGCCTCTCGCGGTTCAATAGGACCGGAGGCCTCCAGAGGAGTCCAGTCACACGCAGAAAAGGCAGGGACATCGACTGCCGCTGTGGACGCGGTGGCTGATTTTTCCTGTCCAAACGAGACAGGAGGAAAAAAAGAAGAAGCGGATGAGAAGTGTCAGCAGCGGACAACAGATATGCAGCTTGCCTACCGAGTTTTGGACTCTGGATTTATCAGCCCACGTCCCAAAAGCTTTTTCTTGTCAAATGTCAAAAGTGAAATGTACTACAAACATGTACAAGCATGTTTTTGCATCTTACGTTTTTATCTTATCATACTTAAACGGTAGAAGGATCTAGTTCTATGCTACAAGACAAGAACAACACTGATTATCTTTTATTATTATTATTATTTTCAGTTGTGTCTGCTGATTTTTTCCCAGTACAGCTCTGGAAAATATAACAGATCACTGCAAAATTATCCTTTTTTTCAGATTTTACTACTTATAGGTATGTGTTTGGGAAAAAGGAACATTTTTGTTTGAGTCCATAAACTACTGACAATACTTCTCCCAAATTCTAAATAAAAATATTATTGTTTAAAGCATTTATTTGCAGAAAATTGCAAATGCTCAAAATAACAAAAAAAGAAGCAATGTTTTCAGATCTCAAACAATGCAAAGAAACAAGATAATCAGGTGTCTTGGCAAATCCACTGCCACCAGCAGGAGGTGTAGAAAAGATATATGATTTTGTGGCGGTATTTTGGGTTTATTTTGCAAGAGTTATGCAACATTAGGGATACCAAAGGGTGGGAAAATTCCAGTAAATTCTTAGTAGATTTCCAGAAACTTTCCATGGGAAGTTAAGCTGGGGAATTTGGAAAATATTAAATTCAATATTCTTGTGCTTTGGGCTCAAAAGTGTGGCCTCCAGGATGTAGAAATCGCATGTGCATGTTAGGAATGCAGTGTATGAAGGGGTTGTGACCTCAACAGCCCTACAGTAAGCATTTTGCTCTGTACGTGTGGTTGAGGAGTGTACTTGCATTAAAAGGGATAGTTCAACAGTTTTGAAAATTTGCCCATTGCCATGATTGCTATAGTCATAGCTATAGATGTTTTAGGTTGTTTTCTTGTTTGTTGATACAAGCATTTTCCAGACCAGATTATGAGAGTCATGACATTTAAAAAAAATGTAGAACTATCCCTTTAAATCTGGTTGTTACAATATATTTCCCCCAGTAATATTTATCTTTCCTGTTAAGGGCTAACCTTCAATTTTGTAAATTTGGGATTTATTTCTGTTTATTCCCATATATTTGTCTTAATACCTTTATGTTATTGTTAATTCCCACGGAAAGTTTCCAATTTGAAAATTCCCATAATTTTGCCACCCTATGCAACACATTAGGAAATATGTGGCATCGCTAGAATTGGCGGTATATTGCTGATAACGCAGGAATTCATGCGATCGCAAAATCACAAAAAACTGGAGGGACTGATAAGTGGACAAGATTGTTGTTTTAAATGAGTCACCAAAAAAAACCCCTGATATATATTGGATCTAACACTGACAAGTGACAAGGAGCCTGCTTTTGTACAGCTGCCTCAGAAATCTGGGACACGTCAGTGTTAACTGCAAATGTGCTGTGTAAGACTGGAAAAGCTTGAGGGTCGGCGGATAAACACACACACACACACACACACACACACCCTACCTGGACTAACTAGTACATCATCATGATTGTGAAATGCCAAGTATTTACAAGCTGAGATACCAGACTCCTAGGGGGGCAATTTTGTACACGTCTGATAGAAGAAGGGTTAACATCATCTTTGGAAAATCTCCCAAAATCCCAAATTTCAAAAGGCCACCATTGCGACAGCACTTGTCAAAGAAATAAGACACAGGATGCCGCAGCAAACACGAAGTAAGTCAGAGTTAGCTGCATCTGGGCAATCATTATACATAGGAAACAAAAGGCTGGGCTAAATATTTACATACAGCCCTTGGGGAGAGTTTGAGATTAGAGTGAGAAAGATGACATGGAGGGGGCGAGGAGAGGGGAGGGGGGGTGTTGGCTTCTGCAATATTATCAGAGGGATTGTCAACCGGTGATACAAACAGGTCTGAACAAAGAAAAACATTATTGGTACACGCACAGCACACCAGCAAAGGCCCCACAGAGACAGGACTTTGCATACACTCAACCTCGTCTAATCTCTCAGCCTGAAAACGGCGCATTCACCTGCAGGTGCTTCACATGTCATCAGCCTATTTAACTCGCCGTCTCCACCGCTGCTTCATCACATCTCACCGACGTCCTTAAGTGATGCGGCTGCCATCTTCATCCCGGGCTCACTTGTTGTCACATTATACAGGCTGTAGAGGCTGATGAAAGTGCTCGGGCTTGTAGTTTTCCCATCTCGTGGTGATTGCCGCGGCTCTGGAGATTTGAATCTCGGGCGGGGTTTGTGATAAATCATCAGCGTCCGGTTTTACTGACCACGAAGCGTCCACGAGACCGTCAAACTGGCCATGAACAGTGTCTTACACGGGGGTGAAAATCACGTTTTATTGATATACAGTAAATTTTCAGAGAATAATTTCTGGAGGGGACATTAAAAAAATACTATTAATACTAAAAATCCTATACTGCTATAATACCATAATAATCTGACCCCATCATGCCTTGCCGGTTTGAGCCCCCAGCGTGTTCTGTTTTAAACAATGTTATTAAAAGTAATAAGTAGTTATAGCAATGTTCCATATTTATATGTAAGGCAAATGAAATCATCAACTGATTTTACTTGGTGCTTTCAAAAACCTTGTCAGAAACTTGGAATCTGCCACATTTGGTTGCTGCTCCTGTCTTAATGGAGGATCCCATTGTCTGACTCCTGATCAGACCAGATTGACCTCTTCTTCTTTTACCGTTGATGATTTGTTGATTTATTGATTGATTGACTGACTGATTGTCCCCTTCACGTCCCCTGTGTCACCCCCTGGATTTCTGCCTATGGTTTTACATTATGTTTAATCTGTTTCTGCCACCAAGTGAGCAGATTTAAAAAGAAAAAAAAGAAGAATATCCTCCAAACAGATAAAGCATGCCAATATGACTGAGTGCGAGGAGGGATATTCACTATGCCAAGCCACAGACGGCACCAACCAACAGGCAAACAAGTCCAGCTGGACAGATGGAGCCCGCAATGCTCTTTAACTGCCCGGGTTTTGTATCTATTCATTAATTAGCCCTGTCAGCAGAAACCAAAGGGTCACGCAGAAATGGTGTGTGTGATTGCAGCGTTCAGCAAAGAGCCGGACCAGCACAGACCAGCACAGCCAGTTGGCTCACTACCAGACTGAAGGATTCATAGTAAGTGACTTGTAGGAGCGGAGAAGGACGAAGGGAAATGTGGGGCAGCCTCCACCACCACCACTACCCCCCCCACTGCTCTTCTCTTCCCTTCCATCCTCAGTCAGGGTATTTGTCTTTCAGACAGAGATAAACTGCAGCCTTTTTATTAACTTGCTGATGGTAGGGAATTGTTTTTCCCCATCCACAAGGTTTTCTCAAATAGACAGCCACAAAAATATCCTCCCTATAATTCTTCCCTCCTCTATTTCTCTTATTTTCTTGACTTCCTTAACCTCTCCTCCCCCCGCTGCTGCTATTCCAACACTAAAACCGCCTGCATGTTGTCACAGTAATGTCTCACGCAGCAGCTAACAAACAATTGTCCAAATCTCATCTCCCAAACAATCACATTACAGTTGTTTTTTTTGATTGATAAAACACATTGTGCAAAAAATACTGAAGGCAATTTTTCCAAAAATCCTCACACAGTCTGTACTAACTGGGGTTAAGTTCACCTCCAAAAACTCAGTCAAACCACCAAACCACTTGTCACATGTCTCACAATAAGCTCCATAATACTGGGTATTCCCAGTATTATGGCACATATTTATCATTTTTATATTATCATTCAATATCAATACTTTTTACACATAAATATGTATTTCATTAAGTAATAACACCTTTTCTCTTCATTAACTGTACAAAATGACATGGGATTATATATGGAATATATAACTTTTCAAACTTTAAATAAGCATTAAACTAAAATACAAACAGAACATCTCCACATGGAGTCATATACCTCTAAGTACTTTTAAGCAAACTACATCATTAATAAAACTAATAAAATCCAATGAAAAATGACATAGCCCAGCTATGGTCAGAAAACTGTTGCTCCACAACTATTTCTCATGCTACCTACCCAACATGTGCTTAATTACCCAGAATCACGCTCAGGAAGGACTAATGGAGCACAGATATAGCCTAAACAAAGGTCGATGCCTGATAACATGAACATTAATTTAGATAACCTTATTTAAAACCACATTACATTCTTTCTGTTACTAAATGGTGAAATTAAATGGTTACAGTTGTCAAAATGCAAAAGCCTTGCAAGTACACAATATTCCCATAATAATCAACATATGGATAATATTAATGTACAGTATGGCCTTAACAGTTCGCTTTATTTTGTCTATATCTTTGTCTATATCTGCACAGTGTAAAGTACTTATAAACATAAATAAAAGGTTTAAGCAAAAAACTAATTCCTGCAGTTCCAGGGCTGCAATAATAATAGCCAAATAAAAAAGAAGTATCCAACAACGTAGTGTAATCACTCACACATATATGCGAGCGTTTAGCCCCCCCCCCCTCCTGCATTTGGCCACAAGTTCTCACCACAGGGTTGATGATTGTATCTCATCAGAGAGGCCGAGTCTTTTGGTTGTTGCCGTTTGGAATGATTACTGTGAACATTCTGCTAAGATTTTCTATACATTCCAATATGTTCACTGCTGAAATGCAGTGACATGCATGACATTTGCTATCATTTTGACTGAATGTGTGTTTAACAGTTTTGAACAGTATGTAAGCATTTGAAATATTGTGCTGAAAATATATGATGTTTTGCAGGTGGAGGGATCACAAATGAGAAAGGAGTCATAAATATGTTCTTTGAATGCATTTTCTGTAAAAGGTAAAGAAAAAATTATTCACAGTAGGTCACAGGTCCACATACAGCTCTGGAAAAAAGTAAGAGATCACACCAAAACTACCGTTTTTTTTTCTCATTTTACGATTTATAGGCATATGATTTGGCAAAAGGAACATTTTTGTTTAAGTCTATAAGCTTCTTGTCATGCTCTCCTCAAGTCTTTATCATTGTTCTTGGGTGACTTTATTCCACTCCTGGTTCCTCTTTAAGCAGAATGAGGTGTTCATGTGTTGGAATTCAACAGATGCTGGAATGGAATGACTGTAATACATGTAGAGATGCTGATTTCAGAAAAAATGCAGTGGTCTCTTTTTTTTTTTTCCAGAGCTGTATATTTCGGTTTCGCTGAATGTGTAGAAACGTTTTGACCAATGTAAACTGTAACTCACAGCAGCAGCAGTAGTGTAACAGGATATAAGTTTGGATGAATCTGGATGTGTATATTATCTCTTGTGGCGTGCCCCTTGTTTCTGCATCTAAAAAACTATAAATGTGTAAAACTGTGCACATTATGATTTGGATACTTAAGTTTGGATTCTGTGTACGTGTGCATGCGTGTTTTCATGAGGAGACGGCGCCCCGGGGGGTTTCTCTCTCCATAGCGTCTCCTCCACTTCCTCCTCATTTGACTAATTACCATGCCACTTCCACGCCGCTGATGCAGCCTGGCACCTGTCCATCAGTCTACGAGCTCGGCTCGTTACGGTCTATAGATACAACTGGCTCGCTAAACACAGTCTTATTCTGTGCTCCTTTTCCGCATAGAATATTTCAGCTTAATTTTTTTTTTTAAATAATCAATGTCCAATTGCGATATTTTACTCTGCAGCCCACTGCTTATGCTAATGTTGGTCCTAGGTTATCTGTGGCAGAAAGTATAGACACCACAGAGCTTTTTCCGCCATCTGTGTGTCCTCTGCTGTGGCTCATATTCTCTCATCTTTACACAGATGCTAAATTTGTCCCACATTGCTCCTCACATCTCTGCCAAGCTTTGGCAACTAGATTTCAACCCCTAAACTATTTTTGTCTTTCTGCTTTTCCTGTGTTGATTTAATTGTGTTAAAAAAAAAAAAACAGCCCTTGCTGCCTCTGTAAACTCTGTAAATAAGACGTCATCTGAAATCCTCCCCTGCTAAGTTCCCCCTTGTAAAACATTAGTAAATATGAAATGGATAATGAGCGGAGTATGAGCAACTTGCAGAGCCAGACACGGCACAGCGTGGATCGGCTATAATTTGGAGAGGAGACTTCAGCGAGGTATTGGAGCAGCAGAGGTCAATGAGGTGTTATTATATAATCTAAATGGGTGAAAAAAGCGATCTTAAGATTCACCACAGAGGAGCAGAGTGCTCGTTATCTAGATACATCTTTAACATGACTCGACATTGGAAAGAACAAAAACACGCCCTGAGCATGTGTTTAGTTAACCCTCTATTGCATAGTGTTGCCATATGGCAACATTTACTTTATCTTCATTTTTCTAAAAAGCTTTAAAAAGTATGTTTCTACAGTTAGAAAAGGGGGCTTTTATTTTTGAAGGACATACAACTGGTCACATGACCAGGATATCCTGTTTGTTCATGGACATTTGACATATGAGCATCACTGTCTCCCAAATTGAAGGTTTCTTTACATTATTTTGTAATTGTTTTTCCAATATGCGAAAATAGAAGTCGACATATGGAAACAATATGCAAAAACAAACTAATTAAGTGCCCTATTTACTTGCATAGCATTCAACTATCCTTTTCAACTTTTTCTTATATATATATATATATATTTTACTACATCTAATATTTTGACAATTTTAAGTAATAAAACATTCAAAACATTTTTGGTTTTTTTTAATTAAAGTAATATTTCATGCAATAGAGGTTTAAATGAGACTTACATTTATTTTCTAAAAAAAAAAAAGAAAAACAGCAAACCAATTGGAGTTGATCATTCCAATCCAAATATAGTCCATAATTTACTTTTGGCCTGCTCTGCTCAGGCCCAGCACATACCTGAGTGACAGTCCCTATGACAGCCATTTTGTTCTGGCCCACTTATCTCTGTCTTACCACAGGCACAACAGAGCAGAGAGAGAGAGGGAGGAATCCAAAGACAATTTAAACTCGCAGCGCAAGATTACATTTCAAACCTCCCAGACTGAATATTTAACCCTCTTGCCTTTCGATAAGCGATACAGGGATTTTCACTGACTCAGGAACTCAATTTAACCTCCCCTCTGAGAGATGAGGCCGCCGAAACGTCCTATAGGCTTGCCCTTGGTGATGGCCGGACCCCTTCCTTCCTCCTCCCCTACTGTCTGACACTAAGTGGCTGTCTGCTGGGCCTGATAGAGAGCAGCTCCATGCTAAGTCATTACACACGGAGCACAGCCTAATTACACACAGACAGCCCCCCATGTAACCTGCCAACAGGGTCACTGCTCTTAGAAGTGACAGCATTAAGGGGAACAGCTACACAAACCTCGGGTGAGAGATAAGGGGACGGAGGGGACGTCTTCGTGCGTGCCATGCTTATGCCTTTGTATGTGTGTGTGGGGGGAGGTGGCGGGGTGTGTGTGTGTGTGTGTGCGTGCGCCTTCAACCAGCTTACATATCTGCCCTTTGCTGAGCGATGTCAGAAATCAGCTCCTCCCCTCCATCCTTGTTCTCACCCTCCAATCTTTATTGCTCCAGGGAAAACGGCCCGCGAGCCCCTTACAGGTTCACAGTGACTAAACCGGACAAGCTCTCAGCGGAGGGAAGATATTTCTCCATATTGAACATCACAGGGCCGCTTATACAGCATTGCCGATTCCTGCCAAACTGTCTGTTTCCATGGAAACGTAGCACTTAATGACCGATAACGGAGAACAACCTGGGAAGGGGAGAGAGAAGAGAGAAAGAAAAAAAAAACGCAGGGAAGAGAGAGAAAGAGAAAGACACTGGCAGAGAGAGATGGAGAGAGAGGGGGGAAAAAAGAATGTCTTGTGGAACAAAAGGAGCAATTTAGTATCGGAGAACAGCATGAAGCCTGATTATGTCGTCAGTGTAAATGATCATTAATTTCCCTCTGTCCAGCTGGACCAGATTAATGCCTGCCCATTCTGCACTACAGAAAGACAGCCAGGGCTTAAACCGTTTCACTGGGCACCCTCACAACAGCAGCCGTGGCCTCGGCAAAATGCAGAGCCTGGACCACACCAACGTCCATACACGGCCATAAAGTATATACAACAACAGAGCATATAATGGAATAAAAATCTATTTCAATCAGTAATCTATTTAAACAAGTAAGAAATCAATGACACTCCGGTCAACAGCTCACGGCTCTATTCCTTCCAGAATCACAAACTATAACTTTATAGCTCATTAACTACAGCTTTATAGCTCCCCCCCCCCCCCCCCCCCCGAGACACTTAAATTGAGTTTTTGCAAAACTGCATTTATCATATTTAAAATCATATCCAGCACAAACGAATAAATGTTTCTATTAAAAATGCTATATTTTTGTCACCTGTATGATCTGATATTATTCAGGGCCATTATTCAGTTCAAGCTTATTTTTAATCACACGACCACACAGTTAACGTCAGAAATCGTGGCTAAATTCAAATTACTCAAATTACAAATGTGATCCAACGTTTTAAATACGTTCCTGGTGTATTTCCACATCAAACACGAAGAAGGAAAATCTTGGATGACCACGGCCACCCCTTAAATCACCATTTTCAGCTACTGCCCTCAGGGAAAGGAATAGAGTCCCCTGCGCAGAGAAAAACATCTATAGAAAATCATTTGTCCCTGTTGCCATAAAACATCCTAATCAGTAAAGACAGATACCTGCTGAAACCAGCAGACAGCACTTTATTATTTAACCCTGACTCAGTCCTCCCCATCGAGTACTTGCTGCTCCTTTTTAATGTAGCTTCTATTATGTTTTATGGTATTTTTTAAGAGTGTGCTGCACTGTGTTATGCGACATATTTGGTGTTATATGTTCTGTAAAGTGTTATATGTTCTGTTTTAAAAGGTGCAATAAAAAAAACACATTTACTAATTATACATTTGCATGCAAAAAACAGTCTATTCTGTTCTAAAATGATACATTAATGTCTGTCATTATATTCCAATTTGGTGTAGAGTGCTAGGCTGACTGCTGGTGGCTGATAAACAAATGGACAGTAGCTGAGAAGACTTACTGTATAACTTATAATAACTATGAATGAAAATATATAGGAAGCCTACTATTTGTACATCTAATTTACATGTTTGTTCATATTGCACATAGACGTTTTAAGCATTAAAATATATTACAAGTAATGCAATAAATGTAAAACATTTTAAACTTAAGGGAATGAAAATAATTGTCAGCCTTAAAAGCCCAAGATAATGATGCACATGATAGTTCTATGCAAAATATATCAAACTGCTTCCAAAGACGAGGTCAGCGGTAAAATGTTCCATTTGATCACAAATCAGAATGTGTTTGAATGTCTCTCTGTGAAAGCTGGTTTCTACATAGCTGTGTCTGATCCCACTCATCAGAACCAGCAGGCCGTTTGGCTGCTGAAAGGCCGCAATTTCACTCCTCTTTGCCTGATCTGATTATTCATAAAGAGATCAATTATACCTCCATTAAACCTGCAAAAATGCAAAAGCCGGGATCAACAGGAGTGTCACATGGATCGGGTTCATTACAAAAAAAACATCCACAACCTCAGTGAGACTAAACACATTCAAAAACCGCTGGTTGACTAACAACCAATTTAAAAGCCAACGACATTTTAGATCTTTAACCACCGGAGGACAAAATGGTGGCCACAAACACAAAAGTCAAAGGAAAGGGTCCACAAGAGGTTCAGTGTTGAACAAACATATATCCACAATGCAGTTTGCAGTAGATCTAGGAAAATACCAAAAGAACCTGTAGCTTTACAATGTTTTAGACTTATTCAAATACTGTCTTCAACTGTCTTGTATAAAAACAACTACAGATAATTAACTTTGTTCTTAACTCAATACATTATCTTGATCAGAATACTACATGTACACCCATGGACAAATCAGGATTGGACTAATAAATGCAATAATATATGAAATTCAGCTTCAACCAAAATACTTTCAATATTACTTATTGTTGCTATGTAGATGATGGACCATTTCCTTTTCGGTATATAAAATTTCTGGAATTTGACACAATAACCTTAGAGGCACATTATTGCTACCTGTTGAGTTGAAGTGGAAAGCAGCAGATTTGCCATTTCTACACTTTGGTGCTGTCAGTTATTTTATTTTTAAGGAGTGCGCATTATACCCATATTTTTTAAGCATTACTTACTTAGTTTTCTGTTCTGTTTTGTTGTTTGCATTTTGATTTATTTGGTTATGTTTTTAAATGCAGAACAATTGTACAAAGACAACAAATCATGACAAAAAGATGCCCTTCCAGCTCAGTAACACTTTCTTTTGTTTCTTTCAAGTGTGAGACTATTTTCCTCATTAACGTTCCAATAAGACATGTTCAACTGATTGTAACGGATTACAACATATGCATGTGGCGTTGGGTGTTTACCTGTTTTATGAAGTGTGTAATTGAGCTCTGTATTCCCTGATTTTAAATGTGTAGTAATGGTCTTTTCCCTGCAGCCTCTCCCCCAGAGTCTTCCAGTAAAAAACGTGTATTTTGCAAAGCAGTCTTCCCGTTTCACTGCAATCACAAATCTGTTGAATCGGCCAATAAACTCGAATGACTCCTGACCATAACTCGCAAATTGATTTTTCTACAGTTTAGTGACTTTTTGAATAGTATATCCACAATGACCTTGCAATCCACTCCTATACACATCAAAACAAGAAATAGAAAATGAAATATCAACTGTGAAAGACTATTTATACCCTTATTTGCAGGAGATTCTCTATAAATACAAAATATTGATGATTTATTCACAAAGACATGCGCACACACACACACACACACACACACCCTGAAGCAGTAGAGCCCTAGGTAATGAACACATGGATCTACTAAGTCACCCCCAGGGAGCCTTTTACAGTATTCCACAAAGCAACATTGCTATAATATTCAATTTACCACGACAAAATAAAAAAAAAAAAAAAAAAAAAAAAAACATTACGTTATGTCTTGGGAAAATAAAAAGGTTTCCTTAATTGTTGTACAGTCCCTTTGGCAAAATGATTTAAAGCTATCCCCTGGTTCCTTATAAAAGATAGAGTCATTGGAAAAGAATTGTTTTAACTACGAATATAAACCTTAACGGTAAAATCTGTTTTCATTCAGGCAGAGTGACAGTTTCTTTGTGGGTCAAGTTAATCCTTGTAACGTTGTATAGCTCATGACGAAAACCTAAATATAGATATTTGGCATGTTTTACTATTGTGATAAACAAATCGGTTGTCCCATGCTACATCTACCAGACTCATGGTAGAGTTGTAGAAATATAGTGTTGAAAGATGTCCCTGCCTCATTGTTTAGGTCTCATACACACACTTGAGTGTTTGTGTATATTTGAAGCAGAGAGACTGGGAGGCGGCCTGACGGGTGTCTGGGAAGAATTATCCTCTTTAGAACCAGAAAGTTTGCTCTTTAGTTGACTTTGGTCCGTGCACAAATTTGCAAAGCTACAGTAAAAAGAAAAAAAAAAGTACTTTCATAAAATACTCATTCTTCATGCTGTAAGTTTCAATTTCCACTTAAGTGAGTCTGTCAGAGTGGCTTCTTTATGTGTGAGGTAAAAAAAAAAAAAAAGCACAAGAGTCTGACCATGACTCTAATATTGGAATGGCATATTCTCCCCTGAAATATAAAATCATTTCTCCTATACTGCAGGATAATAGGAAGCAGAATGTGCTCATTTAAACACAATGGACACTGAGGTAATACAAACCAGTTACAAGTTCAATTGGTCTCCAGGTCTAATTTTTTTTTCTTTTCTTTCCAAAATGATGTTGTAGTCTCATTGGCACTGATTGGACTTTAACTGCATCGGAGCTCGTATATTAAAACAATCAAGAACAAAGCGTGCAGCCGTCCACTAGAGTGACTGGAGTGACTCTCGCTCTGTTACGTGCCATTTCAGACTTCTCTTATCTTATCCTTGATGGCATAAGAGACCCAGAAAAACAAGTGACTAACTGCCATTTCAGAGACAGACATGCGTAGACAGGGTCCTGGTAAAAAAAGGGCATTTGCCTTAAGAATGGTTAACCTTGGAGAGAGCCTGGGCCACAGGGTCGGTGCGCTGTTTGCATGCCTGTAGGTCATTAGTGCATGTTGACTGGTCTTAGTAGTACAGCAGAGGTGCGGAGAGGAGTCTCAGCAGAAGCCTTCACAACTCACAACTCAACAACACACATTTAATCATTTTTAATTTAACATTACAGACCCTGAAAAACACACAAACACCCCTGAGCCACCTTGCGTGCAGAAACCTCTGCACGAATACACCGCACTGCTGTGAAAAAAGGATGTGTTACATGCTTAAGATGAACTGAATCTTTTTCTAGTGCACACACACCTAAGCTCCACACAGGCACAAACACACACGCCCTTTATGACACATACTCGTCTGTATTATATTATCAGACTCAATCGGTCCAGGATGGACTATTTATCCTCATTTGATGTTAAATCCCATCCAATACAAACAAGCTTTATCCCTTTTTCCCGCTCTGAAGAGCAGTAACGTCATCTTTCTCTGGAGCAGCTACACACATACACACACACACACAATCCTCAAATGTACCTAAATCAGTTCAGTTGAGTGCATCTGAATAATTCATACAAGGAAAATTTACAACAAGCCTTCATTATGGGCAGAGACAAATGTTCGTCTTAGTGTGGTACAAAAACTACGAGACAGGTCTAAGCCAAAATGCCACCCTATAAGGAATGACCCATTACCATTTTATTGGCATGCAGGAATAAATTACACAAGAAATCTGTCTGGAATTAACTCTGCAAGGCTATAATTGCTTCCTGCCATACAAAAAAAAAGAAAATCAGCAAAACACGTGAGTCCCTGTAACTGATGATGATGATATACAGTACAGGCCTGTAAGTGCCAAAATTAACAATGAGTGTTCAAACCCACCCACTAAATAAAAAGGCACTACAGTATGTGGTAGGTTGTGCCCTCCTTCAAATGGTGAAATAATCTTTAAATGTTGGATCAAAGATTCATGTTCCTACTCAAGAAGATGATTGAAACACTGTGTCATTGACTTTGAATGATTAAGATCATATTGGTTATTGGCAGTCGTACTGTTTGTCCAGTTGGAACCGATTACAGGCTACTGCATAAATGCTGCCAATTAGATACTATGAAATAAGTTTGATGTGAATAGGTTGGAAAAAACATATTTGCTTTCAGGAAATTACCAATTTTCTTCCATATGTGGCCAAAAGCTTTACGATTATTGGACCACATTGTGCAGTTTAAAACGTCCCTGATTCGGTTATCGAAACAATGTCAGCATAACATCCTCTTACTTAATATCTACAGTATGGCAGTGAGGCTGATGATAGGATAGAATCAGTCATTTTGTTTCACTTCATTTAGTCCGCCAGCCATTGTGTTCATGATAGTTGATTTAGTTTTGCCCTAACCGGTCAGTGAAGTATCAGTCAACATGATTTGACACTGAAGCTGCAGTAGAATTTACAAGAAGCAGTTCACTGAATGTAAGTATGTCAATTTGAGAGTCGTTATTTCAGTAAACTAACATAACCGCTTTCATGCGTTGCTATTTTCAATAGACACAGCCAGGTAGCTAGCTCGCTAACCATATAAAAAGATGACATATCCATTCTTAATCCCTACCTCTAAGCTCTGATTAGTCAAATTGTTTTTCTAACCAGGGGGAAAAAACAGCCTTCGAAGACAGCAGATCTATTTGAATCACTAAACGCATCTGAGGGTGTGAGCGGCAATTCACTAGGTCTTCACCGAGGCTTCGACTGTTCCATGACAGCTGAGCAAACCTTGTTGAAGCCTGTGCGATGTGGCTCTGAAAGGAACAAGTAATAGGAACTTGATTTGAGATTGTTTTTCATCAAGGTCAAAACCACCTTCAGGCTTACTAGAATTATGTAACATCATCTTACCGAACGTATTGCCTTTTGTGTGGCTCTGCCTTGTTTTTTTTTCTGAAATCAGCATCTCTACATGTATTCCAGCCATTCCATTCCAGCTTCTGTTGAATTCCAACACATGAACAGCTCATTCTGCTTAAAGATGAATCCGGAGTGGAATAAAGTCACCCAAGAACAATGGTAAAGACTGTGGAGAGCATGAAAGCTGGGATTAAAAATAAGGGTTATTGCACCAAATATTGTTATGCATCTTTTTTTTCCCCATTGTGTACTATTTTCTTTGCAAAAAACAGCATTTTAATGGCCGTTATAGTTGCCACTTGCACACATGTGCCCATAAATAAAAATCTATTTATCCAAAGTACAAAATAATTTAGGAGGGATTTTTACATAGATCTATACATATCAGGGTTGAAAGTCATAATAATCAAAATAAATAAATACAAATATTTTGGTAGGGTTTTTTCCTCTCCATGTTCTCAGGAGGAATGGGCAGGAAGTTGACGTCATGTGACAGGAAACACTTGGAAACTTAAATTATTTGTTTAAAACCTTTTGTCTAAGTTGTCTACTATCATGTCATTAGAAAAAATGCTGTATGAGTAACATTTAGATTTTTTTTTTATAAAATAACAGTCATAGACTTAAAGGCTCATGGGCTTTAATGGGTTAAAAGAAAGATGATATAGTTTTTCCACCTGCTCGCTCAGTTTGAGAGTTTAAAGTCATTTAATCCAACAGCTGTTTGTGTGTCAGCATGCCACATGCTGTACTGTAAATACAAGTGCACAGAGGTGCATGTGTGGGTGTATTACAAGTGGACCTATATGCAGTTAAATTTAGCCATCATAGACTCAGTGAGTGTTTGCCAAATTACAATGAAAAAAAAAGACTTCCTACTACAGTGCGGTGCATATGTGCGTGGGTGCAGGTAACACAGTAGGATTACTGAACAACCTCTAGAGGAGACAATAAGAGGCCATCAGGGGGAGGAGAGGGGAGAGGCCAGATTAATGGAATATGAATGTGTTTACTGGATAGCTGTCATGACGACCTACTGATGGCTGAGGGATATTAATAAAAAGAAAAATGAATTTAAAAAAACATGGCGCGGCCCGATGGCTTCACCTACCCAGAGACCGCAGCCATCTTCAGACACGGGCTCTAATCAGCGTGCGACTCGCAATCACAATCACCCGCGGAAAATTATCGCCGTCACCGTTCTTCATCACCGTTCCCATCCACGACGCGAAAAACCGCCGCCCGTTCATCTACATTATCGTATTCATCGAGCAACAGAATCACGCCGCCGGAGGAAATTGAAGTTGGCCAGATCAATAAATACAATATAAAAATTAAATTAGCTGCCAAGATGAGGTGAAAATGTGAAAATGAGTGTCAGGGCTGAAGAAGGGAGAGGTAACGCTATCCAATCAAAACAATGTAAAAAAAGAAAAAAACAACACACGTTTCTGACAAACAATAAGGTGAGAGGCACCCGCTTTCTGTTATGGATTTAAGGCGAGCTAAAAGAGATGAGGCACCTATGCTTTGATGTGTGTATCCATGTGTGTGTGTATCCGTGTGTGTGTGTAGGACCATGACATCATTTCTGCAGCGTCTAATCAAGGAGAAAGGGAGCTGGCTTTTGCAAGAGGGCTGTAATGGAAACACAATTGACCTGCTTAATAACAAAACATGATACCCGCACTTTACCCACACTTTCACAGAGACACACAACACCTCCACATCATCACCTGCGACGACACACACACACATCCACGAAGCCTCGCCACCTGCAAACAGATCCGAACGTATCTCCGCGCTTTTGAAGTTTTATCTTTTTCTCGGTGAAGGATGGCGATTCGGTGCGTGGCGAAACTCCATCTGTTCATTTCAATATGAATGGGCATGCGAGTTTGGTGCCGCTTGGAACGGCAGAGATGTGAAATTGCGGACGGCATGCAGAGCGGCCCCGACACGCGGGGTTAATTCAAAAACGCCTTTGATGTCTGTCTGTGTGTGAAATGAGCTGGTGGTCCAGAGTTCACCATATAACACTCACACACACAAACACACACACGCATGCGCACAAGCTCATGCGTGCACGGATGGTGTCGTGCCAGCGCGCCAAAAAAAAGCCGGAGACCACTCGTGTAGCCGCATGAACCCAACCACACAGGAAGCACCTCAGCTCATATCACATACTGTGTAGCACTATCACTACAGTGAGTGATCTTAAATCCATTGCACTCTCCAGGGTTTAACTCCCGAGCAGTCACTCACATGCTAACCACATCCACATGACAATGAAAGTTAAGCCGCCTGTAGGCAAAAAAAACACACACTGCTGGTTTACACACACACACACACACACAATACCTATGTAAAGCGGTTGCTGCAGCTACACAAGCGACAGCAGGATGAAAATTCAACTCTCACACACAAACGATTATTTAGCGAGTCCTGAGCTTTGACTAATCAGTGACCTTCATCAAATATTTTGTTTTTCTAAAACACCTGTGTGATTTATTTCTGCAAATCCCAAATATTACAGGGCTGTTTAATAAAAAATACACCTAAACCAGGGGTGTCAAACTCAATTTAGTTCACAGGCCACATCCAGCGCAATTTAATCTCAAGAGGGTCGGACCAATAAAAATTAGCATATAAAATAACACAGATGAATTTGTCTCCTGCTTTTTATGTAGAGAAATACATTATAAATATTTATACTATTCACTATACACATTCAATTTACAAAACAGGAGAGAATAAAGTGTAATTTCTACTCTATGATGTCCCAGTTATTCCACATTGAAATGAATTAAATCTAAACAAGTGAAAATGTCTTGTTTTTGGTACAATTAGTCTAATAAAGACATATCTATTATCTTGAAATACCATATTCTATTGGTAGATAATTTTTCTTATTTCAGGGTTATTTTTTTGGTTTTGGTCAATTTAGTCTTGTTTTCTTAAAATAAGATTACATTGTTTGACTCATTCTCTTAATTTGTATTTTTAGCTCATATTTTGGACTTTATCACATAATTATGACTTATCTCATATTTTGGAAGAAAAAACAAAATAAGCAAAATTATCTGCCAATTTAAGATAATTCTACTCAATATTGGACTAAATATTTTCCCCTGATATTTCATTTTTGCAGTGCACTGAACAATATTTAATATTTTTCAGCAGCAGGTGAAGTTATCGCCTGCCTTACAAACCATTACAAATCAAAACTGTAGATGTTTTATCTCTTGAGTCCTGAAAGATTCTCACTGATTTCAGATGTCTGTGAAGAAGCAGGAACTTATGCATTTACTGTCTCACTTTATAAAATCATCCAGTGGGCTGGATTGGACCCTTTAGTGGGCCAGTTCTGGCCCTGGGCCACATGTTTGACCACCCTGACCTAAGCAGTCATCAATGTGATAATTAATGTTTCTAAATTTAATAAATGCACCAAGATTGAAAGCCTTTCAGAAATACATGCTGAGTGGTAGTAATTACAATTGCTGATGCAATTTTTAATAGTAAAGTCATTCTGTACTGGCAGTAATTGACCAGTCACTACATCTAAACCATTAGACACAAAACAGTAAATAGGTAAACAGGAAGTCAACCCTCATAGCAGAATTATGAATAAACCAACTGCACTCAGATTTCATTTTACAGGGCAAGTTGTACATTGTGTTTAGTAAATTGTAATAATGGTCAGGGGTAAAAGAGGTTTTTCATTATCTTTGAGTGTGAAATGACCTGCACAGGGAGGCAATGATGTTCTTTTTATTTCTTTAATCAGATGAATGCGTGATGGTTACTTCCAGGCCTTTTACTACATCCTGCTTTGAGCTCCATCAATATTTTATGCGAGCCTACATTCATGGGACTTTCAGCTCCACAAGATTTCATGGTCAAAATGTGGCAACGGTCGGTTATTATGTTTGCTTTTGGAAAAAATGACAATTATAAACGGGGCAGCAGTATAACTGTACCTATAAATGTGCAAGCAATTTGGCACATTTTGCATGATTTTTCACTTTTTTTCCACATTCTGGGTGTGTATGCAGTCCTCTAAATACTATGAATTTATTGTGGTGCATACACGGCTGTGGTTGGTGTTGGTTAAGGTAACTAACCATGCATCAATTGCCACAATTGGGTATTGTATTAAATACAACTGAAGTTATCTGTTTTCATATTTTATAGATGCAGTCTGTATCATCATTTTTATGTACATTACCGTTCAAAAGTTTGGAGTCTCCCAGACAATTTAGTGTTTTCCATGAAAATCCACATTTTAATTTACCACCATGAGTTGTAAAATGAAAATGTTATTACATTAGCCTCTGACATATTGAGCAAATACATTGTACCATTAGAACACTGGAGTGATAGTTGCTGGAAATGGGCCTCTATACATTAGCAATGTATAGAGTGTATTTCTGATTAAAAGTTATCTTCATTGAAAAAATGTTTTTCTTTCATAATAAAGGAAATTTCTAAGTGACCCCAAACTTTAGAACGATAGCGTAGATAAAACACATCATTCACATTTCTCTGAAATATTTGCTGTTACAAAAACACAACAGGTAAAATAGGCATGTATTGTATTGTATGTGCATTTGCAAATACAGTATATGCGTGAAAGCACGCACGTGAGAGTATATGTGTAATGCAGCGATTGTAGTGGTGAAGCACAAATCCCATCAAACAACGGCGCCCTGGGAAAAGGGCCAGAGGCTGAGATGAGAGTAAGTCCAGTTCGGAGCCAAAGAAGTGGGTGGATAGATTGTGGAGGAGGGAGGAGGGAGCTTCTTCTCTAGATTTTACACACACACACACACACACACAGATAGAGAGGCAGACAGAAAGGAGGGGGAGCTAGGTAGCACTTCTGAAGACACCTCTCATATGGAAGTAGAGTCCTCACTGCCTACATGATCAAAACTAAAAAAAAAATGCTTTTGAGAGCCACCCACCTCCAAGGCGGGCCAATTAAAGTTATTCACCACTGTGACCAATCAATCACAGACTCGTGCAGGTGGAGTAGGAGGAGAAGAAGAGGAAGACTAAACCTCTGAGACTCCAGCTCACCCGAGCTTCCTCGCACGCAAACACAAAACACTCGTTAAAAAAAAAAATAATAATAATAAAATACACAATTTGTTGACAATGGAGGACAAATGTCACACCAACCCCTTCACACACAAAGAATCACTCCCTCTGCAATGGAATGAATAAAGAACTTCACACACCTGGAATTTTCTAGGGCATCACGCCACTCTACATTACCACCACAGCCCACTCAGGGAACTGTACCCAGTTTTTTTTTTTTCTTTCTGTCAAGCACAGATAGCACCAGCGACACGGCGCTCATGCGCTTCCTAAAACATCAAACAGAACTGAAAATTACACAAGCATGTGAACACACACGTATATACTGCACACACACACACACACACATAATAGTGTAGAGAAATGGAGACCGGGAGAAAAGATTTGCAGCATAGGCAAAATAAAGCATCTCCCTCAAACAGGGATAGAGCTTTACCCGACCTCCAATCCTATTTTGACACATAATGAAATTGTCTTCCTTTTAAACAACTCCAAGGGCTTATTTTCACCCCCCCTCCAAAAAAAGGCAGTAGTATCGGGAATAGATCTGCTTTTTGTTTTTTTCTGAATTCGCCAAGTAATAATTAGTTATACGAATAAAACATCTCAAATGCACAGCAAGCCTATGAAGCCCTTCAGTAGGTCTTTAAAGCTTGTATTATCTCTCTCTCTAAACCAAACAGATTAGGTGAATAAAATATGTGATAATTGTTAAATTATAGCAAAAAGTATTAATTTAAAAAAAATAAAAACAAATGTCTGCAGAGAATCTAGTCTCTGTTCAGACATGGTGTAATTACTAATTCTATTTGATCTAATGAACATCTCTATTAAATAAATTGTAAACTAAACCCATGCTTACATGTGCACTTGTTATATTTGTTTGCTCATGATTATTTAATATACAAGTTATTTTAGAGCTTAATCTATTTGATATACTGGTGTTAAAGCATTATTGTGTTGAGTGGGAGATTTGAGCCTATCTCTAATGAAATTGACCACAAACATTCTTCTGCACAATCTAATCTGTAGCGTTTGGAGAATATTTCCCCTTTTTGTCTGTCTTCAAATTTCTCCCCTGCTTAAGAAAGTCTTAAAACTTTTTTTTTTAAAGTCCTCCTCTCTATCCTAACAGTTGTCACCTTAGGAGCGCTCTAAAAAGCTAAGATGCATATGAATTACTTTATCGGGATGTAGTCTTAAATTTAAGGAGACATTTTTCGAAAAGTCATGATTCTAAGATTTTTCTTAGAATTTTGGCACAAGAAGCAACTCTTAGTAGTAGGAAGCTTTATGATTAGCGGTGATTTTTTACTAGGACCTATATTAGCTTCAGAGGACAGACCCTGCAATTAAATCAGGTGAAAACACTAAATTAAGCAGTTTCACACTGAAAATCTGCTATTCTAAATTAAGATCTAAATATCTGATGATTAAAATCCTTCATCCAGTTAAAGGTATAGTTACAAAACAACCAAAATCATTAAAAATGTGTCTTGAAACTGCAGAAAAAATATAACCATAACACTGATGCATGCGCACACTGAAGATGCAACCATGTAACAACATTTAAGTTAAAATTACAGATTTCTTTAGGTTTGAAGATAACCATCAACATTTAGGATGATAAAAGTCGACAAACTAAACAAAATATTTGATATAAGATAAGGTATAGTTATTTTTAGACATTAATCTGGGAAAATTACATATTGGGCATTTAAGGGATGGTGGAGTTATATTTTATCAGCGATGTGCTCTAGTCAATTTTTTAAATCCTGCTATTTGGAGAAAATTATTATTCAAATGACATATTTTACGAATCCATAGGTCTGTCAGAGTTCCAGCTCAATAAAACTTTTCCTGCAGGTTGGGAGAAAATATCAGCTGTCGATTACGGTTACAAACTAAAAAAATTTGAAACTGGAGACAGAGCACTGACACTATATAATCTGGTTCTACTTTTTTCTAAACTGTCCCATTTTTTATTGCATAGCTATTTCAAGTAATTCCCTCTAACACCAACCAGTGATATCTGCATGCAGGGCTGCACTCTGCAGATATATGTATTTTCATTTATATAAACACCGCCGACCAGTGCCGGGCCATCAAGCCGGGGGAGCTGAGGAATCCTTGTAACCTTCCCCAGTGTCAGAAAACCAATACAAAGGCAGAAAAATAAATATGGCGTGTTTGTGTGCCCTTCTGTTCTCCTTTCAGCCCGGGGGAGTCTGGGGCTGGGAGTAATGGTGCTGACCAGTTCTCACACTGCTTAACGTTCAGCTTGCTGCTGGTTTTATGTGCCTCTAATGTCCACAGTTATTTTGGTGTGAGGTTTACTTTAGTTTTGTTTGAGATAAATACACAGTAAACGCTGAAGTCTGCACACAAACAGAATTATTTTGGGTTACGTAAAGAGTTATACAAGGGGTCAAAAAGAAATAAAAAGTGATTGGCGAGCAGATGTGTAAGCCTTTACGGCCCTGATGTGTTATCCTGCTGACCCCTCACTCCAGTTAATGGCTGAGATAGATGAATGAATGGGAATACAGACAGGTTTAAAAATGTAGACAGTGTAGATACTCTCACACAGAATGGGAATATGACTACTAGATATATATAATAAATACATTTCTGAAAATCACAATTGTTTTACCACAATTAGAGCTAATCATTGAAGGTCAGTGCTTTTTTGGAAGCTACTCTATCAGAACTACTTCTGAGGACAAAATCAGAAATGTTGTTCAAAATGGCAGCTCGAAGGCAAAAGGAAAAGGTGGATAATGTCTGATAGTCACAGAAATGGCCGTTACCCACAGAGTGGGTTTTAGTGCTGAAACGATTCCTCAAGGAACTCCAATAACTCGATTACCAAAAAGCCTTGATGCAATTTTTCTGCATCAACGCTTTGTTTAAACCACATTATAGCGAGTGTGTGCCTGGTTTCTCACACAAATGATCATTTCATCTGTTGCAGGCACGCTGCAAAGTACCTAACTGACAACTAGTGTAAACGACCAAAAGACTTGACAGTACCATGAGTACATAAATAATCACTATTGTGAAAAGTTGTGTAAATAATTACTATTACTGCACTCCCCTTGTGGGGATCAAACAGAACTCTAAGACTGTGGGACCAGTGAGAGACAGGCCAAAGAATAAGACTTGTCCAAACTGTAGGCTCAATTCAAGCTGAAACAAAACAAAACCTCTGTAAGTTACAGTGTGAAACTGAAGTAGCCGACTGATTACACAATGTCAACGCTTCAGCATCTCGGCAGAAAGCATCCAGTCCAAGAACGGAAGGCAACACAAGGTAACATTAATGTTAGCAGTACCATAGCTTCCAATTACTTGATTACATCAATGGACAAACCAATAGAATACTCAATTACTTAAATAATCATTAGCTGTTTTAAGTATATTTTGGGGCTTTTTATAGTTATTGACAGTACTGTTGACTGGATCCGCTTGTGTTGATGACTGTAGCCTCTATATACAGTATGCTATACATACTGTGCCACATGTTGGCCTTGCACTGACAAGAGCTTCTTATGGAGTAAGAATCTCTTGGCCACTTCAGACTGATATTAGCACTTTGTGAAAAGCAGAGCTGTCTCACTCATATGAATGGGGCCTATTCATTGGCATGGTGGTCTTCTAGCAGAAAATATATGGGACAATGTCAAAAATGTCATGTGGTGTAAACCTAAAAACTTGCTACTGTGATTTTTGTAAAAAAAAAAAAAAAAAAAATACACAAATGGACTTTCAAATGATGTAAAACCAACATGAATAGTATATGTACATTTTGAGAGACCAAAGACTTTGATAAACACCAGCTGGATTTGTGGGAACCTCCCAGTATACCCACTACAGAGCGTTAGTGTGTATAGAGTGTGTATCTCCTGGTTTCATGTTGTCTGTTTAAGGGTTAACTTTCATTAAATTTCTTACTCATAATATGAAGCTTAGTGAATGTTCGGTCAGGAAGACAGAATCATAAATTATTTCCTGCTCCACACACGTAATTGCATTTCCCAGGCTGTCAAATGTCAAACCAACTGATCACATCCGCTGGTCTCATCCAACCAATGGCAACTATTAGCCAAGCGCCAAAGACTTTATCAATTTACCCATTTCATAATCAGTATTGCGCAATAAATATTTTTAATTCACAGTCCTTATTTAAATGTAGATCACTCAGTGTTTTGGTGTCTTATAATCCTTCAGTCATGTTCCCTTACTGAAAATGGACATTTTCTCACTGCAGAAACTTTTGTAATAAAAAGGGGCTGCTTTCGGTCTTAGAATCAACTCATGTTGAGTGTTGAAAACCTGAAAGCTGGCCTTTTCTTAAAGAGCATTTTCATTTAAGCTCTCTTCTTGCATGGCTGCCTGCGTTAAGACGTGAGAATTAAACAAATTCTGAACAGAAATAATTAAAGTCTTTTTATTTTCAGCTCTGCTTCAAGTGAGGCGTAGCAAGTGCGTCCAATACATTTTATCAATCACAAATCTTTAAGATATAATACCAGTCACTCCGGGTGGAAAGAAACACCATATTCATAGTAAGGTTTGCCCGGTTAGATGATACATGACTACTTTGCAGAGGAAAATACATCTACAACCTGCAGTTCCCGCAGGGGACCTCAAAATTCAATTTTCCTGGCCACATAAACCATAAAAAAATATTTGCGTTTCTAAATGATCAGCTCTCAAAGCAGGAAAAAAAGGTTTTTTCACTAGGTGAAGATTTTGGAAAACATTTAACTGTTGTTGTAGTTGAACTAAAATTGTGGTCATTATTTATTCATTTATTTGAACATGAGTAAGAGTAAACCTAGGTGAGTATTGATGCATGCCACACAAAGACCAAGGGATACTTAAGACAGGCTGGCAGGAGAGAAAACAGGAGCCAGAGAGTAAACTATCCTTCAGAAATAGCCTGTGATGTTTCAGCCAGATAACATGCTGCTGTTGTGTCAGGTCCAGGACCAGAAGATAGACCCTCTCCCTCTCTCTCTCCTTTAAAGGAAACTGCTCATGGTGGGAGGAGGGACATTCAACTGTTCCTGTAAACTACAAGTGTAAAGGGCTATTAAATAAAGAAACAAATGACACTGATCTGCCCTCACATCATCCTCCCTGATGGATCTACACACTGAGAGAGACAGGGGGAGAAAAAAAAAGGGGAGAGGGAGGTGCAGCTTTAGAGAGTCAGCTTTAAGAAGTAAGAAGGTTGAGCTGCAGAGAAAGAGCAGGGGTGATGTCTAGTATAGTGCTGGGCATTTTAGACAGATTACAGAAAATTGCTGTAGTCAGCAATAGTGAGTAAATCCACCAGTGCACTTTATAGAGATATCTGTTTGTTGAGACTGGCTGCTCCCTTTTTTTTTTTTTTTTTTTTAAGAGTAGAGTGACAGTTTGGAGGAGTACGAGAGAAACATTTTTGAATTGCAGAAAAAAAAAAATGTGTTCAGTCTGCATACGACTTCTCCCTCAAGTCATAAAAACTTACCTGCTCTGATCAAATTGAGCCAGCAGCTTCTGCAAGGTTAAGGACAAAAAGGAAAATTCCCCCCTCTACACACAAACACACACACAAACGCACACACACTCGCAATGGAAGCACGAGAAGCAAGGAGGTCTGTGCTGAAGTGAGATAAACCTGCAGTCACCTTGTGGTCAGCCGGCCGACTGATGCAGCATTGACCACACAGCAGCAAAAAAAAAAAAGAAGGACAAAAGTGACAAAAAGACCAAAACTGAACCCTTTCTCTATGTCTGGTTTGTTTTCAGTGAATCCCGCACTGGTTAATTGGTAGTCTGTCATCCCGCCCTGCATCCATGTGCCGGGTTAGATTGATTTGAATGTGCATCCTTCTCAAGTTTCCAGTAATTATGCGCAGCAAACAGCGAGAGGAGAGGGCGTGGAGGCGGGGCAGACAGACACTCAGAGTTCAGGGTTGTAAAGTGCCGGGCTGAAGCGAGCGGTTCAGAGGCAGTCATGTGTGCCACACTAAATTATTCATACTGATTAGACTCTTCTTATTGAAATGCATTTGAGAGAGTTCAACATATGTTGGGAGGCCATCGGCATTTAAGAGGCTTGCTGAATTGAAAGTGGGGGGAAATTGCCACAGTGCTTGTGTTTTAAACTACATAGAAAGCAGTAGTGGAATGTAACTATATACATTTGTTAAAGTACTTGTGCAATTTTGTACTTGTACAAAGTACTTGTACTTGAAGTTTTCGATTTTATGACACTTAATACTTCTATCCCACTTCATTTCAGAAAGAAATATTGTATTTCATGTAAAAAAAAAAATAAATAAATAAACAAATATAGTTGGGGCTTCTTAACGTGATTCAGATTTGTAGTTGTCAGCAGTTCCACCAAATATATACTCTATATACAGTACCGTTCAAAAGTTTGGGGTCACTTAGAAATTGTCCTTATTTTTGAAAGAAAGGCACTGTTTTTTTCAATGAAGATGACTTCAAACTAATCAGAAATACACTATACATTGCTAATGTGGTAAATGACTATTCTAGCTGCAAATGTCTGGTTTTTGGTGTAATATCTGCATAGGTGTATAGAGGCCCATTTCCAGCAGCTATCACTCCAGTGTTCTAATGTTACAATGCATTTGCTCATTGCATCAGAAGGCTAATGTAATAAAATAGTTCTATTTATTTTAAGTAAAAGTGTGACTTTTCATAGAAAACACTAAATTGTCAGGGTGACCCCAAACCATTGAACGGCAGTGTACACCAAATACATTTTCCCTTGAATATTTAAATGAAACCCTCTGAAATTTTTAAAGGACCAATATTTTTCAAACAAAGCAAAGATTAGAGAAAACTTTGTATAAATAAAATCAGATTTATGCAACAGAGCATTGTTGTTTTTCTCATTTCCTACATTATCTATTGATCCACAGGTTGGACATCACTGGAATAAACTACCCAACTGTGTACTATAGGTAAGTTGCTAAAACTAGCTCCTCCTCAACCGGCTACAACAGTAAAATGCAATCTAATACATTAATGCACCAGGCTAAAAGTCTCATATACAGCCATATATCAGTCAAGGAGACCATTCAGCTGTATGGCGTATGTTGATGCTTTAAGGATAACGCTCGTGTAATTTTACTTACGTGAGGAACATGAATATTTCAGGAGCATCCCTCCGCCTGTGTACAATTACAGTCCAGTACAGGGAGTATGCGTGTCCACCTGGTGTCTTAATATGTCCATAATATCTGTCTGCATCTCTAATCCATCAAATCTCTGTAATGACAGTACGTGGGTGTAGGCAAACTGCTCATGTGCTCCTATTAAAACTGCTCTGAGTAAGCCCGAGGATGTGGAAACAATGGCAGTGTCCAACGCCGCCTCTCATCGTCACATACTGTAACACATCAAACACAGCGGCGCAGGGGATAATGAGGGGGATAAGGACTATAAACAGCATCAGTCTGCTCACATTCAAATTTACCAATTCTCGTCCTTCCCCTCTATCTTCTCATCCATCTTAAGTAGTTTGACTCTAAATATACACACAAAACCGCCTGAACATCCATCTCAATTGTCAAGCCATTCTTCATCCCCTCTCTCTCTGTAAAAAAAAACCTCCTCCTCCGCTCTAAAAGACACCCACTCTCCTTGTCTATCTACACTCCACACTCTTCCATTTGAAAACTTCCAACTCCTCTGATACATCACTCACCCTCTATCTCCCTTTCTACTAGTTCCTTCTCGAGGAAGAATAACATCTTGACCAAACCTGAGCAGAATATCTTGGGAAGTAGTTTTTTTTTGACATTATAATAACTTGAGTTTTATTCATTTATGGATAAACTTGGGGCACAGGAATACACTAAAACACATCAACATATTTCACATCCCATTTTCAACTATTATTTTTTTGTATTGTCCTGCCCTTGCCTTTCGCTCTATTTCACCCACTCACTACCTCACTTGTCAAAAAAAAAAAAGAAAATCTCAACCGAGAGGAAGTGAACAAGACCACATTATATCTAACTTCCTTCCTTGTCTCTTTCCATGTAAGACAAACTCAAAAATAATTTGCACACACTTTACATTTTTTTTGTCTGTGAGAATAAACTGCGCATGAAAAGGAAGGGGGCACAGAGGGAGACAATCTTGTTACCAGCCAGCATAGCCCTGGGAAGATTTCTATCAGACACACGTATAGAGAGAGGCATCCATTTAGAAAATGGCTTTTCTAGGCATGCTGGGCCATTTAGCACACCCTGTGACGTCTCCTGTTTGGGGCCATGATAAATGTTCTTTCACAGTCGCTCCCGCGCTCACAGTGAGGCCAGTGCACGCACGCACGCACGCACACACGCACACACACACATGCACACACAGCCATATGGACACCCTACACAAGACATCACTTGGATGGACATCCACAACTTGTTGGGTTTGGCCCACAGAGAAAAGCTTGGCCACTTCTGGTAAATGAGTTTAAATCCACACAACATTATGTCAACATCCAAGCTTTAGATCTCATTAAGCTCACCAACATCCATACCAGTTTCACAACAAGCAATCAAGAGCCATCATAACATATAGCGCTGGAAAAAAAATAAACCACTGCAAAATTATCAGTTTTTCTGATTCAACATGAACATTTTTGTTTGAGTCGATAAACTACTGACATTTCCCCCAAATTCCAAAATACTTGTTTTATTTGATCATTGACAGTCAGGACAAGCATGAAGATTCTCCAAAGTTTTAAGGTGTGGTTTATTAAGTATCCAGAATGGCAATATCCAGGAAATCTGTTTGGTTGAGATAACCTGGCCATATTCTATTATTAGGGATGTAGAATTCCTTTTCCCTTCTGTTGTGAAACATCATGATAATAGTTTGTTAAGTGTTGGACAAAGGTTATTAGCTTTAGGAGATTATGATGGATGGTGTGGGTAGGGAAGGTTTTTTTTTGTTTTGTTTTTTAAGGAGTTTTTCCTTGTTGTGAGGGTGTAAGGACAGGGGATGTTGTGTTATACAAAGTGTAGAGCTCATTGGGGTGAATCTGTGATTTGTGATTTTGGGCTACACAAACAAAATTGACTTGACTTGACGTTTGGGCCAAATAACGAATAGCTTCATTGAGCAAATAATTCATTCTGCATGCACAATAAGTTGTATCTTGCCTCCAGCAAAAATTAGTAGTAGTAGTTTGTGATAATTTGTGACTCTGGTGAATACAAGTTTAGTGGTTTTATTAACTGTTCAGATAATGTTCTGCTCGAAAACCCCACTGGGTTATCTCAAATAAGCTCCAAGCATATATCAGCACTGTTTTTTTTCCTAATTCCTGTAAAGACAATATTTTGAAGGTACAAATGTTTCTTTTTTCTCTCATGAAAAGCTTTCACCTTGAATCCCTATTGAAGTCTACTGCAATTTAGAAATCCACATGGTGCAGCTGGAATAGGATCTGCATGAACGACAAAAGCCAAATCTTTTGATAGATCGAGGTAAACATTCTCCGTTATGTTTTGTTTATACAGGATGAGTGCTAAAAATCAACCTCATCTTTATCCTGCACTCTTAGTGTCTGCCTAATATCCAGTAATGGTCGTTAACCTTTACACCCGCCATGATCCCCGTCAAGCCACTTCCTCCTCTCTGGGACCCATCAATGTCGCCACCATACTAACAGCCATCACACTAACCATTGTTACTGCTCGCATTCAAGCCGCCACAGGCACCATACCGGCTGGATGAATCACACTCACCCATACAGCAATAATGAAGCATTTATCTCAGGGTGCATTACAAACCCTGGAAGCATGCCGAACATGCGCACACAGCAGAAATATGATGGAACAATGTCAATCACACTCCGCTCCGCCATCTGCTACCATGAGACAGACACGTGTTACACGCAACCTCATGCAAGAACACAGATGTGAAAAACAGACACCACGTTCTGCAAAATGTGTTTTAGCGGTATATAACTTGAAAAATATGTTCTTTCTTCAATCAAGTGAAATATTCTGCCAGTTGGGTGAAATTTTTTTTTCTTTTTTTTTTCCCCCCTTTGCATTGAAAAACCTTGTTTCACAAGAACTAAGGTCAATCCAAAAGTATCTGGGAAAGTACACCACCATGAGTTGTAAAATGAATAGAAATATAGTCAAGACATTGACAAGGTTAGAAATTATGATTTGTATTTGAAATATTTTTAAATGAAGTAAAAAAGTTAAGTTTTATAGCTTCTCTAATCAGCTAAACTGTTTTCATCTGTGCTGACATGATCGCACAAGGGTTTTCTAATCATCCATTAGCCTTCTGACACAATGAGCAAACACATTGTACCATTAGAACACTGGAGTGATAGTTCTAGAAATGGGCCTCTATACACCTATGTAGATATTGCACCAAAAACCAGCTGCTAGAATAGTCATCTACCACATTAGCAAAGTACAGAGTGTATTTCTGATTAGTTTAAAGTTATCTTCATTGAAAAAAACAGTGCTTTTCTTTCAAAAATGCAGAAATTCCTAAGTGACCCCAAACTTTTGAACAGTAGTGTATCTTGGGGTAAAATCATCTCACAGGAATATATTATGTAAAGACTTAATACTAAAACCGAATGTGTTTTTTTTTAGACATTTTTGCAGTGCTCTCTCACAGACCCACGCTTGGGAGCTAATGTTGTAAACGCTTCACCCGGTGAAATCATGATGATTAATAATGCAGGAAAAACGGCTGCGTCATCCGCGAGCGTGATGTCAACTTACCGATCTCATATGCTGGGTTCCGGTGACGTGCTGCAGAACCTTTTCCAGCTCCTTCTCGATACGTCCAGCCCAGTGAATCATTCTGGAAGGTAAAAAAAACATGTTCATTCTGCATCACCTGTACATGTCCTGTTCATGTCATGGTGTTTGTTTCTCTTTTCTAGATGTGTGAGTGAGTGAATGTGCTCAACTGTGAGAGTGTTAAACCCCCCCCTCCCTTCCCTCCCCCGATCTTTGTGTATCTCTTTTTCAGTTGGCGAACCGCCACACTCTTCCTCTCCTATCTCTACTAATGTCTGGGTTAGTCATCAGCACCTTCCCTCCCCATCACATCCGGCATATATCTGCTCAGCGCTGGCTGGACTGGCACCGAACGTGCTTGTCTTGGCTCTGCTGGGATCAGCAGCACTGCAATAAAACTGCTCAGGTCTGACAGAAGTGCACCCTAAGCAGGAGCTGATCTCTGTCAGACAGAGCCAAGTTTGGAATTAAGAGATCAAACGGCTGGAGCTCATCACTGTATATCTCCCAGCAAGCAACAAATGACTTAATGGATCAAGATTTATTTTTTTTTTTTTTTGCGAGATGATTTTAAAGCAGCAACGATGGGGGGTCAACCTGGATACACGCTGAACAACCAGCGAGAATTCTTTGACAAACTAATTAATAAATTATGAAATCTCTCAATCAAAGCAATCAGATGAATGCGTTCTGTCATCTGTTTGCAAGCCAACCACTGACTCCCTGCCAACCTTTTCCTTTCAGCAGCCCGCAGATAGCTAATCACTAGCATCAGCAGCAGCAGCAGAACACAACACAACAGAGTCGTTTGTCTTTTAATATGAGACAAATGTCATCTTTAAATGTCAGATTTGCTCAGAAGACAAGTAGACAGATTTATTAAATTGCACAAATCTGCCAGGCAGTGACAGCGGCGCTCGTCCAAGCCGGAGGAGCGGGGCGTCATCGGGAGAGTAACGCCGGCGAGCGTGTGTTTATAGGGACGAGATTAAGAGAAAGCGAGGAGGCCTCTGAAAAGGAACTGTGCAGAGCGGGACCGTGGAGGAGAGGCCGTTGACTACGAAAAGGTCACCTCAATATGAAATGAAAACAAGCTTACAGTGAGAGCAGAGCCGAGCAGAAACACAGTGATACTAACAGTGAGGGACAATACCTCTGTCCCCAAGCCAGGCAGACTTCTTATGCAACTTCATTAGCCTACACTATACACACAGTGTTGTTGTGTCTTGAATTGGATATAAATACGCACACACATCTGGGAAATCTTGGCAAAGTCACAATATTTACCCATCAGAATGTTTTTGATTTGATATCAATTATGAAAAACATGGGTATTACTATTGGTGACTTTGTGCAATATTTAATCTAAGTGAGGGTCAGATATTGTCTGAATGCAAGTAAAGAGATTTTGTTTTAGGCAATAATTCAACATTATCATTCACTTGACATGTGAATATATTGTGGTTTAAAGATCCCATGTGAGATATTACATCCATGTATTTACCAGGTCTACAGACAGACAATTGCATTATTGTGTATTCTCTTATTCTCTCAATTATTTCATAACATTTAATGTAAAATTAAGCATGATTAAGTTTACTCAAACTTAAATATGCAGACTGACATCCGGACCCACAAAGAGGCAGCAAGAAGCAGCCTCAACACAACACCACCGACCTGTATGATCATACAACGTTTAAAAGTTTAACGCACTTACAAGGACCTGAGACATGAATTGAATTTCATGTTGGACTAATAGTAAAAGATTCAAAGACAAACGACATTTAACAATCCCAAATATCCAGAACTCTCTATTTACAGAACTGATTAACTCAAAGTGAGACTAGGAGTTGTCATTGTGCACAACATGAAAGTTAACTGATGACCTCTGTCTCTTTGCGGTATGGTGAAGTCTGTGTTTTGATGCATTTCCCCTGCATTTCTTATTTGTTGGCCAAACGTTATGAAAAAAAAGCAAAAAAATGCTCTGAAATGAGTTTGGACGGACGACCCGTGTGTCAGCCACACGCCGACACTATGTCTGCAAGTGCAACGCTGCTATATCTTGGAGGGCAAAAAGGTGGACTACTTTTGTATGTGTGGAAATTACTAAATTCGTTGAAAATTCACTCTGAGTTTCATGTGGACTGGAATGATATTTAAACATACACCTGTCCATTTAGATTCCAGTTATTGGCACAGCTTTTTTCCACATAATCGGGAAATGTGGAAATATTTCCCCAACGTGCACACACATTACTATGCACACAAACAACACTGCAGTACATTAACTAAATTAAAAAACTGACCAGGCTGCCAGGTGGCAAGGTATACATAATGTGCGTTTTCTTGGCACTGCCGTCAAAAAATGGACTAGAGGACATTCTGCCCTTTCTCGTGGACACATTTCCTCCTCTTAGACACACACACACACACACACAAGCGCCAACCTCTGTGTGTGTGTGTGTCAGGCTTATACGCCCGATGGACGCCCACAGCAGCTCCCCACACACTTCAATTAGGTAACTGTCAAAATCTGGCAAATAGCACAGTGACGTGCGACACAAAACCCAGTTTTTAAGTCCCAGGAGATGGCTGAATGTAATACAGACTACGTATATGACCGGGCTATTTATCTCATTTTCATCTGCTTAAACCAGGACACGGGAGAATTGGATAAATGGCGTGTACTGACATTAACGTTGTCTTATTAAAAAAAAGGCAATGTCCTTTTAATTCTGAGAACAAGACATTTGGATAAAAAAACTGCTTTAAGATTATGAGCAAAGCATTTAATGACTTACTAAGATTTCCAAAGAGCCATTCAAATACAGTAAATATGATTTAAACGCAAGAAATCCAAATGTAAAGGTAATTACCCGCTTGACTTTTCTTTAGTGAGCTCAAGTGATGAAATGAATGGCGCAGCTAATTGTGGTTTGAAGTCAATCAGCAGTTACATGCAGGATAACTGATTTTTCCTTTGAAAGTCACCTTGGCCATCAGGAACAACAAAGCTTGAGAGATTTCAAAGAGATGATGGGGGGGGAAGGTGCATCAGGCTGGAATCATATCGATTCCCGTCATCTCTGTGAACCTGACTTGACTAATCATGACTGGGGGCTGCACATCATGTCAACATCAAGATCACCACGTCATGATCACAAACAGGGCGACAGAGCATCTGAGGCGATACTTAGATTGACTTGAGGGAGGGGAAACAGCGGTGCTCCGGCTTCACGGGTTACTGAACAGGAGGTCTGAAAATGTCTCGAATGAAAGCAAATGTCACTTTTTCTAAATTATAGTAACTCTTGTTTAGAGTAGTTTTGACACAGGTGGCAAATTGTTGCAGCAGAGACATGCCTCAGCAAGTTATTCAAGGTGAAACTGCTCTATTGTTTGCACTGTGGGAGAAAAAGTGTGCTTTGGATTCCAAATATTATTCCAGACAATTTCCCCACTAGATAGAAGATGGAATAAAAGTCAAACAGTTGAATGTTCTGCCCCCCCAAACACACACACACACACACACACACACACCAAGATTTTCAGCGACTTTCTGTGCCTCAAAAGCAACAGTTTACAAAAAATGACAACAAACACTTCTAGTCAATGGGAGCATTTAAAAATTTAACAATTGATCCACGCTGCTCCATTTGTGGCCGAATAGAGTGTGGGCAAGTTGCCGTGGAGTTTTGCCTGAGAACACGCAGGTTCAAAGACGCGGATCTCCTGCGGCTCCGACTAATTGGTTTAGTATCTGAATCAAAAAATCATGCCATTAAAAAAGCGCATCCTGCTGTGGGATAGAAACGATCATCTCCACGGTGCGTGTGTGCGGAAGATCCAGTGAAGCACTTTTGAGACTAGAGACTAGCCTCGTTATAGCTCAGACTATCCATCATGCGTAAACGAGATATACCCCCCTCCACCCCCCACTACCACGCAGTAATATCAAAACACATCCACAATACGTATGACTATAAATATAAGTGTGCGTACTATGCTGCTGGATGTGTTATAATAACACATTATTGCCTGGTTGGGATATTCGTGGCACCTGTGCATGCTCCTCCCTTGTAGCCCGCTCCCATGTTGACTGTGACAAATTGTATAAGGCTTTGGGGTATTAAATGCCACTGCCCACAACAACAAAACAACAACAATATAGGCTTCATGAGAGCGAGGAGGTTCATAATGCAGCGTCAGAAATGGAAGGTGAAACGGCGCCGCACGGGAAGGCTTAGACGGGGCCACCTGTCCTAGTTCCGCGCTCCGCGCCCCGGTTTTACCCCTCTTACCAAAATAAAAAAAAAAAAAGAAAAAGGTGCAGGGTACTTACGTGTAGTGCTGGGGGAAGAGATGGGTCCCGTCTGTCGGAGAGGAGACGCATATAATAAGTACAGTTTGGATCGAGAAGAAGCAGAAAATACCGTACGACTGAGCGCAGATCGCCATTTTCCATTAAATATTCAAGAAACTGGGGATAAATAAGAGAAGGGCCGGAAGGACCGTCTCTCGCGGCTGAGCTAAGAATAACCGGGCTCCGGAGAAAGTGTGTGGTGGGAGGTGATGGTTGACGGAGGCTTCTGGACACGTCAGCCGCGGCAGTGAAATCTCAATTCGGAGAGACGCGCGCGCACACACGCGCACACACACACGCAGGATTGGCAGCTGAAGACACGGGAGATGAGGATCAGTAAAGATGCTGCTGCTTGCCGCCGCCGCCGCCGCTGCTGATGCGCCTGGCTGCTGTCTATTTGCGCACTCGCTGTCCTCCCTCCCTCTCCGCCGCTGCCGCCGCGCACATTTGCTCCTGTTCTCTCTCCACTCTCTCCAATGTAACGAGCCACAAGGTGTGAAGCTCGCCGCGACGCGCACGACGCGTTCCGATCCAGGATTTCAAAATAAAACCAGCTGTTTTAGGGCAATGTGTGGCATTAAGGTAAAACAAAAATAATGCAGGGAGGTAATTGCTGCAAATTGATGCAAATCCAGAAAAAAACGCCTTTACATGAGCATTGTAAAGAATCATACGTGTGACTGACAGCAGCGCAGCATACAGGCCTAATACCCGTCGACTTGGATGTTTTTACGCACAACCTTCTTGTAGCGACGCTGGGTTTTATACTGAAGGTCAAAATCGCCAGAGTCCTGTATTTATTCAGTGTATCTGCGGGAATTGACGCAGCTGTGGCCACAAGCGGACCTTCCTCCATTCAAACCCGCTTATTCCTGGGCGACGGACGGGGGCGCGCATCAGGCCACCTCCTCCTCCTCTTCCTCATGTCCACTCTCCGTGCACTGTGTCCTCCTCCCCTGACTAGGGATTGTGAGCAGAAATCAGGGCTTTATTTTGGTAATTAGAGGCATGGCTCTAGAGGGGCGGAATTGTATTAACTGGAGTGTAAACATTCAGCAATCACCTTGGGGGGGGCCCACTCTCCAACTACATTTGTTCTACTTATTAGCGCATCTGGTCCAATGGATGAATATTTGAATGAAACGCGAGGAGAATTAATAACTTCATTTTTTTGCATGACACCTAGCTGTTTTGTCAAGCTGTCACCTGCTGTTTAGACAGAGCGGGCGTAGGAGCATCTGAAATGTAACTTTACAGAAAAAGGCAGGACATAGCTCCTTTTTTTGGGAGCATCTGGCCAGCCATAAGCTTGTTAATAAGATATATTTTACTGGATGTTTTCCTCTGGACATATGTCAGATACAGTTTATTTTTACTATAAACAATGAGGAGCGATGCACTGAAACCTCAGAGTGAATCTAATTCAGGATGAAGCTACTACTACCCTCCCCCCTAGGAGAAATGAATATCTCACTGTATCTGTGTGTGTGTGTGTGTGTGTATTTGTGGATGTGTGTGTGTCATTGTTTGTGCACCTGTACCTGTCCTACCTTCTCCTGCCCCACTGTTTGTTCCCTGATCTTCCTATTTTCAACTGGAGGGCACATTAGGTGTGTCGCATCTGCACTGAAACCAAACACATTTCTCAATGGAGAACACACAATAAAGGACAGTGCTTTTTCACAATGTGTGACAGGTGTGTTTCTGCCCTCGATGTTTCAGAAACAGGTGACACGGTCCTTTGCAATACACAGAGATTAGACGCTGCTCCAGGGGTGGAAGTATTTAAGGCTCAGTTGTTTTTTTCCCCTAGTTGTCTCAGAGTCAAAGCTCAGATTCAGGACAGTCTCATACCCTTTTCCGCTCCTGGGTGAGTCTAATATCTGTCCGGGAGAGACAGGCAGCGTTTTCGGCCCTGTCGTCCTTGGCTCAGCCGTTCAGTGGGGGAACGCACAGGTTCTCTGCTGCAGAAAGCCACGCAGCAGTCGGCAGCGTTTCTGTCTCTTTGCTGACAGGGAAGAGAGGCTGTTTGGGTAGAAAAGGACACTCTGCAGGGCACAGGCCTCAGTGGGAGAGGGAAAAAACCCACCTGATGGTGCGGGGTGAAGAGCCGCGGCAGCGGTCCCCGTTTATGTATATAAATGTCACGCATCAGTCAGCCTGAACAAATATCTGAGCTCGTTCAGCAGGAAACAGGAAAAAATTGCTCTTTTTTTTCCCCCAGAAGCTACTCATTTTTTGAGACAACCAACCCTTCCGACCCTTTGAACGAATCCATGCCAGAAAAGCAGGAGTCCTGTTTTTGATTTATTGTTTTTTCCCTGTGCTGGGGGAAAAAAAAAAGGAAACAACCTTCATTGATTGCTACTCTCACACATTAATTTACTGTATTATGCTTTCCATCATGTCGCTAATGATAACAACAAATAGATACGGGTAGAGTGATGTTGGCTATCTGGCTCACATTAAACATTTGTGCTGACTCACAGCCACCCCTTGTTGTCTTCCGTTCAAACATACATTAGGAAGAAGCTGTCTCAATTTACCTGGCTCCCGTGGTGTGGAGAAAGAAAAACAAATGGAAATTTAATTTTGAGTTAATGTACAAAATGTGCATTTTTTTAGTCACAGCTGCCCTTAGTAGAGAGGATTTGTGCAAACAAAACATCAGGGGGTAGAATATCTCTAATATATATATAATGCCTCTGGGTGTTCTGCAATCGCCGGGGCCAAGAGAGGATCGGCAACCAATTTAAAAGGAGTAATTTCTGATATATGGCCTGTTGGATTAAGTCAAACCAGTACCTTAAATGCTAAATAATTTCCTTCTGCCTCCATGAAGGTAATTGGGAAGGGGGAAGGTGGCTGAAAAAAAAAAACAGCGAATAAAAGAGGTGATTGTCACTCCAGGGCCTTGGATCTCTGTGAACATGCTGTGATGCTTATGGAGAATCCACTCTTTATTAGAGCTGATCGATGAGACCAGCTAAGGGATCCGCTCAGTGAAAACACACAGATCAATGACCTCAAGCTCCGCTGATCCTCCAAAAACGGGCGAGAATCGTGAACAAAAGGCGTGTCTCCGCCACTCGGCCTCTCTCCGATTGGTCGTGCAGTTTCTCCTGAAGTGATTGACCTGCCAATCTCGTATCGATCAGCGGAGTAGAGCGGAAGGGAGACTGGGGACCTTCGCCGTTTCTGTATTGGACTCCGAGCCCTTTCTTGGGGACTGCTCCCCCAGACAGAGGCCAAGCAGGTTGGAGTAGAATTAATCACTGCTTGTTTCCCCTGTCTCCAGGCCCCGGGGAAGTCACTAGTAAAAGGCGCAGCCCACACATCCAGACACACACATGCACGCTGGTCGCTTATCTTCTTTTTCCCTTCCGCCTTATCCATCTTTCTCTCCCTCCCTAACCTCCTCCTGTGTCTCGCTCTGTGGCCTGTGTGCTGACGTTCTGCTGCGCTGCACAAAAAGTGAGGCAGCTTCACACTCTGTAAAACCCGGTCTTGTCAGCATGCTGAATGTTAAAGATTTCATATTTCTGATTAGAGGAAGACGGCGCGAACTGCGCTTCCGCTGCACAGGGTAGAGCCGGCTTGCCCTTGAGAGAGAGAGACAGAGAGAGAGAGACGGAGAGAGGGAGCGAGAGAGAGAAAAAGAGAGAGAGTCCCGGCCCTCTCAGCTAACTTCGATGATCCTCTCAAGTGCTCTCTGTAAAAACAGGATATTCTGTCACTCATTTACTTTGAGGGTGATTTTTTCTCCTTTTTCTTAAACAGGGCAGAGAAGAGTCCGTGTCCTTGTCCGCTACGGGATTATAGTGAAGAGATCGGTAGAGTGATTCTGGCAATCAAGGTTATCTTCCCCCTGTGTCCCTTTCAGCTTACTCCCAGCTCACCTCGCAGCTTATCGTCCCCATTTAGTCTCATCCACTCGCCAGAACAGAAACCCCATCTAAATATCACATAGACCTTCGTTGTTTACAGAAAATTCGGTGTACCCCCCCCCCCCACATCCCTCGTAATGTAGCCGTCGCCGACACGACCTCGACACTTTGTGAACATCAACAACAGAACATCTCATTCAGACCACGGCGGTCTCTTTGTAAACATCCCTACACTGTAACGTACAAAACGTACCGAGCGATGTCGGGCCGCGAGGCACTCTGGGACTTTCATGCTCAAATGTCAGAGCGTTTCATCCTGATGACGATGACTCACACCCCCCCCTTTCGCTCTTAGTCTGCATGAAAGAACAACAGCGCCAATTAATGACCCAACCTCCTCACGTGCAACACTGGGAAAACAGGCACTATATCAAATGTTACAGCAGGGCACACAAGCAGACCCCCCCTCCTAAACACACACACACACACATACAAACATAGACAAGTGGCTGCATGCAAAAACAGAGCAAGACTCAGCACTCATTGACATGCTCTACTAGAAGCCTAATGGCCCCTGGGTAATGGCCTCTTTGGTCTTCAGGAAATCCTCCCTCATGCATACATCAAAGCTGGGATTGAGAAGGATAGAGAGAGGGAAATAGAGGGGAGGAAAGAGACATCAGTGCCACACAGGGAGAGTGGAGAGGAAGGAATTCACATGCTGAGGGAAGCTCTTACAGGAGTCCTTTTTTGTTTATCGTTTTAATGGTTAGGTCAAACCAACACATTTCAGGCGTGAGGTACAGACGTTGTACTAGACTAGTGCTCTTGATTTACTTGATTCTTCAATCAGATATTTAACCAATTTAATCCTATAAATCTATGACTGTCATTTTATTCATTTTATTCTTAAAATAAAATAACTAAATGTTACTCATACATATTTTGTGCGTCCTGTCATATGACGTCATCAAGTTCTTGCCCCTTCGTCCTGAGAACATGAACAAACCCCCCAGGAAAGGGGTCATTTTGTTTAGATCATTATGATTTTCAACCCAGACATGTATATATCCATTTAATCATTCAAGTCTCTAGATTAATCCCCCACAAAAGAATTTTGGATGTGAGATAAATGGGTTTGTTTATGGAAATATTTGTGCAAACGGCAATTATAATAGCCATTAAAATACTATTTTCTGCAAAAAAAAGACTAAAATATGGAAAAATAAATAGATACTAACATGATTATTAGTGATTCAACTGATATAATTATACGCATGAAAATAAAATTGATACAATTAAATGGGTTAAATGAAGTTGGCTCCCTGTGTTTAGACAGCATTTGACATTGCAGAGATTTTCCTTGAAAAAAAGTTGACATTTTCTGCTTCCAGCTTCTCAAACATGCATTTGTTTCACTTTTCTTTGCTTTCTAATACAGCACATAAACAAAAACACTTGTTTTTTGTGTGACAATTTCAGCTCGAAAATCATGGTGGGGTTTTTCTGTTATTTGCTGACATTTTATTGAAAAAAAAAACAATTAATCAAGAAGATTAACCAGCAGATAAATTGATAATGACAGGAACCATTAGCCGCAGTCCTACCCATGTACATCTCTATTCTCCTCTTCCCGTCTCTCTTTTTCTCTGCCTTTGCTGACACGCGGCATCGCAGTGTTGTCGGCCAGCTGCTACAACACGAGACCTGTAGCCCCACCTCCCCTCACTGTCCATGAACCATCTGCTTACTCTGCATATTGCAGATCTGTCAATGCTATCTAATTATAATTCACACAAAACTGGTCATTGTGACCCTGACTGTGTTTGCAAAAGTTTTTGTCTGGCTCCATATGGTAAGTACACAGTGGTACACACCTGCCTAATGTAGTTTTAAATGTGTGTCTGTCTGTCTGACTGGCAGTGTTGGGAGTAACTTGTTACAAAAGTAATACATTTCTGTAATGCATTGGTTTTTGCTGTAACGCAATAATGTAAGGCATTACAGGGGAAAAAAGGTAATATATTATTCGCCTATGGTCGTTTTTATTTTGTTTTTCTTCATACAAATTTGCTAGATTTACAAGATCGGCAGCAGTGAAACATCCACACAAAAACGTTTCGCTTCATTTTCCTTTTGGCTCAACAGACAGAAGATGGAGATGAACCAGCAGAAAACAGATAGATTCTCCATTAGGATCTGAAGAACATCATAGTCAAATGCACATTGTGTGCTACACCTAAGGAACTGTCCACTTCCTGAAATAGCACTGGTAATTTAACAATTACAGTGGTGCCATAGTAACATGAAGTCAGCAAGGAAGCAAGTGGAGCATGAGAGTGGAGATAAAGCCACAAAACAGAAAAAATTAACATTGTCTGAGATTCTTCAAGCATCAAGAGTCTTCATGTTGAAGACATGACAATCACTTTCAACACCGGAATCACCGGCTTTTTGAAAACTTGTCAGCAAGATCCCTGTTGCGACTCGCAGCAATGATGACAAGGTGAGCTATATTTAGATCAATGAATCCATATTTCCAGTTATTTTGGTGAGAGCAACTTAAAAGTAGGGCAATAGTAGTGTAATGCCTTACATTTTAAACACAGTAATATTGTAATGTAATGAATTACTTTGCCCAACACTGCCTAATGACTGACTATCTGTGATCTCTCTCCTGTGAGTAAATACAGCGCAGCATAGCTCGCCCAGACTCAGCAAAAGCTGTGACCTCAACGTGTCCTACACCATGCAGCGAAGCATGCGAGTTCTTCCCCTCACAATGATTTTCAGCTCATCTCCTGTAGTTCAAGCTTTGGCTTTTGTTCCACCTTCTGGCGAGACTCAGGGGGGTGGGTGGCTTACTGTCAAGTGATTTTAAAGTCATTGTATTGTTTGTAAAATAAAAAAAAAAAAACATGAAATAAAATGATCAGAAACAGATAGAACTGGAGGGAAGATTAAGTGAGCGTCACTTGCTGCTCCACTGTCAAATTGGCCTTGAATACATTTGAAATTAAGTACTAGGTGTTGCTATACAGAGCATATTAAACAGTGTCAAACCAACAGGCCTGTGGCGCTTTCGGTGGCTTGATAAGGCGGGCGGGTGGTCCCGTCTGAACGTGGTCTACTCCTCTACTCTTGTCACAGTGGAGTGAGGAGTGCACAGTCGCTTGCCCGCCCTGCCTTCACATTAAAGAGCATCTTAATTGGCATTAAAACTGTTGATAAGGGCTTAATGAAGGAATTAATAGATAACACACATTCCGGAGCCTATTCGCCACAGTCACACTCTGACAGACACATAAACACACAGCTGTACTCAAACTGGCAGATTTTTACAACTACAGACATAGTGTATAGAAATAGAATAGTGGAAATAGAAACCGGACCGAGATACATCACATCACCTTGCATTAAATTATCATTATTTCTACTAAATGTGAATGTAAAATACGTAAAATACAGTATAATGTTACAATGCTTAAACCATTGAAGCCTATGAGCCTTTAAGTCATTTTATACTTAGAATAAAAAATCAAAGTGTTACTCATACAGCTTTTTTTCGAATGACATGACAACTTAGACAAAAGGTTTTAAGAAAATAATTTATATTTTCCAAATGCTTCCTCTCATGACGTCATCAACTTCCTCCTGAGAACATGTCGCAGATAAACCCTCCCAGAAAGACGTCATTTTATTTAGATTATTATGATTTTCAACCCTGACATGTATATATCTATTTAATCACTCAAATCTCTGGAATAAACCGAAAAATAATTATCGGTTTAATCTATGGGATAAATAGATTTTTATGGGCGAATTTGTGCAAGCAGCAACTGTAATAGCCATTAAAATGCTATTTTCTGCAAAGAAAATAGTACAAAATGGAAAAAAATAGATACCTCAATAAATACACAACAGTATTTTCACTTTTACTAAAGTAAAGAAGTACTTCATCCACCACTGCCAATGATACTATTTAAGCTTCATGTCAACAGAGTCAAGATGCTGCTATTGTGCATGTTAGCTCACTGGAAATACTCTGCTATGCTAAAAGGAACAGAACCTTAATTACTATAATTGGTAACACCTGTGTTTACCTACTATTTTATGTCAATATGGCTGTGATGAAAAGGGTCTATGGGGTTTTAATTTGACATGTCTTACCTTTTAAGATGAACATTTCTCTGTTGGTTAGCTTCAACTTGTTACCACTGGTTATCTTTGTCATTTCTCTTTGAGCATTTTCCTACTATGATGTTTAATACTGTTCATGTTGACCTAACCTACAGCAAATGTATTGACTTGGTCTTTGACATTAACCTTACAAGCTAACATACCCCTGGCATTTTATGGGCTAACTAAATTGTTCTGTCTAACCTGTTGATAGTCGTTAGTAGCATTAGTTAGTTTAGCTAATTTTAGCTTAGAACTTTGTCATAAGTTCCCGTTAAGAGTCCGTTTGCTCTGTCGACATTGCTCTTGATATGAAATATACCTTAAAACTTCAAAGCTAATGTTCACCTAACGATTAATAACAAGTAAAGGTCCATTTATACGCTATGAAAAAGACATATACGGATGCAAGTGGATTTTTTCCACACAACCTAGCCGCTAATTTCATCCATACTTTGAGCTTACAGTTACAGTTGAAACAGAGCAATACCACCGTAAAAATTAATTTATAGTCCCAAGAAGATTGTCCATCAAGCCATTAAAAAAATGTCAGGAAAGCACAAAGAAGGAGTATGTTCTAACAGCCTTTATATTGAGTAAACAGGATTGTTTTACATTAATGGACCAAGTCCAAGTCCATAAAAGTTGTTTTTAAGTTCTGGAATGTGTATGTAAAACTTGGCTAAAACACTTCTCAAGTATCCGTAACTTTTACAAAGGGTAGCTTACCATGAATGAAGTAGGTGAAACGGCTTTTCAGAGCTCAATCAGGTTCCTTGTCGAGGAACCAGTTTTTTTGTGACAGCTTGCAGTGAAAATAATAAGAGAATGAGTTTACATTGCACAGCAACTTAAGGGTAGATAACCCAGAAGTAACCCACTGTTATGATTAGACTACCACGCCACTATGTGCCAATACCCCAGTCAAATTGTATCACAGTTGATTCAATTATAGCTTTAACAGTACTGTTTGATCCATTATTGAAAGGCAAGCAATGAATTATACGGTTTGTTCCAAACTGAAAATATCATCCATTATCATCAAAGTACTCTCCCACACTTTTATTGCCAAGGTGCTAATATTTTTTGCTGAGGTGTTGATGTTGGCTACCACTACCACTGTCCTATTCATCTTTGATTTCATTTTTTGGACCACTGCTGTCCCTCCACTTTAATGGACAAAGGACATTATTTATTTGTGCTTGCAACTATGAGGAAGGCAAATAAAACACATAAAAACCAAAAAAAGAGGCAAAAATAATATTAATACATGATCTCATTTAATTGAATACAAGGTATAGTCTTAGCCTTAATGTTATGATTTTAATTGACTTGAATGAGAAAGTGTGTCCAGACGTTTGACTAGTCCTGTATGCATTGTATTGGCTATATAAAGACATAGTCCACACTGCATAGCATGTTGAAACAGAAAAAAATATCCAACACAAAGTAGGACTCTTGTTGAGGATGCTCCTCCTGAGCATCAAATAAAGCCAGCGGGCTAAGTCTTCCCTTGTTAAAGATAATGATTTTCTTATATTGTTATTTTATCCCGGGCTGAGAAAAGTGTTACATAATTGTTATAAGTATTACATTGCTTTCAGCCTGTAGAGATAAGCAGCATTATATTCATGTGCTCCAATCTAATCTCCGCTATGTGGAATTGAAAATCAGGGTACAAATGTTTGTTGTTTCAGTTCAGACATGTAGGTGTTTATCTGTTTGTGTGCGTGCGTGCGTGCGTGCGTGCGTGTGTGTGTGTGTTGTCTCTCTCCTCCTGAGCCACAAGTTCGGGCTATTTTCCCAGAAATGTGTTAGACAGACAGAGGGAGGCAGATGCTTTCCTGTCCTCCCAGAGGAGACTGCAACACATGTGGAGAGTGGCTAGGCTGGTCATATTAAACACACCATGTGCACCCTGCATGTGACTGTGCCTGTGTGGCCTAAAAAAGAAAAAACAGCATGGAGTGAGACATCTAGTGGAATATGCGGAGTACTTCAATAATATGTGATATAAATCAGCGACACAAAAAGTTGGGGCTGACTGGATTGTATTATTAAACAATAAAAAAATAAACTTTCTATAATTTGCGATCTGCCGGATATCATTTTTATGGGGGAAATACAAAAATCTATCATTTGTTCTTTCGGTGCTTATGTGTATTTGTGTGTTTGTCAGATTGTGGATATTGCTGCAGTGTGATACCATCTTTCCTGCTGTCATAACAATAGATCTCGCAGTTGATGGTGATTTATGATCTGTCAAACTATCAGTGCCGGGACATGGTCCGCAGGTCCCACGAGGCGGCAGACATGATTCCCTGCAGTTGTTTTTGTTTTTTGTTATTTTATGGCGGGTGTCTTCTTTCACCTCTGGAGTTGCCTCCGGACTGCTGGCTTTCTGCTCTCGCTGGCCTCTACAGGATGTTGTATTAACTTCTAAGCGCTGATTATTTGCGCAGGGGATATTCAGGATCTATGAGCAGCATGGTGAAGCTTATCTCAATTAATGTAATGGCTCGGTAATCAAGACATCTGCACACAAGTAAACAGGCCTCCGCAATCCCTCCATGGTTATTAGAATCAAATAATCAGGCTTTTACATTTTGGATCCACATCAAATTCGGGGTTCACCACAAGTCCAACATCCAACGAGCCAAAACTAATCACATGACATTTCTTGTGAACTTACAAGTGAGATCAAGCAAGAGGAGAAATTTTACAGTTACCTGCTGTTAAATGCATAGCTTTTCAACAATCCTGACACTCATTCCCTGTTTTCCAACACCTGTCTCTATACATAATGTGCATGTGCCTCCAGGTTCCAACAGAGATAAACAGGTTTTATGATACATGCAGCCTGTCCAGCCTCTTTATTTGCCAGTGGAGTCGCACACAGGAGATTAAGACCTGAATCAAAAAGCAGATTAATGGGCCTGCATGTGTTTATGTGAGAGATTGAGTAGGTGTGTGTATGTGTGTGTGTGTGTGTGTGTGTGTGTATGAGCTAAGTGAGAAAATCTACTGTATGCAAATATGAATTTCCACTTGCAATGTCTCAGCTGTTATGTATTACACTGCTGTTCAAAAGTTTGGGGTCACTTGGAAATTCCCTTATTTTTGAAAGAAAAGTACTGTTTATTTAACGAATATAACTTTAAACTAATCAGAAACTAATGTGGTAAATGACTATTCTAGCTGCAATGTCTGTTTTTTGGTGCAATATCTACATAGTTGTATAGAGGTCCATTTCCAGCAACTATCAGTCCAGTGTTCTAATGGAACAATGTGTTTGCTCATTGCATCAGAAGGTTAATGGATGATTAGAAAACCCTTGTTTAATGTCTGGGTGACCCCAAACCTTTGAATAGTAGTGTATATTATATTACACACACAGAGAAACAAACACTTGCGCAAGTCACACACACACACACACACACACACATTCCCAAAATGTCACTTAAAAGCTTTGTTAGCAGATGCAGAATAATCCCCAGGTCCTGACGGAGGCCGTGATGCAGCAGATAGTTTTCAAACAAGGATTTGCAACAATGATGTGAGAGGTGATTGCGGAGTGCAGTAACGTCTCCCGGGTGCCTCAGTCCTCCCTTCACGCTCTGAAATCCGTGCAGCGACATCTCTGACCAGCCTCTGTAATCATCCCCGGGTGATCAGCAGAGATAACATGGAGGAGAGCTCGCTCCGCAGGACGCCGCTGACAACAAGTTTGCCACAGGAATCGGGCGGTAGAGCGTAAACAAAGGCACACCTCGGATTCAAATCCCTCCTCGGATGTTGTGATAATTCAGTTCGACTCCATTGAGCAGGAATAATGATTGCGGCGCTTATCAAAAAAAACTCCTGTGTCTGGGCCACCTGAAGCATGTCCTAGGCTGCAATTATTGCAGGTACCTCACTTCTGGCCCTATAACCATCTGCGCTTGTAATTATGATGATACAGGGATCCAAGACTCTTTTTAAAGTTTGCCCTTATAAAAGAACATTTTGTTTTATAACATTAAGCATTATTATAAGTTTTAAATATCATTGCTTCAACAAGGGCCAAGATGGAGGGAAAAAAGCTGCCATATGGTAAAACCGGCTACATGTCAGTCATAATCTTTCGTCGCACATGCAATTGTGTGCATGCAGAATTGCAACAAAGAAAGTAGGGGTGGTAATTTTACTGGTTTGACTAAACTGGGGTTTGTCCTGTTTAATCATCTAATATCACTGAACTGTAACTTTGTTAATTTTTTTTATTTTATTTTTCTTATTTTTCTCCTGTTAATCAACTGTTTTATAAATTACATAACTTTGTTCTTTTTTTTATATTATTTCTTTGATTTTTAGTTTTATTTCATTTTAATTAATTTTTCTTTTTTGTTTTTGGGTTGTGTTTTGATACTTTTGGTGTTTTGTGTAAAACAATTAGAATTACCTTGTTGTTGAAACATGCTATACAAATAAACTTGCCTTCATACACAAAATGTGTCCGATCAGATTGCTGTGTTCCCTGATCTTTGATACCAACAGATAAATGCTCTTATTATCAATAGGAAGTATGGACAAAAGTGAGTAAATTAGACTCAAATTGTATGACACTATAAGTCCCCTTCCCCCACTCTAATGTAATATTGCAGTTGCATATTGCAAAGAGGAAGAAAAAATATGAAGTAGCAGAATTTGAAAGAGAGTTATGTGAAACTAAATCTAACTTTTCCCTTCATCTCAGTAGCATCTCTTATTATATAAGGTAAACTCCTGAAATGTTTGAAATGCTTCCTTCATGCAGAATCACAGCCACACAAACATGCATCATAATCATAATATACATACAGTTTTATTTGTAAAGCAACACAAAGTAATATATTGCATGATAATACTGTACTTAGGGAAAGATGATGATTTGGGTTTCAATATATTCTCCATTGTAGATCTCAAACCTCAGTTATCATTGTTACAAGAAGAATCACTTGTGGTTCAGGTGAGGTGAAGACTGTCAAATCCACTGCCAAAAAAACACTTTGACTGGTGGCCAGGAAACAAGAAAAACAAGTTTCTGCCTTAAAATCCAACATGTGAACCCATCCACCCACCCAGCCTTACCTCCCCCCTACGCTGACTTTTACAGTCTATTAAACATCCTCAGACTTCTTCTTTTTTGCTCCTGATGGACAAGAGTCATAATTTCTATGCAAATCCCCCCCTACGGCCACTAAAGGGCTTTGTCACTTGAAAACATATTTGCTGAAATGTTTTTTTTTTTTTTTTATCCTTGGGAGGACAGTCTCCAGAAGACATTTGACAACTGCAAATAGCACTGTGAGGTTGTAATTAAATATATGAATAAATTAATTGTTTGAACATGTTGCTCATTTCATTCTGACAAAATGACACAGAGAGGATTGTGCGGAATAATTAACCACGTGTTCGGCAGATGCAAACCAAGAAGTCATGATATTAAGCTTCCTTTAATTTGAATAAACACTGGACCTGTGAGCTACGACTGGGACTTATTAATCCACTCCCATGCTCCGTAGGCTGTATGAGTAAACACCGTTGTCAGGCCGGTTTTAAGTGTGAGGCATTCCATCTGTGTTTGTGTTATTATTCATTGACTGTAGATCACTGTGAATAATAGCAGGACTATCTGTCCTACTGTCAAACCTGACAGTAGACAGATGAACAGGATGTGGAGACCGAGTGCTGCTGACTGAGCTGGGAGATAAAAGGAAGGAAACAGCAGGATTTATAACAGGGTCAGGATTCAGAAATTAACCGGCTTGATTTGAAATAGGGTGTCATCTTTTTTAGTTTTTTGGAGGAGGAGGAGGAGGAGATGGGACATTGATTTCAAGTTGCGAAACAGGAAACAAGGAGAGAATTGATCACCGTAAAATCGCCGCTGTGATATTGAAAAGCGGGTCAGCAGGTTTTTTAAATTGCAAATATTATGTTAAACACACGGGGAACGAGATTGTCTTCATCTGCATGCGCACGCGTCTTTACAAACGTATCCCTGCTCTGAAAAATGAGCCCAAATGAAGAGACACCCATACGTTTTCCATCTGCTTTGTCCTTGACTCGTCCCAGGAAGAGAGAAGAGATTTTCCCCTATTTGTTACTCCGGAGACAGCAACTGGCGGTGACTATAGTAGAATTTAAAACAGTAAATAAGGAGGTAATGGGCTTTGAGCCTACTGTCATCTCTAGTCTAGCTCTGGCTATCGCCCAGGATATTAGCAGATAAATCTGAATGGCTTCCATCTGAGGCGAAGCGTACAATGGTTATTGATCAGACAACCCCGCGCGGAGTGGGGGGAGAGGAGCAGAGTTTATTAATTAGGGATTGACAGCCAATTCCCTCTTCTTATTCAGAGACAGACAGCCCAGGAATCCAGATGAGCTGTGCCCTCTATGCATTTGTCAACGCCAAGCTCCACGGCGCCCTGCAAGCACAATAACGCTGTGCCGCCGCCAGAATACACAGAGGGAATTGGACCGATGACCCTTCTCGGCGCTCATAAGGTGTAAACCTGAGCGCAATGAGAGATCAGACGGTTATTCAGGTGTAAAATGACCAAACCAAACCCCTTTTGCTCAGGTCTTCATTTTCTCAGACCATCCACGGTGCTGGAACACCATAAGAATTCTGCTATGGAGTTGTCACTTTATCTGTTTTATCTCGGTGTTTAAGTTTTTCAAGTGAAGTTGCTTCTTCAATTTCGCATTTTCTCTCTATTCATGGAGCTTTTCTTTCTCCCTGTCACCACACATACACCCCCCCCCCTCGTCTATTCTGATGGCTCTGTGAATGCCTTAATGGCCGCTCTCTGGCAGCTCTGCTTCTCCTCCCTAAAACTTGACTCTAATAGGATACAGGGCTTTTCCACTGATTGGGTTGCTAGAGAATAAAATTGGCTCTTAACTGTACCTCACTGCTGAGCGGTACCCTAATCCAGCCGCCCCTGGGGCTGCCAGGCTCCGTTGTTCTCCCTCAGCTCCCCCGTATGCTCCGATACGGATCTGATCCCCTGTACAATTTCATGCCTGCTTTGCCCTCTTCTCCTGCAGCAAAGCGTCAATTACCCTCATAAAACAAATTCTGCCCCCTTCAGAAGCTTCAGCCAAACGCTACCCCCTGCACCAACACCCCCCCCCACCCACCCATAGCTCCAACGGCAGCCAAATAGTCACAACTCACTTTAAACTTTTAGCTCATCATGCAAACTCTCCGGCACGTAAATTTGTCAAAGATTATAAAAGGGGGTCGGGGGGGAAATAAAAAAGAAACCTTAAGAAATATCCACCATCCACTCAAGCAAATCTCTGATGCACTGATGCACATAGTCATTATACGCAAATACACACTTACACAAATACCCTTGAGGTAAGGGGAGACTTTTATTTTTCCTTTTTTTCTGAAATATCAGAAGGAAGCATTAAAGTTTTAATTCCAGGCTTTGCAGACCAGACTGAGCAGCAGGCGCTCACTTACTCCCTGACCCTTGACTTCGCTCTCTGCCGGGCTAATCCCAGGTTAATGACTGGGCCAAACAGTGTCAGGAGGGGACGTAGCAGTCATCTTAAACACTAGCACGCACACACACGTTCATGAAGCCGGAGCAAAAAAAACAACCTCACTCATAAACGCTGCTGCATGAAAATGAAAGCAATTATTAGGAGCTACACTACATCGATGCCTTTTTATGTTTCATACAGGTGATGTGCTTTCTTTATGTCTGTCTCTCACACACACACACAATGACATGCACTCAGAACACGTGCAAAAACCAAACAGTCAATTTATCCTGCTGTTGCCCCTTCGCTGTGCCCTTGCGCTCACATCTTGACAGTCCAGCAGGGGCCCTTCCACCATTTACGGAATCGTTTTTCCCGGAAGAAGATATTCAAATGATATTCAATGTTATTTTAAGTAATGCATATATTACTTATGGGAGAGGACGTGCACAGAACACACGCGTCGTTCCTTATCTCCTGGCTGCAAAAAGAGGGAAAAGCCTGACATGGGAAGTTTTTCAGTGACCCAGACAGCTCAGCAACAGAGCGAAAGGGTTGAAGGGCAGAGGGCGATAGGGTCAAAATGTGAAATTAACCATATAAATGCTGCACTTTTGCAGCATTTAAGGGACCTGATCTTTTCTATATAGGATACAAGCTGCATGTGTTGAAATACCTTACATTGTATCTTGTATAGAATAAAATAGGAGAATTTAAGCTAAATTTAATCTGCAATGAGCTACAGTAAATAACCGGGAGGGCAACATTTGATTTAATTACACTGTAATGACTGTGTATCAAGGTCAATGGCAATTCATTATCTTCTCTCATTTAAACAGTCAATCTATCTCCAGTTAACGCTTTAAAAATGGAAAAAAAAAAAAAGGAACTTAACTTTTTTCAAGCGCTAATTTTCCTTTAGGTTTTCTGTTAATGACTTATTGAGCATTTTCTTTCATCGGTTAATTATTAGTCAAACACAGAAAGGCACTTAATTTCAAAGCAATTATCGCATGATTGGCTGGCCCACATGAAAAAGTTGCCCCCCCACCCCACCCCCTTACACTCTGTTCTGTTAAACCCTTGTGGGTTCCTGTGCGAATTGATTTACCTCTGCAGAAGTGTGTGCGTGTCTGTGTGTGTTTGTTCACGCAAGTGCATACGTGCGCGTGCGTGCTAGTGTATAAATACTTTATATACCCTTGACTGCGTACACGTAGGTCCTTGACTGTTTTATATTCTCTCAGTCAAGCAAGCAGATACCAAGTAGCAGGTGGACAACATCTGCTGTGCAAAGTGTGGCTCTAAATGGAAGGAAACATCGCGAACACAAGGCATTCCATCAATATAATTACTTCCACGCAAATGCACACGCTCGCACTGTGCACACTCACAATGTGGATGTATAACATTAGGCCTTTGGAGGGCTTAGGGATCATGCTCTTTCTTGTAGCAGCGAGAGATAAACAGGAAACGCTTTTCTGCAGCAGTCAGCTACTTTTCTCCTATCGGCCCCGGCTGTGTATTTATCTGCAAAGAATCCCATGCACACGTGCTGAGGAAAAAAATGCCTTGAGATTTCAAAAGTTAATTACGGCATCAAATTAAGTGCATGACAAGTGCCAATAGAAGACCAGCGGAAGGGTCTTTAATCCCTTTTGTTCCCTAGACTCTCCTCCGCGGGGCACCTCAAGCGCCACCTCAGCCACTGTTTACCAAATTAAAAAAAAAAAAAATCCCAGCTGTAGAAGGCAATCAACAAGCGTGTGGATTTACGCAACTCCTCCCTCCTCACTTATTTGTTTGTGCCATTATTGAAAGGAGAGCGATGCATGATTTAATTGAACGAGGTCCCTTTTTGCAGCCAGTTTAAGGGGTAAATTTGATTGCGGTTTTAATTAACCACATAGTTCGCCCCTTTCAGCGGTCCAAGGGATTACAATTATGAACACAATGAGGCAGTAGTCGGGCGGCGGTTTGGTCATTTGTACACAAGCGAAGGGCTTGTTCATCTGTACCTTTAAAGATGCCTGAGCCAGTCAGACAGACGCAGAAAAGGTGCCTGCAGTGGGAACTCAGGGGCACTTCTAATCCAGGATATGAAGGATGTTTGGTTTAAGTTCAGAGGCTAGGATGTGGAAAACAAAAAATGTTTTGATGTTGCTATTGTGAAGAAAAGTTAGTTTTGTTACAGCATTTTTGGTTTTATTTTATTTAAAGAGAATTAAAAAATCTAGGTTTTCAGGTCTATATTTGTATTCTAGGGCTCTATTGCAATATCTTTGCATGATTCACAGTTCATGTCCCTTTGAGGATGACAGAAATATGGTAAATACAATATAAATTTTGCTTTTTTAAGGGATTAGAAGAAGGTGTCTTGGTGTAAATACTGCTGCTGTTTCAAAAAGCTCTAATACACAGAGAAATGCACACAACCCATGTCCAGAAACTGTACTAATGAAGGCCTTGGCAATGGCTCTAGAGGCCTTCATTAGTAGAATCAGGTGTGTTACTTCTTGGTTGGAACAAAAACCTGCACCCACACCGGCCCTCCAGGACCAGGATTGCCCACCCCTGATCTAGACATACAACAGGTCTGGACCACTCATGTTCGTACATAACAGAGATGAATGCCTCCAATGTTCTGAAATTGTATTTTACTGGCGAGTGATTTATTTTGTTGATGCCCTCCTTGCCTTCTCTAAATCTCTTCCTTTATCTTGTTTGCGTCACAGTGAGGAGGGAAGTGGAAGCAGAGATGAGATGTAACTTTGTTAGGAGGCACCGATCTTGATCCCTAAGTGATATTGCCTCGTTAAGATTGCAGTTTGCTCGGTAGGGTGTTTATTGTAATATGAGTCATTATACAAATAAACACAGTCAGTTCATAGTGCCAGCAATAACAATAATTGCTACTTTTCAGATTAACAACAGCCCGTGATGCATATGAACGAGTCCTTCAGTCATTTGTCTCGACACAATACTATGAGTATGTAAGGAAATACCTACCTTTATAACAGTTATTAATCTTAATATACTTGAAATGTATTTCTCTACTTTTAAAATCATGGCTCTCTTGTGAATCTATAAGATCAGCATTAGGCCGAATACATAACTGAACTTTAATGATACTTTTAATTTCTTAATGTAAACAGGGTTAGAATTTATATGAGGTTACCAACCCTGAAAATGTTTTTTGAATTGCATTTGTGGAATTTTTTATTGACAATGAAAAAAGAAAAGTTATTAAAACACAGACATGATATTTAATGCAGTAATGGCATATCGAATTAAAGATGTTATCAGGCTTTCTATTAGAATTATCAACATTTACAGAGAGACAAACATGGTTAATGTGCATTGATTGATGAACAGATTTCTGCAGTGCCGATAACACATTAAATATGCAAGTTGCATGTGTGTGTATATTAAACTAGTCTATACGACATACATGATGTGATATGATGAGAATTCAGACGTTACATGGCTGGCTTCATTGCTCAAGGGAAGCACCAGTTCTTGTTTGCTGCTCTGCAGCGCCGACCAGAGGGGCCAAGTTTCAACAGGTTAGATGTGAGTGGTCTGCAAAGATTTTTTCCAGGTTAAATATTTGCAAAGCTTCCACACGAGTAATCAATATTCTGTACAATCCCACATGTGCACTCAGTGTAGCTATTGCTCAACAGATGATGCTTATTGTGACCTCTTTGTCTTTTTTTCCCCCTCTCTCTTTATCAGTGCTGCTCACACCCAGACAAGGACAAGAGGGCGAGGCATACACAGACCGAAACCCCCGACCCACCCCCCTCACACACACACACACACTTTACCTCCTTTCCCCTCCCTCCCCCCTCCCATACTGTAAATGAGCAGCACTGGTGTAGATCAGCTCCTCCTGGCCAAATGGGTTGTGTCAGCTCACAGAGAGCATCATCATCACGCTGCTTAGTTTAGACTGGTACTCCGCTGGGAGGAGCAAGCTAATGCATTCCAATCCACAGACACACATACAACACACACACACACTCACAGACAGAGATCACTGGAGAGAGGTGAACAGAATTTAGATACAATGGAGAATAAAGTCAAGTGAAGGCTGAATTACCCTCAGACCCTCGCACAGATCCAAGTTCCTGAGGTACACCGAACAACATTTTTTTTTTCCTTTTGGCACAAATATACCTGCGAGCCTTCTTTGTTTCTGTGCCTCTGCGATAGTTTAGTGATACAGCACAGGGCCCTGGCGACCGCGCCGGTTTAATGGCATACTGATGAGGTCAAAGAGAGAGGGGAGTCGGGTTAATTGGGAGCCGCTCAGCAAATCTCAGGTTGAACGATGATTGCAAATCCTCCAAATGTTGGCGGCAGGAAAATAAGATAAATATAGCTTCCAGTTCAGCTGGACGGGGAATTCGGAAGCGGCGTGACGACATAAAGAATCCTCCCTGGAGATGGTATCGCTCAGAATTAGGTTATGATACCACGGCAGATAGAAGGCAGGACAATTATCGCATCTCCTCCCGTCCAGCAGCACTGATTGATAAGGCGCCCTCGTGGGCTCTGGCTGTTGTCACCAGGATCAGACAATAACAAGGGTGGAAACACGCGTTCACTGATAGCGAGTGATGTGTCGGTGTGCAATTATTTTGTTATTATACATCTGCTGAGGACACGAAATCTCATTCTTATATTGGGCCTTCATGATTGATGCCTATAAATATGCTCAGAATTACAGTTGCAAATATGATATTTAGTCAACTCATAAGGTTTTATCATGAGCTTGTTGCTTTTTTATAACATTTTGTATGTATTTTGTATTACATCATATAAAGGGAAATAACTACGTCCCGGCCGATTCTGTTTTTTTGTTGTTTTTTTTTAAGATGCATGTGATTTGGAAAAGAAATTTGCTTATTAACCCATTAAGCCCAGATTTTATTCCCAAACATTTCATGCATATACACTACCGTTCAAAACTTTAGTGATTTTATGATTTTCATGAAAAGTCACTTTTATTTACCACCATGAGTTACATTACATTACATTACTTACTACTGCTTACTACTTTAAAAGTTTGGCTCTTACCGGCTGCCTCTCTGGAATCTTCTGCAGGAGTTCAACACAGTGCAAGTAATGCCGTCTCTGTGCCTTTGTTTGCTTGATTGAAACACCTGTGCTGTTGTGCGCCGCTGTTTGTGGTCTGAAAACAAACTGTGGTGCAAAGGTTCCTCCTTCAGATTTGTTCCCGCCTCATTCATTTCCTGAGGAGGATTTCCAGGAGGAAGGAGCAGGAAGCACTTGGAAACTTTTTTTTTTTTTGCTTACCATTAAAGTTTTTTTTCATTTTAAGTCTAAAATGACAGTCATAGACTTAAAGTCTCATACACTTCAATGGGTTAAAGGGGATATATCATATACATTTCTAAGACTATATTCATATTCTGAGGCATGATTTACGTGATCTGCAGTTTTAAAGACTCCTTTTTTGCTCTTTAAGCACCTCCACAGTTTCAAGCAGGTTTCCACTGCTGTTTATCCTTTCTTTACATAAAATATAAGGCTGTCTCTGTCCTGGGACTCTTGCTGGAGTCTCCTGATACCGTAGTAGTGAGGAAGACACTGAATAAACTGTTATCCATCATGGACGATGACCAGCACCCTCTCCATCACACAGTGGACAGACAGCGGCACACCTTCTCCCAGAGGATGCTGCAGCTCCACTGTCCAAGGGACAGATACAGGACATTTTTCCTGCCACATGCCATCACACTGTATAAAAACAGCTAAAAACAACTTGGGTCATAACTTACTGTCATGTAGGCACACTTTATTTTCCACACACAGTTACCAATGCCAATTTGTTGTATATACAGCTCTGGAAAAAAAATAAGAGACCACTGCATTTTTCTGAAATCAGCATTTCTACATGTATTCCAGCCATTCTATTCCAGTGTTTGTTGAATTCCAACACAGGAACACCTCATTCTGCTTAAAGAGGAACCAGGAGTGGAAAATAAGGAAATTTCTAAGTGACCCCAAACTTTTGAACGGTAGTGCATTATCATAAGATATTAAACTCCAGAATAAGATGACACACATTGGAAGTATTATTTCCTAATGAAGTTGATGTGGTTAATGAGTCAGAAAGCAATCAGAAAGTGTGATCATTGTATTTATCAGCATCATTCGGGGGAGTGGATACGGTTTCAGTTCAACCGCACGAGGCCCAACGACGACGACTCCTGATGCGACTCATCGAGGCCCCTGGTTGGACCTGCCCCTCTACCCCCACCCTACGTCATCTCTACAGCCTGAAACATCTTTATAGACTATTACTTCATCATCAGATGCATGTCTGTCAGTCCTGGTTCATCTATAGCCTGTCCATCCATGGGAGTGGTTCTCCCTGAGGTTTCTCCTTTCCCACTGGGTTTTGGAGATTTTCCTTGCCAAGAAGGCGGGTCTAAGGACGGGGGATGTCTGAGCCACTTTGGACTGAATTTTGTGAAGCACTCTGAGACAAGTGTGTTGTAATATCGGGCTATACAAATAAAAAAAAAATTGAATCATATGTTGCGAGTTGTAAAACCAAAACGAGGAGCTGAAAGACACAAAGAGGGGCGCTGCGGTCAGGTTCTATTCTCTGTAGGTTTGACCCCGTTCACATCACATCACATCACACATGATATTTGACCTGCTGCTCCTGAAGGAATATTGAATCAAGCAGCTCCCACTTCCCCCGCCGGCAAATTTGTTTTCACTTCCACTAAGTGTCCTTTTAACTGATGCTACATGTTTCTCCCACAGTTGCATGTCCATTAAGGGCAAAATTGTCTCAATTTCCAAGAGAATCCATTTGCAGTAAATGTTCACTTAGCAAAGAGGAGACCCATAATTTGGTTTTTACGTTGCTTTCGCATTTCATTTTATCCAGCATCGCTGCTTTAAAACGTTTTGAACCCTGACCTGTGGGTCTTTTAAAGTCAGAAAGATCATGTTTAAATCATTTTCATCCATCATCTTTTACCTATAGCATAGGCCTTCTAGATCGCTGACTACACGCTAGTCCCTCCGCTACATGATATGGTCGATTATTAATACAGAAATGTTTTCATACATAAAAGAAGAAGAAAACAGAAGCCCACCTGGATATTTGCACTACTCAGTGGGACAAAAGGTGCAGATAGATAGATTTCACTGAATATTATGCAAATAAGATTTCTTCTCCTTAGATCAGCTGAAAGCGCCGAGTGCTGCTGCTGCTGCCGCCGCTGCTGCGGCTGCAGTTTCACAGAATCATCCATATGAATATCTGCCCTCTGTTCTGCTGCCCGGAGGCTCCCCGCATCCTCACAGCCACCGAGAAACATCAGGAAACGCTGTCCGCGCCGCTTTTTTTTTTTTTTTTTCCCGGGGGAGACCTTATCTATGAGAGGTGTTTGTGTAAAGGCGTTTTTTTTTTTCCAGCCTGGTCCTGCAGGTCACACTGTCTGGAGCAAGCCGAGAAAAACAAGTGAGAAAGAGATGGAGAGAGAACACACAGCAGGACAAAGCAGAATAAAAAAAAAACAAAAAAAAGGTTGTTGGCCTTATCATGCCAAACATGCTGGCTTTTTTTTTTCCCTTTACAACGCCTTTCAGCGGGATTCTATTACTGAAGCGTAGACTTAACTGAAGGCAAGGACAGAAAAATACGTAAAAAAAAAAAAAAGAAACAGCCACATATCACACATCCATTTGATTTGTTTCGTCGCCTTGTTAGAAAACTGTATTGTCAATCCAGATCTGGGCAGCTCCAATCTTTCTTCCCTGTCTCTCTCCTCATCCCACACGCGTACACCCACACCCACACCCAATCTTACATCCTGCATGCACAAATTAAAAAAAAAAAAAAAAAATTAAGAATACTTCCTACATCTCTCCACCCACATTCCTTTTCACATAGAGATAGTAGCACATGTATAATTGCAGTGTGCAACAGTGCGCACCTTAGAGGAAATAATTACCACCATAAAAAGAGCAATTACTAACCTGGCAGAGAGTTGCAGTGGATTTTAATGCTTCTGCCAGTAACGTCTGCTCACATACAGCTCTTTGTTTGTTTGACTAATGGTTTCTTTTGAAGGATAAACAAGCCACATTTAGCAATACCGGCGTGTTCCGAGCACACTTTTAGACGTTAAAAAAAAACAAAAAAAACACAGGCTCGTGAGCTTCTGTGACAATCGGAGGGAGCGGGGAGAAGAAACACGGGGCCGGAGGTTAATACAAATTTGATTCATGTTACCAAACATTAAAGGGCTTTATAACAACTGCCTCGATTCAGTACTGAATATCCAGTTTTGGTTAGCTCATGTGTCACTTCAATCCCTTTCATTCTGCTATGAATAAATGCTCGCCAAAAACCGGCTGTCAGTGCAGGACATGTATTCATTCTCGTCTTAAACGTCATTATGTGAGGATCACTAAAATGAAAGGGAGACAGAGGTGAAGCGAGGGGCTTTGTGATTTGCATTACAGCTGCTCAGCCCTGCGCGCGGAAAATGAAAAAGATGCATTAAGGCGCATAGTCGTGTACACACACCATTAACTAAAAGAAAAAAAGGGGAAATAACGGTAGCATTTTTTTTTTACTACTCCTAGCAAATCACTCTGTTAGAGAATTAATCATAATCTGTTCCTGCCTGCTCCAGTGAATACGACCATCTATCAAAGCCTTTGCTCGCCCCTACTAGCCCACAGTATTCATCTCACAACTATTGTCTCTGGGCTTCAACGGTCTGATTGATTTTACAAGACGGCTACTGGGGATTATCGTTTGGCATCCTGGGTGTAATTGCACAGAATTGACTAATTCTAGCCCATAGTAAAAAGTAAGCTTTGAAGGAACCAGTAACAGTTCCTCAGTTGTTAGCTGTAATTTGTTAGAACTCAAGAGAAGCAGATCAATGAGTTTTACCTGAGGCAAAACAAATCCACTATCTGACAAATCATCATTCAAAGTGTTTATACCCAGTATGTGTAAATTAAATTAAATGAGATTAAATTAAATTAAGTTAAATTAAATTAACTCGGTATGTCTTTTATCTTACAATGCTGTAATTGGTTTTATCTGTTGAATTTTATTTTCTATTTTTTTTTTCTTTCAAGGATCATTTGTGAAGCATGTTGGCTATTAGTAACAAATGGACACAAATCTGATTTAATAAAACTTTCCAAACTGATACAAACCCGTCAGCTAGTTCAGCACCACAACACAATAATTTGTACTTTTTGAATTATAAGATTAGTTCGTTAAAATATTGGACATGTTTATTTTGTTATACAGTGGATGAGGGGTTCCTTTAACTTAAACTCTTTTGGATGTTGGTGTATCAATGCATTTAGATAACATTCCTGGTTATATTGTTCACTTTAACTATATTTTCCTGAACAATTGTGAAAAAAAATAAACAATATCATTTTATTTCTTTTTATTTTAACACTACCATTTAAAAGTTTGGGACCATTCAGAAATTTCCTTATTGAAAGAAAAGCAAGTCTTTTTCAATGAAGATAACGTTAAACTAATCAGAAATACACTCTATACATTGCTAATATGGTAAATGACTATTCTAGCTGCAAATGTCTGGTTTTGTTTTTGGTGTAATATCTACATAGCTGTATAGAGGTGCATTTCCAGCAACTATCAGTCCAGTGTTCTAATGGTACAATGTGTTTACTCATTGCATCAGAAGGTTAATGGATGATTAGAAAACACTTGTACAATCATGCACAGCTGAAAACAGTTTAGCTGGTTAGAGAAGCTAGAAAACCAAAAGTTTGAAGAAAACAATGATTATTTTAAATACAAATCAATTATTTCTAACCTTGTCAATGTCTTGACTATATATTGACAATCAAATATTAGCCACTGCCCATTTTCTTCTGCATATACTGGATGATACGCCCATTTTTCAATGGTCCGATTAAATCCCTCCCAATGTTTGTCCTGCCTGTCCTGCCTATCCTGTTCAAACCATAAGATGTATGTAAAAAGTCAGATTCATTATTTATTGCATCCCATCCAGTATAATACAGTTGCACCTGTATATACACCTTTAAGCAAGCCATACTTTGGCAATGAGGCCAGGTTTTAAATACTACAAGAGCACACCCCTGATCACATTCCCACAATTCCACTCGCTAACAGATTGCTCGCTGAGTTAGGGAGTGATCAGCATCACTCCTGCTAGCAGTTTAAGTAACACAATCTGGTGTCTAATTTCAAACAGCTGTCTGCTCCGCCACAGGACAGGAGTGGGGGCGGAGGGCCAGGAACACCTTGATGATTCATGGCCTGCGAAATGAAGATGAATATTTTATATGAACCGGCATTAAGAGGTTTCAACACAGTCATCCAGATCAAACACAACACCCTGGCAACCTACTTCTCCGCTGTCTGTCTGCGAGGCTGTCGGCTGTAACACGGTCAATTATATGGTGGGCTGGTGCAGTGTTGAGGTTTAATATGCATGAGGAATATATGTTCCTACTGGAAGTTAATGACATAAACTAATTGATATCTATATGTTAATCAGTAATGGCTGGATTCGTTTTGAGCTGTTTTTGTTTCATTTGGTTTTTTTGAACACACTCCTGTACTCAAAGAAGTGAAACATTTCACTTTATCGCCTGATGCACTGTAATTTGAGTTCTACATGCACATGAGAAATTGGATTTCATTTTTGACTTAATTTAATGCCCTTAATCCTGTTAATTAATGTGGACTGCATGTGTTTATGGATGCAGGCATGTCAGCATACATGCGTGCTACTCCGCTGCATGTGTATGCCTCCATGGCTGTTCCCTCCCTAACTAGGTTTGCAGGGGTAAATTGAGTGTGTGACTGCATATAATTCACTCTCAGAACAGCCCCATTTCCCTCTGCCCGCCTGCTTGGTCACACTGATTCAATGCACCAGTAGCAGCACAAAAATCCATACCAATAAATTTCACTTCCAAGGGGTTGCATGTCCCATCAGCCGGGGATACCCCTGCCAGAAACCCAACCATAGTTGGTTAGCCACAAGAGGCAGGCTGTGATTGCCCCTCAGTGCTGATCTCAGGTTGCTTTTTTACCCTTTTTCCATTATGGTTTACTGTCATGATTACTTAACCCAGGACAGCGCTTTGAGAACACAGTCACACTCATCCGCAGTTGTCATTAACGTGTTTATAATATGTTGTTAAATCAAGTCAGACCCACAGGGCTGACTGCGTTGGTCATCTCATTTGGTCTGTAATGGCCGGACGCTGTCTCCATGATTGATTCTGCTTATTTGATACGCATCTCGATGAGGGTCACAGGGCAGAGTTGGATCAGCCACAGCAGTCAGACTTCAATACTTTGATGTGATGCATGCACCATTTCTACAAGTAATAATCTGGATTTTATACGTAACAGTCCCGTCACACGTCATTAACCTGCCCGGGGTCTTCATGACGTTATCGATTCCCAAAGGCTACATAGATTGAAAATGTTCCTGATGCCCTTCAGAGATTTCACACCTCATCATCCCAGGAAGCTCAAATGTGTAAGAAAATGAGTCATGCAGCGGGGTCCCTAATCTCGTGCATGAGGTAAACTTTCTAATCTTGTGTATGCCATCTCATTGCGTGCATTCATGTGTGCCGGCTTGAGCGCCGGGTATTTGGGTGTTGCATGCAAAACGGCGGTTTGTTGATGAAAACTCTGCTGCTACCGAAACGCAGCCACATACTTTTTTTTCACACTTTGTTTTCCTCACTGAGGAGCCTAATTATGCTGACTGAGATAACAACAGTGTCTCTTTATATTCCAGATAAGCCTGACCAGAGCAATGTACTGTACGTCACCCTGACTTTAACCTCACCAAGAATTACAACAGCCCCAGATACCCTACCTAATCCTGTCTGATTTCTTTTATTCTGCTGCTGTTCACCTGTTGATCCAGTATAAAAAAAATACCCCAAATTGGCATCACCTGTTGCTCACATCCACCAGGATTTAAAGGGTAGAATGGGCAGCTTTGGTTAAGCGGTTCGGTTTCAGATTGCAACAGATCAAGAAGCAGCTAGGGTGGCTGCGAAACTCGTAAAAAAAATGTGAAAAAAGCAAAATGTGGAGGCAGTACTGTAGCCATGGAATGGCTACTTCCATTCCATGGCTACAGTAGAAACATGGCAACCCTACATAGGAATGTTGAATCTCTTTATTCATCACCACCACCAGTGTCGAGACTCTATCTGGGGAATATCTATCTGCTGAAATGACATTCCTATCAGCCTCAGGTGTACACCCTGTTCAGTGCTAAGTAGCAAAGGTTAGCATGATCCAATGTTAAACTAAGATACCTGCGTACATCAGCATGATAGCATTTTCATAGTGGCCATGTTAGCATGCTGACATTAGTATGTCTTGTTTAGTCATTTCCAATGGTCAATTTCTGTTTTGCATATTTGTCAGAATGTGAGCTGCATAGTAGAAATTGTCTGTTAGTTCTCCATGTTTCCTACATTGACTGTCATCTATTTCTGCATCTGCCTGTCCTCTGTCTGCAGCTCCGCTTACTCTAAGGCTGTTTTACACTAGACATAAATCAACCCTTTTATCTTTAGTGGGTAAGGGTACAAATGACGACAGTAGTCACAGGTATTTAGCGGCTCCATCTCCCATCAGTAGTGTTAACATGATACCCTGGTGGACACGCTAAATTTGATGAATTAATAATGATAAACTCACAGCCAGGGCTTCCAGTCCACAGCGGAACAGCCCCCTGTGCACCGCCAACAACCAGCATGCTAACTGACTGACCACCTGCGCATACTGGTAGAGAAATGGTAGATAATATAGACTGCCTCGGCTAATCCCTAACTCATGCTGTACAAGGTCGCTACAAAGTATTAGCATGCTAGGCTAACAGTCCTCCAGCCATATGACTTTACATTTAATGCTATACTAAAGACTGATATAATAGTCAGCAATGGAGTTAATAATGAAATATTAACAATGCTTGTTTGGATTTTTTGGTTTTGGACGTCTTTTCGACCATTGCTGTTGCTGAGAAATGCACAGGTGGGTTAAAAACTGATATGTAAATTGATATCTGCACTTTCAACATAAATTGGAGCCTGGCTCACTCTGTGTGTGTGGATGCCTATGACAGATATCCTCCATGTTACAGTAATCTCAACAGAGAGTAGTATTTCTCAAGTTTCACCATGCTGTCCTTATCTGCTTTCAAGTGTCAGCACTTCACTTCTGTAATTGTATAGGAAGGCATCCTTTCTACGAAAGGCACTGCACTAGTATAGTGAAAGAGGCCAGGCTTTTGTCCCCAGCTCTATTCAACCTATATATGGATGACCTACTGAAGTAGTTGGAGAGATGTAAGACAGGTTGCTTGATAGGGAATACCCTGTTAAACCACTGCATCAATGCAGATGACCTGGCTTTTCTGTCTCCTAGTAGCACTGGGTTCCCACAGCTATTTGACATATGCTCAGAATATGGTGTCAAATGTGATGTAAAGTACACCAAAAAGAGCATTGCAGGTCTAAAGAGGATCAGAAACTTAATTTTTCTTTTTTTTTACTTTTAATCTGGCAGGATAAACCCTGAATATGACAGTGCAAAATATCCTGGGTGCATTATCACTGACAAGATGACAAGATGGACAATGATGCTGACATACGCAGACAGAGAAGATTGAACATATAACAAGAATGTCATATGTGCAAGCTAACATGCTAGTGAGGAAATTCCACTACTATTCTGACAATGTTAAGGTGAACTCAGAGCTTACTGTCCCACAATGTACACGAGCCTCCTCATGGATGAGCTATAAAAAAAGAGACCATGTGCAAATTTCAGGTAACATACAGTGACTGACATAGAATATAGCAGGAGAAGCAGTGCCAATAAGCTGTTCTGTGACTCAGGGTTAAGCACCTTACAAGCTCTTTTGAAGAATCTTATTTATAAATTCCTGTTTAGACTTGATGAGTCTTAGAATCTGGTGATTATTATGTTAACTAACTCCAGGTACAGCTCGGTTAGATACTGTTAATATGTCTAGAAACACTGGCATGAGTGCCTTTTATAACTTTTATGAATATTTGCATGTTTTCATCTGTTTGTGTATCTGTTATTAAGTGGCGTGTGTGGTTTGGGCTGCTGGAATTGCATACAAATAAAGTTTATATATATATATATAGGTGGGAAAATTGAATTACAGTAATAAATATCTGAATTTTTTAACTTACAAATATTGTCAATATTAGTGAGTATTATTAAGAATCATCAAAAGTGTTGGTAGTTGGCATATGATGTCACATGGCCTTACTCTGTTCTCTACATCCCCTAGCCACACCCATAAATAAAAGAAGACCCCCAGGAATGACTCTATCAGGCGATTCGTGTCCCTGAATTGTCTTATCCTTGCGAATTGAATGCATCATGACCTTAAGCCTCTTAAATGGGCGTTGTTTTAGGTGCGTCGTTACCTTCGGAGAAATAAAAAAAAAATGTTGGGCCGCTGTCCAGCCAAGGGAGTGATAGACTTGATAGATATCCATGCGTTTCATGCTGTCACTTGGTCACTAATGGACCAATAAACAGGATGATGGGAAGATACGGAAGATGATCGAGTAAATGTCTCTTTCTCTCTCTCCTGTGAACATGGTCAGCTGTGTTATCACGCCCACGCCTCGCTTCAAATCCATAGTCCTATTATGGATGATGAGCCTTACGTCTCCCATTAAGGTCTCCTGACCAATGACTCAACTAATAGTTAATGCACATCTTAAGCTGTAGTTAATATCTTCACATAACATTAGCAGTTGCCTTATTGGGTAATAGTATTAATGTTTAAAAGTGTATGAGAATGGATGGAAGCCTTAGCATTAATGTGGAAGTCCACTTGTCATGTATCGATTCATGGTGGAAAAAAAGGCAGAAGAGAAACTCTCATCTATTCAGTGACCATGCTGAGGTGTGTGTGCCTTTTGTATTTGTGTATTGTCGCGCGAGTGTGAGTGATGCAGCAAATTGTCCATTTGCAGTATATCCGATGGGCTCAGGGATGTCATTAGTCACAACGTGCTCGTTCTCATTAAATGGCCCAGTCGCCATGGCAGCCCCACAAAGGCCAGCCTCCCCCCCCCTCCCTCCTCCAAGCACACGGAGAGTGACAGGCCAATTAGAGCAGGGTGCTGTGACATGCAGTCTGCTGTGATTACAGCTCTGAGGAGAGAGGAGCCAGGCGGGGGGACGCCGTACACCAGCAAGGTCCCTACAAGATCCATCTCCAAACAAACACGATGGGCCGGGGGGCCCTGGAGGTCATGTTCATGCTCCGAGAGCATGGCATCCTCATCCCTCCATTACATGCGGCACCTGACATCCAGCTCTGTTAGCTGTGATACCTATGGAGGGAGCGGTGCAAAGTGCCAGCCATAGGGCTTTGGGCACGTATTAGATGTCAACAGGTTGATTGCCCCATGTTATTCTGCGGTGAGGATGTTCATCACCTGTCACACGCCACACACGTCCCACTGCTTTGCTATTATCCTCTCGAGTCTGCATCGTTTTGGAAGGCATGTGACAATTCTGTTAACTTCAAGTCATGGAAACGCAGTAGGAGAGCGAAGGAAATATTCTAATCTTGGCAAATGACGAGGTGATAACAGGGAGGAGAAAGTGTGACAGAGGAGTGTGTCATCGTATCTGTCAGCTCCTCTTTGTAATGCATTCAAGGAATACCACACACACACTCACACACTCACACACACAATGTGAGGCAGAGGCACACAAAAGACAACATAAAGACACAGAACTGACAAAAGGAAGTTTAATGTAATATGAAAAATCCAGTTCAAACATTCAAATAAAAGAAACTTTTCAAAAGCCACAAAGTCAATCACAATTTTCACCAAAGAGGCAACACGGGATGAAATAAGATTACATGCAATATGCAATAATTTGCAAAACTCTGTGATCTGTATCTGGATAAATGATCTGGATAATGATATCTGATCCATGGATCGTGGTCATGGGAGGTGTGAATGACACCTGCTATTAAAAGCGTGTTCTCAACAATCTCAACATGAGTCCGGCCACCTCCAAATTTGGTCTGGGCTGATCTGATCATTTTCCAATGTGTCTTGCATGCATTTCTCCTCACCTGTAGGTCCAAGTTTTGTATTTCAACAAATGCAACTTACTACTCAACAATCAGAACAAGCACCATAGCATCTCAATGTCACGGATGGGAAGCAGCAGCTTACTGATGTAGATAATCAAGTGCATTACATAGTGATGTGATTGCTTAGTGAAGGGAAACACTGACAGTCAGCAACAACATCTTTGAAGTCAGCTGAACAAAATGATGCAAAGTGATTCATACTGTTCAACTCTATAAAAGATGAAGGATAGGCATTCACATCCAGCACAGAAGATTATTTGTGATCAGGAACGGGAAAGTCAGTTCTTCCAAGACAAACAACCAGTTGTTTTAGCTAATGAACCAAAACAGCATATATTTTACATTTAAGTGACAAGTCATTAGTGTTATGACTTTTATCTACAGAGGTAGCAAGATGGTTACAGCCCATTGATCAGTGCGTGCGCTCGCTTGAACACATCACTGTGTATTATATATTTCTATATCTCTGTATCCCTTCTTTTCAACTACTGACAACCCCTTTTTCTTTGTTTGCAATTAGTCTAACTTCTAAGTCTGCAAAACTATATATCAATGCTAAGATTATGTCATATTTTTCATATTGTTTGACTACCTAGGCACAAGCCTTCTATGCAGTGCTCCAACCTGGTGCTGTCAGGACAGCACCAGGCTCTTAAGGTGCTTAAGAGGAATTCAAACACCCATCACCATTGTTACTGCCTGAGAAATCATAATCTACTGAGCTAGGGCAATCTTGTCGAATTTACAGATGTTTGTCTTGTCTATGACATTCAGCATATCTTGGCTTCTCCCACCCCTCAGTGCTTTTATAAAGCAGAGAATGACTGAAAAGAGACACACAAGGTCTGTGTTAAGAGGGGATTATATAATACCTATGAGGAGGACTGTCTCTGGACAGTCAGTTTTCTAAGTGAGAGCAGCTCACACATGGAAAATCAGTGAACACTTATCAGGGACTGTGACACTTTTAAAAAAAAAAATTTAAAATCATGGTTAGACGACAATCAGGGGTTTGACTTATTAACATATTCTGAAGAATGCTTTTTCATGTTTTATAATTTTGTCCTTGTTTTGGCTCAGTCTATTTAAAAGAATAATGTTATCTACTGTGTTATCTACTGTATCAAAGGCAGCGCTTAGATCCAGTAGCACAAGGACAAGGATAAGGACAAGACAAAGTTGTCTTATGAACTATGAAATGTTCTATTATATGTAAAGTATTGCGGTTTCCCTTTGAATTAATTTTACGTGTCCTTTGTAGCTCAAAATTAGCCAACATGGATAATCTGGCTCATTTTTAGAAATTTCCATTAATGTGCATTGCTGTAACTTTAAGCTGTATAAATATATAATAAATTAATACATAATTTTCTTATTTTTTGTTCTCTAAATGATAAATAGAAATTTTCAATGTGTTTATCCTCTGCACCTGTGCAAATGTTAAAGAGTGTCTTGAACGTAAATATGAACCAATTTCATTCACTGTAGAAGACTATATACTAAAGCAAATGAATCCTGATTCTAGAATATTCTATCACACACGTTGTTTCCAAGGGTGGGAATGAATCTCTTAAGAGAAGAGCAGAAGAAAATAGAAACACACATGGGGGATACAGGTATGCTCACATATACATGGAGAAAAAAAATGCAGACTTCAGCTGCTGTAGGCCATGTCAGCAGCGAATAGAAGAGTTAAATGCCACTTAAAGCTTTTTCTGTGAGCCACAATAAAGAAAATAGAAAAAAGCGAGAAGAAAAGAACACTGTCTGGGCAGATTGAGCCATTGGCCTCTCTCACTGCACATCCTTTGTGTTTCTGAGAGAATGGTTCACTGCCTTTTGACAATACAAACCATGGGGGAAAAAGAAAAAAGCCACATCATTTTCTTCAGGCAACGCTCACTTCCATCACTAGCTGCTACACGAATAGCCTCACACAATGGTGGGAATTCAAAACTGCGCCTTTTTGGTCGCAGTTTAATATGAACTGCATTTCTCCTCGCACATAAACATAGCGATTTGTTTTCTGTTATCCCGAGGAGGCAGAGATGACACGCTAGAACAGAAAAGGCAGCGACAGAGTAATGATTTAATTGCTGGCGTGAGAAAGAAAAACACAAAGGCAGTGATTTGGTGTATGATATTTATCGTGTTGTCGAGTTGAATTACACCCAAACACAGGGCTGGCGCCACCGCTGAAGACACAAGCAGAAGGTCACAGTCGTCACTTTTTCTGTCATATGAATTTTTCACATGAATGTGGAATTCAAACGTCAAACTCATTTTACATCCTAGTCAGCATGGACGTCTGTTATAATGTTTTGTTTTTTTTGTACAGTACTCATATGTTTATTAAGATTCACAGGCTACTAATCATACAAGAACCTTCCTTATATGAGTCTAATGAAATGTGGGTGAAAAAAGTTACTTAGTTCTGTTGAACCTAATATGACCTCCATTCATTCTCTAAACTTTGTAAAGAACCATTTAAACCACACATAAATAAACAATATGTGGCTGTATCAATTTTATTCAGAATATTGTATGCCCTTTTTTCCTTTTCCTGTTGTTTTATTTTAAGAGAAAACACCATAGGATATAAGGGGTTGTTTAGCTCTGCTCTGAGCGTAGAAGAAAAGCAATGAAAGAAATTTAAATATATTTGTGCACAGAAGGAGGTTTGTGGATTTTGTCCTGCATCACTTGAAAGTCAAAGTCAACTTTACTGTCAACTTTCGCCACATGTACACGTACAGGGCAGCAACATATTGCAGCAGATTAATAGTTTATGAAACTAATGAACTAATGTTAATATTGATGTAAGTGCTCGTGCTGGATTCGGATCATAGACAAAACTGCTGCTCAGGCCCCAGCTACACTAGTCAAGATTTTTTTCTTTAAACCAGATATTTTTGGCCCCGGATTAAAAAAAAATCTCCTTCCACACACCAATCCAATTAACAAATGTCTCACACTACACGGAAACCTCAACACGAATAAAATTTGCCTAAAATTGTGCAATACCATGCCAAGCCAGTAGTGGCTGATAAGCAAAATTTCAAATATCTGCATGAAAGAATGTTTTGAGCACGCCCAGCGCCAGTATTGTACGTGGATGTCATTGTAATCATGCATCACAGTCGGTGTTGTTGGCTTTCACTAAACTGCTGCTGCTGCACTGTTCCTGCTGCGTTGTGTGGTTTACGCATAGTCCTCCTTTGCTGGCACAGTGCAACATGGTAGTGATTCAAAAACACACATGGATCTATGCTAGAGATGCGTGGATGGACTATTATTTAATCTTCAACTGCGTCAAAAACATCATCCACCCACAGCCATCCGTGATTTTCGTTTAGGTCTATTATGCACTGCTGATCTACCGCTGACCCGAATTTAATTACTGGTATAATCTACGCTGACTTTAAACAGTGGACACTATGAACCATGGAGTCACCAAATCCAGGGTGCAGGTTACGCTTTTGTCTGTCGGAGGAGATCTTGGCTTCATTCGGTAATAAACTCAGCTGTAACATACACATGAAACATGTGAGTATGTATGAGATACCTTTTGATGTTATGAATCCGAAATGAATGCGAAAAGTTTTCACTCCTGAAAAGTGTGTGGATAAAAATCTAGATTCTTGTAGATGTGGCCTCGGTGTGGGAAAGTTGGTTTCAGTACCTTGTCCCAGATGGCAGGAAGTTGAAGAGGCTGCATCAGGGATGGGTGGAGCCGCCCACAATGCTAGAACCTTTGCAGGTAAGTGTTGTAGACGTCCTTGGGGGAGGGGTTTGTGAGGGCCGTACAGCACCAATAAGCTTTCCATCTGCATTCACTATATGCTGGAGAGGAAGCAGTGCAGCTCTCATACCATGCATACCTGATTTCAATGGTGCCTCGTTATAAAGATCACTGATGGGTGCTGGGAGCATCTGTGCAAACCTAGAAATCTGGTGCTGCTCACCCTCTCCACTGCAGAACCAATGATGGGTAGAAGGGACTTTAGGGTGTGGGATCTCTATTGTTTGCATTTGGTTGTCCACCTCATTTCTGATACTACATCCTATGTCTGATCATTGTGAGACCATCATCATCTGCATCTGCAAATTTGAATCTGATCATTTACATGCATTATGAAAGGATTTTCTAATGATCAGATCAGTTTGAACAGGAGTAATGCACTTGCCTATTTGTTTTACTGGAAGACAAATTTGAAAAATTGTCCTGAAAAAAAAAAATAGATATTACTTTTCTGTCCTCAAAACAAAGAAAGGGTCACTGCATTTCATAACTGTTCAAGATAGTTTGCAGATAAAAACACATTCATATTCCAGGCTTCTTGAGGACTCTCATACTGGGGCCCGACCCTATAACGCCAGAAAAAAATGGAAATAAGCCCCCAGATTACATTTAGTATTCCTACATTATCCGTCACTATGCATGACCTCACCCATGATGTTTCACAACTTATTTCATGATTGGTATAAAGAACACCTCTCCTCTTTTCCCTGTGTGTTTCTCTCTGTCTCGTGCTCTTTCTCCCAGAGGACAGAAAAGTGACTGAAATGTAGGATGACAGGACAAGGTGAGCGAGGGGAGAAGAGGCTCTAGCCTAAGTGAACTAGGAAAGAAAAAAGAGAAAAGACGGAGTAACACAAGCCTGGAGTGAGAGACGTAAAAAAAAAAATGTCTTTGAGTGGCAATATGGCGAAAGAGTCTGGGGCTTTGAAAATGAAAGGAGAATCGTAAAGAAGGATAGTGAAGAAGGAGGCCGAGCGATGGCGGAGAGGACCGCGGTTGAAGGGTTAAGGGTGAAGATGGAGTCTATGTGACAGTATCAAAGCCAGGGAGCAGCAGAGAAAAGCTGTTAACGGGAGCTCACCGTGCCTTAATCGATTGTGAACAGTGCCGCAGAGCGCAGCCAATCACAGGAGCTCCCGGAGACTTCTCTGGGTTAGAGCACTTACACGCTGTCTGCCGCCCGATCAGGGAGACGACGCAGGGAGAGGAGAGCGAAGGAGACAGAAAGAGAAAGAGGGTGGGGGAAAAAAAACAAAAAAAAGAAAGATTAGCGGGGAGGGCGGTGTTAGTCACGGAAAGAGAAAAGTGGGACTTGAAGATTTCGCTTTTGCTTTTTCATCTCGGCGACCTTGAAAGCTCTCGTTAGGACGTGCTGTAACGCTGGAATGAATGTGTGTTAGTGTTCCTTCTTTTTCTGCCTTTTCTTCCTCTCTATCTAATTATCCTTCAGCTTGCTTTCTTTTCAAATTCACCTTCACCTTTTCCTCGATGACAATAAGTTGTATGCGTGACCTTTAATGGCCCCTCAAGTGGCATCAAAAGTGGATTTGGACAGTGACATTTTGCAAAGCGTTTAAGTTTCCTGAACGGGTAAATCTATCTGACACGAAACTTATGGAAAATGTGCTTTCTTGCATAAAATGAAATAAAAAGCATCCCAGATACCTTGTGGACGCGACCCAGTGTCTGAACTCATCGAGAAGAAAACACCCGGATAAACTAATCTTTTTTCTGACACTTGAACCAATGCACATGTAAATAGATGCAGCAAAGCAGCTTATATGATCTAGTTCTGTCATCTTCATGTGTTTGTTTGATCTTGCTTTTCTGGGTTTTGACATTGTAACCGCTTCATTAGTTGGAACACATAAAGCAGCCACTGAACTCAACAATTCACAGCCTTCAGACAGAATTAACTTGCTAAACCTATAACGTCTCTTTGTGATGGCTCCGGGACTAATTTTCATACAGCTTTAAGTCTTCAGTCTAATTAGCTTTTTTTTTTTTCTTTTTTCTTTTTTTTGCTTGCTGTAATTGGAAATTTGTAAACGAATGTTGTAACAGCTTAGAAATGACTCCGAAAATTGTCACTTACTGTTTACTCGGGGTGTGTTACAGTCAGATCCAAACAGCATTGTGCTGTCTGATGCCCTGACTGTGAACCAAAGCAGGGGATGAGTAGGCCTACGTAGGAAAAACATGAATTTGCACAAATTACATGGCAGTAATCTCTTTAAAAGAAACAGTGTGAAACATAACCCAATAATCTGCAGGTTTAATGAAGTAACAGCAGGTGAATCCTCTGAGCAAAGTTTGAATTATTGCTGATGATGGAAGCACTAAAATTAGCCTTACCTGCGGCTGTTTCAGAGGAAGTTAAAAGTTCAGAAAATAAATTGGGTCCAGTCTATTCAATATCTACCCAATTTATTTAATAACATTTTAATATTCAACTTTCCCTTTATGGAAAGGAGTAAAATTGTATGTCTCCTCTTTGTTCTTGTTATATGCATAACCATTGTATTTGATTCACTTGAGAAATAAAATGAATAGAACAATGACAATGACAATTATAAAAAATTAAGTATAAATAGATCCCAAGTGGAACTATGGTTTGATTTGATCATGTCACATCCTTAACAATCCATCTTATATGGGATAGTACAACAAATCAATTGACATTAATTCAACAGAAACCATTGCTGCACACCACAAAAACATCAACAAAAAGCAAAAATTACTGCTTTAAATATAACATGTGGATGTAATTTAGTCCAGTCAGACTTATTATAATGACACTTATAATTGTATATTATACTGATGCATAAATTTGAGACTGTTTGTAAATACATGTCAATGAGTATTTTAATATAGCTGTAATCATATATTTATTCAAATTTCATTACAAGTGGATAGACAGGGTGACTCATTAACTTCCATTTATTAAGGTGAACATTCAGGTTCAGGCAAGGTAGAAGAATAACGGGGCTTGAAACATAAATTGTATAAATAATGGCCGTATTGACCATGACATCACCTGTTGGTCTATGGAAGCCTTGTGTTCAGCATATAGGTCTCAAACTGCAGCCAGACAATTTCCTCTGGCCCTTCAGATTTTTTGATTTGTGTCATTTAAATCAAATCACCGGTGCAGTAACTTTGATTGTGTTTGAGTTGAAAAAAACTCCAGCTGCTGCAGAACAGTCATCCTCCTTCACTCAAAGTAGCTGTAGCAAATGCACCTAAAGTTGATAACAAGTCAGAAATGGTAATCCACTGTTGAAATCAGCCCTCACTCAAAGAGCCGAAGTGTAACTTTCAGAAAATCCTTTTCAATATTGAAACCCTTTAAGTGAGCTGCAATCAACCATATGAGAAAAGATAGCAACAGATAGATAAATCTAGCATTTTATTAACTTCTATTTATTAAGCATCTTTTTCTGTGAGTGTTCGTGTTGTCTCTTAAACACAACATTCTCCTCTTCAACATGTTACCTCTTCAGGGCTACAGAGATACCACATGGAGGTTGTTTGGGCTACTTGTGTGTTCTCCTATAGATCGTTGAAAGGGAAGACACCGTTGAGAAGTTGAAGAAAGCCTCAGAAATTTGTTCCTTTTCAGTAACACACGTCTGGTGAACGTGTTTCCACTTCAAACCTGCTGCTTGGTATGATTGCTGCTCTCTATCAGGCGAATAAAGTATCATAAACAGCAATTGCACAGCAGTAGTCTTCCATCCACAAATGAGAGAAGGTATTATAAGCCCTGATCATGTAGAATACAAACTAGTTTAATGTTTATTGGTGATTCTAGCAATGGGTCAAATCCAACACTGAAAATGTTAACTGTAAAACTACACCATGGTTATTACTACTATTCCTTCTTAACCACCTTTCAGACTGTTCATACTCTGACCCTTCACAGTGTCGCCTCGCCAAAGTTCTCGTCATGAGTGAATGGGCGATTAATCGTTTAATTAAGCTTTCAATGAGCAGCAAGACTTTATTATTCAGGTTAATGGAGCAAAAACATCCAGTTACATTATATAATGGTCTGATGTTATATAAAACATGGAATTGTATCAGCTGATTTTCATTAAATTATTGAATTAAGTATTGCATTTGAAGTATGCACCAACATTTTTGAATAAACATAGTCACAAACCCCGGACATTCACTATCAGCTAGATAATTCCATATATTTCCAATTTCTGTATATTCTGGGTGGGAAAAATCTACTGACCCAAACAGAATGTAGGGGTTAAACCTCAGTTCATCCTGAACATCTCCTGAACCCCTGAGCTGAGTAGAGGTGCAATTCAAAATCGCTTAAGAAGGTGACGGAATTACAAAAGTACACATTTTGTCCTAAAACTGTCCTTCTTAATCATTTAAATAACCATAAGTGCATCGCACTTAATCCCAAGAGCATCCTCTCATCATTCTTTTTACCTGTCATCATCTAACCCCCTGTCATGTACGTGACGCTCCTCTGGTAGAATATCAGGTGTCTCCAGATACGAAAACCTGTGCTGCTATTCTGAGGTGAGAAATCCTATCATTTTTCACTTGACTGGCTTCACCTGTTAGTGAATAATTTCACCATAATCATCGGTAGGAAACAGGAGAGTGAGTGCCAGATTGAGACGTCGGGCTCTGTGTTGATAACATAAAGAAGCATTCAAGGAGGACTCCACTGTAGAATATCGGAGAAGGAGGAGGTATGACGATTCTCCGCCACATTCATCCTAGCGGTTTGATTTTAATTTGGTGGTGGGGTTGTTTCACCATTGGGTGCCAGTGTCTAGATAAACCTGTTATTCAGTTACTCAACTGAATCTAACGCTACGCCCACGCGTGTGCCGTGCTGCCAGCTTGGGTTTGCTCATTTCAGCCACGCTCCCCATTTATGCTGATTTTCCCACATTAAGCATAAACTATGACTCAAATCTGTCCTCAGAGGAAATATTTTTCTTGAATTACAATGCACGAGACAAGCTTCAGACGTTAAATGCCGGCTGGAGTCGCCCCTGTTCAATTTATCCACCCTGTTGCTTCACCCAAAAGTGAAGCGTTAATGTGCAGTTTGCAGCTAAAAACTGTTTGCTCTTGTGCAACAGCCCCTCTCGGGTCGAAGACACGAGTGGACAACAGGGTTTGAGGGAGTTCAACCAAACAGTTTTTCAAAGCACAAGCAGCTGGTCAAAGGCAAACAGTCAATAACCAGAGACGTCCCCTTTAAATGGCAGTTGTCTTGGAAACAGTGCAGAAAAACGCAGGGTTTGCCGCCGTTTCGCAACGCCCAAGAACAGCAGCGTGCCCAGTGAATGTCACTCCGTGGAGCCACGCTGATCCGATGAAGCACTGAAAGCTGCAATTCAAGCAAACTGGAGGGTAGAAAGCCATGAAAAACAGCAGAGAGACGTCGCGGAAATTCACTTCGTGCACTTGACTCGAGTGGGGAAAGAAACAATTCTAAATATAGTGCTGTCACACTTTATTTAATGCTCCGAGCATGGCTCTCTCAACACTAGATACAGACATACAAACCGCTGCAGAGGAGTCAGCCTCCAACAGTGGTGGCGAATGTTTCTTAATCTGTTTCACGCCAACCTCCAGGAGTTGTTGTGAGTATTCTGTGCGTGATTATATGCAAACAGACGTGTCAGGATCGGTTTCAGGATAATCAAATATTTTTCTCTTTTGCACAGGAACATACTGTTAAAATGCATATACATGATTTCTATGACTATCATTAAGCATTTAACCTTTCACAACCTTTACACAATCGTTTATACATATTCATACAATCATTTCCCTCACATTTGCTCTTTTTTAATTATTCCTAATCAATAAAGTTAGAATTTAACGTAGGCTGCATACATAAGGAATTAGATTTTAGTTTGCATAACATCCTCAACATAGTATAGCAGTTCTTGCAGAGCCATTTGCTTAATGGAGATTTGTGCATATTGAGTGATCATTTCAGTGAGCGTGGATCTGAAAAAAAGTCACTATAGCCTATAGAGAATAATGAAAGCAGACATAAAGATTAGGAACATCTTCATGAGAGTAATTTTCATGTTGCGAACACCTGATAGAATAGTCTTCCCATTGTTACCATTAGCTGGAATGAAGGTGATTTCCCTATAATTGAACATAACAGTGGTTTAGTCTAGAGTCATGAGATTTTATATTAGTAAACTATAATAATAGCATCTATAAAAATAAACTTTAATCATACAGCACTTTTCCAAAGAAATTTACAAAGTGCTTCACATGGTCCAACTAGGGTTGCAACACTGGAGGACTGAGGCAAGCGAAATCAGGCAATTAAAACAATTACGAAAATAAAAGGGATTTGAAATCCCCAACAATAAAGATTTTAAAAAAGCCTGCCCAGTCTGAGTGTTCCCATCACTAACTGTTGCATCTGTGGCTATAGTGACGCTGGCAAAGGACATGAACCTGTAATTGATGGTTTCCTCTTTATTGCCTTCAGACCATAATTTGTAGCCTCCCATGAACATCTGAACCCCAGATTGAATCGTGTGGCAGGAATTCAATGGACCTCTTTTTTTGTGTATTTTGGGTAGTTTGTGTTCAGGCTGTGAGAATATGCAATATAAGTACAGTAAGTATATGTACAATCTGCTAAAGTTAGAGTGCACAACCCCCCCAGTTACTTGAGCTGTGTAAACGTCATGTCCAACAATACGCCAATGCTCCTCGACAGGGTGATGCCTAATTTGCAATAGAATGTTTACCTGTGCACAGGCAGTTTGGGTATGTAATGCAACATGTTGTTGCAGTTGGGTTTATGAGCTAATGTGTTAGCATCGGACATACTGTGTCTCATTCCTATAGGGGCGGGGACCATAGTCCGTTGACGCTAAAAACCATTACCATAGCCTGGGTATACCCATCCTTCATTGCACATGAATTCAATTTGCAGTGAAATTTAAGCCTAGTTTATACTTCTGCGTACGTAGCTAGGGTGTTGATGCTAACCCCTACACCATAGGCTGACGTGCACCTCTGAAATATCCTGACTACACATCGCGTTGATGCAAACCACAAGGGCTGTGATTGTTGAAGCTGCCGCCGTGGTCGTATTTAAAAAAATAAGCAACATTTAGAGCTAAACTATTTAATCGTCATTAGGTTTTGGGTACGTCATCGGGTACGTTTGATACTACTGGTTATAAGCTACGACATTTGTAGTGCCCAATAAACTGCTCTGGGCTTACATAAATCACACCTCCAACACCAACAAATGAACAGATGGTTCCCAGACTGAATATCAACCTACACTGATATGAGGTCTGGTGTTAACCAGGCTACCATTACCTAGAAAACAGATTAGGAAAGTCAGTGAGTGAGATATTATTACTGGTGTTGGGAATTTTATTGAACACTCGTGGCCATTCCTTCGCCATTGAACAGTTGGAATTGATTATGGGTGAACATGTTTTGCTCATAGGAATGGTGAATTTTACCATAAACTGAACTACTCCTAATCCGGGGTGTGTGACGAGCCCTTCTAGGCGATTGGTTTTGCTAGCTGTTCATTTTCTTACCCTGCAGCAAGGCTGAGTATTGCAGCACTTCTCCCTTATTTATCCATTGGAGTTCTGACGAGAAGGTGCACACGTTTTCCTGATTCCAATAATATAATCATAATATATAACTGCTTAAAAAAAATCACTCTCCTTTTCCTTTCTTGAACTCTTCGAATTCAGCTTCCCCGTTTTATGCTCAAATCTAGCCATGCAATGCAGGTCAACTGCTTTTCTAAACATGTAGGAGTCAGACACCAGCGTGTGTGCGACTGATAATAGTTCTGAGGCAATTTGACAGCGGAACCACTTAATATCATGTCCCACGGGTCCATGTATATGGGGCTGGCTTTGTCCCATTTGCACAAATTGGCACATGTTTGATTGTTGCCCTCTTCTGCCATAGAGAGTTAACCCTAGAGCAGACGCTAAATCTCTCGCCAATAAATTCACCAGGCAGCATTCTGAGCACAGAAAAGGAGTGTTTTTAGTGTATCTCTGTCACATGTAGTAACTCTTAGAGGGGGTAGTATTTTTCTCTAACTACACTGCTTGTGATATCTCTGGTCTGTGTTTTCAAAGTTATTTGTGGTATTACCTCAGAACTAGGCAATTGTCAAATGTTTGTCATTTGGGTGGGGGGGGTTGGCATTCACCAGAAAAATGGCCTCCATCGCCCTCGATCTCAGTCCCGTCCCTGCTGTGGCGTTTGGACGGCCTGTAACTGGGCCATTTGGCGTCTCTGTTCATTTTCTTTATTCAGAGTGGTTCGAGATTCATTTTTTTTTAGCATTGTCTTCCACTGTTTGATAATATGCCGCAGGATAATTACATATGCCTGACCCCTTTGACTGCATATGTCAGGGACTTCGCTTGCCACAGAGGCCATTTTTTTTTTGCATGTCCAAGGGCGCTACAAAGATTATTTCGGCGATTATTTCTCTGCCGTCATTTCTGTGGTTGGGGACCCTTATCATTTCTCCTCTTGCTCTGCCTTCTGGTGCGTTTCAAGGGGGCTGTAGATTGTGATTATGCCCTCTTTTGCTTGTTCTTGTTCTTCTTGAGCTGACTCTGGCAAATACTGTATGAAGGAGGTGGAAATGAAGGGGCCAACTGGCTGAAGTCTCTCCCATCGACTAGGTCGTCTCAAAAGAGAATTCTTCAAATCCCATTTGCTATTTCTCAATTTGATTTATAATGAAACTGTTTTGTTTTCAGAAAGACACCGATGTCATCTCATCTGGTCCATGTTTCTTTCTTTATTTTTTCTTCACATTTCGATAAGTGGAATAATTGGAACTTCTTTACCTTGAATTTTACCTGGTTTTTCATGCATGACCCAAATGAACTTCAGAAAATGGAATTGGGGGGTTTGAATTCCTGCATAAGGGACAGTCGGCTTGGTGCAGCCAGCTGGGACAGAGGTGAGATGCTTCGATGACATGCTATGTGACCCACTTCTGTTCAGTTTTTCCTCTAATATGCTGCATGTTCCATCACATTGCTCACACAAATCAGCCATAGTACATGTCAACATTCTGTATGCAAGTTGTATGAATCTGTTGGGAAAAAACACACATCAACACTTAGTTCACTGGCCATTGGGGGTTGTTTTATATTAGCGGTATATTTTGAGGATTTCTGTATAAAATGGGCTATTTATGAATAGGAGAGGTAGACTTCCCGGGTCTCCAGAGCGGATGAGATCGGGCATCCAGGACAAGCCTCCAAATTGTCTTGGTAATTTTCCTCTCACACTTCATCTCAGTGAGACAACTCTTAATATAGTATTGTCACACTTTCTTTAATGTTCAAGACATGTCTTACTCATGCTGGATACAGACGTACGAGCTGCTGCAGAGGAGTGAACTCTGGCGAGTAGGATGAATAATCCTTTATGTCTTTCACACAAACCCCTAGGAGTTGTTGTGACTACTCTAAGAGTGGATCCACCCAGACAGAACAGACGTGGCGGGATCCGCTTCGGCACACAGATGTTCTTTGTTTCTCTCGCACGGTAACATATGTGCTGTTCAGATGTGCAAAAAACGCTTTCTCGGACTATCTCTGATGATTTTAACCTTTCAGGAGATCACGAAAGCGTTCATTCATATTTATAATTATAATTGTTATCCTAATTTGTAATTTTCCTCACAGAGACCACCTGATGGTATAATCCTCATCTTCAGTGTAATTCATGAAACATAAGTGTGTAACTCACAGAAGATTGTTGTAAATATTCCCGCCGCTAACTTTCTCCGCCTATTCATGAAATACATTTTAAAAGGAATAGTTGTAAATGCTGACATATTGAAAATAAAACAAAATAGTGTGTTAAATTCTTAGCCATCAGTTCCTGAAATTATGACCACAACTGTTTAACGATCTCCTCCAGACATGGGTAACCCATTAAAGCCTATAAGCCTTTAAGTCTATGACTGTCATTTTATACTTTTTTAAGACAACTCAGACAAACGCTTTTAAACAAATAATTGACGTTTCCAAGTGCTTCCTGTCATATGATGTCATCAACTTCCTGCCTATTCCTCCCTCCCAGAAAGAGGTCATTTCATTAAATTACTATAATTTTCAACCCTGACATGTATATGTCTATTTAATCATTCAGGTCTCTAGAATAATCCCCCAAAGAAGAATTTTGTACATGCGATAAATAGGTTTTTGTTTATGTGCAGATTTGTGCAAGGAGCAACTATATTATCCATTAAAATGCTATTTTTTCAAAGAAAATAGTACAGAATGGAAAAAAATAGATACATAACGTGATTGTTTGTGACTCAATTGATATATGCATGAAATCTTTGAAAAAAATCTGGGCTTAAAATGGTTAAGACAAAAACGGCATAGACTTAGCAGCTGTTTAGCTTTAATGGGTTAAGATGTATATAAAATAATCAGGATATCTTGTCTAAATGCTTAAAAGTATTTCCAGTAGTTCCAAAATCTATGAATTTGTAAATATATTTAATTTCAGAAGTTCTTCACTGTAAAGTCCATTCTCAGTTGTTTGTGCACTGAAGGTTTCAGGCTTCCACATCTCACTTGTACAAGTTGAATATTGGACCAGGATTGACTTGTAAACCTGCCCTTTAAATTTGGATTTTCAGTGAGCACAGAAACTTTTTGCTTTCTACAGATGAAATGTGAACAAACTTCCAGCATCAAACTCTGCACAAACACCATTTTCTACAGTGACGATTCGACATCCGGCTGCAGGGATATACTTTTAGAGAGGAGGTGGGGGGACTTTAAGTAATTTTAGAGATTACTACGACCCCCGCAATATGTAAAAACATTCATCACACCACAATTTTATCCCTATAGAAGGAGAAAAGCATTCACTGGAAAAAATACTAATAACCTCGCCCAGAAACACTGAAAGAAAACAGGTATCTTGGTAGATATTGGGACTGTGTCTCTCGGTAGAAGCCTTAACCACTACTGCCCCCTGCTGTGGAAATTCCCTGGATTTAGAGCATATTCACCAAAATAGAGGTAAGTTTGCCTCACTGAACTAATACTGATGTCAAATTCAGAGGACTCATGTTGACAACTATCCAAGTACAAAAATGGAAAATTTGAACACAGGTGCTGTGGATGGTTAAATATGGCGTCCTGACTGTAATCTTCTGTCTGTTTGACTGTAATAACTTCAGTAGGCTAATGTCAGGTCTTAATCCATGAGACGTAATCAGAAAACTCCCTCAAATAATGAATCACAAGGTGCAGGAAGTTCAAAACACATTTTGGTATAAATAACTGACGGCTTGACATTCTGAGTCTCTGCTTAATCTAAAATAAACATCATAGGCTGGAGTAATCTTGGGGGCCTTTTAGAGTGCCCTCTTCAGATTTATTTTATCTCTAATACTAATAAACCCTTTCAGCCTTCCGTATAAGCAATCTGGGCGATGAGTGATGTTGTTTTCACAGCTGGTGGCTGGATGTGCTCCAGGTTTTAGTCATCGCTTAATGTACATTGTTTTATGTGAGCCTGCTTTTGCATACAGTAGAAAGAAGGACGTAGTTGTAGAAGGTGACAGAACATGCAGAAAAATAATCATTCTTGCAAAGTTGAGTGTTGATTTGTGCCCAGGAGGCCACTTAACGGTGAGGAAAACGTCCCTGCAGAGTAAATGAAAGCAACATTATTTAGCTGCTTTTGTCCATCCTCGCTCGCATCAAGGACGTCCTGTGATCTCTGTGGTTTAAGAAAGGATCTGTCAGTTTCATAACCGGTGATTGGTGGTGACAGACAAGCGTCAGCACTTCTGCGAACAGACCTGCCTCCAATGCTGCCTACCGCATCTGTCTTCTCTCCCACGGCCTCTCAGTCGCGTCCTACTCTCCTAAGAAACACACACACAGCTGCTGAGACGCTTATTTTTGTTTTGCTATTTTTTTTTCTTTTAGTTTTTCATTGGGATCCCGTCCTCGTCCTCGTTTCCTTCACGTCTCACACCCTCTTTGAACAGAGGCCCCGGCTGCTGTTTTCCATCCGCCGCTGATTAATTGAGGGCAGGGGAGATGCAGATAGAGCGGGACAGATCAGATCCTTAACTTCACAGCGTGCCGTATAGTGCTGGTGTTGCTGAACTGTGAAGGCAAGATAGCCAGTGGGTATAACTTGGATGGGGGACCTTTCAAATCAAATCGCATCGCGTTCGGTCCCCCCCCGTCCCGGCCGTGCTATCAGAGCGGATAACGTGCTCCAGTAAAGGTTACGACTCACAGTGACATTTCTGTTGAGACCCAGCAATCCCTGATTCCTGTGAGCCAATCTTGAATTCATATAAGTGCCGGGTTTGTGTGCGTCTCCTCTGCCACGGTGTGAAGTGTGAGTACGGGCTCCGTACGCTTCCGTGTGTAATGAAAGGTTATGGAGTAAAGAGTTAGAGTGAGTAAATCAAAAAACAGTAGGAACAGACAGTCAATTAAGATAGTGAAGCAGGAGTCATGAATACTATTAAATCACATTCTGACTTTTTTTTATTTAAGGTTTAAACCAGTGCACTTGAGATCACATCACTTTGCAGAGGCAGGAAATTATTGTTGTAACCCTTTGTTGACCTTATTGATAAGCATATAATATAAATTATGGAATAAGGCAAGTTTATTGTAGAGCAGATTGTAACAACAAGGTAATTCAAAGTGATTTTTAAAAAACATTAAAGGCAACAAGACACAATTTGAAAACAGATGATTGAAAGGGGAACAATTAAAAATGAATGGTGATTAAATAAGATTAAAAATACAAGAAATGAAATTAAAAACAAGAAAAATACAATTTACCAGTTGATTAAAATGGGAGAAGTCAAAAATTAAAACAAAAACAAGTTACAGAGCAGTGGAAAATAATTAAGAAATGGCATCATCAATAGGCAGCAGCAAAAAAGAAAATAACATTTCATTGCAGGTAGCTGTTTGAGAGCATTAACAAAATTGTACATCATGTTGAGTTTTCAAATGTGAAATCGAAAACATGTGGATGATAATTTCAGTGAATTCTAAATGCAGGGTTGAAAAGAGTGTGGTATCTCAGCATGGTGCTAAAAAGTGAGTTTCCAGCCTCATCTGAACTTTACTGCATTTTCACTCATGAAAATATCCAAAGACTCTTGCATGCATGGGAAGCCAATAATTATAAAGGTCAGGATTTAGTTAGGAGTTGGTTTTAAAACAAAAGTTTATATGTTTAGTTGATGTTAAAATTATGGTATGATATCTTCTTTGAAGCTGATCATAAAAACGTCTACTTTCAATGTGCGGATTTTATTATCTTTGGACAGCGCTGGGTTAGCTGTTTATGAAATCAAACCAAAGCTAGAAAAATGGGAATGGATCATATATTTAGGGATCAAACAATACAGCGAGACAGGATCTGGACTACACCCTACAAGGAAAGAGGAAGCCAGGGAGACCAGAAAAAAACACCAGAGGCGGTTCACGCCTGACGAGCTAATCAAGAGGGAGACCTCCTGGCAGGAAGCAAAGGCCATCGCTCAGAGGAGAGCGAGGTGGAGATCCACGGTGGCCACCCAGTGCTCCCAAAGGGGCCAAGGATTCAGTCAAGCAAGTCAGGTTAGCCGTTTTCCCTTTGTTTCCAGGCTTTATGCTAAGCTAACCCTGTCCTGGTGTCTCTCCTAAAAGAGGGAGTGACAATATTTAAGATTTAAGCAATGATATTTTCACACTACCAGTCAAAACTTTGGGGTCACGTCGAAATGTCATTATTTTTTGAAGGAAAAGCATTGCTTTTTCAATGAAGATAACTTTAAAATAATCAGAAAGACGCTGTGCAATTCATGTGCAATAATCTACCCTGTTCGCTGTGCCGTGTCTGTCCTGTACTTATCTTGTATATACGGTGCATCTATCTTATAATATATTGTATTTATTTCTGTATATAGTCTGTGTGCAGTCTTTTCTTTTCTTGCATGTCACTTGTACTGTCCCTGTGCTGTTGCTAATGCAATTTCCCCACTGTGGGATTATCTTATCCTATCCTATCCTATCTTATCTTACATATACATTGTTGATGTGATAAATGATTATTCTAGCTGGAAAGGTCTGGTTTTTGCTGCAATATCTACATAGGTGTATAGAGGCCCATTTCCAGCAACTATCAGTTCAGTGTTCTAATGGTACAATGTGTTGGATCATTGCATCAGAAGGCTAATGTGTGATGCTTTCATGTTAGCACAGCTGAAAACAGTTCAGCTGGTTAGACAAGCTAGAACATTGACCTTCCTTTGAGGAAAGCAAAGTTTGAAGGAAAAAAATATTTCAAATAGAAACGAAAAACACATGGAAAACACAGTAGTGTGTTTCCTTAAATGTGGATCTATTATTTTTAGGATTTCTCTTAATTGGAACTAATAGGCCCAAGCTAAACAATGAAAAATGACCCTGGATCAAAAGACAACACAGGAGGACAAGAGTGTCCTTATACTTTTGGCCACATAGTGTATCATGATTATCCAGGTGGCTGTTAACACCGATCATATCACTCAGTCAATCTCAACAACCACAAACTCAAAGATATTTTGTGACAAGGCTTCTATTCTACAGGCTATAATAGAGACTGATCTGCAGTGACTCGTGTGTGAATGAGACCCTCACGCCCCTTTTCAAACTCCCTGCTCATCGCTCAAAGTTCCTACTTTGTCAAACAATTGAAAACCATTATAAGTATTTTGCATTAGATTTGAATCTTGTATCCAATCAGCAATTTTCCTGCCGAGGTGACCAGTGTGACACTCCTTTGTGCCACAGCAGTTTCCACTTTCATAACAAAAGCATTTTTCTTCTGAGATCCACTTCATTACCCAGACTAATACGGAGCAAAATGTTTATTCAAATGAGCCAAGATCAAATCCTTGAATGGGGAAAATGCTGAAATGGATTATATGCTTGCAGGGAAGAAAAAAAAAATCATATTTGAATTAATTACAAACTGAAAGGGCACCGGGGGTTGAAAAAAAAACACTTATTCTCCTTTTTTTCCATAGTTTCATATTAGCTTACATTTATTTATTCTCATCGATACGTGTCCATGGAAACAGAATAATTACATTTTATCAGGATCAACATGACAGCGACGAGCATTGTGAGCAACTGATTGGCCCTCGTTTTTCGAGGAGAGGGCACATTGTGAGCTTTTGATTGGCCACTGCGGCAGCAAAGATTTTCTATTAGCGATTGATTGGGCAGTGTAATTTTCCACCTGAATGGTTTCCCGGGCAGACACACTCATTGTGCGACTTTGGCAGGAGCCGCCATTGTGTTTAAGTGTGTGAGTGGTGAGCTTCCTCTTGCTCTTAAAGGGTATTCTCTACAGCTCAGATGGGCTCTTGTGGGGTGGGGGGGTGGGTTGCAGGATAAGTCACATGTGACAGTCTGTCAGGTCACCTCTCATCAGGAGGCATACAGCAGAGAAAGCAAGTCCTCAACAGCAATAATGCACACACACACACACACACACACACACACACACACACTTGGGACACAAAAGACACACAATCCCAATTTTCTTTCTGGACTCTATCTGCTGTTTTTCTTTCTACTGATTAATGTGCGAATACATTGATCAGCTGCTGCAGGACGTGGGCCTCGCTGCTCATGGCGGCTGCATATCGGGGCTCCATCTCCTAAGAAACAGGATGGCGTGTTAGTGAGTGACACGCCGCCTTTTTGCCCTTTTTCTATTTCACGGCTCCGATTCTGTACACTGATTTCATTTACTTACATGCAGATGTGATAAAAAGGTGTTTCCACTCGCTTGCTTTGGCTGTGAAATAACACAGTAAAATGTCAGTTAACACAGGATTTTTTCCATTTTACTAATAATAATAAAAAAAAAACATTTTCCTGTTTTCTTTGATGGAAAAGATTGGGACAAAAACATGGAAACAAAAGGCAGAGTGCTTACAAATCTGCCTACCAGCACATCTAAATCTAAAAATATATATATATTTATAACAATTATAATGTAATTTCACCTGTATTTATAGTATTAGGTAATAAATGTACAATATAAATCAATTAAATCCAAGATTTTTAGTTCACTACTGTAATATTCTACAGTAATACTTTGATTGCTGTGATTTATTGTAAAAATACACAGCAATCTACTGTAATAATCATTTACAGTAACATTAATTTATAACAACACAGTAAATAACTGCAGATTTCACATCAAAGTTTTACATTTGAAGTCTTTTTTAAGTTTTAAAGGTGCTGTTTTTTTTTGTCCAGAAGCTTCCCTTCAAATAAAACTAGAAACTTTGATAACACAATTTCACATAACGATTTCATACATCACAAACCGCTTTTTAAAATAATATCACAGAGCGGAAAATTTAGCTTTCTTCGCGTAACCATTCCGATCTGTTTATCTGTCTAGAGTGTCCCTTCTCTTTTTTCCTGCCTCCTCTCCGTCCGGTCTGGCAGGCCCTCTATTTCTCTATCCTCTCATCTCTGCATTTCTTCATTTTGGCGTTTCGCTCTGTCACCCCTCCATGGTCACGTCTCTCCTTTCCCTGCTGCTCGGTCTAGAGATCGTCTCGCTCGCTCTCGCTTTAATAACAAGTTTTGTCACGCTCTGTGTCTGTGTCCTTCAGAAGAGTCGACTCTGATCAGGTTTCCTAAAGATCTGATGCACTTGTTTACATGATTTATGTGCCTTATATGCCACCAAAGTCATGGCAGCGTGTCTTGATCAGGCCATTAAGGGGAGGCTGATTCCCCATGAAAATGTGACTTAAAGGGATAGTGTGATAATTTAGGAAATACACTTGTTCACTTTCTTGCTGTGAGTTGGATGAGAAGATTGATGCCACTCTCAATTCTGTACGCTAAATATGAAGCTACAGCCAGCCAGCGGTTAGCCTAGCTTAGCATAACGGCTGACAACAAGGGTAACCAGCATGTACGGCTTGTCCAGAGGAAACAAGATCTACACCTCTACAGCTCCATGATTCACACTCGGCCTGAACTATTGTAATATTTCTGCAAGTTTAAAGTCCCTTTCCACTCAAAGATATGTTTCTGTTCTTGTTTTTTCTGTTTTGGATGTTTGGCCTTCTCTGTGCAGAATGATATACACTACCGTTCAAAAGTTTGGGGTCACTTAGAAATGTCCTTATTTTTGAAAGAAAAGCACTTTTTTCAATGAAGATAACTTAGATTAGATAACTAATCAGAAATGCACTCTATATACATTGCTAATGTGGTAAATGACTATTCTAGCTGCAAATCTCTGTTTTTTGGTGCAATATCTACAGAGGTGTATACCCATTTACAGCAGTGTTCTAATGGTACAATGTGTTTGCTCATTGCGTCAGAAGGTTAATGGATGATTAGAAAACCCTTGTGCAACCTGTTAGCACAGCTGAAAACAGTTGGGGACAGCTGGTTGGGGAAGCTATAAAACTGACCTTCCTTTGACGAAAGCAAAGTTTGAAGGACAAAAAAATTGTACTTAAAATACAAATCACAATTTTTAACCTTGTCAATGTCTTGACTATATTTTCTATTCATTTTACAACTCATGGTGGTAAATAAAAGTGTGACTTTTCATGGAAAACACACATTTTCTGGGTGACCCCAAACTTTAAAACAGTAGTGCATGTGCAGAGTTTGAACTTTGAAGGCTGTTTTCATGATCATCTGCTGTGTTCACTGAAATCCTGTGGTGAGTAGATGCCATTTTAAAGATTTGAATGAGGTAATTATACATTTAGAGTTATGAATCAAAGAAGAATATTTTATATATACATCGAAAACCCAGGAGGGGATTTATTTTTAATGTTACTTGATAACTTCTGTTAGTTAGCTAATGTTAGCACAAGTCAACTGCTCGTTGTTCTCGATTTGTTAGCGTTAGCTTCGGTCCGATGTAACGTAGCGAAAAAACCCACACTTCTTAGCTGCAAATGGAAGAGATGGTGCTGAACATAAGTGACAACTATAGGTTTTAAACCATAAACTGTATAGACTATATAATGGACTGTAACACGGGTGTAGCACCAAATTCTGGACCCTGTACACTCTTATGCCCTGTTTCTACAGTACAGTACCGCATGGAACAGTACACTTATTTTAGCATTTCAATTACCATGGTACGCCTTACCATTTTAGTAACACTTTTGGTTGTTGTACTTACCACCCAGGACTGGTACTCTAGGGGATTTATCAAATTATTTATCAAAAAAAAAAAGAAAGAAATTCTGTCCTCTCTCTACTTGGGCCTGGATCTGGAAAGGTTTACGCACAACTTTAAGCCTTATTAAAATTGAACTTGTTGAGTTGTAAAACAATTCCCCCTATAGAGTTATTATGAACAGGGAAATTAGCTGTACATACCAAAAACCTGGCTGTAAACATGTTTATTTAAGCTGTAAAGTTGGACTCTTTAACATGGGGATTGACTTTCTTCATACTCACACAATCAATGAATCAAACTGCCTCCGATGCAAACCACTAGATCTATTTTACATCTTGCCTCTGACCTTCAACAGACTAGTTGGGCTATTTGTCTGGTTCAGCAACTTATTTTTTAAAAAAAGAACATGCTGTAGATATCTCCCTGCAGCTTTCACAAAGAAACATCTATCCCTTCCTCATTTCCTCACAATCAGGCGAACAACGATAAAGCCGGAAGTAGGAAACAGAGGGGGCCTTGTGGGAGTCTGTTCCACCAGCCCGCCAAGCCCTTGGGGGACAGAGGAGGGAAATTACTATCAACGACACCAGTTCGGAGCAGCAGCAGCTATCAGATAAGAAGACGACATTGTACACACCACTCGTAATTCAATCAAGGTCAACTTACGCCCTCCAATTCATCATGAACACTTCAGCTGCAGCAGTTAGGGTATAAAGTTATCAGGATCTGACATACTGAGCCAAATATGACTTTTCTGTTACAGTTTTTTGAATCTTTTGTGATTACTAACTCCCAGATGCTCTGACCTTGGCATCTCTTGCCTTTCCAGTTAGCTGCCCCACAACACCACCTGCTGGTCATGAATTTAAAACAAATATCTATAGAAGGGATTGGCAACCCTGGTCCTGGAGAGCTACTGTGGGTGCAGGGTAACACACCTGATTCTACTTAAGCTCCACTGAAGCTCCATAGCATGGGTCCTCATGGTTAATTAGTAGAATCAGGTGTGTTCCTGCTCGTTTGGAACAAAAACCTGCATCCACAGTAGCTCTCTAGGGTTGCCCACCCCTTTATCTTAAGTACGATTTGTGAATGCCACTACTCAAATTAAAGTCCTGTATAATAAGGTTTTACTTAACTATTTCATTAACAAATTAGGTTGAAAACTAAAATCATATCACTGTTGTTACAACTTACAGACTTGCTCCAGACTAAGACATGAAATCATTTTAGTAATAATAATTTGTGTTTATCCCATCTTCACATTCTATGAAAAAAGAGAAAAAGATACTTAGTTTCTTATCACTAATATAAGCATCAGTTTAAAATATGCATTTTGACTGTGCCTGTATCCAAACTAGTTGATGATTCATGTTCATGCTCATCTCAGGACTAGCTAAACTCAGATTTAGGTTGAGCTCAGAGAATCTGTCCTACTTCAGCAGATAAATGTGAAAACAGCTTTCTAGTGTCAAACTCTGCCAGTGATGCTCAACATATGAGTGAAGTAACTATAAGTCAAAGATATTTTAGTGGAGAGGGACATTATCCTCATAGAAAGTTTCAGACATGTTTCGTCATTGAGTAGTTCATTATTCGTTTATTATAACATATGCTATGGAAAGTTGAAACTAGTCTACAAGTTTTGTAAACTCAGGATTTATTTAAAAAATAAAGGAACAAACATGAATACATACATTCATAGTAAGTAAGTCAAGTAGTCTTAATAATAGTAGTGTATATAAAGTAAACACATTGGTTAAAGATTTGGAAATTTGCATTCACATGAGTAAATGCTCTCATGCAGGACATCTACCTCTGGAGTGGTTCCTTCTTTAACCTTACACGTATTTTAATGCCCATATATTGCACCAATACAGTCATTAGATTTTCTCCTTTAATCCCCGATTCACTTGGAGCAGTCCTCTCCGAACCATCCGGTGTTACAATCACACTGAAACTTAGACTTCAAGCGCATTGTGTCACGTGTCCTCATCTGCCCATAGACCCTGTAGTTCAGTCCCCCCGTTGGTTTCCTGTCAGACACCACCTTCCACACGGCGGGGTCAAGGTGGAGGTAGGTCCTCGACATCGGGTTCCTCCGCTGACACCTTCCGTTTGAGGAACACAAGACCTGGCTGCAGAGAATGGCTGCTGTCGTCACGTTCACCAGGTAGTGACCCAGGGTCCCGTCAATGTACGACTTGACGGCTTGACAATTGGCCTGAGAGGAGGAAAAGGTGTCATACCGGTGCAACGACAGCTGATACCATGAATGGTGAGGTGTCATGTGAGGACAGTGGATGTTCTCAATAAACATGCCTTCAACGGTCTAATCAGGACAGGACATGTTTAGGTCCTGTTGCAACACCTGAAACATTGTGAATGACATTTACCTATGATAGTTTCACACTCCTGTGTAAGCTGGATTCAGTATCAAATGATTGTGTGTGCATGGTGCATCAGCATACCTTAGATTTGGAGAAGGTGTGGTCGCCCCAGAGCACTATCCCAGCATTCCCTAAAGCAGCACTCTCTCCTATGGTGTAGGTCAGGTGCTCCTGGGGGAACAACAAGAGAAAAGCTTAAGATTCAGACAAAACCATGACAATCAAATAAATGCCCAGAGTTTTAAAAAAAACAAAGGTATGCATCTTGCCTCAGAGAGGAAATCTAGGGAATAGGTATAGGTGATACGAGCGTACGGGATCACGGGTGGCATTGGTGGAGCCACCTGGGCCCGAGCTCTCATGGCCTCCAGGATGCGGTGGTGGGTGTAGGGGAGCACCTTTCGGCCCAGCTTACGCAGCTCCTGGCTGAGGTAGATGTCAGGATACAGAGCTGAGGAAGCCTTCCACAGCCAGGACAGCTCGTCATTCCGTTTCAGGTCTTTGTCTGGACACTTCCCCGTGTAGATTGCGGTCTTGTTGCTGTAGTAATTGTAGCAGTTGGGGAAACCATAGAAACCCCACAACCCAGAAGGTCTTTTCTTCTGACCCAATTTCAAAGTTTCCTCCATGAATTTCCTTGCTTCTCGCTCAAACTCCACACGGGCTTCAGCCTCTACCTCAGCAGGACTGTAGTCTGGGTTGTTGGACTTGACTAGTGCTCTTGATGCCTCCCTGTAAATCCGCTTACTGTCCCAGTTTCTCTCCCAATTGGGTCTCCAGCTCTCCCAGTCCACCACGGCAAGGCCCTGGAAATCCTTGTCGATGATCCATGAGTCAATGTCCTTGGCGGCAGCTCTGAGGTGCTGATCCAGGCTGGCGTTCTGTGGCACGCCACCATTAACAGCCTCGCCCCCTTTCGAGTACATGGGATACAGACCGAGCTTTTCAGAGTAAAAGATTGTTATGTTTTCGCCCATAAAGGTTTGATTCTGGTTCTGGACGATTTTGAATATTCCCAAGTCGAGGTCCACGCCATGTTGCCTGAGACAGCTGTCAGTAGGAGCATTCCACACGGTGAGGAAAGGCACCAGGGAGAGAGGCGATGCCGAAACAAGGCTGACCACGTTTAAGAGCAGCAACACGTCATGATGGAAGAAACTCATCCCTGCAAAGGAAGGAATGACAACAGAGCTAATCATCACCACCGATATCACGCAATTGTGTTGTGAAATGCTGAGATTTGAGAGAACTGTGTCTTTAAGTCAGATTTGTTGTTCTAGATAAGTTGTGATGCAACTGGAGCCTCATAAAACACATTTTATAACAAATAAGGTTGACTTTCACAAAGTGTGAAAGACTTTTGTCCAAATATGCAAATAATGCTCTCAATCCTAGAAGATTTGTTTTAGTTAACCACAAATGTTATGGCGTGTCTATATTTGAATAAAGCCATATGCTGTAATTTAATAATGTGTATAAAATGAAAGCGCTAAATGGATTTTAAATAAAATGATAAATAACTTACCGATTTACCAATCAGTTAAGGATTCTGGTTTGTACTTTGTGGTCTGAGCTCACAGCAAAGCACAGCCACTGGTCTTGTGATCTGCATGACATGCGCACAAAAAGGGGAAGGAACAAAAACAGAAGTGGCCTCTGGGGTTTCCAGCAACCAACCAGAAGTGTGTGCAGGATTTCCAGCAGCCAATAGGATGTTCTTACAGCATTTATAACCACCAATCATGAGAGACATGCAGATCAGCTTATGGAGGAGACAGATTTTAAAGCCACAGGAGGGTTAAACCCTCACTCCGTCATCCCCATCTTAGTTTTTTGCAAATATAAAATAAAGGTCAAAAGGTTCACTGAGCAAACTTGACCTGGAAAAACCGAGTAGCCTCTACAGCTCTACTCTAAACGACTGTCACGCAAGCCATAATGAACTCTTCTTCCTCCAAACTAAAATGTCTCTCTCCCTCAACTCTTAAAAGTAGTAAAAAATAACTCTTGGCTTAACAGCACCCTACAATTAAATGGGGAGGGGGGGTATGAAGCTGGAGCCGTGCAACTTGTGTCCCGCCCTAGGACAAGCCGGCTTTGCCTCCCCTCAGTGGCTGATGGCGACATGGTTTCCCCTTCTAAACTAAACTTTCAAAGAAAAAAAACACACAAAGAGCTAAACAAAGACGTTTATTTACTTTGGCAATAGTCAAATTTGAGGAAACAGCATACACAAACAGTGAATTTGTGTAAGAAATTTGCTTCTTACGTCATTTGTGCTTCTGACAGTTGCTGAATCATGAGGCTTGTTATTTTCAGCATGGATTGATACATGTTTTTAAAGTAAGTAAAGTAATTTTAAAGTAGTAGTCATGTTTTGGACATAGAAATATAAAAAAACAACTAAAAATACATTCAAATAAATAGTAATACTGTAATTGCCTCCATTAAAAAACAAAACAAAAAAAATAACCAGATGTCATAGGAAGGTCATAGCGAAGGAAAAGATCAGGCACTTTAAATATATTGTGCTATTACCAGAGCATCAAACCCCTTTTCAACACACAGCAACTGACACACATACACTCATTCATCGCATTTCCACCCCCCAAAAAAGACATCCTCTCTGTGAGAAACGTGGAATTTGACACTTTGGGAAACAGTGACTGATAGCACAAGGGAGAGGAAACCGAGAGCAAAATGTAAACAAGGTCATTTCCAGCGAGCCCTCTGTTGTTTATAAAAAAAAAATGGGTTAAAAGTCATGTACAAATATAACTTTGCAATTTCCACAGTGTTTGTTATAAAATTTCATTTTGTCATCCGTATTTTACAGCAATCGAGAGGTTAAAACCTTGTCACCGCGCCTTGCTCCTGCATGTGGACGTGTGTGTACAGTGTGTGTGGTGCACTAACAGAGGAGCAGGGAAACCAACAGTAAGATCACGCATTGCAGTGTGGACGCCGCGGCTCGAGGCGCCGCCCCTCTCTGGTGCAGAGGGTCCGTCTGGTCGCAGCTGTCCCCCTCGTAGCCGCTGTAGCACTGGCACCGGAAACTGGCCCGAAAGCTCTCCTTCCCGGCCTCTCCGAGCTGCCCGGTGACTCTGTGCTTGCCACCCGCGCTGATGATGCTGTGGTTGAGGGGGTTTAGGTGCAAGTAAACATCGCTGTCTGAGTTGTTGCGCAGACAGCGGCCGTGGGAACCACACAGGGTCTGGCTGCATAGCTCCGCTGCCGTGGAGACGTTGAGGAGGTATTTACCCAGCGGACCCCGCAGATACGCGTCCAGGTCTGAGCAGCTGTTCTGGAGACAGACAAAAACAAAACCAACCCCGGCTTCACATATTACACATTTTTAGGGAAATGAGAAAGAAGTCTGTGTACATTTAAGATTAAAATGGTGGTTCACATGACTTTAAGCCGTTTATCAAACAAAGGAGAAACACAATGTGCTTTCTGTGGACTCACATCCATAGAAACAAATGTTTGTCTCTACACTGAAGTTCAAAGGTTTGGGGGTCACCAAGACAATTTATTGCTTTCTATGAAAAGTCACTTTTATTTACCAACATGAATTGTCAAATGAATAGAACATTTCATCCATCAATCATCCATTAGCCTTCTGACGCAATGAGCACATTAACTAACACTGGAGTGATAGTTGCTGGAAATGGGCCTCTATACACCTGTGTAGATATTGCACCAAAAAACAGACATTTGCAGCTAGAATACTCATTTACCACATTAGCAATGTATGAGTTTGAGTAATGAGTGTTTTTCTGATTAGTTTAAAGTTATCTTGCAGTGTTTGATAGTGTGTATAACTCTTGCTACCTTCATAATGTAACATAAAAACCCAAAACTAACTTTAAAAAAAATGAAAATGTGGGGATCACAAGCCTTGAAAAATGCTGATCATACTGAAAATCCTGCCGCACATGTTCATTAGAGTCAAATAAAGAAAATATATAGCTCCAAAACATTCATTTCCACCTTTCATGTGATTACACCAATGAAATTAGCTTTTATTTTTAATAAGTTGAGATGTTATATATTTTTATATGATACTCCAGCTGTATGAAGGATGAAGCATGTTCTGTATTCATATTATTAACTTCATAATTAAATTTACTAATTTACTATCAATCTTTTTGTAGTGCTCATGTGAGAACAAGTTGTAACTTCCCCTGACTTTCTGGGAAAAATAGTTTCTTTGTTCCTTGCCCCTCTCCCACTATCATCAACAAACGAGCAGCATCCATCACAAATAAACTATCGGACATAGGAACTCCCTGCAGTATTATCGCTCAGCTAATGAGGCAACTCGCTGTCTTCATCGACCCCCACGCATTTCACATCAAAACGCAGCGCTGCAACAAGTCGCCGCTCCTGAGCACACACAGCTAAAATAAACAAGATTTTTCAACAAAGGGTCACGAAACAAGCTCCAGAGTGATAGCAGAACATAGCTTCCCCCTTTTTGCTTCTACTGATGGTTACATTAGTTCAAAGGTAGTCACGATAACTCATTTCATGACAAAACCACAGATGTTACTCCCCGGCTACAGCCCGTTTCTTTCTGGGCACGGCCTGCTGAGCCTGCTGGTGTTCATTAAACACGGTTAAGAAACAAAGTGGATGGTTTGTGGTCAGATCCGGTTTGGGCGTTTGGTTGAATAAGGCATAGTTTTTGCGGGTTGGGCAGTTTTGTCTTTCATCTACTTGAAGGACAGCAGGAGCCTCTGTGTGTTTGCTAGCGTACAGCAGGTCAAACACAATGTGAAAGATGCTTCGCGTTATAACTGTGTCAGGAGGAGCAACACATCACCTGCAATAATGTGTATGGCACATGCAACAGGAAGCTTACTTAAAAGACACCACCCACTGTTCCACTAGTGAAGAGGAAATTCTGGGTTTCAAAGGTGTCAGAATCAGCTGAAATATTCACAATGTGAACATCTCTGAGAACCAAGGGGCCAAATTTCAGAGTAAGGCTGTGCTATTAATTGAATTTTAATAGAGATTTCTATTTGGGTGTAAAATGATCTCCAAACTCATAATCGAGTTGAAATGATTTTTGACATTTTGGGGGAGTCCTTCAAGAAAAAGGTGGGAAAAGTTCACTTACATGGAAACACTTTGGATTTAAGGCAAACAAAAGCGATCCAAAAGTGATCCATGATGAATAAATCTATTGTGTAACTAAAAAACCCTTTGAATAATCGTGATAATGATTTTTCTCATAATGAAGCAGCCCTACTCCAGAGGAAAGGGTCTGGTGTAGAAGTCCTAAAGATTGCAGCTCCAGTTGGCCATTTAAGGCTTGGCTACAGAAGCGAGTCCCCATAGACCGCCATGTTAAAATGCCAGACTACAGCAGAAATAAACATGTTTACAGCCTACAATAACTGGTTTCGGTCTCTATAGAAAATTCCCCCATTCACAACAACTGTGTGCATGTATGTGTGTTGTGTGTATTTGGGTGGGTGTGCAAAAAAAACAAGATGCATTTATGCGTCAACACACAACCACAAACCAACGGGTGATGTCTATTCTATACATCAGTCTATACTGAGAACAGATTCTAGGTTATATACCCAAAAATAAGAAATCTGCCTAAATGTGACTGGAAAAAAAACTATTTGTACTAAGTTCTCTGTTTCAGAGAAACAACCGTCCGACTCTCGCCAGTAATTTGAACTGGAACCCTGTTCATTAATCAAATGGCTGCACACATGACTGAAAAGAGCAGCCGCTTAACACGTAATTAGATGTTGACTTTTATGGTGAAATGTGTTGTGTCATGTCAGAATAGGGAATTTTTATGTTGGGTGTGTGTTACATGATTAGCGTGTGGTCCTTCTTACTCTGCTGCTTGCATAAACTGCTTCTCCCCACAGGATGATACCAGCTGCCCCCAGAGCCACGCTCTCCCCGATGGTGGAGACCAGGTCCATCTGGGGAAAAAAAACAAAAAAAACATGACGCGGCAGTTTAGCCGTACATTTCTCAAGAATAGAGGTCAAACTGGAAAAACACACAGCCGAAATACCATTATCACAGGGTTAAAATGTTAGTCAGATTGGAAGCTACTGTGCGTGACCTACAGCGGAGGCTCTTATCTGGTCCTCCTATAAGGAAACAGTCTATAGGGTGCAAGCGAGATTTCTAACGTGACCAACACCCACACCGGTCCACTCTACAAAAATGCGTGATGTAGAGGCTGTCTGCTAGTAGAACAGGAAAGGACTGTGATGGCTGATAAGGAAAAGCAGAGTCATCAGAGAAAGAGAAAAGGGGGGGTGAACGTAAGTGCTGAAAGTTAGAGCCGCAATTCAGGAAAAGCAATCCTTAACGTTTAGTACCATGCATATCAAACACTGCGCAGTCAAGTTTAAAATTCACCAGAACTGGGAAAAAAGAAAAAAAGCTGAAACAAAAGCGTCAGGAAGAGGAAGAGGAAGAGGTCCAGGTCCGGCCGAGGCTCTGAAACTAAAGGCATCACCTCTGTCAGCTGTTCCAGGGAGTTGGTGTAGGTGGGCCGCGTGTACACAAAGACCGGACGCGCCAGACCGTCGCCCGACGACGCCAAACGCATGCCCTCCTTCACCCGGTTCCTCACGAACTGCCGCCCGTAGGTGGACGAACGCAGCACGGAGGCCATGTAGATGGAGGGGAACAGGGCCGTGCTCTCCGTCCACAGCCACTTGAGCTGGTCGTTGCGGGCCACCTCCACGTCCGGGCAGCGGCCCGTGTAGTTCTCCAAGATCCACCTGTAGTCGTGGTTGTAGCAGTCGGGGAACAGGTAGAAGCCCCACAGCTGGTTGGGCCGCAGGTTCTTGGCGTGCCTCAGGGTCTGGAGCATGAACCTCTTGGCGGACATCTCGAACTCCTGCTGGGCCACCTTGTACACCTGCTCGGGGGGCCAGGTGGGGTTCTTCTGCCGCACCAGCTCGCGGGAGCGGTTGCGGTACACGTCCTTCATGTCCCAGTTGCGTACCCAGAGCGGGCGCCACGCCTCCCAGTCAATAACCGCCAGGCCCTTGGCGGAGGTTTCGCGTATGTACTTGTCCACGGCGGCAGGCATCCGGTCCAGGTGCTGCTTGAGGCTGACCACCTGGGGAAGCCCCCCGTTGACCGCCGTGCCGTCCTTCTCAAAGTACGGGTAGGAGCCCAGGCGGTCCTCGTAGAAGATGGTGAGGTTCTGCCTGACGAAGCCCTCGTTGGGCGAGGCCACGATCTGGAACTGGTCCAGCTGAAAGCGAATGCCATGCCGCGGGGCACAGTCCTCGGTCGGGGCATTCCAGGCGAGGAGCAGAGGCTTCTGGGAGTAGAGCGGCCATCTCGTGGGTTTCAGTCTCAGAGCGTGGAGGCCGTCCCACAGCAGCGAGGCCAGCAACAGAACCTTCCACTCACACAGAGTCCAGCACATGTCTTCAGGTGTGAATTGACAGAAAGGACTGTCGCGCTCTTCTCTAGAATTCACAGATATAGTGATGTTGATTTTTTTTTTTTTAAACATTTCAATTCTCTGTGTGGTGATTAGCTCAAAAAAGCAAAATCACAATAAAGGAAATTGTGTTAAATTCATAAAAAAGCATCTTCCCAGATAAGTTTTGTTTGCAGATTTCTAAAGAACTCAACTTTTTTTTTTTTAAGTCTTTTTCCCTTGTTGTTTCACATAATCTCGCTTCTAAATTAAATCTTTTTGCTCTTATTCATTTTTGTTTTTTAGCAGGAATGATCAAAACGCTGCGTCATATTCTCATCAGTCTCCCTGGAGCTGGACAAACTTACCTTTACTGGCAGTCTGGAGAAGCATTCCCAAAAAAACACACAGAAAAAGAGAAAAAACCCAGAAGCTGCCGCGTTAGTGCAGATCTCAGAACAAAAAGGGGGAAATCAAAACGCACATTTTTAGGAGTAGAGAAACTTTTCAGAAGACTGAGGAGGGGGTGAAAAGCGAAGCAGAAAGGGAGCCGCCGCTTAGCTCCGCGCTCCGGCTGCCGCGGTCAGTGAAGTGAAGAGAAGAGAAGTCGCCCCCTGCGACGTTGTCAGTTACAACTCGCCTACTCCGAGAGCCAAACCACTTTCAGGATGTTCCATTCGGTCCGAGCGAGAGGGGGGGCGGGAGGAAAAGCGGAGAAACCAACCAGATATCCCAACAACTCCTACAAAATTAAAAAAAGAAAACGCGTCTGAGCGCTACCTGCGACGCGTGTATCAACCTCAAACTCACATGTAACTTCTTGTATCCTTCCGCCCTTTGATGCCGTGTGTTGCGTTCGCGCGCGTGCTGTTAAAAGGTGTATCCACGTGTCCCGGTACGCGGCGCTGAATGAGACAGTCCAAGAAGTTTTTTTTGCCACCGCCGCCGCCGTGAAACAGATACACTGGACCGAGCGATGTCAAGATTCATAGAAGGTCACAAGCAGGATGTGCCACATCCCTAAAAATAAGCCGCGAATGAGCAGTGTGCTGCCGCGACCTTTCAGCGAGTACAATACAGCGGGGAAAGTAACTAAGTACATTTATTTTAAGTGGATTTGTCCTTTACTTGGGTTTTTCTTCTACTCCACTACATATATTCTACAGGTTTAGTTATATTTTAAATTCAATGAATATAGCCAACTGGATTATTATACTGTCTACAGCTCTGGAAAATAAAATAAGAGACCACCTCAAAATGATCAGTTTTTCTGATTTCTACTACTTCTAGGTATGTGATTCCAAATTCCAAATGAAAATGTTATCGTTTAGAGCATTTATTTGCAGAAAATGACAAAAACAATGTTTTCATTACTCAAACAATGCAAAGAAACAAGATCGAATTAATTTTTAAACAACATAATACAAATGTTTACACTTAAGAAGAGTTTAGAAATCGATATTTGGTGCAATAACCCTTATTTTTAATCCCAGCTTTCATGCATCTTGTCATGCTCTCCACAGTCTTTACCATTGTTCTTGGGTGACTTTATTCAACTCCTAGTGTCTCTTTAAGCAGAATGAGGTGTTTATGTGTTGGAATTCAACAGGCGCTGGAATGGAATGGCTGGAATACATGTAGAGATGCTGATTTCAAAAAAAGAAATGCAGTAAATGCATTAAATTGTCGCTCATTTCCTTTTCAAATGTGCATTTTTTATGCAGCACTGTCATTATTAATCTACACAAAGTGTTTCAAACTGGCTCAACGATGAAAAAGTTAAACATTAAAATACTCACATGTATATGTGATTATATAGATGTTAGACCTGTAGTATAACAGTCTAATATAACAGTCTACTCAAAATCACAAATCAGATTTCCCTGAATAGGCTTTACAGTTTGTACACCAGAAAAAAAAAACTCCCTAAAACTTGTACTTTTACTTAAGTAACATTCTGAATTCAGAACTTTTGCTTAATAATTAGTATTTTAGTACTTTGTCCACTGCTGCCTGTAAATAATATGCCATTCAGGAATTATGTGAAGATTTTTGGAAAAGGGACGGACGGACGGACAGACAGACAGATAGATAGATAGATAGATAGATAGATAGATAGAATCATAAATAAGTGTAGATCTATCAACAACTGTGATTAGAGTATTAAAAATAAAGTAGCCTCCCACTTTTGCAGCAGAGTGATTTTTCTCAGTCTTATATTATTATATAAAGTATTAATTACATTATTCAATTATTATTATTGATGCAGTGATACAGATCCTAATATTGTGATTGGTGGATGACAAACTATTTTCACTACTTTATATGTTTGGTTTGTTAGTTTAATCTACAGCGTTTACCTTTGAAACAGTGAAGTTTAAGTGCAAAGTAGCATCAAAAGGAAGTAATCAACTAAAGTAAAAGTGCCAAGTTGTACATAAGTGTACTTCATGTTCATATTTTACAGCTGTCTATTGAAATGCTGCTTATTCACATTACTGACACTTGACAGTGTCACTTAATTCTTCCTCATGAGATGCATGAGTACATTTTTTTTAATAGTCCTTAAATCAAATTCTGAATTCAGATCTTCCTCGTGTGATTATGAACTTTTACACGGTAATATTACTCCTTTAGTGAAGAGCTTTAATGTTTTTTCTACTAATAGCCTCAGCACGCTTCTGCTGGTGGGCACATGGCATCTGGCACGCAGATGTCACTGCAGCCCGAGGCATGTGATGACAGCCACTGGCAATTGCTCAGTGAAGTAACCGAGTAGCCCACCACATGCTGTCTCGTTGCCAAGTACAGCAGATAGCGAGAAGGATAGTGCACAGCCAGATTCAGGCACGAGGAATAATGGCCATGGGAGGAGGGGCAGAGGCCAGGCACTGACGTGTAATTAACCACTTTAACAACCTGTTTTCTCCCTGGAAAAAAAAGCAGGAAACCCAACGTTCGCTCAAAGCGCTGCTTTGTCATCGCTAATAAAACTGTTTGCTTCTGTCCACGGGCGAGTTTAAACTTCTACGAAAGGAAAGAAAATGTGCTCTCTGTCTTCACAGGCACATGCGAGCTGAATGATGCCTGAGCACATGACCCTGGTGAGTTTGAGGTCTGGGAAGTGAGATGCTTTCCTGTGTCAGTGTGTTTCGCTGCCTGTTTTCCGAGCTTTGCTGACTCACTTCAGCAGATTATCATTTTTTTTCGTCTTTTTTTCGTCTTTCTTCCTTTGTCTCCGTATGTATGAGGGAAAAGCAGCGCGCATGTGACCGAAGAGCGAAGGAAAAAAGGAACAAAGGAGCAGCTCGGATTCCCCTGGGTCCCGGCTTCCCTTTGACCTTTGCCTCCTGAACATTACATCAGTAGAAGCCTGGGACTGTCAGGAAGCAAACACAATGGCAGGGAAACTGGAAACACAGCCTGCCACCTTCACTTTGAGTCCTAAGCACTTTTATGGCTTTTGAGTGATTGTGTGAATTGGTGGAGGGAACTCACTGGAACAACATAAGTTGACTGCTTCATTTGCACCAACTGTACTGACCAAACAAATCAGTGCATTTGTATAGGAATCAATTCAAATGTGTACCTGAATCAGCCTTAATCCATTTAGTCTATGAGCCTTTAAGTCTATGACTGTCGTTCTATGCTTAAAATAAAAAAATAGAAATGTTACTCATACAGATTTTTTTCTGACATGATAGTAGATGACAACTTCTTAAGTTTTAAGCAAAAAATTTCCAACTTCCTTCTTAGACAAGATAAACCCTCCTAGAAATTATCTAGATTATTATGATTTTCAACTCTGACATGTATATATCTATTTAATTACTTAAATCTCTTGAATAATCCCCCCAAAAAGAATTTTGGGATAAATAGATTTGTGCAAGCGGCGACTATAATAGCCATTAAAATGCTATTTTCTGCAAAGAAAACAGTACAAAATGAAAAAAATATACATGTAACGTGATTTTTAGTGACTCAACTGATATAATTATATGCATTATATATATATTATACTACTGTATGCATGAAATCTTTGAAAAATCTGGGCTTAAACGGGTTAAGGCGCCAATATATGCAGTGTTAAATACCTTATAGTAAATTGACTGGTTCAAGCGTGTTCAATATTTCTGTTTGCACCTAAAGCCATTTCTGTCTTCATGTGTTGTTAGAAACACAGAACATTACTGTCAATTCTCCTCAAGCACTTTGTGTTCTTTTAGTTTCTCTGTCAGTAATTTGCACTTTGAACGATCATGTTCAACTACAGCTACAGCGAAAAGTAACATAACCCAGCTGCGAATCAGGATAAAACGGCTACAATACGTGCTGCTATTTCATCTGAAACTGTTGCAGTATGCTAAACGATTCCTGAGAAAACGATGCTTCTCATATTGTTTATAATTCAAAGCATGCTTTTGTTCTTTTTCACGGCTGATGTTAATTCGTAATGACTATTTCTCAACCGCAGCCACGTCAACAACATCCCCTTTTATAAGGACATAGTATGCACTTGAGAACATATTGTGTAGATCAAATAGTAATATTCATAAATTCACAAATGTGTGCGGCTTTACTGGAAAGGGCTCATCCTCTTAATACAGGCCGGATTTGTGCAAAAAAAAAAAAACATCAAAGGCCGATGGAGAGGAAACACATCAAAGTGGCTGACCTCTGGCCCAAAAAACACACCCAACCACATTCCACACAATTACAGACACCAGAGAATGCATGGAGAGGAAGCCCTACCCATTTATTGTGGAGAGTCGTCATCTATACACACTTAAATATGTTTACTTTGCCATTCAACTTTGGTCCGGTGCCTGCTGGCAACACCGGCTTCAATTAGACACGATTTCAATCTCAGTTTTTACATCAAGTTGGCTTATAATTATACTGTCAGTTTGGGGGAAGTTGAATTGCACAGGATTATCATTAGAGATAAACGGACAGGATTCAACCAACGTGGGCTCATGAGAAGTTTGTGCGGCTGTAGGTTTTTGCTGCCATCTAGAGGTGGTCTACCTGATATATTTAACTATATTTCAAATCAGTGTTGACAGATTATCTCAATCTTTGTACAATTTGCCACACAAGTCAGGGGGAGAACTGGCAAAGCAGCCGTACAGCTCAGAAAAGGCGGATCGACACGCAACAGAGCAGCAGCGAAAAGCTAAAAATAAGAGCGAATGTGGAGATGTCAGGGTTATACTTACAGCTGTCGTGGAAGGACACAAATTGTTGACTGCGTTTTAAAAGTGACCACTTGATTGGATTCAATCTGATTTACAATTATGTTTTAAAATCGTAAAGCTGACATTTCCTGTGCCTAACCGGCAATAAAGGAAAAGTTTGACATTTCAGGGATATGGTTATTCACTTTTTTTTTTTAATTCAGACAAGACACATACACCGATGTGATGTCCAAAATGAAGCTGGAGCCAGTCGCTGGTTATCTTAGCTAAGCATAAAGAATGGAAACAGCTAGCCTAGCTCAGAATGAAGGTAACCAACCAAAATGCTCACACATTTAACATGTCTCATTTTAATAACCCATATGAAAATCAAACACCAATATGAAAGCATTTGTCCCCTATCGCTTAAATTTTAAACTGTATTTGGTAAGAAAAACGTCAATATTCATTGACGACTGTAATTTTTGATAGACTTAAAAAAATATGAACTGATCCTTTAATCCTCTCATATTTAACTCTATGTTTCCCTGAACTGTCCCTTTAAGTAAAAAGTGGAAGTGACTAAAAACAGATACCGATTGGCGTATACAGCTCTGGAAAGAGAAAAAACAAAAGAACACTGCATTGTTTTTTCTGAAATCAGCATCTCTACATGTATTCCAGCCATTCCATTCCAACGTCTGTTGAATTCCAACACATGAACACCTCATTCTGCTTAAAGAGGAACCAGGAGTGGAATAACCAAGAACAATGATAAAGACTGCAGAGAGCATGCCAAGATGTATGAAAACTGTGAATAAAAATAAGGGTTATTGCACCAAATATTGATTTCTGAACTCTTCTTGAGTTTAAACATTAGTGTTACGTTGTTTAAAAATGAATTTCATCTTGTTTTAGGTCTGAAAACGTATCTTTTTTTCTTATTTTAACCATTTGTCATTTTCTGTAAATAAATCCTCTAAACAATAATATTTTTATTTGGATTTTGGGGGAAATCTTGTCTGTAGTTTATAGACTCAAACAAAGAATTTACCTTTTGCCCAAACACATACCACATATAAGCAGTAAAATCTGAAATAACTGATAATTTTGCAGTGGTCGTTTATTTTTTTTTTTCCAGTGCTGAAAATCCACAGAAGCATAAAGGATTCCTGGAGTCGAGAGGTTCAGCTCAGTAAACCATTTATTCAAGTATTTCCAACTAAGAAATCTGAAATATATTTACAGTACATTATGTTCACTAGTGCAGGTCTGAGCTTCAGTAACTGAGACAGACTCAGACATGACAACACAGAACGTGACCATATATACAATAAATTTCACAATCCTTCATGATCCTTACCCTGGAACTATGACTGACATTCCCCTGACACACACACACACACACACACACACACACACACACACCCAGACAAACCTAATTGCACACACACACACAGACACATACAGTTTCTACCACTCTTAACGTCTCACAGAAGGCATAAACCGTTAAAGCCTTTTTCACATCAAGGATGTTTTTTTGTTTTCCCTGCAAAAAAACTCAGGAGAGATACAGCTCAGTTTGATGTATTCTCTAACACTGCTTACATATCAGCTGGGTAGCGGGAAACACAACCAGTACCTTCACTACTTCAATGAATGTCAAAATATGAATTTGAGTGAAACGGGGCACCCTTCTGATGATGGTTGAATTCAAATGTATAACATTCCATTCAATGCATCAGTCGAATCTGTCGTGTTGAATTTCACTTTTTCCCCCTCGCTCCAGACCACAGTTCCAGTCGTGTCCGTCATCCTTTTAGATTGGAACAAGACTTTGGTCCCACTTTTTTTTTGTTTTTTTGTAAGAAGAGTACCTGTGGCAGCACTTCATATGCTTCATGTGCAACCTTTCACACCTCACAGAGGACGATGGGGAAATCTACATGAATACACGGGTGGTCGAGCTTCACGATACCCTGGAAAAAAAAAAAAAAGTAAAGCCAATGATATTCTAATTGGCAAATTCATTGAAAAACACTGTTCATCCAGGCCTGAGTTTAGATTCAGGCCCTAGCTCACCTGTGGAATAAGGTTTTTCTGAATCCTCTTCAACTTGGACTTTTTCCTGCCGTTTTTCGTCACCACCGTCTCTTCGTAGAATTCGTGGGCGAGGTCGCCGTCCTCGTCGTAGTACAAAGAACTGCAAAGAACAAACAAACAGACACTCTCAGACTGGATTTGAATTTTGTTGAATGTTTCCAGCTGTGCTAACATGTTAGCATCAAGGTTTTTCTAATCATCCATTAACCTTCTGACACAATGAGCAAACACATTGTTCCATTAGAACACTGGACTGATAGTTGCTGGAAATGGGCCTCTATACACCTATGTAGATATTGATGCACCAAAAACCAGACATGTGCAGCTAGAATAGTCATTTACCACATTAGCAATGTATAGGGTGTATGTCTGATTAGTTTAAAATTATCTTTTCTTTCAAAAATAAGGACATTTTTAAATCACCCCAAACTTTTGAACGGTAGTGTAGGTTTGTGAGATTTCCAGCCCTAACGACTGGTGCTACTTATTTTACTCTACTTAATTTCTTACTTTTTAATAACAGTTTTATGAAGAGGCATGTGTATACACTTTAAATGCTACGCAAAGAATGAAAGTTACTGGACTGATCTGCATACATCACTGTGGATAGTTTCCATCAGGACTATTACTTGAGTCAGATATAATTTATTCTCTTTAACCAGGCTTTATTTCGGGAGACAAAGAGACTTTTGAGCACCACAAAATAAATAATATTTATCTTTATTATACTCTTTTGTGGTCAGAGTACACTGATTCCCTTCATAGCAACAAGCCACCAGCAGATACTGACAAAAAAATGCTGTGATTTCACTTTATTTTTCTTTTCTCATTCTAATACTTTATTATAGGACATCTGCAGAGTACCAATCCAATGCCAGCACTCTCTGTCCCCCCCAATGTATAATCTATACCAGTGGTTCTCAAACTTTGTCATGTCAAGGACCCTTAAACTCACAAAAACTAGTCCACTGCTTTAGAGGTTTTATTACAGAAAGTATAGGAAACAGATGGGGAAAATTATGGGGGAATGAAACTGCCTGAACAAAAACAAATGACTCGGTTCATAAATGAATATGACAGTAAATGCACATATTTATTTAATTTTCCATTTAATTCAGTTTATTTAAATGTGTATGTTTTCTTTTTGCTCATAAATGTCACATTTATTTAATTTTCCATTTAAAATGTATTTAGTTATTTATATATTCACACCCCCCGCCCATTTCGTTCTGTCTACATTTCCACATCAGTATATAAAATGGGAAATAAAATTTGAAATTAAATGTGCAAAGTGAAAATAATACAGATTATAGGAAATAAATGTGTTAATGGGGTATTAAATAAAGGATTTTTGTTTAAATATTGCAATCCTCCTTATATTCTGTCATTGTTTTACTTATGGATAGAATTATAGTGAAAATTATTGATTATCCTTATTATTGGGTACCCCTTCAAAGGACTGCTGCTGAGAACCACTCATCTATTCCCCACTGTCTATGATTTGTATATAACAGTACCAAAAGGTGACACAAGGACAGGGTTTGCTGTAGCAGTGAAAGTAAAGATTTCCCTCTAATTTGCCTAGTACTGCAGATATTTACCTCCGGCGGGTAAAAACGAATGGTGTTGCATTCCTGGAACCTTTGAGCCGGGCCAGAGACTGTTCGTTCCCATCAGTGGCGGAGTCTCCTCCGCTTCCACTGCCCGAAAAAGGCCAGACACCTTTGGCTTTGGATCCACTTCCTCCCATTCTCTCAGAGATAAGGCATAGTTAGTCCCTCCCCGGTGAAAGGTTTGGATCTGGTCGGTGGCCAGATAATCTCAACACTTCCTTACCAGAGCCAGGACCTGGAAATATTAAACAAAAAAAAGTGCACATAGACAGAGCACGTTTGCAATCAGAATTCCGCTTCCTTATTTAATTATTGGTAAAAAGATTACATGTTACATGTTTACTGACTGGCTCTAATATTGATTTGTCGATTACAACAGATCTAATAGAGTTAGCAGTGGTGTCAATGCGATTTAGACCATTTCACACAATTTTCAGTTTTCCACAGCGGTAACAATCCAAGTGTTGATTAATTATTAAGATGAAAACTAATATAAATATCTTAGCTCACTACAAACGCCATTTTCTAGCCTGTCAGCGTGGTTTACTTGTTTTGCTTATTACGTGATGCTAGCTTCACCGGAAGCTAACCAGCCTCAGTTAACTACACTCACTGATTAATTACTACAGTTACGTCGCTTAATTAATTTACACACACACAGATGTTGTTTTATATCTAAAATGTATTGTCTCTATTTAAAAACACAGCGTCTGTCTGGTATTGAGTCAGCGTGGCTAATAATAGCTCGCTAACCTGCACACTTAGGTGAGCTAACCTGTTAGCTTCTCCTGCCACTGACGCAGGTTAGCTTGAGGTAGCTACACGGTAACTAGCTAACAAGGAAGAACCGCGTCTACAGAACACGCACGAGGTTATCTTTAGCAACGAAAACGGCACAGTTAATATCCATTTCTGGGTGGCATCCTACCTTTTCATGCACTGTTAAATCGTCGTGTCCTGTCATAACTTTAACTCCCAGCTAAGTTAGCTAGCGTTAGCTGTTATGGTCGCTGCGACGAGGTGATCAGCTGATCTGAGACATGCGGCAGCGAGTCAGCAACAAGCACATCTTAAAGATGTAAACTTCAATTCATTTTAGCTTTTACTTATTTATTTTCTATTGATAAGCTGCCTTTAGTGTAGAAACGGCAAATTAATTACATGTTTAATTTAATATAGGAAATAGTAACTAGTAACCCCCATTCATATATGAAATCTGAAAAAAATACAAAAACTTGACAGAACTCTGAATTCTTTACTGATCGCATTTGGCACCATTGACATAACAGGGCTCCAACAACATGTAAATATGTGCATAGACGGACACAATGAAAGTGAACTGGAAACAAAACAGTAGACAAACATTTGGTTAAAAGCGGTAGAAAAACAAAGATACGGAAAACAAACAGCTTCCAGGCAGTGAAACATGTATATAAAAATTCATTCAAGATTCCAGTCAACCAGAGTGACTTTGACACAGATCTCTCTGACATTCATAGTTGCATACAAATGTCCATACAACAGTCATACTCGCAAATTGACACTTAAAATAAAAAAAAAAGAGTTGCACCCATCAGGGGTGTGGACAGGACATGGCAAGACTTCTGAGACAGGGTCAAATGAAAATCCATATATATATATATATATATACACCTTTAGATTTCACTTCTGATGGAACATTCATCAAGATGATTTTAAAGTATGGTTTGCAGGGACTAGATGGAATGTATTGAAATTTGCTTTGTATTTTGTTAAAATAAAACAATGGGAATGTACGACACAGTGCTTGAATCCAGCACTTTTAAAATTGCATAATTTCCTAATGAATATTGTAAAATGACGAAAATCATCAGTGACGTTTTCTTTGAAGATAAAGTGACTCAACTGAGGTGTACAGGATAATCACATCCAATAATCGAGGATACGACCGCTGTCTCATCTGCCAGTCTCAGTTTCTCTCAACTCATTCTCTCAGGCACATCAGACTCTCCAGGTGTAAGGCACTTCTTCTCATCTCTCGCATCATCTCACACGCACATTCGCGCTAGCTCTCTCTCTCTCTCATTGTCTCGCGCCCTCTTTCACACTCTCGTTCACCGAAGAGACGTTTGATTTTTTTTTTTTTAGCCGTTTCTCAGGGATCTTTGGATGCAGCGATGACTGGTTCGTCAGCAGGCGATTCTCCAGCCAAGAGGTGCATGTTCAAAACCCCGCGCAGCAGGGTGCCGTCAGCCGGGCGTGGAGCCGGCCAGAGCCTCCTGCATCTTGATGCGGGCCAGGGCGTAGCGCTGCACTATCTGCTTCACGTGCTCCTCTTCTTCACGCTGCAGGATGCGCAGGAAGTTCTTCAACTCGGGCATGGAGAAGGCATGCCACTGCAGGTAGAAAGCAGCAGAAAGCGCGTTAGTATGTGCCGAGTGCATACAAAAGTTAAAAAAAAGTTAGAAATTTCTTTATTTTTGAAAGAAAACCACTGTTTTTCAGTGACGATAACTAATCAGAAATACATGCAGCTGGAAACAAGGCGAACCAACAAGCACGGCTTATCCAGAGGAAACATGATGTACAACACCTTTACAGCTCCATGATTCACACTCGGCTTTGACTATTATTAATATTTCTTCAAGGTTAAAGTCCACTTCCACTCAAATATACGTTTCTGTTCCTGTTCCTTCTGTTTTAGATGTTTGGCCTTCACTGTGCAGAATGATATACACTACTGTTCAAAAGTTGGGTTCACTTAGAAATGTCCTTATTTTTCAAAGAAAAGCACTGTTATTTTCAATGGAGAGGACTTTAAACTAATCAAAAATACACCCTATACATCGCTAATGTGGTAAATGACTATATTAGCTGCAAATGTTTTTTGGTGTAATATCTACATAGGTGTATAGAGGTGCATTTCCAGCAACTATCAGTCCAGTGTTCTAATGGTACAATGTGTTTGATCATTGTGTCAGAAGGTTAATGGATGATTAGAAAACTCTTGATGTATCATATTAGCACAGCTGAAAACAGTTTAGCTGCTTAGAGAAGCTAGAAAACTGACCTTCCTTTGATGAAAGCAAAGTTGGATGGAAAAAAATATATTATTTCAAACACAAATCTTTCTAAACATGTCAATGTCTTGACCATATTTTCTATTTTACAACTCATGGTGGTCAATAAAATTCAGACTTTTCATGAAAAACACTAAATTGTCTGGATGACCCCAAACTTTTGAACGGTCTCTGTAGGATCAAACACGGGGTATTTGACAGGTTTTGTCATGTTTTACTCACATTGACTTCTCCAGTTTCGTTCTCTTTCAGAACAAAACTGAGGACTTTTTCATTGGGTCCTGTGTTCAGACGCAAGCGGAGCGGATGCTCTTTATCAGGCAGCTTACGAAGATACACTGAAAGAAATACAATAACACTCGATTAAAAAACACATTTCGACAAACGATAAAAAGGCAAGAATTAAAAACGTAATTGTGATGTAAAGGGAGCCGCACCTTGGTCATGACGCTCGCTGCGCTCAAACAGTGCAAACTTGCCGGGATTGTCTACCACGGTAAACTTTTTCAACAGAGCCTCGATGACTTCGCGGGCGGAAGTGCGAGAGCTGATGTGCAAGTGCTTGGACGCGTCCTTTGGCAGGTAGAAAGAGGTGCGGCGCTTCACCCCGGCGGACTTCCTCGCCCCGGCGTCGTGTCCTCCCTTCTTCGGCGGCGGAACGGACACGGGCCGCGCCAACTTAAACTGCACCTTAATGAAGCCAGTGTAGGAACCGTCTTTGTTCTGTGGAGAGAAACAGAGTGTTAAAGCTGTGACTGTGCCAAGAACATGCACCTTATTCCTCACTTTTTGCACTATTCATACTGCCCATTCCACCTTGCACATTACTTCTACTAATAACCTGTACATAACCTTCCTACTTATAGTTCATATTTATATTCTATGTTACTTGTGTGTTATTTTATTCCTTTAATACCTTATTACTATTTTTATTAATATGGCATTCATGTGGACAGCAAGTAAGAACAGAGAAACTTGTTTCTACACTGCGCACATGACAATAAGCGCTTTGAATCTTTTTTTTTTTTTTTTTTACATAAAATGTTAGTGAGAAATTACTGATACGCACCATGTTCATGAACAGATTGCTGTTGATCTGAGCGTTATATTCCTTCACCTTCTGTTGAATCTCTGCCGTCGTCAACTCCTGCTTCCCCAAGTCGATTTGTTCATCCTAGAGAAAACAAGTGACAGCGTTTAGCCACCAGAGGTCAGTGTTCCCCCCTAAATCACAACAAGAGGAAGTGCGGCCAGTGGACACAGAGATTCATTGGGTTGCAGTTGTTCTTCTTCTTCAAAAAAAGGAATGTTCTCTAAAAACATTAGGGGCACCCTATATTTCCCCAATCACAGGCAACACTTTTCATTGTGAAAGAGCAGTTCACTGTAAAAAAAAAAAAACAAAACCAAAACCTTTGATGCCAAATTCTCATTTTTAAGTCGTAGTAGTAAATATTAGAATGCAAGTATGTATTGGAAGTATAATAATGTGTGTATTTGTACTTCATGGAGTCAGGGCTGAAAAATCGTGATTTTAACACACATTATTAGATGCCCCCCCCCACCAAGAGGCCTGTTTAAAGTCGTGTGGTGTGTAGGGAATTACGAACGGTCCAGAAAAGCCTATCTGTCGGCTTTCTGTTCTCTTTCCAACAGCGAGCACCAGTTGCATCAGACAGTTGCGAACTTCCCATCGACGTAGCTGAGGCAAAACCGATGATGTCAGCGCTGCCCAATCCCGTTTGGCAGCTCCGCTCCGCTCTCTTCGCTGGAAGAGGAGAAGGAGGAGGGCCAAACGGGAGAGTGGAACTCTCGCAGCTGTCTGCTATGACTGCGACCAACGGGCCGTGCGTTGCATTCCTGGACATGGTATTCATGTAAAAATAGCCTCCCCTCTCAGGCTCTCTCACACACGGGAGGTGGGGTGGAGGGATCGGGGGGGAGACAATGACCTCCCTTGTTTTTACTTCTACATCCTGTGAAGTAAAGCTGCCTCATCAACCGCACTCTTTACCCAGTCATGTTTCAGTCATGCACATTTGGCCTGTAGCATCTGCATGACCGTTCCCTGCGTCCACTGACCCGTTGGTATTTCCTGTATAATAAAGGAAATTCAACAGAACCCTGGTGCGGCACAAATCTTAATTCTCCACACTGTACAGAGGCTAGTTCCCTTAGTAAAAGTGGGTAAAGTAAACTTGAATCACCTGGTGATCACACTGGCCCTAACATATTCTTAAACTAACATTATGTTTTAGTGAAATGCAAGAAAACTCTATTATTATTATAATTATTATTATTCAACCTCCGTCCTACCTCCATCCAATTTAATGAGCTGTTGAGCCCCGGACTACTTAATGAAAAAACAAACCAGGCCAAAGTAGAAAGTACTGAGAGAGCCAGTTTAGCCTATAAATCGAAGTCAAGCAGAACAAGATCAATAGCAGCAATCCTTAGGCAGATTGAAAGGACTGAGGAGTTAATGCAACCGCTGTTAACCAGCCAATAAATCAATATGGAGGGCCACACTGAGCCTTCCAATATGGAAAACAAACCGTGCCTCTCCATGCCCACATAAGGAGTGCCATATAAATATTGCATCAGATTGTGCCAGCAACATGAAATTAAAACAAACAGCCAGAGGGAGATGTGGGTGAAAAGGGGAACGGAAAATGAAGAAGTACAAAAAAAAAAAATCAACCCATGACTCATGTGTGATTGAGAAACGCAAAAACCTGAGAGACGAGTTGACTAAGGACTCGGTGGGTGTTGAGTTGGAAACTTAAGAAGCAGGCGTGCGTCACCATATTGTGCGTTTTGGGTTTGTTGTCTGTCTGTTAGGGCCTTTTGCAGTGAAAACCCCCAACAAAGTTTTTTTTTTTATTTGCAAAGTGTTTACTCTAAACTGGAGGAACCTGAACTCCACCCTTATGTCTACAAGCCACAGGTTTGAGCAAAACACACACTTCCTCAAACTCATCCTGACCTATGACCCATAGATTAATTGAGGAAATTGTGCTCATTTTAAACCAAAAAAAACATGACATAACGTTGAAATGTCAGATAACGCGAGACTAAGCAGTAACCACCCATCTCTCTGGTTTGAAGTGCTCCTACATTCTCCTACTATTGCGGTTTAACGACCCGTTAAGCTCCTACTGTTCACTTCCGCCTCTCACCTGCTTAACGGTCACGTTAGCTTTCCGGGATTTGGGGAAGAAAGAGGTCCGGGCGGTGAAGAACTGCTCGAACTCGGTGTCCGGGTCCTCCTCGCTGCAGTAGCCGCTGCTGGCGGAGCTTCCCCAGGTCAATTCTAAGGAAGGACTTTTGTCCGAGCTGCTAGCCACGTTCGTCATGTTCAAAAAAAAGGACTAAATTAACACGCGCGATTTAAAAAAAAGTGCGTAAATGAACCACTTTTAGCTAAGTTTGACGCGAATTCACGACGCCGGTGTTTACAGATATCTCTAAAAGTGACTCGGTAAGAATCCTCCTGACTTTTTTTTTTCCTCTCTCAACGCTAACTTACTCTACCGGCCACGTTTCTACTGTACAGACTGAGTGTGTGAAACAGGATGTGTGCGGGCCCACGCCCTGCGGGGCCGCTTCCTTCCCCCCGCCGTGGCCCCACCCCGCACCGAGGCCGTTGAGTTTAGAAAATACACAAAACCACCGCAAGGCCGATCGCGATTGGCCGGGGAGGGGAAATGCCAGCTTCACCTCCCCCTTCCTCCGCCGTCTCTCTCCCGCCACCCCCCTCCTCCCACAGGGATGCTGCTGCTGCTGCTGCTGCTGTTTCCCCGCCGTTCAAAAGGTCCCATGTGGTGATGATGGGACTTTTCTCTTTTTGTAAATCACTCACAAGAACGTTTCGTAGTAAAAGAGAAGGTTTTTTTGTTGTTGTTTTAATATACGGATTTGTTAATGTATCTGGCAACCCGTCCTCCACATATAGCTCTGGAAAAAGAATGAGACCACTGCATTTTTCTTTCTGAAATCAGCACCTCTACGTGTATTTCAGCCATTCCATTCCAACATCTGTTGAATTCCAACACATGCACACCTCATTCTGCTATAAATGTTAAATTACTGCTGCTATTTCAGGAAGTGGGCAGTTGTTTAGGTGGAGTGCACAAAAAGTGCATTTGACTACAATGTTCTTCAAATCCTTGTTTCACAAACGTAACGTGAACGTGCTATCCAATGTTTTCTGCAGGTTCGGTCATCTGTCTGACGAGCCAAAAGGAAAAGGAAGTGAAACATTTTGGGGCGGACGTTTCACTGCTGCTGATCTTGCAGTGATTTCAGCGAATTTGCATGAAGAAAAACAAAAAAACGACCACTTCAATCCAGATTAAAAACACACTGTAATGCGCGTTACAGACATTTGTAATGGGTTTTTTCTCTTCATTACTCCCAACTCTGCCAATGAGGCAACAGAGACAAGGCTACAAAATGACAGCACTTTCTAACCTCAGCCCAGACCAAATTTGCACCCTTCTGCACCTCTGTCTTTCCACAACCTACTTCAAATAAACTGATGTCTTCTACAGACAGAAAAATAGCTGCGCTATGGGTTCCCCAGTGTCTCCCATCATGGCAAAACCTCTACATGGAGGAAGCGGAGAAGCAGGAGCAACACCCAGCCATGGGTTTAGATATGTGGACAACACATGGCTTAAATTCAAAACCTAAGAAGTGGAGGCCTTAATCTAAGACTTTATCTTAGTTGACAAGAACATCCGGTTCACCAGAGAGGGCACCAAGGACTACAGGGCAACCTCAGCACCGAGGGGTACTACAAGACAAGACCTTTAGTTTGATTCCTACCACCCAATGGAGCACAAACTGGGGGTTATTCAAACCCTAAAACACCAGGCAAGTGCAAATGGCAAACATCAGGAGAGTGCTCTAAACCTGTGGTTACCCAAAGTGGACTTTTGTCAAATCATCAAAAAGACGCCACAAAGAAACACCCGAGACAGGAAAAGAAGAAAAAAGGAAGAACATTGTTATTCAATATGTGGCAGATTTATCTGAGAAATTCAGGAGAATTTCAATTCCAAACCGGGCCAGACCCTAAGACAGAGACCGGTGCAGTCAAAAGCAAAAACACAGCAATGCTGTGTATGCAGTCCAATGCAGCGGGGAATGCTCAGACCTCTACAATGGTGAAACCAAACAGCCCCTCCACCACAATCCAGAAGAGCCACTTCATCTGGACAAGACTGAGCTGTACGTCTACATCTAAAGGTTAAAGGTCACTCTTTTGAGGACTCCAATGTCATGGTTTTGGACAGGGAAGACAGAGGGTTTGAACGAGGGGTTAAAGAAACCATATATGTCCACTTAGAGAAACCTTCACTGAACAGCGGTGGAGGACTAAGACACAACCTGTCTACAACTTACAATCCAGTCTTGGAAACTCTCCCCATGAAAATTAAAACTCGTTCACACCTACGTAGGTGACACCTAGCCACACCTTTGAGCTTGTGATACCTATTCACACAACCACTACCCACTTTCAGGAGTGTGGTAAATTTGCTTTCACAACCACTCTGAGTTTAAAATTCCTGAGTTCCCTAGCATTAACTCCCAGAACTGAAGAAGTCTAACCTAACCACTGATGCATTTGCCGACATATTGCATCCTCCTCTCTGACTCTGATGTAGAGGGGGAGGTGGGGAGGTCATGAGAGGACCAGTGCACCAATGAGTCAGAAAATGCATGTGATTGGTACCACTTGAAGCAAGCCTGGAATAATGATTTTCAAGGAAAAGAAAAGCCTGCCTGCCAAACCCCCTGCCAAGACAGCATTGCCAGTCCAAGACATTGCGAGAATGAAAGACCCCAAACAGAGACAAAAACCAAGACCAAAGACTGTCAGTGCCTTGACAAGACCAAGACCACAAAAAAAGTGTTCTATAGAACAACTTGAAGTCTGTAAATCGCCCTTTATTTTATTATTATTTTAAAAGTTTCTCTTCAATAATTCAAAGAGACTCGTATTATATTATATGTTCAGCTTTGAGAGTCCTTGTATGTTCTTTGTTTGCTCAAGAAAGAAAAAAAAAACCCATGTGGTGATGGGACAGTCTGGTCTCACACACCACAGGGGACAACATGTGACTTTCATTTCCACCCTCAATATGTCAGCTGGAGCCTACAGATACCGAACGGAAAAATCCCCTCCAGAGATGTGTTGAAGGGGGCCTAGTTTACAGTTTTTCCCAGTTTAATATTCAAATTTTTGCGTTCTATTTCTAAATTACCATGCTTTTTATGGCCCAAAAACACCTGTTTAGCCCCACAACAGAAATGCAGCCTGCCTTTTTACATACCCACTCTGCTTTTGGAAATGTCATGACCCTCAGAGAAACACAAGTCAAGTACAAGCACTTCAGACGGAGGGGTCTGCTACATAGATCTATTTCTTTCTTTTTTTAAAGTATATTGCTTTTTTGGCTTTTGATTTCTTCGATAGTACAGTAAGATGATAGGGAAGGGGGGGGGCAGAGAGTAGGGTGAAGACATGCGGGAATTGAACCGGTGGCGCCTGTGGTGAGGACTGTATCCTATGTGGCACCAATCTACAAAAAGGAGCCCTTTCTAAATAGCTTGTGTTCAGCTTGATTTCAGCATCACTACAGAGGCGGCCAGACCACAACAGAATGAGTGGGTGTGTGTTAGCAGAAACACAAGAGATGGAAATATTTACACACAAGTATTGAACAAGTTGTTTTTTTCATTATAAGGCCCCTTTAAGATGTATATAAAATACTCTAAAAAAGCCAAATCAAAGCTCCAGAGGCAGATACGTCCAGATTTTTGCCCTTAATTGCCTTCTTCTTTTCAAACCCCAAACCTACAGTTTAAAGCTTCCTGTGCATTTTCTTTGTATCAAGCTCAAACCAAGACCACACTTCAGTGACATCATCAGATGTTTTTTCTCCACTTTGGAAAGCTGTTTCCAGAAATATAGAAAAACTGAACTATATTTATAATAATACAAGTGCCAAACATTTGGTGAGACCAGCTTGTAAGCATAACTATGTTCTGTTTTTTTCTTTAATTATTCATCAGCTTGTCACACAAAAGAAGCAGTAAGAATATTTTCCCTTAGACATTTTTTAAAATGTTGTCAAAAGAAATATTATATATAAGTGTAGTTTTAATTTCCATATGCCTTAATGTGAACATTTTAAAACTGACGATATGGCTGTAAAGATGTAGAGAATCACATTTTGTACCAAATCCATAATATACTATTTATATATAGTACCAATCATCATAGTATATGCTATTGTTTTAGCTGTTGGTATAGAAATTAACATTCTTAAAGGTACAGTGTGTACAATTTAGTGGCATTTAGCAGCATCTAGTGGATCAGACCTGGCAGTATTTGAATAAAATATTTATAAGTATGTTTTATTAGTATATAATAAAAGAAACTAAGCTCTGGACCTTTAACCATTTTATTGTATGCGTAAAGTGGGGGAGATGCCTGTTTTTCTCATTTTAATTTCTTTTAGTGGTGAGTTTTTACCACCACAACATTGCAATGCTGTTTAAGTATTCTTTTTTTGCAGTGGTTCAAGGAGAACATACAAAAATAAAAGCTCAAGGCCTCAATTACTGAGAGAGTGTTCATTTCTTGTTAGCTTCATTTTATCACATGCCAAGGAGCTGGTTTACATTAGGCTATGATACTAATGATCATTGAAGATTATGAAGATTGGAGATTGGCTCATATGTATTGGCAGGAAATCTGTTGATCATTCTGAGTACGGAAGGTCTTTAAAATCCTTGTTGAACCAAAGGTGTAACATTTACAGCAGAAATCTTATTATCATTTAGCATCTTAACTAAATGGTCATGTTTTGTCTGCATGTCTTGTTATTTTTATTTTTTTTGTTATTGTATTTTCTTTTAACGGCAGGTATTATAATATGTCATATCAGGAAAAGCACAGGTGTTACTAATAACAGTAATTATGACCTAAAACTGTGCATGCTGACTCACTTGCCTGGATTACTGGAACACTGCCGTCATTAAAGTTAATTAGTTACGCCTGTACCAGTTTTTCCGCTATGACAAGATCTGCTGTGAAAATATAGACCAAAGCCAGCGATATTTCAGCTCATGTTATCACCCTTGGCTGAGCGGCTTGCTGGAGTTTTTACATTCCTCCTTTGACAAGCAGCAGGTGTTTGATAAAAACCAGAACCCTGCTGCCTTGAGCAATCACAGACCTGTAACCTTGGCTTCCCTCCTTATAAATAATAGTCCGGTGGTACAGAAAAACAACCTCCTGGTAGGATTTTAGAGCTACAACAGCTAAAAAAAAATCTGAAAAGGATACGATAATCTCATTGACACTAGTTCCCAATTAATGTGTTCATCTAGATTTTAGGAATATTAATATTATAGTTCAATGAAATGAAGATGTGTAATAATCGTATTCTTTCTATGCCTTTCACATATATACAGCGCTGGAAAAAAATAAGAGACCACTGCATTTTTATTCTGAAATCAGCATCTCTACATGTATTCCAGCCATTCCATTCCAGCATCTGTTGAATTCCAACACATGAACACCTCATTCTGCTTAAAGAGGAAAAGCTGGGATTAATAATAAGGGTTATTGAACCAAATATTGATTTCTGAACTCTTCTTCTATTGTTTGAGGTCTGAACACATTGTATCTTTTTTTTGTATCTCATTTGTTATATTTTATGCTCTAAATGATATTATATTTATTTGGAATTTGGGGGAAAATGTTGTCAGGAGTTTATTGACTGAAACGAAAATGTTCATTTTGCCCAAACACATACCTATAAGTAGTAAAATCAGAAAAACTGATCATTCTGCAGTTGTCTCTTTTTTCCAGAGCTGTATGTTTGTGTGTGTGTGTGTGTGTGTGTGTGTGTGTGTGTGTGTGTGTGTGTGTGTGTGTGTGTGTGTGTGTGTGTGTGTGTGTGTGTGTGTGTGTGTGTGTGTGTGTGTGTGTGCAACACCGTGCTCACGTCCAGGTTTTCTCAACCTATAAACTGAAGCATCTTGCAAAAGCTCCTGTACCAGTAATATGTTTTATGTCTCAACTGTGACACACTTCCTCCTTAAATCCTGTTACTTCCTTTCAGAAACACTATGTTTGTCACTCAGTCTCCACTTCTACAGAACCTGCTGCTAATTATTGTTTTGAAGAACAACTGCAACAGTAAATCTAACATGGTGAGGTTGTGTTTAGTTGAAGGCTCTATGCATTAAGAATAATGGGTGGACTGAGTGCATTTGTGTCCATGTAACAGTTCCTCTTTTTGGCTATAAAACAATAGATTAGTTGTCCACTTCAGCAGATTTATGACGTAAGTGCACGTGCCTCAAGATTTCCTCACGACTGTCTTGCTTTCATTAGAAGGCTTAGTGGCTCCAATATGGTAATGATTTGTTCATGTTGAGGGTGCCACAAAAAGCAAGAAAGCAAGGCGGCTGCAGAGCACATCGCTGCAAATGTCCTTACCACATTGGTGTCTGTTTCTATGGTGTGTTCCACAACTAACGTGGGGTCAGCCGCGGAGCCTCGGTCCCAGCTGCAGTCCAACTGGATCAGGGCCCGGCAGCGGTAGTGGCACGTGAATTTACAATCTGTAAGAGTGGAATATTACACAACATCACCAAATACATAAATACAAGGATGCTGCCGACATGTGGTATTGGAGGGCAATTCTAAATGTGGGATGTCCTCCTCTGGCCGGTATTAGTCACTGCAGTTAGGATGCTTTCTCTGCAATTATTCTCTGAGTGAGACACACAGAAGATACACAAATAGCAGCACATCATCTGTTGAGCGCAGGTTTTGAAATAAAACAGGAAGCGATCTTTGTCTTTTGCAAAAGACATATGCTTCATATTGATTTTGTTTTCAGTTTAAATTGAGTCATTTGTTAAAAGTATGCTTTATGCAAACCACGGGGAGTTTTAGTGGCTTTCAGTGCGATGAACAGGAAGTTTGAGACTGTTTCCTTCTCTACATTTAATCTTGAGCAAGAAAAGACGGATGATGCTCAGACCACCGAAACCACTTAAACTACTTCATCTATGCAGATACTAAAAAAAAAGCCTTTCTGACAAACAACAGATTGTATTATTAACATTTATGTCTTGGTAGATCAAACAGTTACACCTCAGATTTCTGAGGTGAAGCCTGTGACTGTCATTTTTTACTCAAAAATTTAAATGTTACTCATGCAGCTTTTTCCCCAAATGATATGATAGTAGACAACTTTGACAAAAGCTAATAATTAAATAATAAATAATTTAAGTTTCCCAGTGCTTCCTTGCAACTTCCTCCTGAGAACATAGAAAAGACAAACCCTCCCAGAAAGAGGTCATTTTATTTAGATCATTATGATTTTCAATCCTGACATGTATATACCTATTTAATCATTCAAATCTCTAGAATAATCCCCAAAAAAAGAATGTCATACATGGGATGAACAGTTTTTGTTGATGGCCAAATTTGTGCATTTTAACAGGCATTGAAATGCTATTTTCTGCAAGAAAATAGAACAATATGGAAAAAATAACTAAATAATATGATTGTTAGTGAGTGAAGTGATATAATAATATGTATGAAATCTTTGAAAAAATCTGGGCTCAAATGGGTTAAGTATAAAATGACAGTCATAGACTTAGCAGCTCTTAGGCTTAAATGGGTTAATCAGCCAAATACAGATGATCTGCATCTTGCATGTCTTGCTCTCATTCCTGATCGTGCATATGCAGAGAAGAAGCAGGTGCACATGCACACGCCCGGGTGCACGAACATCCTACGTAAGCCAACTCACTGACACAGCGCAGGCTCTGCTTGTAAAGGCCCCAGATGAAGTCTCCGCACAGGTCGCACCACGTGGGCTGAGTGTGGCTGCAGGGCTGGAAGTTGTGTCCCTCCCCCTTCTCGTCGGTGAGGTGGGGGTCCAGGGTGCTGCTCAGGACCCGGATGATGCCCACCCGGCTCAGCAGGTCCGGGACCTTGCCCGGGCTGATCCTCAGGGCGTTGGCTCGCTCCAGGCGAGGAGGGGAGCGAGGCGCGTGCGAGCCGGTCAGCTCGATCGACTCCATGCTGGGCCTCAGGTCACGGAGCTCGATGAACTCCCCCATAGACATCGTGTCCCTCAGACCCCGGGTTCCTCCGTCATCACTTATAAACAGAAAAAACTGGATAAAACAGGCTGTAAGACACTGAAATATACTACATTATCTCATTTAAAGATTTGATCTTGTAATAATAAGAATTTGCCAGGTTTTTTGTATACTTTTGCTATATTCTGTAAGCTGCCTATTTATTAGCTATTAGCTATGTTGATAAAATAATCTTTTCTTTTAGTGGCAATGTTTTAAAAAGATCTGCAACATTGCAATGCTGTCTATTCTGCAGTGATGCAGGGAGAACATAAAAAATAAAAGTTCAGGGCCTTAACTACTGATATTTATAGTTAGCTTCGTTTTATCACATGCTGAGGAGCTGGTTTACATTAAGCTATTGGCTACATTACAAATTACCTTTAAAGATCAGCACAAGTATTGTCTCATATGTATTAGCAGGAGATATGTATTATTGGGTCCATTCTGTTTTGCCTATGTCCCTAAATGTATTGTTTTGTCCAAACAAAGTTCAAATATAAAAGAAAATTCAGTTTACATTGATGTAATGGCTGCAAATCCTCAGACTGAAGAGGCATTTTTCATAAATTGTGAGTGAAACACTGAATCGATTATGAAAACAGTTGCAAATAAATATGTTCTGGTCATCAATTAATTGTTGCAGCTGTATTGTACATAATGTTGGGCTGTTTAATAGATATAACACATATAAATGCTTTAAATGTAGAATCTGCAACTGCAACTGCAGTTCTCAGATACATGTAATACAATACTTCAGTCTGAAATAGAAAATATATCAAACATTAAGTCCAGTACTAGAATAAATTATGTAACTTACTTTATTCTACCACTAATTATATAATACTTATTATATAATGCTGTTTTCATTTAGGTTCTTTTTATATAAAGTTGACTTCAAACATAATTTTCTTTTGCTCTTATATGTTTGGTAAATGATTTATTGTCAGAGAACATACTGTACATGTAGCATAACTTAATAAGCATAACTTAGCATCAGTAAAACAGTATGAGTGTAGCTTTAATAACCTCATCTAAAGGAAATTACACTAACTTCATATCCATAAACATAAGACACATGTCATTACATTAACCCCGGGCAGCTCCATTCGTCTAAATAAAGCAATTAAAGGTGCATTTAGGAAAGCTCGGAACATTAACACTCGGATGTTTGGTCCCAAACAACAAACTTAATTAAATAAAACTTTTACACTTAAAAAATCACAACTTCTCGTCAGAATCTTTTTTTTTTTTAGTCCAACTTACCTAAACAGAAAGGAAAGCGGCCCCGTGGCAGCCGCTTTGTCTCAGAACTTCTTCCATCCGAAGAAGAAAAGTTTCCGCGCACATTTCTCTCGGTTTCCAAGTAACGGAGGTGTGCAGCCGCGGAGACATCTCTGGAAATAACCTCTCACCGGCGGCCAGCGACGGGGGGGACGTCAGGCTGCGAGCAGCGGGGCGAACATCGCTCGGATAGTGGAGGAGGAAGCGATTTATCATGAGAAAGAGAGAGAAAGGGAGAGAGAGATGAGACTTGAGCTGCGCCGACATCCGGAATGTTTTCACATAGGGGGAGCTGCTTCTGAGTCCGGAGCACAGCTGAGTGGGCGAGTCCCCCACACCCCTAAAACCCCTGAAAACTGCCTGGGACACCCACGGATCTGCCTCTACAGCAGAATTACCAATGCAAAATTATCATTTTTTTTCTTATAGGTACACTACAGTTAAAAAGTTTGGGGTCACCAAGCAATTTCCTTATTTTTTGAAAGAAAAGCACTGTTTTTCTCAATGAAGATAACTTTAAACTAATCAGAAATACACTCTATACATTGCTAATGTGGTAAATGACTATTCTAGCTGGTTTTGGTGCATCAATATCTACATAGGTGTATAGATGCCCATTTCCAGCAACTATCACTCCAGAAAAAACACAACTCAATTTTTTCTTATAATCTTCAGCCCTAGTTTGGTCAAAACCCACTTTAATTAACATTAGTCTAAATTAAATGCAACAAATGAGCACCAGATGCCATTTAAGAAAACACCATACAGTTACACGTTTTTTGATTTATATACACTACAGTTGAAAAGTTTGTTTGTTTTTCCAGGGAGATAACTTTAAACCAATCAGGAGTACTTTCTATATATTGCTAATGTGGTAAATGACTATTCTAGCTGCAAATGTCTGTTTTTTGGTGCAATATCTACTTAGATGTATAGAGGTGCATTTCAAGCAACTATCACTCCAGTGTTCTAATGGTTCAATGTGTTTGCTCATTGCGCCAGAAGGTCAATGGATGATTAAAAAACCCTTGTGCAATTATGTTAGCACAGCTGAAAACAGTTTAGCTGGTTCGAGAAGCTAGAAAACTGACCTTCCTTTAATGAAAGCAACGTTTGAATGAAAAAATTGGTATTTCAAATACAAATCCTTATTTCTAACATTGTCAATGTCTTGACTATATTTTCTTTTCATTTTACAACTCATAGTGGTAAATGAAAGTGTGACTTTGCATGGAAAGTTCAGCCCGAACCCATACACCTTTGAAAGGTAGTGTATGTGTTTGGGGCAAAAGGAACATTTTTGTTTGAGTCTATAAACTACTGACAACATTTGGCCCCAAGTTCAGAAATCAGTAACCCTTATTTTTAACCCCAGCTTTCATGTGTCTTGCCATGCTCTCCATACATCTTTACCATTGATATTGGGTGACTTATGGTCTCAATCCAAAAGAAAAGTCAAATAAAATGAATAATCCATAAGTAACACAATAACTATTTGTCATGGGTTCATATACCTTCTTTAATATGTTAAAGCAAGAATCTTATTAGATTTGACCCTGGGACAAAACCTTATCAGACAGGGGTCCTTGATTTAATTTGTGTCAGTTTAGATTTACAAAAAGATATATACCTTTAAAACTATCATGTAGGTTTTGTGCAAAATTACCAATCAAAAAATCAAAATTACTAATCCTTACTAAGACTGATCCTAAAAGTAATGGGCAAGAAGACAAAGTAGACAAAGTGGAGTGAGTCATTAAAGCGATTTTATTTCTGCTGGTGTAGTGAAGTGTGATGCACCTCCACACTGTCACGCTGAGATCAAAAAAGAAGCGAAAAACCTTTTGACGTGGGAAGGAACAGGTGAAAGGCTTGAAAGACACTTGGTTAAAACAGTGTGCCGAAAGGTTAACATAGACACAAACAGTTTAAAACTTTATTTAAAAAAATGGAACGGCATGAAGCTTTCCCACCATAAAGGAAAGACTCAGGAAATTCCCACATACAGATCTGTTCTCTTGCCACCTTGGTGACTCAGTAATCCCATCGTCAGGCTCCGTGCTGACCTGCTCCAACGCTCTGTCTCTCAGCTGCTGGTGAGCAGATTCCTCTTGATCTGCTCTGAGGCCTCGGTCAGAAGATCGCAGGCCTTCTTGTGTTTCGGCCAGTGCTTCACCTGGCATTCTCTGCAAGAAACAAACAAGATAAAAATGCCTTTTTACCCAGGTCATCAGGAAAATGTCAAACATTTAGTGTGTGATATCCATATATGGGATAATGTCAAAAATGTCATGTGGTGTAACCCTAAAAACTTGGTACCAGATATTTTAACACTCTTGAAAAGGTTTGTTGCTTTTTTAAATAAAAAAACATGCTATCAATTAGTTTTATATTCTAGGAGGATTAAATTCTTAAAATGTATCATTCTTTTTCAGTTACACCATTTGACATTTCCTGTCATTTTGTGTTGATTTTTTGGAAAAAATGGGTCAAATGGACTTTTAAAGGACATGAAACTAAAATAAAGACAAAATGTACATTTTGAGATACCCAATGAATGCTTTTAAAACTGTAAGATTTTGACTTTGTTGTTATATGGGTCAGTGACAAATAATGTTTTAGCATTAGCATTATTTAAAATCGCAGGTTTGATGATCACAAGATGACGTCGCCTGAAAACGTGGTTTTCGATCTAAAACGATAGATTGTTCAAACCTAGACCAAAAAGACTACATCAACAACGTTTGGAAAAGATGAGATGTATCATATACGGTGTGAAAGTGAAACAAACAAGTTAAAGTTTGTGATATATGCAGTGTGTGATTTGAGCTTTACTTCAAACTTCCGTTAAAAAATCCATCTGCTGCTAAGTATCCTCAATAGCTATGCGTGGTCATTTGCTCACCATGGTAACACCAATTTATTTGAGCCCAAGAGTGAAGGTATTTTTTTTCTCATGGAAATGTGTTGTGCTTGTGTCATCCTCCTCTGTGGGAGTTTGTGGTTATCCTTTGAGTAAATTATAATACTTTAACATGTCTTTTTTTGGTCCTATTTCAAGCAAATAGTCATTATTTATGACATATGAGCTCCAGTTGTAGTTTTGACAAATAATGCTCATAATGAAGCAATTACTTGTGTAATCACAGGAGAGTGCTGTGTGACTTGCTGTTAGTTAAAATAACTTTATGTTTAAACTTCTTGGTGCATTTGTAACAACTCAGAAGTTACTGTAAATGAGTGACAGGTTTGTGCAGACATGACCAGAAGCCTCACCTGCCACAGTACCATTCTCCCTGACACCGAGAGCATCTCTTTGCGGCCTCTTTCCCACAGGATCCACACTTTGGCCTCTCTGGGATTAAACTCTCCATCACGTCCAAATTGTAGGTCTGAGCCAGCCTAGTTAGAAACAAACAGTAATCACGCCGATTCCCAGATATAGTGTTGTTGAATGCTCAGGCGTTTTCTGTGTTACCTCTGTGCGTGGAGCCTCAGGTCACTTTCAGACGGGTTGAACGTTTCTTTGACTTGATACTTAGCGATCGCCTTCCACTTGCCAGAATTCTCGCTCACAATGTTGCTCCACATTTCAGGGATCTAAAACATAAAGAGACGCTGAGGGTAAATGTGCGAATGTGCGGGGATACTACTCCACTCTTATCAGGATTAGATATACAGCTTTGGAAAAAAATAAGAGACTACTGCATTTTTCTTTTCTGAAATCAGCATCTTTACATGTATTCCAGCCATTCCATTCCAGCCTCTTTTGTTATTTTCACCATTTGTCTTTTTTTTTGCAAATAAATGCTCTAAACGATAATATTTTTATTTGGAATTTGGGGGAAATGTTGTCAGTAGTTTATAGACTCAAGCCAAAATGTTCCTTTTGTCCAAACACATACCTAAAATCAGTTTCAATCAATTTTGCAGTGGTTTCTTATTGTTTTCCAGAGCTATTGCCATTATTATTTTATTATGTATACTTTGTTATGTTATGTTATCATCACTGTGTGTAATGCTGTTGCTATACTGTAATTTCCTGTACTGTAATCAATCAATCTATCTATCTATCTATCTATCTATCTATCTATCTATCTATCTATCTATCTATCTATCTATCTATCTATCTATCTATCTATCTATCTATCTATCTATATCTATATCTATCTATCTATCTATCTATCTATCTAATTTTGCAGTGGTCTCTTATTATTATTTTTCCAGAGCTGTATGTTCTTTGAGTGTACCTGTTCCAAAATGAGCTCTTTTTTTGGAGGGGCCGGTTCTGTAACAGCGAGATGAGCCAGGAAACGCTGGAGTTCCACCAGGTTTGGCAGCTGATCAACCAAAACCTCCGTCAAGAAGCCCCGCAGCTGTGGCACATTCAGGATAAGCCCCATAATAATACGTCAGCAAGTGTAAGAATATGATCTTCAGAACAGAATTATCTACCATGAGTGACACGGCCCGTATAAAGACTCACTTGTGTTTACGAGAGGATGCACGAGGCTCTCTGGTTATATAATTACAGCAACGGGAAGAGGATGAGAAAGCGTATAATAGGAGGAAACATCTTAGTCAAAACAACCTGAATCTGTGCACTAACGAGTGACTTATCTGAGGAAAATGCCCTGGCACTCAAAAGACACTTCCTGGGCTTCAATGTACAGCTACTATCCAGAAGCCACTTAGAGGAAGAGGACGGGTTGATTGATAGAATTTCAAATTAGTTTACACACTGAAATAGCAGTGTGGAAAAGGGAGAGTCACTGACAGCTGCAAAAAATGTCAGTCAACATTTCAATTTTTACTCCACCTTTAGGAGCTGGCTCTTGTTGAAACCGTTGAAGTCATATTTCCGTTGGCAGTCTTCCTTCAGCAACAGATTGTAAAGGGAAATCCAGACCTGCCCGTCCAGTTTTGTCATCTTTAAATGGTCCTCAGCGGGAATCTTCTGCCATTTGCCATTCATGTACTTTTCTATCTCACCTATGACGGGACATAGAAGGCAGCAAACTTGAGCAGAGGGTCACTTTTGAAGCAAAAATGTACATTTTTTAACTACTTAAGGTTTATTTTTTAGTTGTCCTGCTTAAAATGACAATAAATATAGAATATCTCTACAACCACAAAGGTTATTGTACTAAAACCTGGTATCCAAATAAATCTACAACATGTGAGGTGACTACAGAAATGTCAGAATCTATTTAAGTTGCTGGTACAGAGCAAATATAGTCAGAATATTTAAGAAAGAAAATCTACCATTGTGTTTTACTACAGATAAAAAATACATCAAACAAGACCAAATTGACCCAAATCAGGAAAAAATAAATAAAGAAGATTATTTGCAATGCAAAATTCAATAATTAATAAGAGTTTAGAGATCAATTATTTGTCCATAAAATCATAGAAATCACACTAAGGATCATTTTTATCTGTAGTAACACACAATGTTAGTTTTTATTAGCTATATTCTATATTTGCACTGTAACAGCAACATACATTGATTCTGATTCTTCTGTAGTCACCTCACATGTTGTAAATATCAGGTTTAAATACATAACCTTTCTGGTTGTAGAGGTATTCCATATTTATTATCATTTATAGTAGGAAAACTGGAAAAAAAAAAGGTCCTGCAGTTTTCTGGAAGATTGTTCCAGACACCTGGAGCATAAAAACTGAATGTTGCTTCTCCATGTATTGTTCTGACTCTGGGAACAGAAACGTCCTGAGAGGTCTGGATGGCTCTGAGCCATTCAGTGCTCCATAACCAAAAAAAATATTTTACCTGCTTTGCATCGACTCCAAGGACAGTTGTCAATCAGCTGAACCAGCACACAAGGCACATTATGGGTGCATAGCATGCGATTGATAACACTGATACTGTAAAGAGACAAAAAAAAAACACAATTTTTCTTTCATCTGCAACAATATTGATGATGATTTTCTCTTTTGGGTCAATTTCACAGCAAAAAGGCAGATCATGCTCCGGTTCCAGCTTTTCACATCTGAGAATTTGCTGCTTTTCTCTGTTTTATATAGTTCTAAATTATATACAGCTTCAGCTTTAAGTGTAAGGGCCCAAAATATTTGAAGAATTCTCATATCCTGTCACACTAATCTTATCATTTGGTTCAGACACTGTCATACCTGTCAGTGTGATCGGTGATGTAGCGCAGCACAGATACGGCCTTCAGGGCGATCTCAAACTCCAGAGCAGCACTCTGATTCTGCAGCTCCTTCACAAAATGAAAAGGACGATTTGAGTGATTCGTTAATTGAATTGTTTCTCACAGTTCCAACCAACAAAAGAACCGTAAACCATTTACCTCTGTAGAGGATTCCACTGCTTTGCCTCCCAGGTTATGTCGGCCATTGGTAGCAGCGCCCTCCCTGGTGGTTTTACTCACCAACAGGGTGAGTTTGCGGTGACAGTAATCCACCAAATCAAGAACAGATTCATCAGCTGCGTCACATGAGTCCTACACAACAAGCAAATTTAAAGGTGTCTGAGGTTTTATTCCTAGTTACATGAGAACAGCAAAAACAAATTAAAAAAGCTGCTGATTAATATCAGAATCTATGGACTCACTGACCTTATGAAACATTATTGTTTCAAGGAGGTTTATGATTGTGGCTTCATGGTGGATCTAAGAGGGAGACGTGAACAGGACACATGACATTGGTTCTGAGCGCTGAGAGCTGATCATTTCATATCTCGTTCCACTCACCACCATGTAAAGATGAAACGTGTTCTTAGGGTTGAAGTCCTGCAGTTGACATAAAACGGGAAAAACCTTCTGCTTCCACACTTCAACCAGGATCATCTCATGCACCATGACAGGAATCTATAGAAGAGGTGTAGAAGAAAATGATGAGTTAATGGTTTCCCATTTAAATGTATCTACCACGCTATTGGACTTTTGAACATAATACAGGATCAAGGTTCCTACAGGTTTCTTCAAGCTAAAGTATTTTTAAGGCTATTTATATGACACTTATTAACTATTTCACAGACCTACTTAATTTGTTCGTTACTTATATTTGTAATAAATGCATACTACATCCATATAAAATATTTGTTCACTAAAACCTCACCTGCAGTAGTTAGGGCCTTGTGAATATGATGTACTACAGCAAACAGAGTAGGGAAAAGTCATTTAGTTTATTTTTACTGAACATTTTTCAATCAACTCATGGGCCAGTGACTAATAATGTTTGGCAAAAAGAGAAACCCAAAACAAAAATATATATATATATATATTTTTTTTTACAAAAAGTCATGATTTTGCGATGTGGAGATGCTGTTTTCTGGTAACATGTTTAAAGTTGACAGTAATATTCTATATTCTAGTATGTCAGATATTGCTGCATGCTACATTATGTGGACACAACCTTGGTCTCAGGTTAAAAGCTCAGATAAAACCAAATGAAACAATATTTTAAGACTCTGATGTCAAAAGTTAAGACTTTTTCAAGTCTTATGTATGTATTGAGGTAACACTCACCTTTCCATACGACACCAAGAGCTCCTTGATGAACTCGTCATGCATGGCAGATGCATTCAGTATTGCCTGCATGTTAAGTTTCTCAATATATTCATGCTGTCTGAACCACCTATTAACACAAAGAGGAAGCTCATGAAAAATACCTGCTCCCTTTCCCCTCCCTTCCCTCCATTGCCTGACATTTTTTTTTATCTTGTTGCCTGTGAAGCATCTTTGAGTGTCCAAAAAAGCACTATATAAGTAATGTATTATTATTTTTTTTTTAGAACATGTCATGTACATGTTTTGTGTGTGTTTTTGTCTTGTTTATATAGCCCTCATTGTAAAATACCTTTGGTACTTAGAAAAACTAAATTTTGGAACTGTTCCCACAGTTGAGAATTTTAAAAGGCAATTAAAAAAAAAATAATTCATGTTTATTTTCTCTACGTTGCTTTTATTCTGTCTATTTTATGCCTATTTTACCACTCTAAAGCATGTTGGGCTGCAATTCTTGTATTAAAGATGCTATAAAAATAAAATATATTATTATCATTCTTAATATTTAACAGGATCTTTAAACAGCCGGTATGAACAGGAGGAATTCTTACAGTAAGTAAAACCTTTTTTTTCTGTGATCACATGAGCACTCACTGTTGTTTTAACTTGAAAACTTATGACATTAACATTTAACTAATGTCAATGATTATGTGGACAAAAAATGTGCAGTAATCACTATTTCACTGTGCTAATTCATTAGCCCATATACAATAGCTGCTATTTTTGGTATTATTATTGTTATTTTCTCTTGTACATGTTGTTTATATTATATTACTATTCTTTACTTCTATAATATGTTTATATTGCTAGCTTTTCTTACATTTATGTAAATTATTTTATTATTGAATTCTCTCTTTTCTCGCCCATTATCCACTTTACTGCTGCAACGATGTAAATGTCCTCATTTTGTGGGACAATGAAAATCTTATCTTATATTAATACTAAAAGTATTTAATACAAATTAATTACAGGTATATATTTGGAACTATTGTTTACTGTAGTACCTAATACTTTTAATTGTCTAGCAATAAAAAATATTTCTAATGATATTTAAAAGTACTTGCTTTAGAAGTACTTTTTTTATTTTGTTTATTGGAGTGGAGGATTAGTTCATTTACTTTTCGATAATATGCAACCTTTACTAATGTGTAGGCGTTTTTATTATTATCAGAAACTACTGAATGCAGTTAAATATGACGCTAATACACAGAGAAATGTCGCAGCCAAACATATTTAATGATATTCAGCGTCATTCTTACCTCGTAGAGCCCACTTCTCTGAGGGGGAAAGTTTCCAGACTTTGAATAAAACCCTCCGCTTCCACAGGTAAAAGTACCGACGTGTCCATGGTATTTGTAAGGGAACAGATAAACTACAAGCAACAAGCTATTAATTAAAAAAGCAATACACGAACTTCGCTATGACTTCAGGGAAGCTATTTCTGAAGCTAACTAGCGTTAGCCGCGGTTGTCATGGTTACTGCACGCGGAGAGCAAGGCTCTCCGCTGCCAGAGAGAGGCGCTAAAACCTCAGGTAAAAAAAGGCTGAGGTTCACTCAAATCTGCAAATACACACATTAATAATACAAAATAATACATTATTTGAGTATTATTAGCTAAATGCAGAAATAAGCCAGTGGTGGAAGTAAAAAAATCTGAATAAAATAAAACGCGTGGGTCAGAACCACTAAAAATGAGTATGAATTTCTCTCCTTTTTATGTAGGGAAATACATTATAAATATTTATCAATTACCTAAATATGTGGGATTACATGAGGAAAAGGGTGCTATTTCAACACAAATTAATTAAATAATAATAATTAAATCTTAACAAGTGAAAATATTTAGCTTTTTGATACAATTTGTCCATTATAGAGTAGAATTATCTTGAAATATTATATTCCGTTGGCAGATAATTTTGCTTATTTCATTTTTTTTTCATCAATTTAGTCTTGTGTTCTTAAAATAAGGTTAAATTGCTTGACCTTTTATCGTAATTTGTTTTTTCATCTGTGAACAAAACTGTGAATATTCTATCTTTTGAGTCACGAGAGATTCTCACTATTACATTTTTTATTACATGTTATTGACACTAATATGTAATATTACTATTGTAATTAATCAATGTGGACCTGATGTACTTGCTAGATTAATACAATGAAGTAAAAACTACAGTAATTCCCTCTAAATCGTAGATAGGAAATGTGTGTCAAATGTATTCAATGTCTCACAAAGGGCTTCAATATTTTAGACAACCATAGATTTATTATCCCATTGCTTCGGTCTTTATTTGTGTGCAAAATGGCATCATACAACATTTTAGAAGTTTACAAGCATCATTTTCTGAACTGAACTGTTCCCTGTGATCCAGCCTGTATCATTTGGTATGGTTGCATGGTTCAAGAGATCTATGGCACTGCAAAGGTTAAACAGGATCTGTAGCTCTAATCTGGATTATTAAGTAGAGTAGATGGGAATTCCCTGATGTCAGTATGTAGGTCACATGAGAGGAAACGGTTAAGTAATTCCTACAGTCAGCACAATAAAGACTATAAAAATAATGACGAAACCACATGAATCTTTGCAAGATTTAAGACAAACTGTCGTAACGTGGTTTAATCCCTTTTATTAATCACATATTTAAAGTAATAAATATTACATTCCTCACTTTATTTAAACAGATGTCAATGAGAATAGTCGATAAAAAGAATAAACACTAACTAAAAAAAAGGAATTTTCTATGAATGTTTTAAGTTTTTCTAGGAAAACTCCTCTCACTGAAGGCATCTTTGGTTGAGGCATCTTCATCTTACATTCAGCAGCTCCCTGCATCAGGTCATGTGACGTCATTTCCAGCACACGACGATGTTGGGATCGTTTTCCAAACGTTCGTCCAGCTCCTGGTAGCTGATCCCTGCAAAAATGAACACACTGTAAGCAGACCTGTTTGCCATCATCAGGTTTTAGCTAATGAGAGAACCTGAAACCTGCCTGTTTTGCAGCAGATCTCATCATAACTATGACAACCGGTGTAGAGCCGCGGCGGCCGGCTCCTCTCGCTGCGGACCACCTTCACCGGATACTTCTGCAGCCGTCGGATGAGAGACTTCATCAGTCCGAACTGTATCAGCCTCCTGGAAAAAAAAAACCAACAGGTGTGAACCGCGTCGGACCCGTTTTCTCAAGAATGGTATTGAATGTTTTCGAGAAGTGATAAAGTGAATGTTACGGACCTCTCGTCCACCCTTTGAAGTTGCTGCGAGTAGCGAGAACAAAGGTCTCGGACCGTGGTTCCTGGACTCAAACCGCAGTACAGCTGGAACACATCTCTCAGACTGGCACGCTTCTGACCTGACAGCGTCAGAAAGAAAACGGAAAAAAAAGAAAAAGTCAGTGTAATAAAGAGAAATGAAAGCACAAACAGTAATGCCCCTTATTTACCCTGCTTAGTGACATAGCTGAGGCACTCCTCCTGAATGGACTTGTCATCTATGAGGCTCTGGACTTTGGGGGTGGTGCAGTACACATTAGAATACTGAAGGGAGGAAAAAAGACACAAGACTAATGTTAAATAGCTACAATGGATTACTGTGGCCACTGGAGGGGAAAGAATAATATATTTTACAAGTTTAATACTTTTGATTTCAGAAAAGCAGGGTTCCTACAGGTTTTAAGACCATTGATATAAAGTTTAATATCCATTTCATGGCCTATTTCACAGACCTACTATCAAAGAAAAACTTTTTTTTAATTTATAATAATTATGTCCATATAAAATAGTTCTTCACTAACGTCAGATATAGTAGTATGATGTACTACAGTAAGGAGAATGATAAAAAAGTCTATAATTGATTTATAGTCAATATTTTCAGGTATTAAATGCATACTATATCAATATAAAAGATTTTTTTCACTATAACATCACCCGCAGTAGTTAAAGCATTGAGAATATGATGAATGCCAGCAAAGAAAGTGAAATAAAGTCTATTAATTGATTTATAGTGAATATTTTAAGGTATTAATTGCGTACTATGTCCATATTAAATATTTTTTCACTAAAACTTCACCTGTAGTAGTATGGTGAAGTTACATAATGCACAAATTATAAGACAGAAATATCAAAATTCAAGACTTTTTCCAAGTCAGGTATAATTTTCTGCATAATTTTCACAAATTCAATGCTTTTAAGACTTATGTAGATGACTTGAATTTGTAGGTTTCACCAATAATAAAAAAAAAATCTCTTGAAATATTGGCAATCTTCCTTGTAAAATTAAGACTTTATTCTCAACATATAAATACTTTATTCTAACAATATTTGGACTTAATTCAGTGGCCCTAATATTCATTGTAAATAGTATCACCACAGTATAGATGTAAATTGCAGTAGAAATGGTCCAATAATTGTGCTGTGTGAGTGTAGTTTTATACCTGGAATATCGACACCAAGGTTACAAGACCGTAATACCTGTGAAGGAAAAGGAGGAGATTATATTTTTTGGAATTCTTTTGGAAATTAAAAGGTCTGACCACCCAGAGGTGGCACACACACCAGCTGCACTGTGAAAAACTTCCTGATCCAGGAAACAAATGCCACAAATTAGCAGCTTTTCTGACAAGTTGACACGTGTCAACACTGGGAAACAGAACAGTGGCTTATCAGGAAATCCTACTTTAGACAGAAAACAATGCATAAGGGCGTGTTTTTTTTTTCACATGATGGAGCCATGTTATTCCCTGGATTGTACTTACAGGAGATTCTGCACAGCGATACGGACAAGATTCAGCTCTACATCCGCTTCAGCAGAGATTTTCTGGATGTGTCTAAATCCATCAATATAGGGGAGGATCTGCAGTTGAAATACAGAACTAGATTACTGTCTTATACTGAGGATTAATGAGCTACATCTACACTATGTGGTAGAGAACCCTGTTCATCATTACACTACCCTTCAAAGGTTTGGGGTCACTTAGAAATTTCCTTACTTTTGGAAGAAAAGCACTGTTATGTTCAAATGACTATTTTAGCTGCAAATGTCTGTTTTTTGGTGCAATATCTACATAGTTGTATAGAGGCCCATTTCCAGCAACTATCACTCCATGTTCTAATGGTACAATGTGTTTGCTCATTGCATCAGAAGGTTAATGGATGATTAGAAAACACTTGTGCAATCATGTTAGCACAGCACAAAATAGTTTAGCTGGTTAGAGAAGCTAGAAAACTGACCTTCCTTTGATGAAAGAATAATATATTTCAAATAGAAAATATTATTTCTAACCTTGTCAATGTCTTGACTATATTTTCTATTAATTTTACAACTCAAGGTGGTAAATAAAATAAAAGTGTGATCTTTTATGGAAAAGACAAAATTGTCTAGGTGATACCAAACCTTTGAACAGTAGTGTACATATCACATATTACAATACTAGATAAGAATGAACGGCATCTTCTCCCACAAAATTGTTTCTTTTATATGCCTTTCGTTTATATGCTGAAATAATACACGTGAGCGAGGTACAGTATTCATAAAACTTTGTCCATAGCACAGAAAAGGTGTACCTGTTGAGTGGTGAGATCCCACTGAGATTTGATAAAGTGTTCTTTGCACTGGGTGAAAACAGGCACATCGTACTCCTGGACGATCGGGGGATCCTTTCTCATCTGGATCAGCTTCAGGTGGATGGTGTTAGACTCATCTAAGAACAAGCAGAACAGAAAAGAGAAACTATTGCTACGGCCATATAAAATACCATGACTTACATTCCATTACTCAAAGTCACAACTGTGATGTATATGGAAAAGGTGTTAGACAAATCACAAATAAATTAAAGCAATCGTAATTTAGTTTATGTGAAAAAAACAACACAATTTTAATAAGGAGCTTCTAATTGAAGAAAAGGTCTACTTTTGATATTACACTCTATATTATTTTTAGACTGTTAAGATATATCCTTGTAACATATGAGAATTTTTCACAAAATATTTTGAAATGCTGTTTTTAGGGAGCTAAGAAAAGTTAACTCACCATCCCTGAAATACTTTTTAACCTCATTTGTGTTTATCAGAAATATGTTTCATAAATTCTTATATGCTTCTTCTTATTTGCACGACACCATTTCCTTAACTGATGCTTGCACATTGTGGTGCTGCTGTGTCAATGTTGTCTCTTTTGAAGCCAAACTACCGCTGAATCTCACTTCGGTACATTTGGTCAGTGAGTTTAGTCGATGCAACATTTCTCAGAAACTAGGTGGAACAGAAAGAAAATGTTTTTTAAGGACGCTTTCTCAACACATGCTTACTCATCCAGGGCTGTTTCCTGTAGCACACACATAATTTATATTTCACGACCACATTCACCCAAAGTGAAAATGAAAAATGTGTGTTTGCCATGGATAGAACTGAAATATGAAATAATACCTATGGGTAAGGTGCAGGCCCCTGTGGCATTGAGTTCTTCTAACAAGGTAGACATAATGGGAAGAAGCTTCTGCTTACTCTCCTCATTGGATATAAATCCACTCTCCAGCTGCAAAAAAGAAAAAAAAAACTTTAATATAATATTATTGTTAAATACAATACAGTGCATCACTGCAGAACACAATGTTCCCTCTACCTCCAGAGTAGTGAGATAACCTGACAGCTTCTTGACGATCGGCTCCAGGGCACACGTGTTGGTTTTGGCATCACAAACAAGGCCAAGGTTGAACAGGAGAGCGTTTCTTCTATACTTTTTGTGTTCGATGCATACAGGACAGCCGATTAACTTTTTGTCCATCGCGGTGCTAAAAACAGTCAAAAAAAAAAAGGAAAATGTAAAGACACCAGTGATTTCAAGAAATAAAAATGAATCAAAAGAAGAATCCCATACACTGTTATTAATTTGTTTTGCAGCTCCGGTTTGGTGATGATATAAACCTGGACTGAGTCAAAGAGTTCCCGAGAAATGTATTCTTCTGGCACCTGTCAGGACAAAGGGGACACTGTTTGAAAAAAAAAAAAAACATCCTATATGATAGAATAAGAAGATTATTCTGTGCAGTAGTTCTGTCCACTACTGTGAATACTGTGCATCTCCATGCCACATTAATACCATTATTAACATCTTTATAGTATAGTAAAAATCAAGGAAGCACATCCAAGAACAAAATGTGCCACTATTAGTGTTTTAGGGTTACTATGCATTTCCTCTAAAAGACATGATAAAAAGAAACACTTTAGGAAGTGAATTTAAGTCTAAAGGACTCAATAGTAAATAAAAAACACAAACAACTGCAATAACTGTAATAACCTTTTAAAACCCATCTCAAAAGATGGCTCAAGAGAAATCACATCTTATACCAATATGTATTATAAATAATGCTATATGTTTTTATAATTATTTTTTGTTCTGTGTTCTTCTATTGTACTGTGGACTTTAACTTGTTGCCGTAGCCTTCTGGCTAATTCAGGCACATTTACCTTGATATGTTTAACAATATGCACTTTTTAAAGTAACAAATTTAAAATTTCAACATCAAGTGTGATCAGAGTCCCCCCATGTGCTGAACTCCAAGAAAGAAATGGGAATGCAGGTTACTAACATGTATTTTGGTAAAAAGTGACGAAAATGCCCTTGAGATCAACACAACCTAAATAATTGACTTCCTACAAATGGAGAAAACTGTCCACCTACCAAGGTTTACAGTGACCTTCGATACTACTTTTTTGTTATTAAAACCTTTTTACCGCAGCAGGGTTAAGATGAAATTGTTGTTACCGATGATACTGATTAACCCTAGAGATGCACAAGTGATTGAACCCTACTACACTCTTCTTTAAGGTGGTCAAAAATTACCCGTATTAGAGTCATATGTGTTTATGCTGTTTTTGTCAAGAATAATGCACAAGAATGATTTCAAGTTTTCAATATTGGTATTTTTTTCACTTTTTCATAATTTAAAAGAAAAAACAATTACACAGAAGAGCAAAAGGAACATGTCAGCTTCTACTATGTCTGTGTATAATTTATTCAAATGTAGAAAAGTTAAACATTTAAACTGAAATATTTAAATAACAAATAAGACAAAATAACATCCCCTTTTCATTAAGTTCATGAAGTTTTTGCCATACTGACCTACTTAAGGGGTTAAGAATCCATTTAGTGTAGCAGAGATTTTCTAGTGAGCCAACATGCAGAACATCACCCTGACTGTTTAAACCTAGTAACACCTGCGTTTACTGCCGTGAAAAAGGTATTTTGGTTAAAATAAATTAAATCTCCTTAAGATACTAAATCATAATACTAACAATAATAGAGGCAGGACTATAATACAATTAGTTTTTATTATTATAAAAAACATGGCATTAGGCTCATTTGCACACTCACCTGATATGTTATTTTTGGGCCCAGAGTTGGGTGAAACTCACTAAAAAATATACACTCTATTCGAGTGGTCATCATGGCCACGTGCATCATGCAGCACGAGCACCAGCAGGGATTCTACCGCCTGGTGCAACAACGTCTAACAAACCGCTGGAGCCCCCTGTCTCTTCCTTCCCTGTCTGGATTCAGCTGTCTTAGCTAGCTAGAGCTAGCTGCTAGCTTGCAGCTTTTAACGTTAAACTGCGACCTATTGACGTCCTGTGAAATACGTTAGCAGTTTTAACGTCTGAATAACGCCCGAATAAACGTGCTACCGGTGCGTTTTTTACACGTTACACCGGTGTAATTTGCAAACTATTCAGTCAACTCTCCCAATACTCGCCACATCCAACAGTGGGGAACAACAACACTGATGCGTTCAGGGACTCCTCGTAAACTACTAACGCAAATCACGGCCATTGTAAACACTAGACCGCCGCGCATTAAAATCATTATTTTTAGTCTTGAATAATGAGAACTCGCGCTTTCTTTGGTGTTAAATGTGGTCGTTGACTATTAACGTAGCCTGTTTATTTATCTGCAATCGTGCCATACAATGATAAAGTGTTATTTAACTTAGACACGTTATTTTTCCGGCTTTTATTAAATATATCATTTTATTTACATTATGGCAGGTATCCTAACATTTTAAACTACAATTTTCGCCCGCTTATTTACAGTTTTTGTTGAACTGCGCCGTGCTTCACAGTTTACACATTTCCCATCGTCCCTAAAGGCAACATCGTTCACGGGAATCAGCGCTGCGTAGTATGCGGCGGCGGCGCACGTGGGCCACGTTTCTCGCCGCACGGTTTTGCCTCGCCGTGTGTGGAAACTATCAACAGTCTCAAATAGCGTCCCGGGAAATGTTTAAAATACATAACGTTACTTGGCCGATAAAAGTGACCTTTAAACGTACACGTAAATCAACAGAGGATTCAGTCGCTGCATATAGAGCTGCACGCGCTGTTCTCGAGAAAGTGAAGGAAACATGACGGGTGTGTGTTTACAGTAACCATGTGGAGGACGCCGCTGCGTGCAGGCTACAGATGGTTTGGGTGCAGGAGTTTTGGGCCAAAGGTAACGGGTTCACATGTGTTTTTTTGTCCTGAGGAAGCACAGGTACAATGTGACGTTAGCTGGAGAACTGGTGCGCAGAGTTTCTGTTAAAAATTAGCCTAACTAGCAAAGATAGAGTTCACTATATGTCAAACTCAATTTATAGCATGGGTCACATTCAGCTCAATTTGATGTCAAGTGGGCCAGACCGGTAGAAATTTACACATAAATAACAACTTCTCTCCTCCTTTTATGTATAGAAATGCATTAGAAATATTTACACTATTAATTAACCTTAAAATGTTCCAAACTTGAAAGATGACATGAGAAAAAAGTGAAATTTCAAGACAATGATGTCTCAGTTATTCCATATTAAAATGAATTAAAACTTAACAAGTAAAAGTATCTTAGTCCTTGAAATATTATATTCCATTTAATTTTGCTTATTTCAACCTTTTTTCCTAGAGTTAGGTCAATTTAGTCTTGTTTTCTTGAAATAAGATGAAATTGCTTGATTTATAATAATTTGATTTGATCATATTTTGGACATTTTATCTAATAATGACATATTAGATGATTATGTATCATAATTCATACTCATAGTCATAACCTGTTTATTGTCTGTATATAATGTACCATATACTGCACCATAATTATCAGATTATCAGCCTGTTAGTTTTTACCACACTGTACCATAGCTATTTAAATCTCTACTGAAACATCTCTGGTAAGATGCTACCTGCATTACATTGCTTTGTACTTTTGTTTTCTACCTGTCCAATTATAATTTAGTTGAAAGATAATAAAGTTAATAATTCAGACTTATCTGACATTTTGGAAAAAACTTGATATAAGCAAAAATGACCTGCCAATTCCAGATAATTCCACTCAATATTGGACTAATTGTATTAAATATAAGCTATCTTCCTTGTAGTGCACTGAACAATATTCAGTTTTTTTTGAGCAGCAGGTGAAGTTATCTCCTGCCTTACAAACCATTTACAAAACAAAACTATTTTATCCATTGAGCCCTGAAAGATTCTCACTAAACATTTCTGTGAAGAAACAGGAACTAGTCCATTATTGTCACGGTTTGTACAGTCCTCCCTGGTTCTGTCACATGTTTGACACCCCTGCTGTATTATATGTAAGTAAGGACACAAACTGTATGTTTATTAATGGAAATGAAGGCATTAGTGTATGGGGGGGGGGGGGGGGGGGGGGGTGATGCGACATGACAGCTTTGCCGTCCAAAGTGTTAAATATATATGAATGAAAATATATTTCTTTTCAATACTGGGCAGGATATCATGCTAGATGTGAACAGGCTGAATATTAAACATTTAATCATTTTTTTCTGAATTTTTCAACCAAACATAATAAAGCTCATGTAGTGCGACTGTCCAGCACTTATTAATCAAAGTAAGAATTTTGGGGGGGGGACTATGAAATTTAATTGCAAAAATAATACAGAAGTATATTTGTGAACCTGCTTTTTTCCGAATTCCAATCCTAACATTTTGTGTCATTTCTGATCAAAAAGATTTTGTTATACAAATTAGAAATCACATGGTGTGATACTATTTGGGGAATTTTAACGGGCAATTATTTTCAGCATGATTGTTCAGCACTACATGAAAAGATGGGTTTCTGAGGGGATTTGTCATTTTTATATTTTCAGTAAATCAGATCTTGTTGGTGCTCTGTCAAAACTCGCACTTCCAAACTGATTTTACTATACTGTAAATAATAATGTTATTGTATGGCGTCCTTGAGTGCAGAGAAGGGCTCCTATATTTAAAACCTATTATATCGTGCAGTTCCCTAATGGATTGCAATTGAATGTGTATTTAATAAACTCATAACTATGTATCACTTGCTCATCCAGAGAAAGTGAATGAAGCTGACAAAACATTGTGGGTGAGATTATTCAACAGTACTTAACATGGTGGTTGGGATTCCCCTTGAGGGGAAACGCCAGTTAGGGAAATGAACATATTAGGACCTCTGTTGGGATGCATGATAGTTTTTCATTTGTGGTAATCAGAAAGTCTTCAATCCGCTGCTTTTAGGGAATTCTGGGCTGCCATGCGGTGCGTTCATGCAGCGCTCCGGCCATCCCTGCAGGAAGGATCACAGGATTTCAGGCCCTGGATTTATGGAGGAAACACTTTGAGGAGAAAGGGGTGACTGAGCCCGATCAATCCAGCCGGCACATAATCGCTCACCTGCTCGGAGCAAAAACCGTGAGACATTTGCAAAGCTCCCCTCACGCTATGTTTGCCTGACATAATATCTCAAAACCCACATTGACTTTTTTTTTTTAACCCTCATGCCCTCCTTGAATTTTCAGCACCTTCAGGAAAAAAATGTCCACGCACAAACCATCTGCTGTAAAATCATCGTACTTCACTATTTTTTTCTGCTTTTTCTCATAAATTTCTTAAACAACTTCTTTTCTACTCAAAATTATTCCACATTTTATCCTTTTCCAGATTTTAACCCTTTAAATTCCAGTTTATCTATTGGAATTATTTCATTATAAAAAAAAACCACAAAAAATGAATTATTCTCCATATACTAAAGCCTTGGATATGTCAAAGATTAACAATAAAATTGATTGCATTAATATTTTTAAGTAGTTCCAAATAGTCCCTCTGGACACCTTTGTGGCCAAAAGTTTCCATTATAGCCAGTTTTAATTCCACTCTCATTACAGTATAATATGCATTCAGTAATGTGATATTTGACATTTTTACTGTATTTAACTACTAACCTATCGTAGGCTGATGCATAAAATTCTTCTATTTTTGCCTTTTAGATTAAAAGCCACTTTCTCTCTCTGTCTTTTCCAGATAGAAAGTCTTGAAAGGAAGAAATTAAAAGAGTTTCTCAGCCAAGAAAAAACAGAGCAGATTTGGAAGCTCTGCACCAGGCGCCTCACCAGGTTTGACATTTCTACTGCAACCTCTGTGTAAGCATGTATTAAGGTGTTTTTTTGTTTTGTTTTTGACAATGTGTTTGGTGCAGAATGCCTGTGCAGTACGTGATCGAGGAGTGGGACTTCAGAGATCTGACGCTGAAGATGAGACCTCCCGTGTTCATCCCGAGACCTGAAACAGAGGTTTGGAGAGGAGAACACACACTTCCCACAGGCAAACAATGTGACTACAGTGTAAATCCAGCGACTTAATAATAACCACGCAGTGTTTTGTTTGTACGTTGACACAGGAGCTGGTTGAGTTGGTGCTGACTGATCTGCAGATGAATCATGGGAATGGAGACACCCAGCATACATGCTTGGAAGTGGGATGTGGCTCTGGTGCCATTTCTCTCAGTCTGCTGTACAGTCTACCTCAGGTGAGGTTTGAGTCCATTGTAGAAAATAGATGCTTCTATTTTTTAGTGTATAGTAATAAGTAATGAATAATTGATTACCAGATCAATTGATAAAAATATATTTGTCACAATTCTAATGATTAAGCACAGCTGTGCACACTTGAATGTGTGGGAACTTGAATAAAATGTACCTTTCTCACCTACTTTTTGGTTTATTTATTTATTTTTCAGCATTATAACAGTGCCATACAATTTGAAAGATGCTGGCTATATAAGTTAATCAGAGGACCACACAGATGTGGTTAATGGTGAATGAAACACCTTAAGAAATCACACACATTACTATACAATAATTAGGTTTAAAGGGTATGGTTTAATTACTCTTGAGCAAGTATAACAAATCTAATCTTAAATTTATGAATCTACATATGGGCAAATAGGACAATATTCATTAAAATCCAAATACTCTCAATTCTGTTTGAGCTGAAAGTTGATTAATTGGTCAAAAATGCTAATTTCTCAAATGAGTGTGCATCCATGTCAGAACTTTGTGAAATGGCAAATGCAGGAAAACAGACAAATATCCTTTTTTTCCCTGAGGCAGTGGTACCCGAACAGTAAACAACATGTGATTGATATATTTGTTTCTCTCTCTTTAGCTTTTAGCCGTTGCCTTGGATCAAAGCCAGGATGCAGTGGATTTAACTAGAGAGAATGCTTTTAGGTAATTATACCATCACATGAAAACAAGTTAATAAATAAATGTCCTTTACCTTTATTGACTTACAATGAATGTTTTTTGGTCGTGGATCAGGGTGTATGCAGTATGCTCAAATACTGATAAAAGATGTTTCTCTACAGGTTGGGACTTCAGGACAGAATACAGATTCATCACATAGATGTGATGAAAGGTAAGAGGAAGCGGTGTAAACGCTGTATTACTGAATAACCCCTCTAAACTCACAGCTGATGAAAATGTTTTGTCATGCAGATGCAGAAACTGTGCTGAGGCTCTGCAGCCCCGTTTCAGCTGTGGTCAGTAACCCTCCCTATCTGTTCTCAGAGGATATGGCCTCATTGGAACCTGAAATTTTAAGGTGGCTACAACATAGAAATAGATTATAAACACTTAATACTTAGTTTAGACCAAATATTGGGGCTGTTGGTATACCTACAGTATAAAATTACAAATTGGTATTCTTATTTCCTTCCTATGTATCAGTAAATAATGCACTGCTATACAGTTGGTACAAAAATCATGCTGTAAATCAGAATAATTCTGTTGATTTGTGGATTTTTCAGCTTTATGTCCACCATGTGTGTGAAAATCTACTTCAGAAAAATAAATTTAGAAGTTAGTTATGTGATATTAAAGATAGAGAAGGATTTTCCTATAAAAAGAACAAAGAAGTAGAAGTAGCAATCCTGCTCTGTCTACTTCTTTCACTTCCTTCTATGATACTGGAAGTGTGTGGTGGTGCGTTTCTGTGCAGAAGAGACCTTTTCCCTGTCAGTATTATTGGATTTTCTTATTGTTTTTGCTGCGTTCAGGACATTACTTGGCGTCAAACTTCGGGAAATGCATGGGTCGCCTCCCGGCCAATCACAGCACTCAGTGTGCAGTCCGTTCCTAGGTTGTGAAATGCCACCACTTTGTCACATGTTTTACTTTTGGATTATACTAAAATGACATGTTCAACATAATAAGAAAATGTGAACTTGACCAATTTCTGACTAAATGTATGGTCCCTGCATATCAGCTTTGTAGAGCAGTGTGGTGTGTGATCATTTTCAGTATTAACAATATAACCTGTTTACATTTAGCTTACAGTATAGATGTTAAAAAACAAATAAACACATTTTAGAACATTGGCACAAAATTATATAGTATGTTTTAAAGCATAAGTTTCTTTCAGGAAAAATATTACGGCTGAAAATAGATTCATAGATCAATAGATAAAAACATTTTGTTTGCCCCAGTGCATTGAGAGTCTACAGAACCTTATTGTTTTTAAACATGTGAGATTAGATGAGATGTGGATGCACTTGAGTGAAACATGGCCTCTATCTCCTTCTCCCAGGTTTGAAGATCACGCCGCTTTAGACGGAGGCAAAGACGGCTTGAAAGTGATCAAGCAGATTTTGACACTGGCTCCGCAGATTCTATCAAATCACGGGTGAGGAGCCCCACTGTGTGGCAGAAGCACACACACACACACACAAGCGCACCTGGGTTTAATTCCTAACGGCGGTGGCAGCTTGTCACAAGAACAGCATGTTCTAGAAAAACACATGTATCCTGTTGCCTCTTTAATGAGTTAAGCTTTTTAAGAGCCTACCAGTGAATACAGCCCCAGACATGTGCCACTGCGCTCATCTCAGGGCTACTTCTGATAATCCCGTCCCGCCGTTAATTACATTTTAATCAATTTTCTGTTCTCTTTTTGTCAATAACAGCCATGTTTACTTGGAAGTGGACCCCCGGCACCCCCCGCTCATTCGACAGTGGGCGGAAGCAAATGTGGAAGAGCTGCGTTATAAGGAGACACGGCACGACATCACCGGCAGGTCTGTCCAGAGAAGCTGAGCCTTTATGCCTTTTATGTCACGTCGGCATCAACAAATCACTCTGCCATCGTTCACCCTGCTTTGACTTCACGCTAAAGTGTAGTCAGTATTGCATATCAATCACTGTCTATTTGATTTAAAATTTTAAAAAAGCCGCACTGACAAAATCCTAACTTCATTAAATAATTAAGCAATGTGTTTCCTTCTGATTTGTTTTTGTTTGTTAGGCCACGATTCTGCATCCTTCAGAAAAAAGAAGTCTAACAAGGACCACGAGCTGGATCTGGATTGAGAAATGAGATCCTATTACGCTGGCTTTAGTCTAGGTCGCCATAGCCTTTGCTCCCCTACCCCCACCGAGCTGCCAAGCATGCACTCACACTCATCTAATCACTCAAAATTCACAATTTGCAGAAGCTCAAATTCCCATGTCACCGTCGCACTTTCAATCCCCCGGTAACATTTCTGTTTTGTTTTGGTTTTTTTTCTTTCATCCCACGCCGCAATAAAATAAAAAAAAAAAAAAGAAATTGTGCGCGAGATGGCACAAAAGCAGCTGAAAGCTGAAGGTAATTACCAAGGCTTTTCTTAGAACCCTCCCTCTCAGAATCTCACCCTCCTCCCAGGAAGCATTCAGTAGTTCTGTGAATCCGCTGATGAACGGTCCTCCCCTTCGCTTGTCCACGCGCCGACTCAGATGCAAGCTGTATGCATTGTTGAGCAAAAAAAACACACAATGTGGCCTTTACTTCCCCACACAATCTGCGTCTCACACACTTAAAGCTCAAAGGCCACGGAGTCTTTGCGTTTCAAAGGTGATTTGAAAGCAAAAAAAAAAAAAATTTGCAACCACTGTCAGAAGAGCAGCCATCGTGCAGCGGTTAATAATAACAATGACGGTGACAGGGTTTCTCTATTCTGGCATTTTCAAGCAACACAGGAGAGAAGGGATGATAAGGACAAGCACGGGTCAGACTCCAATTGGTTACTTTAATAGAAAAAAATTACACATGTAAAAGGTAGAAAAAATGCTTTACTGAGAAAAATAAAACGGCGCAAAAGATATCTCAATGGAATCAGTGTACTTCTCAGGAACAGTATGTACATCCAGAACTGATGAGGGTAAAGCAGACGTGGACAATTTCCACATCTATCATAAAACAAGCATAGATTACAGTACTCAGGTTTTGCTCACAAGTCGTCTTTTTTCGAGGGTGTTTCACCACGCAGTCCTTGACAGATTAAGTCTGAAATCAGACACGTCAGTATCAACTCGAATTTGTACATATTTCGTCAGCGAAAAAAACATGACCTTGTGTCCAGTATTTTTGTGACTGGCCTCCAAACGTCTGGAGCAGCAATGTCATTTTACAGGCACAAAGGACCTGTTTTGACAGTTTTTTTTTCTTTTTTTTCCTTCCTCCGTTTTTTTTTTCTTAAATATGCTCTCGGCATACTTAATCGGATTCAGCCAGGATAAAGGGGGCCTTCAGGGACGTCCTCATACCTTGAAGGGGTAGTCCTGTATGAAGCGCAGCAGAGGCCTGGGGAGTGGTAGCTGGTCGGGGCAGTCCGAGTGCCTGTTGATGATGAGGCGCGTGAGGTGCTGCAGCGAGGGGAGGCCCTGGGGTTTGTACACGGCCCGCTTCAGTTTCAACACCACGGACGTCTCCTGGACCGTCTGAGCGGACGGTTTGGACGGGGCCTCCTCCTCCACCTTCCCCTCCTCCGCTTTCCTCTGTGGTCCCATGTAGTGCTGCACCAGGCTGGGCACGTTGGGGAAGGACGACAGGCTGGGCCTGGCCGGGGAGATGGAGTCCAGCAGGAAGCGGGCGCCGCTGTACTGGATCCGTATGCTGGTGGGGCCGCGGGCGGTCCTGACCGACAGGGTCAGCATGTACAGAGGGTGGCTGCTGTCCCGGACCAGAAAGGCCCCCTCAGACGCCTCTTGAAGCGCAGCGTGGGCCTGGGCTGCAGTTATAGCTCCCCAGTACCATCCTACACACACAAATTCCCCTAAATATTAGTCACTCAGAAGATTTTGACGTTTTCTTTTCCTGCACGTTCCCCAGATGTTTACATAAAACAGACCCAAAATCAGAATTTCTTACTGTGTGCATTCTGGTTTTAAAAAAGTGCAAATGCATGCATTCTATACCTGAATTTTCTAAGTAGCAGAAGTTGCTGGCGATGGCTCGCAGGTCTTTTGTGGGGTCCCATAGCGGAGGGGTGCTTTGAAGGCAAGGGGACGGAGGTACCGTCCCTGCCCGCATGCCCCGTGGGGCTTCAGTGGATGGAACAGCGGGCAGAAGAGATCTAGGGCTGGAAATAAGACCAGAAGACATGTATGGGTTAAAATTAACCAATAAACACTTCAAAAAACGTCTTTTTTTACTTTGACCACATTTGTTTTCCGTGTTTAATTGCTTCATAATAAAAAAAGGAAATGGTATATCATGAAGCAGGCGACGTGACCTACACCGAAAAACACTGGGTCAGAATCACTGTCCAGTAGCTCCTGGACCTGGAAATGCCTGCATATTTATGACTGATTTATTATTTAAGAATTTACAAGAGTTTTGGTTTTTCTGACTTTTTTTTTTTAATCCGATTTTGGTCTGTATTCAGATTTATTTGTTCTCATTTACGTTGTTTCAGCTGCGTATCTTAGGACACTTTGAAAAACATTTTTAGAGAATCTAAATCACGCTTTCTCGTTTAGTTTGAATACAAATGAATACACTCATATTAATTACTATTATACTATTATTAGTAATACGTTTAAATGAAGGTCATATATATATATATATATATATATATATATATATATATATATATATAAAAACCTTCGGACTCGTTGTTCTAGGACTAAGAACATGTTTTAATAAAGGTTAGTAGCCTAATCTGACTTCAGGCTATGACTATAACATTAATTATGAGTGCACTTCTTTCACAGACGGATCGATGTTTGTTTTTTTAATATTTACACAGACAACTGAGGAGAAAACAGACAAGTCTACTCACCCTGGTACACAAAGAATCATGCTATTTCTTGAATCTTCTGGACTAAAATCCTGTCAGTGTTTTCTTCTTCGGAAAACAGCGGAAAAACCAATAAACACCGAGCCTGCCCGTGGAAAAAAAGAACCGCTAATAGAAAAGAATACGCTTTAACATCGTGTTTTTTTTGTCCTGTATGAATAGTCCTATTATACGCGATATAAAGGCAGGAAGCGCCGCACGCTACCAAACAAGAGTCTGGTCCTGTAGTTTATATAACAGCGAATGTATAACCTACAACAGGAACGATTTCATAAGAGAAACACAATAAAATAAAAACTGAATTCATGTAAAACAGACTGTCTCTAGCAGCGGTTTGGAGTGTGTTGTCACCAGAACGGGATCCAAATGTGTGAAGGACAGAGTGTAAAAGGCTTGGCTTTTAAAATTTACCGTTTCCTAGAAGTCTATTCTGAGAACTCTTCACAGCACCGGCGGCTCTGACGTCACACCGGCCGCACCAACTCCTATTCCGCATCGAGCGCCGCCGGTTTTGTTCCGCGCCGCTCGGATATAAAGGGCTAGTTTCTGGCAGGTGAAACGGGTTCGTTTATATGTCGACTCGGGTGAAAAAGCCGCCGGAGCTTCGTCATTTTTTTTGTTTTTCTCCGGGTCGTGCTTTTTTTTTGTCTTTTTTTTTTTATTTTTCGCGGCGCATGTCTCTCTCTCTCTCCCCCCCCCCTCGTTTTCACCCGCCGGGGCCGCTGCCTTCGCTGAAACCGGCGCTCGCTCCCAGGAATCGCGCGGCAGCTTCTCCCTATTCGCTTTCCAGGAATAATCGCAGGGCTTGACTCCGCCCCGCCGGGCGGCCCCGACAGAGCCTTCATTCTGGGAATTCACCGCCTCAACATTAAAGATAATAGGAATGCACACAGGCAATTTCCAGTAATATAGATTTCCCTCGATCCTGTGGAAAAACACGGCGAGAGGCTTTCTCGGAGTTTTTTTTTGTCGGAGCCACGCTCCAGAAAACAAGTTGTTATTGTGACAATAAACAAAAAAAAAAGGGGTTAACTGTGGTATTAGGCCAGATTACATTTTGTTCACGCTTAGTTCCACTTCCACTGTTTTTTTTTTGATTATTTGTTTTGAATTGGAGTGAACATTCGTTTTCTCCAATTTTGGGAATGTAAAGTGCATCTGTGTTAAGTTTCTTTATTTTTTTAGGGAATCTGAGCTATCTAGGAAATCCCTTCCTCCTCTTCTTGCACACAGATATTTATACTTTTAAGAAATTTCCTAGAATAAAGGTTTCTGAGTATAATTCTGATGCTGGATTTTCACCACAAACCGAGGAACATCCTGTGCAAGAAACACGTTTTCAAAAATATTTATTCCAACAATAGTCTGAGCCATCGAACACTAACTCACACACACACACACACACACACACACACACACACACACACACACACACACACACACACACACACACACACAAAGATAGGTTGGCAATAAATCAACACATGAAACTATTTTGGATCATAATCATAGCCATGTACACAAGAGCGTGCTGATACCGAATAGCTGAGTCTCAACTTTTTCCAAGAAATCCTGAAATGAGCTTTTTTCTAAGAAGTCTTGTGGACTTTATCAATCCCTGTTGGATGTTGAACAAATATGTTCTCTAGTTCAGGAAGAAAAAAAAAGGACACTGCAATTATCCTAGTGAAATTTATTTGACTCCATACTATTACCAGTGGCAGATAGGGAATTATTTCTTTTGGGCAAACAAGCAATCTCACTAATGCAGGAACAAAAGGCTGAATGCACAGTAATTGTAGGAAAAAAATCATTTGAGTGGTTTGCTATAGGCCTAACCATGTATCTGCTTGCTGAAGCAATAATAGCAACCTGGATATATCTCCAGTTTTGTGTGGACTATTTTTTTTTCGCCCTTCAAGGCTTTTCCCCTGCACCTGGGACAAATCTGCATGCTCCATCTGCCTGCACCCGCAAAATATTTGTCCATTCGCGCCAGCACAATAGAGTCCCTTTGATTTCTTTTCCTGTCCAGCAGGGAAAACACATGATTTTACTTTGTCCTATTGATAATACGATGCATACCTTGTTAACTATCAAAATTACATTCTAGTTCATAATTACATTCATTCTCGTAAATGGGGGTTTACGGTTAAAGTCATTTGTTGATTCCGTTTTTCTGGTTAGCACTAGCTATATCCTGGAACCCTCGTTTATTCCAGTCCTAAAGCATTGGCAACCACGCGCCTCGACCTTTGATACTCAGCAAAAAAATAACCAGGGGCAGCATGTATAGAACTGGATTTCCATCAAGGAAACTGCTATTTCTATTTCATGTGTGCTCTGCCCTCACAACGGGCTTCGGTATTTGATTATCACTGAAGACTAGGGCCACTGAACCCAACCAAACACCAATCCAGATCCAGCCACAAACTGGTGAAGGACAAAGTAGCATCAAGCAGCGTCCGCCTGATGGTCTCGTTTCGAACTGCAAATACTAAGCTGGAAACAAGTTGGGGGGAAAAAACAGAAAATGGATCAGTCTGTCCCAGACGTGGCCCCCAACAGACAGTGGACCAATCATTGAATCAGGCAGACTACAACTACATGAAGATGGAAGACCAAGATCCAGTCCAGCACGTATCTTCCACTGACACCTCTGAAGAGAGCCATCGAAGAGGCAAAAAACCCGTAGTGGTCTTTGGAGGGAACAAATGCACAGCCTCATAACTCTTGTGGATTGCAGCAAATCCATTGCCATGATGGAGTAGTTCAGTCTGGGAAATATCCGTCCATTTGTTCGTATTGGAGGCTGGTTTATGAAAACCTGGAGCCGTTTACTGAGCGCTACGAATGTCTGTCAAACGCGTCTGTACGTAGCTTCGTAGCAGCCTAAAACATCTCCAATACGAACAAATCAACGGATGGTTCGCAGACCGAACATCAATCTACAGTGATATGAGGTCAGGTGTTAACCAGGCTACCTAGGAAACAGATTGGGGACGTCAGTGAGTCAGATAATATTACTGGTGTTAGGAATTGTGAGGAACACTTGTAGCCTCACTCACTTTTCAAAATAAACCTGCCGTCTAAATTACTTGGAACACTTTCTAAGGCTGCATTGAAAGGTGAATTACCTTCTGCCGCCATGTTGGATCCACAGTTATCAACAAAGTCGCTTCTGTGTTTCGTCATCGTCTCGCTGCACCCGCCCCTGTTCTGTGATTGGGGCCCTAGATGAGGGGACAATTGTGTCCAGACTGAATTTCACAGCGAAATGGGCTAAAGATGCAGGGTCAGACTTTCTGAAGGCTGTTGTGTAGTCCACATAGCAACAGAGCACAGAGCAGGAAGTCAAACTTCCTCTCTGTTCACATAAAGATGGAGACGAATGGATGACAGAGGTGAATGAGGTGGTGATGACCTTGGACTGGAAGGACGGGTTCTGTCATAACTCCACCTGACACGCACAAGGTCTTCCACGCTCTCCAATGAAAAGTGAGCTGAGAGGACCGGATCTTAATTGAGGTCCAGGTCTCTGGGTCTGTTATCCACCTTGGAGGGTGACTTGATTTGCAGAGTCCTGTAGCCCGGGAGGTTGAGTGAAAAAGATACAAGCAGCGAATACGCTGGGTTTTCATAGTGTGAGGATGGTGTGTGTGGATGATAGGGATTAGACATTGAGTGCAAAGATCTGTTTCAGGTGCTGAGGCTAAGCTTTGAAGTGTAAACCAATAACACAGCCTGTTAGAGGAAGGACCACAAAAAATACAACTCCTTAGCTCAGCAAAAAAAAAGCAGCAATAAGGTACTGCCAAATCTTGAAACTTGAAATCTATGTGGATTTATTAGCAACAAAATTGAAATCTGAATAGCGTCCAACCCATACACAGCCATATTTAAACAAAAGCTAATATATGACACATATTCCAGTACAAATACTAACACAGAGTTAACTTTACAGGTGGCTAAGAAGTAGCTGAATGTGTCCCAAAACACAAAAACTCCCCCTCATACAAGAGTACAGAGAAATATACAGTTATTTCATTATATTAATTCCATATATTAATACTTTTGGATACCCTTCCATTTTCCATAGTTTTTTAATCTAAGTAGTCACATCACTACAGTCAAACGCAAATAAATTTTTAATTATTTCCAACTGTGAGCAATTCTTTGCTCTATTAAATAATTTTAATTATTTCCAACTGTGAGCAATTCTTTGATTTCCATAGCGCATTAGGACAATAGCGCCTGTCAGCACCACACTCCACAAATCCACACCACATTTTCAAACCTCGATATCGTGAACGTGCTTAAGTTTTCCCGTGTGAACACTCTTACTTGCTCTGAACTTACTAAGAACTACAGTGTGGAATGATGATGTGGGAAACAATGAATAACCTTTGTCCTCTTCCAACATGGGAAAAAAATATGGGCTTTCCAGAAGATTCTCAGAACAGCCTCTTTTCTTTGGAATCGGTAACATAAATTCATTCGTCGTATGTTTCGGAGCGAGAAACCCTATTCGTCAACACAGATTTGTTCACTGGGAACATGCCTGGAAAGAAGAACAGCTGAGTAAGACAGTTTTTTTATTGAAAAAAATGCATCCAGTGATAGAATTTAAAGTTATTGGATTATCTGATTAAATAAAAAAAAAAAAAAAATCTCCATTTTTATTGTTGATTTCTAGGTAGATAAAGTCATGCAGGAGGACTTAAGTGTTGCGCTTATTTGTGCATATTTATGAATTGATGTGAGGCCTGATGTTTAAAATGTGACAATACTTTGTGAATTGGTCACTAGGTTACACCAACACAATAGAAAATAAAAACACAGTCATCTATAAATATTTTAGAACGATCAGTCAAGACTTTTGCAGCCAAATAGTTGACTCAATTACCTAATTGAAAGGAGCCATTCTTTTCATCAGTACAGTGACTATTGATAGATAATCCTAGTCTTGTCATTGATGCTTTGCAAAGGAATGTGCAAGATGCAACAGTGGAAGCCTCTGAAAGGAAGATGTTTACAGGATCTACACAGATTACATTTTACAGCTGAGGAAGCTTAAAAGAGCAGATAGCAGTTATGGAAATCAATCTTTATCATTTGATGGTGCACCCATGGTTGCAGATTTGTACCGTACACTCAGAATACTCTGGCCTGAACTCCTGCTGAATCGAATTTTATGGAGTTAATTCAATACAGTGCAGTCTTTCAAATGCGGCAGCCTCACTCGGCTTTATTGCCACGATATGAGGGTGCTGACAGTGGACTGAATGTACAGTTGATGGGTTGATTCACAAAAGTTCTTGGATGGGAGAACAAATCTCCATGCATATATGAGGAAGTACGTCCATATGTGTTCAAATCTGCGTGCTGAGTAAAAAATACACAAATCTGTACCAAAAGGGTCTAATACCACAGTATAAACAAGATTTTATTCGGAATTTCCTTTCATATTGCTTCTATCTTACAAACGTTGATAAAATAAAAAAAAAAGGTGTATTTGAAGGCTTGACTTAGGACTGAAATACTTTGCAATTAACACAGATTTACTGTACAGGTCTATTAGATTGTAAACTGTTACTGTATTGTAAATCTTCTGACATAAGATTCAAGGAAGAATCAACATCACGACCACTTGTTTTAGTTTCAAACGGACTATTTCTTTCTCGTTGATTTTATAGCATGTTTGAAATACCTATATTTACTTGCCCGCTTTGTCTATTAGACTTTATCACAAACTTTAAAAGATCAACAGAGTGAAGATAACATATTTTCATCGGAAAAAAAAAAAAAAAAAAAGGTCAAGGAAGCCTCTAAGCCTGACAACATGGAGGATGGTTGGTGTGGGGGAAGGGAGAGGAGTGTAACTGCAGACGGGTCCAGGAGAAATTTTTTTTGTCCACCTCTAACTGTGCTGAACGGTCTCCCCCGCACCCTTGATAAGGCGCTTGTGTCCCCTTTTCCCTGCCGGGCCGCGGGGCTTAGCGAAGGCCTGTTTGTGGGCGTGCTGCTTAGGATGGACTTCATCATAGAGAAACTCCTCCGTTAGTTCGTCTCCATCGTCGATTTCCAACTGTGCGTGGACATAAATGATGACAGTAAGCATGCTGACAGGCTCAGATGTACAACTCCTGAAATCTGTTCTTTTGAACCTACATAACATTAAAAAAATTGTCGGTCAGCATTTGTATAAAATCTGAGTTAGCCTTTACCCCCCTACCCACAATTTCATTTATAAATAATTAATCCTTCTTGTTATGCAGAGTAGCAAGCACCAATATGTACATGTAGTGCACCAAAATGTTGACAAGAAACTCAGTTATTATTACCATAACAACAACCCTAAGCAATAATATGAGCATATAGCAAATCGGTAAATTTGTGCATTTTTGTGATAATAAAATCAGATCCACCTGTACATATCTGTACTAAAACATCTCTAAAATTGGTCTGGTTCATCTTGTAAGGCTGACATTTTGTGCAATTCCTTATAAGATTTAACTGCTCCATAGATTAATTACTAACCCATGACTTTCAAGTGGTTTTCAACCTAAGTAGATGTTTTTTTAGGGCAGAATTTTTTTTTTTTACTTTTTTTCTTCATTCTAGCTGGATGTACTTCAACAGTGTACATTTGAAATTGATTCGGGCACTTATAAAACTATCTCATACGTGCTAGCTTTATTTTAAACCCAAGATCATTCAGAAAACTCTGTACTTGTGGATATACTGCTGGGCATAAGTCTGGGCATGTAATTTTCGAGAGGTAGGCTGATAAATAGACCTAGGGGGAAACCAAGATTAAATTCACTTGATATAAAAAAACCTCTAAGGACGATCCATCAAAACCTATTACTAATACTTCAATTACAACTTTATACCTCCCTATCCTTCCTTATGTCTATACATGTGTTACCTTCTTAGCAATTTGCAAATGGTAAACCCTCTCTACGTCTTCCAGTAGTCGACTCTTGCAGCTGGAATACAGCATTCGCTCCTTGATGCTGCAGCTGTACCCGGGCATGGAGTATATGAACACTACAGGCAGGGAAAAAACAGAAGAAAAGCCTTATTAAAGAGAACATTTCATGTTAATATAGAGCACCGGGTTCAAAACTAAGGTCAGATCTCCCCAATGGGTACTGAGATAAATCCGTTGGGGTCATTGGAGGATTGCGGAGATAAGAAAGCCAAACATATTTCTGCGACATTAAAATATGTTGGTTCTTCATTTGTTTTTATATTCTTTTCTTGTGAAATGCTTGACTCTTTCCATTCTCCAGGCCTATAAAAAGCCCTCGCTCAAAGTAAACAATCCTAGGAAGGGAAAAGAAAAAAAATCACTGGTGTGTTTAATGGCTCTTCATAAAATATGACATAATCTGTTATGACGGTTACAACTCACAAGTTAACACTACTTTGTTTTATTGTATTGCAAAGCAAATTGGTGTGGAACCGCGGATGTAGATGCTAGGGGGATGAAATAATGCCATCTCTGTGGTCGAGGCATGCCTTTGATCCTCTTGGAGCCTGCGCATGCTCCTCATGCGCATGCAAGGACGAGGACGGTCAGAGATCAAGGACATACCGACAGATTCCAGGTAGTCTCCCTCGTGGGAGTGTTTGTAGAGGAAGAAGTGATATCTGGGAGTGTCTTTAGGGACCCTCCGGGGCAGTTCTCCAGTTTCTGTCGGGTTGGAGTGGACCAGCTCGATCGTCTCCTTCTCTACATCCAACCTCTGAAGACACAGCGAATGTCATTCCAAGTCCACAGGGGTCACAGCATTTTATCAACATCAGGGGTCACCAATCCTGGTCCAGAAGAACCGGTGTGGGTGAAGGTTTTTGCTCCAACCAAGCGGGAACACACCTGCTTCTACTAATCAACCACTAGAGCCATTGCTAAGGACCTTCATTAATCAGGTGTGTTCCTGCTCGTTTGGAACAAAAACCTGTTCCCACAGTAGCTCTCCAGGGACCAGACCCCTGCCTTAGACTCACCAGCTGTACGTAGTTGACGCTTTTTTGGGCGAGTTGCTGCAGGGCCCTTTTGGCCGTCTCCTGCAGCGGGAAAGCGAGGCCTTGAAGCGTCTGGTGCTTACTTTCCACACTGATGTCTGTCTTCACCTGAAGGGGGCAGCAAGCATACACACAAATCTTGACTGTCTCTTAAGGCACCTAAAGGAAGACCCAAGAAGTGTTTAATGAGATAATACAATGGTATGTTTTATGCTGCAAATGTATTCTAACCAACTTTTTACACGTTCAGTACGTTCGTGTTCAACATACCTGTTTGACTCTGCCCTGAAAAAACAGATCACGACAGAAAAAGGTTAAACCGAGTTATTTAAAGACGCAAGCAGACATTCCTGAAACAAAGCTGTGTGCAGCGTCGCGGCCGCTCACCTCAGTGATTTTGATCCTCTGCAGCTCCTGCTCGGCTAGTGTGAGCGGGGCAGGACCTGAGCAGGATGACACATGACGCTGGTAGCCCAGCAAACAGATGTCCTCCTAGGGAGAGGGGAAAAACAAGAGGCCTGTTAGAGGAGGACAAATGCCTCGAAAAAACGTGCCAGCGCTGCAAAACACAGAGACTGTCTCAGCAAATTATAGAGAAAAAAAATCAAACGTCTCTTGCCTCAGCTGTGCCAAAAATCTCATACTTCACATGGCCGCCGCCAAACTCTTTCTTCACTGTGGCGCGGGTGGCGGCGTACAGCATCTTCTGTTTCACCTGCAACCGTCAGAGGGGGAAAATGAATGTGCGGTTTGTGTGTTTGCTGCTGTCGGGGATATTGTGTGTCTTCCTTGTTCTTCGGGAAAGACTCAGGTCAGGGACAGAATCGCTACAATGCTGGGCTGTGTGGCTCTGACAGGGGATTTTTTTTTGAAGGGTGAAAAAATGTGCTTTACACATCAACTTTTTTGACAGGAAGCCTGGTCTGCACATTGATCTAAGACAGCAGCCTCCAGGCTTGCTTCTTTGGTTCTGGTTGCCAGTCACAATATTGAAGCAACAAATCCCCCAAAAGCATTCGCCCTATCAACCGTTATAAGAGACGTTGTAAAACTGTTCACAGGCCTCAAAGTGCAAATAAGGTCAATTGTTACTCTTTGTATTATGCTTTTTCAATCCATGAAGGTTTTCGAATTGCGCAAATTTCCTCGAGCTTAGAAAAGGGATTAATGTGAGAAATTCCATTCACATGAATAGCTGCTGTCTTTGAGGCCGGTAACCAGCTGCTAAAATACCTCCATGCATTACACCTGCTAAATATTAACATGCTCGCATCGTTAATTGTGAACATGTTAGCCTGCTGATGTTAACATCCAGCACAAAACCTCACAGAGCAACTGCACTGCAAAAAGTTAAATCAGGTGAAAAACCTTGTCTTTGGTACAATTAGTCCACATATTGAGTAGAATTATCTTATTCCACTGGCAGATAATTTAGCTTATTTCAAGTTTTTTTTTTCTTTATTTTAGTATTTTTTTAAAGAAAATATTAGTCTTGTTTTCTTAAAGCAAGACCAAACTGACCCAAATAAAAAAAAATGAAATAATATGAATTATCTGTGGAATAAGATAATTCTACTCGATATTTAACTAATTGTACCAAAACAAGCTATCTTCATCTGTTCAGACTTTCGTTTTTGCAGAATACCAGGTCAAACTTTATGTAACTACGAAACTAAATTGGTGGAATATCCCTTTAAGTTACAGAATAGAGAGGATGTGGTGCATCCAACATACTGGGGACTGGTCAGGAGACCACGATATGAAGATCCACTCGTAGCCCAGTGCATTCTGGGAGTCGAGGCGGTAAAGGATGTAGCAGGGATCCTGGTCATCCAGGAGGGGAAGGAGGAAGCGATCGTAATCCTGGTCCCAGCTCTTCTCTGGCTCTCTGTAGGCCCCCAGCACCAGCTGCTCTGAAAATCAGACCACTACACATCACATACCTTACCCCCCCATACACTGTATGTAGCATGGCTTCAGCACAGCACATACACACATACAGCAGGAGAATGTCTTAATACTTTTAATCAGTAGCTCCATGACAACAATAATTATTCACTTTTGTACCGATCCTTTCGTTTCTGAAACAATCATATTCCTCCTAGGTTATACTGACACTGTAGGTGGTAATTTCCCATTACCACCACATGAATATACATTATAAAACTATAATATACATATATTAATGGTGGTAAATTTCCCCCCAATCCATGATCCATGTTGTCTTTTTACTTTAATGAACTTGGGCTGCAACTAATTATTATTTTCTCCATTAACAGGCTACCTGCGTGATCTAAAAATGATAAAAATCTTCAGAATCTCTTGTTTTTGTCTGACCACAAATCCAAAACCCAAATATATCCAGCTCACAGTGTCACAAAACCCAGAAAAAGCTGAAGGTTCACCCTTGAGAAGTTGCTTAAAAATGTACCTGCACAACAAATCAATTATCAAAATCCCGGCTAATCTCATGGTTTGTCAACTGTTATCAAAAGCTTCGTTCCTCACCTTTAAATTACAGTTTAACATATTTCTTCTGAAAGTAAATGAATGTGAATAACCCGGTAAATCTACATACTGTTATTATATCTCACACCCATGTTCGTTTTCTCCAGCTGCTGGTGTTGTCTGGCATTTACAGCCCATGAGATCATGCTATAGGCTGCATAAAGGTTTTCCATTTATTGTTACAGTGCGGCTGTATTCGTCTTTACCCATTAACATCTGAGAAAGAGAGCGTGAGAAGCGTTGATTTGGAGTAATTACATGCGTCACGTAGCTAAAGCCGGTCTCCAAACCTCATCAGTGAGGTGTTTGCTCTGTTTGCTTTGTGCACTGTGGTGAACGAAGGTTTAAAAATATTCCCGGAGTGTGTGACACTGGGTCATCTCTCTCTGAGCGGAGCTGGCCTCAACAACAGCCTAAATGGAATAGGCAGCGGTTAATGAATTACACAAAACATACACATAAACCCTAAAGTTGGACGTCCTTGTGGGGTGCGAAGGGATTTCCCGACTGTCTCTTGGGGCAGTTGCTATTCTGAGCTGCAACACATTCCAGCTCAGCACACATACATACTTTCCATTAGCCATTCTCTCTCTCTCTCACTCTCTCTCCCAGTACCTGGGACATATTAAACAGCGTGTAAACGACGCCACGGAGGCCGCCGTGTGTTGTCTATCGGCCTCGAAGTTTGAACCAAGGCTGTAAAATCCAGTAGACATAAAGTTTAGGGGACAGTTGAGCGAAAGGAATCCGAAAGAGGCGGCGGCGAGGAAATCGTCCAGAATGATCCTGTTTCTCCTCCTGACATTGGAACGAACATCAGTGTCACTGCAGCTCGCCACCATGTCATGTCACATGTCGCTCCGAATAGCTGGTGTGACAACCCAAGAGCGCTTTGGTAAGGAAGTCAAGACAGACACCGTCCCCTCTCCGAGACTGTCTGTCTCCGGGGCTCGTCGATGTTGACATTAATACTCCAAATTTGAGTCCAGATATTTAATACGACCGGCACGGCCCACAAAGATAGCCCCAAAAAGCCCCAGAATGCATCCTGGCCGTGAATCGAGTTACGAAATGTCATCGGTCAAGATACCAAAACAAGATGTTCAATCACACCAACCCCCCCGTTATGAACGTATCATATATGGATGTGGAATGATATGTCCACATCCACGATCAGCTACCTAGTAATCTGTTGCCTCACTGATCGTTTTAGGGGCCGCTCAGCTGACTCACTGCGGCTGTTTTCCCACAGCTGAACAGCAGCTGCCTCAATCCTTTTTTCCTAGAAGTTAGTCAAATAGTCTTTAGCTGTGGTGGAGATAGGCCCCGGAGCTAAGCATCTGTTTTTTTTTTCCGGAAAAAAAAAGAAATAGAAAATAACTTGCCGCCCATAAGGCTGTGTAACAACGTCAACTATTGTTCCAAAAGTGTTAAAGACGCTTCCAACCATCTGTACCGACATTTTTATTTTTATCCTTTTAACTACGATGGGGCCTCATTTCTTAATAGAAATGGGTTTTTAAAGGTCTCACTTTGTACTCTACAAAATGAACTCTGTTTTTTTCCCCACCATTGTTAGCAGTATCAAGTATTTGGTGTAAATTTTTGTTACCTCGTATTATGCTGTTTTTCTTGGGTTGTACAAAATGAGAAAGAACATAATGTCCTCTCTGGGTTCCTGGCTTAGAAAATATTGTTGCAATTTGAGAAAAGAGATTTTTTTTTTTGTTAAATTAGGCAAAAGACAGAATAGTTCTGCATCTAAAATGATGGCCTGGAGAGTCTTTAACAATATTAAAGTGCTGTTAAAGAACCACCTGGGTTTTTCTGGAAGTTCATAGGTTATTTATATATTAACAGTAACTATCACTCAGCCTCAAGTAAGCACAACCTAGGGACGGATTTTCATTCTTAGAATGTTTCATTCATGCCTTTTAAAAGAGCCGAAGAGGTAAAAGTAATGTTTTCCATCAGTTGAAGCACAAAAAAAGTAGTAGAATTCAGTTTTTAAAGATTTACTACTTAAATAATCATCTTGTGACCCCTCCGATTCATCTCATGACCTCTTGCGAGGACCCTGACCCTCATAAAGGTATGTATAGGTAAAGGCAGGTTTGTGTTGGGTAGGTGCAGCTACATTATGTCATGACATGCTGGTTTCGGTTGTGTCAACATGTTTTTCCTACAGTGTTATTAACTACCACTCACTATTGAGTTAATAAATCAAATATTAACCACTATAAAAGACAGTAAACACTACTCCCATCCACTCAGGGCCAGGCTTATTGCCATTTTTGGCAGTTCCGCCGTCCGGGGGGAGGGGGGGTCACTCACCGTCTTGGATGCACACCTTGATGAGACGCACCGTTCCACCTCTGGCCTCGGCCAGGAACCCCCTCAGCTCTGGCGTCACCACTAAAGCTAGAAACATGGCGGGTCAGCAGTGTGTTCCCCTCCCGCCAGGCGCTGCAGCAGGTGAGTGTAGAGAGAAGGAAGCGGTCGGCAGGACTGGCCCAGATATTCAGTCCGGTCAAGAGACACTGAAGTCCGAACGGGGTGTTAAACGCACACACACAAAAAAAGAACCGTCCTTTACTTGAGATGAAGTGGCTGAGTGCTGTTCTGAATGTCGAGTGTGTCTGGACTCGTTGAGAGCGTGTGGCTGTGTGAGAAGGGACATCGCTCATGTAACTAGGACGGTATCGTATGCACACAGAAAGGGAACATGATCACCTCTCTCCCAAATTTAGCTCCCACTGACTCGTCCGGCGACGGGCGCAGGCCTGTGAAACCCCCCACCGCAGCAGGACCAGCACGGCCCAGAGCGTGACCTGCAAACCTAATGACCAACTTCTGGCCCAGTAAACGTCAGACATATTGTCCCTGAGCGGTTAGTAACGGCAGTGAGGCAGGCTCCTCTTTGCTTTCATGTGACAACATACCGTTTAAGGGAAGAAAAATAACAATTTTTGTCGTTGGATGGAAAAGGAAAATGCTGCTTTGGAAGTTAATGCAACTTATTTGACTTTGAATCTTCCACTGCTCTGCTTGCGTCACATAACTGTGATGGTCAACAGATTGTGTAAGATGTTTTTATGACATAAAATACCTGGACGTGCTTTCCCAATCTCAGACTCTCTTCCTTTTTTATTTCAGATTTGAATGATCTAAACATTTCAAGTCAAAAATTAACCCTGAAAATTAATGTAAAACCTTATTACAAAAGAGAGAAGCAGGAGATATTTGGCGTTACACAAATACAACTAATGTGATTATTTTAAAAGAAATAGTATACAAAAACTGTCAGGGTGAAGTTTGGGTTGATCGGAAGAATATTAGAAAACATTTTAAATTATATATGCATTGTTTTTCTCAATATTGAGAATTTTTGTGGCTCTGAAATGATCTGACAAATATACCGTGTAGCATTTGATATCTGAATGGTCACCTCATTCAGTGTTCAAAACACAACATGAGTTTTAAAAGATGACAAAAAACCAATGTCTTAGAAAGACTTTTTAATGTTAAATAGAAATATAAAAAAGGATAGACAAACGATCTAGTTTTCCAAACTACTTATTTACAATTTCCATTGGACTTAACACTCTTTCCTGTAATATTCACAAAGAGCTGGCTGTGCTGACCCCTGCTGGTCACTCTGTTTCAACTTGACTTCACTTTGTGGTCTTCAGTCGTCGATGGTGGGAAGCCAGAACGCCTGGAAAAAAATGACAAAGATAAAACATTATGAGCCATGTGCTTGAATAGGTTTTTATAATTAAATAGATTACAACATGTCTGAACCAAGTACTCTTAACTATTCCTCTTTCTTTCTTTTACCAAGGTCAAATTAACTACATCCAATTCACTTTCATGGTGTCTTGCTCCATTTCCTCCGATCTGCTGAATGGTGGAAGTGAACTGAACACATGTGACTCCTCCTGTCATGTGATGAGCTCTTTCAGGTTACTGCCAGGCTTCTCCAAATTAAATTCAAGACTTTAAAGTAAAAGTATGACAGATATAATGGACATTCAGTATAGATTTCAAGCTCTAGGAAAGAATTAACCATGTCATGGTTTTAATAAAGCATAATGCTCACATTCATATTTAATACACAAAGGCTTTGTGAAGTGTGTGAAAAAGAAGCGCATCAATCTTTCTTTTGCTATGTGATTGTGCTGCAATGAAGAACAAAAAAAAGAGGAAAAATAAGTGTTTTAATAAAAAAAAAACCTTCTATTTTTTGGCTGTTTGAGTAGAAATTTGAGTTTATGATGTGCACTTGAACGCACCATGAAGTGTCAGGCTTTTGCTGTGCAAAGCATGACGATTAAAGAGTTTATGAAATGGACCCAAAGGCGCCAAGAAATACCTTGTTTTTACAGTGTGTGGTCTGTGTTTTTTGTGATGTAGACGCACAATCAATCTTTCAGCATTTTTAATTTTTAAGAGGAGACGGTGTGAGCACGCCTCGTCAAGTGTAAGATGGCATGACGTGTCGTTCTCGCTGCCCAACAAAATACAGACTGAAAGCAGCAACGGTGACGTGGAGAGAAGGCGACTGCACTGACTCACTCTCCCACACCGCATCTCCCTCTCAGACTATTTCCTCCAGCTTTATCCATGTGAGAGTAACTTATGAGGTTACCAGATCAATTTAATACTGTAAAACCCTGCTGAGACTTCATATCAGTCTTTTAAACACACACACAGTGCATAATTATAAATGTATAAACTCTTAAATTTGAGCTTAAAAATCATCTTTCATAAAACCTTGGAGTGGATCGTCTTGGTTTCTTTCCTCACTGATAAATTCTGATGGATCTGTTGTATGTGCATACATTTGTATATGTGTATACTTAATTATATGCATATATGTGTGTGTATTTCTTCTTTTTTCCTCTCTTAATACTGGAATATATGTATAATGATTACTACACCTGTCAAATGTTGTAAAAAGGTTGTAATTGTATGGAAATATGTATACTATATGTATACTGGAAATATGAAGGAACATTCTTCAGTTTTATTCACCATGTTGGAGCAGGCACTTGCAAACGTCATGAACTTGGGGTTGAACTGCAGGCAGGTGATGGGTCCTGTGTGTTTCCCGTCTAATAAAGCCACCTTCATACCGCTCTCTGCGTTCCACACGTGGATCTTTCCGTCCTCAGAGCCTGAAATATACAAATACAAAATTACATGAGATTATATACACACACACAATATTCACAATAAGCTAAGGATATTTTCATTTACACGAGTGCTTTACCCATTTGGTCTGAATTTTAATGAAATAAGTAAAATTTCCCTTTGAAATTACTAATAATGAATGAGAAGAAACAACATTTTCATTAGTTTTATATTTGTGAGTAAGTTGGAATTCAAACCTTGTTGCTAAACCTATAAGTTCAGCGTCACAAAAAGAGCAGAGAAAGAACAGGCTTAACTTACCAATCATTACAAACTGAGAATCGGGTGTGAATGATGCCTCCAGTGTTACACCTTTACTGTTATTGTAGCCCTGTGGGTAAAAGAACACCAGTGATTATTCTGAGCTCATTAGTCAGTGCGTATACATGCACAGCTCAAGCTATGCTCAAAATTCGGTTTTGGCATCCAATTAGACTTCTGTCCTTGTCCCGGTTTCCATGCAACAGAGAAAACAGTTAGTGACAGGTTCATGTCCTCCCCCTCAACACTAGGGGGCAATAGGTGTTGTTTCAATGTGTTAATACGACCCACTTTACAGGTGACCGAGTACGTTGTGACATTACAAACAACTGGGACACAGTACAACTCCGGCATTTTGAAACAACAAGATGGATACGATTTTTTCATTTCATATGCAATAGATGACTTACTAATTGTCCAGATAAGGTACTGTGATTGTATTCTTCCTCTACCATCGGCTTTCCTGTTTTTTTTTTTGTTCAGGGGTCATGGACCATGCTGACATGCATTGTCTAGTTCAGGGGTGGGCAACCCTGGTCCTGGAGAGTTACTGTGGGTGCTGGTTTTTGTTCCAACCAAGCAGGAAGACACCTGATTCTAATAATCAACCATTAGGACCCATGCTATGGACCTTCATTAGTAGAATCAGGTGTGTTCCTGCTTAGTTGGAATAAAAACCAGCACCCACTGTAGCTCTCCAGGATCAGGATTGCCCACACCTGGTCTAGTTTAACTCAGATTAAGGTCTATAGTTGCTGGGGAAAACCAAAGACCAATAGCATTATCTGAGTGTCTTCGAGTTTGAGAACTCCTGTAGTAGACAATGTAATGTGTTAACCTGCACTTGTTTTTCCACTTAGTTATCCAGTAATAGTCGAACTGAAGCAATAATTTCAGTTTTTTTTCCAAGTGTGATGTAAACGTACTGAGCAAAACCGTGATCGATATTCACATATAAACCTGCACACCGCAACATCCTCAGGTTTCACTATGTAATTTTTTATAAAACTCATGTCTAAAATTTCCTTTAACACAGTCCCACTAGTGTAATTTAGGTAGGTCTTTATGTTTCATTTTTGAAGTAATGAATATTTTTAAGCCGCGCATGACGACCAGTTTATCTCTTACCCCAAAGGAATGTAGCACGGCACCCTTGAAAGCATCGAGGATGCGAAGTGCTCCGCCGTTAGTAGAAAGAAGAATGAGTTTTCCGTCGTTGCTGAACTTGAGTCCTGTCCACTCGCATGTCCGGTCATACGGAAGCTTGAAGGTTGCAAAAGGACCCTGTTGAAAGAAGGGATCATGACTGACTTATTTGCCTTTAAATTCTAGTGAAATCAATCATGAACCTGCAAATATCCCCTTCTTACCTTGTCAAATGACCGCAGATCATAAAGTTTAACCATCTCTGAATTTATACCAGCAGCAAAAATGAGACCTTCTGGATCGAAGGAGCACACCGGCTTCCCCTGAAGGTGCATCAGGCCCTAAAATTGACAAGATGACAAGATGTGGTCACCATTAGTTATAGCATAACATAAATTACCTATTACATTAAATACCAAGTGATATTCACCTGACAGTTAGGCGACCGCAGATCCCATAGTCGGATTGTTTTATCTAATGAGCCAGAAATAAACGTGTCGTCCACAGGAGACATGGAGAGAGATGTTACTCTGGACACACAAAAAAAGGAAAAACAAGAACACAGCAGCTTTCAGCTCAAAGAAGAAGCTCAGATTGAGGTTGCAAAACAATGACACAAAAGGTTGAAGCCACTCCTTACCTTTTGTTATGCCCAGGAAAGTAGCGGATGTATTTGTTGTCGTGAAGGGACAGGTATCGGATGGTATCTTTAAGAATAACAGCACAATGACAGTGAGAATAAAACGGCATATGGAAAAAGGAAAAAACAAAAAACACAAAGCTGGCATCCAAATATGAAGCTGATAAGAGGCAGATGTGTGGACTCAACCGTGGGCAAGGCAGTCACTTGTACAGTTAGCTCCTGTATGGGGCAGAATCACAGACCCTCAAACTGTACAAACAACTACCTCAGACCAAAGTGAGCAGCGGGCACCCGGTCATCCATATTTAACGTCCTGTATACATGAACCACTGAACAACGTCTGCATAGTCTCACCATAAAACGTCTCAAAGCTGATAAGATAATTGATGTGTCAAGACAAGATTGTGCTTGGAAATAAATTAAATTTTTCTATTAAGCAGGATTTTTTACTACTATTAAAACTGAAAGAAAGGGCAGGGAACTTCCATCATGCCAAAGATCCAAATATGTTGGTTTTTAGACCAAACTAGAGAGGGTGTGGAAATGAATATTGGATGTGAATGCGCCGTCAGAAAGATGACATCTAGACATGGTAATGTTGCCTTGTAAATACTTAATATGTTCGACATAACTTTATAAGTTGAGTAAATTCAGAATTTCTTCTATTTCCCTTGACTGCTTTGAGCCTTTACTTCATTGTGGCGATTAGAAGTTCAAACAATATTCATTTCCAAACCCCATAACATCGTCAATCAAGATATTGCACTATTAGAAAGCTGTCAAATGCAAATTACCACCTGAGGCACAAAGTCAAAAGCATTCATAGTAAGTTAACACACAAAAACGTTGAGTATTTTTGCATCAACATACCATCGATTTTGTTGGAACTGTAGACCACAGTGTTTGCAGCATGTGTGTACCTGATCAGATCTACTCCATACTTTTTACTGTAGAGAGTCCTCTTGGGTCTGCCACAAATCAGATTATATGAGGAGGGGGAGAAGAGACAGAAAAGTTATTTTAATTCATCACTGCAAAATAATTACACAGACTAAAGCAGCAAATGGACTTTTGATTATGAGTGAATATGACTTTGTTGAATAAGCATTTAACATTATCAACTTTATTAGTAGTTTAACAACAAATTAATTTGTCTCCTAGTCTCAGCTAGACTAAGAGACAAGTTAATCTCGATTAATTAATTGGTTTTAATTGTTTCAGTCCATTATTAAGCAGGAATACAAATATTTGCTGGTTGCACCCACTTAAATATGAGGATTTGGAGCTTTACTTGTTATACATGATAGTAAAGTGAATATCTTCAGGTTGTGGACTTAGTGATGAAGCAGGTAATTTAAAACATCACTATGGCCTCTGAGAAATTAAAACAATTAATTAAATAATCGAAAAGTAATCAGCAGCTCAATCGATAGTTATAGCCTATAAACAGGTAATCATATTTCATTTACAATAACATGAAATAGAGACAAGCAAACCAATAGATAAGTTGAATAATTTGATGTCACTGGACTATCAATCATGGCTTAGCCTATCAACCAAATGTATTGAATGATTAAATCCTTGTAAAATATGTAAGTTAATAGTGGTTCTGAAGCCCCAGCAAGAAGATCTTTATCAACGAAAGCCTTTACGTTAACGACCACATATTAACGTAAACATTAGTCACTTTAACAGGTTAAAGTCTAACACACACTGCACATTCTTCACATGTAACCTGCATCAATACTGGTCATGTTTCCACCCTGCAGGCTACACACACATCACCGCTGCTGAGCAACATTAGCATCAGGCCTCGCTAACTTAGCTTAGCATGCAGCTAACGTCAAAAACAATAGCGTCCAATGGACCGGACGCGCACTTACTTGCCCTCCTGGCAGTCGTACAGCACCAGGGAGTCGTCGTCGCTGCTGGAAATGATGGTTTCTCCGTTCGAGCTGAAGTCGAAGCAGTTGATTTTGTCTGAGTTTTCTCGGAACACCTTAGCGACCCTGAAGCTCCGCAGCACATTGTCCGTGAGCTTCATGACGGCCCGTCTGTCCGAGGGGAAGCAGGCCCTCTCTTTTTTTTACTCTTTTTACACTGTCAACGGCGTGAGAAAACCTCCCCGTAAACGTTGCGTTAGCGTGTGCGTGAACGGCGGCGGAGCTAGCGTGCTCTTTCGAGGAGTAAAGCTCAAAAACAGCAGCGAAGGCCCGCCAGAGTTGCTCCTGTTTCCACGGCGAGTGAGGAGGAGGGAGGGAAAAGCACCGCCTTCGCCGCGGCGGGGACGCGCATGTTCATCGGCGGGCACACGCGTTGGTAAGGAACCACACGATATTTCAATTTCCCGTTTCTCTGATGATTTAATTCAGTCTAGTGATGGGAATTTCGGCTCTTTTTAGTGAGCCGTATCATTTGGCTCCCAAACGGCTCTTCATTTAACCACATATACCTTTTTATAATTTAGCCAAATTTAACACAAATTCCTCTGGCTAAAAATTAAAAAACTAAAACCACAGATTCTAAGTTAAAATAAAAATGAACACACTTAAGCAACAGATTCCAAAAACAGAATCTGCACACGTGAGCCGGCTCCCATCATTCACTTCAAAGAGCTGGCTCTTTGAACCGCCCCCTTAATATTTATAACATGTACATTTAGTGCAGTAATTCTAAGTTAAAATTAAGTTCAACCTCAAACAAAATGAAAAAAAGGCCCAAGGAATTCCAGTAGGGGGAAGTTTTAAAAAATACCAAAATATATCCCATTCATATGCATGTTATTTTTTTTCCTCATGTGAATAAGGTCACATTTTTAACCTTTAGATTACTGAGTTCAATACTTACTTTGAGACAAACAAAAATGTATTGCAAGTTTTTTTGAAATTCTTTGTTAACATATGCATGTTTATTTGCATCAATACAATTTCTACAGGGTGACACGGTGGAACAAGGGTTAGGGTCTGGGACCTTTCTGTGTGGAGTTTGCATGTTCTCCCCGTGTCTGTGTGGGTTTTCACCAGGTACTCCGGCTTCCTCCCACAGTCCAAAAACATGCTGAGGTTAATTGGAGACTCTAAATTGCCCGTAGGTGTGAGTGTGTGAGTGAATGGTGTGTGTGCCCCACGATTGGCTGGCGACCATCTGGGGTGTATCCCTGCCTCTCGCCGTAACACGCTGGGATAGACTCCAGCAGACCATGTGACCCTAATGAGGAATAGGTATAGAAAATGACTGACTGACAATTTCTATAAATTCCACCATTTTGACTGCACAAGTATAAAGGTGCTGTGGTGTTAGCAGCATGAAAACTACTGTAAAGTGGCTATAAAGTGGTCAATGGGTGGTCAATTTACAAACTGTAAAGCCCATTGGAGTGAATCTGTGATTTGGGCTACACAAATAAAATTGACTTGACCTGAAAACTGGGTCAGGTTGACTAAGTGCACCATCAAAAAACACATAACAATACAGCATGCACACAAGTATCTTTTATCTCACAGAAATAGCCTCATGGACACATAATAATTACAGTAATAAAGAATAGTTTGTTTTTTTTCTACCTCCTTGTCTCTATGCAAATTAGAACCCTAAATGGGTTCCATTCAGACCTTAATATATTTTTTTTACTAATATATGACATTTTCACCTGCTATACTAATGTTTAGCTCTGGTGGTGTATGTTTGCATATTAGTCATACGTAATGAGATAATGCAATGTTTTCCCATGTTAACAAATAATTAAAAAAAGCTTGCAATACAGGTTTTTGTTTGTCTTAATGTAAGTAATCAACACAGCAATTTTCATAAAGATACCTAAAGGTTAAAAAAATTACCCTTTTCATGTGAGAAAAACAATTTATATACATATGAATCACATATATTTTGGTCTTTTTCAAAACTTCCCCCTACTTTTTCCTCTCACTGAAGACATGTTAAGGAAATAAAATCAGTTGAGTTTGCTTCTGTTGCAATTTGTTTAACCATTTTTTTTTAAATAAAATGACTGGACTAATCTGTCTCCCCCCCATTAACATGAAATAAATAGAGGACTTTTATTTTGAAAAATAAAAAAAAAATGTAATCATGCCAATGTGTGGTTGGGTGTTGAATCAGCCGGGATAATATGGAATAAAACAAGTTAATCTACAGAAAAATACATATTTGAAAGCAGCAAACAGAATGAGATCTTTTTTGTGGTTTCCTTTACATAAATAAAGATGTTTCTACCATAAAAAAGTTATCAGAATGCAAGAAGCAAAGTGTTTAATGCTCAAAGTTTCCTTGGGGAGTTCCCCAAAATGTTCAAAATGCTCAAATGAATCCCACACAGTCATTAAATCTATTCCTTATGGTCTCTTACATCTGCTTAATTCACATCTTAGCTCCGGGGAAACATTAAGGACTCCCTCCACTCAAACATATGTTTTTCCTCTTGGATCTTTGAGCTTCAAAGTGCAGAATGATGTTTTTGCAGAGTTTGTGATGAGCAGGCGGTTTTCACATTCATATGCAGGAAGTGAAAGGTTTCTCTGTGCTCAATGAACATCCAGTTTGTGGATTTGTGACATCACAAATATTTGGACAGCTAATTTATTCTGGTCCAAAATTCAACAAGTGTGATGTGAAAACTTGAAGCATCCAGTGCACAGACTGGTAATGGACTTTACATTAAAGCAGGAGACCTCTTCTATATAGTACTTACATGTTTTTAAATTAAATATATCGGTATATAGACTCTGGAATTTCTTTTGAGGAAGAAGGAGTAGAATCCATTTAACATATTAATTATAGACTAGTTTTGTGGAAAAACTGGACCAAACCAATCATCTTGAAAGTTGGTAAAATATTTTTCTTTCCGAACCACATTTGGATCTTTAAAGCTTCAGATCTTTTCTTATTGCACCACCAAGTGGTCACATTGTTGAATGTGGCCTCCACTGGAAGTTGTAATTTTTTCTTAATTGTTTACCACATCTTTTAAATGCATTCATCATTTTCCCAAAACCCTAAACGCAAATTTAAAAACCACAGACACAAAATGCAAAACCTTAAATATCTCCTGCAAATGCTACTTTGCTTTCAAAACAATATTGTATAATAATTATATGCTGAATCAAACACACCTGAAAAAACACCATATGAAGTTTTATTTGGGGCACACACACACACACACACACACACACACACACACACACACACACACACACACACACACACGCACACACGCACACACAAATGTCAATACAAATGTCACACTTTGTTGAACCCTTGAAGTATAAGACTTTGAAAATAGATAATTGGAAAAATTACAGACCTGAGTCGCCTATATAACGTCACTCACTCTTGTATTTAAACCCAACCCAACCCAGAAAACTACTCTATTACAAGATCCTTACATACTTCCAACTATATCCTGTTTTTTGAACATAATTTGGATGTTTATCTTTGATAATGTGACTATTTATGAACACTACATGTTCATTTTTTAGGCTTGAAAACCTACAACTTCATATTTCTTTTACTTTAATTTAGACATATTAACCAAATGGTGGAGTGACTAAATAAATAAACCCACCTTGCAATTGCTCACTGCAGCAATATTGCATGAATGACACTAGATGGTGCCAGACTCTTGTATGTTCATGTACATGGTCCTAATACAAAACACCTTCTAAGAAGGGTGAAAAAAGAGGCCACGCTTTAAACATAGTCCAGGATGACTATATCTTTAACAATTTAACAACAGTTTTAAAATTCAGTTTTAACTTCATGTGTAATGAAGGTCATCTGGTAAAACTTTGACAGATTAAAAAAAAAGTTTGGTATCACTGAGGTGTAAAGTTGTGAAGTAACATCAATGTGGTTGCAGAAAATCCACAGGAGGACAGATGTATGTACATAATTTAACATAGTGAGAATACGCCTGTTGTTTGCAGTGTGGAAATGACTGGACTGATTCTAATGGAAGAAAATGCTGATGTAACTTTTCTTCTGGTTCTTAATTAGTGTTTCTACAGTTAACATATCAACAACATAACTCCAGTCAGAATTAAAGAATCACCCTGGACGAGGTGGACTGCCTTCAAATATCTACCATGTCCAGTTGCTTTTAGTTCAACCCTCCTTGGACAATTATGACCCTGGATTTAGGCAACGTTTCTGTCCTGTTAATTAGTTTTTAAGTGCTTCATTATTTACAGCTCACTATACTTTTCTTTGACTTTGAGTGGACGCCTCAGGAATATTTAATTTGGAGGAACCCAGCTCTGATTGATATGGCTTGGCAGACACCCAGACTGCAGTTTAGCTCGCTATTAAAACCTCAATATCTGTCACTTCCCTTGCGTTTACAGGAATTTAAGGAGGGATATTATAATAAAACTACAAGAGAAGAGAATACAGATTCCACTGAATGATTCAATCCCTCTAAGGCAATTATAAGCTCACATAATATTAGTCCACCAGCCTCCACATGTGTGATACAAACGTGCACGCGCACACGCATTGACTAGGACAATCTGTTCAGCTTCTTGCACGCCTGTTGCCATGGAGATTGCCATTGCTGCCCATGCTTTGTGATGGAACGTCAAAAGAAAATGCACCAATAACCACACATGCGCACTGCTGTAGATGCACAGCTGCTCCAGACCTTTTGTGAAAGAGTGAATGAGGAGCAGCTTGTCACATGTCACTGAGCAGCGAGGAAGCCAGTAATAGCCAGGATAATAGAGGCTAAACATTCCAGTCCCACTGAGACACTGGCCAGTACCTTGATTGGCAATAGTGTGAGGAAATGTGGACAAATGAATATTTTTACACCTCGCTTGTGTAACTAGTGAGTTTATAGTAACAGTACATTCTGGGGCTGAAAACAGGAGAAAACATATTCACAGTGTGGTATTCTATTGGTCTCTATAGATTATAATAATATTAATATAATCTTTTGAGATGTTTATGAAACAAATGATGTTCAAAAAAGAAACAGGTGAACAGGTAATTTAAACATTTTTTTGCTCTTTATATCTTTAGCGATGCATAAAAAGCCTACCACAAGGATTCATGAATTACAGTCCAGCTGTGTAAAAGTAGCTACAATTTAATTGGAAACATTTGTCCCCCTTCATGACAACTGTTTAGGGCTTACATTTTAATGTAACTCACACATTTCAATTTTAATAAGGCTTAAACTTCTGCATAATAAAGGGAAATAGCCACAGCCATAGCGTACGTGACTAGATGCTAGCTGTCTGCTAGGTGCAGCTCCTCCCCAGCTCCGCACTTGTCCAAATGTAGTCACACCTGGCTCCAAACGCCCATGGTTAAAATGTCAAACTTGAGGCTGAATTAGTGAAGTCCTGGTGGCAATGTCCATTATTTATACAATCTATGGTACATTCAAGTTATTGAAATAGTTTTGGTGGAAACTTAGGCTTTAGATTGGTAACGGCACAGAGATTTGGTAGATTAAGACTAACCTAAACGACATATTAGTGGCTGACAGTATCTGTTGTAATCATAATATATTCAGATATTACTGTGAATGATATTTGAACGCTGTGGTATTTTGATTATTTATTAGTTTTGCTTTAAATGACCTAAGCACTTATTAGTTTATCAATCAACTAAATTATTTGGTTTGTTCTATTTGTGTTTGTGGACTTGTGTTTTTGGTTGGTGGTTGTGTTTCAGGTTTTTACTGTATTCCTCTCCTGTGTCAGTCTGTTTTCCATCCTCTTCTCTTCATACCTGTCTTGCATCACTCTCGTCTGAACCCAGAGTTCTACCCACCTGCATCTCAAGGCCTCGTTAAGAGTTTCCTCCACCCATCAGCCTGTTCCTCATTCCCTCGTTAGTTTTTTTAGTCCTGTGTACTCAAGTGCTGCATGTTCTGTTGTTCTCTGCCTTCTCTGAGCCCCGGCAATTGGTTTGGCAGATTGAAATGTGTTTTTAATGCTCAGAGGCCATTGTGAGTTGTGGTTCAGCCTTAATAATGGATTGTTGTTTTGTGACCTGCTGGCGTATAACTGCTCGTTGCTATGGCAGTTTTTAAATTTTGAAAATGATATTGTGCCTTGAAAATAAGCAACACAGCCGGACCTGTTACAAAAAAATAAAGAGTACCCGTCTTTTCTGGCACAGCACCACCCCGCAGGTTATGCTTCTCTGTGTCTGTGTATGCATATTTGGCAAACAAATGGTGTTTTAGGGAATCGCTGCAAATATCCGAGATGTGCGTGGGTGTTTTTAATCTTGAAGTTCCATCCATCCATGCTGTACTGTTAAACATCATTCGGTGGGCTATCTTTTATAATAACTCGGCTGAATCTCCCCTATTCCCTGAAGTAGTTTCAAAGGCTGGAATAGACCTCTTCTTTTTTTTTTTTCTTCAGTTTCTCACTTCTATTACAGGAAGTGAGGTGGCATCTGTCAAGTTCTGTTGCAGGTGTTAAGACAGAACAAGACTGTGAATTTACTCCATAGCTACATTATAACCCTGTTGTTTCCTTGCTTGCTTTTCTGTGTTTTCAAATAACCTGCTAATGCATTTTGGACAAGCTGCAAGGCAAACTTCTGTTCACTCTGTGTTTGTGTTCCATTGTTGGCTGCCCCATTAAAACCGAATCTTTAAACAGTTGAAATTAAATTGAGCAGTTCATTAAAATATTGGAATTCGTAATCATGCGGAGGCTCTCCTGAGGCTGTGGCATGCGACTACACCATGTCATGAGCCCCTACTGTTGATGCCAGATGTGCACAGAAGGCAAATGTTCATATTTTTCATGGATTATCTAAACTAAGCCAGTGAAAACGACAGGTTTCTCCTTTGCATATTCACTCATGTACAGAATATGGATATCTGATAATCCCCCCCCTCAAACCAGCATTTAACCAGGCTCAGGCTCACACCACACACACAAAACTGCACACACACAGCAACAGTCACACTCATGTTGATCATACTCTTCACCAAAATATCATTTTATATCCTAAAAATGTAGTCCTGTCACATCTGTGAGGACAGATCACAAGAATCCTTTTAATGAGTGAATGAATATGTGTGTAGTTAAACAGTTTTTGATGCAAACATAGCATTAAATGCATTAAATAACCCACACTTGTATGTGTCAGAGTGTGTATGGGCATACATGGCTTTAATGGTAATGAAAGTCAAGACAGAGGACCTAATGCACTTATACTTGTCAGATACTTGTCAGTGTCTGTGCTTCGCGTGTAAATGTTAGTGTGTGGGTGTACACATGTATGTTCTCTGCCTGTAGAACGTGTGCACAAGCCTGTGTTGAATGATGAGTGATGCTGCAGACATCGCGGATACGCTTCGCTGTTCCTCCAACGCAGCAACACACGGCAGATCGCATCAGACTCTTTACTGAACTCCACGTGTCTAAGAGTGGAGGATTAATCAAGCTGTGATGTTTTTGCATGCAGTCAATAGTCTATATTCTTCTTGGTGTACGGTATGTCTTTGTGAGAGGTGGTGCAAATAAAAACATACATTTGACCTTTGTCTATTGCACAAACTGCCACAGTTTTTGCCACTGAAGTTGTGTTCCGCTCTAATGCCACCAAGTTTCATGCAAATACATTGATGTATATGATGGGGATGGATGGATATAAATGTGTTGCCATTTATTTGCTATATAATATCTACTACTATTTAATGCCAGCTATCTACTTTTCTAAGAGAGGATCAAAATCAGTTATTATTGCATACTGTATGTGTCATTAAAACATTGACATTATAAGCTCAAATAGCCACAGCTTGCCCGACTAAATTGTTAACAGTCAGGCATCATTTTATTCTGAAAATCCAATTAGCAGCAGCACGAGTAATACAGAGATCACAAAGGTGATCTATTATAATAAAAGATGGAGCCACAAGTTCAGGAGTTGAATGAAAAATAATAGAAGGTTTTTGAGAAAATTTAAAGACAGGTTTGAGATCACTGTGACTTTCTGTCATGAAACAGTCTTTTTTTTTACATTTAATAATAATATTGGACTCAGATTCATAGTTAAGTAGTCTAATAATAACATAAAATGTAAAAATCTGATGAAATCTATGAAAGAGAAAAGTGATAGAAAACAAATTATTTTGTCCAACAAAACACATCCTTAATTAAAATAAATAAAAACAGACCTATGCCATTGAGCAAATGTATTATATAATGGTTGTTTGTAAATGTTTTTTTTTATGTGTGTCTTAAACATGTAGGCCAGGATGAGCTTAGGATGTCGCTACAGTTCACACTGCAGCTCAGTGACTCACTCTAGCTCTGTTCTGGTTGACTGAACACCCCCCCTCCCCTTACTGGGCTTCACTCATCGTGACTTCCAAATGTGCATCCTGCATGTTATGCAAAAAAAAAAACAATTTTGAGGAGCAAACATGATCATAAATGCCGACTTTACCTTTTCAGCGACTGCACTGATGTATCCCTTTTGAAATGTTTCTTTTTAGCAAATAAAGTGGGCTGTCCCCTGACCTTTTTTTTTCTGTCTCCGGCACATTTTCTGTCACGCTGCACATTATATAAATCTGGAAGCAGCCCAGAGGCATTGGTTCGCCGCCAGTCGTAAATGTCAGAGGTGTGCAAAAGGTTGATTGAATGTGATCCAATAAGAGGGAGTAATCTATATAGTAGAAACACAAATTATGAGTCACGCAGGAGAAAAAAAAAAGCGTCGAGATTCAAAATGTGGTTTAGTATACAGCTGAAAAGAAGCCTTTCAGTTGCTCAAAAGAGAGGTCACCGGTGCTAATTAAAAGCTGTGAGCTTCCAGAAATGTCACCACTTGACACTGAGTGAGCAGTCAAATCTGATAAAGGGTTTGGAGAATATATCTAAATTAGCGAAAATGATTTTTGCATCGTTTCAGGAACAATAGTTTCACTACATGTCTATATTTTCTTCTTCTGCAGTCATTTTTCATTTCAGGCTGTTCTTAGTGTGTGGGATTTTCTTCCTGCATGAATAATCTTCCTTCTTCCTTTTTGTCCTGTCATCTTCTGGCTGCTTCTTTTTTTTTTTTTAAGTAAAGCTCGGAGCAGCAAACAGAGACAGAGACAGCCTTCTGCCGACGGCATTTAAAAGCTGTGCTCATGCTCTAAATTGTATAATGAAGGCATGCATAGGGAGATGTTTGTTTTAGAATAAGGACTGAAAGAGACACAGAAACAAATAGTCTGAACCTTTCAGTGGCTGTTGCAGAGAGGGAAATATCTTCCCCTAAACTGTACGGATGAGCTGTAATTCTAAGTGCGCTGCAAGAAAACCGAGGTTTGGGGCGACTGTGGATTTGCAGGCTGTGCAGAAGCTGCCATCATAGACACTGACAACTTTGTAATCCTCTAATATCTGCTACTTCACATACTGATGCTGCAATGCCTTAGGGTGGACATATGTTTTTTTTTGTGATTCCCTTTTCTCTGTTATTCTTATACTCTTATGATGTCAGATGTCATCATGGTTTTCCACCTGTAGAAATGCTCCCTAAAAGTCAAAAACCAACACGTCAAGTTTGGCTGTGAATGCTTGGTTGCACATGTGGCTGTCAATTCTGGAGCTTTTGCTGCTCAGGTCGTTCACATTGCTTACATGTTTGATAAGTTTGAAAATCAGTTTGATTACATCACCTATGGATCCACTGGACCTCTGCTGAGGGAAGACTGTCCTCCCAAGAAAAGCAAGGACTTTTTGGCCAAGGGGTCAGCTCAAGGAGCTGGCTAATCAGAACAGAGTATGCTTTGAGGGTCTTAAAGAGACAGCAGCAGTTTCTGACAGGCTGTGTAAAGAGCAAGAATAACATAGTGCTAGTATAGATACTATAGATGTATTTTTTTTAAACCGTCATTCCTGCAAAGATATTCCAGTAGACCTCCAGTATCAAATACAGACCTGGTACAAAATACATCCCCTTTAAAGTGGAATTGTTAGGAAAACCTTATTGTGCAAATTAAATATCATACTATAGTGATAATATGATGATTAAAATGCATCTAAAATCCTATGTAAGCTTGTGTTCCCTTGGTGAGTACCACTGTTACCTCCATTTGCTGCTTCCTCGTGCTTGAGAACAGGATGCATTATCGGAGAGCAACACGTTCCACTGGAGGGAATAGTTTCACTGATTAAAACTGAAAGCAGCAGAGAAGGATGCATCCCTGTCCTCCTCCTCCACTGCTCCATCACTACATGTTTGAACTGCACGTGAGCCCTGCCCTCCATTTCGCCACAGTGCTCTTAAGAAAATATTGGCACAAGCACATTCTCGGTGGGGGCGATTAATCCACTAAGAAAAACGTGTCACACACTCAAACACGAGATCACCGGAAGGCAGGTTGAGGGGAAGACAGAAAGATGGATGGCTGGACGGAAAGATGGCGGGAGGAGGAGGACGAGGAGGAGGTGGGGCCTGCGGGGCGGGTGGTGTTCCCATCTGCGAAGCTCCAGCTCATGCATACTAGCAGGAAACCCCTTCCACTGGTTGCGCACGGCACGCAACGCTACGAGGCTGCAGCACGACAAACACACTCACGCGTAGGCTATGATGTAGGAGGAGGAGGATGATAGGAGAGGAGAGGAGGCGAGGGGGAGGGGGAGGCAGCCAGTGAGCGTGCAGAGAGAGAGAGAGAGAGAGAGAGAGAGAGAGAGAGAAAGACAGCAAATGAGTGAGCAAGGCAGAGGAAAAGGGCAGAGTGAGCGTGAGTGAGTGAACGGGTGAGATAAGCAGAGAGATCAGCATCTCTTGAGCACATTCAGCTTGCAGAAACGAGAGGAGGCAGGCGTAGGGGGGGAAAACACCAGCACCTCACCGAAGGGGGCGATACCACGACCTCTCTCTCTTTCTACGATTCAATACACGCTCCTCACACGTCACGCACACGCACTCGCAAAGGAGGCGTGAGGCTCAGGAGGAGGAACAACACACATACACACACGCACAAACTGATTTGCTGGCTTTGCCTCGCTTTGGAGAGCTGTCTCTTGAAGACTGGACCAGAGCTGTATCCATCGCTTTCATCCTTCCATCCGTCTTTTTCCTGCTTTTCCATCCCTCCAAGCACAGGAGCAGCTCGCCCTCAAACACTTGCTCTCTTGTCATTCATCTAACCTCTGATCAGTGTGTTTCTCTCCCCTCCTGCCTCCTGGCTCTCGCTCCATTCAGGAAGTGAAATCACGAGGCACTTCTGCAAGACCGACTCTCCGGACCGCAACCATGAACTTCCTCCGGCGCCGCCTCTCCGACAGCAGCTTCATGTCCAACCTGCCCAATGGCTACATGACAGACCTCCAGAAGCCTGACCCGGCCGCTCCTCCTCCTCCCACCTCCCCTTCCCAACAAGGTGCAGTGCCCGGCACAGTGCCCCCCTCTGTCCAGTCCCCGACCACAGCCGCGGCCCCGTCCCAGGCGCCGGCCGGCTCCCCCGTGCCTCAGGAGCGCCGTTCGTCCCTGCTGGCTCAACAACTTCAACAACAGGCCCAGTCTTCCTCCACCTCCTCGTCCGGCGGTTCCTCTGGCTTCTTCAGCTCCTTCAGCTCCATCAGCTCCATCACCAACGTGGTCAAACAGACGGCCGCCTCTGCCGCTGGGTTCGTGGAGCAGTCGGCGCCCTCTCCGTCGCTCTCCAAGAAGTTTAAGATCCTGCTGGTCATCGATGAGCCTCAGCATGAGTGGTGAGTGATCCCAGCAACGGTTGAGTAGCTGAGACTGTTTGAGGTGGTTGAGGTGTTGGGTATTTTTGCAGAATGGAATTGGAATTCGAAGTGACCCTTTCCATGGAAAGAACTACCGTTGTCAGGCGTCTGTAGTTCAGAAGGTAGAGCAGTCATCCACCAATCGAGAAGATCGGCAGTTCCATTGAGTAGATGCCATCGTATCTACTCTGGAGGCCGCTGCCATTAATGTATGAATTTCTATGAATGAGTGAACGTCCACTTGTATCGTAAAGCATTTTGAGCAGTTGGACGACATGAAAGGCGCTATAAAATAGCAGTCCATTTACCAGAAACAGGCTCATTATCTCTGAGCGCTTGAGAAAAATTCAAAAGCTCATTTAACGGCCTAATACTGACCGACCCTGATTTGAAATGAGACGATTCGTTCGTTTGGCCCTCGTTGAGTTTCAAATAATGGTGTGGATTTTTATGGTTCTTGTGTGAATCATAAAACAAATTTCTCATTGAGTTTGTGCTCTTTGTACTAGACTGTTTTCTACTCTCGCTGAAGCTACTCCTAAAATAAACACACTTCTATTAATCTGAACAGCCATGACAGTTTTTTTTTTCTCTGGGGTTCAGATTCACACATCCCACCACACGGCACTGTCACCTGTCACCTGAGTCTTTATGGCTGGCATGTGCAAGTGTGTTTATGCTAATGCGTATGTGAGTATGTGCACGTCAGAGCTACAACTAAGTGTTTCATCCATTGACAGCTTAATTTGGCTAAGAGGATATCATCATTATGTTATCAGCTACATCGTACACCATCAGAAAAAAAACATCGCCTTTTACATCTGAAATGTGAGCCCTGGCTCTGTAATAGTGCTGATGATGGATTTTATTGCTGCCATATGTGGGTGTAATTTTATCTCGTCAGCCTTGTATTAGATGTCTCTGTAGCACCTGCAGGAGACAGTTTTGACATTTTCAATTTAGTGGACATTTTTGTAGTGTTGTACTGCATTATTCCTTAACACCCTACACTGAACTGGATGCTTGTAAAGAAAAAACTTGTGATGCGGAGAGAAGAAGCTCCAGTATGGGTAAATAAGCAGAACTTTATAAATAAACAAGCAGAATTTTCCTGTCAAACTAAAACTGGTGCTCAGAATCATGGAACGTTTGCTGAGAGTTCATGACAACTCAAGAGGAGTAAACTCCGTCAGCGGGTGAAGTCGGATGATGATACCGTCCAAAGATCCGGAACAAGCAAGAGGATTGGGAATTTTGATTGTTTTATCAGCTTATCCTTGGTTTGTGGATGTTGGTCTTATTGCTATATCATTGAGATGCAGACTCTTCTCAGTTTGAAAACAGCACATCTTAATATTGAACAATTTATTTCCATTCCTACTTCAATCTTTGAATCAATCAATCTTTGAAATATAGTGAAAGAAGATGTAGTGCCCAGAAAGAATGATTTTTGTTGGAATCTTGCCATAGTCTAAAACTTCATTAAATGTTCCCACTTTTTCCAGCTTTGGCACAGATAATTTAGTCTTTGAAAAGGTATTGTCCTGTATGCCAAACCAATATATTGTTATATAGCTGTTCAAACTGGATTGGTGCCATATAGCATCGATTTAGTAATACCTGAGTCACAGACACTGGGGCTTGGAGATGAACTGACAGATTTTCAATGACTGTAGTGGATAGTATTTCAAACACTCTCAGCACAGGATTAGCTCTAAGTCTGCATATGCGTGCAGGGATGCATGCATGAGTATACTCAAGATACTGAGATTCCATTACATTGTACGGAGTGAATGGGGAATGTGCAGTAGCAGCTCTACATTATGATAATCCTGTGTCTCTTGCTGTGAATGTTTTGGTGGCTTGTGATTGGACGGCTGCCACCCATGATGTGGCCATGTCTGAATGTGAGATGCTGCAGTCTGCATTGAGAAAAAGAGACCATTTGATCCATGGCTTTATTAAATGCTATGCTTATTTTACAGAATATGTATTCCCTCAGTTCAACATCAGCATCTGTTTAGAATGATTTATTTAGGATATTTTTAGAAAGTGTATTACAACTGTATTGTAGAGACAAACAAAGAGGGAGGGTATGTGATTACTCTGCATTTGTGACACATAATATATATATATATATAAACAATGGATATTATAGTAAAAAATTGTTAATTGTAACATTAACTTGTAATTGTGGTGCTAATGCAAGTTATAATAAGAGAATGTTTTAGCATATAATGTCTAGATGTAGTCAGTCTACTTTTAGGTTCTTGCTACATCTTTACTCTGGTGACTACTGGTGAAAATTAATGGAATGGAAATTAATTGCAGGTGCACGTCAATGATATTTAATCCAGAAAAGGTTACTGCACATGAAAATTAAAATGATGTGTAGTAAAATCAAATAGTTGTAATTATTGATTAGGAGGAAATGACTTCAGACAAATTATCTAAAGAAACATTCATAGATAAAGCATGTAGGTAAAGAAAATATTTATAATATCTGAAGGTTATCAACAAATGCATAAATGAGGTAGTAGTATGGATATAATTACAGAAAACAGAAAACATCAAATGACTTTAAATGGCAAGTTAAATGGATACAGATGAGATGATCAGATACGTTGGCGGTGATGTGATCTTATCCTTAGTGGACCCAGATAGAGACTCAGCTTGTTGTCCACTGAACTTGAATAATGACTCAGCTGACAGTGTTTCTTTATGGCTATCCAGTGGGTATTCCCTGCTTGAGATATGGTGAGGAGCTGGCAGAGAAGGTTTCTTCAGGTGACCTAGTGGGTCACGCTGGAGTTGTAGGTGGAACACTTCTTGGTCTGATGTTGAGCGAGTTGTTCAAACTCTGAATTTGTTGACTACAGGCTCAATTTCTAACATATAAACCAACTTACTACTGATGTTAACATGTCTACTTCTGCTGGCCACTTGAAACCGTCACACACTTAATCTATAAACAGGTAACTGTGTGCATTTGTGCAGAGAGAGTAATATAAATATTGATGGTAAACCATTTGGGGTGGAGCATCTGTGCCAGAGTGGCATTCTGCTAAATGTTATTGATTTTCCACTAAGCACAGAGTGAGACTTTTAGCCTTTCAATAACATAACTTGGGAACCAGAAAACTCCACTAGAAATTGTATATCTTTTAGATTCATAGCTAAGTAGGTCTATTGAATACATTTATCTGGTGGGTTTGCACTTTGACATTACTGGTATTGGTCCAAAAATTACCTAGAATAAGTGCATTCATGCTGTGATAGTCCTAATAAACCTAGCATAGATAAAGTTTAAGACAGACATTTAGTGGATAAGAACTTTATATGAATCAACCTCCACCCTTATTTTAATACAGTATCAGAGAACCTGCTATGTGCATAACAGGTGATGTGCACATGTATATTCATGTGCAATAACCTACCCTACTGACTGTAGCTGTCTTCTATCTATCTTGTACATATGGTGCATCTATCCTACATTATATTGTATTATATTATTGTATTTATTCTTTTATATAGTCTGTGTGCAATCTTTCTTTTCTTGCATGTCACTTGTATTGTCTCTACTGCTGTTGCTAATGCAATTTCCCCACTGAGGGACAAATAAAGGTTTATCTTATGTTATCTTACAAACAAGGTCCATTTTACACTCATGCTGATGAATGACCAGCAAGATTTGATGAACAGATAGATGGAGAGTCTAAAAAGGACAAGCACGCCATTAGTACTGGTCATTTGCATCCCTCACTCTAATAACGTCTAGAACAGTAATGAGAAGCAATGAGGCTTTTTACATTGTCTTCTTTTAGTTCTCTGTACCTAATTATGTTACTAAATTAAATGGTTACTCCCTGATTTCAGCTCTCCTTCCTCTATTAATCTACTTTTGTCCATCTTGAAAATGACAAAAACTAGTATTATTTACATTTTCACTGCAAATTCTGGAGCAGAAACTACACGGTACACTCCAGTCAGGCTATACTGTACTTCCATTCCTTTCTAAATACTGGTTGAAGTTGTTTAAGTGACCACGGGAGTTATGAGTCTCTCTATACCTGACGGTCCTTCCTCTAAACCGCTGAATATCCACTGTGCCGCTATGATGGATCTGTCTGACTCTGCCACAAAAACAGACCACGGCGGCAGTCCACCGATGAAGCTGTGTGATGAAAGTGTACTTGTGGGGAAATTCAGAATGACGGTGTGTGTGTGTGTAGCGTATGTGCAGCCCTTATGTAACAGAATGTACCCATTGAGACGGATGGGGGAAGAGACAGCGTCCTCCAGGGCCTTTCAAGGTGATGCCGGCACAGAGGGGGAGGATCGGGAGGAAGAGAGGGAGAATCTTGGAATCTCCTGTCATCGCTTTCTCTCCACATCCATGCGATAATCCTTTCTGTTGGTTTTGCTCTTCCTCTCTCCATGTTTTTCTCTCTCTTATCCGCCGCCGACTCTCTTTTATCACAACACGTCTCTCTGTTTGCGGCTCCGGATAGAAAGCACTCGGGGTTCATAATGTGATGAAGTACAGTAATGAGAAGTGACGTGGTGATTCAGCAGTTTCAGCCCAAAGGTCACATCTGCTCTCTTTCCTTTGCTCTGTATATCTGTCTGTTTCTCTCTGGCCCTCCCTCTCTTCATCTCTCTAGTTGGGTTTTGAAAATGCGTTTTGCACTGTCTGCCTTAGCACCAGGGAGCGTATTCACAAGTATCCATCAGAGGACATGATTTGGGACTGTTGGCTTTGCAATATGACTCAGTGGGAGGTTTTTCTGCTTTGGTTGCATGGTAACCTGAAGATCAGAAGTGGATGATGAATGTCACTCAAATGCCTTTTAAGCTTTGAAGATCCCAGGTCATGGTCTTTTTTTTCAATTTAAAATACAAAATTCAATGTCATTAATGTTCAAGAAGTTTTTTGCCCATTTTCCCTTGGAAGACTGAAAAAAATGGGTGTGGTCATGATGGGAGCTATTGCATTTGTGCAAAACTCAATATTTCTGTGTTAATGTTTGATGCATGGGACCATTTTTATATAACCTAATTTAACCTAATTTGGAAATGTGAAATCATGAAAAATATGAAAATGGCTATTTTCATGATATAGCACCTTTAAATAGTTATTTACATCTATACTGATAAGGCAACAGCATTTATGTCACAATTGCTTCACAGAAGCAGGAGTTTTTACTGTGACAGTTCCAGCAACGTAGATTCTTTCCCCCAACATTTACTAAAAATAAAATCCAAACAATAAGAAAGAAAAACAGCACTATATTTGTTTTGGGGTTATTTGGTTGTTATATTAATATAATGACCTGAATTGAAGGTAAATAAACATATAAGGAACGTGCTTGCATTCATGTCATGTGTAAAAAAGAAAAAAAACGCTGCTCTGATTATCCCTGCTGCCAGTGGAGACACGAGTACACAGTGAGAGCAGGTGGGGAGGTGGAGCTTTGAATTTCTCCATCAGCATCACACACACACACACACACACACACACACACACACACACACACACACACACACACACACACACACACACACACACACACACACACACACACACACACAAGCACCTGCTTGTTCTGTTTCTATTTTCTGTCATCTAATTATACACGATAGGAAAATATTTCAGCATTTTACACTGTTTTATACCATTCAGCCAACCACGTTGTAACATTTCCTAAACCATAATGCACAGTGTAGTACATACGTTATAAACAGCAAATAGGTTTGTTAATTTCTAAGGATGCTCATAAATTCCTCCTATATGTAGGTTGGACGTCTTGGTGGTGATTAGAAATTATCAGTGGCACATGTGTCTCGTCTGCAGGTGGCATTTCCAAACACACAGGCTGAGAACTGACCTCATTACCGCCACTGGCAATGTCATATTGACTAATAGGATGCTCTTGGTTTTCGACCTCCTGATGTCTTGTACCTCTCTGCTGCTGTCAGACTAGACCAGTGGCATTTCCAGCTCCAGGGATGACACAAAACCCAACAACCCCAAGGTAAAACATGTAACCATTATATATATATATAGTGCATTATTCAAGAAAGTAGCACAGGAGAGGGAAAGCTCAGCGTGTAGGTCATGTGCGATTGAAAGAGTGACAGAGTGTGTGTGAAGCTGGTGACAGGAGCAGAAAGTATGAAGTTATAGCAGGATAGCTGTGAATGTAGCAGTGCAGCGTACAGCTTAGGCTATTTGACAGTGAATAAATGTTATAACTCCTCAAGATCTAAGAGAGGTTCTGTGTCTTGCTGCCGCCTTCTGATTCCAGTGAAGGGGGCTAACCCGAAGGCTCACTTTTGACGGGGCCGACATTTAAAGTGGACAAGCTAATCTCATTTAAGTGACAATCTCAGCTACAGAGGACAGATATATGTCTGTCTGCAGAGTTTCCCCTCTCACAAGTTTTTACCCAGGCAGAACTGAGAAGTCAGCAAAAACGTTCCTGTAGAGCTTCAGTATTCAAATCGAGACCTGGAAATGTGCACAATACGGCCCCCTTTAAATGAGACTGTTCTAATAAGGAAAACAAAAGCAGCCATTAGTGTTTTAAATTAATGTGACTAATGGTAATTTACTTGACAGGGCCCTCAAGTGGCTGCGTGAGTTATGACCCGCCTGTCAGGAACAAAGACCGAATTAGCTTGCTGTTGTTATGGGGCAGATGTGGCTCAGGTCGTCCACTAAGTGCAGGGTTGGTGGTTTGATTCCTGGCTCTTCTTGTCCATTTAGCAAGGCACAGAACCTCAGGTTGCTCCCGATGATCAGCCTGGTGTCTTGTAAGTAGTGTGAGTGATGATTTACAACAATTGTAAACCATTTACCATTAATGCAGCATGAACTCTTAGAGGTTGATAAATGTCGTGTCCTGTTGTGTTAAGAACCATGAATGCAATCTTTAGTTGTTTCTTTTCTTTAATCAGAACTGAAAAAGGGGTTTAATTAACCAATTAGACAGAAATAGCTTTTGTTCTTACCCCAGTAACTGATTACTTGCAGCCCTACGAACACATTTGTTCCCTAATCTTCTTGTAAAGAAGAAATCCATTAAGACATACACTGCTTGGAACATTAATGTGTATGATATGGATTTACCACAATCAATAATTACCACATTAAAATCTCCCAAATGATATATACTCCTCTTTATTCAAATTTTCAGAATTCATTTACATGGAAATATATTTTATTTCCAAAGTTTAACTGCTGCATGTTTCAGTGTTTGTGCAGTGGAGGCTTCAAGTTTCCAAATCAACATATATTAAGTTGAATATTGAATCAGGACCAGCTTCCAAGCTTTGCACAGTGAAGCTCATTAGTTCAAAGAAAAACTCATCAAGTGCTTAATCTAATGTGAAGCCTGTTTTCTGGTGTCAAATTCATGCCGTTTTTAGACTAAACATTCACCATCAACTTCAATATGTTATAGTAAATGTTGCACCTTATTTTCTTGCAAAAAGGGTTGTCTGAACTAAATCCAGGTGATTACTATTATTCCTATTTACCTATAAAAATGTGCATATTTTTGTGTGTGCACATCTATTGGAATTAGACCTGTAGGAACAACAATATCTGCTGTCTCACACAATCACTCTATAAAACCCAGTTTCCCCCCACTCCCCTCCCTACCAAAACACCCACTGTTGTAGTGTGTTTATGCATTTACTTTCAACTAAATGTTTTTTATACCAATACATAAAACACTGTGGAGCTTTTTCTTCGCATGCAGATATGGAAGTCCTCGGTGAAAAGGCTGCAACAACTCCTCCAAACTAATTGACAAACATGTAATGGCATATATTTCATGGTCAGGCACTGAGTGGCTCATGAGGGGCTTCTAACCTCAGACCACTAAGATCCTAATGAAGTCACTGCTTAAGATTAAGATTGCCCCCAGGCCCATATCATTGATTGTATCTCTGTTGAATGATACCAGGTCTTCTGCAGCCTTGCAGAGATAAACCCGTTACTATGCATGAGGTTTACAGGCACCCGAGAGGCCCATAAACAAGACCAATTAGCATGGCAACCTGGGGTGAAAAAGTCCACTGTTGCTATGGCAACAGGTAATCCTCTTCAATAATCAGTTCAGTTTCTAGTTACTTCCTGCATGAGTTGATATCATTTTCATCACATTGCTGATCTGTTCTAACATATATGATAGTTAGAGTGGACACACACTATCTACTTATGAAGACCAGTAGAATATAACTAGTAAGTGGACTTTAATTTATAGTGTAGTTGTCATATAGCACGTGTTTCTTAATTTAATGTGACTAGGACAATAATCACCTGTTATGGCTGCCGCTGCTTAAGATGAAATACTTCTTTACCAAAAAAAAAGAAGAAGCTCAATTCATTTATGTAGAAATGACCCAGCTAACTATTATTCTAGCATGATGCAGCATTAAAGCCAATTGGATTTCAAACTGCAGGACAATTAGCAAGATTGATGGCTTGTGGTCAACTCTTGTGAAAGCACTTCTGTTATATTCTATTAAACATTCAATAGCCATAAATTTAGTGTGTAGTCTGTCGTCTCATGATAATAAGCCTTTATTGCTTAGGAAGCTTCGGAATGGGGAGCGTGTGTGTGTCTGTGTGAAAGAGACAGTGAGGAAGCAGGTTCAGCACTTGCTGGGTTAACATCTCTATTTCTGCCTGTATTTCTGGGGACCTGATTAACTGCTGTGTGCAATTTGGCCAAACGGTGGCGCAGCAACAAACGTGATTGTGGCAAAAAGGCAATAGTCTTTGACCCACAGGAAACCACAGAAAACCTCTGTGTGGCGTTGCAGCAATGATATGCATCCTTACAAATGGGACATAATTGTAAAGGAAAATGAACAAGCATTCCAATGATACTTGTTAATAGAGTGGATGTCTGCATATCTTGAGAATCATTCATTGTTCCTTCACAATGCTGCAAGCAGTCCTTCAAGCAGTCAGCCCATTCTGAACAGGCAATGTGCTAATTTTTCAAATTAGATTTCGTCTGAGCTAGCAACAAGTAGAGTTCTGAAGCAGCCGACCACTCGTGTAGGCGTTTGCTGTAACAGAACAGAATGCTGCCTATCTTGGTGGCATTTCATGTCCTTGTTAAAGCCATTTAACATTTCCAACAAAGGAAAAATTGAAAATTTTGAATTTTGTTTTCACAGTGCTTTTGTTTGATCGGGATAAAAGTAAGAGCTCTTCTCTGACAGAAATCAATTCTGTAACAATAGTAGCTTATAAACAATGCAGAAATCAGCCTGAGGGCAATGAAAACATTACCTGTGCATATTTGAATATTTTTTGTTACGCTTTCATTATTTGAAGGCCGTTTAGGCTGAGGTTGCAGCCTTGCCTCTCTCCACCACACTCCACTTTACATTCACGAAGCACACACAACTAGCACACAGGCATATAACACACGTACCAGCAGCCACATAATATACAGCACTGCATCATTTCAGTACTGGCATGCGGTAATTATTCATTTTTACTGAATTGGATTTATAGGATTGATGATTTGCTGTAAAACTGACCTCGAGCTTATGTGCGTCCGTCTGTATCACACTTCTCATGTAATTAAAGGCATTATTAATATCTCATGCAGGGTGGTGGGGTATGGCATTATTATTATTATTATCCATATTCATGAAATTAATACATTAAAGCCCTCCTAGATGTGAGTGGACACAACAAAAGTCGCCCTTCTTATTATTCAGCGTGTTAATATTACCGAATTGCACACGTCAGATGGGACTGCGGCTGGAAGGTACAGCAGCTGGTCACACAAATCAATTCTCTCTCAAGAACACTTAAAAACACAAGTTGACAAAAATAGTTTTGCATTGGTTTTGATAACTTTTCTCCTTTGTGAAAGTCATGTTTTATTTCAGGGCCCTGTTATGAAAAAAAAAAACGTGTACATATATAGGTCTCTGAGAATTAAGACCGCCCACTCATTCTGTTGTGGTCTGGCTCCTGTTGTGACATCACAACAAGAATGGAAATTAATGGTAGCGGTCATGTAGCTTCCCCCTCCTTCTGGAGTTAAAATATCAAACTGTGAAAATGGAAAAAATAGGGTTCTTTTACACAGTGCAACAACACATGTGGTGTTTCTCTGCTGTCCTAGTTGCTATGGAAACATTAGTTTGTATTTCAGGAGGCTGGCATGAAAATTATGTGCAGCATTGTTCTGGTCATTAGTGTTGAGTTTCAGCCTTTTAAAAGTACTCACAGTGCAACACATTTGCCTGGGCTTTTGGGAATTCCACCGATGATCTAATTGTTTAATGCAGTATGTTATACTCTAATTGTACTGAAAGTATGTGTAATTCGATCAGCTCAGGTCTAGTGCAGTGTAATACTGCGAGACCGGGTGATGGATTTTTTTCCCCTTGAGACATGCCGACTATGGCATATACCGTAAGTCTGCTGTGTGACTGAAGACGGGACTGAGGGCTTTCCAAAATTAATTCTTGAGTTTCTATATATTCCCTCTGGCAGCGTTTAGATGGAGAGTCACGTCTGCTCGGTGTACCCCTTTAGTGTGTGAGCTGTGAGAAGAGCAGGTTCAGTTTGCCTTTGTTTCCCCCATTAAGCTGCAGTCAATGCGAAGAACTGTTAGTTTTGGTGTCAAAAGGGAATTGTGTATTTGTCATCTAGAGAAAGTTAAGAGTAATAGACAGAAAACAGAGGTAACATTCAGGGAAAGGGAGTCAGAAAATATATGGAGCCCAGTACAATCCAAGATTCTCATTTCCTGTATTCCATCCATAGCCATTTACTACTTATGGTGTTTATCAAGGAGCTGTATCAAAAAAGGCTCTGGGCTTTTCTCCATCTACCTCTGTAACTGTCTTTTATTGTAGTGTATGTACCTCTCTTCCAGTCTTGCTTTCTCCTAATGTCTCAGTTCAATCCACATAATGAGAGGTGCACAATCCATCAATGGATCAGATAAGTACAAAGCCAGTCTGAGCCTCTGGCTCCTCCACTACAGGTTCCCAAAGGGCAAAGGAGTAAGTGGAGCAAATGCATCCAAATGATTCCATTAGGGGGAGCAAAGCTTTGGTTTTACATGTGATTATTTTTGCCTATATTGCTAATTAGCAATATTAATGACTTTTTTCCACAACAGAAAAAATTAATTAAAATATTTTTCGACCACTCTTTTAGTTGCATGAATGCGAGGCAGGCCTTTTATTCTCAAAACCCAATAGTTCGAAAAACGTTCCATTGGACCAAAAGCCAGTCCAACGGCCTGCACTGGGTCCCAGTGTTATTTAGGATTTATTACCTCTGCAAGGAGGTGATGTTTGCAAGATAACTCAAAAAGTTCTGGACGGATTTTCATCAAATATTCAGCAAATGTTGGGAATGGTACCATGAACAAATGATTCAATTTTAGCAATGATCCGGAAGAAATCCTGGTTTCTCGACCGCTTTGAAATTTCTGTTTTCTGTTTGGTGACATTGCGTTCAAACACCTGGTGTCCACCTGGCGGTATCTTGTTCCTGCATAGTATAGGACAAGAATGTTAGGTGGGAGTCATAATATACTTGGCAGAGGTCTGTGCTCTCAGAGCTTTTCTAGTTTAAAGTTTAGTTTATTTACAGGACATCAGGTTTGTGACCATTCTCCATTACTCTGTCTTTGTATAATCCTTCACTCCTTTGTAGATCCTCTGCTGCTGTTCTTTTTTTGAGGTACAAACTATCACGATTAAGAAAATTGGCAGATCTGCCTTTTCTTTTAGCGATGCACCAAAACTATGGATATAGGAGATTTCTCTGTGAACATTTTTAAATGATAATTGAACACATATTCATTCAGCATTGCCTTCATAACTGTCACTCTTCCTGTGTTTTATTCGTATTACTTACATACCAGTTCATACTATTTGCTGCTTCTTTTGTTGATTTATTTGATTGCTTGGTATTACCTCACAAAATTTCAGTTGTTTTATATATACCCCTGTGTCTTCATTTTTTTTTTTGTAAAGCACTTTGAGCTACATTAAAGTGTTATATTTAATCCACTATTGTCATAAAATCTCCACAGGTTGACTCAGAATACTGTCATATCACCTGGTTGACACCGTAGCTTGACATTATGAGCTTTGACAGTGTTGTACTATTATTTAGATGAAGTGTTCTATGAGAGATTGAGTGGTCTAGATAATGAGATAGCTCTGACCCTGGTTCTACAGTGTTCAGTCACCATCAACAGAGAGGACATAAAGTACCACACCGCAACAGGGAAACTGCAGACCACACACATACACTAGTATACAATACAGATGCTGGCGCCCATCCTCCATCTACCATTAGTTCTGCAATGTCGGCCAATTTGAGTGCCTGCTGAAGCCTGTTCTCCTCCCGGTTATTGTATGGTAAAAGCTGAACTGGAGATACTAAACAGATGAAACCGAAATGTGGTTGTTTTGTTTTTGACATTATTCGGTAATAGAGCTGCAGCAGTGCTGAGAAGGAGAAGGAAGGTGAACTAGCTGAATTCAGCTGTGACTGTAAACCTGCTGAGACCTGATTCGCTACATAAGCTTTTAGGGTTTTATCCAACTGCAGCATGGCAGCAAGTAACGATTCTCAGAGGATTTAAATGGTTGACCATACGGGGCAGTGGTGCAGTGGTGCAATTTGGCAGGAAATACAACACAGTTAACACACACGCACATGCACATGCACACACCAAACACACACAGCTATGTCTTATATCTTAACCTCAGAGAATGCTTTTATTTTCCTAACTGTGAAGTCATTTTGGATAACGTTTATATTATGAGCGCCTGATCAGTAAAAAAAAAAGGGTGTCGTGCTAGATGAAATCACAAAAGTCCTCGCCTCTCATAATTGCTGTTACTTTCCCCTCCTCTCTGTGTCTCTCTCTCTCCCTTACATGCATTTGCACTTCAAATGTGTAGCGTAGCTCATCCGTGGCACACAGCTCTGTAGTAGGTGTAAGTGTCACACTGCCAATATGGAGACACGATAAACTGCAAACACTAAGTGGGAGATCTTTTACTCCCCACAGACACATTTAAATGCAGTCAGAAATGAGCATCGTTAAACGTGGTGTACCGACTGTCGCTCAAATCTGCATTCAGAGGAATCAAAAGACACCCAGATCTTGTGTTCTCAATTATTTCTAATCGCAATAATTTCTATTCTTGATTAGATAAAAGCTGCAGCTGTGTCTGTAAACAACATCAAACATTTAATGATACAACTACTTCTTTTCTGTTTGCTTTTTTTTATTTTGGTCCTGTCACAGTAACATTTTGCCTACCCCTTTTGTAGTATTTTTCCTTGACAGCCATTTTTTCCTTCCCTCTTCCTCACTTTTAAAGCATCCCATCCTTATAATTCAGTGGATAAGTAATTAAACTGTATGTGTGATTGCAGATGTCACTACACCTGAACTCTCCTCTTAAGGAATAATTACCGCTAAAGAGATTAAGCGGAGACAAAGGAACGAGTCAAATATGCTTTCTTTCGACGTGAAAACTAATCGTGTGTGCAGTTTCTGTCTCCTGTAGATAAGTGTGTGTGTGTGAATGTGTATGTGCGTGTTTCCATATGCGATGTAGATGCGTGCCTGCGTGGGCGGCTTTGCAGCGACTGCCGCTGTGTCTGCATACCATTCACACGCACGCCTGCACGTTGTGAATTTCACACACACATCGGGGGGTGGGGGGGGGGGGGTCGCATGACACATCTCATCCAGCACTTAACAAAACGCCAAACATATTTATGGAATATGTCAACTTTTAGCTAAACGTGTACTCCCTTTTTGAGTCGTGACCAGAAAATAATCTCACTCAAACACCCACATTGATGTTTTTGCTGCTGCAGCTCATCCTGTGCTGCGCGTGTTTGTACTAATGTAAGGGGTGAAGGGGCAGGGAGGAGAAGCTAGTGAAATTGTAGCAGTATCAACGCTGCAGGAGGCTAGAGCTCTTAAAACAGCAGCCGTGAGGCTCATCACCATCATCCTTCTCTTCATCATCCTCACAGGTGGTGCAGCTTTTATGGAGGGTGTTTTTTTTCCGACGCTGCTGCCTCTAAGACCGTCTGGCGTACAATTTATTATGCAAAAGACGAATGTGAAGTAGACCTCAAGGCCAGACTGAGGAACTCCTGCCTATCATAGAGCCTTATTTCACTTCGCTGACTTTTAGCCACAGGATCAGACATGGGTAGTGTTATATAGCGCTCGCTGTAGATCATCTCTCTTTTATTTGCTTCTCTGTTCAACCCACCAGCTATAAAGTGTCTCTCAATGTCACACCATGCATTCACAAAAAGCAAGAGGAGAGAATTAACTTAACCGCGGAGCAGGGTATTAGGTTTTAAAAATATTGCTTTTGAGTAATCATATTTCATAAACTGTATTTGAGAAGTCACAGGGACACGTTGCTGCTTTTTACAGTGTGGTGTTTGAAAACCAATAAACCAGCTATACTTATTCACCTCATCCTTACATATCAGCTGATGTTTGAAAAGAGTATTCCACCCACACCTTTAACTAGACTTCTTTTTCTTTATGTTACAGCTGTGTCAGGCAGGAGTTTATTTTATATTTTATTTGAAGGGATTGTTGGTGGTATTATTTCACATCGTTGAAGGTGGAGCAGCACTGTGCTTAGTGTAGTTTTTGTGTAAAAGGGTTATTTTTTATTTTTTACTAAGTATTGAACAAATGGAAAAAAAACCTTCTCTTTCTCATTCAGCTACAGAATTCCTAATACTATTTTCTGGTTATGAGGCACCGGTGATTAAAGGGCCACTTTAAAACAACCCTACAAGTCCCACCGCAAGCAGAGGTCAGGGAAAATTAATCTTTATTTGATCTCTCGGGACGCTACAAGATTCGTCTCTATTAGTAGCAGAGGCTTGTGGAACCTCCTCTGCAACACATCACGCTATTAGCTTTTCCTCCCTCAAAGGGCCAAAGCTGTCGTACTGACTGAATAACTAAATGGCAGCGTAATCTGCATATCATCTTCAGTTAATTACACTTCAGAGGTTATCTAAATAGTAAAATCCACATTCATCTTAAAACAGTCAGCTTGTTGTCATAAACAAGCAAATAACCAGAAAATATTGGCAATTAAACAGGGACTATATATATGTATATATGAAACAAATTCCTGTAAATAAGTCTATTCTAAATTGTAAGAGAGAATATTAGACATCACCATTGTTTTGTGTTGTACAAGGTCTTGAATTAATGTGCTTACTGATCTGTTTCCGCTCTAAAATGTAATAGCTATGCTTACTTAATTCCTTATAATCTCTCCCTATCCTGTTGATTTAATTCATGGAATGAGTTTTTTCCTTTTTCCATTTTTTTTCTGAAGGAGGTTTAAAACTTATGTTCATCCATGTAAAAAGTACTTGTGTTCTTGAGACGCAGCTTTGCATATGCACAATAGAACTGTACAAGAGAAGCTTCCAAAAACGGCGTGGACAAAAACTTTAGAAGGAAACATTTCAGGGTCTCTTGGTGAATTATTCTAAGTCTTTCAACTATAATTTCATCACTTGCAGCTAAACTTTTAAACTTTTTGAAGGACATTTTGTTTTTGAACATAGGCGTTCTGGAGATAATGCAGCTAATGCTATTATTGGCTAACATTAGCCAAGGAAGCTAACTAAAACTGCCACCTAAAGCTTACCAAGTCTGCAAAAGTAGCTCCCTCCATTACGTTATGTTGGAATTTCCCCAGTAGAGTGTGGAAGCTAGTGAATCTAATAAAACAAAGTCTTAAAACTTCGCTAAATAGGCTCATATCTGTCAGCATTTTAGAAGGTCATTAGCTGAATCAAATTTCCTCGCCAAAAGCTTCAGGGAAATTGTCATATGAAATGTGAAAGGCATCAACTGGAAGGAAATGTCTATGACAGTAATTCCTTCTAATGTAATGTAGACAAAACACGCTAACTCAAGTCCTTGGTCTGTGGAAAAATATACTCTTCTCCTCCTCTTTTTTTTTATTGTAAGGTGATTTCTCATAAATACCCCACTCAGAACTCAGAGGAAATACATCCTACTAGAAAGAAATTCAATTTATTTTCAGAAGCCCCTAAACAGAAGTGAACTCATCTTGTGTCCAATAAGTATGCATGAGGAATAATTGCATTTCATCCTGCGGGAGGAGCAAGGATCAGCATAGGAAAAGATAACCACCCTGCGCATTTGACAGAAAAGAAAAATAGACAGGGAGAGAGTAGGGCTTCTCATCCTTTGTGTAATGTCATTGGGGGGGGTTAGCAAAATAGAAAAAGGATGCCTGTAAGTGAATAGAGAACCAAATAACAGCAAGGACATGTTTTATTTGCTAAAGTGAGCTGGATTTGTTGTAGAATTGGATTCGTGTTGAAGAGGGAAAATGTTTACAGGTGGATATATAGAGCTGCAGCAGACAGATAACAGGAGGGAGGCTGACAAATAATAGACATATCTCAGAAGGATGTAAAGGACACATTAAGATAAGATAAGAGCGTCTTTTATTAGTCCCACAATGGGGAAATGTGCCGTATTTGCTACTATATGTTGTTGCATGTATATGGATGAGAGGCTGAAAGAGAGAGAGGTGGAGAGTGAGGCTAAGGTCGGAGAAAATGGGGATTGAGATGTGGATAGATGTGAAGTGAAGGAGCAAGATAAGGCAGGAGAGTAGCAGCAAGTGGAAGTAAAAATGTCAGGGAGTCAATGTCATCAAGGCTGAGACACCTTGAGATCTGGACACAGGAGTATAAAGTCCAGCGCCGGCTTTGTTAATCTATCCCCCTGATTCATGTATTATTCCTGCACAGGTTTGCCCGAGCGTCCCGATAAATCAAAACTCGTTTAATACGGCGTGACTGGTTTGGTTTCATAATGAGAAAAAAGCGATTCTCGTGAAGCTTTAGTAAGGCGACTGGGTCTCGGTGGAGCTGCGGTTGCCTGTGGCCTGTTGAGATACAGAGGCTGTTTAATACCCTTTTGTGCACCGTTTGAAAAGCCTGTGGTGCTGTGGAGCCCAGAGAACATTAGACGGTATTCTAACAAAGTGTGGACTCATATGGAAATAGTGTAGCCCTGCAGTCAACACGTTTAGTTGTGTATGTTTTTTATTTTTTTATTTTTATGGTTACACGACTACTACCACTTCACAATGACTCATTTTCCAGTCAAAAATGACTCATTTTTGGATTCTATCTTTGCATGATTTACAGTTTATACTGGCCCTTTATGCAGCACCTTAGTTCAGCTTCTGTCTAAAACAGGCTGTTTTAGCTTCTGGCATAATGGGATATAATATTCAAATTAGATACTCATTTTCTTTTCTGTTTTTGAAATATATGAGTGAATGGGTGTGAATGAACGCTTGGATCAGACCTACCCATAGTAACTAAAATGTTAAATAATGGCATCTGACTCTCTGCTGCTGGAATCCTCACATAATGATCTACTAAAGATCTAACAGCATTCTTGAGTTCAGTGTGCACAGCTTGCTGAAGTTTTTCTTCATGTGCATGTGATCCATTATGTCAATCATAATGCCTTAAAACTCTGCTAATTAAGTTTGTCAAACATTACAAGCTTGTTACATGTTAACGCTCTCTGTTGTTGATTATATAAGCACATTTTCAGGGTGAGAAGAGACTCGAACAACATCTCATTGACATTCAATACGTTCGAATGTGGTGCTCTCTCACTTTAAACTCTTTATCTCACACATACACACACACACAATAACACTGGGAGCCTCACAGGATGCAATTAATGAGTTGCACTGAACCAAAAAGAAGCTGAGGTCTTTGCATTCGCCACTATGCGACAAGCTGTGATACAAAACAGTGAAAGAGTGAAACCGCATTAAAGGACCTTGAGAGTTTGCGCCTGCGCCGTATGGACACGCAGAGCCGAACAAGCCTGACTGTGTGTGTTTTTACTCATTCAGTTGAGTGTTCACATAAATGGCTCAGGAGGACCCTGGATTCTGTCCATATGGCAAAGAGTTCCTGCATGGCTGACTCCAAGGCAACCGAATTCACGCAGCTGTCAGCTTGAAGGAAAAATATGTACGTTATTGATCCTCATGGGGAAATTGATCCGCTGCCTTTGACCTATCGTATACTCACCAACTGCAGTGCAGCTCCCGGGTAACAACATTGACGGGAGTATTAGTCCTAACCATAGGTGTAAATCCCAGGGGGGACACAGGGAACATGACCACCTTCCCCACTTCCACAAAGCTGCCCTACTCAAAAACCTTTGTGAATACAAATGTCAAATAAACGCACAACACAAGCTTTGCTAAATGTAAAACGATGTGATTCTTAACTTGTTGAACAATTATGACCCCCACCCCCTTTATTCCTCGAAGTGGTTTGGTCCAGACGCTGTTTTCCAGTGGACGCCTAACAATTTTGACAGTCAGCTAGTAGATACATGGAAACAAACAAACTAACATGTAGAAGACAGATAGTCATTTATCACACTCCTTGTTTAAAATTGTCCAAAAACAGCCTCTTTTTTACCTGCTGTCTGCTGGTTAAGATCATACTAAATGATCGCTAACTAGCTATAATGATATAAGTTCATAGAAGAAGAGTAAAGAGAGGGGGATGTGGTCTTTTTATAATTTTATTAATGTTTAAAACATTTGAACATACTCGGCTTCCTCCCACAGTCCAAAACCATGCTGAGGTTAATTGACAACTCTAAATTGTGTGAGTGAATGGTGTGTGTGCCCCACGATTGGCTGGCGACCATCTAGGGTGTATCCCTGCCTCTCGCCATAACGCGCTGGGATTGGCTCCAGCAGACCCCTGCAACCCTAATGAGGAATAAGCAGGTATAGAAGATGACTGACTGACATTTGAACATGAAGGATAGGGCCAGATTATTAAGGTAATATAGTATTTTTTTTCTATGTCCCCTCCAGAAATTATTCTATGATAATAAATGTCCCCGCCCGTCTTCTTTGCATAGTTTGCAAGTTTTATAAAAAAAAAAAAAAGAAAAGTAAAAAGTGCAGCATCTTGGAGAGTCTCTGTGCTGAACCCAACCCTCCTTTATATTATATCTAAAAGTCACCCAATCCACCAGCACATCCCGTTTCTAAAAGGTCAGTTTGATTAAGGCTATCTGGCCTTTAACCTTTTGACATGGTTTCCTGCCGTTTGACCAAAGAACAATGCAGACCCCTAATTTCCACAGGTCATCAGCTCTCACAAGATCTACATCCCACATGGCATCACGTCTTACAAGACAATAATGCAAAATACACTACAATGGAATATCTAAATTCCTTCCAAAATGATAATTACTTCTTCTGGAAGTTTTTTTTTCTGATGCGGTGCCATTACGACATCCAACAATCCACCACAACACCACAACCAATAATCCACAGAATTGATTTAAGGAAAAAAAAGGAATCATTTTTTGTGTCGCATTGCTAGTTATCTTCAAATGACTCTCTTTGAGATCCATTATACTTGAAATATTTCCTGTAATCAACCTTTATCTCCATGTTCAGTCCTGTTTCACCAAGTTATCTGCACTGTGTCTCCGGTGAGGTTTAGTGTGGATACGATAACATCAGACAGCCTCCAAGTTGCTTGTCGGGTGAAATGTGAAGATACAGTGAGTAACCAATCATTGTGGGCGATTTTCTGGCTTCGACTGGAGAAGCTGCAAACTGCCTCTGTTCCTCAGATATACACGTTACTGTAGTTTTATCAGCACATGTGTAAAAGCTCACTCTACACTCCATCAACAAGCAGGAGTTACTATTTCATCCACAAGTCTTCCAACCTACAAATAATGCATTTAATGGGGCCCAACAGGATTAATTGATAAATCATTAATCTATCTGTCTGTATAGAGTTTTATAATCCCACTGGAGCAGACTGGTACATTTATCATCCACGGGGAGGGTTCTTTATGCTCTTTATGCCGAGATGCAGATATGGCTCCAAGATTATGTCTGTAGGTCAGTTTGACTTTTATAAATCAAGCAGAGATATAAACAATAACAGGCATCTAAATATAAGCCTCCTTATAATGAATGTGCTTGTGTATGTTTGTCTATATGTGTGGGGGTGGTTGTGTTTTAGTTATATAGCAGTGATGAATGGTAACTTGTTTTCTAGGTTAAATGTCTATTAAACCCGACACAAACTACTTTCACCTCCCACAGATTGAACTGATTAATCAATTAGAAAGTGAAAGAGCTGTTTCATGGTTGCTTTTTATCAAACTCCTCTTTTCCTCCCGCTGGTAATACCTCCTTCTCTGCCTCCTGTTGCTTCTGTCTTCCACTCTCTGTTAGAGAATTTAGAACAGGGGTGTCAAACTCAATTTAATTCATGGACCACATATGGTGCAATTTAATCTAAAGTGGGCCGGACCAGTAAAAATAAGCATATTAATAACAACTAGAGATTTCTCCTTTTAATGTAAAGAAATACATTATAAATATTTACACTATTTACTACTATGTTGTATCTTGTTTGGTACAATTCGTCCTGTATTGGGCAGAATGATCTTGATATATCTTATTATTTCATTTCATTTTGTTATAGTTTGTTTTTTTTAGTTTCTTAAAATAATAATTTTTTGCCTCATAATTGTGACTTTTTTATCTCATATTTAAAAAAAAAAGAAATAAGCAAAATGATCTGCCAATTTAATATAATTCCAATCAATATTGGACTAGATATTTTAATTGATAAGATTTCTTTTTCTTTTGCAGTGCCCTGCAACAATAGTTAGTTTTTAAGCAGTAGGTGAAGTTATTTCCACCTTACAAGACTGTAAATATTTTATCTCCTGAGCCCTGAAAGATTCTCACCATCTTCACATTTCTGTCGAGCTGAAACTGGAACATTTATTGTATAACCTTTTAAAGTCTTCCAGTGGGCCCGAGTGGACCATTAGTGGGCCGGTTCTGGCCCTCAGGCCGCATGTTTGACACCCATGGTTTAGAACTTGAAATGTACCAGACGAGGGAACTCTTTGTTCGGTTACCTAATTATAGCAATTTGGTGGCTATGTCAGCTATAAAACACTGAAATACATCGGATGTACACAATTTAATTACTGCAGACGCCCTGTGGCGCTGTTTTACCAATGTCATTGCATTGCAATAAATAGCAGCTGTCATATATTCCCTGTCATTTTAGTGAAGATTATCTCACCAGTTTGATGATATGTCTGCATTCTGAAGGAGTAATCCATTAGAACATTATATTCTGGCACATACAGGACAGACTGCTTAGCTATGCAAATTGCATTTGGGAGACAACATTAACTAAGCGCAGACACAAGCAGCACTCCCACAGATTTATATTATGGATAAAACTCGGCACAGCAGCAATTACTGTGCTGTATTCAGAGTAAGCAGAATACTAACGATAGTCAAGGGTATATTTTGTATTTAGGCCTGTTCTTATTGGTACAGACACAGCACAGGCTTCTGTTGTGGGGGACTACTCTGTTGGTAACTAACTCAAATACCACTACTCTGAAGTGACATTATTGTGAGCACCACATGTTGCATGGTTCAAAGCAGGTGGAACCAAACGCAGGAGCCTGCAGGATCTGATGAAGTGATTTTCATTTCACAACTCTGGAAGAGAACTCAAGAGCAGGCAAAGCTAAACAAACCAGAGGACCACTGCAGCACAGGATCTTTTATGATCTGATCTGCCTTTGCAAAAGCAGTGCCCAAAGACACATGATATAGTATCACAGCCAAAAATCGCATTGCCTGAGGAGAATACATTTTCAGGTATCGTTATCTAGATCTTATTTTAGATTGTAAATGTTCCACTTTTAATGTCTTTTTTGCTGCATGTTTGAGCTCTGGTCTAGGAGAAGATCTTGCAGGCCTTGCAATCAAAGCAGAATCATCAGGTGGTCTATCTTCACCAATGACGTCTTGTGTTCCTGGAGCTGCACTATCAGCAGATTGGCATCTCCATCACTGTGAACAGTTCGGAACTCTTCCGCAGGCTTCATCCCCATGACGTTAATCATCGTGTTTGTTGGCTTTCTTTGTCCAGCAATTATTCTTCTGTGATTCACAGGCCAGATCATCTGTAAAACTGATTGTCTCCATGTGTTGTTTGCTGTGACGCTGACAGCTGCTGTCCTCGGTAGATGGGTCCTGTATCCATCAAATAAAATAATCACAGTTGATATATTAATATTAAAACATAAATCTATGGCCTTTTTCATATTGACAGAATTATAAGCAGTCAACCCAATAGCATTGTTGGGCTCTGCTTTAAAGAGTTAATAGAACACAAGCAAGAGACTGTTCAGGAGAGAGAGCTAAGCCATAAAGCTAAGCTTTTAATCCAACAGGACCTAGGTGTCTCTACACAGACAATGTATAGAATGCATAATGTATAGAGCTGTCTCAGTTGCTGTTGTGTAAGTGAGTGTCAGGGTTTTGAATCTGATATGGGCAGCAACTGGGAGTCAGTGGGGGATTATAAAGTCTTGGATGATGTCTGTTGTTTTGCTCTGGTCAAGTCTGGATATGATGCCTTGTTCCAGATCATCTGCAGAGGTTTGTGGAGTCTGTACCAGGGGTTCTGCATGATCAAACAGGAAGGTCTGATCTTCCTGATGTTGTGCAAGAAAAATCAATTGAGGAATCGAGGCCACCTGAACCTTAAAGGTCAATCATGACACCCAGGTTTCAGGCAGACTTAGAGGACATGAGTTGTTATTTTTTTTCAGTTGTAGAGAAAGGCTGGCTGAGATGACAGCAGCACATTCATAGAAAGGTAAATTTGGAAGTTAAGATTATATATTTTTTATATACTATAGTTTATATATCAATCCCAAGTTTTTGAGCCATCCCCTGAAGAAGCAGTGGGCAGCAACGGTGCCACACCTGGGAATCATTGGGTGATTTAACCCCCAAATCCAACCCTGAATACTAAGTACCAAGGAGGGAGGCAATGAATACCATTTTCCTTTGGTATGACCCAGTTAGGGACTGAACCCCAACCCCCCAGTCTCAGTGTGGACACTCTACCACTAGACCACTGAACTTTTCAACCTCTGTCTTTGTGAGTCCTTTAAATGTTTGCATTGATGCGTTCCGTGTGCTGCTCACTTGCAGTGAATGCTGTACCTATGACATCGTGCACGGCGTTGACCTTTTCATATGCAGATTTCCCATACAACATCTTGTAAATGTAGTTATTCCTCTTGAATAAACAGTATTGTGTATGACATTGGTGGAAGAGGTTTCCATCCCACTGTGTTACCTCCAGAAAACTGTTATTGAGCCACGATTGAAAAAGACAATTTACAGGCTAGTTAAAACCTGGTTTACTGCCAATATCCAATAGCAGTATAGGATTTATAGCGTTCTGTGCAATAGAGCAGTAAATTGCCAACGCTTTTCATCATTACATTTTTTTTAGCAGCAATACAGAACAGGCACGTTTTCAAACGGGCACTGCACTAGTTGCATTAAATTGCAATTCCTAGGACACAGCAGGCTCTGTTGTTCCTGTCTGGGTGCAAATCTGGTGATTTAAGTGAATGGGGAGTGACATTTTCATTTTGTTAATTTTGTATGGTTTGATTTGATTTTGTGCCCTTCCAAACAAACATGCTTGTGCCAAATTGGGCGTAGTCATGCAGCTGGATATTTGTATAGATTTGTACAAAAATTGTCATACACCTGCCTCTTCCACCTGATTAGATAAAACAAGCTATTCTCACATTATCATGTATCACATGTATCACATAACACATCTAACAGTGTTATAGGTTGCTCTCATTGAGAGCTAACGGCTCATATATATATTTGCCTTTTAGAATTATCGTGGTGGCAAGAATTTTTATTTTTTACCCGAAACTTAAAAGGGAATATCATATGTACATGGAAACATATCAGAGACGTATATTTATATTTCTGGACTGTTTTCTTTGAAGTGAATCCAACCTGGCCTATGAGATAAGGTCTGCTGCTTTTAAAAGGGAGAACTGATGTCGTTGGCCATTGTTGATTCCCCTCCCCAGCTCCTCCCACCTATAACAATGTGCCACTTTTTCAGATTTCACCATACTGTGCCAGGAATATCCTTCTGCTCCTGATAAACAAAATCGCACAAATAGTTAGGCAAAATAACGTTTGTGCCATGCACACACAGCTGTGTTATGTCAGTATTGCCTAGTCATTGCAGAAATCACTTGCTGTAATGTTTTAGATGGTATGATGGCTACCTTTTTAAATGCATCATTTAGTGTATATCTCTTCTTATCAGGCGTGATGCCAATTGGCAGACCAGCAGCTTTTATGTCCTTGTCTCTCTCTCTCTGCATTCTGGTCTTTACTGTCTCTGTCTTTATCTGTTTCGCTTCCCTCTAAAATTAAACTCTACGCTCCAAGCATCGTCACGACTACGAGCTGGTGTGGGCGACACACACACACACACACACACACACACACACACACACACACACACACACACACACACACACACACACACACACACAGCTGTACATCATACAGAGCAGGACAAAAAATGAAGTGATGATGAATTAGCAAACAGTTATGATCAGAGTGTGGGGAGTTGTTTGTAGCTATATGCTGTATTTGTTGTATTAATTTGAATGTGTTGACATGTCTGTGAGTGAAAGCAGGGGCCGATTGCTTCTCTTTGCAAGGCCAGGCGGTCCACCAGGTGAATTTAAATTTGTAAAAGTTTCAAAGTGCTGTTAGCTACTTCCATATAACAGTGGTTTAACGACAGCCTCGCTGTGCTGCAGCCTGCGCTTTAAAGGTCACTTCACTCACCCCTGATTCTTTCTGCTCTGTACAGGATTTTCAATAAACGAGCTTCTGAGATCTTCACCGGTGAAAGTTAAAAAAATAGTTTTGATTCTTTTAGGAAAATGGTTTCTTTTTTTCTTACTTACACTTACTGGAGGATAGAACAGTCAGGCTATCAATGTAGCATGCTGCTATGATTTTATGCTAATATACACTACAGTTCAAAAGTTTGGGGTCACTTAGAAATGTTCTTATTTTTGAAACACTACATTGCCAATATAGTAAATGATTATTCTAGCTGCAAATGTCTGGTTTTTGGTGCAATATCTACATAGTTGTATAGAGGCCCATTTCCAGCAACTATCACTCCAGTGTGTCCAGTTTGCTCATTGCATCAGAAGGTTAATGGATGATTAGAAAACCATTGTACAACATGTTAGCACAGCTGAAAACAGTTTATCTGGTTAAAGAAGCTAGAAAACTGTCCTTCCTTTGATGAAAGCAACATTTGTCTCGACTATATTTTCTATTCATTTTACAACTCATGGTGGTAAATAAAAGTATGACTTTTTATGGAAAACACTAAACTTTTGAACGGTAGTGTAAGCTAACAACCTGCAGCCTCTAGCTTCATATTTAGCATGCACACATGTGCACGTTATTGGTCTTCGAACCGTTTGACCATGTCTTTGTACCACTTAAATAAATGGAAATTAACAGAATTTTATTTGAGCCAATCAAACATGAATTACTTTCTACTCTGCAAGAGTAACAGTTTTTCTCTGATTGCTCCTCTGACACTGCTTGAATGGACCCAGTAAATCTCATCACCACACTGAGAAATTACATTAAATATGAAACCAGAAATGAGGCCGGAGTCTTGTTTTTATCTAAGTGACGAAGAAATGCGCAACAACGAGTTGACAGTTGATATAAGCCTCAACTCGTCGTCGAGTGTTGTGACAGACCAAATAGTGACAGGTAGCTTCAAGACGCATGTTTCCTAGAAGCGACATCATTAGACAGCGCTTTGTTCTCCTTTAGTTAGGCGCTAAGCAGAACACCTGCTACAGATGGATGTATATTAATGAGCTTTTCTTTATCCTCTCAGCTCAACTGTGATGGTTAGATAACGTGCATTCTGCTCCTGTATGATTTATAGTAGCCGTCCAACTGGGTATGGCTGATGTGAAGTGATAAATGACCGGCATTGGAGACATGAGTTTGTCTTTTCCATTTCTGTGACTAGTCTTTGTGCACCTGCCTATCTGCATTTGAAATAGTCTGCGCTTTGCAGGTGTATCCAGACAGATAGGAATGGAGGATTTAAACTTCCTTAAAATAATGCAAATAAGATCACAGAAGGAAAGTAAAATGCAATAAACATGTATTTCCTTTTACATGCATGCATTGACTGTCATTATCTTCCAAAAGCAGCAGGCCGACCACAGACACCAGCTCGACAGATATCCGGTTGAGGTGTACCCTCTTTTTATGCCAAGTCACGGCAGGATTGTCTGCAGCGATTTATCTGCTCTCAATCTTGCTGCAGACAAGACACTCTGTCTCAACCTCCCCCCCCATTAACCCAGGAAAGAGCACTCCCCTTAGTTTTACCCTTGTTATAGGATGAATCAGTGTGAGGCTGCCAATCCAAGACTGATCCTCTTCTTGCAAAGATTTTCTCTGAGACTGTGTGCTCAAAAATCTCTGAAGTACACATCTCCTCCGCTGTGGGGTCAAAAGTGTCCGTCCAGTACGATAAAGATATATAAAGATGTCTGGTACATTTGAGACACTGTTGTTCCATCACAAAAAGACCTGATTGAGCTTGATTGATGCTTCTCCGACACAAACGAGTTGAACTAACCAGCGTTAGTCTCCTTGACTATTCGTCTCAGCCTTTCAGTCGGTAGTTAAAACATTCATGCCGGAGTGGAGAGCCCGATCTGTAAAACCGAGAACACAACTCCCTTAATCTTAAAAGCCCGAAGTGACTCGAGGGCGTGTATTCTGACAGGGCATGTATCTTACTTTTGGAGAGAAACATGAAAGGCAGACCCTGAGTTGGATTTGAGTTCAGCCCGTGAACTTCTCATCAGTCACAGTCAAGCTTTCCCTTGAGTCCCGAGCCTTTTTCTGCTGTATGTGAACACCTTCTTCAAATCCCGTAATCTTATCTTTCTGATGTTAAAACCAAAAAACAACTACAAATACTAGTCCACCACACATTAACCCTGGAATTGACACAAGTGTTTTCTCTCACAAGTACAGTGGAGCTTGAACAGAAAGGCCAAACAAAGGAGCAGCACACCTTATGAAAGCTGTCGTAAAAGCCTCCAGCTGTGAACGTAAGCAATGCCAACACACGGTGAAGTCATTGTTGAATCATTCGTATAAATTCTATATCCCTCTTTACCCTTCAAAGGTTATACGTTTCGTTCTGTAACCCAGTATTGCACCTGCATTTCATCTGCTGTGTCCTTTACAATGAAAAGGAATCCACCGTAGAGCTGAAACAGTCAATTATAAGACAGGAAATGTATCTGCCACAATGTGAGTAATCAATTAATCATTTCAGTCAGATGGCTGAATGAAGATGAAAATATTTATTATTAGATTCGGATTTATTGTCATTACACACATATAAATACTGGGTAACGAAAAGTGGTTTAGCATCTAATCAGAAATGCAAGGAGCAGCCAAGTGTAAAGAGTATTTACAGTATTATACTATATAGTACAGTGTAGTTTGGAATAAATTATGTACATAAATAGGATAATATGAACAAATATACAGATGTGCAATACAGGTGTGCTATGCAGTAAAAGGACAAAGATCCAAATATTCACATGCAAAAGATCTACAATATTGTCAGTATATACAATACAATAAAGCAACTATTCAATGAATTGTGCTAAAATGATATGCAGACATTCATGGTCCCCAGAGGATTAATCCTATTGACTTTGTTGATGAACTTTTCCTTTAATGACATGGTTGACATTTGTGGTTTTGGGTGAAAAGTTGGTTATTGTTAATTGACATAATATTGTCAATATTTAACACTAAACTGTCTTTCTGTTGTAGACTGATATTGGATAAAATAAGGAATTTTCTCTGGAAAATTATATTGGATAAGTTATTCATTCATTCATCTTCTATACCTGCTTATACCTCATTAGGGTCATAGGGATATTGGAGTTATTTTAAAATATATTCTGTAATTTTATAGACAAAAAAAAATAATTAACCAAGTTTAATTGGTCTCTAACGATCCTGGCCTACATTGTTTTTTTTTCCTTTCTCTGAAGGTTTCCATTGTAGAACAGAAATACAAAGGTCCTAATCAGACTGTTTTACCACATAACGCTTTTCTGACACAGACAGTGATTTGCAGTAATGAGGGTTTTGGGTGTTTTTCTGTGTGAAATCCTCATTATAAAATGAACAGACATGTTCCATATTTGCCAGTAATTGCTTATCTGTGTCAATCCCTCTAATTACTGAACCAAAAACCGCTGGATGAAAATAATACCGAGCTATTGGCGATACGGGTCACGCTCTGACAGGAGAGAGGGTTCCGGAATATTGATATTCTGGCAACAAAGCTGATAACAAGTGCATAAAAACGTCTCTCTGTCCAATAAAAGTTGTATAATGCTGTTAACTGTCACTTTAACAGACTTTTTTCTTTTTCTTCCTTATTTTTTCTTATAACAGCAAGAAATATCTTCACATTACCATTCCTACTCTATCACTTTCAGTGTCCTGTTTATTTATGTATTGATTTTAATATTATTGACTGAACGCTATGATGAGCTGACACTACTGCTCAATCCTACAATCTGTTAGTATAATTAGAATTTGATTGAAAGTCGGCAAATGCACAGCTTTTTCATGCCTGAATTACTTGTTGCATTGCTGCTGCAATGCAAAGCCAGGAAGGAAATCTTATAGGCAGTGTATCTATCATGTCTTGTAAAGATATGAAAGAACCAAGGCTGAGAGCTTCACTGTGATTTCACTAAACTTATGATTTGTGCGATGCATAATTTCAGATTCATATTCCTTTGTTTTCTTTCAGATATTACATCAGAGATGCACTGCAGAACAGTATTAGGATGCATAGCAATAACATAGCAAAAACTACAAAAAACAGACATATGAATAACTACATAATAGATAATAATAATTTCACCGGAGTCACATTGTTGCAGAATTAGAAGCTCATTAAGCATATTTCCAGATATTTATATTTTGGGGCTCTACTGGAATATCTTTGTATGATTTACAACGCAAAACAATTCCTTATGTATGGTATACATGGCCTTTATGCATTATGCAGGCCCTCAGTTAATCCTCAATCTGAAACAGGACACCTTGCACCTGTCCCCTTTAATGACTCCACTCTCTTCTGATTGGCCAGCACCTAGAAGCAGACTATGGTGGCTACGTTTTAATGGTAGATGACTGGACTGAAACTACTAAAACGTGTTTTCTTGGTCATTTTTATCTCAGAAAAGTAGTATATTCAAGAAAAAACATAGAAAACTGACAAATTACAGGGACAAGATAAAAGATGATTGTCACCCCCCTGCCTTCTCTCCAAGGACAAGAGGCACAACGACTACACACAGTGTGTGCATGCATGAGAGAGCGCAGCCCGTCCTGCAGGTTATTATTTATCACAGTAATGTTATAATACCACACACACACACACACACACACACACACACACACACACACACACACACATACACACTAATCCCCTCTACTGCAACATACACACAAACACACACTTCCATCTCTACCGCTCATTAGTTAAATGACACAGGGAAACTAGGGGCGGGAATGTTATACAACCACCAAATTAATGTCTCGTGTAATTCTGTCTTGTCATGTTTCAAGTTCACAGCAAGATATTTCTGTTTCCTTTGTGAGAAATGATTTGAGTTTGAACATGGAATCCTGCATGTCTTTACTTACTAGGATTATACATTTGTTAGAATGGCACTATTAAAAAGGTTTGTATTTTTATATATTAAATATGTTATATTTTTCTAAATTTGACACTGTAATTCTGTTCTGTCATAGCTTGCATTTGTATATAGAATCATGAATCAGGCCCTGCAAACTTGGAATTGTATTATTATAGAGCTGTTTTGTAATTTATAAAATTACTCCAGCATGACATTTGATTAATTATTTTCTCATTGAGAAGTTCAAATCAAGGCAAAGGCAGTGTCCAATGTGCTGTTTTACTCTCCTGAAAAAGCTGCAACCCATCCAGGTAAAAATCTATTAATGAACAACATATTGATACTAACCAATCTATAAAGCATAGTAAAGCCTGTTGTTACTAATTAAACATGTTGTTTAGCTAATGTTTATAGGTATTATAGTGTATAGAATGTGTCAAACAAGAAGACACCATTGACTTCCATCCCCTTGTATTATTGTACAGTCCTCCAGTTTTTGCTACAGTGACATGATATATGCTTGTAAGGAGGGATCTCTGCATTCCTGCAGGCCTGAGGTGGAGGATAATTGTGGCAGAAGGAACTATTAAAGCCTCTGTGCTGCAGCTGAATAATTCAAGTGACATCTTCGCCTCAGGGTAGAATGCATGAGCCAATACTACCGGTTTGATGCTTTGTATGTTGTTCTTGTTCAATCGACACAACCGACCAGAGCTGGGTTTTTTTTCCACTCGTAATGTGCGCAGAGACACACTGAGACAATCCCAGACACACTGGGACAGTGTCGTCCTGGAGAGGAAAAAAATGACGAACATGTAGAAGATGGAAAATTCTGCGTATGCCTGTTAGTTTCAATCTGTAGAGTGTCTCTGGGCGATTCGCTGTGGTTCTAGACTGCTGCGTCTCATCAGATGGCTGACTTGTCCTGACAGTGTTTCCTAAAATATAGCCTGAGTAACTTTGGCAATTAAGCATTCAAATGTATTTTAGGATAATTCATCTTACTGTGATTCCCTGAGGATGAAGGAAATACTGGAATCGAGTAAACAAATATTTGCTTGATGGGCAAAAACTTTACACATGCACAATACAACATGGATTTCTCATAGTTTAATGTATGTGTTGCTGTATCTTAATAATTAGCAATACTCCATTGAGTCTGTATTTATCTGTTGTTCTGTTATCTTTGTCTCTCTCTGTCTCCCCCCTCTTCATTACCACACATTGATTTGAAAGGCTTCTACAAGACTGTGTGTCTGCCTCGCAGACTCCAAAGATCAATAATGAAAAGTGGGATTACATCAAATGACCCTGAAACAAGACTAGGTCAAAACCTATGTGGCTGGACCACGTATGAAACACTAGAGGACTTTTAATTTGTATGTCCTGAGCTAAATAAAAGATGTGTATGGAAGTTTAATTGTATTTATTTATGTTATTAATATATTTTATATATAACAGATCCACTCTTCTCACGTACATGTCACATGACATGAACCGGCATTATTTGGATGAACTGACCACATACTGAGAATGTAAATGGTTACTTTCTGCAGAGACCCCACCCTCTGCCTGTCAGTTTTTCTTATTATTCTGCCATTTTCTGGACCTATGAGGTCATATCACACACACACACACACACACACACACACACACACACACACACACACACACACACACACACACACACACACACACACACACACACACACACACAGTATATATATATATATATCAAAATGGTATGTACTTTTTCAAATGTGATTCATTAAATAACATAACCTAAAGGAAATGGTGCACCAATCAAACTTTCTCCAACAAACACAGATGTTTATTTAGGCTTATTCTTTTCCCAAATGTGACACAGGAGGGTGGAGATGTGTGTTCATCATAACAAAACAGCATCTGGATCTATGGATCTGACAATGTGTCAAGATTCTTCTCAGGAATGTAATTACATTGACTTCATTTACTCTTTGTTGTTTTTTTTATTTAATTAAAATTAAATGTAATCACTGCTCAAGTTTCTTAGTCTCATCCCAATCAAATCATGCACAAACATTGTCCTAAATGAGGAAAAACGTTGATGAATTGTATTTTTTTTTAAATAATGAGAAACTTGTGGGTGCTAGAAACTGAATACATTACCTTATATTACCTTACCTTATTTCACATACCTTACAATGAAGCTGTAAGGAAAGAGATGATATATTACTGTGATTTCTTCAAATTTTTGTCATCCCACAAAAAGTTGAATGTAGTTCCTTTAAGGAAGGAAGCCGGATTCTTTCAGCCTGACACCCAATGTCTTTGTGTTTGGTTTTGCATTCATTTTCATTCTTCATTTACTTCAATGCAAGGGTCTTCAACCCAGGTCCTGGAGAACCATTGCCAAAGTCAAGTCAAGTCAATTTTATCTGTGTAGCCCAAAATCACAAATCTCAGATTCTCCCTAATGGGCTTTACAGTTTGTAAAACACAACATCCTCTGTCCTTAAATCCTCATATCATACAAGGAAAAACTCCCTAAAAAAACTTTAACAGGGAAAAAAAGTGGAAGAAACCTCAGGAAGAGTAACAGCAACCAAGCAGTAACACACCTGATTCTACTAATGAGGGACCATAGCAAAGGCCTTGGTGGTTTATTAGTAGAATCAGGTGTGTTCCTGCTTGTTTGGAACTAAAAACTTCAACCACAGTGGCTCTCCAGGCAAATTTTCAATTCAAATGAATCGGGACTGATTTAATTTTTCAGCCCAAAACCTGATCTTGTTAAAAAATATCAGCAAGCATGCATCGTTTTATTTACAGGTGTGTTCAAGCAGCAGACCGGTTTGAACCCGAAGGAAAACACGTAAAAAAAACCACACAAACACACCTTAATAGAATTTTCACCAGGGCTGAAACAGATTTATTGCTGTGATTCTGAGGTCACTGATTTTTGCTGGTGTGGTTATTGATCGTCGGAGGTCACTCTATCATACCCGCAGAGCGTTCCTCTCACAGATGGTCTGGACCTAATGAACTAGACTAACGAGCCAGATGCTCCTGCACTGAACTACATGAGGTCCTATGAGGCTTTATAGGAGGAATCTTACATTTTTAATTGACGGCATGGAGAGGAATTAAGATTTAATGTCTTATTATGGTACACAGTCTGGCATGCTGTGATATTCAGCAAGGTGGAATTATATTATTCGATGACTCAAGGAAGTTCAAGGTCCTGTAGACATGAATGGGGTTTGTTTAGAACTGCAGCAGTGTTATATGTAGATAGATTTGACTGTCTCTCAGGTGATGTAATGGAACGTCTTATTTCCTTTACAAATCTACTTCTACGGTAGAAATTGCATCTATAAACATACTAAAACTAGGGTTTCTTGCAGGTTAGATGCTGCAAAGGTGCATCCTTTGTTTTTATTTTCCAGCCAAGACTTCAGAATATATGTACAGTAGTGTTCAATATAATAGCAGTGTGTTTAAAAACGTAAGTAAAGCTAAAGTTCTTATAATAATTTTAATTTTGATGCATTGGGAACACTGCATTTTATATCCTGAATCAAAATGTGAAAAAAAATGTGTCGAATTTGTAATTACTTTACAGAAAATGGAAAAAAAAATGAATGTTTACCTTTTAAAAAAATAGCAGTGTTTGCATATTTTTTACAAATTCAAATATGTACTGTATGAACTGAAAGAGCTTCAGGATTTAGCATTCCTGTGAATCACTGAAGTAATATTTACTTGTATAACCACAGTTTCTTGAAGAAATGCGTGTTACAACAAAACAATGACCCCAAACACACTAGTAAACAAGCGGCATCTTGGTTCCAGACCAACAAAATTAAAGTTGTGGAGTGGCCAGTCCAATCCCTGGACCTTAATCCCATTGAAGTCTTGTGCGCTGACAACAAAAATGCTGTTTCTGAGACAAAAACAAGAAATGCAGAGGAATTGTGAGGCTAAAATACCTGTATATAGGAGCCAGAAGTCGGTTGACTCCATGCAACACAGATGTGGTGCAGGTCTCAGAGACCATGGTTATACAAACTAAATATTAGTTTAGTGATTCACAGGAGAAGACTTTTCAGTTTATACAGTAAATATTTGAGTTTGTAAAGAAAAATGCAGACACTGCTATTTTTTTAAACAGCCTAATATTGATTTTTCTTCATTTTCTTTAAAATAACAAAAACATTGACACATTTTGATTTAGTATATAAAATGCAGTGTTCCCAATGCATCTAAATAAAAAAATATTATAAGGACTTTGGCTTTACTTATGTTTTTAAACCCACTGCTATTAGATTGACCGCTACTGTAAGCTCTATCTGGGCTTTGGGCTCGTGGTTATTGCTTTGTTTAATGTCAGCGTATGGGCCGCTGAGGGCTGCTGTAAACCATCTGCCCTCCATTTGCAAGCTTTGTGTAAAATGAAACGTCGCGATCATTTTGTCTGTCTGTCTGTCGGCTGGCAGCCTCTCTGCTGTTTAATTCTTTCCGTCCATCCATCTGCGTCTGTCTGCTCTCCCTCTGCCTGCCTTTGTGTTTACTCCTAATACATCACTCTTGGCCAAATGGCAGCAAAGATATTAAAAACTCACCATCGAACCACACCGTTATTGGATGCATTCATCATTCAAACTGCAGGGCAATACAGATTTCCTGTTTCAGTTTGCGTTAAAGCTTACTGGAATAAACATTTCCTTCCAACTGAGAGTGTTTGGTTGTTAAAAATGCAGAAACTGGGGCATCCATTTTCTTTTTGCTTGTTCCACAGGGAATATGAAGTCCAGTAGAGGGCAGCACAGACAACTGGGAGCTTCTGAGTGTACTAATGGAAAATGTTTTCTCCCCTCTTCTGTATTCCAGGGCCAAAGTGTTTCGGGGAAAAAAGGTCCTCGGGGAATATGACATCAAAGTGGAACAGGTATGACTCTGATTTTTATAGATTGATGGTGTTGCAGGATCATTTCGAAAAGATTAGCGAGGGATCCCACAGAGATGGAAATTAACTGACATCATATTCTCAATGATGGTGCACAACATTATCAACAATAATAAAAAAAACTCTTACAAGAGGCATTTTATTGCTTAGTTACACATTCCTAGAAGGAAGCCACAGTGCAAAGGTAGTAGTAATGTAGGTCAAACCCAGTAGTGTGGTGGTTGCAGAAACACTGTAGGTCACACTATCTCTGTCTGTGTGTCCTATTGTAACAAAAACATGTTTCTTTCTTTATTTCATCAGATAAAAGTGACTCCAAGGTCAGATTAAATCAGGTTTTTCCAAGAAACCTGTCCATAAACAGCGACATAAACATGTTTGATGTTTTTAGCCATGTGGGCCCAGAGATGGAGAAATCATGTTGGTCCATCACTTCAATCCAGACAGTATATGAACTATTGGATGCAGTGTATTCCAATTTTGCACAGCTGTTCATTTTTCCCAGAGGATGAACCCTACTGACTTAAACCCACCTCTAACACCACCATGAAGTTAACTGCTATAATAAAATAACTAGTAGATAAATCACCACGAAATCTGGCATAGACGGTCATGTCCCCATCTGGAGGAATTGTAATAACTTTGCTGATCCCTTGAACCCTTCAACAGAGCTAAATTCTTATTATTATCTGGTTTAAACTGTCTGTACATTAAACCTGGAAAACTCCCACTCCCATGTGACCTCTGCGAGTCAGTGTTTTCTCTCCACAACATAATTACTGCCCGATGTTGGGTGTTGTTGAGTGTCTTTACCACAATATAAAGAAACCCAATTGAACATATGAGGAAAAAGAAATATCTAGGTTATTTATGTATTGAGGAAAATGGTCCATTCATGTGATGTAAACCTATTTCAACCTTGGAGGAATTTTAGCCTGTTTGTTCTTATAGAACAGTTTCAACTCAAAGATTTTCAGGTTTTTCCTCAACATCTCTATACTTTCTTCTGCTTTTTTTTTGGTAGAGCTACTTGTTTGTTGTCTTGCTGCATGACCCACTTTCTGTTGAGCTTCAGTTCACGGATGAATACCCTGATATTTTCTTGATGGATTTGATGTTCTGACTCATCAGAATTTTTTAGCTGCATCGATGGTTGCGAGCCGTCCTGGTCTGGAGGCAGCAAAGCGGGCGCAAAGACATGAAAATGCCACCATATTTCACAGATGGGATAAGGTTCTTATGCTGGAATGCAATGTTTGCTTGTGGCTAAACATAACGCTTCTAATTCGAGCCAAAAACTGTGATTTTGGTCTCATTCATCCACGGAATATTTTTCCAAAAGCCTTCTGGCTTATTCACGTGGTCTTGAGCAAAACGTAGAGAATGTTGCTGAATGTCGGCTATTTGTACATTGGTCTGCCTGACAGATGACTGGTGGAGTCTTTAGAAATAGTTTTGTAACCCTTTTCATCCTGGTGTGCAACTCCTCTTCTAAGGTCATGCAAAATCTCCTTTGTTTAAGCCATGAAAACACTTCCACAAACCTTTGTTGTGATGCTCAAGCTTTGATCGTGAAAACCCGTCGGTATGTTCTTCAAAGACACTCGCACATTATTGTCATCCCATTGTTTTGAAATAGCCATTTTCCTGAATAAATACATGAACAAGTTTGGGACTTGCATGAATAAATTTGATGATATTTAATTCATACATATGCAAAAACAGTGAATTCTAAAAGCTTCTCTTTCAGGCACCAATGTATGACATTTTGGTTTCATATTGGTTAAACCACCTAACCAGCAAGCCATTTTGCAATATTTGATGACTTCAGTTGAAATGACTTTATTCTCACACCTAATAGATGTTGACAGCTAAATTACAACCTCAAGTCTCACCACAGAAACGAAAATAGACAGCAGAGGAGACAGGAGTCGGCAGCTATGAGTCACAGAAAAGTCCTCACTAGATTTGTAACCACACCAAAGAGATGCATACATGCATTATTTTACTCATATAACCACATAGTTTATGTATTCACTGTCATGGATTTGTTTTTATCCTAGTAAATATAGTTTAAAATGTGCACATAAGCTTACAAATTGTGTACATTAATCAAACATTTCCTCTTACCTCGTCTTTTACTCTCACTCTGCTCAACTATAGTTGGAAAGGAAAGTAATGCAGTATTTATTTGCTGTGTTTTTATACCTGTATAAGATATTAATTCAAATAACAAAACAAGAATGATGAGCACCATAAGAAAATGACTTCATTGTGGATTAGATTTAAAATTCTAAACATGTTTAATTGCACAATGTCCTTGAACAATGAGAATATACTTGTTTGTTATTCTGCTTCTTCAGAGCATAAGGAACCATTTACAACAGTTCAGGCAGCAATTACCTTGTGCACTTCATCACTGTCTATATCAGCACCTTTAATAGTTTGTAACTAATGAAACTGTCTGGTGTCTTCTCTCCTTCCTCACAGGCTGAGTTCTCAGAGATCAACCTCGTCGCAAATTCAAATGGAACCTGTAACGTGGACATGCAGGTCATCAGGGGCGGGACCAAAGTGGTCAGGTCAGCACCACACACACACACACACACACACACACACACACACACACACACACACACACACACACACACACACACACACACACACTTCTGGATTCTCTGATAAAATAATAAGCTATTTTCAACTGAAATCTCACTTCCCCCAAAGGTTTATTCTGTTTTAAAAAAACAAAAAAACAAAAACAAAACACTTACAATGACAATGATGTATATTCCAAAATATAATAAAATTGGATTTTGATAATTTTAAGCTACAGTATTGACCAAATAGTACTGAAACTTCTCCAGTCAAATGACACCTGCATTCGATCCTTTTGTACCCAGATCTGAAAGAAAAAACTATATTTGTATGATGAAATTTAGCTTGCAGCCAATCACTACGAGCCTTCTTTATGTGATTAATTCACTATGCAGCAGCTACAACCTATACAGTTTGTGGCGCTGTTAAATGAAGTACACAGTAAAATCACCAGTGTTAATATATCACTTAATTTTATGAGTTAATTTAACACTACGAGTGTTAACTATTTAACTGAACCAGTAAAAATATAAGTATAAATAGCAATACCTGCAAATTTCTTACAGTTATTGCAATTAATTAACCTTCAATTTACAAAACAGAAGAATTAACTTAAGAAAAAATTAGAATTCAAACAATATGATGTCTCAATTAGTCCATAGTCAGTCAATCTATTGTTACATGGATTTCAGTTCAAATCATTAATCACTGAACATGAGTTTTCAAGTTATCTCCTGCCTTACAAATCATTAACAAATCAAAGCATCGAATATTTTATCCCTTAAGTCTCGAAAGATGCTCACTGACATCACATTTCTGTGAAGAAACAGGTACTGGACCATTTTTTTCTCACTACATACTGTCGTCCAGTGGGATTGGAGCTTTCAGCAGCCAGTTCTGGCCCGTGTGACACCCCTGATTTAGATACTATCCAGCCCTAATTTCAGCCTTTATTGAAAGTGACAGGAAACTAATAGAAAGAGAGCACATGCACATGTTCCCAGCTAGAACTGGAAACATTACAGCCACTCTCTTAACCTCTCGGCAACCAGAATGACGCTTTTATAAGTTAATTTCACTATATTGAGACATTTAATCCTCTCACGGTAATGTAAGAAGATTTGGACTCAATGGACATCAAGCCCAGCTTCAGATGATGCATCGTATTTTAATTGTTTTTGCTCTCACGACTAAATTAATGTAATCTACAGCCCCCTGTTATGTCCTTCCAAAGAAGTATAAGAAACACATTTAGTTTGGAGGCCCAGCATCGTGATCTTGATTGTGTACGACAGTAATTGTTTCTTTCTCAGAGCTGAATTAGTCTAAACTACAAAATTCAAACAAACACAATCTGAACCTCAAACTCAAACATTTTCACAGGCTGATATACTGTAGATTTAAAAAAAAAAAGATTCCCAAACTGCAGCATAGATCTGTCGTATTATATTACTTGATGATGAGAACGATCCAAAGACCTTTCTGTGAGATTAGACAGAACACTGTTGGAAATAACGAAGAGACTTGTTTACTGCAAACGCTGATGGGTGGAAAAAGGGGCGGAGGCGTGCGGCCGCAACCCGTTCCCCACAGACCGTCACAGTAGCTCTACGCACAAACATGAGAGCTTACTGTAAACCAGACAATCACGGAGACACACTCACACACACACCGCAGCCCACACTCACACAAACACCAGTTGTCCCCGGCCTAAGGTCTGCCGGTGATTAAGTAAGACGGTACCTCCCACCGCTCGCCGACCAACGCCACCATGAAGGAAATGAAGAGGGCAGCCTCAGTCTGATCAGCAGCATCTGTGGCCTGTAATTACGCTGCATGAAGGGTTGGTCCACACATGCAAAAAACAAGTCGTCAGTGACCACTGGCTAAAACAGGGGTGGGCAATCCTGGTCCTGGAGGGTCAGTGTGGTCGCAGGCTTTCATTTCACACCTGATTCTACTAATAAAGGTCCTTAGCAAGGACTCCAGTGGTAGATTAGTAGAAACAGGTGTGTTACTGCGAAAACCTGCACCCACACCAGCCCTTCTGAACCAGGATTGCCCACCCCTGGCCTAAAAGATAATGTGGATTCATAGACAGAATGATTACAGCTTAAGCGTGAGAACGGATAACATTCAAGCTCCTCATAGACCTCAGGAGTCGTCTCATGGCCTCAGCTTCACCCAAACATAGACTTTCTACCGAGAAAATTAACGAGTGCCACATAATCGTCACTCTGTCTTGTCTGAGTTCACTACAGGCTTTTTAGATGCTTAGAAAGGTTTTTACCAAGGTACATTTGTCTCTTTAATTGCACTGTGTCCATTGATTTCAAGTCAAAGAGGTGATTTCGCTAACTGCTCAGCATCTGCTTGTTGCTAAGTAACCGTCACCCCCCGAAGATGCAATCTTGTCCAGACTCGGAGCATGTCACTACATGATTTGCTGCTCCTTTCATCTGTTTTCTTATCCTTCATCTGTTTCTATCTTGTTCTTTGACCGGCGACAAGCGAAACACTGAGTAATAACTCTGAAAAGATGAAACTGCGTGTCACGCCTGCAATTTATGGCGTGACACGCAGGCATCAGAGATTTGTAACTGATCATTCGACAGAAGTTCTGACATCAAAGTTTAAAAAAAAACATGGGTAAAAAAGGAATACTTTGGGATACGATGACGTCAGCACACAGCAGGGATAAAGTCACTTAAATATCTACATTTTCAGTTGTACTGTGTGACAGCAGATGGGCTCTAGTCGTTTTTGGCTGGAACATTTGCTAATCGTTTGGTGCATGCATGCGTGGTTAGCTTCCATATGCTCAGTCACACACGTGTAGATGCAGGTCAAATGAGCAAAAGAAAAGCAGATTTCACTCAATGGACAATGATATTTGATTAAGAGATTAAGATACCATCAAAAGACTCATGACATACAGCTTGTAGAGAACGTTAAATTACATGTCTCTTTTTGTTTTTCACTCATCCATTTAAAACCTGAAAATATAAAACTGCTACACTATTTACTATATATATATATATATATATATATATATATATATATATATATATATATATTATATATATATATATTAATATATATATGCATTAATACACATGCTTTAATAATATTTACTAATTGGGACTGAGTCAGGAACCATGTTTACAAAAGAACATATTACCCAGAGCAATGTTTTGGCTCATTTATGTTTTTTTTTGTTTTGTTTTTTTTGAACAACAGTGGAAAAACAAGGATAGGCTACTATACCAGAGGGCAAATGTATTAAACTCGGTGTAGAAGGAGGTGCAGAACTCTTTGTACAGACAAAACAACAAACATGGAGCACAGATTTTTTTTTTTAGATTTTATAACACTCCACCTATGTTCCCACCCATTCTTTCCTCATAGAAATATCAGAATCTTTTATGAAACAAAAAAGCAATTAAAGAAAAAGCTCAAAAACTACCCATGGAATTTTATATATTCTGAAACCAGCATGGAAAGTCATGTAAATGGCGTGTACATTTGGCCCCTGGTATTGGCTACACATTTAATACTTAAAAAGATCAGTTCACTCATGTTTTTTTTGTCTTTTTGTGAGATTTATTGATAATAACAAAAAAATAGAATATCACTTATCCTTGATGTAATATGTTGATTTTAAGGTGGATAACTGCTGTTGGACTCTAGATTTCTCTAGATTTTTTTTTTTTTGTCTTGCCAACACCCGTTGGACATCTAATCTCTTGCTAATCCCTTTGGTGCATGCTTGGTTAACTTCCACATGCTCAACCACATACATGTACATCAAGGTCAAATTAGAATGAGAAATAAACACTGGCACTAAAAAGACGAGAGACTATTAAAACAACACATAACCTATTTGCCATTTTCTCACCTGTCCTTTCATTTTTGCTTTTCTTTCTTCCTTTTTTTAAATCTCCTTCAGGGAACGTAGCTGACAGACTTTACCAAATCAACTTCTTTCCATGAGTTGTTTCGACTTTATTCTTCCTGTAAATGTTTGACATTTATAGCGCACTGGGTTAGAAACAAAACCCACAGTGACAAATCTAAAGCCAATGAGGCTTGGAGCTTCGCTGGCAACACTGATTCGGTGTATAAAGTTAAGAGTCACGGCCACATTGATCTATACTGCTTACCGTCACTAATAAAAGTGATTACAGTCACATTAATTGTTGTGTCCCCTCCTCCAGACTCTTTCAGTACCTCTGAGTGTCTAATTAGTATTCCCAGTGCATGAAGAGCTGGTGGTGGTCACACTGAGCCAGAGTTTTCTCTCTCTCTGCCTCTTTTCTCTCACTCCTCTCTACATCTCTTTTACACTGTATTTTCTCTCTCTCATTCCTCTCCCCTCTCTCTCTCTCTCTCTCTCTCTCTCTCTCTCTCTCTCTTTCCGCCTTCCCTCACATGCCCTGTCTCTCTTGCAGAGACAAAAGGGGAAATAACAGGAGTCGTGCCCTATCACCATCACCCTTCCACCGAGCTGAACCGCACTGAATATTGCCCTTAACAACAAATTGCTTTTCTTAGCACCAGAGCTGTGGTTTTTCTCTTATTGTTTTTCTTTGGAAAACCAATTATGAAGTATAAAGTATAAAGAACCTTACAAAACCATAAAAGCCCGCAAAAAACCCAGTTTAGGTGAGTCATTTAGCATTCTGAATTCCGTTTATGTGCAGATTTGGCTCAATTTTTTCAACATTTTTAAAAGACAGAAAACATATTCCCTCTGCATTACTATGCACAATCCACCACTGCAGTCACTTTATTAAAATATCCACAAATATTTATCATACTCTGTTTACTTATTTAAATACCCCCACCTCAACCATAATGCATGGTTGGTACATGGTACATTTGTACTCTCTGTATATAATGTGTATATAATGTGTAGAATGTGTATTTTATTTCTTCTTCTGCCTCTAGATATGTTCTATATTTTGTATAAAATGGTTATCTTCTATATCATTGCTTCTCTGTATCTGAGCTTTGGTAACACACAAATTTCCCCAAGTGATATTAATAAAGTTTCTAATCTAATCATTGCAGTGCTAACGCTTTACCATTAGTCTGAGAAAAGCTTCGGGCAACATGTGCTGAGTCACTGATTGTCACTTGCCACCAGTTACTTCATTTCACTTCATGGCGATGATGCTTCACCAGGATCAAAATGTGTAAAAAATGTTTGAAAGTCAGAGTTTCAGGTGACTTTAGCAGCTCTGTCCATGATCTTAATTGGAACGGTGTAAGGTCTCTGCTCCAGCGACCATAGCTAATGTTATCTAAGATAGTGCTGCACTGGCAAAATTCTCACATAAAAGCCTTTGCTAGGCTAAGGACTAGCTTAATGGTAGGCAACCCTGGTCCTAAAGAGCCGCAGTTGGTGCAGGTTTTTGTTCCAACCAAGCATTTACACACCTGATTCTACTAATGAACCACTGGAGTCCTTGATTAGGATCTTCATTGGTAGAATCAGGTGTGTTAGTGCTTGGTTGGAACAAAAACCTGCACCCACTGCAGCTCTTTAGGATCAGGGTTGTCTACCACTGGACTAGCTAAACACTACAGTTCATGAACACTGTTCCCTTATCCTGGGCGATGCAGCTTCAACCTCAGTCTTTCTAAGGTAATATCAGAGAATGACGGGGTTTCCATTTTAACACAATTCAGCTTGAAGCGTTAAACTGTCAGCCATCTGCAGCATTTTCAACCAACCGATTGAATTCCCTTCAGCTGGCTACAGATGAAACCGCAGCTGTCAGTTCAGACGACAAAATCAATGGTTATTTGTCTAGAAAGGAGAGGCCTGCTCTTGTCTACCTATGTAAGTGCTTTTTGAGCGATAAATATGTTACGCTGATCATTGTAAACTGCATAAAAAGCTGTGCAGGAATAGAAATGCACATCGCAGCTTTGACTTTAGCAGCCATTAGTAACATCTCCAAAAACCCTTCATAGATTAGTTTTACAGTATCACGACAGTATGGGCAGTGTCTGTTTACTTGGAGACGTGAGCTGAGTTAATTAGCACTACAGCCTCCCCCAGTTATCTGCTCGTTGCCTTTCAAGTATTGCATTAAAACATGGCAGGTCATCAATCATTTCGCTCAGATTCACCGCTCAATTTAGTTAAAGTGCTCCCAGATCTCCAGGTCTCTGTCGATTCTCCAAAACATACCCAGCTCCTGATGCTGAATTCAATTTATAAATGTCTGATCGTCCACGGTGAGGAAACCGAAGCAAAAGTCACGTCTTGCTAAACTAGTCGCAGATGAGGGAACATTACCCGCTTCTCTGTTGCAAGAGAGGTGAACCGTGCTTAAATTCCTTGCTGAAACAAATGTATGTTCCTTTAAATTCAATTTTGTCCCCGGTGTTGAGGATCGCATTTAATAGAAAAAAACTAAAGTGAAATAGGAGATAAAACAGTGACACGCTGTAGAATTAGGTCAGAGAAACACGCAGGTTCCATTTCCTTTTTAGATTATTATAGGTAACAATCCATTTATTTGCCTCTGATTCAGTGATGCATATAAAATGATGAATTGCAAAGCCATTTTATATATAGTCATCTACAATAATACCAGCCATTTCCCACTTCAGGCTCCATTTACCATCACATTTCTTCATGATTGTTAAAGAATAAAGAAGAGAAAAAGTAGATTCCCGCAGAGACTTTTTCCACCTCTGCATTGATTTGATTTATTGAAGAAAAGGGTTTTTGGGCCTAAAGACGTTTTTCAAGACAAGATTGTTCCAGCAAAATAAGATCCTCTTTCCTTTGCAATTCAAAAGAATTCTTCATCTATTCTAAGAGAAGGTTTTGGCAGTCAAACGGTAGTAGCTTAAGCTGCCAGCCAGACTAATGTATCTATTCCATCACTGCCACAGCATCCTGGGAGCTCATGCAGGACCTTTCTCTGGCGGTTTGTGGGTTTTTAATCTGCACCATGACCTGTGTTTAACGTCAACCCACCTCTGTGGAAGAGATTAGGATTTAAGTTATACAGGAAGATAATGACACCTGTGTTGTAGTAAAAAAAATGTAAATCCAAACATATCTGTTTCTTTATTTCCTCCTCTTCTGCTTCCATGCCAGGTCTTTCAAGCCGGACTTTGTCTTGGTGCGCCAGCACGCCTTCAGCATGGCCCAGAACGAGGACTTCAGGAACTTAATCATCGGTTTGCAGTACGCAGGCGTCCCCTCTGTCAACTCTCTGGATTCCATCTACAACCTCTGTGACAAACCCTGGGCTGTAAGCAACTTCAGCAAAACTAGTTTAAAAAAACTCAATCTGACCATTAATTGACAATCTCTTGTGACCTTTTTGTTGTGGCTCTTCTCCTCCAGTTTTCCCAGCTGATCAATAACCAGAAGAGGCTGGGTTCAGATAAGTTCCCTCTCATTGATCAGACATTCTACCCCAACTATAAAGACATGGTGAGAGTTTGTTTTTTATGTTGACAAATTGCATGTTTTCAGCTGTCCTGCAGCAAATTGACAACATGTCTTTACTGATGTTATCAAGATGTATTTAGTAGTTTCACTATGTCTCAGGGTAGTGAAATGTGCCGTATAAACAGGAGTAAAAGTATCTTATTTAATATAAATAATTTATCAAAATGCAATTGACTATTTAGAGCATGAATACTTCATGCTAGAATTCTACTATAAAAGCCTAAATTTAATTAATTAATGTATTAATGTCTCAAATATGAATACAAAATAAGTTAAAGTTTTCTTTGAGACATTATATTTCTAATTGTTTGGTAGATTTTTGGCAGAAGAGAAGGGAAAAACAAGAAAAAAAGAGTCTGTGACACAATATTCCATTGAGACATTTTATATACAATCTTTTTTGGTACATGGAAATAGAAAACTCTATTTAGACTGAAACAGAGACATAAATACAAACCAAAACAATTTTTTTTCAGAAATTGTTTGACAATACGTCACTAAAGCCATACAGTTATGATGAATTATTATCATATCAGTTATGTTAATTATTAACACATTTCAATATATGTCCTGCAAATGGCTGCATTGTGCCGGTTGAACTAAACCATTTTATTGTTGGATGAGACTCTTATTATAATCTTTAAATAGTGGCACATGCAAGTCATCATGCATTTTGATCTGTATGACTTCAGTGAAGTAATCCAGTAACAAGACAAGGGGTCAATTCAGATTTGGGCCTTTCAATTCATGTTGAGTCCTTTATATTAAATAACGTCTATAAAAACAACACTTTAATATCACTAATTATAGCTCAGTCATGAATATCAGCTATTTCTTCCTTGTGCCAAAGATTTTTATTATCCTTTCTTGTACTTTTTAACATGGAGGAGAATCCACTTCCTGCATTTAGGGAGTTAAACAAGTGAATTGAACCTTGTCCTGTTACATATGTCCTCTAGGGAGGAGGTGGCTTGGCATCTACAGGTAGCAGTGCTGTTGTTAAAGCGCTGGATTAGATTTTTGGCACAGGAAATGGTACAGAGATCAACCGAGGAAACTACAACACACAAAAACCACGAGATAAGAATCCTCTATGCTACGACAAGATCTGGTTAGCCTGTAACATGTTAATTCTCAACGAAGTACAATATTTACAGTCTCAAGAGTTATTGTCATATATAATTCCTGTGTCTGATTTTGCCAAAATATATTTAATCAGGGAATTTCTGGTTGCTTTGCTCTATATTTACTGTATATACAATGCATTTGCATGGGAGATATTTGAAAATATGCAAAGGTAAAGAGTTGAACAGCAGAAAGTGTAGGGGAACTGTGGCAGTGCTGCTGCAGTGTATCTGCACATGTTAAGTGCACAGAAGATTGACCTTAAGTATGCGATGGCTTTGCAATGCAATCTTGTAGCATTAGTAGAGGGGAAAGTTGGCAGCTTTTCTGTACTTTTCATTTAGCTGCCTTATTAAAATGCTAATTTATCTGCAGTAAATGCATAACCTATATTACCGCTGCAGGTATCGCACGAACTTGGAGGTTTTTCAATATTTGTCAAGGTTATTCATTTACTGCCAGGCCTTCAGCTAGTAATACAGAGATGGTCAATCAGCTGCTGTTCTTATTCTGTGGAAAACAGCAAGTTGAACGTGTGATAGTGAGAAAAAAGACTCGGCCCCTGCAGTTTATGAAAAATGTTCCTAGCATTCCTGTAGCAATCACCCGATCGCTGCTATAAAAAAAAAAAAAAAGAAAGAGAGAAGCTCAGCGTCGGTTTGTGCTCCTTCAGATATAAAATCAGCCAAATTTTTTCAGTGAAATCAGTCGTCGCTACGTAACACATTAGCATCGGCAGCCGAATTTGAGCTACATACTGTAAGCCAAAGCAAGAGATGTTTCTGACTTGAGGCGTTGCAGGAGTCGAACGGAGTGACGTGAAATTTTAAGGATTACAGGTCAGGGGTCAGTCATGTCCAGGAAGTCTTTCCCAGGAGGGGGCCCACCCCGGTACCAGCTACAGGTGGTGTCAGAGCGGCGGATGCAGGCGTACTGCCGAGCCTGTTCCCCGTTTAGGCTGTTATCCAGCAGCCAGTCAGTCCACAAGCACTCGTTTTCTCCCGTAGACGCACATGGCACCGTGTAACAGGTGTTGATCTGAGGAGAAAACAGAATGTGTTCTTATTATCTCGAAATTAGTCCCTGAAATGAGCCGCACCTGCACTCCCTGGAAAGCGGGAAGGGAAATTTAAGACGGAGCCGAAAACCAGTACAAGAAGATAGCTGACGAGGATGAACTTTTTATGAATGAAGAAGTAACAGCTGTGACTCACTCTGCACTCACAGCCCATCTGGTATCTGTAGTTGAGGTTCTTCTTTTGTGAGAGCGATAAGTTGTCCCAGGACTCTACCAGGTCACATTGGCCAATAGAAATCCTCCCATCACTCCACATACTTCCTGTTTAGGAACAAAAATGCCTGTCAGCATATAGAGTTATGTTTTCCCGCTTTAACAGTGCTTGTAACGAAATTAACATTTTTAAATGTTATAAAAACTGTATAATAAAAACTTTATAAGAAGACATTAAATCACAACTGTGCTACAACTCCATCCTATTAGCGCGCTACTTTAGTGTGTATATTTTAACTATGACTGCTATAAAAAAAGTTTTTAACAATGTTTAGAAGACATCTGCTTGTTAAAAGAAAGGACATTAGACAATCCTGCCACTTCCACCCTCTGTTCCTACACTTTACTTTACAGTAAAATAAAAACAGCAGATATTGCAAACTGTACCTGAGAGCAGATACCCGGCTTTATTGTTGGAGTCCAGTTTGACTCCACATAGCGAAGAGAAGACTGGAGTGTACACATACTGGATATCCTTGGCCTTGTCAAAACCTTTGAACATCTGGATACACAAAGGGAGAAGGATGTAGAAAGGTTCAAGTTTTAAAGAAGCATTAAGGCTGCATTCACACCAAATCTGACAATGTGCTGTTGTTTGGCTGGGCTGTGCAGAGGGACATTTGTTTTTGGTTTTAGAACATAACAGCTGTGAAACAATCAGAAAATAATGTCTCGCTACTCCTCTCTCTATCTCTCTCTGTTTCTCTCTGTCTCATCTTTTTAAAATGATTCAGAAAGTCCACACAGGTTTTTTATTGTTGTTGTTGTTTTTTTTGTCAATTCATGCTGTCCTCACTCCTGCAGCATAAATGCATCACCTCCCATTCAAATGAACAGCAGGACAGTGTTTTTCTCTCATTGCTGGAATTGGTGTGAATGAATCCTATTGCAAGTCTATGAATTTACACTTTTACAACAGTAACACAAAAACGTATTATGGCTAGAAGATGTTGTACTTTTAAATTAACCACCAGCTCTTTTGATAATCAATATCTGAGTAATTTTCTAAGAAATTTTCCAGATTCTCTGCTGGAATCAAATAATAACAAATTCAGTCCTTCATAATAAAGTAAATATCAGGCTCAGGATAAAAAGACATTTGAAGACAACACATTTAGCTTTTTTGTAGATTTTATCGTTTCATCTTTTTATCTTTACTTTTTTTTTCAGCTCATTGATGCAGCCAGTTAGAATGAATTCATGTTTAATGACAAATAATATGCAAACAATACGCACATAAACGACACAGCTGCACGCAGCAGCATGAACAGTCTGTTGCAGCAGCTGTCCAGAGATCTTACCTTGATCATTTTGATTTCATACTGGATCATCTTCATGTAAGGTGAGGAGCTGTTGCTAGGCGACACAATCTTCTCTCCAGAGATCTTTGCCCTTATCACTGTCAAGGTAAAAAAAAAAGAAAGAAAGAAAGGATTTGAAGTGATTGAAAACACTTTTACACATAATAACTATATGCATGTTTATGGTAATTGGTTAGAATGTGATTTTCTTTTCTTTTTTTCTCCTTTCTTTTAAAACTGTAATTAGAAAAGGTAGGTGTAATGGTAGAATGAAGACAAATAGATAGGTCTTCCTGACCACCCACTCAACGCTCCCTCCTTTTCAATGGCTTCTGCTGTCATTCGTCTTTCTCCCCACACAGACAATGCAGCGGTCCTATTAAGTAGTGATACAGGATGTGTCCCTCCTCTCCTCTGGGAGGGAAATCAAAACCCACATGGAATAACAAGTAGCTCTCTGCTTGCACACCCTCATTAACTGACTCCACACACACACACACACACACACACACACACGTTTATGTATACAGTATAAACTCTACTTGCTTAACACGCATGGCATGCATACTTACTCAAGCCAAACCATGTCTGGCACGGAAAGTGACTTTAAAATATAAATCAAGTGGAGGTACAGCTGCAGGATAATTGTTCTGCGGCTCTCAACAGGAAGGTAAAAGTGAAGTCCTGTAATTTTAGAACCTCTCATTTAGAGATAAAATATTAATTATCTTCAAAATATAATTTATATCGCGTGTTTTAGCCGGCCAAGCCGCAACATGTTGTGCACTCTGTGCCAAATCAAACCGTATTATTATAGGCTTCCACCAAACTCATGAAATCTGCACTTTTATACATCTGCATTACTCATAATGTCATTTCCTTAACATTAATAACACTCTTGGTGCTCAATCAGTCAAACATATTTATGTTTGTTGTTTTAGTTTTCTGTCTGACTGACTGAAACAGGTCACAAAGAGGCTCTGCATGTGTTGGATGGCTGCGTTTACTACACAGCCACCTGAAAAGCAGTGTAGAATAATGTACTTATGTAGAATATATCAAACAAAACTACATTTGATCATTTGCTAAACATCTCTCCCAAATAATCATCCAATCACAGCTTAGCATGAGTAACCGTTTTTTGTCAAGCATTGAATTTGTACTTAAGGAGGAATACTTTGTAAAAAAATACTTTTGAGAGTGCTTTCCTCCCACTTTTCCTTTCCAAAATGAAAAATAGAAGAGCATATCTATCTCTACTAACCCAGCATTTCTTCCAAGGACAATTTATATTATGTTATTTTGTGGAGTTACCGCTTTTGAAAAAATGTCCATTCACAACCAGTATATTCACAGTGTAGGATTTTCCCACAATAGGCAGATTACGATCCATATATGGTGTAAATTTTAACCAGATTTCAGAAAAACTGATTGAAACTGTGAATTAATGTGCGTTTCCATCCCCACTATTGTTTTGCAAATATTAATAGTTAAAATTATTAGCATCAATGGAAGCAGTAAGTCAAAGCTGAAGCTATGGTGATGATGATGTGATGAAGAGAATGATGGACGATGGAAATAGAACCACTAACATCACAGCTTTTAGCTTTCGGAAGAGTTTTGATAACAGTCCTGTGTCAGTTGACATGTAAAGCTGCAAAGGGATGAATAAGATGATTTTCAAATCACATTCTTTCTCTATGTCATTTTATTCGCTATATCTGTTTCCGTTGCACTTTGAGCACTCGACATGCATCAACTTTTCCACCTCATCCAAAATGTTTTATGTAATATTTGGACTTTTTCTCCTCCAGAATTTTCAGTATTTCCATTTCATGAATTACACAATGTCTATCTATTTTCTTTTTTTTTAAACAGGAAACTTTTTGTACTGTTATTAGATGACAAACATCATACATGTATTTCACGCAAGTCAAATAAGATCCAAATGAAGTTGTCTCTCACCATGGACCACCATAAATCATTCTATCCAAACATAAGGTAACCAGAAAGAGGAAATACTAAAGTTCTCTGTTGAATTTTGGGAAGTTTACAGCCCTGCAACTTTACACAACCTCATTATCTAACTCATTAGTTAATGTTACAAATGAAAATATGGCCCATAAGGAACTCTGTCTTGCTTGCCATGTATTTAACAAGGTTATGTTGGTCTTACCTTTCAATTTGTCTTATCATTCAATACAATGCAATAGTGAACAGAACAATTCTGTTCCTTTATTTCTACGTTTCCTTCGTGGATCGTCATCTGTATATAATGCTATATATATATATATATATATATATATATATATATATATATATATATATATACATACTTTTTTCAATGGAACATTAGCATTAGTTTCCATCTTTTATTAGTGAAACAATGTGTCCAGCAAGTGCATGATTGAAATGTCTTTCCTCAAAGCGATTTCAGTTGAGAAAATTGATGGTTGCTGACTAGAAACTAAGATTGAAATCAAGGATCCATTGTTCTGAACATGACTAATAATTTGAAGTTTAGCAAATTCTATGAAGAAAATTTTCACCAATGGATGGATTTTATAATTTTTTTTTTTATAAATGTTTTTTATACACCAACGCAAGCGACTAGAATGTCTCTATTATTTCACCTGTGAGCAGACAGTTTTCTGCAGTAACACTGCGACATAATTGCCATTCCTTCCCTTCCACGCTGCTCTCGAGACGAGGGAAACGGTCCCCTGTAGCTGCGCCAGAGCGAGATGGAGGCGGAGAGGCAGACAAACAGAGAGACAGAGCGAGCGAGTGACCTTGGTAAAAACCATGAAAGAAAGAGAGAGAAGCTACAGTATAAGAGAGGGGAGGAAAAAACGTGTGACCCGGCTCCCCCCCCATCCCTAATCCTCACCGTCTCACACAGCTAAGCAAACCTCCCCCTTGTTTTTGCTCCTCGCTCATCACATAACTACACCACGGTTTTTGTGTGGGTAAAGAGGAGGAGGAGCTCAGTATCTGCTGTGAAATTGGTTCAGAAGAAGATTTTTTGTTTTAAAGTGGGGTGGTTTAAGAAGACAGAAAGCCAGGGAGACAAACCAACGAGCGTACGTACAGACTGAAAGTTAATGCGAAGTTGTGCGAGATGTTTCACAGTTCAGTGCTTCTGCTGAAACTCACTGCACTGCCCGCGGCGAAACAGCTTGTTCAGGGACGTTCATATTATAGAAAGTGTCCTAGATGCTTGTTCTTTGATATACTTCATTGGGTTCATTCTTCTACTACATAATTCATAGCCAGAGGCCCAAATAGAGAATGGCGATAAATCTGAAAATATTTGACCTGCATCCATCCATCAGTGGATTAATATAGTACCGTTGCGGCCGAGGTTTTTGAAAAATCATGAGAGGTAAATATACAAGTAAATACACAAGTAAGTACACAGATGTTTTCTGTTACAGTGTCTGACCTTTATAAAAGACACACCTGCCTAAAGACCTGAAAAATACACACAAAGAATAAACGCTTTACTTTCTATTCCTATTTCTTGCAAATGTCAATGTCTTCGACCTCTCAAAGGGATTTGCTTTACTTCTCTACATTTATTTGACAGCTACAGCTTGTAGCTCCTTTGCAGATTGATTTTTTGGCTCTAGGAATGTCAACGTCAGTGCGTGAGTCCACCACTTTGGTCTGGACTGAAGTACCGTAATGACAATTGGATGGATGGCTGTGAAATGTTATACAGACATGCATTGGCCTCGGAGCATGGCGCCCATTAAAGGCCACGTTGAAATTTGTGGTTTTGTGTAAACTATCTGAACAAAATCACAACATCTGGTACAGACATACTCCTCCTCATGAATTGTAATATCTTTGGTCATGTTTCATCCACATCAAACTTTTATGTTGTCCAATATTTTTGGTTGTGACACCAGACAAATAACATTCCAATCGACCTCAACCGCGCTTTGTGTTTCGTGATAATTAGAAAATGTTATCACGCTAACATGCAAAACTAAGATTATACACATCTATACCACTTGCTTGGCTGTATACTTATTTATTTACATATACTAAAGTCAGAATATAGGATTGATAAACATTTCACTGTCTAAAATATTAGGAAGTGCTACTATGGTAGTAGTTTCATGTGGTGCCACTTAAAATATCTACAGGATTAAAATGCTTCATAAAATCCAATGCATCTATACCTTAAATACAATGAGTACACAATGAGCAATTTATCATTTGGTCCTTTAGTAAAAGTGCTACCAGCTATTGTGTACCTAGTATCTAAATACTTCTTCCATTACTGGTTAATAATTGTGATTTAATTCATAAAAACAACATATAATATTGAATTCTAAAACGTGAGTACACCCACCTCCTAATTGACCATTACATCATTAGAGGACAGTTATTTCACTACACAGAAATTCAGTGTACCAGCAGAAGCTATCAAATTATCGCCTTCTTGTTTTCAGTTCAGTGCTTTGGCAGGAAGAACCATATCTCAAAGTAGATGAGGTGCTTTGGCAAATTAGCCGCCCCAATTAAAGCTTCCCTTCTGAGCAGAATAATGGGTCTATGTGGCCAATTAATGGTAAATAATACACCGTGGCATAACAGGGCTGTGTGTAAGGATCAAACCGTTGGCAGCCTGTGCTTTGGCTGTATGTCAGTGCGCCACGGAAGAGGAAAGAAGTTGCTATAGCCAAATAGCCGAGAATAGTACAATCATTTTTCCATTATAGTAGATTAGTGAGTTTAAAACTTTTTCGAGAAAACGTCTTACCATATCAGATAAACTGACGAATCTGATTCAGATCAACCTTCCCGACAAAATAGTTTCTGCAATACATTCAATACCTTTAAAAAATTGTAATTACTGATCCACAAAGCTAATTTTATTCCAACTTTGCCGTCTCTCTTTAAAAATGATTCTCTTGACCCAGATTCCCTGAAATGTTTACCCCCTACCTAGCTGCCTCTGAACTGTTCAGGCGAGGTTTCCCCGCTCAATTCAGCTGCTGCAGCTGTGGTATGAACAGGAATAAGAGGGAGAGGCAACGCCTGCAGAATGAAAGTGGCGGCGTATCTGCCTCGCAGCTACATATCCGAAGAGAAATATTGCAAAGTTGTACCATGAGAACTGATGTAGTAAGTAACTTCCCCCCTCCTAGATGAATCGGCACCCTTGTCATGCTCACAAAGCTGGACTGTCAGCGGGCTTTCACACTGATATTGTTAGTATGCAGACCATTAGACCAAGCCTATAGACATGGAAATGAAGTGGGGAGAGAGAGGGGAAAGAAAGAGAGAGAGATGGAGTAGGCTGTGTTGGCATGGCTTGGCCTCCGTCCAGCGTGCACACACACACACACACACAAACACAGGCTCAAATACACAAACATGGCCAGGGAATCGTCCAAGGTTTGTGCAGATGGGATATTACTCAGATGTACAGCTTTATTCAAAGGGCCCATCGACTCCTAACAAGAACTCTCAGGTCGACTGAAGGCCACCACCAGCCGACGCTTAGAAAAACAACCAAAGACGGTGTAGGCACAGATGCCACCAGATAGACGCACTTCAGTGAAGGATTTTCTTCATTTGTTATTCATGGGTCTAAAACAGTTGGAGAATCCCAAAATGGACCGACTGGCTCTTCTACCCAAATCCGACATGAACGTGGACATTTCAAACCAAACACAGGCCTGAGCCACAAACAGCCTCAAAGGAAATGGGACCCAATTACAAAAAAAAAAGCCTGTGGTCAATTTGAAGCAATTTTCTTTGGGTCCAGTGGTTTCAGTGGACACGACTTTGTTCAACATGCAGCCTTTGCATTAAGGCGTTATGTAATCCGTGTAATGTATTGTGTTTTTCGGGGCTCTTGTTATGTTTGCAATGTTTGGACCTACTGCTGAACCCATTACCAGAGAGTCTGGACCCAGACCTGCTTCAGATCTGCTCTGGTCCATCTGGTTTGTCTGAAAACCTTAAAGTGTTCCGTCAGAGAAAACAGGACAATCATACTTACAGGACCTCCATTTCAATCATGGGTGACACATTTCATATGTCCTAAAAACACGTCCCCAAATACTCGCATTGTGTTCCCATAACCCAGATCTAATTTCAGTTTGTGGAGGCTTTGAAAACAGGTCTCAGCTTCCATTTCATAACCGACTATTATTTGAGACACATTTTCACACTTTTGACTCTCTCTTTACCCGAAGGGGGATATAGACCAATTAGAAAACACAACTTAAATAAAAGCACTCCACTTTCTCTTTACCCATCTCTCTCTCTCTCTCTCGCTCTCTCTCTCTCTCTCTCTCTCTCTCTCTCTCTCTCTCTCTCTCTCTCTCTCTCTCTCTCTCTCTCTCTCCCCTGCTGGAGTGTAACCTTTGACAGAAGAACATACTCCAGCTTTCCACCGTCTGGAGCCAAGTACTCAGAGTCAGAGCAGAGTGTTGGTTTTGGCCTGTGCTTAGACAAGAAAGAACTGGGTGATGGGGGGCGTCAGACGGACAGACAGGCGGACAAACCCGACAGACAGATAGAAAGCAGGCCGAATGATTCAGCGATGACTGTCTTTTTAGGTTTAATTGTATGTGACTGACCACAAGAAGACTAATATGTTACTAACAACAAAAAACATGGCAGCATGATAATACAAAGGCTGGTTGATTTTTTTGGCATATAACAAATATTCCTATAATCTATGTTCCCTATTTTAATTCAACAAATGAATAATCAAACTAGAATTGTTCACATTTATATATAGAGCTTTAATAACTTCCACTGTCTACATTATCTGCATAATACTGCTACTTTCCATGAACATAATTAAAAAGGGCCACGGTAATATGAGTCATTTCAACTGATTCTATTGATTCCTCCTTGTCATGTTAAGTTTACGAGTGTGGATTGGATTCTCTCCCCCTCTCTGTCTGGAAAAAATAAATCTAATTAAGTTGATCAATAAGCCAAGTCATCAATCAGTTAATGTATCCCCATTCTTCATCCTACTGTCCCTTTTTGGGTTATTTCATAGTTATGAACTTAAAAAGACTTTCTGCAGCTTTTTTTTATACTCTTCATCTGAGTGAACAGACACTAAATTGGCCTTACAGCTCCCAGTTAATAACTCACCGATCTCAGCACTGCAGAAGAGCTGCTGTGGGTGTGCTGGGTGGCAGCTACATCCCTCCACGCGTTTCTCCATGCCTGCACCGAGCAAAAGGAGCACCCAGAGCCCCAGACACACACTCCGCTCCTGGGACACGGCCATGACGACTCCGGCACCCTCTGACCGCTCCGCTGCTCGACGAACGCTTGGCAGCCCCCTTCTGGTCCCGTTAAGTTTCCCCAGGAAAGGGCCCGGCCGTGAGCGGAGGAAGGCAGAGGAGGCTGTAGGGTTGAAGCAGTGAGACGAGCCCTGCCGAGCTGAAAGGCAGCTGTGGATAGAAATGTGTTCATAAGTTTAAAGTGCACCTCTGAATTCAAGCTGGAGCAAAAAGAACTTGACTCAGTTGGAGGGTAAAACGGCTGCTGCTGCTGCTGCTGCTCTCTTTCCCCTTTCTCTCTCTCACTCTCTCTCTCTGTCCCTCTCTGTAGACAACACACAGAGAAACTTACAATAGTTGGATCCCCTTACACTCTGGTCTTGAATGCTGAGAGGGTCGCACACAGGGAGCCTCTTATGTACTCAACATCTTAGGGACAGCCTCCTCAAATTCAGGAAAAAAAAACAAAACTTTGCCTCTTCTTCTACCCTCTTTTGATGTCCTCCCTATCCTTCCATAGGCGGCCGTAGGTGTATTTCCAGATCGTTGTGAAAATTGCGACTGATTGTTCCTCTGAAGAATTGCTGGTCGGAATTGTGATGATTTATGGGTTTCAGTTCAGCCCTGCAGTTTTTCTTTGTAAAGGTTAGGAGATTAGTTTTGTAGGACTTTTTGGAGCTTGTGTGATCATCAGTGCAGCATCTGAGGCATAAATATAATCAAATTTCCTTGAAAGGGAATAGGGAGCAAGTATTATATTGGCGGCAGATGGAGCAGTTGCATGAAAAAAAACAACAACAGCAAACCCCAAATTGAAAACTTGAACAACTATTTTTTCACTGCAGGACCTTTCCAGCGTGTTTATAGTTGTAGTTGTAGCCATTTAGTATATTTCATATTATTGATCCTTTGACCTCTTCTTCTTCTCCTCAGATTACAACACCAAGTTTCCCAGTTGTGGTGAAGATCGGACACGCCCACTCCGGAATGGGCAAGGTAATGTTCATTTGGTTTAATTTAAGTCCTCTTAATGTAGATTAAAGCTCTGTCTTCCTAAAATTAGTTCTAGTTTAAGTGCTGGATCTTAATTACATGCACAAATGTGTTTCAGTGAGTCAATAAGTGAATTTGTGACTTTGCAGTGACTATAATGAAACAACACTTCTGAATCATTTGTTTTGCAAACATCTCTGTAATAAAATACAGGGAATGAATAATGCTTTAAATATTTATTTCCTCAAACATCAGCAAAGGTGTAGAACTATTAACATTGTGAGAATTAGTTATGAACAGTCTTGTCAGGGCAGCAAGAAGCGAGACTGGTTAAAAAAAATAATAATTCTTTTGGCCAAGAGTTTGGACATTTATCGATTGACTGACACTGTTGTGTAGACTCAACTGACCCAAAGACAACAGAACAATTTAAAGGGGGCACAGCAATGAGTAGCACTGTTCCAAAATCAATGGAATGGAATAGCAGCTACAGCAACTATAAATGTTATTAAAGGTGATATTTATTCTCCTATTTATCAGACTACATAAAGAGTACATTTGTTTTTGAAATTGGGGCCAGCTGACTCTAGTAGTATAGGCCAATATAGGGCATGTCAGTATATATATATATTGTGCCCCATGTTTTCTCACACATGGGGCACTCAATGCCATTTCTTCATTGAAATGGAACACAATTCTGCACTTTAGGGCACCCAAGCAGAATCTCCAGCTCACCCAATTACAATGGCAACTTATGAGGCACTGTTCAAAAGTTTGGGGTCACTTAGAAATTTCCTTATTTTCGAAAGAAAAGCACTGTTTTTTTCAATGAAGATAATTTTAAACGAACCAGAAATACATGTGACTATTCTGGCTGCAAATGTCTGTTTTTTTGGTGCAATATCTACATAGGTGTCTAGAGGCCCATTTTCAGCAACTTCAGTGTTTTAATGGGTTTCAATGTGTTTGCTTAATGCCTCAGAAGGTTGATGTAATAAAATCTGTATTCGTTTTACAACTCATGGTGGTAAATAAGAGTGACTTTCCATGTAAAACACAAAATTGTCTGGGTGACCCCAAACTTTTGAACAGTAGTGTATATGAGGTCACTTCAATCCAGATTGTCACATATAAAGGCCCCTTATAAGGGATTTCATCCTGAGTTACTGTACCCCAATTACAGAACTTTAGTATGTTTTCTCCTTAGTGGAGGCATCTTAGAAGGCACTTTATCCCAGTCCAACAGTGTTGTGTTTGAATAGATGCCATTCAAACTGTTGGATCATTTAACACATTGCCATTGGGAAGCGTTTAATGTGTGCCTAGAGATAGCTGAATGGTTACACTAAACACGATCACATCTGGATCCACATTGTTAAATTGCACTGTGTAATGATTCCTCTAACTGATGCAGCGGCAAATGTCGCCATGACACGAACCACCTTTCTGCATTCATTCCTCGTCCTCTGCTTCCTTTTGCGACTGCAGCACACACCTCTTTTTATTCTCTTTCAGTCTTCTCTGTCTCCTCTCATGGTCGCTGTTATTGATTGATAACTGTGTTAATATTTTCCGGGTGAAAGCAGTCAAGTGTTTATCCTCGCGCTGCCACTCCTTATCGATCTGCCTCATGTCGTTCCCCTGAACTACACAGCTTGATATTGTGTTACTTTCCCTCTCTCTTGGATTCTTATTGGCATGTACCTTTTTGCCTTTGTCTGCCAGTACCCTTAAATCCCTGCATGCCTGTCATTTGACACAGATGTATTAGTGCTTTGTAGAAATCAACCCTTTTTGTCTGTCTCGCTGCATTTTTTCTTCTCTACAAGAGGAACGGTCTGAGAAAGACACCATAAATCATCATGAATACTGAGTAGGAGTACTTCTGTGATAGCTTCCACCATGTTTTTTGATGAAGGTGGCTCATATTGATGAAAAAGAGTGCAAGGAAATTGCCACAATCAAGCATCACAACCCAAGAGTTTAGATAGTTCAGATTGTTCAGGCTCTTTTTGAGTATGTCTATAAATGGTTCAACACTCTGGGGAATATGAGTCATTGTCTTTTTACTAAGACTGAGTCAATTGATATCACTCTGAGAATCTGCATTAGAATTTACATGGTAAAGATATAATATGTTAATAAGCTTCAGATGTTTTAATATTTGGTCAGATCCAGGCTGTTTCCTTGTTTCCAGTGTTTTGTGCTTACAAACTGTCTCCTTGTGGTAAAAAGAGTTGTACTGGTCTTTTTATCTAACTCTTAGCCACCAAGTATTTCCCCAAAATGTTTAACTGTTACCCCAAATTAAACACAGCTTAAAAAAATGAATGGTCAACATGTTTTATTCCTCTTTAGGTCAAAGTGGACAATGTGAGTGACTTCCAGGACATTGCAAGTGTGGTGGCCATCACTCAGACCTACTGTACTACAGAACCATTTGTAGACGCCAAGTATGATATCAGGGTCCAGAAAATTGGCGCTGACTACAAGGCATACATGTAAGTGTGTCCATGCATATACACTGTATGTGCTTATTTTATGTTTGTACCATATTGAATTCTGCTTTCAGATCAATGACATCCATGCTCAGGGGGGGCGGTGATATTTGTGTTAGTAGCACCTGAAAAATGATAGTTCTCTATGTCTTTTATGTTTGTTGTTTTAAGGAATTCTCTATGTAAAGCAAAGATCACATCATAATTGACCTATTTACAAGCTGCTAATAAACCCAATAACTTACAGCTTGTTGCCTGACTACACTGGCTACTATGTGCTGAAATCCAAGCTCTACTGCTACAAGGTGGTCTAGGACTATACGTATGTTCTACCTATTGAGATGTCTTTGTGATTTTTTGCTTTGTTTAGCAAGACAAAAGAAAGGGAAACTGAGAATTAAGATCTCTAAGCGTAAGAAAAGCATCTGAAATAAGGATGATAACTCTCCTGTAGCCAGATACTTTATTTCTGCTGGCCGTGAACCTGAGTCTTTAAAGCTACTGTTGACAAGATAAGGAGAGAAATCTTGATTTGATGATTGATGAAACTTGAAACTGTTTTTGTCTTTTTGTGTGTATTTTCTATATAGTGGTTCTGCATGAGTTGTGCATACATGTTTTTTGTATTCCTTGCTTGTAAATCTATCTATCTCTCTATTAAATCTATTAATCTAAAAATGCAATAAGAGAAGGTGATATATTTTTCTTACTACTATTTTTCTTACGAGTATTTGGCTTTTTATGATGTTTTGACGGTCTATTTCAGCTCGTTGTTAATCACTGGTATTGTAGATCCCTGGCTGCTCTTTAACAGGGGTCACACTATTTATGTCTAAATCTGTCCGCCCTTTAAATGAAACTCCTACAAGTGAATGGGTTGTGTCTCTAGTCATTTTCTCCCCCGTTTCTTTTCCAGGCGAACATCCATCTCTGGTAATTGGAAGAGCAACACTGGATCTGCCATGTTAGAACAAGTAGCCATGACTGACAAGTGAGTGCCGCTTCTACATTAGCGATGCTCAAGCTGCACACATATTACACTTGTGTTATGTCACAGTTTGTCACTATATAGTCACACAGCAGATTCTTCCAGCTGTATCCAATTCACATAGGAAAACACACAGGTGTTTAGAAATCCATGTTTTTTTTAGGGCACTGATGCTGCATCGAGCATTGATGTGTATTATACTGGATTATGTGTTTTTACATTAGTTAACAACATTAATAATGCAGTTTCATAGTTTATAGATTCATGTATTTTAGATTAGTAATTTGTTGGAGGGAAAGTCAAGCGTTGTATATACAGCTTTGGAAACAAATTATGTATTGGTTATTGGAGTTATTGGACCAAATATTGATTTCTGAACTCTTCTTAAGTGTAAACATTAGTATTATGTTGTTTTAAAATGAATTTGATCCTTGCATTGTTTGAGGTCTGAAAATATTGTATTCTTTTTTATTTTAACCATTTGATTTTTTTTCCAAATACATGCATTAAATGATAATATTTTTATTAGAGACTCAAACAAAAATGTTCCTTTAGCCCAAACACATACCTAGAAGTAATAAAACCAGAGTTGGCAGTAGTCTCTTATTTTTTTCCAGAGAGGTAAGTCACGTTCATGTCAGTCACGTTTGATAAAATAGTGTGCAAGAACAAAACTTTCAAACAAAAGTTCTGTTTTTAATCCCACTTCTCATTTCAACAGAACAATGCAAAAGATCCTACTCTTATTTACCTGCATATTAATCCGATTGTCATGCACTGCTCTCTCTGTGAACAGGTATAAACTGTGGGTTGATACCTGCTCAGAGATCTTTGGAAGGTTGGATATCTGTGCAGTCAAAGCCATCTGTGGAAAGGATGGAAACGACTACATTACTGAGGTGAGAAAATCCTAAAGGACAAAGATTGATGGATGGAGAACAGATCTGTCGAACGATTAAAAAGGCTACACATCAATCAAAAAAGTAGCTCTTTTATTTACGATCGCTGCATCTATTGACTTGTCTTTTGTCTAAAAAGTTGCACCATGTTGGCATCAGCCTGGAGGGGTTGTGTTCCAGAAATGTAATAATAAGGTCTTAAATTTAGCATGTGTGGCCTAATTTACATTGCTGCGGCCGTTAGATTGTATGTCTGGGAATAAACCAATTGAAGGCAACCTGAATACACATTATGAGTTTGATAACTGTATATGTGTCTCTTTTCCAACAAACTGCTCTGTCTGGGCCTTTTCCCCTGCATCTTGAACATTTTTCAGCATAATGGTTTTATGTTTTATAGTCAATAATACTACGGTTGTGAATAAGACATTAAAGTAGGAATGCACTCTGCTGTAATAATATCTTTCCTGAAAATCAAACGCTGTAGTGGTTATGTCTCAGTATGGAAAATGTCTAAATGGTGGACTGTGATCTCAGCCGTCAGCTTTGGAAATAACAGTTTACAAGGAAGATTACATGCAATGACATAGAATCAGACTTTATGATTGACAATGTGTCATTGTTTAGTAGAGCAGCATCTATCCACCTTTCTCAGTTGTAGCCGTAGGTAGCAGCACCCAAGTATAGACAGTGTAACACAGCTGGTGGAGTTAAATTTGAAGAGGCAGATCGAGGGCCGACAGCTCATCTCACTACATTGTTGTCAGGTTGGTATCACGGAGATTGGCTGCAGTGGCAGTGGCCAGGAGGAGTTTCTGGGCACAGGAGAAGCAGAAGGGCTCAGTTCAGGCAGGCAGGACCATAGAGAGGTCTGAGAGGGAGGGTGGACAGACAGAAACAAGTTCCAGAGAGACAGTTTCATGTTAAGACAAGGAGACATGTGCTAGAGAGTCAGAATCAGGCTAAGACAGGTTCAGGTCCAGACAGAAACAGATCGAGGTTCAGATGGACAGTTACAAACTCAGGCTCAGACAGTAAGTAGACGTTCAGGATCATACACACAAACAGTTCAGAATCAGATTGATAGAGAAAATGTTCAGGTTTAGGCCCAGATAGAAAGACGTGTTCTAAGGCATTACACTACTATTGCATTACTTTTAATTTACTCTCACCAAAATACCTGGAAATATGGATTTGGCAATCTAAATATAGCTCACCTTTATTGTTGCAAGTTGCAACAGGAATCTTGCTGACAAGTTTCCAAAAAGCTGGTGATTCCACTGAAGAATCTCAGAGCAGGAGAACGTTAATTTTGTCTGTTTTGTGGTTTTATCTCCACTCTCATACTCTGCTTACTTCCTTGTTAACTACATGTTACTGTGGCACCTCTGTAAATGTTAAATTACTGCTGCTATTTCAGGAAGTCGACAGTTATTTAGGCGGAGCACACGAAGTGCATTTGACTATGATGTTCTCCAGATCCTCATGTTTCACAAACGTAAAGTAATGAACGTGTGTCCTTCTGGAGAACATGCTATCCAGTGTTTCATTTTCACATTTCACTGCTACTGATCTTGCTGTGATTTTATCAAATTTGTATGAAGAAAAACAATATAAAAGACCACTTCAATCCAGGTTAAAAATGCATTGTAATGGGCGTTACTGACATTTGTACTGAAGAAAATATTACCTTTATTTTCCTGTAATGCCTTACATTACTGCGTTACAGCAAAAATCAAAGCATTACAGTAATTTATTACTTTTGTAACGTGTTACTCCTGACTGCTGGCTCAATAAGAAAGGAGGTCAGACAAGAAGAAACCAAGAATCTGCAAGAAAAATGGAGACTCTGGACTGGATGACTGCTGAAGTGGCTGATAGTGGTGTCTTGGGAGTGAATAACTGGAGAACGAGCAAGACACATTTGCACTGACGATTCCCGAGTTGACATAAACTCAAAAAATGATGAGACTACAAATGGCTATTTCCGGAGTGCACCAGGGAACACTACGAGGAGACAGGCAGTAGGTTAGAGAAGACCAGACTGCAAGGAAATAGGCGGTAGCCTTTGAAGTAACCGGGCAGGAACTAGAAAAAAATGGGAGACACAGGATCTGGAGCGGGGACTAATTTGGCCAAAGGATTTAGCTGTTGAGTGGCCAAGATTTATGCCAGCTCAAGATGCAACTTACCAAGCCACAGTTTGTAGTGCTGTAAAGAAAGCTGCTTCTCTCTGCTCTTTGCTAGTTGCATTTTGGCAGCAGAGTACAAAGCCACTTAATGAGCTAGATCAACTCAACCTTCTCATCTATGGAAGAAGCTGGGCCAGAATTCTCATAACTATCAATTTTTAACCAAAGCGTAGACAGTGATACTCCACATACATGGATAAAAAAACATTTTTCAATCTGAAATCAGACATTTTCACACATTCCCTATGCCGTGTCTGTCCAGGTCGTGGGGTCATCCATGCAGTTGATCGGTGATCACCAGGCAGAAGACCGCCAGCTCATCTCAGAGGTGGTGGTGGCTAAGATGAACCAAACGCTGGCTGCCAAGGCATCAGGTGCTTCCCGCTCACCCGCTCGCTCCCCTCAAGGCCAGAAGCCGACCACTGTGCAGCCCCAGCAGGTAGAGGTCGAGTTCAGTTACATACAATCTTATTTTAAGGTAAAGTTTGACCTTAAAGTAGGTTTTTCTGTCTGCAGGACAGTGGACAGTTCACTGCTGATTCTTTACCAAAACTTCTTACCCAAGTTGTTCTTTCTCTTCCCCCTCTCTCTCTCTTTCTGTTTTTCTTTCTCTCTCCCACCCCCTCACCCTCTCCCAGAGCGCTGCCCTTAAGGAAGAACTGGCCGACGCAAACAGGACCACGGGCCAGCGTCCTCAACCTCAAGGTTGTCTGAACACTGTTCTCTATTGTAATACAAGTGCTGCCGCTGGAGGGCCAAAGCATGTCTAGGAAACACTCTAAATCACTTGGGACACTTCACTCTCAAACACCCTAAGAGAATTTTTTTATCTGAAATGTATTAAAAGTATGAAATATTTGAAGGGAAAAAAAGATTTCTCTTGCTAAACAAGTACTGCCATCACAGGGAAAAGCTCACTAGGAAAAGTTTTTTAATGGTTGTTAAAGGTAGATTCCACTATTCTCTGGCTGTTGATACTTTGGACACAAATGCAACAGGGATCACTTCCACAATCATAGATCTATAACGACACTTCCTGGATGCGTCTGATTGGACAAACACTTTCCATGTGTTGGGCTCTGATCTCCGATTTCAAAACTGTCCATTTTTTGCTGATTTTTTTTTTTTTTTTGCTCAATTAAGATATAACAGTTCAATACTTCACTAAATAGCGTTTCTAAAATCATTTTGGGTGCCGAATAGGCCATGCAGTTTCTGAATCTGTCTTTAGTTTAGAGCTCCACCAGCTAGAAATGGTCACTAGAAGGGGGCGTTCTTTAGGCTTTTTCAGGTCTCCGCTCCTCTCCCCCTCACATTTCCTGTGCGTAAACTGGAACGCTACCTGCTGCTGATTGGCTGGAGTATTGTTGTTGGCTCAGTGTGAGCCACTGTGTTTGTTTCCTATTTAGAGTGTGTGTGTGTGTGCGGAGGGGGCTGTCTGTAAAATGCCAAACGTTTCTTTCAGCACACACACAGAACAGACAGCTTGCAGGCAGAGAGGAGATATTTGGTGAATTTGACGAAAACCTGTACTGGATCGGTACAGTGGATTATACCTTTAACTAGAAATAATGCCTTAAATAATAATAATACACTGAGGGATGAATAAAGGGGTTATTTTACTTATTGGACCTCTGTAGAGTTGTTCACATCTGACTTACAGTTTAAGCAAAAAAAAAATGGAGATAACCCATAACCCTAATTACCATTTCATGTGTCACACCTGTTGTGTAATCTGCCTTAAACTGATGCACTGTATCATGGCTGTAATCTGGGACCAAGAATAGAAAAGTGCCACCTTTGTCTGTATCAAACTCGTGACTTTCACCTAGATTAACAGGCAAACATGCACTTAGCCAGCATGTCGCCATTAATTGTTAATGTGATGACATGTTGTTACAGGGCTGACATGTTAAAACTAAATGTGCCTGATAAAAGCCGTGGTAAAAACCTGCCATAAACCGAGCCCTCTAGTAACAGTGTTATGTCTGTCTGTGAGTGTGTGACCGCATCATCATTATCTTGGATTAAGTTTTTCTATTTTTTGCATGGATGTGGCCAAAGCCTCTAGCCTAGTCCATGTGGTGTTTTAATATATTTGCGCTGATGTTTCAGGATCGCTGGCTTTTTATGCTTTACAATAATTGTTGGCAGTAAACATGTGTCTACAGTGCTGAGATGAGAAGTTGCGAATGTGCAAATTACATTTGAATCTTACATTAATATTGATTTTCTTTGCAGTTCATACTGGATAGAACATATATTAACCCTGTGGAAAAAAATGAGTGGATAGTGGCAGACATAATCTTAATTATAGGTGACAAATAATCTATTAATTTTAATGTATTCTTAAATGTGCTCATTATCACTGTGCTATCTTCTGGTAAGCTGAGTTGGATCTATCCTATCTTCTGTCTATTTAGTAATTAAATGTGAATTCTTCACATCTTTAAATCAATATGTCTTTATGGTGCAAATCAGCTTCTGGTAAACAAATTGATTTCCTTCTTCCCTTCCTTGCAAGATCAATCTGCATGTTTTGTGAATAACTGCTTGTTGTTCTCTTTGATTGCAAATTAACCTCCATCATTCTGTGTTATAATACCTGAGACAAGACAAAGTGGCGTTATATGGTACACATTACATATTTTTCTTGGATATTACAAAACCTGGTTGCATGTTTAGTGATGAGTTTCAAAGAAAATGAGCACCTCTTTCTATCTCTGCATGATCATTCCTTATTTGTCTGGATCCAGACAGTTGAAGTACTGATATCTGCATCATCCAGCTATAAATATAAATATAAGTCTATATTCCTGAAAAGAGAATCAGACTAGTGCAAGCAGAGGTTAAAGCATTTACCTGCAAGGCTGAAGTACCCCCTCTTATACAACTCTCCAAAGTGAAAAGTCTAATCTAATAACAATTAAAAACAGTTCTTGTTTTATTAAATAATAATAATATAACATGAATTATATATAACAAATATTATCGATAATTATAGATAGATAGAAGAGTAAAGCACATTTCTAATAAAGCTATAAGACAGTAGTTCAAGGGTTGGATCCATGCAAATCCCTATTGTGTCACCTTTACAAATTATGTTATACAAATGGTATTTTCTTTGGTTTTTATGCATCATGAGTTCCAAGCAACCATTGGGATGCTTAATGACAAATTGATAAAACATAAGACTGACAGCAATGGAATGAATTCCCATGAGGGCTTTGTAGTGGTCCAATCATGTAAAAATAATAACATACTATTAAGATTTATAAATATATAAATATAAACGAATGCATATTTTACAAGTCTTCAAAGAGGCTTTAACATATAATTTACATAATCCTGCATCCAGGAAAGTGAGTAATCTTTGTGCAGTCCTTGGAAATTCATCCCTGCCTAGTCCTTTACTACTTAGCATGTTTGTGCTTCGTGACTCGTGGCTTTGTTGCCTGTGTTTGAATCACTGGGTCTTGATGCCACTTTTTTTTTTTGGTTGTGTCATCTTTCCTTTTAATGTTCACTTCCTTTCATTCTCCTGCTTTTTTTTCCCTTTTCTGACATTCTCTCTTTTCATCACCACACTCTTCCTAATGGTCACGTGACTTGGCGTGCATAAAAGCAACTAACACTTGGCATGACAGGCGGTCGCCACTTCTTCTACTCTCTCTGCTGAACTGCTGCCCCCTGCTGGCCACCGCAGTCCAAACATTCAGACTCTGCTTTGCCTCAGTCCGTCCTAGACACACGAGTTCTCTGATGGTCAGGATTTCTATGAATGTGATAGGTCATTTTCTGAATGAGCATGTGAAGGCTCAGGATCCATTATCTGTATCATGTTCTGCTTTGGTGTCTTGATGAGTGTTACAGACACCTGGTTTACTGAAACAACATGTGCTGGATTGAAAAATAATACTAATTTTGCTTTATTATTTTACCATGTTGTGTATATTTTCTACGCTCTGCATTTTTGTTGTTGTGCTATATAACATCTATCTAACTATCTTCTCACAATCCCTTAGGTGCACCGGTGAAATCACAGAGCGTAGACCAATCATCAGAGTCAGCTAAGAGAGTATCTGAACCAGTACCAAAGCCTGGCCAGGCCCAGAAAACTGGTCCGGGTCAAGCCCAGAAACCGGCTCAAACCCAAAAGCCGGCCCCGGTCCAGAAGTCGGCTTCAGTCACGAGGCCTCCGGTGCCGAGGCCCCCCCCCACCGATGAACAGAGCCCCGTCCGTCACGAGGCCAGCCCCGGATTCCGCTTCCAGCCCAGCCCCGGCCAAAGCTTCGCCATCATCCCCGGCTAAATCAGCAGCAGCTCCAGGCTCTCCCAAAACCAAAGCAGCAGCAGCAGCTCCAGCTCCTGCCCCAGCTCCAGCCCCAGCTCCAGCTTCTCCCCCAGCCTCTCCCAAAGCCTCAGCTCCCACCACAGAGCAGCCCAAACTCCAGCCTCAGGGCTCCCCATCCGCAGTCCCAGGCAAACCAAAAGAGCTGCCCCCCAAACCCACGCCACCCGCGAAGCCCATCCCACCCGTGCGCAGGAATTCCAGGCCACAGCTCCAGCCAAAGCCACAAACCACGCCTCCTCCCAAAGCTTCGCCCAAATCCCAGCCCACGGCCCAAGCCCCTGAGCCCGCCGAGGCCTCGGATGCCGCCCCTGCCCCGGCACAGGTCCAGTCCCCGGCCAAAACCAGCCAGTCCCCGCCCAGCGTCCACTCTCCAGCCAAGGCTCAGGCCCAGGCCAAGCCGGCCTCCCCTTCCCCGAACCCCGAGCCCGTCCCGGCCGAAGCAGCGGCGGCCCCCGAAGAGGCCCAGGCCCCCGTGGAAGAGCAGCCAGGATCTCAGCAAAAGACCCATCCTCTACTGAAGTAAGCGCCATATTATCAACGCACTGTTGATAATGCAAAGACGTGCATTTTCAATGGGTCATACATACTTTGTGTTAAAAAACAAACAAAAAGCTCCTGGTGTCATAAGATAATGTACTGTATGTGAGTGTATTCCATGATTCAATGGCATATTACTACTATTTGCCACATGATAATTCATTATTATTCACAATTTCTGCTCATAAAGTGTCTTTTAATGTGACAGTTTTCCTTTTATTTGTAACATTTTGCATCACTACCTAGCGATCATCGTGCAAATACAGCTCTGGAAAAAAAATAAGAGACCACTGCATTTTGTTTCTGAAATCAGCATCAACATTCCAACACATGAACACCTCATTCTGCTTAAAGAGGCACCAGGAGTGGAATAAAGTCACCCAAGAAGAATGGTAAAGACTAGTGGAGAGCATGACGAGATGCATGAAAGCTGGGATTAAAAAATAAGTTATTGCACCAAATGTTTCTCAACTCTTCTAAAGTGTAAACATTAGTGTTATGTTGTTTTTAAAATGAATTTTATGTTGTATCTTTTTTTGTTATTTTGACCATTTGTCATTTTTGAAAACTAAATCTGTCATTTATAGACTCAAACAAAAATGTCCCTCTTGCCCAAACACATAGCTATAAGTAGTAAAATCTGAAAAACCGATCATTTTGCAGTGGTCTCCTATTTTTTTCCAGAGCTGTACTGCAGTTGACATTTCCCTGTGTGGTTTTACCCCCTTTACTGTCTCTTTTGCTGACTCACTTACGAACCCTAACCCCCCCCCCCCCCCCTTCCTTGCATCCTGTCATTCCTTCCCTCCTCCCTCGACCCCCCCCCTTCCCTCTCTTTATCCTCTCATCCCCCTTTCCCAGTAAGTCCCAGTCCCTGACCAATGCCTTCAACGCCTTCAGCGACTCCTCTTTCTTCCGCGGCGTCTCGAGCTCCGGGGGCGACGGCCAAGAAGAGGCGAAGGCCGAGACCATTCGCAACCTCCGAAAGTCCTTCGCCAGCCTTTTCTCTGACTAGACACAGCCAAACCGTAGTGAGCCCCCTCCTCCACCCGCCACCCCCACCCCACTTTAACCATCGGCCAGTGATGACTTGATTGACATTAAGTGTGAACCAGTCTGAGATTAAACTTTGTGTGTTAACTGTACTGTATTCCCCTCCATCCCAGTCCCTCTTCTCCTCCACTTTGAGCTTCTCTGTGTGAGTTTACCAGTGAGGCCCCGCTGTCCGTGAATGATGCTGTGTCAGAATAATTGGACTGAAGGAGTTACGTCATTGATATAGAATAGAATAACAAAATCTATTTTTTCCCCAGACTTATGGATAAACTTCAGAGGTATATAAAAAGGGCAAGACTATAGATGGGATGTACAGTATAAACATATATACAGTATATAAACATATAACTATAAAGGGAAATAAGCCAATAATAGTAATATATATATATATATATACATGTATACATATCTAGTAGCGCTTTTCACTTAGCTTTTGTCAGTGACATAACTCTTTCATTCAGTGGCTGGATTTATACTCATTTTAAATATACTGATTGATTAAATTGATGGTTCCCCCTGTGGTTACAGTATTCCTCAGTGAATCAGTTTTGGTCTCTAAGTAGGTGTCAAAGAAAAAACGTTTTTTTCTTGTGTAAATCCAGCCGTTGTGTCTCTGGTCCTTGGGCTACTGGGCTCGTTATTGACGCATAGTAGCACCTTTTTTTTTTTTGGTTTTTATTGTTTTTTGTTTTGGTCTAAAAAGCCTTGAATTTCATTGTTGTGTGGGGGAGTTTGAAATACGTGTATGTTCATCTGTGTTCAATTGTTATGCATGGCTCTTCCAAGTGGCTCATTGTGACTTTTGGAGCAGAAGGGAGCTCTGTCAGAGCCTCGCCCTCTGTTTGCCTCTCTCTCTAGATGTTGTAGCCTTATCGTGGACATGTTTTTTTCAAAATCGCAGCTACGTTCGCTAGCTGTGCAGACCTGAGTCTATTCCAACTCCGAATCCATTCGTGTACGTCAACCAAGATCGATTGGAGTGTGCCACGTGAAAATAAATCAATCCTAAAAGGTAGATGAATGGATTTCAAATAGTACAAAAGACTCATGTCTGTTGCTGTGACTGGTGATTTCTTGTTTCACCTCTGTATAGATCTATCAACAGTATTGTAATTTGTTGATTATTCTCATTGAAAAGACATTGAGACAGTAGTGCAATAACACCTCGACATGACTGTTGAGTGCTGTCACCCTATGATGAATATGAATATGACCATCCATACAAGACCTGTGTATCTGTTAAATACTTTATTCTTACATTCCCTTTAAGGTTCCTTTTCAGTGGCGACTTTCCAGGATGCTTCTTACTGCAGTAGGTGGTTGGGTGTCAGATTATACCATATTACAGTGGGGTTTTTTTTGTTTTTTTGTGATTAATCCTATGTAAAACACAGGGCTGAATATAAGTCAACCTGGAATACACCCAGTAGTGTTGAAGGGTCATTTTCACTTATGTGTAAAAGAAAAAAAAAATCTCAACATTTAACAAGACCTGTCTGCTTATCCATCATCCGTACTATGTTGCAAGTAAATGATAACATGTTGTATATGTATGTATGTATTTATGTATGTATGTATGTATGAATGTATGTATGTATGTATGTCATCTCAGGAGTTTATTTTTTGTAATATATTGATCGATTTATTTATTTTTTGAGGCTCCATATTTATGGTACACTATATATTATTTGTTTTGTATTGTGTTTTCATTTGTAACGCAATACTGCTTTGCATGATCTAGTGATTGAAAATGTTTTATTTCTCTACAGATAAAAAGTTAATAAAGATGTGGTTCCATCATTCCACCGATTCGCTACTTGAGATTCATGCTGATGGACGTGCCATTTTAAATAAGGGACGACGTTTTCTTTGCAGCTTTGACCGTGCATACTGATGCTAAAACCAGCACTAGACTTTAAATGTTGCTAATCAAATTGCACATCTCTCATTAATTGTCTACCCATTTAGGTAAATGTCTCTAGCCCATAAAGATTATTAGCTTTGGCCTTAATATTTCGTGTTAGGAATTTTATATTAGTGCAGCTTCTCTCTGTAGGTTTTGCTTCAATATTTATGTCAGTATAATAAAACCCATTGAGCTCAGGATCCTCTTTCTTGCTCTGACATTTTTTTAATACCAGAATAATAGAAACCAAAGCAGTTATACTTTCCAAATTATTTCCTATTCTATCAATATCAGAAAATGATGACTTAATTAGTAGAATTTTTTTTATAATCATGTCATTATTACACTGACTACAACAGTCTGAAGTAATGACGTAATATAATCTGGTTTAAAATAAATCTAAACATACAATCATGCATCCATATATGAAGATAGACTGTTGAACTACCTGTAATCAGCCAGCAGGTGGCACTGTAAAACAAAAAATACCAGTAATAATACTTCAGCTGCAAACACTGGTATTATGTGATATTTGATTCACAGTACTACAATTATTGTTGCCTTGTAATGCAATATATTAATTTGCATGTTCGTGTGCTTGCATCCATGCAGTGACATCATTATTGGCCATTTTTATATGCTACTAACAACATTTTTTAACCTAAAACACCCACAAAAGTAGGTCTTTTTTGCTTTATAAAGAAAAACTAAGCTTTACTCATTTGCTAAACTAGAAATGAACAAATGCTTTCACCAAAAAAAGTCAAGGTTTCATCTCAACTGAATCAGTACCCCATCTGAATGGTGAAAATACAAGAACAACCTGTATCTGCTCCATACTGAACCTGATTGAATGAAACAAGCGTATCGCCAACGTCTGCCTTTGCAGATGAAGTGAAATGCACACCATCAGATATAGCCTACATTGTTTGCAGACAAATATGTGAGACGGAGGAGACACGCTCTCTTGGTTTTTTGGTCCATGGGACGAGCGAGCCAGCAGAGATCTGTGGGAACGTCTCCATCACGCTGCTCATAGGGACTTGTACGTAGGCGGTTAACGCACCAATACAAGCCTTTACTAGCCAAAATCTGTTTGTCTTGGTGCTCATCCCGACCTGCTGGAGCCAGAGAAGCGCAGAAAAGGAGGCTAACGGAAAACCGGGGAGTGTGGGCGTGATGAGGAAGGACTCACCAGCATGTTGGTTAAACATGGATTCTTATTTCATCAAATATATATTTGAGGATGTGAAAAATGTGATCATTCTGACCTATTTCTGGGAACCACTATGCCAACACTGATTTCAGACTGTAGATTTTGATCCCCCCCCCCCCTCCTACGCCTGAAAAATTAGATGCTAGTTCCTCTTTATAATAATGATTGTGTCATAACAGTGTGGGCGAGTCTTGTAAAGACACAGAAGCACTTTGATGATGAACATTTGTTAGATACCAGAGCTGCAGTTTATCCCCCGCCCCAAGAAATACCGCTGGGTCTCAATTGTATAAACAATTAGAAAATTATTGCTTGGTTTTGTTTGTCACACACACACACACACACACACACACTTTTGTGGGTGCACTCATGGGTGTCATTCTCTTTACTTCAGCAAAAGGAAATTCTGCGTGGGGAGGATGGTTATGCATGTGAGACAGTGAGAGGATGAGTGTGTGCATGTCTGTAAATAACCAAAGTGTGCCGGCTGTCTTGGTTCACAACATTAACTCATGATATAGCAGAAACATAGCGAAAGTAGAGTAATTTAACTACTTTAACATTTTGCTGCCTTTAGAACTGTGATCACACAAGAATCAATAACTTCCTGAACAAAACGTAGCTTGATTGCTGAGAAGTAACACTGTTAAAGGATTTGTTCACGTTTCATTTTATTTTGTCATTCATTTTCTATTACGCTTAAATTTGGGGGGATTAGAATATTATCATATATCATTATAATATTATATTACCATTTAACCATTGGAAACTTTAGATTTTAGGTGTAAATCTACTAACAACCGCCCAGGCAACACAAAAATACCATTAATATGCATGAGATTTACACACTGTTCTGTAGCCAATTATATATTAAGCTTGTATTTCCTTTATATACAGTCAAGCAGAAGCATCATGCAAATGATGACATACAATTATTTTTAAAATGTATCGTAATTCAGTCCTTTCACCTACTTGCCCATCCGCCATGCAGCGGTATTTAGGAGCTTCGTGACTGGTCAAGTGACACTTGGACAAAAATGGGAACATTTATTTCTTCAGACTGACCTTTTAAGTTGCGGAAAACATTTCTTCACCATGTTTCTGTGTGCAGCCAAAAAGTTGAGACTAAATCAAACCAGGACCTTTCGGCTTGTGAGGAAAATATTTAATAGTCAGCAATGCTGCATCTCAGTCTGACATCAAGTTTGATTTTATTATAAACAACAACAATTATTGATACTGGGCTACATCTCAAGCTGTCACTACTGGCATGGGTAAGGTTTACAGCCTCCATTATTCATTTTTGATCTTGTGAAAAGCACTTTCTAACCAATGTGTTGTATATAATTACAATAAAACCTCAATGTTGTGTAGTAGCAGAGGTGAAAAGATTGGCCCAAAAAGCCTCTTTTACTAAAATGAGTAAATGTCACCACACTGTAAACACAACTTTTTCTACCTTTAATAGGATCTATAACCTGCACAACCCACTTGAAAAAGACATGAAACTTTTAAAAAGAAAAAAAAAATTGAAATAATCTGGCTGCATAAACATGCACACCCTTAAACTAATACTTTGTTGCAGCATCTTTGGCTTTTATTACAAGATCAGTCTTTTTTGTAGGAGTCTATCAGTGTAGCACATCTTGATGGAGCAAGTATCATCTCTTTCTGCTCTATTTGGAGCTGTTCATAATTCACTCCACTCTGACTAAGTTCCAGATGAAGAAATACAGCCCCAAAACATGACGCTGCCACCACCATGTTTCACTGTAGCATTGTTTTTGCACCAAATATATATTTTGGAATTATTTTGGAATTAATCTGCAAAAAGTTCAACCCTGGTTTTATTGGACATTTTCCCACATGCATTTTGGAGATTTCAAGTGCTTGTTTGCAAAATTAAGTCAGGCTTGGATGTAATATCCACCCTGCTCCATAGCCCAGACATGTGAAGAAGAGATTGTTGTCACATGTACTACACAGCAGCCAGTTCTTGTTAGATATTCCTGCAGCTCCTTCAATGTTGCTGTCAGCCTCTTGGCAGCCTCCCTGAACCGTTTTATTCTCACCTCATCATCAGTTTTGGATGGACGTCCTATTCTTGGTAATGTTACTATTGTGCCATATTTTCTCCACTTGATGTGTTCCATAGTATATTTATTTCTTGGAAACTCTTTTGTATCCTTCACATGACTGATATCTTTGAACATGCTTTGGAGGTTCTCTGTGGACCATGACATGTAGCTCCAAAAATGACAGGAAAAGCTACTAGAACAGCTGAATTTTATTTGGGGTCAATCAGAGGCACTTTAAATGGCGACAGGTGTGTGTTGACTCTAATTTAAAACGAGTTTGAATGTGATTGGTTAAATCTGAACACAGCCACAGGTATAAGAGGATGTGCACACCCATGCAGCCTCATTATCTCAGTTGTTCTTCACCTCTGAAAGATTTCAGTTGTTAAATAATTTTTTACGATCATGAAAACTAGCATTTTAACAGGAGTTTATAGACTTACCTATCTCAAGACTCATTGATGACCTCAGTCTTCATCAATACCACAATCATTTCTACTATTTGGTGGAAAGACAAGATGACATTTTCAACAGAATATTGCTTTTATTTATTATCTATTTTATATCTTGGAAAGCAGAATAAAATAGAATAGTAAAGAATGGAACGACATTGGCTGACGGGATGGAAATTTGTCTGTGGCTTAATCTCTGTGGCTTGATTTCATCTGTCACTTTGTTTATATAAGAATAATAAATGCGCTTGGAATGAAGGACTTCTTGAATATATTTTTGGATGCCAGAGGGACTTGACAGTTCCTTCCAGAGCTCAAAGGTTGAAACTGGCTGAATGCGGATGAAAGTGAGGATGGGAGCTATCACCCAGGATACTCCTCTCTTTCTTCCTTTTTCTTTCTGTGAAAAAGTTGGGTCAAGGACTATTGGGGTTTGGCAACAATTTTGCTTGCCATTGACACGATCCTAGAATGTTTTAGATCTACAAACACATTTCTCATTTTCTCATTTCTGTAAACCGCTGTAATTATTCAAGGATTTGGAGTTTCTTGGTTGTACTGCTGTTCCAGAATGCATATAAGGACCACCACTGAAAATCCTGTATCTTGAGATAACAAGAGGTTATTTCATTAAAATGACTTGAAAATTTGGATTTCTGCGTAGAGGTTTATGGTTAAAAATAGAGTAATATTCAGAAATACATGTGACTGTTAAGACCTCCGTAGTTCTCTATTTGACTATGAGGGGGTAGCCCTACAATCAGTCAACTAACAGTAACACAATCCCACAATTGAGAAATTACGTCTTAAAATAGTTTGACATTTTCCTCTCTGCTTCACATTGGTACAGTAGCAGAGATGTATAGAGATGCCAAAGCCAGTTGGTTTAGCTTAGCATATTTGGCTGTGCTTCAAACACACATCTAGTATATGTCAATCACACCATACCATAAGTGAAACACTGACGCTGAAATGCTCAGGGAAGTGGTAACACCACATGCACCTGTGAGGAAGTCCTTTACCCATTGCAGCTCAGCATTTGCCCCATAGCATTCAAGACTGCACTTGCGAAGCCTGTGGGTACTGTGTTTAAAAGGTTTTCCCCCTAAATGTTTCCTCTGACAGACGTCTTTTTTTTTTTTTTTTTTTTGCAATTGATGATAATTTCTATGAAATCTTCAAAATAACGTGGGATTCCCCAAGGATCAATTTTAGTACCCCTTCTTTTTTGTCTAATTTATAACTATCACCCCTTAGTGATGTCACCAGGAGACACGGCATCACTTTTTATAGATGATGGCATACATCTTTACCTGGCTGGGTCTCCTGATGGCACAGGATCAGATGATTCCCATTTTAGTTGTATTTTACATTCCATTGTTTGCATGTTCAGTAGTAGTTGTGTGCACATATGACCCGTTTTTGGGCCAGTTGCAGGATACCAATAGATGTGAAGGTAGAAGGATGTATATCTGCACACTGCATTGCAGCTCCCATTATTTAGCATTGACTACAAAACCAACATTTCAAGCCAACAGGTTCGTCCTCAGGCTTCCATGACAGAGAGAAGAGTATAAACTAATCAGGCTGTAGGACATTGAATCAAAGAGAAACATTCAGTAAACAATAAAAAAAGAGCAACACAGAGACATCAATGATCTATGAAAGTGAAACAAATCTAGAACATCATAGAAAATTGCTCACATTTGTGCATGGTAGTAGCAACTACCACATCTAAAACGGCTGTCTGACTCAAATAATATACAAATATTTTTGGATGACATTTCTAAACTGTAAACCAAAGCGGAAAGCATTTTGTAAAATACATCCCCGTATGGATGATAGCAGATGTCTACATAATACAGTTATCGGTACACCAACATGTCCAAAAACACAAGTTTGTTCAAAAATTTTGATTATTTGTTAAGTTGTAGCATGAAAGGAAGAAAATATTGATTAGTGTGAAAGCCTGGTAGGCAAAATGCAGTCGACACAAAGGTGTTTCAACGCAGTTAATTTTTCGTATAAATGTCATAAATATGGAACCATATTGACTGTGTGCTGCCAATAAAAATCTTCCAGGACATCTGCTCCCATTATTATGTCCTGGAAGACAATATAAAATAGGAAAGTGTACTTACTGCTGTAACGCACATGCACAAGTACTCAGGCTGGACAGCTTCTCATCAATGTGATATTGTAACGACCCTGATTGATAACTGACTTGCCTCAGTTTTCCAGTTGCTGTGGTTAGGGTATTTGGTTACAGTCCGGGGGTTTGGTATTCAGGATTTCTTCCCACCCATCAGAACTTTATTACTGATATCCCCTCCAGAAAATATTCTTGCAAAAACCTCATGCTTTTCATGTTTTTGGTAACCCCTTAATCTGTGAATTTGGACATGATATTATTTGCACATTGTAAAGGATGAAAAAATCCTGGTTCAATCTGCTGTAAATATGAAAGTTTAATCAACATCTAAAACAAATTTTCATATTTGAACTATTTTTGAACTTTTCACTGATGACCATAGATGTTTAATGGAAAAATAATGGCATAAAAAAGAAATACTTTGAGTACTTTATATGATCTGAGACGTTCATCCTGTGTCCCTTCTTCCTTGGGAATCTATTTGTCAGGTCTGTTCCCTTAGTTTAACCTGAATGTCAGAAAACTTTTAAAAGCTATACCAACATAAAACTGACATTTTATTTATAGAGAGACTGGTTGCAAAAATAAATTCCCTTGGACTTACTCCGTGCCAACAAGAAAGAAACCTTGGCTTAATCTCTGACACAAATCTGAACTTTACAATTATGTAGGATTTGTTACCAACTATGCTTTTTATCCCATTAACATATGACAAAAATGAAACAGTTTCTCATTTTGAATGACACAGAGCGACTAATACACACTTTTATATCAAGCAAGCTGGACTATTGCAATACTCCCCTATCCAGTCTATTCAAAAAAAGTGATAAATCAGTTACAGCTGGTTCAAAACTCTGCAACAAGGGCTGACTAGGACCAGAAGGAGCCATTACATCTGATTTAAAGTCCTTACTTTGGGTTCCTGTCATTTTTGTATTTATTTTAAAATTATTTTCCTTAGAACGTTGTGGTTTTGCAACACGTCTCACACGTTCACAGTGTATGAAACAGCATGGCACCCTAAGGTTCTCTGGCACGTGTCTGTTTTCACTTTTGTTTTGCCGTTAAAAAAAATTCTATTTAATTGAGTTTATTAATCTAATTGCAGTTATCTCCTAGTAACATATTAACAGATTGATGAAGTGACATTTTAACTGTCCTACACAGTGGAACTGTAACAGCTTCTAACCTGAAAACCTCTGCTACTGCTGCTGGTAGGTGTGAAATGCATTCTGGGATACGTGCCCCCCAGGATTGGAGTGTTGAAGCAAATTGTTCTAGTTGCCAAACTGCGGAATTGGAGTTGCTGTTGATGAATAGCAGAAAAGGTTTTTTCTCCTTTTCCCCATCCACTATCAAAGGGAAAAGGAGCAGCTGTAAAAATGGTGGATAGTTTCAGAATTTCAGAAACTCTAGAAGAGCTGCATCATTCAAACTATTCACTAGAGGTTACCCACAAAGTCTCTGGTGCATGTTTCACAGCGCCTTTGCACAATAATCTTTCAGGAAGTCACCATTTTGCCTTCAAGTGCCACTGAGCGACTCTCATAGGAAGGTGCGCAAGATTTCTTATAAGGAATCGATGGGACGAGGTCAAAACCACTGCTGTCTACTGTTGGGGCATAGTCATTTAAACTTTAAACAGTAGATACACGTCTTATATATCAATGGCTTATTCCACCTTTTAACAGGTAATATGGTTTTTGATTAATCACTAATCAATGACCATGATCATTTTTGCAGAAATTCTGAGTTTATAATGGGAGCCTATGGGAGAGAATGTTGGTGCTTTAGTGGGTAACATCATATTTGTAAATAAACTTGTCCTGATTCTCATAATGCGCAATAATTTCAATGGGAAGCCTCTAATTGAGACCATGTCTGTCTCTGCTCTTCATTGACTCTTAATACAAAGACTTTCAGTGAGAAGCAGAACAGACCTCTGTCTGTTGCAAGTGTCTCCAAAATATTTACTGTAGAAACACCAAATCACACCAAAACCTTTGTGAAGTCCTTACAGTGATGATGGTCCATGTTATTTTCTGATAGCAGCTACCGTTTTGTCAGTCAATGCTTAAATTGGAGACCAGCGCAGAGGGAGAAAAATGCTGTTTTTCTCCACATTTCTGCCTCTACCTGCAGTGCGGCCATCGTCATTGGCAACCAGCTCACATTGCCGTGGTAATCTTTGAGGCTCAGGCAACAGCTAATTAAGATGAATAAACAAACACCTGGCGCTGGATAACATCTTTAAACCCAACCCATACACATATGATGAATCAGACTGACAGAATGTAGGTCATCTTAACGTTTGTCACCTTACACACACACACACACACACGCACATATATATATATATATATATATATGGAAAAAATAAGAGACCAAAATTATCGTTTTTTCTGTTTTTACTACTTATAGGTATGTGTTTAGGCAAAAGGAACATGTTTGTTTGAGTCTATAAACTACTGACAACATTTCCCCCAAAATGCAAATAAATATATTATCATTTAGAGCATTTATTTACAGAAAATGGCAAATGGACAAAATAACAAAAAAAGATCAAATGTTTTCAGACCTCAAAAAATGCAAAATTCATTTTAAAACAACATAATGCTAATATTTACACTGAAGAAGAGTTCAGAAATCAATAACCTTTATTTTTAGTCACAGCTTTCATGCATCTTGGCTGTTTTTGGTTCATCTAATCATCTAACAGTACCTCTTTAACACGATGACGTGTGCATTTGTTGTAATTACAGTCACTCAAGCAGAATTAATGCATTGTGTAACTAAAATATAATCGTTTGAATAATCGTGATTTCGATATTGAGCAAAAATAATCGTGATTATGATTTTTATTTCCATAATTCTTCCAGTAGCGTAACGTCTTACATTTTAAAATACAATAATTATTATTGTAATGTAACAACTTACTTTGAAGTAAGAGGAACAAGTAATAAAATAACACATTTACAGTCGTGAACTGCCTGACACTGAAGTTTGCTTCCCTTATCTCTCCCTTATCACAAAGTGAGCCCACGTTACCGGGTAATCTGATGCCTGCGCGCGTGTCCTCGGGATCCCGGGCGGCTGTGGAGGAGGGAGGAGAGAGAGGCAGACACACCGACCACAGCAGCAGCAGCAGCAGCAGCAGCAGCAACATGACCAGAAACCTTCACAGAGACCAGACCTCACCGCTCTGACGCCGCCGCGCTCCCGCCGCCGTGGAAGCGACGACACGCCGCGACACACCCGCAACTTTTACAACCAGCACCGAGCGAGGACACCACCCCCTCCTCTACTATAACACCACATAGAATACGAAGAAGAAGAAGGGGGAAAAAAAGATAAAAGAAAGAAACGGCAGCCGGTGCGCGTGACTGTGTCCCGAGCTCGAGCTCCTTTTTTTTTCATTCAGGTCAGTCACCTTCCACTCGTTGTGCCGCGCTGCGCGTGGGGCCGCTGGCTGAGCTACGGCACCTATTTAATGCACTTTTCACAACATTTGACGCTTTTTTCTCCTCATTTCCTGAGTAAACCGAGTCGTTTAAGCCATGTAATGTGTAAGTGGAAACCCTTCTAGCAGTGTGACAGATAGGGGGTGTGGAGGGTGGTGGGTGTGTGTGTTTGTGTGTGTGTGTGTGTGTGTGGGGGGGGGGGGGGGGTGCGGTCACAGGACTGACAACTGGCACCCAGTCAGGTGTTGGTCCATAGCTTCTGTGGTGTGAGTGTGAGTTTGACATGCAAACATCAGGCAGAGATTTCTACCATCAAAGTGGTCAAGGCTTTACAGGTGAGTATATGAGATGTTCATTTCTTTATTTCTTCCTGCATACACCTGTGGGTTTTGACAAATGCTTTGTCACCATTGGCTCCTTTTACTCGCCTTTGTTTGACTATATGTCAACGTTCTGCTGTCACGTCCTCATCCTTCCCTGTCATGTGAGACGGTTGCAGATATTACACAACATTTCATTTGTGTTCATATCTTGGCCGTGACTCAGCACAATGTGGACACAAGCTCGCGAGCCAACACTGATTTTTCTTGTTGAGGTTTTCCTGGGTGACTGCTTGAAATGGCCTAACGTTGTCTCATGATGTAAAGAGGACTTATCAGTTTGTCGTAGACTCAGACTGTCACTGCCAACAGTGAGTCAGTTTTTTTTTTTTTTTTAATATGTTGACATCTTTTTTTCATCACTTGGTATGAGATTCATGTAAATTGGCCGAAAACATAAACTGAGCAATCAGGGAGAATTGATAAATAATTACTTTACACATCCAAAAACTCAATAGTTTGACTTTTTTCAGCCGATCACTCATGCTTCTCTGTTTTTTTTCCCCGTTTTGTTGTTGGATTGAATGATCGTCTGTTTCATGACATTTAACAGCGCTGCAGTGTTTTTGTTGAATTAACATGTACACCATTCTTCTAAAGTGTGTGTGTGTGTGTGTGTGTGTGTGTGTGTTATATCTCAAAGTGTTTTGCTCACTATTCTAAACAATCCTACAACAAATATGAATTTGCTTGACATTACATATCCATTTAGAAATTTAAAAATGAGTTTATCAAGAGAAAGATGATCAGATATTTGATGTTTTCTGTTTCTAATTGTTATATATGGCAGTTCTTTGTTTTTGCTTGATGGTTTTCCATTGCTCTGATTTAAAACATTGCCTTTGGCTCTTGGAAATAACTACAACCTTTAATAATTTCTCAAGTTTTTACAGACAATACAAGCAATAAAGAAAACAAATCAGTAGATAAAGCAATCATGAACATGATTGGACTGCATTGTTACACATAAATTAATGCTATCGATTATCTGTTTGAAGCTAATTTGAAGTCTCTGCATGTTTATTTTAATTGCGTATTGACGCCACCTAAAACCAATCACTGCAAGGAGGATATGAAATCAGTTCATAGCAGCTTTGGTTTCCATTAACGTAAGTTAGGCAATATGCGCTGAAATGTGCCAAACCAAAGTTAAAGCTTCATCTCAGTGATAATTAAGTAGAAATCAACATCTCTGTAAAAGAAATAACATATATTCCAAAATGGTAAACATCTGACAGTAAAAAATAACAAGAAGTTGACTTTTACAAGAAGAAAGATGCTCTCTGGCCTTTACAGTGAATCAATTCTCCACAAAGTTATTAAAGGTTAAAATGTCACTACTGATGTAACATGGCTATTTAAAATTAGGAGAAGTTATGATGAAGTTGAGCAATAATCTGTTTTGGAGAAGTTATAAGTGGTGCTTTCTCACATAAAGATTCTCCTCTGTATTGATCTCATAACATCCTTGTCACGTTTTTACGATCTCTTTGCCTAACATTTATGGGTAAATACATTTGTTTGGCCATTACCAAATATTTGTCTTTTAAGTGCCCTGTTTTGGCAGCTGTTTGAGTTTTGTATCTTCTGTGCACCGAATGTTTTTATCGTTGGAATGTCTGGTTATTTTAATCGCTCACAGGAAATTGTTGGTAAATTTATCCTGTAATATCTGTGTGAGCGTCTTAAAATCTGATTGACTGAGTGTGTTGATAGAGCACCAGTCAGTGATTAGTATTGCTTATCATGTTATATAATTCCCAAAGAGAGGTGTGTGTATGTGTGAATGATTTGGACTTTGCTCTGTTGTCATAAATGAAAGGAGTGTCTCCAGATACCACGCAATGTTTATGTTACCCCTCAGACAGCCTGAAAGTCATTTTTAGTTCTCTGTAGACACGGTAACTCCGAACAGTGTTTTGTTTGAGTTAGTGTGAAGACATAAGTCAGCTGAGGTCAGCAGCAACAGTTGTTGCTGGTCTCAACAGTGACTTTAAGGAGTTATATATATGAAATATCCAGAAGAGGAATGTATACTGCAGATGAAAAGAATTATGACTCTCGTTTCTGTTAAAAACCTGTAGATAAAATAGATCAAATGAGCGTGACACGCTCCAGTTAAACCCACAGACAGTTAACGTACAAACCACTTTTCCCTCCGCACCACCAACATCCTCATTTTGTTTGCTGTAATTCATTTATTTATATTTTTTCAGGAAAAAAAAACCTCTTGATTTGGTTCCATCAGATGGCATCAGGCCTATATTAATGCTGTTTATCCCTAAGTCATTGATTTGTTTTTAGAATAAGCTCTAATTATTTTATTCAAGGCCAAACATGTTACCACTTATTGTCGACTTACAGCAACATTTCGGCTTCAGAATTGGATTTCCTTTGACAGTAAACACATTTTTGGTCCCCAAGCAGATTGTTTGCTCTTAAAAAAATTCAACTCTAATCTAAAAAAAATCAAATTAATCTTTTATGTCTCCGTCGCACCTCATCAACCCACAATGTCCTCTCTTTTTTCGCTGCACAACACAAAATATTTGCAATCTGAACCGTCGTCCTGCAGCAGTGTTCTGACTTCATGGTAATTAATGAGGATCCTGATTTAGATTTGTAGTATATCTTCAGCCGTATCTTAATTTGACACAGTACTGTAGACATCTTGATTAATCTAGCAATGGCTGCAAGGTGTTATCATTTTTAACGTGTGAAGTGTAACACATTGCTTTCTGCAATTTGTTTAATTGTGTTTTTGGCAACATGTTTAGATTTATTTGATTTAAAATCTAAGACAGCCAACTGTGTTAATTCTTTTTATTATAGTTCCGCTCACTTTCGCTTATTACGTTTACCACAGATTTTGCTCAACAAATCAGCTGCCGTTCAGATTTTCTTTACCTCAACAACAAGAAGACACAACCACAACACCTGCCCTCTGAGGAATGATTCATATAGAAAACAACATCAAAGTGAGTTCTACTCAGTCTTAATCTCTTTCTCTCAAAAATAAGCCGTTCTGATCCTTCAGCTAATAAAACAAATGTGCAAGCTGTTCAGCATCACATTGATCACTTTAACCTCCAATCCTAGTCACCTGCTTTGGATTCAGTGCGTAAAAAATAACATCTGACCACAACGCCAGAATACTAATGAAGTTGGTCCAGGCAAGATCTTTTTTTAAGAATACTGGAGGTAAAACAGACATTTTTAATTCAGACCAAGTTAAAAAAAAACAGCATTCAGTTTGTCTGTTCTGGTTTGGAGGGCTCACCATGTACATAAAAACAACTAATTCTAAGGTTATAAAAGCACAATTATTCTTATTTTGATTGAATATTGAATTACATAATAATTAAAACATAACTATGAATATTATATTCTATTTCTGCAAAGTCTGTCTACTGTCCTGATAATTCTTAATGCTACACCTATAATTTTTAGACACATGGTCCGCTGTAATGCAGGACCCCAAGATCAGGTAATAATTTAGGACCTGCCTTATCATTTCAGCTACTACTACGCTTCTCTCAATATAAATGTGTCATAAATAAAAAAAAAAACTAATGCATAAATAGAGTCCACTCATACAAACACACAAATACATACTAATACGAAGAGTTGTCTTGCCAACGCACTTTGACATGGATATTATTCAACAGACACTAAAATATCCAGCAACCTTTGCCCCAAATTCCATTTTAGAAAGATGTGGGAGCAAACAGCGGCGCTTCAGGTCAAACCCGCCATCTCTAATGGGAACTTCACACTGACTCAGACTTAGTGGGCACAAGGTTCTGCATCGTTGACTGGACGTGGTACTGCTCTAGACGTCACTAGTGATGATCTACATAACCATTCCTTTCGATTTTCAAAGGCACAATATGTAGCGAATTGAGAAATGCTCCTGACATGGTTAATCTTACAGTAATACGTGAGGTGTAACTTGTGCAAAAGTGTTGCTAGCATGTGTATATATGGGGAAAAAAGGGTACATTGGAGGATACGTTTCAGAGAAGCATATAGCATGTCGCCTCGCCCCTGTCCCAACCAGGGGTGGGCAACTCTGGTCCTAAAGAGCTGCTGTGGGTGCAGGTTTTTGTTCCAACCAAGCAGTAAGACACCGGATTCTACTAATGAAGATCCTTAGCAAGGGCTCTAGTGGTTGATTAGTAGAATCAGGTGTGTTACTGCTTGGTTGGAACAAAAACCTGCACCCACAGAGGCGCTCTTCGACCAGGGTTGCCTGCTTCCTACCTAAACCTTGTAACAGTCGATACGCCGATGACTACCTCTCTTTCCGGCCTACTGGCGGAAAGACTCTGAATGCCTCCAGTACACATTTGCTTATTTTTGATTTTGGATGGACGCTGCCGTTCAACCTCTTCAAAAGCTGATCTCTAACCACACCATCTCAACCATCTTATGTGCAGAAAGCTGAAAGCTTGACAACGCTGCCAGGCCTAGTTAAGGTTAAATCTTCAGCCAACTTTGACATTTATTTTTCTCATTTCACATCTACCTTGCAACTCCCTTTTTTTAAACAAAACAACAATTTCTTTTGCGTAGACCTTTCCCGGCACACATGCTTCCAGTACGTTCTGTGAATGAGAGTCACGTCATCACGTGTTGTTTTGTTATTGTCCTGCCAAACAGCAGCTGAAGCCAGCACACTCCCGTCTTTTCCTCTACACTTCGAGGAACAGGGCATGACCCTTCCCAGATTGTTCCTCTCCCTCTTCTCGCTCCCTGTCTCTGCCCAAAACACAAACTACGTACATCCTCAACCGCTGCGATGTCTCTCATTCTCATACGACTCCGACACCTTAGATCACACTTAGAAGAAGTATGCGGGTTGCCCCTAAACTACAAGGAATTCATGCTGTTCACACCTGTGGTCACACACACCATGTGTCTGCCAGTGTTACACCATGGCAAGTGTGACGCCTTGACAACATGCACCGCTCCTTCGCCTCCGTCCAGTGAGGAAACTCTTGATGCTCGAGGGACTCATCAACCATTAACTCATAACTATTTAGAGGAATTAGGGGAAAGTTCGTGCCCCTGGATCATTGTGAAAACTACAGATTCCCAGAGAGCAGCACATGAAGCTGACTCACACACACGTACATGCTACAACAGCGGTCGCCACCCTAACCCTAACCCTAACTATCCCACTCCCTAATTCTCCTCCAAATATTAGCAGCATGATGTATCTGTGTCTTTGTTCACATCAAAGGGTTCGATATGTTTCTTCAGAATTCCCCAAAGTGCTTTATCGGCGGAGTTCAGTCACCCTGTCGTCCTGTGATACAAGACCCACCCCATGTCCCAGTCGTGTAATGAATCTGACAGCGATGTAGAACATATCCTGTGCATCAGCGTGTGTGCGTGCGTGCATGCGTACATGCGTGTGAGCGTGTAAATCTGGCAGGCTCAGACCTCCCATTACAATGGATAATTAAATTCTGGGACAATGATCAAATGACGGATTGACAGATTGACAGTTAGATTAGCCCTTTTTGTTTTTTAATTGGCATAGGAACAAATTATAACGTCGTAGCTAAAACGGTGAACGTTTTCCGACATTTTGACTGTTGAGATGATTATATACAATAAACATGTATGATTTGTGCATGATGATGAGTGATTTGACAAAGCCAGGCAGAGTATTTAGAATCTGGAGATAAAATGAAGCACCATGTGTGGGGTGAATAATGGGAATGACGTGTGATAGAATGTCTAAACACGCAGAAAACAGATGATTGGGATGAACCGGGAGGTAGAAGGATACAGGAGGATTACGGTGAACTCTCAGAAAGTACAACCTTTTCTTTTTTGTCCTTGACTCCCGAATGTTCGAGCTTCACTGTGTAGAATGATGTGTGTGCAGAGTTTGACACTGGAAGACCGTTTTCACATTCATCTGCTTAAAGCATGAAAGCTTCTTTTCTATTTAAAAAGCTAATTTTCCACAGCATGAGTGTGATCTCTGACAGGATCTGTGCAGAGGTGTAGGCGAAATCCTGACCTGACGACATCAAACAGTTTTTAATGCAAAGAAGTTGTTCAGCTGTTCTTTAAAAACAGGAAGTTTGATAAGGGCGTAAATTATTCATCGGTGATGTGTCTAGATCTTTTAGAACTCTTGGTTCTTTTTTATGCGTCTCGATGACTGTTGTTTTCAGCACCTGTGGGAATAAAAATGAGAGACGAGATGTATTCACAGCATGTTGACAGTAGCAAGGAAGGCTTATGTATTGTTTTTGGCGACGATGTCAGGGAAGGATGCCTTGCATTTCTCAGTTCCAGATCAGAAATGTGATGTCTCTCTTTACGTTTTTTTTTTTTTTTTTCGCCACCACCTAATGAGGAAAGGAGTAGGCGTAATTGTAGGGATTTTAACAAGATATTTGAACTTTTTTGTGGAAAAAACCACATATCCAAGCCATTGGTGAACATTTACCAGACAACTCTTGCTTATTCCACAATACATACTCACATATCCATCACGTATAGTGTGTTTTCTTGGTATCTAGTCAGTTGTTTGTAATCAGTTTCTCTCTGGCTGTCAGCTAAACTACAATTTTTGCTGCTCTAGTTCCATTTCCGCTGGCTCACCAATAACATGATGGTGATGACTACTTGAGGGAGGGTAGCAAGCGACCAACAACCGCATTGCCTTTAGACTTCACACCTTTAATGTGAAGTCTAAGACTTCAAAGACAATGTTTGCACTGAACACAAACACCAATTCATAGGTCACTGCATCGGTTCGAATGTTGCACTGCATTTGGGCAGATATAACAGGCACTTAAATGCATAACTTGATGTACAGAAAAAAAATCTCTAGACTAAAATATAAAAAAAAACACATTCTATGATCTGTTTTTGTGTTTTTTCTCCCACAGCTGAGGTTTGTCAGATGTAGTTTCAACATGTGCTTGAGGTTTATTTTTCACCCAATACTGTACCTTTTTCACACTGTTAAACACAATGGTGGAACTGTCATTGTGTATATGCAGCTGCCACCTGTGAGCTAGGTTTACCTTTAAGTGGCTTTGAAATGAGCCATAATACTGTCATTTTACACAGGAAAGGTCTATACCAACCTCAAGCACAATGCTGATTTTCAGGATAACTTTAATTTTTTAATCCCTATTTCTTTGTCCATATTTGTTCATTCCCATATGGTCACGTACTTAGGTTCCAAGGCCAAACCACTTCTCTATTGTTCAGCCTGGGAATGTACAAGATTTAATCAAATCTGAACACATTTGTGGCCACAGACAAATATTTCTGTAGGCCTTGCACATTATGTTCTACAGTCGTGGCACCCTCATGATCAGCTGTCTTCGTTTTTACAGTTAAAGTGCACATTCATCAGTATTACTATAAGTGCATGGGTAAGCTGTAAAGGCTCATATAGGACTGTTCCTGTCCCTTGGTAAAATTAGCAATTAAAAGTAGCTCTAAGATTGATATTTTGCGTTTATTCTGGTCAGAAACTGATACCCTCCAGTAACCGTTATATTTATGATTTACTGCGTCACTGACGCCACATCGACGAGTGACTGAGTGGAGGGAGAGAAGTGCAACCAGCGAGGCATGATGTCGCCTGTCAGAGTGAAGCAACAGGAAATCTTCTGCATCTGATGTCTACCACCTTACACACACACACACACACACACACACACACACACACACACACACCACACATAACGGTAATAGAACAATATTTTTAAGCACATGGGCGCACAAACAGAAATATATATACAAGTATATATAAGTATAATATATTGTGCACAATGCACATAAAAATGAGGATTAGAAGACAGGCACGCACACACACACATACGCACACACACAGAAACGTACATGCACAGACCACATGATAGTTAGCTGTCTGAACTTCTGCTGAGCCCAGACTCTTGTCAGAGAGAGAAAATGTGTGTGTAGTTCCCTTTCTATGGGTCATCACTTCCTGAGGAAAAGCATGACTACACACACACACACACACACACATGAACACACAGTGGTCTCGTCTCATCTCATGTCACTGCCACTGTCACTTAGCTGCTGGCCAGTCACTGTTCCTGTTAAGCTGACTTTTAACACTCACCATTTAAACAGAAGAAACAAGGTGAGTAGACTATACAACATGTGTGTGTGTGTGTGTGTGCGTGCGTGCGTGTGTGTGTGCGCGTGTGTGTGTGTGTCACTGTCATTGAAGGCCAATCTGCTGCTATTTTTGCTAAACATTCTTTAGACTAGGGAGCTGACATTTTGGGCATTTAATTATGGTGGTGGTGTATGGTTTTCATGTTTAGCCTTTTAAGAGTGGACATCAGTACTTATTAGTGAGACATTAATGAATCAAGCACTTGGTACACACACTTTTCTTCTTTCAGGCACTCTATCATCTCATGAGCTGGCTTGTGTTTGTGTGAAAGATTAATATGATATTTGGCAGCACCAGTGGGCTCAGAAACCTGTTACATAGTTTTACATTCAGGTTTTTGTAAATGGCTCCACTCTTAGTGCTCTTTTGAAATAAAAATACAAGGTTTAAGTTAGAATTAGTTAGAATAAGTTGTGATATTTTAGAATCAAAGTATATCATATTATACTATAATCATTCAAACCTGTGTGACCTGTTTGTAAAATATAGTAATTAATATATCGTAAATGCCGAAACCACATTTTCTTTGTCCCCTTCAAGCTGAACTTATGTTGACCTGATGTTTATCACTGTGCCACGTACCTAGCTCTGGAAGATGAAACACAAAAATTTGACTGAAAAAATCAAACAGAAATCAGAGAAAGATTGACTGGGAGCAGTTTTACTCACAACTGTGCCAAGCAGACACAGATTGTGGTTTTAAACCTCGCACAAGCTTTGAAGTTTCATGATTAAATTCGCTACCAACCAAGCAAGTGGGTTTTCAGACGTGAGAAGACTCTCGATTCTGACAGGCCAGACCTTTGGCTGACACTTTGGGTGCACTTGGTTTTCCATTACTCACCTGTTTGATCATTTAGGCTCGTTGAAGACAGCGAGGAAGGGCCCTCTTGGTAACAACAGAGTAAAAGGAAATAAAAAGCGCTAATTTCCTGAAGAGTGAAACAGGATGGCGATCTGCACTACATGCAGCCTTTTATGCCCCGCTAGTGTTGATGTTTGAACGCTTGTTCACTATCTTTATTTCGCAAAATCAGCTGCTCACAAATAAAGGAACGCACCGTCACCAACCATGAGTTTTCTATTGTCCCACAGTTTCCTTGTGCGGGACTAACTGGTTGAAAAACCAAGCTCACTGAATCTTTTTCAGAGAAATTGCGGGGACCGAGGCAGACATGCAGGCGGGCACATCTTTGTTTTAGTCACTGAAGCAGAACTACAAGCTGTTTCACATGAAGAGGTCAGGAAGTCACAGAGCTCTGTGCACTCACTCTCTCTCTCTGTGTCACACTCACACTTTCATATGCACAGGACTATAGAGATAATATATAGGGCTTAAAAAAGTAGGAAATTGCACCTTCTTCTAGGAAATACTCAAACTTGTCATTTGTTTTCAGGATGTTTTAAAGAAACTTCCGACGTGTTCAAATAACTTAAATCAACCCAAATAATTTCAGACAAAAATGAATTCAGATGTTAATATATATTTCCAACAGTGCTTTTCATCAGGGGAAATGATTGTGAATGTGATTTGACACAGTGAAGCACCAGTGATACAATTTTCACCCATAGAGCGGGAGCAAAGCACAGAGAAGATAAAGCCTCTGAATGCAGTGGGGCAGGTTCTGCCTTTTGTCTTTGTCTTCTGACGATTCTTCTTTGTGCATTTTCTATGCTTGAGTGTCAAAAAACTCCTACTGTGTAGGCGCCTGTGACACCTTACAAAGAAATGATGATTCTGAATATTTCCTGACTACATACAGGGTGTATTCTGTGTGATTCTTTTTTTTGCATTATTTTATATCCATTGCTAAGCTGTTTTCTTTATTAATACTTTCTGTATATAAACAAATTTTTAAAAACGCCAGTCATTTAAAGTTTAACGAAACTTAAAAGGGATAACTTAGATATTCGAGAACAGATTGAACCATGCAACGTATACAAAAATTGAAGAATTTCATCCACTTTCTCTACTGAAATCTGATCCCCCGCCTTTTGCTTCAGTCTCTTCTGGACTGAATCACTGCCGTTGTGAAGAAATATGAACGTGGAAAAAGTATTTCATTCGTTTTGCAACTTTGTCCCTGAAGGAAAGATTTCACATCTCGCTGTTAGAGCTCTTAGTTGGACCCCTTTTTCCCTGAACTGCTGCTTTCAGGCTGGGAGAGCAACATCATTACCACTACTAAAGCTAACACCACATTATTATGTTGGAGTTTAATCCCCCAGCTGGTGTGGGTCAGCTTTTAATTTATCTCATTTCATCTCCCATCTTAATATCACTTTCATCTTCATCCGTGTAAATGGTAGCATGCTGCCGCTCCGTGTATGTGTGTGTGTGTGTGTGTTGGCTCACACACTGCACACTATCAGTCTTACTTACAGTAGCTTGCCAGACCTGACTGAAGGTTTACCGTTGGCCTTTTGTTATTATGTCATGTCTCTGAGGCAATAGCTGATAGAAAGTACTCCTACACACCGTACCCTTACCTGGAAGACAAGTTCTGATGTGGAAATCTGAGAACTGGCACATGCACATGCACACACCCATCCGCAAACACAATACACACCAAAAAGCCTTACTAATCACCTGCCGCTTATTATAATGTCTAACAGATCGTTTGCCCACACAACACTTACAGATACAAACATGTTGAATTCAGAAAATTTCTCCTGTCAGGAGAAATGTTACAGCAAAAACAAGTTTCACCTTTGATTTTGACATGATTTAAGCACTTTGTTGTAACGCATTTGTTTTTTTTTTCTTTTCTTCCTGTGGTGAAAAGCCCCTCTGAAGACGGAGCAATGATTTCCTAAACGACGGGGTTTTCTCAAAGCCCCTTGAGTGCAGTTTGATTTCTTGAAATAGTCCAGGGACTTGCTCTCTGTCACCCCTCTCACTTTATCTCTCGAGCTCGCTCTCCCACTGGATTTCTGGCTCCACAGATGTATCGATGCCAACCAGGACGCAAGTTGCCGCAAAGCTCGCTCTATTTTAGATTCGGATCGGCTGGCGACCGGCCAACAAATGGAAAAATAACTAGGTTTCTCTGGTTATTAATAGTCAGCATTTTCCCCGGCAGGAGCTTCCAAGGCAGTGGAAGCTGCAGCCTGCAGACACGCACGCACACATGCACACTCTCGTTTCTCTCTTGTTCTCAAACAATGTCACAGTCAATGTGAATTTTAAGTGGATCCCCTACTGGTTTTCACTGCCACATTCCAGACAAGAAAAAAAATAGGAAACAATAAGCTGAGCGAGGAGGATGTTTTTTCCATGGGGGATGTTTTGCCAAGTAATTTGGAACCATTTTTATACCTGGTGTTACTGTACCATCTGAGTATTCTTTTTTTAGTTTTGCCCCGTTGCATTATTCATAGCCTTCTTTTATTGCATCAGGCACTCGAGGTTGATTAGGGGAGTTTTATTTTGAGATTTTGACGTTGGTTCCAAAGAGTGTTTTTTGGCAGGCCAGCTGTTTCAATTCACAGAGAAAAGTCCCTAACGAACATAAGACCCTGCATGCATAGAATGAGCAGATTTGCTCCGGTTTGCTTTGCTTAAAACTACAGTGGCAAGCTGTCTTAAGAAATGATTTAAACTGATTTGATATTCAACTATATATGCTTTAACCCATTCTTGAGGATTAAAATGTTGGGATAATGGTCTCATGATCATTTGTTAACATAAGAATATAGCCAATCTTTGCCAATCTTAACTTTTTTTTTTCAACTTTATTCAGCCTTACCTTTCAAAACTGCATCTTTGCTGTTAGTTCCTTGAAAATCTGTACTTGTTTCTCTTGTAATAATTTCAAACAGCTTCAAACAAGTTGCTTTATTTGTAGGACCTGTGGTTTAGAGAATATTCACAAGCAAAGCGACCATAAACACAACAAATTTCTACTATTTCCTGCATTACCACGCAACCTTGTACAAACCGGCCACTGATTATACAGCATTGATTTCCTTTTGTGTGTACTGTAGTAAACTCAGCATGACTAGACTTTGACCATCTCGGCCGACTTCTCTCCTCCAATGTCCAATCATCTGAGTTAGATATTGTAAAGGTTTAACATCTGAAAAGCTCCATTCATTTGTGAGCTGAATATCTAGTTGGAGTTATGTGGTAGAAACCTGTTACTGAGATTTTTCAGGTCAAGTTGTTAAGTCAAGTTATTAAAGGATATGTCTGCTAGTATTCTATACAGTCAACAAATCCTATGAACTGAATTCCAGTCTATGAAATTAAATTTTATTCTTCCCGGCTGTAGAACATAAAAACTGTAGGTTATAAATATTTTTTTAGACTAGAGGAGGAAATCTGTGTAAAAGCTGAAAATTGTCCATAATAAATAAACAACTTACTCCTGTTATCTATTATTTGGTAAAAGCAAAACAAAAAAAAAACTACTAAAAAAACTACAGTGCCTGGCTTTAGAAAATAAACTTTGACTTTTGAAACTTTACTGTACATTTATGACCAATGTCAAATTTTATGTCTTCAAGGCAGAAAGCCACAGATGGAAGGGAAGTCGGAGAGTCCTGAAGAGACAAACCACCTCAATAAATATTATCGCCAGCCTCATACTTCAATAACACTGACCACAATCCAAAACCAAGATAGGCTACATATTTTCTTTCCAGGAATATAAATACGAAATAAAAAAAAATTTAAAACGGAGCCAGATAGCAGAACGTTACAGCAGCTTTTCAGCGCCAAACCAGTCTGTGATCACCAATCACTAACACATTTTCAGTGCTCGAAAGGTGCAGCCTGTTCCGCTCCGACAGGCTCGGATCCGACATCCCTTGGCCTTAGACAGGCTGAGGCTCTCGAACAGATTTGTGTCTTTTTGGTTGGGAAATCACGCAGTGAGCCGCCCAAACAGCGACCAGAGGATGGTGTTATGAGCAGAAGAGATGGTTCCTCAGTGTCAGAGTTCGCCTCGTTCTCCTTGTGACACAATATGCCCTCCCTGTTTGTAGATAACAGGCAGACTGCAGGAATGAGCCGGGGATACTCATCGTGGTGTTATTATGGGCCTGTGTGTGTGTGTGTGTGTGTGTGTGTGTGTGTGTGTGTGTGTGTGTGTGTGTGTGTGTCTGTGTTGTTTATGTTTTGGGCTTCTCTCAACAGACAAACACAAGTCATTAACACGACGTACGCTGCTGCATGTCGGCTTGTCTACATGTTAGTTTCACGGTCACAGCTTCCTCTGCTTTTTTCCTCTCCTCCTCTTATCTTCCTCCCTCTCGTTCTCCCTATCCTCTCCCGCTCTCCCCTCCCTCCCTGCTGCTGACTCTTGTAGTGGTTGTTTTCTTTCGGCAAGGACACATACAGTCAGCAAAGGATATTGCATCAGCTTAACGTGTCACTGCTTTCGTCTCCCTCTCTCTCTCTCTCTCTCCCTCTCTCTCCACAGTAGACATGGTGGACACCCAGCAGCTCCTTGCCTGGCCTGTGGGTTTCAGCCTGAGCGCCGTGGACCTGTCGGAGCTGGACGACAGCTCCCACTCCCTCGACATGAAGCACTTGTCCACGTTGGAGTACGGCTCCATCGCCTCCTCCGCCTCCATCCCGTCCTCCATGTCGCCCTCGCTGGTGTCGGCGATCTCCGTCGGCGTGGCCTATGACCCCAGCCCGCCGCAGAGCGAGGAGCACCTGACCAACATGGACTACGCCAGCATGCACAGCTACAGGGCCGAGCTAGACGCACACAGTAAGTCTGTCTGAAGGGTGTGACAGGTTTCTATCTTTAGTCTTGATTAAACTCATACAAAACGCTCATCAGCTCAATTTGCTTGTGGGAGGTGGAATCTGATTTGTTTATGACTTGTTTTAAGATGCAGTATTATTATAAGAGTATTTAAGATATTTATTCCTACCTGTGCTGCAAATCTCAGAATAGTGGCTAGTTACATAGAGTGAACACGGGCTTAGTTTTTAGTTGTTGTTTTTTCTGTAAATGATAATAAATATGGAATATCTCTGCAACCACAAAGGTTTTTGTACATCAAAGACTACAGACGTGTGCATTTATGTTGCTGTGACAGAGCAAATATAGTTAGAATATTGCAAAAAAAAATCTAACATTGTGTTTTACTACAATGTTAGATTACTATAAAAATACTTTATTTAAAACTTAAAACAAGGTCAAACTGACGCAAATAACAGAAGGTTCAATGATTAATAAGAAAAGAGTTCAAAGATCAATTATTTACCCATAAAATCACAGAAATCACACTGAGGATCATTACAGAACATGAAGAATATATTCTGTAAAATGTTCAAAAATTAGATCATAAAGGAGCCAATTAAATAATCATGAATAGAGCTTGAATCTAAATTAAACATCAAAATAGTGGTTACTTGCAGCTCTACTACTGATAATATAATAAACATTTTTTTTATTTTAATTATATTGATTATGTGGATATTTATGATATATATTGATGCTGTAGCAGTAACATTGTGTTTTACTAAAGATAAAAATACTTCATTTAGTGTTGGAGCTGAGATTTTGTCATGCAATATATGCATAAAACGTAATGCTGCCACCATATCAGGGGTTTTTTGGATTTTAACAGGTAATGGATATGCTAAATATTTCCTTTTTTTCTTATGTATTATCTTTAGCTTCCTGTCTGTCTCCCTGCTTTGTGTCCTACCTGCCTGATGATCTGCTTCTCTGTCAGATTCAATCAAGCTGGAGCCGGAGTCACCGCCACAGTTCTCCGACAGCTCGGTGTTCTCCAAGCTGCAGGATGATACATCGACGGCGTCGCTGAACATCGAGTGTCGCGTGTGTGGAGATAAAGCCTCCGGGTTTCATTATGGCGTTCATGCCTGTGAGGGTTGTAAGGTAGGACTAAAAAATAATAAAAGAAATTGAAAAAGAGAGTAAGGTTAAACCCCCAGATTACATGAAACTACTGCTGCAACTAATGATTATTTTCATTTTTGATTTGATTTTGATTATTTCCTACATGAATAGATTGATCATTTGAGCCGTTTGAAAAATTTGAAAAAGCTTTCCTAAATTTCAAAGTCTTCAAATTGCATTAACTTTTAGTATCGGCCAACAATCAGTCAACTATCACATAATAAGACAAAGAAAAGCTGGATGAGGAGTCGCATTATATCTGGCAGCTTTTACGGTTTCTTTTTCTTTTCCAATAAGAAGTGATCTGGCTTCCAAACACTGGGCCTGTAATTTAACCTACAGCAGGGGAGACTGCTCAGAAACAGTAAGGTTCAAGATCAAGAAAGAAAACTGTCATGGCACCTTCAAGTCATGTCAGGAAATGGCAATGGGCGTAACAATTTCTACTGCAAATTGCTCAGTTTTGCTTCTCTGCCAGTCTTCCTTTTTCTGTCACCATGTGTCACTCTGAGGTGAAACCTGTTGGCGGAATAAATAATTTGGTAACGTGTGGAGAGAAGTGTGCTTTTTTTTTTCTTTTAAGCTTTTTGGTTTCTGTCGCTCTAACCACAAACCCATAAATGTTCCACTCTGCAAGGGCTCATCAGACATACAGCCAGCCCCTCAGTCTGTCTGTCTGTCTGTCTGTGCAGAGTATAAATAACTAATAGAGTGTAGGGGGAAGTTTCACACATGTTTCCATTTTCCTTTGAACATTATAAGAAGCGATAAATCATAATATTGTCCTCCTAAGAAATGGAACTTGTAACAATACTTTACGTTTTGTTCCAAGAGGTTTTCACAAGTCTAAAATTATTTCAAATATGTATATCAAGCTGCTTGGCAGGCTGTGTTCCATCAAGTGTACAGCGTAAAAAAATAACCCTGTAATAGTTTTATTAGATTATAGTAGATTTCTGTCGGATTACACAGCTTTTTATTACAATAAAGTTACATCTACCATGTGAATACTTTCACACCTCTTACAATTTCTATTATTTTTACTATAGCATATAAAAATTATGAATAACTTTCCTTTAAATTTATATATTTAATTGAAAGGTGAGAATATTTTTTTAGAATACAACATACAACTATTCAATTTCAATTTACAAATTGAAACAAAGGCCTTGGAACACACCGAGTGACTAAAAAAAAGGAAGCATTGCATCAGTATGCATTATAGTGCAGTAGACCTTCAGACCTACATTCTGCCTTACCACATACTATATAATAATAATAATAGGGTTTTTAACCAACAATAATTTGATCTCACTAACTTGCTTGATAAAGCTAATGCCACGGTGTAATACAGTAGACTTCTATTGTGGAGATTAATTCTTTAATTCGGGTGTTGACTGGATGTTAGGGCACATTTTGTTTCCCTCATCTACATATTGGAGGAACAAAAGGTATTAGTCTGAATCCTACTGTACCTCCAGAGGCTGAATAAGCAAAGGTACAGTAGTCATTGTTCTTCTCCAGTCCCAGGGGGCACTCAACCAGAAGAGGGGGTCAGCCAAACAGGCAAACGCTTAATTGTTTCAAAACAGAAAACATTCTTTATTGAGGTGGAGTCTTGACCCCCCTTTCACTTCCTTGTCCTTTAAATAACCTGCGATTAAAAAAGGAACATCTGTGCTATAGGAATGAAGATGCCAAACACACCAGCTTCCACTTACAGTAGTGTGCGGATGTGGAGTTTTTCTTTTTTTTCTTCTTTGGGAAAAGCCCTCATGCTTTTCTTTTTGTGTCTAACTGATAATGTTCAATCCTTCCTTGGACTACTTTTCTTACTTAACATAGACAAACACTGGCGTCACCAACAAACATGTGGGTGTAGGAGTGTGTGTTAGGAGTCTGACCATGGCTGCATAGCTAATAGCTGAGATAAGCACAAACCTTTTGGCTCTTTTGTAGTCCTAAGGTTGAAAACATCAATGTGTTAAAAACACAATCTGCTTTTAAATACACTCATAGTCAGTTTTATTGCTTCCTCACAGATAAGAAAGAACCATGTATGTAATCTGCATCTGTCAGTCAATAGACGCTTTATGCTGCTTCACTAAAAAGTAACCAGAATCAGAATATGAATTATTAAATAGAAAATGCAAGAACTGAAATGATTCTTCTTCTTTTGAGGAATAGATAATTAATAATAATCTGTTATCTATAGATCATTCAGCTTCTCCTCTTTTGTCCTGACTATAAAAAGATATAGATACACACACGGCAAATTAATGTTTTTTTTCAAACATGTTTCAAACATGCAAAGTATGTGGCTGACCATACTATTTTCAGTCCAATACACATACTGTCTCAATGTTTTTTTTCAAAGAAAGGAGTTACATTGAAATAAACGCTGAATAAATCTAAAAGTAGAACATGTAGAAGTGGCAGTGTACGGTGGTAAAACTGTCTGTGGGTAATTGTCTTTCTCTTTCTTGTCTGCAGGGTTTCTTCAGACGCACAATCAGGTTAAAGTTGGTGTACGACCACTGTGATCTTCACTGTCGGATTCACAAGAAGTCTCGGAATAAATGCCAATACTGTCGCTTCCAGAAGTGCCTCAATGTCGGCATGTCACACAACGGTAAGATAGTCGGTGGCGCCATCACGTCTTTTATAAAAATCAGCGGGAAATCACAGCATGTGTGATGATCTTGATGTAATTTTAACAAAGACGTATTTCAGCATGAAATTAAAACATTTACTTTAAGACCAGAAATTGCATCCAGGGGTGTTGATGCACATGTCAGTTCTTCAGGCGAGTATGAACCCTCTGTTTACACGAATAAACGCATGTAGGTTGCAAGACAGGTTCTTCTTTGAAGTTGTGGCCCCAGGAAACGCCTCTTGGTAGATCCGCTCTTCTGCTTCGGAGGCTCTTTGCAGATATATCTTCACCACACTGCTGCCAATTTGGTCTTTGAGGTACAAAGCATTGTACACCAATGTCTTATATGGTACCAGTTGCTTCTTCTGTGGTCATCAGGCTTTTTCACAACCCCCGGTCACGTTTCAGTTCCCCTTTAATATATCTGCCACCCAATAGCGCATGCAATGAAATGCAATGGTTTCACGATCTCCCAGCCTTCCACTTAGCTGAGAAGATGTAAATGTCTGCAGAAGAAGCCATGAGATCTATGCAGACCAACGAAGAGACTGTAACGTTCCTCAAATTAGTACATGAAACCAAAAATAGATCAACACACAAGGATCATCCCAAGTCAGATGGTTCACAGTTGACTTAGAAATAACAAAATGTTAAAATCTACATCAGTTCTGGAATTATTTTATAATGCTTGATGCACAGAGAAAAGTGTTAAAGATATAATACAGGAACATGTGTTACATGCAGTAACATTATCAACCCACCATTTACACGTGATTGCAATTAAGTTATTTCTAATGATTTAAATTTTAATATCAGTTTTAGATTATTAATGGCACAAATGCAAATTAAAATGAACAAATCGACAAACTCCCGCCCCCTACACAGCCCTGCTACACCAACACACACAGGTTAGAAGCTGATTCTGCTGACTCTGCCCACACTCGGCTGCCTCTAGGCTGTCAATTCAAATCACTTTACTAGTGTTACTACACCTGTTTCTGTGTAGATTGACAAGCTGTGAGAGTTCGTTTGATGGTTATCACACCATGTAGTGTTCAAATTGTCAATAGATTTGAACTTTTGAATGCCATAATATTAACACACATTGTCTTTTCTTGTGTACTTGTACTTTCTAACCTCAACAATTTCATTTTAACAGTGAGAGGTGTGTGTTTCTCCAAAGTAAGAGCTGCCCTCACCCATCATTGTTCGGCTGTAGCTGAAATCTTCTCTTTTGTTAACTTTGTTTGGCCACTGACTCACATCGGCTGGCACAGGCAGTAGCCCGTTTTCATATCAATCAATGCCGTGAACCTCAAGTGTGTGGGCGTGTATAGGTCGTGCTTAAGTGACATCTCCTGTTAGTTTTGTTGCACCTGTTAGGGCGGAGCAGTTTACACCATTCACTCTTTTGATGTATGAACCTGTGTCTCTTGAAAATATTTAGCATCGCTCCGTATACTTTGAATCATTTCAAGTCTAGTCCAGTGAAAGGGCGTCCAAGTCTGTGCTGAAAAAGAAGAATGTGATGTCATGGGTTTGATGTAATAAATTAATGGTGAGCAGAACAAGATTGAGAGAAAAGATGCACTTTGGAATCCACCGGTGTAATTATTGTACAAAACCCAGACACCGCACGCTGTTGGTATAATGGCATATCCACTTCCAACAGACTGTTTCTATTGGCCGACTGAAAGTTAAGCAATGCGATCACTGACCTGGATCTTTCAGACGCACAGGTGAATATCTGCAGAGGCTGTTGCCAGTTAAACTGCACCTTAGGAATATAATGAGATACATAATTAGAAACACCTGCTTGGGAGCAGTGTAGTGTCAGCACTGTAATCAATGTCTCATATATAAGTCATTGAAGCTGGAGGCGGAAGAAATCCTAAAATTGTCTGTTACTCAGTTAGTTAATGGCCTTACAACTGGATCTGCTTTAGTTGGGACTCTAAAGGACTATTTCAACTAAAAAATAAAAGAAGTTTTCTTCAAAAAATGTTGCCTTCCTCATTAGTATATCCTTATAGACTCTGCAAAACACATTTACACTATTAATACTTACTTAATAGTAGTAGTAACCTACTTTTTTTGTTTTTAGTTTTGTTTAAGTGGAACTATCCCTCCTACTTTTTCTCATATCCTTCTGCTATTATATCGTGAGAGACAAACGGTACATTGAAAATCTTGTCTGCGTGGGCAGTTAATTTGTTCAATAATCAATGTCCCAGAGCACAAATAGAAATCAAGTGATTTCACCATGCTGCTGTGTCACCGCAGTGGGCGCGTTGCCTGGTTGGTGGTTGGGCCACTTTAGTTCATTCATTTGCTTAAGGTGCAGCTCAGGCTGGAATGGTACTCTTCCATTGACATAGAAAAAAAAAGGTTTAAGCAATTCACAACTCAAATTACCGTCATGTTACAAGGAACATTTTTGCTTCAAGTTTTCAAAAAAATGTTAAAGCTATGAGAATGTGGCTGCACAACATCATAAAATAGATGAAAGCGACACCTCTCAGCCTCTTACACACCTAAACACCCGGGGCTAAAATGCCCTTTCAAAAATAGAATTATCAGGAGCGTGTTTGTGCACAATGTACAAACTCCTGCATCAACAAGTGAAAAAAAGGTTTCCAGACTCAGATTTAAAACAAATGAGACAGATTTTCAGGTTGTGCAGTGAGCTGTGACATAGACAGATGATAGGAAATACATTTATCAAAGGGAAATAGTAACACCAGACTGGTTCTATGCTGCTGCCAGTAGTTCCTCTGTGTGACTCATTTATAAACGTCGCCTGTGTGCACCTCTGTTGTATTTACAGGGAAATGAAATATACCTTTTTTCAAAGAATCTCTGCAGTCTTTCCATTCTTTAAAATCTCGTTATGTATGAGTTTCAAAACTATGTTTAATAAAGCGACATCAGGACCGTTAATAATCAATGATGTCTTTGTGGTTAGTTATGAAAGTGGCGCCACTAGAAGAAGCATTTCACCCGAACTAAATCTGAGCTGAATCTTTCATCGTGAACAGTATTTAGTTATAAGGTGTTTGTTTGCTGTAGATACTGTAGTAGGTCATTTTGTGGACATTAGCTGGTCGAGCTGATTCATTGATCACTATCCAAATAGTATACACAAGATAAAGAAATTAAACAACCTTGGCACCAGCCACAGACAGCCAAACAGCTCTCCAATATCAGCTCACTAAACCAACACCAAAATGGAAAAATTCAGCTATAACTTTGCCAGTTATGAGTAAGGATGGAAAGAAATAGAACATGTCACTTATAATTATGTTCATAAGGGTACAATATTTAGGAAATTGTATTATTTCTTTTTTGTTGTTTTTATAGAATAACTGGACTAGATGAGTATTTTATTGTGATTTGTGGCTGATGATGTAAATAAATTCATCAGCTATATTCTATGTACATAAATACACAGATATATTTCTGCTGTTCACAGTAGATGACTAAAGGGAAATGATTTACTGGACTAGAGTAGTATTGTAATATGATTTGTGGTTGAGAATGTTGTAAATAATTACATCAGATATATTCTGTGTATATATATTCTGCATTCACAGATATATTTCTGCTGTTAACTGTAGATTAAACTGACTAAAGGAAAAAGCAGATTTACGAGACTTATTGACTCATTCAGAAACACCTGCAGCTCAAAGGAACTTGACTTTTTCTTTTCACAAAATGTGAAGCACAGAAAGATAAGATTCTGTTTATCTGTGAGATTATTGCTTATGTTTGTCTGTCTGTGTGTATTTTTTTTTTTATTGTTTTGTGTTTTTCACTGCCTGCCTACAATCTCCAACCTCCAAACTCCAACGCATACATGTGCTTATTCCTGTGCTAATGCGTGTTTCTGTTGCACTGTTTCCTTTCCCAGCCATTCGATTTGGCCGAATGCCCCAGGCGGAGAAGGAGAAACTGCTGGCTGAGTTCTCGTCTGACATGGAGCACATCCACCCGGAGGGCGCAGATCTGAGGGCTCTGGCACGGCATCTGTACGAGGCCTATCTGAAATACTTCCCCCTCACCAAGGCCAAGGCCAGGGCCATCCTCTCTGGGAAGACCGGAGACAACGCGGTAAGCAGCACTGCCTTGCATTTTTTAATACTACCTTATTTTTATTTATTTGCACAGCTACCGGGGGGGGGGGTATATTGCCTCCATAGGCACCGATCTATTATTGAATTTCACCACATGAACAGGGAATCTTGTGTAATATTTTATGGCCGAGGCAACATTTTTCCTGATTAGTGAGGATTCCATTTGTTACAGCTTTTCTGTGATAAAATAAATTCTGCAGGCTCCTGGGTGTTATAAAAAAAAATGCAACAGACAATTTTAGACCAGAGAATGTCTCTCAAAATGTAACAGTGAGTGTTCAGTAACTTTTTAAACTCTGCTTTTTCAGGCACATTTTAGAATCTGGTTTACACAAACAAAGAATTTGCCTGAAAATGGACATATGATGGGTGTGGTTGGTTAGATTAAAGCAATTAAAAATCAATCAGTCGATTCAATAAATGAATAAATATGGAAGAGATTCTTGGAGAGAAAAAAATGCTCTGGATAGTTGAGCTCGTTGTTCACGCAGACGTGATTGCACTAGGGTGACATCATATTTTTGATAAGTTGTTGTTGCATTTGGCTGCAATTATCTTGTCATCGACACTCATATCAACCTCTGAGCTGCTGGACCAGTTGTACTGTTCCTGTCGGCTTATTCTTCACCACGAATGAGACACAGCGCAAGTTTGACCCATCTGTTTATTAGTTTTATTTATAATTCCACTCTGGGAAATTTCACAGGCAACACAGGCACACCGAGTTATGCGGTGTCCCCAATTTTTTTTTTTTTTTTTTTATTGTAATAATGCTTTGACCATCAAGGCATTTGTCAGGAAAAATATCATAAGTAACCCAACACAATCCTGGATCTCATATTCTAACCAAGATTCCATATCAGAAATACTACTTGTCCAGGAAAAATATCTTTTCAAAAATATTATATCACGGATAGAACGGCCACAATTTGCTACCATTTGCAGCCCTTGAGCTGAAATGAAAAAAAGCAGCTCCTCCGAGTTTGAAAATCCTCTCATGGACCCGTGCTCTGTGTTAAAACCTTTCTGCCGACATTGTGCTTGCGTGCTCAGTATAGTTCACATGAGGTCCTTTCAGGCTGTTATTGCTGCTCTAACAGGAAAAGTGGAACGACTGGTTTCTACATGTCTTGGCTGTTAGAAAACATCTCAGATTACAGTGGTCAAGCTATGCAGCAGGATAACACGGCTTCTCTGCAGTTTGATTCAGCTTCAACATTCCTACTCAAAATGTCAACCTAACTTACTCAGACAGTTGGTAATTTATGCAAGCGGGCTGTAGGAAAATATCCGATATCATCTATTTCTGTGTTTTTGTACTTTGAAGGTATTGAACCTTTGTATTCCGAAGAGAGCTAATCATGAAAATCACTTCATTTCAAGTACAAGTCGCAGGCCAAAAACTGTAATGAATATTCTGTAATATCCCACAATATGGTTTAATGGTTTAACAAAAAAAAGTATATAAAACTATATAAAAAATCTGCAGGATTTATCCAAGAGAAAGCATCTATTAACTTTGAATGTCATTCTTTAGTTGTCTTTATAAAAGAGTCACTTTTGCAATCATGTAAAAACTGATCAAGTAAACATCATCAGTTTCATTTTATAGGTTTTGTTTTATTTATTTTTTTTAGTTTTATGAATAACTTTATGGCCTTGCTCTGTAAATATTGCTATAATAAGTCAAATTCGCTACTTACTTAAACTTTATCAAAACTCTGATCAGTCATAAAGTAAAGTCAATAAATTTTTAGAAATGGTCCATGTCAGTAGGTTCTAAAAGTTTAAGATAAATTAAAGCTATTAAAAAAATTACTTTTTTTTTTTATAATTGTGTACAAGAAACACTGAAATTGAGGCAGCTGATGAACAGACATATTACTCACAGCCCTCGGGGAGAAATTATGACCTAAACTTTTTTTTCTTTCCTCTTTTTATCATTGTTATTATTGGCTTAATTACTGAGGTTGTAGAAGAAACATCTGCCTTTTTTTAATTTCTCTTTTGTCTGCAGCTTCATTCTGCTAAGTCAGAAGAGTTCAAGGCTCCTCCGCATCTCTTCTTCCTACTTGTTATGACTGTTCATGATAGCAGCTAAATGACACAGAATCATCTGTTTGTTCGAGGGAGTTCCGGGTTATTTACTAAACCACAGCAGACCTCCTGAACTAAACTGGGAGTCAGTGATTTTAGCTTTAGTCGAATATTTACATATTTTAACATGGAGGGCCTTGATACCAGTTGATGTGTAATCAGCTTTTAACTTGAACTCTGCCAGCATTCCAGAAAAGAAGATGAATTTTTTTATAGATCCTCAATAATTATATGTTTAAAATTGCTAAATTAGACACACAGCACAATGAAGATCATGCTTTTGTATAAAGACTTATGCAATCAAAGTGTAGGACTGATGTTTTTTGTGTAATGACCATTTTACAATAAAACACATGCCCGACCTGAAGCCAGACAACTGTCTTAAGTTTCTATCCTTTAGATAAACAAGCCCAAAATACCTTTTAATAGACCGACAACTTCCAGATCTCAAAGCAGTGGAAACATACCCCCTGACTTTTGTTCTTTAGTATTTTTCTGATGCATTTTCAAACAAGTAGGCCTCTGTAACTTCTGCTGTATCATATTTGTTATGAGCAATTCGAATAATGAAAAAACTAACGTTTTTTTCAGGTTAAAATATATACTTCGACACATTTCCTCTGGCTGCGATCTGTTTCACTCCCTCACAGCAGACGTCCCTTTATGCGTTTTCCCGCTATGGAAAAGCCAGCTTGAAACGTATGAATGGTGCAATTCATCTGTCAGGCTCATGCATGTCTTGTTTTAGCAAAGAGTGAGCGGCACTTTAACTCAGTTAAGCTCCGTTTACCCGGAAACAATGTTTTTGTCTGCCTCAGCCTGCAGCTAAGATTTATTTACTTTTCCCATCAGACACATGAGATGTGCCCCGTTTGCTTTTGCAGCTCTGATGAATGAGCCATGACCAAAGTGCATAGGCAGTATGTGATTACGTCTGCCACCCCTATGTCCTCAGAAGACCGACAGTATGGCTTCTCTTTTTGCTTTCTGTTGCTTTTGCTTCATCTTCACCTTCTTCCCACAAATCTTTTCACTTACATAGACCCTTTTTTTTTCTCTACCTGCAGCCGTTCGTCATCCATGATATGAAGTCTCTAATGGAAGGAGAGCAGTTCATTAATTGCAGACAGATGCCGATGCAGGAGCAGCAGCAGCAGCAGCACCAGACCTCCGCCTTTACACTCGGACACGGAGGTCAGTAGCAGTAAATAGTGCTAATTCCGTCAGACGAGATTAGATGAAGTATATTCGTCAACAATGTTTTTTTTTTCATGACAAAAATAAGACGAAAATGAGTTGAAATCAATGCCTCTAACTACTGGCTGTGACAAAATTAAAACAAGACAAAATCCACTTTATTAAATAAAAACTTTTCTTTTTTTTGTCACAGACTTTTTGAAAATACAATCAAAAAAGTGCCTTGACTGGATGCGCATCACTTGTATTTCTCATCCAGCGCTGCTGCCATTGGCATGTGTGTGCGTGTGTGTGTGTAGCATCCACCAGTGATGTCGGCACTAAATGCGGCGACTTCTGTTACTTCATCACAAGAAGCTGCTCTCTGCTACTGTTTTAACCTGCTGGATCACACAATTTATTAAACTTTTACCGCATAGGGAACATTCAGCTCAATCCAGTAACTCTGGTGGTGTCACTTCAAAATATGTCCATGTGTCACACTGAACTGAACAAAGGTTCCTCTTATTGTCACAGATACCTGCCTCGATTAATTTTAATTAACATTACTATCACCTGGCTGTCAACGAAAGAAAGACTATTGACTAAAGTCAACAAAAACTAGACTAAAATGCCAGGACTTTTTATTGACTAAACAAAAAATAATATAATTTGGCTAAATATGACTAAAAATAATATGGGTATTTGACCCAAGACTAAAACTAAATTGAAAAATAGCCAACGAAATTCACACTGGTACTAAATGTGAAATGTTCTATCTCTGTGTGTAATTCTCCTTTCCAAATAATTTTCTGTTCAGCAATAAATATAGTCTGAAGATCTTTTAATGGTGGTCAGGGACTTTTTAAAAATAAATCTATTATTGGCATATCGTTCATGGCAGGAGCTCACCCAGGGTCTGAGTACGGCATTGTGGGAATGGCGAGCCTCAGCGGGCAGGCAGCGACAGATGCCGTGGAGCTGCGTTTCTTCCAAAGCTGTCAGTCACGCTCTGCCGAAGCTGTGAGAGAAGTCACAGAGTTCGCCAAGAGCATCCCAGGATTCATCGATCTGGACCTCAACGACCAGGTGAGATGCTCCAGCCCTGCATTCATTTGTCTGTACACGTCAGTCGGCCGCAAATGACTTAATGTTTATGTTTAGAAGGTTTAATGTGATAATATCTCAACATCTCTCAGGTAACTTTGCTGAAGTACGGCGTGATCGAGGTCCTAATCATCATGATGTCGCCTCTGATGAACAAAGACGGGACGCTGATCTCCTACGGGCAGATCTTCATGACACGGGAGTTCCTCAAGAGTCTCAGGAAGCCCTTCTGCCAAATGATGGAACCAAAGTTTGAGTTCTCCGTCAAGTTCAACAACCTGGAGCTGGACGATAGCGACATGGCTCTGTTTCTGGCCGTCATTATCCTCAGCGGAGGTGGGTGTTCATTCTTTTTTAGGGCATTGTGTAGATTTCTACAAGCGGTTAGTAACCTTAGAAAGGTTCACAGTAAGTGCTCCAACAAACTGAGATATCAACCTGTTGCATTACACACACACACACACACACACACACACATACACACACACACACACACACACACACACACACACACACACACACACTATCTCTGGCTAGCCTTGACCCATTTATCAGTTTGTTTGGAGCTATTATTGGGACAGTAATGGAGCAGAACTAAAGGTGAATGAATCGGTTTAGCACAGGAAAAATAAACAGCTATTAGATCAGATTTAAAAGTGATGTATCGCTGACAGATTGTTTTAAACATTTTAATCAGAAAGAAGAGAAAAGGCTACTTGAACGTCTGAAAATCGTTTAACTTTGTCGACTGTTTACATGATTTATGATGTTTTGACTTTTCCAAATAGATCCAAAGTATTTGGTCTCTTATTGCTGGTTGAAACATCAAAGTCAAGCCTTGAACCCTGATGATTAAAATCAGACATTTAAGTCAATTTTTAACTTAAGTGGTTGAGATAAAAGCTGGAAATGAAGATAAGTAGCTAGCAGTAATGCAGGTAAATGCTGCATTCAGGGACTGCAAAATCAAGAGATTGTCAACCCGAAGGAAGGTTTGCCTAAGAGATGTTTCGATGTGTGTTTGCACCTCTCTTTTTGATTTTAAATTCAGAACAAACAAAAATGTGAGAGATTAACCTCCCCTGTCTCTGTCACCCCTCCAGACCGTCCAGGCCTTCTGAACGTGAAGCCCATCGAGCAGCTCCAGGAGACGGTTCTCCATTCGTTGGAGCTGCAGCTGAAGCTCAACCACCCGGACTCTCTGCAGCTGTTCGCCAAGCTGCTCCAGAAAATGACCGACCTGCGGCAGATCGTCACCGACCACGTCCACCTCATCCAGCTGCTGAAGAAAACTGAGGTGGATATGTGCTTGCACCCGCTGCTGCAGGAGATCATGAAGGACTTGTATTAGAACGTCGCTGGGAGGGAGAAAAAAAAACAAAAGGACAAGAGGATGAAAGCGGGGAGGAAAAAAAAACGAAAGAAACCAAAAAATCACGAGTTGTGAAATGAAAAAGATGAAGCCTGTGTGCTGCTGGTGTGTTGTAAAAAAAAAAAAAAAAAGAAGGGAGGGAGGGAGGGAGGGAGGGAGGCGGCCAGACAGACTGACTGACTGAAATTGAGAAAGAGATGGGGAAGAACAGGAAGAGAGAAATCAAGGAAAGAAAGACAGAATCTGTTAGATCTTGTCTAGACAGCAGCATGTGAATAACTTGTGGTGCACAGTCATTTAGCCGCTGCTGAGCCTGGACATTTTGCTATGAGTAGGCTGCCAACCTAAATATGAAACTACTCTGTTTTTTTGCACCAATCAGGACGAGCGTCTCAAACTGAAAAGGCCGGGGGGGGGGACTTTTCGATTGGCAAAAGCGAACAAATTGCGACGGCTCGGCTCAGTCTGCTTCAAGTGCCTGAAGAAGAAACAATGTCACTGTGAATATTTGACCCCACGAGTACAGCGAGTGTTGTTCATGTGCATCTTATCTTACGTGTTGTGTTACAACCATCATAGGCAGCAGAGTTTACGCGCTTCAATACCTCTATGGACACGCACAAAGGCATGAACGCTCACACACACACGCACCAAGTCAGCCCTGTTTTGGCATCAGGGAGACGGTGCTATCTCTCTTTAATCAGCTTCGCCCAAAGACAGAAATCAGATTATCGCCTGTAACATATTTTAGTCTCAGACACCTCAGAAACTGTGAGAAAGCGTGAAGCCGACAAGAAGCACATCACCATGACAACGTCAGCTCCGTGAAAACGTGAAACCGTATATATGCCATATTGTGCCTTTCAAGATTTGCCATTTAACATTATAACGTGTATTATAGATATATAATGTATAATAGGTATTCGTTCATGTAATGTTTCGTATGGATGAAATTTTCCGTCAAACACAATTGGCTCATTAGCCTCAGCTGTTTTATTTCAAATCCAGAAAAAGAGGTTGAGTTCTAATTTTTACTATGAAATTATTTTGTATCTATACAAAGTGTCTGCTGTGTCTGATTAATCAGATGTATTTTTTGAGGGGGGGTTACACAGACAAAGGGATTGGATTAATGTGCGAAAAAGAGATTTTTTTTTTTGTAAATAAAAATATTTTCTAACTTTTTACTTGAAATCTGTCTTGTTTTTGAAATCACTCAAACAGTCACTCAAAACTCTTGGAAATTAGTTTTACAGCCATTACATCAGCTGTCCTCGGTGTCTCTTACCAAACACACACTCACACTCACACACCCTGTTGGAAAGATTGCAACATCTGAACTCTGCTGAACTGACTACACCAGAAGACCAAAACTGTGGATGCAAATTTGATCACAAGTGGGGAGGTGCTTCTTGGTTGATTTTTCTTCTCTTCTTTGAGATCGGGGGTCAACAAAGGACATTGTACTTTTCTGCACCGAGACATCAGTTCATCTCATAAAACTAAACAACAAATTAGAATTCTGCTTAATACTGTCCTTTCCTCAATACTCTTTTAATGCAAGTGAATGGGCACCAAACTCCACAGTCCTCCTTCTCTAATTAAAATGTTTATTTGCTGCTCATCTCAACATTTAACTCGCCTCAAAGGTATAATTCAGGGGCCGTATTCCTAAAGATTCTGAGAATCCTCTCAGCGAGCGCCTAATTTAGCCTAACACTTCCCAGCAAGGAGTTTTAGCTTAGGGGTGATTCCAGAACTCTGAGCAAGGAATGGACAGAAACTTCTATCTTAGTGAGGAGGTGTGGTTGACCCCGTTGCTAGGTGTGAGTCATCATTTCCAAGCCTGTGATTGGTTGATCCTAAAAACTGGATAAAAAACTTACTTTTGGTGTTAATAGTCAAAGGAAGGAGCCTCAAATTGATCAACTAAATCATAGAATCTAATCTTAGGAAGACTGTGTAATTGTAAATAACATATCATACTACTGAATGCCCACATACTCACATAGTGATGGTTACATTAATGTGCTTTTATTAATTGCATGCTTTTGTACTTTCAACATCTCAACTTAATTTGGTATTAACGAGGGTAACACAGCACAGCTTTCATCAATGTCCTTGATTGCTGACAGGTGTATAACAAGTAGGTTTCTCTGGCTTTTACATCTGCTACAAACAACAAAGAAACCTGTACAATAAAAAATAAAGAGACTTGAACTAAGAGACCAGAAAAGTGTTGCAAAGATGTGATGAATGACACTGGTTTAGGAAGCTTTCAGGATTCGAGGGAGACATGCAAATTATCATCCAACTCCTTTTTTTTTCTATATTTAGTTACATCCTGCAATATGGACCAAGTCTTGTGAGTGACAGGCAACGTATTACTCATCCAATAACTCAGAAACCACCAGGATTAACTAGAGGACATGTCTCTTTAATATAAAACACTTTCTTAGACCCCATCAGCGATAATAACAATATGCAATCGTCTGTAAACCAGGCCAGGGTCTGGACAAATACCTCCTGCTCTCCACAAAATCCCAAATCATAAATGAACAAACTTCAAGTTCATATATCAAACGTATTTGACGCCAAAGCAGCGATTTATGAGGAACATTACTGCTTCTCCGAACTGTACCGTGTGATTTGCATCAAATAGGGGACATTATTATTATATCTTTGGGGAGTGGCCATCGGTTTGAAGTTTCTGGGAACAAATATCAAAACGTCTCTCTGAAACACTTGGTTTAGAGATCAGCTGCTCTCTAGAATTTATGCTCTTGAATGATGATTCTGGGCAGAATCTTAACCACACTCAAAGACAGCTGCTGTCCATCAGTGGGATTAGTATTCAGAAGAGATTATCTGTTGCAGGGATATGAACTGCGCAGGTCAGGTTATGTTTGAGACTAGAAAGGAGGCAGAAATCATGATATACATGTTTATTTAGTTTCCTTATTTTATTTTGTAGCATACTCTACTGGACTATCCTGCATGTATAGTGAAATTTAGAGAAGGACCCATGGGGGCGGGGTCAGAGGGAGGAAAAAAAGTTTATTTGACGCTAATACAAGGTGTCAGCTGTCCCAATGAGTCAAATCAAGTGGACATCTTCCAAAGTTGTGGTGGTCCTTTTCTTAATGTTAATCTCCTTCCCCTCGCAACTCAATGGGGAAACATAAAGAGGGGATTTCCTACTGAAACAAATTCATCTTTGGAAGACATCCATTTCATTTCACCAATCTGAATGCCCGAAGCCTAAATAGAAAAAAAAACAAAAACAACTTCAAGTCAACTTTTGAACACGCTTGTGAATGACGTATGAATGAACAGGAGGACCGATTGCAGCAAGTTAAACCTGTCAATGTTCATTAAGGGTGAGTTAGAAAGAAAACGTTTGATTTCAGCCAGCAGCTGCCTATTGCCCCATCCTGCAGTAACATTACCATTCATTTGTATTCCTCTAAGGGGAAATAAGTGTCTCTTTAGCTGCCCGACGACTTTCACCTGCTACAGATGCTGATTTCATCTGGTCAGGTATGAGGTGAAGGAAGCTATAAAAGCTCCTGTGGAGCTGAGAGGAGCTGCAGGGCTGAGTCAGCGGAGAATTCTCATTGGTTTGCTGTTAACCTGCTCCTCTCTAGATCCTTCTTAAGTCGAGTAGCAAGCACCAATATGTACATGTCAGCTACAAACCTCAAACATTATCAGCTTAACAAAACATTATTTCAACCCCAAGCAATAATATGAGCATATAGCGAAAACATAAATCAGTAAATGTCTGCATTTTTCTGATAATATGTGTCAAAATCAGGTCTGCCTGGATAAACCGGTATTAAAACATCTTTAAAATTATTCTGGTTCACCTTGTAATTCTGTGCAACTAAGCTTTTTTACAGGGCGACATGGTGGTGCAGGGGTTAGCGCTGTTGCCTCACAGCAAGAAGGTCGCAGGTTCAAGACCTCCTTGGTCCTGGGTCTGGGACCTTTCTGTGTGGAGTTTGCATGTTCTCCCCGTGTCTGCGTGGGTTTTCACCGGGTACTCCGGCTTCCTCCCACAGTCCAAAAACATGCTGAGGTTAATTGGAGACTCTAAATTGCCCGTAGGTGTGAGTGTGTGAGTGAATGGTGTGTGTGCCCCACGATTGGCTGGCGACCATCTGGGGTGTATCCCTGCCTCTCGCCTTAACGTGCTGGGATAGGCTCCAGCAGACCATGTGACCCTAATGAGGAATAAGCAGGTATAGAAAATGACTGACTAAACTTTTTTACTGTTTTGCTTCATTCTAGCTGGATGTACTTCAATAGTGTACATTTTAAGACAATTCTGGCAATTATAAAAGGATTTCACAGGTGTTAGCTTTATTAAACCCAAGATCATTAAGAAAACTGCTATAGTTGTGGAGATATACTGCATTAAGTCTGGGCATGTCATTTTGGAGAGGTAGGCTGATACAGGCCTAGGGGGGTAACAGGTCAAACCTTTTCGTGAAATCCACTTTCTTTTTTTTTCTTTTTTTTTTAAACTTCAGCCTGATTCCTTCAAGCGTCCCTTCAAATCCTTGCTGGTTTCTTTTTCTCCATTTTAAATGTTTAAATTTATCTTACCCTTCTGTGACACCGTGACACATGTGGCCTCTTCCTGAAAGCGTCCTCGCCCCAAAGTGACACATTATAGCCGCTTCAGCTTCTCATATGATTCATCAGAAAAACGTGTCATCAGATGTTCAGATGTGATATTACGAAACACGGGGAGACATTTGTTGCCACAGGGCGTTGGGTAACGTCGTCTTTGTCTTTTCCACTGCGCGTTTTCTCCAACGTAAAGATGCGGTAGTGAGCAACCGGAGAGGTACAGGGTGTTGAGGGAAATGACGAGAAGAAAAGGGGAAAGCCAGGAGTAAAGCGAGGACATTCTGAGAGAAAAAGCAGGGAGGACGTGAGAAAGCAGCAGCGTAAAGGAGAAGTTTTTGGCCCCTAAAAATAAGCCCTTGAGTTGGCAGATGATGGGGGGGTTTTCTGGCTCGCGGACGGATGGTCCTCTTGGACGGTTGATGATGATGGTGATTAAATGTGTTCTTTATGTCGAGTCAGCATATCCTCACTTTGTTACGGCCGGTCTCTGCTGACCGAGCCCTGCCAAGATTCCTGCGCTAATCTGCCAAATAATGTTCAGAAGTATATTTCTGCTGTTGTCTGTCCGCCGGAGCCAAGTCCAAAGATAGCGTTTCGTGTGATTTACCGAAGGAAGTTTTGTTTTTGTTCGAGCTCCTTAAGAAACAGCAGCTTCGCTTTCTTACTGTCTTTTGTTTTAGTGTCAGAGAGGAATTTTTTTTTACTCCCACAAGTGTGTAATACCTGCATGTATGTGTGTGTGTTCCTGTGTGTGTGACCTTGCACAAGCCTTGTTTCTGAAGCGATACACCTGCCACTGTAGGACAGATATAGCTCTCAAGAAATAGACCCCCTTTAATCTGGTTGTTTTCACAGAAAACACTGCAGGAATTCATATTAAGAAGGCACTTGATGTTCTTGTGAGGTCTGCAGGAAAATAGGTTAGACCTTCGCTAGTATAAATATTGTACATCCATAAGTTATAAAGAGAGAGTAGGATCCTATTTATACTGTAGAACGTTATTAGAGTTGCATAATGTATTAAAACAAAAGGCTGTTACAGGCCTGTTCATCAGATTTATTTCAATATTTAAACTTGTTCAGTTTTTTAGGATTACTATTAATATTGATTTCGTTTTTTAAAAAACATCTGAATATATATAAATGTAAAGTTTATAATATAATAAAAATGTTGCTTCAAGCTTCATGTGATTTTTGGTTGTTATAAAGTTCTAAATAGATTTATGTACTTTTAAATGCATTTTTTATGTTATTTCGTCAGCTTCTCATTTGTTTCTTTTTATTTGTAACATAATCTTACACAGGACCCTTCAAGCAGATGAAAATGAGGTTTTTGGCTTAAATCTGACACACATCATCATCAACATTGATGTTAATTAATGTTGATTAATGTGTCCAGGATGAATAAACAGATATAGCAGTACCAGCTCACATTGTTGAAAAGTGTCTATGTGTCTAAACATTCTGTTGCAACAGTAGAGAAATGTTCTTTTCATGTTTCCGCCCACCAACATTTTTCAGGTGTCGTGCGACTTCAGTTTTAACTCTCAGGGCTTAGTCAACTTTTACCTGAACACGAATCATCATATCGTCTTTGTCATGGTGCATTTTTTTTCTCTCAAGTGATTCACTCAATCAGACTTTTGTGATTACTTGACACGAGTGGAATGTTAGTTCAAGATGATGAAATGTCACCTGTCTGTTCCGTCTTACATGCGATATGACAAGAATGAGGGAAACATGCAATTATAGAACTACCGAAGTTTTGTGAAAGCTTTTTGCTAAAAGAATCTTTTTCCTGATGCGCTGCCAAGAAGCACATAGCACAAAAAAATCTGATTAGATCCACAACATGAGCTATTTGGAATTTTTGTTATATAAAAGAGCCCAAAAACAAATCATTATTTGTCTGAATCGGTCGGAAAAGCCCACAGATTGGGCTGAAATCTTCAAAAGAATGTAGCCCAACTTCTTATTTCATTTTGAGGCACTCTAATAAAATTCACTTTGCACGTCTAAAAGTTTTTAAATGAACACAGAGAGTTGTTTTTCCCCCATTTCCAGTATTTGTGGTAAGTTAAACTAATCATCTAGTGGCTCCAGACACATATATAGGACAATCATAAAAAATAGTGATGCTCATCTTCATGTTTGACTCTGTTAGAAAATGTAAGAGACGGTTTTTATAGATTCTTAAAAAAAACATCTGTAGGATCATTTTATCAAACCAAAGCTGCAGAGACAGAACAGACGCTGCCCAATGAAAAAAAGTGTGAATCTGCCTAAAATGTTGTGTTAGTCCCATGTAAATCAATGTGTTGACTGTTCCATTAAGACTCATCATACAAACCGTAATAATACATATATTATCACCTCTCGTTGTTTTTTTTTCATCAACACAACTTCTTTGTGAATATTAAAAGTCATTAATTTTAATTTTTACATCTTGAATTTCAGTTCTGAAAAAGACAATTTCTGGATTATTTTGACTATAAGAAATCATCAGATGAAACACAGTCTACTGTTTATCACAGAATACTTTAGGTTAAAGTTACCAAGGACATTTGTTTTGAAACCTGTTTCCTGTTCATCATTATAAGTGACCAGAAAGATTTTTATTTGATTACAAAGAAAATTATCCTAAAACTACACTTCACAATATTCCAAGTAATCTCTTAATACACTGAAGGACAACTACCAAGAACAATACAATTACAATGTTCATCAAAATCATCAAATATATAATCAAGAGCCTCACTGATGTACCTGAATTCTATTTCTTACATTAATTCTAGTGTTCCCAGTCCGTTTTGACACCAAGGGAACGCCAAGATTGTACAGAAGTTAAATAAATTACACAAAATTGTATGTAAATTAACACATTATTTTGGAATTTTACATTAATTTGATCAAATTATCCATGTTTTTCTGAGACAAAATCTTTGAAAGGGTCTGATTTGACCCTGAACGCAACATGAGGGTTAAATTTGTGAAGGTGAAGCCTGATGCTGCCTGATAGACAGTAAAATGCTAGTTATTCTCTCTTGAGTCGACAGTGTAGACTTCACCATCTTTTCCGAGAGTCAGAGGGCATAAAAAAAAAAAATATTTCCTCACAGTTTATCTGGTTATCATCATTCGCTGGGTCGCCTTTGGCCTCGTTTTTGCCCAAGCAGCAGCGCATCCTCAGGGAGGATCACACAGAAGCTGCAGTTGGCGACAGTCATGGAGGCATCGAGGCCGTTTTCATCGTCCAGTGGCTCAAATTCATCGAATAAGATCACAGAGAGGACGGATACTGATGGATGGAGGAAGAAAAAAGCTTGTGCCGCAAACACAAACTTTTAATGAAGAGTACTGAGCCGATTGGATTTCGATACTCCTTATTTTAAATGATGTCAGTCCTTTCTGCTGGACCAAACACTAATAATGAAATATTGATTGGAAACCGCTGGTGTTCGAGTTAAACTTGTGTAACATCTCCCTCTGCAGGCCGGGAATAACTATGAGCCTCACAGCGGGGGAGGTTTTCCTCTGCCTAGAGCCCAACCAAACCAAAGTGTGCTGCTCTGTGGTCACATCTTGGCTGCACGTCCTGTCTACAGCTGCTGATTTTGAGAAAGAACAGAGACGTTAACTGATGTGAATGTGGCAGATCGGCCCCTCTTATCGCTGATTACTTCGGGGCAGAGGTTCAAGTTAAGAAAGGATCCCGAAACGCCGTCTGCAGCACACATTTATCTAATTATCACAGATTGTGCCCAGAAATGCGTGGATTCGGAGGAGTTGCAGCACATCAGTGGATGTTGTATTGTTTCAGCTGGTTAGTGTTGAAGAGGGAGAGAAACAATAGAGGCCAATAACAATAATGTAGCTGTCAGGGCTGTGAGGGAGGCGAGGTCAGGGGGGCGATACAGTAAACAGACCAGCCCAATTCCTTCCCATGGCCTCCTGTCCTAACGGATTAAAGAATAAGGCAAGTTAAAGGTGGAGGAAATGTCTTTATTGTCTTTATTTTATGACTGAACAAACAGGACTAAATCAAAACTAGACACTACAATAAAAAGAAAGAACTATAAATGTATCTGTTAATATGTTTCATTTTTTATTTCCAAGCTTTTTAGTCGGTAGACTTGTTAAAACAAGCAAGGCAATAAGATTTTGCCAGAGAATTGTCCCATTTCCCATTTCAAGATATTATGTCACCATATTTGGAAAGTTACTTTCAAGTTCTTCTTCAAAAATCTGTATTTTGGCTGATGTCACGCCAATAAATCAGTGAATTTGCACGGGAGAGATGATGTTTATCTGTTTGCATCCATCGTATAATTGTAGCACGACTTCTGAACCTGTAAACAAAAAACACGTGTGCCTGGTATTTGTTGAAAAAGTAGAGAAACAAGCCAAAGCAGAATTCCACGATCACAAATGTCGACAAGGTTACACTGCAAAGAAGCATTTATATGTCGTTTATTTCGACTGATTATCAGCAAACACAGGAAAAACCATTATAGCGTTTGTGCTTGTTTTCTGTAAATATTCATGGGGAAACTGCGTATTGATTATTCATGTCCTTGTGAAATTGTGAATTGGACTTATGAATATTTATGCCTGATCCTGTTAACTAATCAGTCAAATTAATCGTCTGAGGACGTCTGGGCCTGAAAGATTAATGCATTAAATAACCTTTCCTGCAACGGTCATGGTGTGCAAACTTTCACTTTGTTTTGCAGAGTATTTCTGATCTGTTCTTTGTGTTTAGAAATCCAGTTTAGTCATGTTCCCACAATGCTATGCCCGGATTTATGCATTAGAGAAAACAAACCATATCTCAGATTTTGATTGTGCCCATCAGGTTTAATTGTGAAGGACTGCTTTTATTTCATAATGAGGAGCTGAATCAATGCAGCGTTCATCCATCATGCAGCCCGTTCCTCAGGGGAACGACCAGCTAATCAGGATTTATATCTCTCACGGGACAGTGAGTGTTGATGTGTCTGATTCCAGAGGTGTAATCCTCCGCTCTGCACAGCTGGGGCAAGACCAGCAGCCCCCTGGCTGTGTGTGGTCCTGACACTGTACATCATTTATATCACGCAAGAAGTGACTCAGAGGTTTTCTGCTCACGTTTAAATCTCATAGAATCATCTGAATCTTTACTTTTAGATATTTAAGTCTTTAAATATATCTATGTCCAGTTATAGTAGGCTACAGGTAGTAAGCAAGACTTCGGAGTCATTGATGGACTTTATATGTAGCCTACATATAATTAGTATATTAGTCATATAAGTCTTAGTAATAATTAGTAATAGTACCTCTCAAAAGGGGCGACACGGTGGCGCAGGGGTTAGTGCTGTTGCCTCACAGCAAGAAGGTCGCAGGTTCAGGACCTCCTTGGTCCTGGGTCTGGGACCTTTCTGTGTGGAGTTTGCATGTTCTCCCTGTGTCTGCGTGGGTTTTCACCGGGTACTCCGGCTTCCTCCCACAGTCCAAAAACATGCTCAGGTTAATTGGCAACTCTAAATTGCCCGTAGGTGTGAGTGTGTGAGTGAATGGTGTGTGTGCCCCACGATTGGCTGGCGACCATCTGGGGTGTATCCCTGCCTCTCGCCGTAACGCGCTGGGATAGGCTCCAGCAGACCCCTGCGACCCTAATGAGGAATAAGCAGGTATAGAAAATGACTGACCTCTCAAAAGTGTATATTATATATATATATATATACAGCTCTGGAAAAAAATAAGAGACCACTGCAAAATGATCAGTTTTCCTGATCTTCTAGGTATGTGTTTGGGCAAAAGGAACATTTTTGTTTGTGAGTCTGTAAACTACTGACAACATTTCCCCCAAATTCCAAATGAAAATATTATCATTTAGAGCATTTATTTGCAGAAATGACAAATGGTCAAAATAACAAAAAAAAACAATACAATGTTTTCAGCCCTCAAACAATGCAAAGAAACAAGATCAAATTCATTTAAAACAACATAATACTAATGTTTTTACTTAAGAATAGTTCTGAAATCAATATTTGGTGAAATAACCCTTATTTTGAATCAATCACAGCATGCTTTCCACAAGTCTTCGATTGTTCTATATATATATATATATATATATATATATATATATATATATATATATATATATATAACAGAAACAGATGGGGGCAGTAATCAACAACTGCCTGAAAAAAATACACGAAGAAGAATCGTACCCGGAAGTGGAAGTTTGTTTTGTTTTTGTCGGGGCGGGAATGTCCATGCGGAAAAGTCACCGAGGAAGTCAGACATTTAGGTGGTAAGTTTTATCCCGAGCAGTGTTTAATACATTAATGGAAATAATTAGGCAACAAAGACCTTCAAAAAGCATCAAGTAAACGTCATGTCAAAGCTAAACATGCTAACAAGCATGTTTTAGCATGAGGGTAACGTCCAGGAAATCAATGAATCTGCTGCTCTACGGCTTATTGTGGACATTTGTAGCTGCAGCAGGATTACTGTAAACCACCAGACAACTACAGGCACTGGTTACAGATATAAACGTGTTTTTATTAACGTTATTTAGTCAAGAAGTTATTTTCAAAGCCAAAATGAATACAAATAAGTCTAAAAGTAGATTAGAAAAGTGCTCTTAACCAACTCTATCCCAATGTTGTTAACACAGACCAATATAATATATATACAATATAATAGGGCAGAAACTAACATAAACTTATTGATATAAGTGGGTTAGACATGTAAGGATCTCATCTCATACCATATTTATCTTTTTTTTTCTATTGCTTAAGACAAACTTTCCCATTGTAGGTTTTTATTGTAATTTTGTGGTATTAAAGTGGTGAAACAAACATGAAAACTGTCATTTATGTCTGTATTGTGACCCCTTCCACCAGGTGAGACCTTCTGACCATGTCGTCCAAACAGCAGGATGTGGCCAAGTCCGATCCCCTTTCCGTCCTATTCATAAACATGGACGGTGAACCCATGTCCTTCTATCTGCGACCGGGTCCTAACAAATCCAAGCTCCAGCCGCTCATCACAGCGAGGGGAGGCCTGATGTGCAAAGTGCAGCAGCCCGGAGCCATTCTACTCTTTGACCCAGAAGAAAGAGGCTCTATTCCTGAAAGTACTGCTCACTGGTAGGGGCGGAACTGCCGAGGACTTTTAGCAAGCGTTATGTTAAAAACTAATAATAACATACATTCAGTCATTTTGGCAGAAAACATGGTCTAAATGCTGTACCGTGCATAACTGTTGTTTTGATGATTATGGCAGAAAATGACACTTGCACGGCTGACATATTTGAGGATTTGTGGTCAGTTTCTAAGAATTAAATGATGCATGACTGTATGAAGGCACACTAGGCTAAATCATTGCCATGTAAATCCAATTAAATCACTGAAATCATTTAATGTTCAAACGTTTCTACTGTAGTAAAAATGAAATATGAAAACAAATTAGGCTCCCCTCCATTTTCTCCCCAGGTACGTGTCCACCCAGTACATTCACGACTGTATCGAGAAGGACGAACAGCTGAATATAGAGGACTACAGGTTAAATCCTGAAGTGGTCCAGACACAATCTGCGAGACCGGGCAACAGCAAAAAGGACTCGCCTGGACTCTCTGGAGGTATGATGTAAAGACCTAAAATAGAGAAAGAAGCACCGCACACACAGCTGCTCCATTTGGTTTCTTTATTCACCAAACTTTCAACACATCCACAACACATTCCATCCGGGTATCTGCCATTCACATTCAATTTGTAAAAACCTAACCACTGTTCCTGAAATCAAAAAGAAAAAATCTGTTAAATCGCATTGTGTGTACTGGTTTTATATTGTTATATCTGATTCCAAATTTACAACTTTCTATGACGCTGCATAGTAATTTTAAATGTACTGATGTTGTTTGTTTGGACTATTCTGTTATTTTTTGATTGTAATTAGGCAGGAGTGCTTACACCCCCGAAGAAGACGCCAGCATTTTGAGCTATGTCAGCCAGCACAAGTCAGAGGTTGGGGGGAACCGGCTTTGGCAACAGATGGAAAAGCAGCGTGTGACCAGTCACAGTTGGCAGTCAATGAAATACCGTTATCGAATGCGACTGGCTCAGAAACAGCCTGAGGTCAAGGACGTGGAGACAACAGAGGAAGAGCTCGAGGCGGCAAAGGGAGATACTGAGGTAATTAACAACCTGGAAGGTGCTGCCAGATATTTTGTCACCTTTTCTACATGTTGCACATTTCATTCAAATGTTACATGAGAGCTACACGTATCAGGCACAGTTCACCTTTTGAAATCAAATCAGGGGTCCTGCAATAAATCCCACATTCCTTAATGAGCTTATAGTGTTAAATTTCTGTGAAAGAGGTGTTTATTGAACTACAGTAATTTGTTTGTATTAGTATTGGTTATCTGTTAGCTGCTCTATTGAACAATGGAAGTTAGCCAGCAATTAGAATTTATCCACATGGCCTTTAAAAAAAGTGTAATATGTGTCATATTTTGGTACTTTTTGCTTTTAAAAGGAATATATATATGTGTGTGTTTTATATGGTATTAATTTTTATACATAAAATAATACAAATATAGTGAAACAGCTCTCATCAACAAAATGTGCCTCAAATATAGTGGTTGTAGTGATGTCTTCATTAATAAAGTATGTGAATATCCATCTGCTCATAATTTCCATTATTCCTAATTTAAATTCCAAATTTGGAATTTGGAATTGCTCCAGAATAGAAGAAAGGACATATTTTATAGATGTAAAGCCTGAAGCTTCTTAACCGTCTGGTTTAGGAAGAGGAAACTCCAGAGACAGGCGGCGCTGCTCCACTTCAGACACATCCAGAGGAAATGGATCTAACACAGGTAGCAGCAAGCACTCACTGGTTACAACAAACAGCGCTAGCATTTGTATTATATGTTGTTTTAGAGCTGATGATTCCAAGACAGTGATTGTATGCGATTTAATGATTAATAGAACATGATTGGTGTTTCTGCAGATAGATGCTGAGCAAGAGAATGTAGAAACTGAAGCATCCGGCTCTCCCCAACAAGAAGTGTGTGTGAACCCGCAGACGGATGAACTAGCTGAAAGCTCACAAGTCGAGATTGTAGAAGCTGAAACATCAAACGGTCCACAAGCTGAGGAGCCACCGCGGGTAGAAGCCCTGCCAGCTGAGAGCACAGAACCAAAAACAGACGCATCACAAATAAACACTTCCCCCAAAAAACAAAACGTGCCAGAGGACTCGCTACCGGCTCAACCCAAACCCTCGCCCCGCACTAGTTCTTCAAAAAAGACAAAAGAGAAGGAGAAGGCCTCCTCCTCCGATCCGGAGCAACCGCAGCGCCGGTCCACACGCAGGCAGCTGGAGCTCGAGATGCCTCAACCTTACACCAAAAAACTCAGGTCAGCAGCGACTTCTGTTAAACCGGTGTCGTCCTCCCCCAAGCTGACAAAGAAATGTAAATCAGCCATTAAGTCTGTGGCTCAAAAAGAGGCAACAGTCGACGAGCCGCCTCCTAAAAAATCCAGAGGAAGGAGCACGGGAGCAGCTGCAGAGAGTCTACAGGAGGAGACGCCACAGGATACAGGATCTGAAACTGTAGCAGCAGGTTTGTTATACTTCTACCACTGTGGAACACAAAATGCATACTATATCTTAATATCTGAAACAGGTTTTTATTATAAAAAGATTTAATTAATTTGCCAAAAACATATTCTACTCTTTATTTTTTAAATTTATTTTGCTGATTGAAGATGAAGAATCTGATTCGGTGCCACAGACAGGAGAGATGAAAAAGGAAAAGAGGAAGCTGGGGATTCTTGAGTTGGCTACGAAGGAGTTTGAAGATGAAAGTGAGGTAAGACAAATCTGTGTATCATTTGTTCTTTCCATTTTCAATTGGCAATCAAAAATCCCAAATCGAAAAGGTGACTGGTTATTTAATTTATTATTCTAACACAAAAAAACAGAAAATGACTGTTTTTTCATATTTTATATTTTAGTCTCACTTCAGTCCCTATGAAATGGAAGAATAGGGCGCACAACTGAATTTGATATTTCATATTTCGATCTGAGCTGATCGATCTGATTTCATTTCATATTTTCGATCTGAGCCTAAATTGAATTTAAGTTTTTTTTCCCCTTCTTTCTCATGTGGGTCAATTTTGGTCTTGTTTTAGGTTTTAAATAAAGTATTTTTATCTGTAGTAAAACACAATTTTTCAATATTATAACTATATTTGCTTTGTAACAACAACATAAATTGATTCTGACACTTCTATAGTCACCTTACCTGTTGTAGATTTCTTTTGGGTTTAAGTACAATAACCTCTGTGGTTGTAGAGATATTCCATATTTATTATCATTTATATCAGGAAAAATAGGCCTGGGCTTATATGGTTAAATGTAGTTAAATCTATTCAAATGAGAATTATAGTTGTTGTTGACTGTTAATATATATATATATTTCTCTCTCTTAGTGTGAGGATGAAGATCCACAAATCTCAAACCCAGCTGAAACAGCGGCGCAACAACCCACATCCACAGATCCCATCCTCTCCTCTTCAGACACAGCTGCTGATGCTGGTTCCACTCAGTGCAACCCCGAGCCTGGACCCAGCCTTCAGCAGAACATGCAAGAGGCCCAGGACTCCGGGACCAACCATGGACCAGAGACAAATGGTCCTCAGCCTGCTGTTGCTGAGCCTGAACCAGCCGCTGAGTCCACAACAGCCGCTGAGCCTGCAGGCGATGAGCCTGCAGCAGCCGCTGAACCTGCACCCACTGAATCTGCAGCCGATGAACCTGCAGCCGATGAACCTGCAGCCACTGAACCTGCAGCCGATGAACCTGCAGCAGCAGCTGAACCTGCAGCAGCCGCTAAGGTGGTCCAGGCCACCTCCAGGGCCCACCTCTTCATATTTGACAGGGAATCTCAGGATGAAGAATCTCAGTCGATTTTCTGCGACAGCACAGCAGCCAAGGCACCAGTGAACGAAGACGCTGAGTTTTCATTGACTCAGAACCAGTTAGAAGAGGACAAGCAGCGAATCAGAGAGCTGATAAACAGGACAAACCAGGTGAGTGGTACATTACAGCAGTAGATGCATCTTAATCCATATGAATCACAGCGTGACTTGTCCTGCCTTCAAGTGGTACAGTAATAATCGTAAATGCCAAAAACCGTCATCAGAATTTCACATGAGCACCCACTCATGTCGTAATGTCCACTGGAAAGCTGGAAGTTTTTTATGATACACGGGTTGACGAGATGAGATGAACTTTGACCTTTCCACATGGCGAACATTCTCTGCTGCTTTTAGTTGTTTAGTTGTGCATGCTGCAGCATGATGTAGGCTACAAACCATGCTGCAGCATGATGTAGGCTACACATCATGCTGCAGCATGATGTAGGCTCCACACCATGCTGCAGCATGATGTAGGCTACACACCATGCTGCAGCATGCATCATTTTAATTCTTGTCATTTTAAGAAGTACCATTTTCTTCTTCCTGTAGAAGATGAATCAGCAAGTCTAAAACGGTTTCACCCAAGAACAGGTCAGGATAAGTTTTGGGATCCGCCATGTTTTACTTCACTACGACAACAAAAGCAACAGCACACACATAATTTCTACTTCACAAGTGGAAAGGATCATATTTCCCATACCACATGAAGGCAGCATTACACTCTGTCTTGATCCACATATACTGACCTTCATATTGTGATTATAAGCTCTTTATTCTTGTTTATATTCTGCATTCCTGTCCTTGTCTTTACTTCCTCTCTATGTGTCTGTTCAATTAATGTCTGAGTTCTCCTAACTTTTTTTTTTCCTCCTAGGACTTAATTAGTGTGACCAAAGCCCTGTTGAGGACCAGCGGGGATTTCTCTGCAGCGCTGGACCTGCTCTTGAATCCCTCCTCTATTTCTGAACCTTTATGGAATCGCAGCGACGACGGCCTCTTGCTGTCAGCCGATCCCGCGGTCCGCCAGCAGCTGCTGGAGAAATACGGTGAGGAGAACGTGGCTAAAAGGATAGTGTTCCTGGAGGTAGAGTCATGAAAATGAAAGACAGCGTGGTTCAGATAAAATGAAGGGGAAGAGGAAATAAGAAGGCAGGAGAAGTTTTAATTTAGCAAGCCAGTTTCAACTAGAAAACCATTACCCTTCCTACATACTGTGCATACGTTTGATTTTTTAAAATATATTTGAAACATGCTTTACCTTTCTTAGGGCTCAGAATATTTGAATACATTTTAGCAAAATTCACTGTCATTGTATTTGTTTTAATGTGTTCATTATGTTTGCTCCCATATTTTACAACCATTACTTAAGAGTAATTAAAAGTTTAGATTTAATTCAGCATTTTGCCCTGAACTAAGAAAAATGTGTGTAAGTTTTAACATTTATGTAAGTGTCTTATTATGAAAATAAAATGTTATGATTTATGTGTGAACAGTTCAGTCCATGCTATATTTAAATCAAAAATAATGGTTCATTATTACTTTAACATGCACTATAGATAAAACTACATAATTATTACCAATAAATATCAGATTTGAGTACAATAACTTACCTAAAGTAACTGGAAATTAGTGGTGACCTTCCCCTCAATCACCCTAATAGATTTGAGTCTTATGTATTTTTTTTAAATCTGCAGAAAGCTGCGTTGTGTACAGTAAAATGTAGGATTCACTTCCACTGCAGTATAAACACTGTATTATTTTCAACACACAATATTTTCTACCAATAAAAAAAGAGCACATTAGCCTTGATTTTTATCCAATCCACCATTTTATTTCATTTCACCCCTGTATCAATTGAGTACATTCATTATTTTTGAAACAATCTGCCCCAGACCCACATGAATACATCGTGTCAATAGTTTAAACAAAAAAGAAAAAATAATAATAATCCCACAAATCTAAGAGAGAAAGCAATTAAATTAAAAGCAGAAAACAAAATGGATCACCAGGACTGTACCTGTGATATAAACTCGAAGGCCAATATCCAATACACTTCAGTAGACTTTACCCAAATATGGCCACAAGTATTGCTGCACCTTTTTTTTTTTTTATCTCCTGGTCGTGTTTAGGAAATGAAACAGCGAAGGCGACGGTGATGTTAACAGCAAACAGGTGTAGCTGATGAACATGTAAAACTGTATGTTGACGCAACAGTTGACACAACCATAGAATCCCAGTGCTACACTGATAAAAACCACTCGTATAAAACCCTTTTTTTTTTTGTATGAAACATTCACATCCACCGTGACCTAATTTACATCCATAGGTCACATACTAAGTTGGTCAGGTAGCCTAAGTAAAGCAAAACATACCAAGGTCTCCAGTAATTAACAGCACACCATATATCCCTGGATTTTAATGGCTACTTTTTTTTTTTTGCTCAGCTTTTACTCTTAAGGTCTTCAGGGGAAACCTCCAGTAAAGCTACATTCAACAAAAGGGGTTGCTACAGTTTTTTTGAACAGATGTAATTGGAACTTTACCTGCTTCAAAGTGATGGGGAGAGTGGAGAGAACACACATCTCATAAGTTCGCAGCAGTTGTTACCGATTTGGGGTTTTTACCGAATCGGCAGATATCTGCGAACTAACACGTCTGTGGTAGGCATGAACAAACACTGAGACTGACGCTTTCCAGAGTTAGTAGGAGTCATAGCTTGATTTTTACATCTTAGCTGTATGTTTCTGTACACATTTTGCTTTGGTTGGCTGGTTAGTGTGATGGTCAAAGGTGGTGTGGGCTACAAGCTCACAGAGAGCGCCTGGAAGACGGCAAACTGTGTGGTTAGGCCTGCTGTTCCCCGATGTAACAGCCTGTACAATCAATAAATAACGTGTTTGATGTCGTAGCTACAAAGTACAGTACTGATAAAAGAATGGCTCTTTGTTACATATCAGGCTGGTTTTACATCAACATAAAGACAAAAGGATATGAAGGTTCGCCTCACTTCTTGTCTGATTAGTCAATTAGGTGATCTGATATGGACAATAAATAATAATAAATGACCCAAAGTTTGGATACAACTTTAAACATTCCTGCTAAATTAATAATGGCTGAATAAAAAAAAATGTTCCACACACAAATACAGGTAATTGATGTTTAGGATAAGACAGTTTGATTAAAAATGTAGCGCATAGTCTGCATTGCAGCTATTTCTTTCAAAATATAATATATGTATATAAAAAAGAAAAGTCCCACAACTCCTTTTCCTCACACAAACATGCTGAAATAACAAAAGGCCTGTTTTTTTTTTAACATTCTGCTTCTTAAAAACTTCAGGATAGAAGTAGCACTTATCTTTGATCCAGCGAACCACACGTACATTATAATACAAAGAGGTGATAAAAAGATCACTTCTGTCCCCCAGACAGATCACTTCTGTCCCCCATGCCAGTTTCCACACTAATCCAGCAAATTGAGACATCTCAGTCTGTTGCAAAAAAGACTTAATATGAACAAAAAAGGCCTCTGGGGTATACGATCACTTAACTACAGCCCTCTATGTACAGTCTAGTCTGACAATTGTAGCGCCGATTCAGTGGAAACAAAACTGGATGTGCAACCTGTCTGGAACAGAGAAAGACGGATGACAACTTATAATGAAATCGCACAAAACTAAGAACGGAATCTCTAAAAAAATAAAGTGAATATGATGATGAACGTGGAGGAAGATTAAATGAAAAGGGAAGCTTTTCAAAATGTGTCCTTTGGTTTTGCTTAAGAGGTTTAGGGTATGTTTGGCTTTGATAATATATCTTGATTTACTTTAAAACAACTGATGGATTTTCTCCATTTAAAATAATGTGTCTTGGTGTGCTCGAAATAAACTGCACAAGAATGGAAAAGAATGATTTCCCTCTCATGTAAGTCAGAATCGGAACAATGCACCGCCTGTCTCAGTAGCTACTGGCATAAGGCAGAGTAAATGCTGAAGATCATTGAGGGGGCGCTGTTCCAGTATTTTCTTCTTCTTTTTTTTTTTTCCTTTTCATGTCCATGGAAGAAAACAAAACGCTCCATTACTATCTCGCACTCAAATGCACCGAAAAAGAAAGAAAAAGAAAGTTCTCAAAATGATACATAGAAAACACCTGCTTTGCTTAAAAGGCTAATTGTATTGGTTTTAAAAGAAAAAAAAGGAGGAAGGGTGAAGCCAGTCCAAAATTAAGGCCAGCTAAATTGCATAGAACTTCAATAGTGCACTGATGCATCAAAAGGCTGTGCTCCTTTCCTCTTGTCAACTTTGGCAAAACCCTGCAGCGTTTCCTCAGAAACCACCAGAACTCCAACACCGTTTGTCTCCGCGCTCGCTTTCGTCTCCTTGGCAGAAGACGCTCGAACGTCCAAGCGCTTTATTTTTGGATTACGGACACCCCACCTGGACCCGGACCTCTGTGAATCATGTCAAAAAACACAATTTTACTCCAATTGAGGGGCGCGGACATCTTTCGGTCTAAATCAAATGTGAAAAAAGTCAATGTAAAGATGAATGTATTTTTTAGCACAATATGTACTATTTTCAATTCCTTTAGAAAAAAAGGATCTTAGGGTAAGAATTTTGTAGAAAATAATACGATGTGAAGCTCTGAGCAAGGATCCAGCGAGGCAGCAGTGAGGAAGAGAGCACAGCTCGGACTCTTTTTTTTTTTTTTTTTTTTTTTTTTGCACCCCTTACTCTTTGTGAAGCGAAGGCGCCTCCCCGCCACGATCTAAACAACGGAAATAGTATAAAAGCACCAATTCTGATCCTGCACCAGTGGGGCATGACCATCGGAACTTTTAGTAGGTCGGACAGGCCCAGATTGAGGTTGGACCCCCCCCTCACTAGCAGGGCGGAGATCTATACACATCTAACCCCTTCGGGGGGGCAGGAGGAGGCGGGACCAAGCCCAGCCGTACAGCCATCAACTAACGGGGCCCTCGGTCTCCGCGTCCTTGTCCGAAATCTCGTCCTGAATCTCGTCTGTGTTCCCTGAGTCGCTGCTGGCCACGGAGCTGATGGAGGGAGAGTTCCTGCCGCCTTTGATCATTCGTCGGCAGGTCTCCATCTGGACGTCCAGGCCTCGCTTCATGCTGCACATCTCCATGTACTCGTGCAGGTGCCGGTTCATGTCGCTCTTCGCCGTGGCCAGCTCCATCTGAAAGGAGGACAAAGCCGTAGCTGTAATTCCTGGTTTCATTTCCGTTTTTTTCAGCTTTAATCTCGCTCCACGCTTTTAAAGCTACTTTTCCTCTTTGTCTACCTCAATCTGGCCGATGGTCTCCTGGTACTCCTGGTCTCTGGTCTTAAATATCGACTCTGTTTCATCAATGAGGCTGCCAAGACTTCCATCCTGGGAGTCCTTAGAGAGCAGAGACAAGAGACACAGACTCATTCATCATTCATGAGTAAACGTCTTACACAGCACACATAGCAATGATCTACAGTTCACTCCGGCTTGCACAGGTTTTTTTTTTTGAAAACCACAAGGCGGAATGCGGGGACCGTGAGTGGGTGACTCACCGGGTCGGTGCCCTCGGCGGTGCCGTTGCTGGGGCAGGAGGTCCCTGTGCAGGTCGCCCCGGCGATGGTGCACGGCACGTTGTAGTTGGCGAAGTCCTCCCACAGCAGCAGGGTCTCCTCGTTCTCCTCCCACGTCAGACTGTCGCAGTCGTCGTCGATTTCAAACGTCTCGCGCCTGGCAACAAAGGAGTTATCTGAGCAATTTCTGTGCGGGACAAAAGACAGGGAACGGAAAACAAAAAACGGAAGGAAGAGAAAGAGAGGGAGGAGAGGAAAGACAAGTATAACAGACACCAGCGAAGGTTGCATGCAAAGAGGAGGATGCACTTATGAAGAAAGTGGACATGGAAACACACCACAGACAATAAAACACAGCACAAACTGGAGAAGAAGAAATCTCTTTGGAGAGTGACGGGAAGTAGAGAGGCATTCAGAAACAATAACGATAATGACCTTAGCAAAACAAACGCATGCCCACAGTGTTTATATGTGCTGACTTTAGCTGAATGAGCAGATAGACGCAACACCTCACACCAACACTAGAGGGAGATGAAGGGACATACAGGACATCGCAGAGAGCTGCTGTACCTGTGTGTGGTAGCTACTGTAATGTGTGATCACTGCCAGTGCATGTGTGAGGTGTCTCTTACAGCTGGTTGAGCATGCGTTTCATCTCGTCGGTGATGTTGAGGGACCCGGGGACCTCCTCCTCCGAGGGGCTGGGCTCGGCGTCCATCTCCGAGCTCTCCTCGTCGGACACCGCTTTGCGCTCTTTCCTCCTGCAGCACGGCGTGGCGGCGCCCTGGGGATAAATCACACGAAGGAACTTTTACAGTTTGTTCCTTGAGGAGCCAAAGTAAACCCGATGAACCCTGCAGGTGAAATACTATCCCCCCTGTTTAGATGTTGCCCTATCCAGCTCATCCTTGGGCTTTTGTAGATGCTTTAGGTGGAGCATTTTCTTCTGGTTTCTGGCTGATGCTCATTTTCAGCACCCATTTAACCCACTGATAACTATGGTTACCAATGTTTATGTCTATTATTTTCTACTCCAAAAAAAAAAAATCAAATTTTCAATAATATGATAACATGACAAAGACAAACCCTCCCAGAAAGAGGTTACTTTCTTTAAATTATTCTGATGTCAACCTTGAAATGTATTTAATCTTTCAAGTCTGTAGAATAATCCCCCCAAAAAATGTTAATGTTAATATTTTTTGGTTTATGGGGATATTTGTACAAGTTTCAACTATCGTTGCCAGTCATTAAAAGAACAAAAAAGAAAAACATTTATAGGCATGAAAACATGGGAAACAATGGGCTTAAATTTGTTAAAATCAGATGAAAACGACTATTAATCAAATTGATGGCATTTAGCGTTATCACCTATCTTCCATGCAATAAAATAATTATAATAAAATAATAAAAGGCAATTTGCAAAATAATTATTCTTATCAGTTTCGACACATCGCCTGCTTCATAAATGAAAGTCCAGGTGAAAATTGGACCTAGATGACACAGACATCTACAGGGGAACCACTTTTTGACTTTAATCTTCTTTAAAATTTATATGATATAAGAAATCCTGTTTAGGCCATACGTGCAATAAAATGCAACATAAAAGAGGCCACCAGCTTGACTCAGTGGATTTATACTTGGGCTTTGGCCAACAATGTCGGTGCAATGTGATAACCTTGTGTACAGCGGAGAGTCACCACATCAGCATTTCTCTTGTCCATGTGTATCTGTGCATATGAATCATTAAGTATTCTGCATGTGTATGTTGTTTGAGTGTGAGTTTGCCTGCATATTTTTCTTTTTCTTTTAGAAAGGTCACCCAGTACAAAGCTGCATGCTGGAAAAAAAAAAGCAACAAAGTCACTAATAACAGTCATCCCCTGGAAGATCTGGTTTCAGTCACAGAGTGCTGACTCTTTCTATCACGGAAGAATTCATATTTCCGGCTGCCGGCAGCTTCTCTGAGCGATTTTGTTTTTTTGTTTTTTGTGAATCAGCGGATGGATACGCACCTTCTCCGGGAGTGACCTGGCCGGACTGACGTTGAACATGTTCGACATGTCCTCGGAGTTGCGTTGCTGAGCCACGTCGCACAGTTTGGCCGTGATGTCGATCCGCCTGCAGATGTCCATGTCCACCCGCCTGGCTTTCTCCTGGATCTTGCTGTCCAGGTCTGACATTTGCTGCATAGGGATGGATATCCGCTTTTAGAATGACATTTTCAGTTTAACGGTGACACTTACTGTATCTAAACAGGACTCACTGTAGAAGGCCAAAGTGTAAACTGACTGACAGCAACTGATCGTATGATCATGTTACATCTACTGGTTAGTTTATTAGGCCACTAGGAATCAATCAGCATTGGTGCGATCATCTCTATCCCAGTGCTTGTCCTCTAACTTTAAATGGTGAATTTGCCGTCCATTGACTGATTTGATTGGAATCAATTTATTGCACTTTTGGCTCCGAGCATGAAATTTATTGACAAAATAATATAAAAACATAAAAAAATCAATCCTTTAACTACAGGATCCACAATTCTTTTGGTCAATAACCACAACTACAGACACATACATAGAACCACAACATAGATGATTGGACAGGCTTCCTCTACTTTTTTGTAACACTTACCCGTCTCTGGATTCACACATCAGGGATGAAATAAAGCACAGAAGATAACATGAAAAGCTATAATGTACAGATGCCAAAGGTGAAGAAAAGCACATAAATAACAAAGCCTTCAAAAAACAATCATCCGACTATATTTATTCCTGAGCAAGCACAAGCTGTGGCTGGGCCCGCTGCTGTATATTACAACTGTATATCACAGTAGAGCAGGCCTGTCAGGGAACAATACAGGGCTGTACAGAACAGGAAGTGCTCTTGATCTACTGTGCAGCTGCTATTTGAGCTATTTTCAATGAATGCTTGTCTCAGAAGCTTTTCTATCATTATATTTTCTCCTGAACCAAAATAAAAAAAGGCAGGAAGGGTGGTGTGTTTAGTGTTGTTCTAAAAACTGGTGTGAGAAAGAGGCTCAGGAATGTGCAGGAAACCAAAAGTACATTCTCTAAACACCGCTGTTGCAACACTTATCCTAATTGCTTGAACTATGGCGTCGACACAGCACTTTTTTTTTGTTGTTTGACCGTTTCAATTATTTTTGCGAAAGCCTCGTCAGACTTGGACGGGGAAGGGTGACATCACTCCGGCACTTACATCACTCATGAGGCTCCTGAAGACCACGAGTTCGGCCTTCAGTCTCTCGACCTTCTCGTTTAGGTCGTCCTGGATCTCCGATGACTCCTGGACGCTCTGTTTGGACGTCACAGAGAGGGAATTAAAGCATGACACACCTCGGGTAAATAAGGATGCTATTCAAATTAGTGGAATGTTGGCTGCTCAACCACAAAAACAACATGAAGTCGGCTCGATTAAAGACTGACCCATGAGACATTCAGATAGGGAGTTTTAAGCAAATCAAGTTTTTCATAGGTTATTCATTTTCATATTAGTTGTATTGGTTACTGTTTAACATTTTATGGTCAGTAACCAGAGTTCAAAGTTTATCTACCAATGATGCAAATGTGAACATAAAAAAAACAGTTTAGAACTGTGTTTAACTTCTGGATACATAGTTATTTTAATTGGACCCAAGATATGATATGATAATAATAAAAGCTTCTAGTGTCTAAAGTGAAATCAAGTGAATATCTTTGGAAGCTTGAGCATTAGGCAGGGAACTTGAAATGGCCACCTATTAGAATGGATTTTGCGTGCCATAAGCACCACTCCTGTGATAACGTAGTAAAATGTCACCTGTGCCTCTGGAGAAGTCTATCAAAATAACCCAGGAAATGTCATCGGGGTTATTTTAGCTCGAGCTTGGAAATTACAGGTTTATCTATGAATGCCTGCATTACAAAGAGCGAGTGTGGAGAATGAAAGGCGGGGACATCAGAGATGCTATCACCATGCATTATGGAAAGTGTGGGATGCAGTGCTTTTAGAGCTCGAACCAAACTGAGGACTAAATGTCAGAATGTTGACGCCCCTGCTGGATTTATCTTTAACAGACTTTGTAATGATTTGTCTTAAGTCCCCGAGCTTTAACGGAATTCAATATAAAATAGCTGGAGTGCTCCTTTAACTTTAAATTCGGAGTTCTGAGAATGAACCTGCTCCACACCCAAACAGAAGCTCACCCATATATAATACACTTAGGGTTGCAAAGGGGGGGGGGGGGGGGGGGGGGGCACTTTCCAGTAAATTTCCAGAAACTTTCCATGGGAAGTCAAGTTGGGGAATTTACTTCCCAGCTAGCTCGCTACTGTATGAATACATTTTTATTTAATATTTGCAAGTTAAACACTAATATCATTATAGATGAAATATATTTATCCCATAATATTATCAAAACTGACTTCACCAGGCTATGAGATAATAACGGAATGTTATGAGTAGAGATGCACTGATCCCAACAATGTACTATTTGTTAATAAATAATACTTTTAACAAGACTAATGTGTAGAGCCTATTAGAAACGATTTATTCATTCAGCAGTAGTATAGAATCAGTATCAGCCCAGGTATTGGTATTGGATCAATAGTGGAAAAACCTGGATGGATGCACCAATAGTTAAGAGATGGAACTGTTCGATGAGGAAAATCAAAAAACACCATCAGCCACGTAGTTTCCAGACAAAATGGAAAAATACTATTTCATCTGGTCTGGAAACCGTTTTTATCAACAGACAAGTAAAACACATCCTGCTATGACTACGGGAATCATGAGGATGGTTGAATTTTCAAAAATGTTGAACTATCCCTTTAAATCTGGTTGTTTTAGCCAAGATTATGCTACAATATATTTTCTCCCAAATATATTTCTGTTCCCTGTTAAGGTCCAACCTTCAATTTTGTAATTTTTTGATTTATTCTCATTTATTCACATTAATTTCCATGGAAACTTTCCAACTTTATAAAAATTCCCCAACCATTACCTCGCTCCTTTAATCTCTGCCTGTTTTTTACATCAGTTTCAAACATTCACATTCCAGCCTCATCATGGCTAAAACAAAAATCTAACTATCAGTGAGGGAAATAAAAGATTCCCATTCATTCCCCACTAAGGAGGATGATCATATTTATTTATTACTTTATGACAATGGCTAAAAGGATGACTAACTGACTTAAATCTGTGCTCCTGTATTAAGTCAGCACACAGAAACGTCGTCTGGCTCCGGGCCCTTAACAATAAATTTCTGTTTCCACTGAATTTATTATCTTCTGAACAGATTTCCGTTCGTCCCTCACACACGTTGACATCTGCCTGTGTTCTCCAAACGGTTAATGCCCCCGGGATGTTACTCCACCTCTCTATCTGGGGTTTTGCTGACCCAGAATCCTAAACAAATGTACTGTCACCATTTGTTTTGTGCAAAAAAGCAGAAAGATGGAAGGACGTGCTCCTATGACCAGCTGGGACGGTGTAGATGTGACATCAGGACCTTCGTTCTTGCCTCAAGGTGTGACACCTTAAGTTGATTTTGTTTCTACATCTGTTTCCTTTCCTTGCTCTGGGTGGCGCTGTAATGGTAGACTGCTGGTGATATATGATGTTTTTTTATCGATATCTAGGCCAACAGGCTCCTCCTGATGGTTTTGTTTTGTCGTATGTTTTGTCTAATCTGACAGACTTCCTCTTAGCTGCTTCCCCATCAGATCAGCCTAGTCTACATAGAATAAAACAGGAAGAACTCATATCATATAGAAAGTCATATATATTTATGCATCTACTGCAGCAGCAGTTTTGTTATCATGTATACATGCACACGATTTCTTCATCAGGTTTTAATTGTTTCAGGTCTGCATGTTGTAAATCAGTGGTTCTCAAAGTGGGGTCCGGGGACCCCCAGGAGTCCTTGAGGGGGCGCTAGGGGATAATTTATTTTCACCAGAATTCCTTCCATAACTACACAATGATAAAAATTTAGGAGCATTTGTATGGAGGACTAAAACTACCAGAATTAAAAGTAAATAAATTACTTTATATAATTTTCCATTAAAATATTTATTTATTTTTTATTTATATATTGTGTATTATGTGTGTGTGTGTGGGGGGGGGGGATTTATAGTTAATAAATGTATCAATAAAAGAAGGAATATCAAATACATTTTTGTGCAAAGGGGAAATACACAAATAAATAAATCAAATTCATCAACTAAATGGAGAATTAATGGGGCATTTGATTCATATACTAAATTAGTCGTTTATTTTTTGATTATGGCAGTTTCAGTTCATAATTTTGCCCACTTTCTGTTATAAAACATCTAAACGCAATAATCTTATCAGATTAGGATCCGTGGTCCACTTTTTGTGATTGTCAGGGTCCTGGACATGAACAAAGTTTGAGCACCACTGATGTAAATGATTCTCACTGCACGTTAGTGGAATTTATTTGACTGTTTATGTTTCCCGACCTGCTGCAGGGATCCCACCGTGGACTCCAGCTGCTCTCGCTTGGACAGCTCCTCCTCCCATCTGCAACACACAGCACAGAGGTGGGTCAGTTACTGCATGGCCCGGTCCCCTGGGGGCCACCAGACAGTGTAATGTGACTTTTGTGGCGATAATACACCCATCTCTGGTTACAAAATGACCTTGACAGTGAAGGTTCACACCCACTTCCCCCCTTATTTCCAATCTTTTGTCCCCTTCCTCCTTTGTATGGACACTGTATAGAAACTCCACCGCCTTGGTAAATATGATGATAAAGATAAGAGAAGCTCCAACCTCTGTACAAAACAAACTTTGCTCATGAATAGTTTGTGAGCCTCTGAGTGACTGCAGAGGGACGTTTGAGCTTCAACACACACCCACAAGGGTGTGGTGTCTCTGCTGCAGCATTATTTCCCTTATACTTAGCTGCCTGATTCCTTATGAAGTCCCAGAAGCCGGGAATCGGTTTACAAGATCTTACTGGTGACATTTCAAAGCAAAACAGAATCGTTATTCATCCTCTTCACAGAGATAACACCTGCAGAGATGGAGTTTAACATGTATTAAAGCTCCCAACCGTTGCACAAAGCTATTTGTAGCAAATAGCCTTATTGACTATAAAGTATTCTGAATTATTCATCACACCCTATTCACCAGCTGGGCTGAAACTATCGCTTTGAGTAATTTGCAATATAAGCAATATACAAAGACTAAAGGGGTAAAGCCATACTATTGGTGCAGTGAGCTAAATGCTAACATCAATATGCTAATTGCTAATATGTTGATGATTAGCAGATTTGATATTTGGGTCAAAACTGTCATGTGGTGTAAAACCCTAAAAACTTGGTACCAGATAGTTTAACTCTCTTAAAAAGGTTTTAAATAATTAAAAACACATGATATCAACAAGTTTTATATTACAGTTGGATTAAATATTTAAAATGTATCATTCTTTGGTTGCACAATTTGACATTTTCTGTCAAAAAAATGATACAAATGGACTTTTAAATGTCATGAAACCAACATAAACACCAAAACATACATTTTGAGATACCTGACAATGCTTCTTAAAATTGTATTTTAGAAAGTTTTTGACTTTCTCATCTCACCAACGATGATTTGTCACTGACCCGTTTAGCAAGTTTACTAGATGTAAAAATAAAAAAAGGGATCACCAAAGTTTTGTAATATATTATCTGTAATATATTTCATGTCAATGTCATTGAGACATCACTCGACAATGTCAACCTGCTGGTGGTGCTACATGAAGATCAGGGGTTTACCCCCATGAATGTACATGAGTGTGTGAGTCTGACCAGAGGTGCCATGCTACTGACGTGGCTAAAAATAAACTGGCAGACCCCGTCATGGCTGCACGCTATTATTATCGATGCAGTTGTCGTCCCCTCGACAGACGGCTGGTATCGCTGATCTGCGCCGCGGAAGCTGTGTAAAAATAAAACTGACCTATTTAATTTCCTTAAGGCATGTGTCACGCACATGGCACAGAGCTCAGCTAATAGCTCTCCACTCGGTCTCTGGGATAGGAGATCGCTGAGTCATAGACCCTTTCCACAAAGAGAGTTTGAGGTTCAGGGAGCTCATTAAAACATCCACACAGTTAGACACTCATGTGACAGGATGAAACCAGAAGTGGTTTTCTATTGTGTGTGTGTTTGTGTGTGTGTGAGAGAGGGAAAGAGACAGTGGGTAAGGGAAGATGTGTGTGTACTGTCAAGCACCACAGGCTTGAACATGCAGTTCTGGGAAAAAAATAAGAAAACCACTGCAAAATTAGTAGTTTTTCTGATTTGACTAGTTTTAGGTATGTGTTTTGGCAAAAGGAACATTTTTGTTTGAGAGTATAAACTACTGCCAACATTTCCCCCAAATTCCAAATAAGAATATTATAGAGTATTTATTTGCAGAAAATGACAAATGGTCTAAATAACAAAAAAGAATACAATGTTTTCAGACCTCAAACAATGCAAAGAAACAGGATCAAATTCATTTTAAAACAACATAATACTAATGTTTTCATTGAAGAAGAGTTCAGAAATCAATATTTGTTGCGCTAACCCTTATTTTCATGCCTTTCCTGGTTCCTCTTTAACCCATTAAAGCCCATGTGCCTCCAAGTCTATGCCTGTTATTTTATCCTTAAAATAAAAACCTCTAATTGTTACTCATACAGCTTTTATTCCCTAATGATATAATGGTAGACAACTTAGACAAAAGGTTTTAAGGTTTCCAAGTCCTTCCTGTCACATGACATCATCAACTTCCTCCTGAAAACATGGAGCAGACAAACCCTCCCATAAAGAGTCATTTTATTTACATTTTTATGATTTCAACCCTGACATGTATATATTTATTTAATCATTCAAGTTTCTAAAATAATCCCCCCAAAAAGAATTTTCTACTTGGGATAAATTGTGTTTTGTTAATGGGCAGATTTGTGCAAGCAGCAACTATATTAGCCATTAAAATGGTATTCTCTTCAAAGAAAAGACAAACAAATAAAAATAGATACATAACATGATTGTTAGTGACTCAACTGAATTATATGCAGGAAATCCTTGAAAGAAATCTGGGCTTAAATGGGTTAAGTATAAAATAACAGTCAGACTTAGCAGCTCTTAGGTTAAATGGGTTAAGCAGAATGAGGTGTGCATGTGTTGGAATTCAACAGCCGCTGGAATGGAATGGCTGGAATACATGTAGAGATGCTGAGCTCAGGAAAAAACATGCAGTGGTCTCTTATTTTTTCCAGAGCTTCATGTTTAGTTGAAGTGGTCATCTGACGACCGCTACTTAATTTCCGTGAACATTAGCTTTCCCATAGCCTTTACCACGGACAGAACAAAACCACGCCGAGAAGTCACCACATGCGTCACTGGAGATTTCACTTTCTCGACAAAACAGAGCCTTGTTCCTCCCCCATTCAGGACCCGCTGAATGCACGCTGTCTAATTAGAGGGAAGTATTCCTTGGCAGGACGCTCCAGGCTCGCAGTGTGATTGAAGCCTTGTTCTAGAAATGCTGGCGGCGCTGCTTTCCCCTCGTGCCCACAACCCTCAGGGGGCCTGTCTGCCGCAGGACTCCCGGCTCGGCTCGGGTCATCGGAGTTCACGGCTGCGCCGCATCCTCCGCAGGCAACGGCTCCCGTCTGCATCACCTGTGTTGTCACTTCCTGTGAAGGGCCACCATGTTTAATACTCTAGGTGACGATAACTGGACAAAAAGGGCTCAATCGACCCGCTGATGGAAGGGATCGCCTCTCTCCATCGATGCCACGCCAAGACAGTTTATGTCATTTATCAAAGGCAATGAAATTATTTACAGACCTAAGCAGCAACTGCTTCCACATTGTTTGGCATAGCGAGCAATCCATTAAAGTGGAATGGAAAAGGCGCAGACGGTTAAGCACCCAAACAAACACGCTCTAAAACGTCTACTCTAAACAGGGGCGACACTACGGCCCAGCGAAGGGATCCTAGCCGGTTCTCCTGCACCTTTGCTGTGACTCAGTCGAACGAACACACCCGGAGTCTCCTTACAAGGACAAAGATAGCGGGGAGGGCGGGAGCCTGTGTCAACTCACAGCCGTCTGTTTAAATCCAGACATAATCTTCCCCAACTGTGCTCTAATAAATAAAGAGCTGTGGTGTCCAGATGTGTCGGCTCGACGTACAAGGCCATTTAGAAATTGCGGCAATAAATTAAGTAGTAGTAGTTTCTTTTTTGTAGGACGGGGGGGCTGTTCTGCAAAGTAATAGAGATGGTAAACAAAATCAAAACTAAATGCCATAAAGATACCACTTAATTTCAATTGAGAACATTAAAAATCATCTGTATCCACTCCAATCTAATAATAAACCTTAATGTTTCCTGAAGTGATCAGTAGTGCATGATGCGATAGCACAGAAGCACTTAAGTAGAATTGTTTGAATGAAATGAATGAGCTGAAAAAATCTGTTTTAACGTATGCTAAAAAAAATGATATCTGTATATTTTATGATTCTCCAAAATCTGTGACTTTAAAAATGAAAGTGTCTCACATGGAAAAAAAAAACATACAAAACAGACATTTTCTCATCCAATTTTTGTCTGGTGAACAATAGCATTCCAGCAGAGCTTGCCAGCTAACACACCCTGCCCTTGGTGGTATGTCTGGGAGTCATGTTTTTGCACGCGAGCTGCCTCAATGGTTTCCCATCAATGCCTGAGGGCACAGGGGACTCTTAATAGAGCATGCACACGTCCAAAATATGCTGCTCTGAACTCATTAGGCTGGAATCTTTTATAACGAATACGCTATATACTGAAAGGCTTTATTTTGGAGGTGACCTTCCTGTGATTAATTACTGTTTAAATGATCAAATTCCATAAGACCATGCATGCATGCACCAGGCATGACCACTACGTTTGCAACAGGCGGTAAATGCCAAAGCATCTGAGAATATGCAGCAAATTCCAAAAGGAGTGTGAGGAACATATCGAGGTGTGGTTGTGTTACACATCACTCCGCAAAGCCTCTGTTGCTCATAGCAGATACAATTTAAAGTCAGACAACGCCCTGTTTTAACTATACAATAGGGAGGAAAGTGTTAGTGAGTGGAATGTCTCTGTAACCAGACGTTAAAATACAGGCTCAAGAACTGATCCTACGTATTAGAGCAGATTAAATCAAAAGCAAAACTATAAAATATTAGTTTTGGTTCTTCAGTTTTGCTTCAAGCACTCCTCCAATATTTAAAAAATTATTTTGGGGCATTTTTCTATTCAAAATATCCTCATTTATCACATGTTTTGCATAACATTTTTTTCATTCTTTGACTTGTGTATAGTTTAGGTTTGTGTTGATATATGTATAACAACAATGTAAGATTTATGATGAACACATTCATCCTTATTCATTACTGCTTGTTCTGAGACTTCTCTATTGTTTTGTTAATTGTGATGCTTTATAGAAAAAAAAATCACTTCTTCACCTAATTACCTGAATGGCAGCATGTGTTTGTATATTTGCTCAAAGTGTTATTATTCACTGATTAAACTCATTTTTGTTGCCCTCTGATTCGATAATTTACCCATCATTTATGCATATATTAATCTGCTGCTCTACCCAATGAGCATCAAGCAGATCAAAAGAAATATAGCAGCAGTAAGTGAGATGGTGTGTTTTATTCATGGCATAGAAATATCCACAATTACTGAAATCGCTGTTTTTGTAATGTTCATTCTTGGTAAAAAAAAAAAATGCTTAAATTAAAAAAATGCACAAGCAATACTAAATGATGTTATTAAAAGTCTCTAAATGTGTAGGAATGTTTTAGTTAGTCATCAGTACAGCATTGCAATATTAGAATAAAAAAAATCCCATTAACAATAATTCCTTCCACTATAATTAACGCTCAATGCTCACACTAATTAATGCTTAATGCTCAAACTATGTTCGCCTAATTTGCTCAATACCATTTATATACTTTATTCCCTTGCCAGTTTAAACCTGTATTTATTTTTAGCTGTAAGTTGTTGCAAGGACACAAATCATCATGTGCCTCCTCTAAATAAAGCTCTGCAAAACAGCCTTTAGTCTCAGCCGTTGCAATTCATCCTCGGGAGGGCAGGCGGTAGTGAAAGAGAAAGAGAGCCAGTTACATGATCACAGATGCAAGGATCAATACATCTGGCTACATGCAGGACAAACACACCCATGCAGCTCATATGAAGTGAGGCCACTGACAGCTTTGATAGATTACGTCTGACCGACCGGAGCACACGTGACTCCCGCTATGGAGCGCTATAGGTGTCTATATAATGGCGTTTCCATGACAGCATTCCTCATCTATGCGTGTGAATATATGGTGCACAAACGGGGCGGGGAAGGTTCGACCGTGATTTACTTTCCGTTTTCAGACCCTTTAACGGTGTCGGCTGGGGAGGAGCAGCATGCTGGGAAGATGGAAGCATCTGGGGCACAGAGATGTGAAATAGTGGAATAGAGTAGTAAGCATATGTAAGGCTTCCCTGAGAGAGGGGGGGAAGGGAGGGGGTATGACTATAGTAGGTCATCGATTGAATGTCATGATGCTCAGTAAGCTGTGGCCTCCTCAGACTCCTCAGAGACATGCGCGGAGTGCTAATGATACGGAGATGTGGAATGGATCAGACTGGCAGGTACAGAATGTCAGGAGCCCACCGTCTGGATGTGCCGAGGGTCTCTGCTGAATAGACAACACCACAAGGTCAAAGCTCATTTTCACACTGTGCCCTTTTTCTGCTCTATGACCCCTGTTTGACCCCCAACAAAAACACATACAGACACACACAGCTCTGGAAAAAAAAAAGAAACCACTGCAAAATTATCGGTTTTTCTGATTTTTACTACTTAAAGGTATGTGTCTGGGCAAAAGGAACATTTTTGTTTGAGGCTATTAACTGCTGACATTTCCCCACTCCAAATTCCAAGTAACAATATTATCGTTTAGAGCATTTATTTGCAGGTAGTTTGCTCATCAGGTTGCTGATTTTATCAAGTTTTTGGTTTATGTTTATCTATTCTGAAATGGATTAACAATTACTGTATGTATGAGTTATCATTTTGGTTACTGATAAAAGTTAGAGTTTACATACATCTCTACATACTTACATTTTAGTCTGTAAGATAACTGTGAAAAAATGTCCCAAGGCCTCACAGCTCTGGAACAAATAAAAGACCACTGCAAAATTATTAGTTTTTCTGATTTTACTACTGTGTTTGGGTAAAAGGAAAAAAAAATGTTTGAGTCTATAAACTAGTGACATTTCCTCCAAATTCCAAATAACGATGTTATCGTTTAGAGCATTTATTTTCAGAAAATGACAAATGGTCAAAATAACAAAAGATATGTTTTAATACCAGAATGAACAGAATGAATGATTTTAGTAAGGGGAATCCTCTTTCACCGTTTATATGGACATGTCTGCTGTTTTAAGACACACTTGGAAAAATTGTACTTGAATAAATTAAATTTATAATTTAACTTAAATTTATATTTAAGTAAGATTTTGATCATAGATATTTTCAGTATTAAGTATTAATATAAGTGCGAACATGTTGATGCTTCACAAAAATGTGCTTTTCTTAACAAATAACAAAAGCATTTAGAGTGACATCGTATACTATATATCCTATACTATATCTCCAGATAATGACAAATGGTCCAAATAACATCAAACAATGCAAAGAAACAACATCATATTAATTTTACAACAACATAATACTAATATTTACACTTAAGAAGAGTTCAAAAAGATTTGGTGCGTTAACACTTGTTTTTAATCTCAGCTTTCATGCATCTTGGCATGTTCTCCACAGTCTTCACCAGTGTTCTTGGGTGACTTTATTCCACACCTGGTTCCTCTTTAAGCAGAATGAGGTGTTCATGTGTTGGAATTCAACAGACGCTGGAATGGAATGGCTGGAATACATGTAGAGATGCTGATTTCAGAAAGAAATGCAGTGGTCTCTTATTTTTTCCAGAGCTGCAGACACACCGTCACAGCATCTTCTCAAGCCATGTCGTCTCTATGGAAACATGTGCCGCCGTGCCTCCGACGCAGGTCCGCTCAGTAATGTAAACGGTGCTTACGTCCGGCCAGGATCATCGCTCACTGTCATTATTCCTCTCCTGTATCTTCGGCGAGTGCAGTCTTAAATACAGCCCTCCCTAACCCAGACCCCCCCCTCCCCCAGCACCACCAGGCTGAGCAGCAGGAATGCCGGTGTTGCTAAGTGACCACAGACATTTTTCTAAGGCGTCATTATCGTTGGTCCACAGGGAGCAGATGAATATTGCTAGAGACGAGTAGAAGGGACAGTGTGAGAAAAACTATTTGCCTATTGATTTCTCTAAATCTTATTAATTTATGATGAAAGATTTTCATTTTGGAGCAACATCCGCAGAGCTTTGTAAAGACGATATGAGTATATTGAATTATTATAAGTGCAAATATTTCTTGTTTTGCCCTCTAAATTATGACTTTCTGCTTCATTTACCGCGGTTACAAAGGAGCCATTATCAGTCAGACAAAATGACGGATTGCACTGAATCCATACTTGCTCACTGTGACATAAGGATGGAATGAATAGAAGTACAACAGATGACACCATGTCTCTTCCTAGGAACCTGGTTTATAAATGTGTTGTACCTCTTCCAGTAAGAACCAAGTCAGTATAAAGTGAACTTCAGGCCTTCTACACATTCTAGTGACACCGGAAAAGACGAGCAACTGTGAGGAAGTAAATAGTGAACGCAGAGAGCAAGAATTTTCCCATCAAACATGATGAAGGCTGCATCCGTACTGACTCATCGTTCACTCCCATTCCTTAACCAACAAGTCTGAGTTTATCTAAAGGCTTAGGAACTTGTTAGAGATAGTTCTCGCTGAGGATTTTCCCCTCCGTGACGCAGGTTTCTTCAGGGAGGACATGCGAAGACCTTTGATCACAACCTGGGAGGTTCAAGAGAATTTCTCAAGGTCCTGGGCCGCGTTTCCCCAGATCCGCTAAAGGAATTTTTTAGCGCTATGCGGGTCGTCAAATCTAACTCGTGGTGTTTTTCTGCCGAGCTGTTATCCAGATCCTCTCTTAGCCTAAAGCGTGGGATTCAACGGGGGGTCCTTGACCTGAAAGACTTCAACTGCATGATCTCAACATTTAGACTCTAAACAACATTCCTCTCAGCACTACATGCCCCAGACGAAGCACAACAGAGTTACGCCGCCTCCACTGCAGTAATTTCATTATGTCTGTTTAAGTGCATGGCACTATATACTACACACAAGACTTTTAAATAGATTAGCAGATGATATTTAGTAGGTGTAGAACTTCATTCCTAAGCCTTTCTACAAGTTAGACAATTGATTCATCTGCCATCGACTGATAAACTTTCAGCTCCATCTTATAATGTACATTCTTAACTTAAGGCAGCCACTAATGCTCGGAAACACTCATTGGTGAGTTTTCTTTCATTAAGTATTCCTTAGAAATCTTCCTAGGATGTTAAGGGACATTGTAACTGAGAAACACAGCCTGTGGTAAACCGCAGGCACATATAAGGATATTAATGAGTTTTATATTAACTATTTTCAGTGTTATTTTTGTTTTTTTCTTTTTTGTTGTAAAACTAAAAATTTTTAGGGTGGATTTTTATTAGGGTGGGGCTTGATTAAGAAAATCCAATTAATTACAGATTTTGTGATTAACTGATCACAATTAATAATATCTGCCCCCCAAACCAACATCTATTTTATGTAAAGGATTTTTGGTCGCTATCTGTAGCATATTTCCTAACAGTGCTGGGAAATTCCTCAGTGTTTCTGATGCTGACTCACTCATTTTCTTCCTGGTGAAGCCAGTCATTTGTTGGGTTTGTATTCAAACCAGAAACAGAACCAAAACTAGAACCAACAGCTCCAGACTTTCTGTGCTTGCATGATTTGCATTTAAATGGTATCATAGTGTTGGTGCTTCTGAAACATGCAAACTCTTTTCTGCACATTTTTGCATGTTTTTTACCTGCATGTTTGCAATAAACAACGCCATTTCCAAAACTTTTTTTTAACAGAAATTTAGTGAGCAGCACTTTTATTCTTGTAGTGGGAGTTGTGTGCCTCAGTATAACTGGTGTACCACGAAATGGTGCACGGACAAACATTCCACGTTGTTTGGCATGCAAAGTGTGATAAAATGCAGTAATATTTTGAATGTGATATTTTCTTTGTAATTAATCAATTGTAATAACGTGTTAATGTCCCACCCCTAATACATATGTATATAAGTCATCAATTCGTAATACAACAGTTTGACTGTTCCCTAATATTTACATGCTATCTTTGCAGTTATTTGCACAAACCTCTTTTGTGCACAGTATTTCTTCTTTTCATTTTATCAAGCTATCACATTTTTCCAGCAGCACAGTATCAGTTAGTACACCCTTGTCATAGGTCATTATATAATATATGCATGGAACAGATTGGATAGAATAGCTTTAACATGGAGGAGGAGCGGTTGTGGGAGCTGGGACATGTAATCTGTGAGTTTGATGAATGTTCTCCGTCTACCTACATCCAGACATGTGGCTGGCAATTAAAGTTCTTGCAACTATACTTCATCCATCACCGGTCGATGAAATTGCATACTGTATATTACCTATTTCTAAATCCTCACTCAACAGAACAAAGTGCCATGGATTTCAACAATTAAGAGATAAGTTCACTTTCAAAAAGCAAATTTTATTGGCACGAATTATGTTTTTGACGTTCTTTGGAACTACAACAGATTGATTTATACTGAGCAAAACCTCTCTGAATAGAGGGTTTGGTACAATATCGGTGGATACTCCCTCTATACTGATGGTCTGATGGATAATAGGGAGCCAATGTCGTAACATGTTTAGTCCCAATCCCACAACATAGCCACAACTGACTTTTCCCAAGAACATAGGTGTGAGCTGCACTTGTTTGCACTGTGTATTATCTAACCAGTCCCAGCCCTCTTTTTTCTGGCTTGAGGGAGGTTGCTGTCAGGTTATAGCCTCAAACCATTCAGAGGAGATTTGCTGGTAATTACCAGCAATTTGCATCTTATAGATATGACCTAAGCGTAACCCTGGGACGAAAACTGATAATTAGTTTCAAGGGTAATTGTTTGTACTGACAGCAGTTCTTCATATTATAAAGACAGGAGCTTTGTACAGACATGCAGAGGTGTTGACACTTTCTTTATGTTCGTAATGATTAACAGCTGAATGTCTCTGTCATCAGAATTGAGAGGAGAGAACTTCTTACTAGCGTCACAATTACTATTATTACTATTATAAGCACCTGAAAAGGGGAAATCACGCTATTCTGGTGACTTGTTATATGCATTTTGCTGGTTATGCTGCTGTTTTCTCTCTCTCTGCACTAAAAAAAGCAACAGGGATGACAATTATATTTGCACACAGGATTGGTCTATTGCTTATTTGTGCATTCTGCAGCAAAGAGGGTGACAAAGCATAGTGACGGAAAATGCCTGCAGTCTTCATCTTCAATTCCACACTGCAAACTGACCCCACCCCATACCCATATGAGCACAGTACTGTGTCGTTAAGTTGATATTTTCCCACTGATTTCATTATGGCGCTCTACATTATACCGCCATCATAACAGTGCTGAGACGCCGGGTATTGACTCAACGCACGAAACAAGCAGAGAGACATTTAAAGGCATAACCTGCACAAACCACTCGCTGAAGGGAGACAGACAGCTTTCTTAGCAATCTTATAATGGGAGGCTTTAAATTGGATGTTCTGCATGACAAATTACATGGATTTACAAGATTCCTTGTGAATGCATAGCATAAAAGCAGACCAAACAAGGCCTGCAAGCCCAGGCCGTGTTTGGGTGGAGCTGCACCGGGAGCAGCAGCACATTACAGAGGAAAAGACAATGAAGATGTTCCCGTCCTGATCCAGACAAATCCTCGCTGGCCAGGGTGGGTGCAGCCAAATTATGAGAGACATAAAAGCGTTACGAGATAAATATCTTTTGTAGCCCTGGTTACACACACACCTGTAGGACGGATCCTTTGACTGAGCGTAAAACCGCAACAGCTCTATTCAGAAGAAATCCGCTTTTCGTGACCACAGTTACGTCATCGTGTGCAGCAGGAGAATAAAAATAGGGGCAGACCCAGACCGCAGCTTCTAAACATCTTCCACAAGTTTAGTAGCTATTGTTATTTATTTTTTAAATAAATGCAGCTTTAAATAGACTGCTTTCATATGGCGGTTTTGTCCAAAACTCATTCAGCCAATCACACGCACAAGTGGCAGCAAGGAATGGAAGGCAGAGAGCTACTGTAACCATCGGGGTTCAGTTTCTTACTCAAGGACAAGAAGATCTGGAGATTGAACTACCAACAGTTCAATTAGTTCACACAACACCTGAGTCACATTTTAGTTTAATCAGTTTTATATTTGATGGTTTCCAACCCTTTAGATGGACAAAACAGGACATTTGAGGATGTCAACTTGAAATTATGCTTAATTCTAAATTATTATCCCTTTATTGCTTAGTGTTGTCATATGAAACTAATTACTTTATCTTCTTTTTTCTAAAAAGCTGTGATTGAATATCTATATATATGAAAAGGTGGCTTTTATTTGTGAACGACATACAGTTCGTGAGGTCACATGACCAGGATATCCTGTTTACCTCTCCCTTTTGCTCATGGAATGGAACATTTTCACATTGTATGTATTTTATTTATAATATGCAAAACACGATTTGTTTCCATATGGCAACAATATGTTCAAACCTAAGTAATATTTCATGCAATACAGTGTTAATAATTGACTTGATCAGTTGATAAAAAATGATTGTTGCAACACTAAAAAAATTCTTTCAATTTCACAAACTTTAGCTGGGACCAACAGCACCAGACGGTCTCCTTTCAAGAAACAATGACCTGACCTTGAGTATACACATTTTCAAGAGAGGCCATTTGATTGGTTTTATAGTATGAGATAGTATGAGTTAGTGCTGCCTGTCTCATCTGCAAGGAAAAGCTGTCAATGAATATAGTTTAAAATTTAGAGTTAACATAAAAGTTTTTTTGGCCAGTGCCATCCAGGTGAGTTTGAGAATTGAATGTTGTGTTGCTTCGGTGAATGAGAAAAACTGCCCCTTTAACCTTTTTTTTTTTTTTTTTTTTTAACTGTTGTAAGGGGCCGTAATGAAAACACTGTGACAGGAGGTTAATGCACTTAGCGATTTCCAAAGAGCGGGCAGATCTGATTTGCTTAAAGGTCAAGTGTGCCAGAACACGTTTAATGCACCTGTCGGGACTCACGCACAAACTCTGTGCGACATTACACTTGACATTTAAATGCCGCCACGTTATGTATACAGGTGTTTGCTTGATTTAAACGATGACTGGCAAACAGACGGGTCCATGGAATAACAGGCTTTGGAAATACAGTGGTTATTAAGTCGGAATGCTGCGTCGGCACATTTAGAAAAGGCGCAGTCCTTTTTCAAACTGAGCAGGTCTGAAGTGAAAGGCAAAACGGCACCTGTTAGATTATAGATGTAAATAACAATCTGATGATTATGGAGCAGTAAGATTTATCCGAATGTACAAACTTAACGACCCGCCGCCTCGCTTCAGGTCACAACTGCTGCAAGGTGGAGCAATTCTCTTTCCCAAATTCACCAACTCAAACCAGTCAGCGCTTACGAAGGACAGGTGCATTCCTGCACTTATTAATATGGCAATGCACCACTGCTCCCAGCTGTATCGATAGCCATGAATAATCAACCATAGCTGCACAGCACAGCAGCAGCACCGAGAGAATAAAAAGGCACGAGGAAGCAGAGGGAGAACCGGCCTCCCGTCCATGGCATCGCCCGCATTTCCCTTCCAATTAATTTACAGAAAAAAAGGCCAGATATACTTTATATGTTTTCGCTGCAGCTCTCCGCCAAAGCTGTTGGCTTTTTATCGTCTTAATAATGGTCCGGGCCCGGGCACAAATATGTTCCTTTAAGGATAACGTTGGCGTCAAATCAATATATACAATTTTTTTTAGAGTCAGCAAATCCTATGAGAAGACCGAAACCAGCAATCTGTCTCTGAGTAATTTCAGCATTCCCTTCGCCTTCCATGGCACTCTGCCTCACGCCTACTTGTTGGTAGTGAAGACATAAATCTTTAAAAATCATGTCAAAAAAATAATAGAGTTTCACTTCGGAAAAAAAAGCTTAGTAATTCACTAAAACAGCTGGTTACTGTAGGTTTTAGCAAATCCTGCACAAACAAGAATAAATGGTGCATTTGTTGGAGCCTATTTTCACTGCGGATTATTACACATTCGGGGCTTTTATGCAGTGGTTCCCAAAATGAGCCCTGGGGGGTTCCAGAGGGGATTTTCGCTATAATTCCATCCATGAATACACAATAACAGAATGTGTGATTATTAGTTGGTGGGTTCCATACACTTCCTGCCACAAAAAATCTCAAAGCCCAAATCCTTTGAGGGTCAAATTAGTGTCAGTTTAGGGGAAAGAAGTTTGAGAAACACTGGTCTAATGCGAATGCTTAAATGACTGAAAATAAAACATTGTCCATGTTCATCAAGGAAAGAAGATGTCACCTAGTGTAGCAGCTTTTTTTAATGTGTTTTTAATAATTGTATTAGATATTTCAGGAGCCATATCCTTTAATGTTTCCAGGGCACAATCCAGGTTTGTAATGGTGAGGATGTTTACTGAAAGAATATTTTGCCAATGCGATTAAAATGGTCTATAATAATACGACTATGCGATACTAGAAGCTGCAATTTGCCTTGACATACAAAATGCATGTTGTTGAAGCCCTCACACAGACAGGAAGAGGGGGAGTGAGACAAGAACAATACAGACTCTAATCTGGAGCTCAATGATCTCTCTCTGTCTCTTTCTTTCTGGCTGTATCTCAGCAGCAGGAGGTCTTCCACCTCGAGAGGCCCCCGAGTTCAGTCCGTGCCAGGCTGGCTGGAGGCCTGAGCCTCGGTGCTAGGTGACGGCTTAAGAGAAAATCCCTCTCCTGAATAGATGGCCTGGATTATACGGGGGCAGATCAGCGGCCAAAGACACACAGAGCGGCTGAAGAGCTCATCAGCGCAGTGCGTCGCTCTTCACGGGGGAAGCGCAAATTATGAGACACACAATTGCAGCCTTCAGCCGTATCTCACTCGCAATTAGTTAGTTCTTTATTTAAGACGAGCGTGAATCCTCCTCTTGGAGGAGACGCTTAACTGTGCCTTTCACCTCTCGGCAGCGCAGGAAGCCTCGAAGATCAAAGCCTCAGAAAGGCGTCTTCTCTGAATTCCCATCGCATTGATCCACAGGCTGCTAAATTCAGCTTGCTTGAATTATTCATGCAGGAAGGAACATGCCCAGGAGGCACTGACTGGGACTTCTGGTTCACTATACATCCTGTATCACCCACGTATGACCCGGCAGGACAGTTGTTTGGCCTCAGCTCGGTGACAGAATAAACAGCCAATTAGGACAGAGCAGAGCGATGACCGGGGGAACTGGTTCATATCCCAATTACAGGGATATAGTGAGGCGATGAGTCCTTTCACGCTACAGTATGTCTATAACACTGCAGTACACATTTAAAAAAAAAGTATAATTGCACAATACTGTAAATGAGCTTGCTCTCTGCATCACTTCCTTTCTGTCTATATCAACCTCCTGCAGCTCAGCTCAGAAAATCAAGTCAAATACGGTAATAAACTGCACTGTGTTTCCATCGGTGTTCCTTATCTTTATTATTTCAGCTCTGTGAAGATGTGTCAGCAGCATGAAACTGTAAGTGCAACTGCAGCCTTTAGTCCCTATCGTTCTATCTGTGCAGGGATTTGCATAATGGCTTAAGATCCAAAATGCAAATTTTTAAACAAATCGGTTCACATAAAGGATCCTGTTAGTCTGCCAGACACGGTTTCGGACACGGTATTTTTAGGCATGACACAGCAGGACTGTCAGAGATGTTCGTCAGTGTCGTGCCGTTTTCGCAGCCTTTTTGAGCACTGTTGCATTCTGGTGGCAATTACATGTTGAAACTCACAGGCCAGGGGCCCTGAGTGATACATTTCACAGAGATCGATGATGAAAACTGTATGTACAGGGCGCTGGTGTTGACCTTACCCATCATGCATTGCGCAGCCGTTTGTCAGCGTAAGAGGTGTGTGACCACACAGCCCAGACACCGGGGCACTAAGTGGATACTCACATAAGCCAGTTACCTGATTTATGGAGCCTATGGTTGGACTATGTGTATCTATGTGTATGTGGGTGTGAACAAGAACACTTTTGCATATGATGAACTGAGTAAATAGCTTTGTTGTTAGAGTTTTTTTTTCTTTCCCCGATACTGATATCCGTATCGGAAATGCCTCAGATACAGCCTAAAACGCTAGATCAGGTATCAGCGACTACATGGGCCTATGGACGGATCCGATATCACGTAATTAATTGCCCCGAAACGGGACCCTGCTTCTTCCCAGCAACGTCCTCGTATGCAAAACCTAGCAATTTAACTTTTTTTTTTGTATTTTATTTTATTGCACCAGTAGCCAGCAAAATCTAGAAAAGACAAGTGATTTGTTTAACTTTAAGCACGTCAGCAAAATTCAGTCCTTTGCTCCCCCCCAAAAAATGAAAAACACAACCGCCCCGAAGTGGTTTCATCTGGATAAAACAAGACATTTTCCTGGGAATCAATTATTTTTTGCCGCTCTAAAAAAAAAAAAAAAGTAGCCTACACAGCGGGTTGCGCTGTGCTGCCATTGGCAACTACTAGGACAGCGAGGGAGGAATTGATTTGTGGTAATTTAGTCTAGATAATAAAAAGAAATTCTATGGCATTCATTCTCTGTATGTGTTTGTTCATGTTTTACAAAAGGTTTGACATGAGCCAGTAAGTCCGTAAGTTCTGTTTTTTTATTTTTTTATTGATTGGTTGAAATTGGGACCAATAGCCAAAAGTCCAAATTAAATCCAGATGGCTGATCACTTGGCTGGACACATATTTCCCTGCAGCTGGACAGATGATGAGAGGAGTGGGTTGGGAGGTGTGTATGAACCGTGCCTTTGAAGGCCTGGAGACCGTTGTCTGACATGGATCCAATAACATGCTCTGGAATGCAATTCCATGCACAGATAGCAGTGCTGTAGTGTTGTTGTAAAAGCTTAGTGCACCAAATCAGTTAAAGAGCTTTTCCGGATCCACAAAATTTTCCAAAAAAGCTGTGAAAGAACAAGACTGTTTGTTACCAATGGGATATTGTGTAATGAGTTTAGCTGATTCGGAAATATAATTGAGGTCATTTCAGCAGCCGTTAGCTCTAGATGGTTGAGGGAACCTGCTGGACAGCCCTCAACATCTGTATTTCTACCGTTTTGTCACATTGAGACTCTACATCTTTGGTCTTTGTGACACAAAACGCGAAAGGGTTCACGTGTGGTTTATGAAACATGTGATCAACCAAACAAGCCAATCGCAGCGTATGAATAATCGGGCGGTAGCAGTAAATGTGGCGGCTGAAAACAGCCGTTGCATAAAATTCACGCCCTCTACGTATTCAGGTTTTCGAGGCCCTGCCCCTAGAGTTTATGACACGGACATGTGAAATGCGGCCAAGAAGAGAAATATCTTGCAGCCCACAAATTGACACCATAGTCCAACACAAGGAAATGAGTTAGTAGTTAGTCGTCTGGCAGCCTGAGAAGTGACATTAATCACACTGCTGCCGTGGATAATCAAACTCCACCTGAGGTCTGAATATATAATTTATACATCTGCGATGTGCAGCCATATATAAATCAATCTATTCATCATGTGTACGTCACATAAACATATAAAAATGTAATATGCACACTGGGGAGTGTGTGGCCGCGCCCATCTGACCTGCTTTAATTCCATAAGTAACTGAGGATATTCAAGTATAGCATATATAATTACTATAATCCTAGTAAATATATAGACTATACTTAAATGTGCTCTATCCCAGTGGTTCTCAAACTTTTTCACATCAAGCCCTTAAACTCACGATAATTAGACCACTGACCCCAACGCTTTTTTAAGATGTGGTAAGAAGTGTGAGAAACCCAAGGCCAAAACTATGAAGGACTGAAACAGTCATATTCAAGAATAAATAAATAAAGACTTGGTACATAAATACATATACCAGTAAATGTCATATTTAATTTTCCATTTAATTTTTTTGTGTATCATTTTCACATTTCACAAATTATTATTATTATGACCCATATAATAGGAAATAAATAATACTAATTTAAATAAATGTATTTGTTTTAAATGATGGTAGTCATCTATACAAATGGTTCTATATGATGTGGAATTAAAGTGAAAATAAATTACTCTCTTGACACATCTTTAAGGACCCCTGAGGGTCCCTGGACCTCATTTTGAGAACCACTGCTCTATCCATAGCAAATACAACTTAATAAGTGAGTGAATGAAAGTTTTTTAGGCCTATTCATTTACTGTGTTTGCCATATTGTTCAATGATGAATATATGTGACTGCCTATGCCAGATAATAACAATCAACTTTATTTGCATAGCATCTTTCAAGGAAAACGGGCCACGACATTTTAGCTGCCACATCTAATGTAACTGTCTAACTATAAATCAGGGAACTGCACTAGTATAGTCTAATAACATTTCTCCAACACAGCCAGATTTACTGCGCTGCACCGTAGGTCCATGCTCACTTTCATGAGGTGAGGCTTGACCCGAGATTTGATCATAACTTCCGCTCACATTCTGAAGTGATAAACTTTGATCTCTGCATGGAAATAACCATACACTCGGTTTTGTGTCACATGTTTGCTTGATAAATGAAAGCTACTGAGAGGTTACGCTCTATAAAAATGATATATCAGAGTTGTAGCTAACCAATCCGGAGGATCGGAAATTTTTGCAACTTTGTTTTAGACTAATATTCTGCCCAAATCTTACGTGTTGCCCCTTTAAGTCCACAGTTAACAGAAGTTTGTACACCAAGTAGTATTTTCTTAAATGGTTTTGTTGCTCAGAATGAAACTTATGAACAAATAAGCAAGTTAAAGATGAACTTCATAATTGCTGACTGAAAAATGAATGAAAAAATGAATTGAAAATGAATGGGGGGAAAATAAATAAATACATTTAAATATTAATAAATAAAATGGAAAATCAAATACATGGGAAAATAATACACATATATTTATTTTATGAATTATTTAAATGGAACATCAAATAAATACTGACATTTATTGGTATATTCATTTTGGGGACATTCATTTAGTCTTGATTATGGCAGTTTCAATCCTCCATATTTGGCCTTGGATTTCCTACACTTTCTATAATCCAATGTATAAAACAAATATCAGATGGGGTCCGTGATCTAATTTTTGTGACTTTGATGGTCCTTGATGTGAAAAAGTTTGAGAACCAGTGCACTAGTCTTCTTAGAAGGAAATGGAAGCTTTAATATCTCTGGGGTTATGTTTAGTTTAATCTTAATAGCACTTTTTTTATTTTTTCCATATGTAGAACCTTATTGTACATCTGCATTGTCCTGGAAAATACTTATTAAACATTACACTGGTACCTTTTCCGGTATTCTGAACTCACTTCACATTTTACCTACAATGACAAATCGCACCGTTTGACCATCGTACAGCGCGATGACAGGAAGGAAACAACGAGCTCTTCGTGGTCGCCTCCGAATGCGCGAGGCCCGATCAGAAATGAGCCGGCTAGTCATCCGTCTCTTTATGTGCGTCCGAACTCGTAAAGCTCCAATAAATCAGCAGGGCGGTGGTCTGGGGAGGAGGGGGGGCTGTCAGGATTGAGGATCCCTTACAAAGCAGTCTGGGTGAAACAGAGAGGGAGCCGAGGGGATGAGGAGTGAAGGGCGAAGGAATGGCCGAACACAAAGAGAACAGAACAGAATGGGCACGGCATGGAGGGGCTCGGGGATTGAATAGCAAAAAAAAAAGAAAAAAACGTGACTGTAGTAAAGAGGAGGTGGACTGTGAGGCAGAGAGAAAACAGGGCAGTAAACTCAGCCGTGATGCAATTATTGAGCTCATGGTGGAGAAGGAACAGGGCGGGCAGGAAGGAGATTAACTACCATGATTACTGGCCAATAAAAGAAGGAGCTGTCTGCTTTCTCAGGCATTTGGTATTTTGTGTCATTAAAACAACATGTAAACACAACACTTACGCAGGGTTGCTACAGGTTAATTTCACGCCTTTTTAGGACCATTTATATAAAACTTAATACATATTTCACAGACCCACTGGCAAAGAAAAACTATTTTTTTATTTGTTCGATTATATTTGTATTAAACGCGTACTACGTCCATATAAAATAGATTTTCAATAAAACCTCACCTGTAGTAGTTGGGGAATTATGATCTGCTATCATCTATATGATCTACTAGAGCAAACAGAATAGGGAAAAGTCATTTATGTTTATTTTTGTACGTTTTTCATCAATCGATTCCTACTGATTCGTAACTTGCAGACGGTCCCTAACAGGTAGACAGTGTTAAAAGTAATAAATGAGTGTAATGCATTGATTTTTGCTGTAACACAGTTACAAAATGGTAATATTTGACTCTGTACAAATGTCAGTAACACGCATTACAATGTGTTTTTATTCTGGATTGAAGTGGTCTTTTTTTTGTTTTTCTTCATACAAATTTGCTTAAATCACAGCAAGATCAGCAGCAGTGAAAGGTTCACGCAAAAAATGTTTCACTTCCTTTTCCTTTAGGCTCGTCAGACAGAAGATGGAGACGAGTGAACCTGCAGAAAACGTTGGATAGCGCATTCTCCAGGTGGACAAACGCTCTTACTTACTTTATGTTTGTGAAACATAAGGATTTGAAGATCATAGACAAGTACACATTGTGTGTTACACCTAAAGAACTGTCCACTTCCTGAAACAGCAGCAGTAATTTACGTTTGCAGAGGCGCCATGGTAACATAAAGTTAGCAAGGAAACAAATGGAGCACGAGATTGGAGATAAAACCACAAAACAGCCCAAATTAACGTTCTCCTGCTCTGAGATTCTTCAGCATCAAGAGGTTAGGAGACTCGTTGAAGACATGAAAACCACTTTTTGAAAACTTATCAGCAAGATTCTTATTGGGACTAGCAGTTATAATCAAAAAGGTGAGCTATATTTATCGCTGAATCCATATTTCCAGTTACCCTCACCTTATTTTGGTGAGAATAACTTGAAAGTAATGCAATAGTAGTGTAATGCCTTACATTTTAAATACAGTAATATTGTAATGTAATGAATTACTTTGATAGAAGTCCAAACTGACCAAACTTAAGAAACAAAACTGAAATAAGCTATATTATCCCCCAATAGAATATGGCATTTCAAGATAATTCCACTCATTATTCCACCAATTGTACCAAAAATAAGATATTTCAGTTTGCTAATTTCAATATAGATTAACCGGGTTATCATAGAGTTGAAATTGCACTTTTTTCTTATGTCATCTCTCCTGTTTTGAAATTGAAGTAAATTAACAGTGTCAATATTTATAATGTATTTCTCCACATTTAAAAGCAGGAGAGAAATTCATAGGTGTTGTTATTTATAGGTTAATTTTTACTGTCCAGCCCACTTTGAGATTAAATAGCACTGAATGTGGCCTATGAGCTAAACTGAGTTTAACACCTAAATCTCTGTTTAAAGCAAACTAGACAGAGCATTTCATTGACTTTACATAGTCTGTGGCTTCACTAGTTTAACTGCATGACGTCTAAATGTTTGGACTTTGGCTGCATCTATTTTTTTTTTTTTAATCTGGCCGCTCTCCCGGCCACTGGCGTTCATCTCCTCCAGCAGAAATGCACTAAAAAGGATATGCTGGCGTTAACAGGGGATGACTGGACAGGATATCCAGTTTCCCAGCAGGAGTGGGAGAAAGGCACACATTCATGTGTCACTGACTCAGGGAAGCAGCCGTTCGTCATAGGGTCGACCCGGAGGAGCAGACAGGGCCCCGTTAAAATGCCTCACGGCTCGAGTCACGCCGGCAAAACAGTAGCGACTGGCTCGGCACCTTCCCCCCCCCTCCTCCGGTAGCCTGGGCCAAGCGGGCCGACGGTGACGTGGGCCGGCCCGGGACGATGAGTGGTGAGACCTCAAGGATTCAATGTGGCCGAGGAGGAACAATCGGTAGCGGCTGAGCCAGGGGAAAGGAATTTCCTCACAGGAGCGTGAGAAACACGGCCCTTTGAATTCAGAACAAAATGTCTTTGTGATTTAAAAAAAAAAAAAGAACAAAAAAAAAATGAGCTCAGAGTGACGTAGAGCGTGGAGCATCCACAACCACGTGATGCGAAGGAGAGAAAGAAAAAAAAGTCGCACTGACAAGTTAGAAGTCACAAAGAGACCTGGGTCACTCAACCTACATGTGGACCATGTTGAAGAAAACAAGGCCAGCTTTCAGGAAATATTTATGCGTCTTAATTTATTGTCACAAAACATCGGCTCATTGGCTTTTAACCTGCTTCATCCACTGTCCAATGAGTCAACCCTTAAACTACTGGAATGACTGTAATGTAAACTCTGACTTAATAATCCCTGTAATACTCCTGTAAGGACCACATCTATACAGAGTGACGTTTTCATACATGAATGTCTTCTCATTACAGGACCACAAATATAGAAGTTCTCAGTCTAATGCTCATTCCACTTATCAACTATTTGAATAATTAATCATAATGAGGTCAATCTAATCGACAAAAGTGTAAAATGTGAGTTTTTTTTACGTACAGTCCTGCAGGAGGGGCCTCTTTATATCAGGACATGAATAATTCAGCAAAAAAAAATGCTTAAAAATCAACTAATCGATGAACTACTGAAACGATTAATCGACTATGTGCGGGTAGGCCAGAGTGTTGCTAACCTTTGGGATCAATGCTAATTTGATGAGAGGTGCTAACAACTCCAGAGGCCCAGAGAATTAGAATAAATGATGATGATATGAAAAGGCCTGAAGCTACATAGCATTTAAGGCCACGAAGTCCAAACCTGCGCCTTCCGAGGATAATATTTCCTATAATTCATGAAAACGCGTGTGGATCCGTTGTAACAAAAGTGTTCCCAGGCAGCGGCATCCTGACGTGAGCTTGTTATGAACGAACTAAAACGCAGCAACAGGCGCGTCTTTATGTTTTTACTCACTTTCTCCGGTACTCGTCCCTCTCCCGCTTGACTTTGGCCAGCACGTTATACAGCGCCCTCAGCTCCGGGGTGATGGTGTCTATCTGGACCCCGACCCCGTCCGGGTGCGTCCACGTCACCCCGGGCCCGTGCAGCGTCTCGAAGCGCTCCCCTTGCCGCCGGACGTGCGTGAAACTCCAGATGGTTCCCGGCAGCCGCGACTCGGGGCCGTCCGTCTGCGTGGCCACCTCGCGCGTGTAGAGCGCGCGGTACTGCGGTCTCTGCAGGGCTTGCTGCAGCTGCGCCTCCAGCAGCTTGTTCCTGCGCTCCAGCTCGTGGACCTTGGCGAGGAAGCAGCGGAACCGCAGGTTGAGCGTCTTCAGCACGTGGATGTTGGAGCCCAGGTCGTTGCGCAGGGCGCTGGTCCCCGCGGGGACGTTGCAGCCCGAACCGGGCGGAGAGTCGGTGAAAAACAGCGAGTTCATGTTGGTAAACGAGTAATCCAACTGTGTGTGTATGTATATATGGCTCTGGTCTGGTTTGGATGCAAAAATAAAACCCTTTTTTCTGAGTTTTTAAGTTTTTTTCTCTTATCTCAGCATATTCCTTTACAATCCCACTCTCACAGGACGAGTTCTCCTCACAATGCAGATGCTGAGTGAGAGGCTGGAGATGAGGAGGTCATCATCATCATCATCATTATTATCATCACCACTGTCCCTGCCGGCTGTTTAGCCCGAGACACTGACATGGACCCCCCGCAGCGTGGGTGTCGTTCCCAAAATAAAACCCAAGAAAAAGTCCTTAAAGAGGCACAGAGGGCATCATCTTCTGGAGGGGGCGAGAGGTTTGACGCAGACCGCAACAACCAGCAGCAGCAGCAGCAGCAGCAGCAGCTCCACTTCCCGTCACCCTCATCTCTCTCTCTCTCTTTCTCTTTCTCTCTCGCCCTCCCTCTCTCTCCCTGTGTGTGGATTGCTTTGTCAGGAGCTGCTGATGCTGTGCGGGTTCATATAGCCGACAGAGGAAACAACAGTGATAACCAAAATAAAAAAAAAGCCGGTCCACCTTCTCTCTTTCTCTGTGTCGGTCCCGTTTACCGAGGCTCTATCCGGTCTCCATGTGGTTCAGAGTGACGCCAGGACGCAGGAGCGCAGAGCCCGGAGTCTGCGTGCGGCGCTGAGATCATGTTGCAAAGCTCTAAACTCGACACTATCACCTCCATCAGCCCCTCCCACCTCCTCTCTCTCTCTCTCTCTCTCTCTCTCTCTCTCTCTCTCTCTCTCTCTCTCTCTCTCTCTCTCTCTCTCTCTCTGAAGGATAAATCTAATTAATTAATAGAGGTTATGTAGCAACAATTCATCTACATAATTTATCCACATTCTATTCAGGCTTTTTTTTTTAGGGATTTGAGTTTACTGCTGAATTGTTAAATAAAAAAGTAAAAAAAAACAACAACATACAAATAAAATGAAATACAATGCTTTAAAACTATATCCACAATAAATAGAACTAGAAAAACACAATATAATCATCTACAGGCCTGATGTATTCTACTCTGTTATATGAATTGTATATTATACTTTATACAACTATATTTTGTTTAACCCATGAAAATCCTTGTCATATAGGTTTTTGCTCAGTCTTTAAGCTATTAATATTTTAAATTAATAATGTATAGACACTTTGTGCTACATTGTATATGTATAAAAAGTGCTTCATTAATAAAGTTTGATTCATTGATTGATATATGTTTTATATTATACATTTTATTAGTATTAGTAGTATCGCTTATTAGATAGTTAGATAATATAGATACATTATATATATATGTGTGTATATTATCTATCTATCTATCTATCTATCTATCTATCTATCTATCTATCTATCTATCTATCTATCTATCTATCTATACATACACACACACACTAAATACACAAATATTCTGTTCAATCCCCCTCATGCCTCTATTCAAATTAACATAACTCACAAATAAAGCTCTATGCCCAATATGAATTATTTTATATTTATGTCCGCAATAATATTAATAGGCTTCTATATAACTATATTTCTAATGAATGAACAGAAGCAATTTCCAGTGACCGCTTCTATAAGAGCCCACAAAATTCTTATTTATGGCTGAATAAATTAGATGCGTGACTCTCTTGAACACAGTATTTAGGCCCCCTGGCGGATCATTTCCATATTTCCACATGATGACTGTTTCGCCCTGTCATGTTACATTATTAATGTGAAATGAATTAAAAGAAGTTTGGCTCCACTGAAAATGCTCCTGTTAATGAATATGGTTCCCACAATAAATAAATAAATATAAGACAGATGCAATAGCATATCAGCAAGTGACTTGACAACCTATTCATTTAGCTATTTTTTCAAGACAGAAAAAGAGACAGCTAAATATTTTTTCAGATTAAATAAATGTGTATAATAGCAATACAAGTACTTCAATAAAAAAAAAAAACTCCTGTTATGTGAATTTTTATTCAGGCGCCACACGGTCGCGCCTCACAGAAACGTTTGGGGTCCTTCCACGACTTCACGTGTTTGCTGCGCTGCATCGTGAGGAAACAGAGGAACCATGCCGAAATCAAAGAGGGACAAGAAAAGTAAGTACATATATGTTTAAATTGTTATATGAATATGCATAGGTATGTATCTTGTACTATTTAAATCGTTTAAAATCTCCGGACATCCGATTTCTAAAGTAAATGACGCTAATGTTAGCTTATAACGTCAACCAGCTCAACCAGTTACTACTAAAATTAGTCGGAGCTTACACTAAATTTCTGTTCTCATCCTTCCTCAGTTTCGTTAACGAAAACAGCGAAGAAAGGTCTGGAGTCCAAACAGAAATTAATCGAAGAGGTGAGTGTTTTCTACGCTAATCTGATGCTAAAAAACAAACAAACGTGTCGCTATCCAGTGATAAAGTTACAAGAAGTTGTTTCGAACTAATTAATCTGTCTTTTGTTTCTAGTTAAGGCAATGTGTGGACACCTACAGGCATTTGTTTATTTTCTCTGTGGCTAATATGAGGAATAACAAACTGAAAGACATCAGGACAGCATGGAAACACAGCAGGTGATGATCCTTCACTTCACAATCTGACAAAGTCTGTGTTAAAACAACAGTCATTAACCCAAATGATTATTGAAATGTTACTCATTTTTCAGCCTGCACCCTATTTTTCTAACATTGACTTGTCTAAATTTGGTCCAGTATTGAGAAAGAGGCAGCAGCCAACATCACAGCGATGCTCTGTAAGGTTCAGATTGTTATTGTTAATGTTGTTTTTTGCACTAAAAGTTACCAATATTTCTCCCAAAGTCACTAAACATCTTCAGTGGGTAACATCTGCTACCTGGTTGGCTTTAATAACAATATGAGTCTGACATGCTAAACATGCTGATTATAGAAGCCACCTGCCTCTGTTAAAGCATGTCTGCTGGGCAAGCTGTTTTGCTTAATACTGGAGAAAATTTTATATATATATCAAATTTCCAATTCACTCTAATAGGTTAGCCTGGGTATACCCATCCTTCATTGCACATGAATTTACTTTGTTGTGAAATTTAGACACCAAGGACCCAATTTTCTCCCAATCCTCTGACTCTAGGGAGTCAATCACAGCAAGAGGATTACGAAACACTGAGGTGACTTTGTTGATAACTGTGGATCCAAAATGGTGTCAGACTGTAATTTACCTTTCGATGCAGCCTTAAAAATGTTCTAAGTAATTTAGACCGCGAATTTATTATAAAAAATGAACTTTTAGCTCTAAACTATTTAATTGTCATCAGGTATGTTTAATACGACTGGCTATAAGCTACATACAGACACATTAGATAGACATTTATAGCACCCAATATAAACTGCTCTGGGCTTTCATAAACCATGACTTTAATATGAACAAATGAAAGGATGGTTCCCAGATTTAATATCAAATCTACATTTATATGAGGTGTGATGTTAGCCAGCCTACTAATAGACACTATAAATTCTGAAAATTGGGTCCAGGTTGAAAAATGCTGACATGCTCCTTGTTACTATGCTTCTACTGCAGCAACTGGGCAACTGACCGTTGTTTTAAGACTGACTTGAACAATTTGAACCTATCCTTTAATAGTAAACAGTTAAACATTATGTTCTGTATCATGTTAATTTATAATCTGTGCTTCACAGATTCTTCTTTGGCAAAAATAAAGTCATGATGGTTGCGATGGGTAAAGGAGAAACCGATGAATACAAGGATAATTTGCACAAGGTACGCAATTGTGATAAAAGACTGAAAATATAAAAAAAAACTTAAAAGAAATATTTGAGTTTTTAAATTTTATTCTCCTTTTGTTAATTTGCAGGTCAGCAAACATCTACGAGGAGAAGTAGGTGTGTTATTCACTAATAAAACAAAGGATGAAGTAACAGAGTAAGTAAGATTTTATGTAATGCATCATTGTTAGGGGTGTGTCCCAAATATTTAGTTGTCTAAATGATGTTTTCTGTCCACAGGTATTTCAGTCATTTCAGAGAGATGGATTATGCGCGGGCAGGCAACCAGGCACAGATGGACGTAACTCTGGACGAGGGACCTCTGGAACAGTTTCCTCACTCAATGGAGCCTCAGTTGAGGCAATTAGGCCTCCCCACTGCTCTCAAGAAAGGTGAGGTTAAACATCTTCCAGGTAAAAAAAAAAAAAAGACACAAATTAAGTCTGAATGAATTCAACGTTCATATAGGTGCCTATATGAATGTTGAATTCATTCATGGTTCTAGTGAACAGGAAGAATGTGGATTTTTGCTTAGGATTTTCAGGAAAGTGTATGAAACCCATGACAAAAGTGCCAGTGTTACATATGGATGGACTTCTAATTAAAATAAATTATTCACCTTTTTGCTGGGGCCCCCAATTTGAGAACCACTGTATTGCACATGCATGCTAATACGAACCTTCACACATCCAAATTATTCAAATCGAGTCAATAACTTTAATATCAGTCTTTTTAAATGCCAAAGTTCCTCTTACTAATAATTCCACTGCAGCTCATCTGGGAAACGGTGGGAATTTTATGCTAAAAAGACCATTTGGTTCAGACCAAGTGACAAAAGATCTGGTTCTTTTTCATACCGACTTTTTACAAATCAAGAGAAGTAAACTTGAAGTTACACTGACTTATGGGTAATTCATTGATTGGACAGTTTCAACATCAGGAGATGTAGGAAAAATCAGATTCTGGTGATGGACAGAAGTTTATGAAGACGCTTCTGGTGTTCATAGATTTTGTTCATGAGACTTATGGAAAAAAAAAATGTATGATGATTTTATAGCTTGTGCCTGGACATTTTTGTCCCAAAGGTGCTGAAAAGGTGCAAAATTTGAGGGCATGAGGGTTAAGACAGACATGAAAAATTGTGAATGTATTCTTTTCCACCTATTTTGGGCTTGACAAATGATTGTCCCATTTGTATATTATTATCCAAGGAGTGGTGACACTACTGAAGGACCATGAAGTCTGTAAGGAGGGGGACACACTAACTCCTGAGCAGGCTCGTATTCTGGTGAGTTCTTAACTGTTTCACTTACAAAAAAAAAAGTTAATACAGGATTGTGTTGGAGATGACTTTTTCTTTTCTCTTTGTAGAAACTCTTTGGTAATGAGATGGCAGAATTCAAGGTGCAGATCAAATGCATGTGGAACTCGGAAACAGGCGAGTTTGTGAACCTTGCCGGCGAGGAAGAGCCCATGCAGGATAAAGACGAGGAAGATGATGATGCAGAGTGAAACGTCGGCAAGGGCAGGAGCTTGTGCATATCTGTTTTAAGTCATGTTTGCTGACCATAAACAGCAGAGGGACACTTATGTTGGAACCGTTCGTTGTACCTGCCGGCGTTGCCCCTGGAGTTTAATTTCTCACCGCTTTCCATTTTTCTTCCCAAAACATGAATATCTGTCCTTCCCCTTGAATTTTAGCTTTGGACTGAATTGTTGTTCAGTAAACACCAGTGACTGGAGCCTAAAGACGTGATGCTTGTCGACATGGTGACGCCACTCTTCGTTTTTAAGAAAATAACGTAGCATCATGAGGATTCAGCCGATATAAATAGAACACGCCTTTCCAGTTTTGGTGGATTTTATCTGTAAGGAAAACATTTGTTGATGTGATAAATTACTTTTATTATTAACATTCAACAGTCTAAATTTATTTCAGATCCAGAAAAAAAAATATTGCAAAGTATCAAATTTATAGATTTGTACATTACCAATGAAATGTTTTTATACATCAACAGTCTCCAATGCATCCATTTATAAGGAAAAAATACACTGATTTAAGGGGTGGAAATTAGGTATTTACTGAAGGGGAAACTGTCTTTGGCCAGATCTAATTTCTGTATGAACTTGCATTACTGTGAATTACCAAATTATAGCCAGGGCATTTATTTGTTTCAATCACTTACCAGCAATTTGGGACAGGACATCATTTTCTTCCTGACAAAAATCTGGCTCAGTACAACTGGGAAAATATAATTTACTCAAATTCTTTTATTAAACCAGTATGACTACTGCATAATTAACTTTCTTCCAAAGTAAGGTTACAGAAAGTTTTAATTTCATGATGTACTTTTATTTTTTTTCACCGCATCGGAGCCATGGTGATCAGCAATTAATTATTACCCGAGGGGTGTGTTTTAACATCATTTGAGCATGATGATTCTGTCAGGACTGAGGCACTTGGGGGAGATCCACCTGCATCCAGCGCTTAATAGAAACTGCTCTCATTTGGTCATTTACAATATATTTGTGTGCCCAGTGATTTTAGCGGAAGTAGTTTGGACACTCGTGGGCGACGAGATTCCAGGCTTCATTAAAGGCATCGACCACTCTCTGGTCCAGAGGACCCTCCTCTGCACAGGCCAAGTTTTGCAGAAGTTGCTCCATGCTCGACATGCCGATGATGACTCCATCTCCAAGATCACCCTGGAACGACACAGGAAAAAATTATGCTGCAGAACAAAACATCTCGGCTGTGTTAAATTTTAAGTCGTTTCACAGTAGTATTTTTCAGCTAAGAAATAATAGAACCATTTACTCCATTTTGTTGAGTTTTTAATATATGTTGAACACTGTCAGATGCTCAAATAGCTACAGTTTAGTCATGACTGTCTATTCTTCTCATGCACCTTCAGTTTGGAGTGGTGGTATATCCAGCGCATTGCAGCAGAAGTCATGGTGGGTTTATCTGAGCCGTACACCGTCTCCAAGGCCTTCATCACCTTTTCAATGCCCTCGAAATGACTCTCCTTCCAGTACCTGACAGAAAAGAGCGACGATCAACAGACCAATACACACCAGTGTGAAAATAGCTCTAGAGCTCACATCATTTGTTGAAGAGCAAAAGCTAACGGGTACATCACCTGTCCCTGTATGCTGCAGCCCAGTTGTTACCAAAGAATCTGCCTGTGGGCTGAGAACCATCTTTATCTTGGTAATGATACTTTCCAGTCAGAAGGCCACCTAGAAAACAGTGGGGGCAGAATTAATTTATAATTAATTTGTCATTTTTAAACCATCAATGTGAACTTCATAGTGGTGCTGGGAGGAAAATGTGAGGGAACTTTCTGACCTCTGTACAAAAAGTAACATCAGTCTAACCAATAGTTAAATATATAACACTGGACCAGTCATAGAGTCATGCCCTTAGCATTACTTAACACTAAGTTGAATATTATCCTCCACAGTAGGTGACATGTTTCCTTAAAACTATGTGCAAGATGCACCGAAACAGGCAGATATACAGTACCTGCAAGAGGATTATAGGCATAGAACCTCATTCCATAGTATCTCAGACATGGCAGCAACTCTGTCTCAACCTGTCTGGTAGTTGCATTGTACATCCCCTGTAAAAATGGTTGTAAAAGTCAAAGAGATCAAATACAACTAAAGTATGATAAGCAAAGGAAGAAACCCGAAATTGGGATCAAAGCACTGGGGCTACTTTATAGTTTATGACATAAGATGCTTGACCACAGTTTATTTGCTTGATAAAAGCTGCAGCAAAAAAGGATCAGGGTGGTTGCACAGATGTTGTATTAACTCCCTCTGGGAATATCTAGCCTATGATAATATAAAAAGGAATGTGATTTCTAACATCCGTTCTTACGGAAGAACACAGCATGAACATAATTTATTGAACAGCTGATCTTTTTGAGATTATCTGTAAAAAAAAAAAAAAAAAGCCAGAATACCTGATAGACAGTGGGAACGATCCAGTTGTTGTGTCTGCAGATTGTCACTATTTCAGCCACTTCCCACGATGCATAGTTTGACAGACCAAACTCCTTAAATTTCCCCTGAGGGCAGAATTTTACATCGCATCAGTTTAATAAAATATTGTGAAGTAAGCAGATAGATCTCATCATGTTTTGTTTAGCTTGTTATGTTACAGGAAGGATTTCTGTAACATTGGAGTTTCACTTGTAGAAAATTAGATTTTTGGTCTTTTTACCTCTTTGTGGAGTTCATTGCAGGCTTTAAGAGTATCCTGGATAGGTGTTTGGTGGTCAGGGGCATGGAGGTAGAAAAGGTCCACACAATCAGTCTTCAGCCTCTGAAGGGAGATTTCCAGCTGGGAGCGAACACTCTCTGGCTTCAGCGTCTTTCCATCCCAGGGGTTGGCCTTCGTGGCTATGCTTACTGTCATTAATTAAGTTAACATCACATTTACAGTCAGCAAACAGAACAGGACAGAATGTAGGATCATTTTTATGGAGGATTTAATTTCCCATATTTATATTTATTTCATTTTACTTAACTTTTACACATGAATTTAACAAATGATAAATACATTTGGAGAAATAAATGGGGAGGGGGGGGATATATAAATAAATACATTAAAAATAATGTATCAATAAAGGAAGGAAGGAAAATTAGATAAATGGGCATTTATGTGCAAAGGAAATGTAATAAATACAGGTATTTACTGTCATATCAATGTACTAAGTCATTCATTTAATTTTGACCAGTTTTAGTCCTCCATAATTTTGGCGACTTTTTGTAAAACATTTAAAGCAAAAATGTTATCAGATGGGGTCTGTGGTCCAGTTTTTTGTGACTTTAAGGATCCCATACATGAAAAGGTTTGAGAATCACTGTTCTCAACAAGAAACACTAAACTATAATGCATATGTAATAAGGATGTGTAATTCCAAGTTCCACCTGTTGCACAGTGACCTAGGGGCGGGGGCGCTGTGGAGCAGCTGAAACTCGAAATTCGATAGCCGAAGAAGAATTTTGGAGAGAATTTAACCGCACATGCACGAAAAAAACAGTTTTTACCGAAGAATACATGATATTGAAGAAACGAATGCACCGTAACCTTGGAGAACAGCCACAGCTTTAAGATAAACACCACGTTTCTATGATTGGTACATCTAAGAAAAAGCAGGAGCGAAATATAAGCGGCCGCTATCTTATTTTTGAAGGTAGCTTTGTGACTCATGTGCAGCTAATGTAAAATACGTGCAATTTCCTCTTATTTGGGCGAATTGTATCATTTAACACAGCCACATATACCTGTTTTGGGAAGATTCATGCCTCCTATGACCTCCTCTGACTTCCCGTCCACGTACATGAAGGCTGTGTCCACATGGTTGTGTCCCCTGTCCAGGAATGTCTTCACCATCTCCAGGCTCTGGCTGGCGTCGGCTCGACCGCCGAACGCCATCGTCCCGAGCAGGGACGCCGGCCGCTTCGCTTCGGATGACATGGTTCGACGAGCCGCGAACTCCGCAGGTAGACGCGTGAGCGCCTGGTGAATAAAGTGCCGCTGTCTAAGTGTGCACAGTGCGCCTGTTATTACACCCTGCATGCTACTGGGCAGCAGCGGGAGGGCAGAGGTCGGTAATTTAGGGAGCGTCGTAAAATGACGCCGCCGGGATAAAACGGAGACACGCGCGCTGTTGTCGAATAGCAGGATTGCTGCTTTGATTTTTCGCTGAAGTTGAAGCGGTGCAAAGTGCGTTTGCCGTGACAACTTCCTGTCGTGCAAACATGTAACGTTATGTCAATAATTGTTCAGTTGATTTCGTTGCATCATCTGTACTGTCTTTTTTTTTTTCTTTTTTTTTAAATCTTAGGACTCGATGTTCTCTGTTCGCAGTTCTGACTTTCAACCACAAGGTGTCAGCAAATGGCCATCTGTTGTACAGCAGGAAAAAGTCTTGATGGAATGAGCTCAGGTATCTAGATTCCCCACATAGAAGATGGAATGTACTTTATGGTAAGTGCAAATTACTATTATTATCCTTTTTAAAAAATCCGATTACTCCATTGATTTCAGCATAATTGTCAAACTAACTCACTGCACCCTATGTTAAGAATTAATTCAGGTTTTGTGATATGCCACCCTAGGACAGGTTAAGCTGTGTGCCACAAATGAGCTGGAATTCTCCGGACCTAATCAATACAGTCTATCTACTCAGTATTTATATGCTGGAATGCTACACTAATCAACAGTTTATTCACCATATTAGCATAATAATAACCCTTTGAAGCCTATGAGCCTTTTAGTCTGTCATTTTATAATAAAAAAAATGAAAATGTTACTCATATGGATTTTTTAACATGATAGTAGACGACTTTTTACGTTTTAAGCAAAAAAAAGTTTCCAAGTGCTTTCTCCTATGAATATAGCAAAGACAAACCCTCCCAGAAATAGGCCATTTTATTTATATCATGTATATAACTATTTAATCATTCAAGTCTCTAGAATAATCCCCAAAAAAGGATTTTCTACATGGGATGAAGTGACTTTTGTTTATGGGTGTATTTGTGCAATCGGCAACTATTATAACCATTTAATTATTTCAATCACTGAACAGACCAGACAGCAGTTTGAGACAGGAGATTAAATCCTTCCTGACCAAAACTGGAAAATATTGTAATTTACTCAGCAAGAATTTACTCTATTTACCCTGCATTTATTTATTAAAATATACACCTGCAACAAGAGCTTAATTGAAACTCTGCTTTTTTTCGGCAATTTACAATATATTTGTGTGCCCAGTGATTTTAGCGGAAGTAGTTTGGACACTCGTGGGCGACGAGATTCCAGGCTTCATTAAAGGCATCGACCACTCTCTGGTCCAGAGGACCCTCCTCTGCACAGGCCAAGTTTTGCAGAAGTTGCTCCATGCTCGACATGCCGATGATGACTCCATCTCCAAGATCACCCTGGAACGACACAGGAAAGAAAATGAGCAATAATATAACCGTTAAGTTGAGTTTTATATGCATCCAACACTGTCAGATGATCAAATAGCTACAATTTTGTCATGACTGTCAATTCTTTTACAAATAGCTGAGGAAATTATGTGAATGTTGTGTAATTACTTTTTTTAACATAACCAGAAAATCTCATGCACCTTCAGTTTGGAGTGGTGGTATATCCAGCGCATTGCAGCAGAAGTCATGGTGGGTTTATCTGAGCCGTACACCGTCTCCAAGGCCTTCATCACCTTTTCAATGCCCTCGAAATGACTCTCCTTCCAGTACCTGATACAGAAAAGAGCGACAATCAACAGACCAACACACACTAGTATGAAAATAGCTCTAACAAGAATTTATAGCAAATGACTTATTGTTGAAGAAGAGTATTTCAAAAGCTAACATCACCTGTCCCTGTATGCTGCAGCCCAGATATCACCAAAGAATCGCCCTGCGGGCTGAGAACCATCTTCATTCATCCAGTCAGAAGGCCACCTAGAAAACAGTGGGGGCAGAATTGAAACTTAAGCTGTACTAAAATACAGCAGAGGACATTAGGAATGTCATTTTAAAACCATGAATGTGAACTACATGATGTTAATAGGGGGGGAAAATGTGAGGGAACACCAGTCATTAAGATTCAACTTCTGGGGACAATGAATCTCTACAAGAAGTAACATCAGTTTCAAAAATAGTTAAATATATAACTGGAGCAGTCATAGAGTCATGATCTTAGCATTACTTAACATTATCCTCCACAGTAGGTGACATGTTTCCTTAAAATAATGTGCAAGATGCATGAAAACAGGCAGATATACAGTACCTGCAAGAGGATTATAGGCATAGAACCTCATTCCATAGTATCTCAGACATGGCAGCAACTCTGTCTCAACCTGTCTGGTAGTTGCATTGTACATCCCCTGTAAAAATGGTTGTAAAAGTCTACATTAAGGTGTCTATAACTGTCAAAGAGATTAAATCCAGTTTAGGTATGATAAGCAAAGGAAGCAACATAAAATTGAGATCAACACACTAGGACTATTGTAGTTACTCTATGATATAAGATGCTTGACACAGTTTTATTTGCTTTAGAAAAACTGCAGCGAAAAAAGGTAGAGGGTGGTTGCACAAATGTTTTATTATACACTTGAAAAGGTGAATTCTAACACACATCTGTTAAAATGGTGGGACACAGCATCAACATCATTTATTGAACAGCTGATCTTTTTGAGATCATCTGCAAAAAAAAAGGAAGAATACCTGATAGACAGTGGGAACGATCCAGTTGTTGTGTCTGCAGATTGTCAGGATTGTCAGGATAAAACATTGTCAAAGTAGTGAAAGTATATTTTGCATTTGTACTTGATTTGATCATCTAAATGGACGAAGGAGGCAGCAATGGTTATTTCATTGCATACGATTAATTTCTCAGGGACAATGTGGAAAAAACATATAAACCAGTGGTTCTCAAAGTGGGGTCCGGGGACCCCCAGGGGTCCTTGAGGGAGTGCCAGGGGGTCCCCAGAATGAAGGGGAATCATTTATTTTGGTGGATTTTAACTGTAAAGAAAATAAATTACTTTTATTTTTAACAGCTTAAGTTTTAAAAACTATCTTGCAAAAGTATTTCACTGATTTGAAGGGGAAAGAGTAGGTGATTACTTGGCCAGATCTAATTTCTGTATGAACTTGCATTACTGTAAATTACCAAATAATAACCAGGGCATCCGTTTGTTTCACTCACTTAACAGAGCAGCCAGCAATTTGGGACAGTAGATTAATTCCTTCCTGAAAAATCTGGAAAATGTGGTAATTTACTCATATTTACTCAACCAGTATGACTGATTTACATTTTTCAAAAGTAAGATTCCTGAAAGGAATCATTTATTTTCACAATGATTTCTTCCATAACTACACGATGACAGAATGTAGGATCATTTGCCATTGCCTTATCCATCGCTGTACTCAGTCATGTATATACTCACCGGCCACTTTATTAGGTACACCTGTCCAACTGCTCGTTAACACTTAATTTCTAATCAGCCAATCACATGGCGGCAACTAGGCATGTAGACATGGTCAAGACAATCTCCTGCAGTTCAAACCGAGCATCAGTATGGGGAAGAAAGGTGATTTGAGTGACTTTGAACGTGGCATGGTTGTTGGTGCCAGAAGGGCTGGTCTGAGTATTTCAGAAACTGCTGATCTATTGGGATTTTCACACACAACCATCTCTAGGGTTTACAGAGAATGGTCCGAAAAAGAAAAATATCCAGTGAGCGGCAGTTCTGTGGGCGGAAATGCCTTGTTGAGGTCAGAGGAGAATGGCCAGACTGGTTGGAGCTGATAGAAAGGCAACAGTGACTCAAATAACCACCCGTTACAACCAAGGTAGGCAGAAGAGCATCTCTGAACACACAGTACGTCCAACTTTGAGGCAGATGGGCTACAGCAGCAGAAGACCACGCCGGGTGCCACTCCTTTCAGCTAAGAACAGGAAACTGAGGCTACAATTTGCACAAGCTCATCGAAATTGGACAATAGAAGATTGGAAAAACGTTGCCTGGTCTGATGAGTCTGGATTTCTGCTGCGACATTCGGATGGTAGGGTCAGAATTTGACAACATGAAAGCATGGATCCATCCTGCCTTGTATCAACGGTTCAGGCTGGTGGTGGTGGTGTAATGGTGTGGAGAATATTTTCTTGGCACTCTTTGGGCCCCTTGGTACCAAGTGAGCATCGTTGCAACGCCACAGCCTACCTGAGTATTGTTGCTGACCATGTCCATCCCTTTATGACCACAATGTACCCAACTTCTGATGGCTACTTTCAGCAGGATAATGCACCATGTCATAAAGCTGGAATCATCTCAGACTGGTTTCTTGAACATGACAATGAGTTCACTGTACTCAAATGGCCTCCACAGTCACCAGATCTCAATCCAATAGAGCATCTTTGGGATGTGGTGGAACGGGAGATTCACATCATGGATGTGCAGCCGACAAATCTGCACCAACTGTGTGATGCCATCATGTCAATATGGACCAAACTCTCTGAGGAATGCTTCCAGCACCTTGTTGAATCTATGCCACGAAGAATTGAGGCAGTTCTGAAGGCAAAAGGGGTCCAACCCGTTACTAGCATGGTGTACCTAATGAAGTGGCCGGTGAGTGTATATTTTGATCAGTTTCAGTCCTCCATAATTTAGTTAACAGCAACGATACGATTCTCGTGACAGCATGTTATGTTAATGTAATGAGGACATGTAATTCCAACTTTCACCTGCTGCACAGTGAACTGTATATAAGGGCCCGTATCTACTTTGTGAAGGTTGCTTTAAGACTAATATAAGATGCGTGTACCTGTTTTGGGAAGATTCATGCCTCCTATGACCTCCTCTGACTTCCCGTCCACGTACATTTAAGTGCACTACTTTTTTGAGTTTAGGACTCGATGTTGCCAGTGTTCGCAGTTGACTTTTAACCACAAGGTGTCAGCAAATGACCATTTGTTATAAGCAGAAAAAAGTCTTGATGGAATGAGCTCAGGTATCTAGATTCCCCTTATAGAAGATGGGATGTACGTTATGGAAAGTAAAAAATACTATTATTATTCTTTTTTAAATAATCAGATCGGTCCATTGATTTCAGCATAATTGTCAAACTAACTCATTGCACCTTATGTTAAGAATTAACAGAACAACTTTTGTGATCTGCCACCCTAGGACAGGTTAAGGTGTGTGCCATAAAGGAGTTCCCCCCAGACCCTATTTATACAGTCTATCTACTCAGTATTTATATGCTGGAATGCTACACTAATCAACAGTTTATTCACCATGTCAGCATAATAATAACTGAAACATTAACATGGCAGCAAGAAGCCTGTTGTTAGTAGGGCAATATTAACTTTTGAATGTGTTTCACTATAGAAAAGTTTCCAAAAGTTTGTAAATGATCAAATTACCACAAAATAATAGCCACACAAACACTGTTCATGACCCCTGATGGTCTGTGGTCAGTTATTAGTTGCCCTGCTCTTCCCACTTAATAATTCAGCTTCGTACGACCCCTATATTTAAATATAAGCAACTAAAACTATTAGGGGAACATGTTCTGATACCGTAAAACGTTGGAATTTCAAGGGATTGTGGATGTAAGACTGGAATAACAACCGGGCAAAGTTGCCGAATGAATACTAAGAACCCAAGAAGTGCCAGGTTCCCTGCGTGTTGACTGGTTTTGTTTTATTGATTTGTTTTATTGTTAATTTTATCATAATTTTCTGAGAAATCATATCGTTTGGGGTGACTTAGAAATTTCCTTATTCTTGAAAGAAAGGCACAGTTTTTTAGCTGCAAATGTCAGCTAAGGTGAAAAGGTGCAATATCTACATAGGTAGGTAATTGTCTGGGTGACCCCAAACTTATGAACGCTTGTGTATAATATGTTTTTTAGACAATTATGCAACTAGTTTATCAGCGATTCCATCATTTTAATGTATTTTATATGTTCCTTTTTATCTAGCCAGCATAAAGTACATTTTTATACCCCTGGTTGGTCTCTGGGTATGAACACAAAGCTGCCATGTGCACTGTACATAGTTGGAAACCAGGAGATGACAGCAGAGCCCAGGAGGCAGTAGTCACAGGTGGAGGGTCAGTATAGGGGCCTAAAAGCAGATTTTGTACCCCGGGGCTTTCAGAGAGGTTAATACAACCATTCTTTGATGGATATGTATTGGGGGCACAGAAATAATAAAGACTCATTTCCAAAGAAAGGGTCAGCTGAACCAAAGACAGCATGATCTAAAAAGGTGAGGCTATGTCCGAGAGCTGCTGTCCTAATCAAACCCGGTGGTGGAACAGGTATTCAAATCCATCACTTAAGGAAAAGTAACAATAAAGCAATACTGTAAAATATACATCAGTAAGAATACATCAATATTAGCAGCAAGATGTGTTAAAGTATTAAAATAAAGGTACTTCTGATTGATATTTTACCGATATTTGACATAATTAAGTCATTAATGCTGAAGCATCAGTGTGTATAGCTGCTGGTGCTTAAATACTTCATATATAGTTAGACAGTTTAGACCAGTGGTCCCCAAACTTGGTGAAATATTGGATCATTTCAACAGTTATTGAAGTGAAATCGTCTGCGAGATTTAGAGAAAAAAACACTATTTGGTGCAGCTGTTAACAGCTCATAGACGTGAAATTTGACACGACTGGACTGCTTCATGTAAGATGTTAGAACCCCAAAACTGAAAAGTAACAAAAGTGGTCAAATGTAGTTTGGTAGAAAATGCAAAATTCCCTCTGAAACATGGACTGGAAGTATAATGTGGTTTCAAATGGAAATACTCAAGGAAAGTACCTCAGAATTACTCCTAAGGAGGGTCCAGTACTTGAGTAGCCTGAATGTCCTGAGTTACTTCCCATCACTTATTAAAACAACATTTTTTAGTTTGAGGTTGCATGGACAGTGGTGACCCAGGACTCTTTTGGGTCATGAACACACATGTGCAATGAAAGCTTAGTTTAGAGAGCAGCAGTGTTCTGGTCTGACCCTTTGACCAACCATCAGCTGTCTGCCATGCAGAGTGACCACGAGCTGCTCCAGACCTCCTCCTCCTCCTTCCTCTTCTTCTCCTCCTCCTTTTCCTCAATATTCTCCTCCCCCCTTACCATCCTGTTGCTAAACCGGCGATAAAACACTCCACTTTGCCCAGATGCTCGTGCCCACGAGTGGTTTAATCTGCGCTCGTCCCGATTCATCCGCTCATTACGACTCCGCGCGCGCGTCTTTTACGCGCGCTCCATGTTTTACGCACTAAAATTAACCTACACCAAGGCCACATTTATCAACGGAATGGATATTTTTAAAAAAACACCCAAACCAAAGCATCACATCACACAACGCATTCAATTTCCATAGAAATCTTATAGCCTCTTCCTCCCCGGGGTTCTTCCGAAATATGAAATCAAGTTACTTTTAATTACGGCGTGCGCAGCCAAATCCCGGTAAAGAGCACGTGTGGTGCGACTTTTAAGAGCTTCTAATTAAACCATAAACGTTGCTTTTATATAATTCTGTTTGTTTGAAGAAGCTGCTGAAGCTCGGAATAATAGATAGTTACAATAGTAGCAGTACTGCCACCCCCTCAAAAAAAAAAAAAAACCTGCCATCATTACCAAGTCAATGGAGGGAAGCAGAAGGCGCTCAGCCTCCGTCAGACCAACATCAGCAGTGGTGGAGTGTAGGTGAGCTGCAGCAGTTCAGTCACAGCACACGGCGCCTGTAGGGAGATAATGGATCTGTCACTTCTGGAAAGTTTCGCTCACTTCCACCCGGACGATCCCTCACGCGCCTTTTAACTTTCTTGAGCATTTAAGCTCCGGATTTTTTATTTTTCTTTAAGGTATTAACAAGATCTCTCTTTTTTGTTGGGAAATTCGCTGACTTACACTGATGAACGAGTTTGCGAGTGATTCACATCTTTTAAAAGTGTAATCCAAGAAGAGGAAAATGGATAGTGCTGTTTTTTATTTTTTCCTAATATTTATTAAAGGGGCCAATGCCTTCGGATATGGCATCGCCAACCATCTTCAACCTTATATGTGAGTAAACCATTTCCGTATTATCTGTGCTTTATACTCTACATACTCTGTTTGGACGCTTTAGGGCTGATGAAGTTGCAGCTGCAGCGGCTGATTCACCTGTTTATGTATAAAGTCGTGCCAAAGAGTCAAACCAGAGGCAGAAAACAGAGGCTTATGAGTTCCTTCCTCTTTGTTTCAGAGACATTAAACAGTAGCTGGACGACCAATCTTGTAGATACTGTTTTGTGCTGTTACAATGGTGTTTATTGGCTTCCATGCAGGGTATGACTGTAATTTATTGGATTATTAGCTCCATGTGGATGCTCCTTCCTGCATTCCAGACTCTGTCAGAGGTTGTTTTAAGCCTCTCAAAGTGAAGAGCTAGTCAATTAAGACAGGCAATTTTAAACCACCACGATAATAAATAAAGAGCTTGAATTATATGGGAGAAGATTCTCCTACCACCAACCAACAAGAAGCCCTTTCATATGCAATTATCCGTGCATATGGAAGTGATAGTGATTACTATTGTTTACAAGATGAACAGCTGCATGTTGTCTCAGGAGTCCTGCTGATCCCCATATGCCGAGCCTTCCTGTCTGTCCTTGGAGGGTTCCCAAAGAAGTAACTGCTTCAAAGATCATGTTGCACTGATGAGACGGTGCGAGAGGCATCTGCGCGGTGCAGAGGGCGAGTGGCGTGAAGACAACCGGTGGCACATCTCCCCGTTGACCCAGACAGGCTCTGTGTCATGCTGCCAGAACATAAAAGATGAAGGCTTACTATAGTTTACCCCAGGGTGAAAATGTTAACCGGCTCCCCTTTCTGGCTCATACAAGTGAAAACATGCATGTTCTGCCGTGTTTCCAGTGAATACAAAATGTTGGATTGTCTGGAGAGTGTGGATATGTTTTTTTTAATTCATTTATTTTGAAAATATTGTGGATTTAAGTGGCCACTGGTGAGAGGGATTGTACATCATCTGCTTTTTGTTTCCCAGTGAACCTGAACCTAAAACATTTAGATCTTATCTGGTTTGTGGCTTATACATTTGCAGTGGAATATACAGCTCTGGAAAAAGAAAATAAGAGACCACTGCATTTTTTTTTCTGAAATCAGCATCTCTACATGTATTGCAGCCATTCCATTCCAGTGTCTGTTAAATTCCAACACATGCACACCTCATTCTGCTTAAAGAGGAACTGATTAGGTGAACACCTGAACCAAGAACAATGGTAAAGACTTGGAGAGCATGCCAAGACACATGAAAGCTGTGATTAAAAATAAGGGTTACTGCACCAAATATTGACCTTGTTTATTTGCATTGTTTGAGGTCTGAAAACATTGGATCTTTTTTGTTATTTTGATGGAATGGAATTTGGGGGAAATGTTGTCAGTAATTTATAGACTCAAACAAAAATGTTCCTGTTGCCATACCTATAAGTAGTATGCAGTAGTCTCTTATTTTTTCAGAGCTGTGTATATATCAAAATGTTTGCCATTTTCATATCCGTCCCACCCTCCTATGAGTTCATTTCCAGGTAGCATATTGTGCTTTGTGACTCACTGCTTTGAAAGGTGAGATATGAGGAATTCCCCCCTAAGTCTTTAGAAATCCTAATAAGCCTTGCACAGGTAATGCCCTCAGAAGCATTACGTCATTGACAACTGCAAAATGAAAAAAAAAAGTAAGCTTTGTCCATCTATCTTTGCTGCAGCATTCCTTACAGCGCCCATAAATTCCCCTGGCTGCCATCTGTACATCTGTTAAACATTGCAGAACATTTGGACACCTTAAGTATTTTCACCACTTCTTTTTTTTTTCCAGGCCCAACGTGTGCATGGAGAGGGAGGTGATGCTGGTTGCCCAGAGGCAGCCGTGTGTGCAGGCCTTCACACGCATGGTTAAAGTGTGGAAGCAAGGCTGCGTGGGACAGTCATGGTGCATGGGATACGAGAGGAGGTGAGTAATGCACCTCATCTGCCGACTGACTGTTGTCTCCTCCTTCTCCTTCCCCCGGTTTGTGTGGTCGAAAACCCAGACGAACGCCCCCTCCAACCCTCGTCCTCACCTGTGAGGGATGTAGCACTTTGCCGATTAAGCTCTGGCTCCAGCAAAGCCTCAATTAATGGATTTTGCTTAGCCTCCGTGAGTCCTGCGAAGTTTTAACAGAGAGGGCGCGATCCTTCATTTAACTCCGTCTCCAAACAGTATAGCAGGACAAGATTTAGCCGACTGATCTCCCCCCTTCCCTTTACCTCTTCATCTCGCTCCATCTCGTTCTGTAATCACAGCTTTTGGGCCGCTCGCAGAGTTAAGTGCAAGGTGTAGCCCCGCTCCACCGGGGTTACCAGCTATTTAACAAACAGGCGTCTCTGCAGCCAGCATTCCTGCCAAGGACGGTCCTGACGCGAACGCCTTGGCCCGTGGCTGAGAACCAGCGTCAGGAGCTTCTCGTTGTTTCGCTTTCTCTGCATTATTTACTGGGTTGTCGAGTCCAAAGGTTTCTTTGAAGGTAGCCAAAGCCATAATTATTCGCTGTAAACAAAACGTGTTTCCACGATGCATAATGACCTCGGTGGTGTCAATGAGAGGGGTCCCAAAGTACAGGGAAAGGCGTTGTTCTCTGAAGTAGTCCCTCAGTCTCACACTTTAAGTGATGCCTGTCTAGGAAATGTTATACTGCATGTTATTCAATGGGATCAGGTTGCAATATTTGTTTGTTTCTTTTCAAATGCAGCAGTGTTGAAACCTGTGCCGAATAACTCGAATAATCTTACAATGGAAAACTGAGAAATTCACTGACATTCATCTTTAGACAATGTTTTTAACCCGATGTTTGTCATGTTGACAGGACGGCCTACTACACAGCATACAGACAAGTGTACAGACAGGATTATCAGACTGTCTACAAGTGTTGCGCTGGATGGTCTCAACTCAACGGAGAGGCAGGTTGTCTCTATCGTAAGTATCGTCCTGACTTATATCTTTCTATTTTCTCTCATTTTTTTAAAACACAAAAATCTCAAATGTACACAGGTATGAGTGATTTACTTTTGACTCGGCAGAAGAAAGGAAGCCTCGGACATCACCTCACACTTGGCACGGACCTGAATGACAGGTTTTCAGACAAAGGTCAAAAGGGTCAAGAGGTGCCTTGCTCAGCCGGACTTTTCAGCAGATGTTATCAGCCAGTATCTGCTTGTATTTGTGTTGTATTGACAGTCCCACAAGATTTAGGCCCCAACTACACAAATCTGGATTTTTTTTTATCCACACACTTTTGTATCAAATTCAGCCTCTGATGCACACCAGGACTGAACTTATCCGGGATTTGTTAAACCAGATAAACAAGTGGAGGGATTTGAAAATATCAGATCAAATAGATTAGTGTAGTGACACCAGTCCAAATCTTATCGGATTCATCATGTCAAAGCACAGATCGTGTGTGCTTTAAAGACAAACCATTAGTTTCACTTGTGCATTCTGTTCAAAATGACAATGATGTCACAACATGTCTGTGATTTTGATATTTTTGGTATCATTTGCAGTTTTACAGCTGAATTTTAGATGACTAAATGAAGTGCAGGTAGATCCGCATATCATACAATCCTTTCACACAAATACAGTATTAGAAATGTTGCTTATCCGCCACTACTGGCCTGGCATGGTATCACAGGCTTTTAGCCGGATCGTATTTGTGTTGAGATCTCTGTGTAGTGAAATATTTGTCAACCGGATCCGCGTGTGGAAGGAGATTTTTTCTTTAATCAGCCGACAAAAAAAAAAAAAAACTACACTAGTGTAGCTGGGGTCTTAGATGTTCCTGCTGGGAACAAAAACCCCAGCAATATCAAGCATAGAAAGACTGAAGTGTTGACGTTCACACGGATCATGTTGGATTTGCGTCGTCATATCTTGTTCTGCGCCTAGAAAAAAAAAACATTACGATCTCAGAGAGATGTCGAGGTGCCGAGTGAGGTCGTTGCTCCACAGCGCCCCGGAGGTATAACACAGATAATCTGTCAGGCAGTTAGCGTTTTCTTGGCTGGGCAGCGACTTAGCAGTGCACAGCAGAGCCCCATGTATCCACATTCCCTGCCTAGCTGCATTCCCATGGGTAAATCTTGGCTTTCTTCCACATAGTCACGCCACTCTTCTCATTCAGAGGTGTGACACGGCAGCACAGGACAGGTCAGAGGATTGAATTACGGATATAAGCACAGAGCCCATCTAGTGTTAAACCAACCAATCGCAAGTCTCGGCCCACAAAATAATACCCATCAGCTCATAGTAGAGAGAGGCCACCTGTCGATATGCATAGAAAGGACAAACGTGCACGGATGAGGATCTTCCAGTCCACGGGTCCATGTATGGAATAGGAGTTGTGTTGGTCACATTGGGGTTGCCCGCGGCTCATCTCCCTTGTGTATAAGCTTAGCTTCACACCGCTGAGACCAAGAAGCCTCCTTTGATGGGATTTTACACCCAGTGATCCACATCGCATAGCCTGCATACCATAGATGGACCCTCGGCAAAGCCTTCCTGTAAACAGCTTGGTCCCCCGTCCGGTACACTGGCAAGAAAAGTTCCCGCTTTTCCTCTGTTCTCCGTGGCTCCGCCTGGAAACGCCTTAACACCAGGCCCTCACACGCCCCGCCTGCACACACACACACACACACACACACACACACACACACACACATGAGTCTCTGGGATAGCCCATCTGATGGGATGTGGCAGGGATGGAGAGAGGGAGAAGACCTCCTGGATGTGCCTGTCATCAGTGTCTTATTATGGCATCTATGCTCTCTTCAAAGAGCTCTTTGTTTCCAGGGAGAAGGTTACAGTATTAAATGATAGCAGGAAGCACTGCACTGTTCTTTTCTAAGTCTGGTTTGTTTTAAAACGGTCATAAAGAAATGTCTTTAAAGAGACATTCCTCAGGACTGCCCGGTATCCCCTCCCTCCTCCCTCGCCTAAATCGACAGAGGTTTTGTTTCTTCTTTTTTTTTTCCCTTTTTCACATGACAATGGCCGCCCTTTTAGACGTGAGGCAGGGCTTTTATCTCTGTAACCAAAGACGTGGCAGCACTTTGAGATGAGACAAACTAATCACCCTTTTCTCTGAGCCATTGAACCAGGATAAAAGGAAGCTCACACCACAATCCTCCCTCTCCCACTCACTGCGCACTTTGCTATGCGCTATCTGTACTGTACCTCAGTTAGCACAATGCAATCTGTGGGGCTGTTTTCAACAGCACCTACAACACGTAAAAGGGAAAAATCTGCTTTGTAAAATGCCCAGCTTTAGCAAATCCCCCTGAAAAACCCCCTCGAAACAGGGAAAGATGGGAATGCTTTGTGTTGTGATAGTGATTTAATGTCTGGCTCTTTTACGGTTGCTTTCTGTTTCAAGTTGACCCCTCTCCTTCCCTCTTTTTCTCTCCCTGTGTGTTCCCCTATAAAACGTTAGAGAAAGCTAATTAGGCTAATGACCTGTAGTTATTGTGAGGCAGTTGAGCGGAATTGAGGGTCTAATCACGTTGTAGGTACAGCACACAGTAACTTGGAAGCTGAGTGGTCTTTGATCGAGTTCTCTGCCTAGTTCATCTGCGACTTTGCTTGCTCTTTTCCATTGTACTGTTGTTTAAATGTAGACTTCTTCTCACAGTGTTGCAATTCACAGCTTTGCTTGTTGTGTTCTCCAGCATTCTTTTGCTTTGGGTAATTAATCACATATTTGTAGAAGGACTATACCACAGCAGAGCAAACGTCTGGTTATTTTCACATTTTATTCCACAATTCACCCCCCCCCCCACTCCGTGTTTTCCATATGTTTGTTTCAGGCTACTATCCTCTAATTATGAAGCTTTATGAGTTTTGTGTTGAATCAATTAATTCAGTCCTTGAAGCTTCGATTGAAAGTGTCTGGTTTCTGAGTTTTGACATTTTTCCAATATTACACAGAAGGCTCAATGTGGGAAGTCAAACTGAAGGCCGTTTGAAAGGCACCTCGTAGCTCTGCTGCAACTAACTAACCATTACTTTCATTAATGATTAATCTGAAAATTGCTTTCTTGATTAATCAGTTATTCGTTTAGTCTATAAAATCTGGAAAAAATGATCATAATTTTCCAAGGTGACAACTTTACAAGCCTTGTTTTGTCAAACCAACCGTTCAAAACCCAAAGATGTCCATGACATTTTTGCTTAAAATGACTTAAAGATTTTTTTTCAGCAATCATCAAAGGGCTGATTTCTGCTTCTGTGTTGAATCTGTGCCTACACTGTCGCCTTCACACATTCCTTATGCTGCTATGAACATTTATACTTCAGTGCTGCCGTGTCTGTGTTCCTCTGCAAAAACAATGAAATGCTAGTTGGAGGTGGTGTTTCTATGCCACTGTGTTGAGCTTGTTTGGGCTTCTTCTTGTTCTAAAACCAATGGCGCCGGAAACGTAGCAAGTACTGTTGGATTTTGAGCCAATACATGAAGAACAGTTACTTTTATAATAGAGAAAATATGAGATTCATGTGGAAAACCACTGAACAGGTCAAGACTGAACCTACAGTGTAAGGAAAGCTGCTATGCCAACCCTGAACCATACGTACAGCGTTGATTCAATGGGAAAACAAAACAAATCAACCTTAATCAAAAAATCATTGCAACTCTAATGCAAATCTTATATTTAAAATCTTAGAGCCACATCTATTCAAAGTTGTTGACAATTATTCTTGTTCAGGTAAAATTTTAAAGGCAGAATGCAATATCAGACAAAAAACCCACGTGGAACTGAGGTCACCTTTGTGTGTTTTGAAAAGGCTCCAATTGGCTCGTTGACTATTTGATTCTGCCGAAAGTGAAGAGCTCTTGACTTTGTGGTGGCGACTTCCTCCCCCACTTCAACGTTTGGAGACCACTCAGTCAACGAGTTGAACCTTTTTACCTCAGCCTGCAGCCACGGGCCGGCCAAGGATGGACGGGGTCAGTCGGGAGTGGACGCAAGCAGTTATGTTGATTGACGGCGACAATAAGCTGTGTGACAGGGGCTGAGGAGCAGGGACAAAGGCTCCTCCAGTTTGTCGTCCTCGTTAACTGCTGAATAGGAACTGGCCTCCTTTTGTGGTGGGACCAGGCTGGGGAAGGTAGCTACATGTGAAATAGCCCAGATGAAGCCAGAATGAAGGAAATGGTTCTCTTGTCTGTCCATGGGTGGTCTTTATATATATATGTGTGTGTGTCAGTGGTCATGGGAACCACATCGTGCATAGCTGACCACAAACTGACACATACCCAGAGTCATATAGAGAAACAGGCAGAAATCAATCAACTGAAACAGATCATGGTGTGTTATACACCTAAGCAGTGGTGTGAGATGCTGATGTACAACTTGCTCATTGCACCTTTGTAAGCGGGGTATTTACAACTTGGTGACGTTGATGTCATTGCGAGACAGAACAACTTGCCTCTTTGTAGAATTATACCTACTAGTGTGGTGCCCGTTGGGAGCGCGCCAATTGTTCAACCCCAGGAAGTGCTGCTTGCAGCGTTCTCGAGAACTGCTCATCCAATCGACTTCACCCTGTATTCCCTTAGGTTCCCAGCAATACACCTGCCATAAGTGAATTTAATTGTAAAAAAAATGTTTCTTGAGGCATGCAACATTGCAACATCATAGAGAAATTCCTCTCTCTAGTTAAATGATGATGCTGCAGTCAACTAGAGTCTTTATTTGTGGAGCATTAGATACAGTTTTTCTGCAGCAAAAACAGCAAAACTGTATGTAATGTCAAAACAGAGATAACCTATACCAAACTTGATATCAATTGTTTCAAATATGTAGGAAATTCATAGTGGAATTTTTTATTCTGAGACAGTTCTAGAGATACATGACACACTGACATATATACAGAGATTCTTCACTTTGTATTCTGGTATTCTGATAAACAGGCATCACTCAGTGACGTTTTACAAGAAGCTGAAAGCTACGAATGAGGCTGCATTAAACTCTATATCCTATATTTAACTGACTCGTGCCCTGTCCAGTTTTGTTTGGAGTATAGTGCCACGGTACATTTTCTCTGTGGTCTGAGTGATATGTGTGTCATCACCTTGTCTAATCCATATCTCTGGAAAATTAGTGTGAAAGTTATGTCTCAACGTCAATATTCCCATCCACATATTTAGAAGAAAGGATGACCGTAGGTTTCACTCACATGGATATGCAATATAAATGTAATTATACAGTATGATGTAGTGCAGTAAATGCTCCAGATATTCTTATTGCAGGCTCTTGCGTATGAAGAAAAATGTAGCCGTCTTTAGAACTATGACATTTTTTTTTATCAAACTGACCTTGTCTCAAGTTCAAATGGTGTTTAAAGTCTTTCAAAGAGACCTGTCAGAAACTCTTTGAAATGGCACATTCCTCCACATAGCAAAACATGATTTGTAGCTTCAAAATAGTGTGCTAGGCTCCAAGTGTACCAATTACGGCCCCAAAACAGGGTCCTCCTCATAGACCTTTGTGTCTATGAATTACCCCACGACTGTGATCACCCCCCTGGGTCACACTCTGGGGGTTAAACAGATCGCCGGAGCCTAAACAAACACTGTGCAGCCTCTGTGCTGATGTGGTCGTCCCCTTCAGAAGCTGTAAGGGTGACACCTGCTCGTCGTTTTTTTTTTGGTTTCTCGCTGTGAGCCCCTGACCCCCTAGCACCATCCATCCCTTCTTTTTTGTGGAAGCCTCTAATCCTCTCAGAGAAGGTGTCTTTGTAATAGACTGCAGGCATTCACCGCGACGGATGAGAGTGAGTTTTATGCCACGCCGCATGCCACATTAAGGAATTATTCCAGAGAAGATTAAGCGGCGTAAGGGGCTCCAGACGGGGGCGGCCCAAAAATGCCCTGGTGAGCTGCCAACAATCCTGTGTATCTCACATCTCAGAAGAGGGAATGTACATTCCCCGTGTTTGTCGCCTACCCACGCTTCTCTGAGAGACATCTGACCTTTTACTTTGTTGCTGATGGTTTGGTTAATTTAAGCCTTTTCACCACAATTCAGCAATGTCTCATTAACGTGATCTCTCACAGCTGGTGGTAATATCATCGTCCTGAAGCATTTGGATCTACTTTAAAACTCTGAATTAAAACTGACCACTCAGTGAAGTTTTTTTTTTCTTTTTTCCCTCTTTGCTCATCTATCATCAGTTGCTTTCACCGCACAAACGTTCCCTTACATTGGATAATCACAGAATGGAGATAGTTATGCCCGAGTACAGCGTATCACAGCTTCTGTAGCCGCGCTGTCTTGAGCAACTGGAAGTCATCCTGGGAAGATTAGCCGCCGTGAGATGCTCTTCCTGTTGGAGTGGGATTTCACCGGCTGCGCAAATTTTTAGCAAAAATGTTGGGTTATTAACTGTGAGCACAAGGACATAGACGTAATGGACAAATGTGCATCTGTTTAGTAAACCTCTGATGTTCGCTGCTTTGATATTTTACGTGGGAGAGGGAGATATTTTGGATGTCTGTTTTGAGTTGTGGGTTTGTACAGTGTGTATGGTGGTGGTGGTGGTGGGGGGGGTTATTTGTTGTAGACTCTCCAACTGTTGAGCAGGTGTCTGACGCTGGGGCCAGATGACAAGCGGATGTTTAGGCTGAGCGCCGGTCTCCAAGGAGTCCGTTAAAGCTGCAGCGAGACATGGCTGAAATTACTCTGGCTCATCCGTGATTATTGGAGACAACTTCTGCATGACCATCTCCTTTTTATGTTATTCCATGTGTGTGATATAACACAGTTGTAGCCTTATTGTAGATATTCTTTAGCCGACTTATCTATTCACATCCATAATCATCTTTTTATTTTTTCATTCCTTTTGTCTCTATTTAAATCACCTGGAGATGGATATTATATTATTTTGTCTTATCTGCTTTAATGGATTTGTGATTCTGTTACACTGTTCCTCTGTGGAGCACCTTGAGATATATTTTAAAGAGTGCTACAATACCATTCAATAGTTTGGGGTAATTTAGAAATGTCTTGATTTTTTAAAAGAAAAGCGCAATTTTTTTCAATGAAGATAACTTTAAACTAATCAGAGATACACTCTATACATTGCTAATGTGGTAAATGACTATTCTAGCTGCAAATGTCTGTTTTTTTCTGCAATATCTCCATAGTTGTATAGAGGCCCATTTCCAGCAACTATCATTCCAGTGTTCTAATGGTACAATGTGTTTGCTCATTGCATCAGAAGGTTAATGGATGATTAGAAAAGCCTTGTGCAATCGTGTTAGCAGTTTAGCTGGTTAGAGAAGCTATAAAACTCATTTGATGAGAACAAAGTTTGAAGGAAAAAATTATTATTTCAAATGCAAATCATTATTTCTTACCTTTTTAGTGTCTTGACTACATTTTATATTCATTTTGCAACTAAAAAAAGTGTGACTTTTCATGGAAAGCACAAAATTGTTTGGGTGATCCCAACCTTTTGAAATGGTAGTGTATAGACAAATAAAATACATTATTATAGCCTGAGGTACGAGGGCTCTTAATAATAATAATAATAATTATTATTATTATTATTAATACTATCAATGTTAATAATAATTAATAATAATCATTATTATTATTATTGTTATTGTTATTATTATTATTATAACATTGTTTCTCGGCGACACGGTGGCGCAGGGGTTAGCGCTGTTGCCTCACAGCAAGAAGGTCGCAGGTTCAAGACCTCCTTGGTCCGGGGTCTGGGACCTTTCTGTGTGGAGTTTGCATGTTCTCCCCGTGTCTGTGTGGGTTTTCACCGGGTACTCCGGCTTCCTCCCACAGTCCAAAAACATGCTGAGGTTAATTGGAGACTCTAAATTGCCCGTAGGTGTGAATGTGTGTGCCCCACGATTGGCTGGTGACCATCTGGGGTGTATCCCTGCCTCTCGCCGTAACGCGCTGGGATAGGCTCCAGCAGACCCCTGCGACCCTAATGAGGAATAAGCAGGTATAGAAAATGACTGACTGACTGACATTGTTTCTATTATCCAATTGTCTATGAAATGTCAGAAAAATGGAGGGGAATGTTTTTCATTTTTTCTTGATAGACATCTTCAGCATTTAATCGCTTAATATTTTAAGACAGTTGTTTCATTGCCGGATTAAACGCAGCATATATCTACAGCTGCCGTCCATTCCTCTATGTGAGGGCAAACAGAGGTTGAGCAGTCTCGGCCACATTGATATCATTGCTATGACCCTATAAGGCTGATACATGGCATCAGCCCGGCATGGTGATTGGTCACGCTGTCTCCGGTCGGATTAGACGGGCAGAAAAATGCATATCTGGCAGATGTTAAACAACGATGATGTTAAACTGGCTTCCTAGTTGACTGATTTCTTCACAATCATCTGAGGAAGGATTAAATTCCTCTTTGTGATTAGCCGGACTGTGTTTTTTTGTTTTTTTTTTCAACCGGTGTCAACATGGTGCCAGTCGGGAAGAGCAATGATAGACATCAATCCTCTGTACCTGTCATCACTAAGCACTGTGCTCTGCAAAGAAGGGTGCAAACAACAGGGCTGGCTTTAAACAGCTGTCTTAGTCAACACACACATCAGATAAGAATATAGGCTGGCAGACTTCAGCAGTAGCTGTCCCTGCACAGACACACACACACACACAGCTTGAGGTGAAGGCCCGTCATGATTAATGCGAACGTTGTCTGAGCGTATGGAATGTGATGGTCCACCTCTGAGGTGGATTCACATGTTCTGCAGCTACCAAGTGGCGCTTGCTGTTTATACGTTTGAGATTCTTAGAATTTCACGTCCTAACGAGCGAGAGCGAGTTTGACTTACAGGGATTTATGGATACATAAAAGCACCGGCTCCAAGAGATGGATGAGCCACGCTTGCCCCATGGCTCTCTGATTTTTACCCCATGACACAGGCACATCGATATGATCACGGTTTTTAAAAAGGAAAAAAAAGGCATAATCAAAGTGTTTTTCAGGTAACATTTTCAAACGTGTGTAAAAGGGGCCACTTTCCTTTTAAAAGTCGTACAAGCCTGATGCCGCCACTCACTTAGACATTTCTTTTCCTTGGCCTAAAGCCTGCTCCTCTACACAAAGGAAGCCAAGTGTTGGGATTCCTCCTACATTGCTTCGTGTGAATGGAGGAGAATCAAGGTTCCTCTTTTAGTCAGGAGTTAACAGGTCGACGATAAGGCCTCAATAGAAAGAGGTCAGTGTTCAAAACTGCAGATGTTGACATGACAACAGCCAGGTGTCTGCACTGCGCTTACCTTTCTTTTTTTTTCCCCTTTTCTTCTCTTACCACCTTGTCTGTCCACATGTACACGTGCAGCGCTATGCAGCTACGGCGTGTGCTTCAACGGGGGCCATTGTCGGGAGGGATCCATCCAGCTCTGTGACTGTCCCGCAGGGTTCAAGGGACCCAGCTGCCAGTATGGTGAGTAGAAACATCATTCCTACTTTTTACGTTCTGCTTGATTTCTTTGTCTCTCCCCTTTATACAGCAAAGAAGGAATCCTGAAAAAAAACTCTTCTCAGATGATTAACTGATTGAAACTGATAGCAGCGCTGCCTTTTGATTAAAAACACCTTTTTGGCGCGTTGCTGCAGATGACAATTCTGATCCATCTGAGTCAGCGCTCTAAACCTCCCCAAAGAACGCTTATGTGAGCGATCATCTTTCTCTACAAGTGAGTGGGAATCGCCTCACATCAGCAGTTGGTTTCTTTACACCCAGCAAGGCCAAGTATTTTATCAGCAACTCCATTGTGTTGAATTTGAGCTGTTGAAGTAAAACAGTGGAGGATGCTGTTGTTTTTCTGATAGCACCACACGACAGGAAATTCCTCGAAGTGTCAACTTTTTTTCTTTTTATTGTTGCTCAAATTAGGTCGTCCTCAATCTCACACAGACAATACTATACTAATAGTCTGGTCTGGCTGCACCTGTTATCATTTCTGCTATAGATGAAGAAAAATGCTCTGGCTTGTGTGAATTTCTTTAAAATAATCACAATAGTCTTGGGGATGATAAGCCCAATAATAAAAGCCCCAGGAATGAAAATGCCTTATAAAAACATAAACTTTTATTGATAAAACAAACACAACTTTGCATTTTTAGCATGTATGTTGCTAGCTGATGGACGACTGTATAAATTGAGACAAAAAATGTTCCTGATCCTTCACAGAAATGTAAAGTCACTGAAAATCTTTCAGGGCTCAAGGGATAAAATATTTACATCTTTGATTAGTAAATGGTTTGTAAGGCAAGAGATAACTTCAACTGCTTCTTAAAAAAAAGGAACTATTGTTAAGGAACTAAATATTTTGAACATCATATTGTTGAAATTACACCTTTTTTTTCTTATTTCATCTCTCCTTTATGTGTTTAGGTGTTATGTACACTACAAAAAAATGAAACCCTCTCAGGTGAAAATGTCTTGTATTTGGTACAATTAGTCCAAAAGTGAGTAGAATTATCTTCATCCATTGGTAAATAATTTTTAATTAATTTAATTAAGGTTTTTTTTCTTGATTTTAGTCAATTTAATCTAAGAATCTTCTAAGTGTAAAACAAGACCAAATTAATCGAAATCCAAAAAAAGAAAATCAAAAACCTAAATTATATGCAAGAGGAATCAGGCAATTCTACTAAATTTGTGACTATTTGTATTAAATACAATATATTAAGATAATTTTTTAAGATTTATTTTTTTGTAGTTTTATTTTTACTGATCCAGCCAATTGAGATTAAATTGCGCTGCATGTGGCCCATGGACTATATTCAGTTTGACATCACTGTCCTAGACACTCCAGGCTGTGCTGCAGAAGTCAAGTTCAAACTACAAGGACAATCCGGTTCTCAGGCTAACGTCCAGAATGCCCCCAGCTCCTCTGAAACACGCCAGCCTCTTCAACACAAAGTTCTCTGAGGCAGCAAATGCAGCCTTACAACACCTTTTAGCGTATTATACATTCACTTCCTCTTTGGTTGATGTAGCGCTTATGATCAAACCTTGGGAAATCGGCCACTGACAGCCCTTCTATATGATCAGAGCTCTCTGTGCTTGCTAAGCTGAGTGGGCTTACTTCTGATTACTTCACGCTTGAATGAAAGACTTAATCATTAGGACAGGAGATCCACAACATGCCCAGGGAGGTGCTGCTGAGCTCGGCTGAAGGCCACTGGCTGGTCCTGATGGGTAGAGGTCTTTGAGAAGATTGAAGCCACCTGTGGAGCACGATGTTCACTAATCAACGATCAAGCAACATTTAGATCATAAATTTCTATGTATACCCACAGTTATGTATTGAGTCTTTATAATAGCTGAATCTACTGTACCAGCAAATACATGCCTGATGGTCCAGGATCACCACAGTAAGAGCAGAAGAGATTTTCTCTAGTCTGAAGATGATGGAATCTTTCAAACTTGGCTCATTAGATATAAAATGTATTTGTAAAATAGTCCAACATGTTGGCACAGGGGGAAATGTCAAAGGTGTTGATATGGATGCTCAGTTAATCAGGAAACTGTCACATTCTTTATCATTTACAAAAGCTGATTCAAAATTCTGATGCCAAGACTCTTTTTTTACTTCTAAAATTAATAATGAATTCTGATAGAATTAAACCACATCTCTTTGATTTAGACAGTGACATTACATCTTTTTCTCCCCCTGTTGCCACATTTGAATCCATCCAAATATTGGATGATATTTATTGTCTTGACACCTGAGAATTGTGTCCTGTTTCCAATACAAGAAATATAGAAGAGAATTACCAAACTCCAGCACATTTATTGTTGAGAGAACATTCCTATTTAACTAGAGAACACAGTTCTTTCTACATCATCTTTCTTCCTTTCCGTTTGGTTTTGGTTGCTTTCCGGTAAACTGACATTTTCTTTCATCCTCTTCTTTTCATACATCTTTCATTTTTCGTTGTCATTGCTCAATTTATGGTCTGGAAGAGCAGCCAGGGCCAGCCTGGACTAAGTTGGGTCCCCTAGGCGAAATTTTAGATTGGAATTTTAACCCAGACAAATCCTACAGACAAAAAGATAAGTGGAGGCACCGTTCAGTGCGTGTTTGGTGGCTCGGCCTGAGGTAGAGCATGAAGTTTGGTGGCTGTCGGCCAAAAAACTGACCAACCACTAATACAAACCAGATGAAGACTCGATGCAAGTCCGTGAGAAAAACAGAGACAGAGAATAAAATGTTTACAAGGGCAGACAAATAGCTATTTACAAAAGCTGTATACGATCACACTTGTTGGTTAAAAAACTATAAATGAATGTCTCACTCTTTTGGCGCCTTCCCATCATTGGCACGCTAGGCCAGGGCCCATCTCTGACTGCAGTAGGTTTAGCCGCCTAGCAAGCTAATGTCAGTCAGTTAACCTCAGCATGTTTTTGGACTGTGGGAGGAAGCCGGAGTACCCGGTGAAAACCCACGCAGACACAGGGAGAACATGCAAACTCCACACAGAAAGGTCCCAGACCCAGGACCAAGGAGGTCTCGAACCTGGGACCTTCTTGCTGTGAGGCAACAGCGCTAACCCCTGCGCCACCATATCTTATAGTTCTGGTGACGTAGCGATGCAGGTGTTGAGCGTTTGAAGGTCTGCGTTGAGGGAACGTGTTGCTCTGCTGAATTCTTGCTTCCTCTTCACTGGCAGCTGTATGGCAGGCAAAACAAAAAAACAGAAGACAGAAAAAAACAGGCAGAAGCAAAAAACATCCCCTTAAATAACACATATGCCCTCTTTTTGCCTGTTTTTTGTTTCTTGCACCAAACATTTTTTTTGCCTATTTTTTTACGTTTTGCCTGTTTTTTTCTTCTTCTTTTTTTTCCTTGTACTTTTTGTACCTTTTTTCTTGCGTAGGGGTTTGCGTAGCTATGCACACAGATATATAAATTAGGCTTAAAACTTCCCTAGAAAATTCAAAGGAGAGAAATCTGAAAGCCTGGTTATCTTTTTGTGGCTGCGGGTCCAAATACATCAGGAAGTTCAAAATGATTAAAGCATTCAGCTTAATTCATTAGTTTACTTTGATGTTTTTCTCTTTGAATACATTATTTTTTTTTTTAGAGTAAAAGTTGCTTATGTGGGATAATGTCAAAAATGTTGGTCCCAGATAGTTTAACTCTCTTAAATAGGTTTTAAAAAATGTAAAACACATGCTATCAACTATTTTTATATTCTCATTCATCATTCTTTTCCAGTTACACAATTTTGGGGGCACTTTTATTTACCACTACATGTTGTAAAATGAATAGAAAATTTTATTACATTAACCTTCTGATGCAATGAGCAAACACATTGTACCATTAGAACACTGGAGTGATAGTTGCTGGAAATGCACCTATGTAGATATTGCACCAAAACAGACATTTGCAGCTAGAATAGATATTTACAACTTTAGCAATGCATAGAGTGTATTTCTGATTAGTTTAAAGTTATCTTCATTCCAAAAAACTGTGCTTTTCTTTTAAAAAACAAGGAAATTTCTAAATGACCCCAAACTTTCGAACGGTAGGGTAACTCTTTTGATCTGCATGTTTGCATCAAATGCATATGATGATATATACTGTTTCATATCAGCAGACACTGATTACCTGTCCATACAGTGTGATCAGCCAGCGTTGTTCTGCTTTGTGAGTGACAGGTATCATCAGTGAGCACTTAAGGGGCCCTGGCTAGTTAAGAGCTATGTAGTGGGCCCCACACACCCTGATCCTCCCTCTATTTGAGCCTATCAGTCCGTAAACAACATGGCAGCTATATTGCTCTGTGATTGGCACTGAATGGGCTGTGAGGCATCCAGTTCCTGATCAGGGGCCACACACAAGAATAATTCTTGTTATACATGCAGGAATACACCCACAGCTGTCCCCGGCATGCGCCAAACACAGGTCACTGCAGAGTCAGGAGAACCGAGGGCAAGGGAATACCTTCAGGCTAAAATGGCCAATTTGAGAAAGAGCAATAACATCAGACCTAATGAATGAGTCATTCATTGAGTGACAGCTCTGATATATCGTCGGCCTTAATGAGGAACACTCCACGGCGGTCGGGCACATACCGTTTTATTGTAACTCCACCGCATTCTTTAGGCCTGAATAAATAACCTCGGTGGTCGCGTTAGCCGAGAGCGCCTCCTGTAATTCAGCCCGCACGCTTCACACCAACCGTCAGTTCCCGGCGTGTTCTCTCTTGTCACTTTATCGCTTGTTTACGCAAAGCGTTTGAAGCCACAGCAGAGGATGCGGCCGCCCTCCGCTTAAAGATTCACTCATCATTTAATCACCCGGGATGATTCTCGGCAGTGTAAGCATTCCTATGCAATGGTGATATCCCCTCGACGTGCTTTTGATGTGGTTTTTCTGTGTTTGTGTATAGCAGTCGGCGTGTGTTTGTGTGTATTTATGTCGTTCAAAGGAGCCAATTAGTCCCCTGATCTCAACAGCTGTCTGAAGTTGTCATCTGTTTTGCTTTTTTAATAGGCTTTTTTTTATTTTGTCAGTAACGTATAAGATAATGATTGCTATCTTTGGCTTGGCATTGATGTCTGAACATTGCGGGAAAGGGAGACCTGGTGCCTAGAGGCTTTTTTTTCTAGACAATAAAGCCCATGAAACCTTTGTTTTAATGGCTCACCTGATCTGCCTGGGCTTCATACATCCAGAGCCATGATATCCTCACGCTGTGCGACTGGTCGTTTACAGGTTGAATCATTTAACCATGATGACTTCTTCTATATGTCTGTTTACTTTGTGTATATTATTGCCCGGATTGCTGCAGTGTTAACACATGTTGGCACAGGTGATGGCAACATATTCAGCTGTATTCAAGGATGTTCTGAGCATTTCTGCATTATTAGTTATTTAAGTTCCCATTTGATTACCAATTTTTACAAACCAAGTACTTTTATTGAATTAAAATCATGTTCTAACGCCACAGGTAGCTGCAGTTATGATGTTTTTTTTTCTTATTATCCTTTTATACAACTGAGATTTAGTCACTTGGTGTGATATGCTTTGTTTCCACCCTGTCATCAGCAGACAAGTGGTATCCTCTGGGATCAACAGCTTCCAGGGCTTTTAGACCTCTGGCAGGACAGATGTCTTCATACCAGCTGACATCTGGGCTTAGTCACAGACAAACAGCCAGACAGACAGGAGGGGGGTGGCAGGAAAAACACCCTCGTAAGATGGAACTTTACCACTTTGGTAATGTTTGAATGTCTTTTAAAGCTACCTCAGCTAATGCGTTCACAGAGCAGATGTCAAATCAAATGTATCTGGAAAAAAAATTAAGTTTAAGGATTCTGTAAAAAGTTGACTTGACACAAACCACAGTTAAATCCTTAATAGATGTAACCTGATCCGGTGCCAAAGCCGTGTCTTTACCAGGTTTTTTAGTTGAAACATCAGGATCGAAACCTTTAAAATGCTTCGCTGTTACAGTAATTTGTCCTTTTTTTTCCCTTTGGCATGTACTAGTGGTATCTGCATCATAAGCTCATATCTTGGCTGGGTTTGGGGTCATTGCGATGCCAGGAGGACCAGCTCCTTCTACACATCACTCATGGCTGATGGCTATCATCGTTATCGCTGTTGGCTTCAAAGCCGGCTCCCAGCCGCGCTCTCTCAGCCACGGCCATTTTATCCTTGAAGCTCTGTCAGTGAAAATGTTCGTATATCATTGCACGTTACTTTGGTTTATCCAGCTGGATTACATTTGACAAACTAAAGCTACCTACTCTGATTTATACATCCCTACTGTACAATGAATAGATAATAAAACACGCGATGCTGATATGTTCCTAGAAATCTGATATTCTAATTATAAGGTTGCACTGCTGATGTAGAGAAGCTGTTTCTTTTTGTATTATGAAAAAAAAACTGTAATTGTTTAATTTGTCTTTAAAGCAACACAAAAACAGCCTCACCTAAATGATTTCCTCCTCAAGTAATGAATATACTGTAATGTCTTCGGGTTTATTTAGGGTTATAAACAGTGACTGAAGCTATAAATAATGAAGTCAGTTATTTATATGAAGCCTGTTGGTGCCTGATGCTGAGAACACAGCGGTTTCACACAATCAGAGATGCTACATTATGTTTCCAGAACATATAACAGTAGTATTTCTCATAGCTTTTCTAAACTTTTGAAGATTTTCTGTGAGGTGTTACTAGACTGGGGTTATTCAGGTTCTACTCTGGAGCTGGAGGTGAAGTCAGATGCTTGTTAGCATGGGTGCAAGGTCAGGACAGCAGCCCTGAGGCTATTGTTGGAATCCATCGTGTTGAATAACACCCAAACTTGAACCAGGCTTATCAATTCAAAGGACTGAATGCATAAAATATCTTGAGCAGCTTCCTGCATTATGGCATAGGAAAGAAAGAGCTGTAGAAAATAACTGATTGTGTATTTCATGTCAGTTTTAGATGGATGATGAGAATAAAATTTAGACGGTATTTGTCTTTTGAAATATCACATTAGAAAAGGTTAACAGAAGTGATCAAATTTGGAAAAAATACTACCTCAATTTGCAAAAGTTTTTACATTTACTTGAGGTGCAAAATGGGAAATGGAAACAGCAAGTTGTGACGACGCAGATCTTTATCTTACCCGACTGATCAGCTGTTTCCACTGTTGCTGTCTTAATGGATTTTCCAATTCTATGCGTTTCTGTCTCTGGAAACGTGATCAGTAGTAGTTGACATGAAAAAACTATTACAACTTGTCCATTTGAAATGAATTCGCCAAGATCTGTCCGTGATCTCTCGTAGATAACTGCTTTCAATAGGTTCAATAGTTCAATATGTTCAATAGGTGAATAAAAACTGAATAACAAACTTGATAAAACTGAAGTACAAACTTTATCAACATGTCTTAGGACAGGGATGAGTATGCGTGTATAAGTGTAGTTGGCGAATGTGATTTCAGATGTTCCTTCTCTAATAACTGCCCTACTCTGCAATTACCTAAAGTTCAACTGTGGCCTTTCCTCGAGACTAAATGTCCAGTGGCCTGTTGTAACCTGCCTTTTTTGTCAACCCTCCTCTCACTCGACTCTCAGTGTAGACATAGTATCTTAAAACGGGTCATGTGGAAGTTCTCTAACTGATCCATGTTTGTTGAATTTTGACGAATGTGTGAATTCCTGCTCACAGGCATGTGTGTTTTCCCCAGTTTCACATCTTGTTCATGCATGCAAGGTTTATTCTTGCTTAGTCATAGTTACTGCTGAAACACATTAAGGCCAAATGTGACCAAAAATGTGGGTGGTTTTTGCCTCCCAGATGTCAAATTCCTGTTAACATATTAGTGGCATGTTGGTTCGAACTTTTACCATCAATGACAGTGTATTTATATTTAGAAGATCAGCGTCATTATAGTGAGTTTGGTTATGGATGTTTCAGTCTACTGTAAAAGCCATAGCGTGGGTCCACATGCTAGATGCTGCTTGACCTTTGACCTCTGTGTTTCCCTGCAATCCTCAGAGCAGCAGGATATAGCAAAAGTCACTGCTGTCACAGATGGCAGCTTAACTCAGCATGCAGTTCTACTAATAATACTATAATGACCTGCAGGAATGCTGCATAGCATCTACCTTAAATCATCCCTGTTGCGCACCAAGCCATTCAGGGGACATTAACACCTGTTCCCTCTCAAATTTTACTTCGGTTTATATTCACACAGATTTTTTACACAAACAAACACAAGGGGGAAAGACATGTGGACTTGACACGTAACTCATTTATTGGATAGTTTATGTCGACAGACGTCCTCCATCATCGACGCTACATGTGGAAGTCATCTTCTGCCGACAAACAGCATTTGAACTTGCAGTCAAAGAAATAACTGATTATGAGTGATTACTAGTCAAGATTGCAGCTCAGCTTCAATATATAGATAATGATCATCAGGTACAACGAAAATGAATGTTGTTGCTACATTTCACTTACATCCTAACCCATTTAAGCTCACCAGCAACTATATATACTATTTTAAGTACAGTAAGGAAAAGTAAGGTAAGGTAACATGCATAAATTAATAAAATTTAAATGTTACTCATAGAGTTTTTTTTTTTAATGAAATGATAGTAGACAGGGTGGTGCAGGGGTTAGCGCTGTTGCCTCACAGCAAGAAGGTCGCAGGTTCAAGACCTCCTTGGTTCTGGGTCTGGGACCTTTCTGTGTGGAGTTTGCATGTTCTCCCTGTGTCTGCGTGGGTTTTCACCAGGTACTCCGGCTTCTTCCCACAGTCCAAAAACATGCTCAGGTCAATTGGCAACTCTAAATTGCCCATAGGTGTGAGTGTGTGAGTGAATGGTGTGTGTGCCCCACGATTGGCTGGCGACCATCTGGGGTGTACGCGCTGGGATTGGCTCCAGCAGACCCCAAAGCAAAGAAATTAAGTTTTCAAGTACTCCTTGTGATATAACTTTATTGACTTCCTGCCCCTTCTTCTCTAATTTTAATTAAATTAATATGATACTCAACCCTTGTATATATCTATTTATTCGTTCAAGTCTAACTACAAAAAAAATAGATGTATAACATGATTGTTAATGATAAACTCATATGATTATATGCATGATAAAAATTGGGCTTAAATGGTTTAATGAAGAACTAACACAAGCCCAGCATACTTTTAATTTTGTGATTGACCAGGTGGTGTTCCCTGCACATTTTTCAACAGGGTTATGAAATAATTACTCTAAATGGCTTATTAGATTACTTTTATTAGATCGCTGAAAACATTGTTTCCTTCGCAGTTAAGCAGATGGATTTAATAGTCATTTATCTTTTGTTTTCATTGTAAAACATATTATTTGGGGTAACATGGCGGCCTAATGAATAAGACGCATACCGTATAATCTTTGTTGCATGTCCCACAGTCTGTTCCTTTGTTTATTGTCTCGCTACACTGACTCAAGTAATGACAAAAAAATGACAAAATAACAAGTCTGTTGATTGATTTTGCATTCGTTACGCAAAATAAACCAGGAAAGAGTCCAATGGAAGCGGACTGAGAATCCTCCTCTTGTGTGCTATTGGTTTGAATGTGTATTTCCACTGGACAACTTTCAGCCTTAGAGCACCCTTGGGGGCTGACAGTGATGGTGGAGAGCAGCGGTAAGGCAGATGCTATCCGTCGTGTTTAGGGGATGCGGGTCCACATGGGGGTCATGTAGTAAAAGAGAACATCCCAGCGCCGTATGGTGAAACCATTTCACACATGCTGCTCCGCTCTGCCGAGGGTGCAGAATGTCACCTTATACTGTTCATTACTTAGGAAAACCACTTCTTTCTCTTCATGCTAAATATATAGCGCGTCTGCTCCCTTCATGTTCAGCACCGCTGCGGAATGTAATGAGAGGGGTGCTTTCAGCATGCCGGGACCCTCCCCATTGTAAAAATAAATCCCTGAACTCTGAGTCCCACCGAACGGTTTTTACTCGGGATCAAGAAAAACATTTGTGAAAACCTCCATGCTGAGCTTGCAGAGCACTTCAGCGAGGAATCCTAAGGTCCCCCCAAAATGAAACCCACATGTACGCCTCGGTTCCTCGTGGGCTGGAGAGGACAGTCTCCTCGCATCATCACCGATTCAGTATTTAATTCCATCGTAATCCCATTGGGATGATTAGCCAGATTAGCCGGACCCCTCTTTGTAGAGTTCTTTTGTGAGCCGGTTAGTGCTCCAGGAGGATGTGGAACAGAGCCAAACATGTACACTACCAGTCAAAAGTTTGGGTCATATCGACATTTCCTTATTTTTGAAAGAAAAGCACTTTTTTTAATGAAGATAACTTTAAACTACTACTGGTACAATGTGTTTGCTCATTGCATCAGAAACAGTTTAGCTGCTTAGAGAAGTTATAAAACTCACCTTCCTCTGACGAAAGCAAAGTTTAAAGGAAAAAAAAAAACATTATTTCAAATACAAATCATTCTTTCTAACCTTGTCAATGTCTTGGCTATAGTTTCTATTCATTCAATCCAATGTGCTACAGGTTAACAGGTATATTACCAGGATTTAGAAATTCTCCAAAAACAGAGTTTGATTACAAAGTAGCCGTGACCAGGGCTAAAACCATATATCACCCTCTTTAAAGTTCCTGTTTCCTCAGACTACTGTACATCAAAACCGGCGCTGAAGGCTGTGTTGAAAGACTTGAAACACCTGCCCAAAATTGACATGATCATCTTTCATTTTAGTGGCCCACACCGTGATCCCAGTGTGAGCGTGAAAGACTACAAAGCCGAGCTGTGAGATGGCCCCAGCTGCAGCCGTTTGTCACTCGTGATAAGGGCCGTCCTCCACTGAGAGGTCAAAAGGTGCCGGGCATCGGGGCATTAGGTTAATTAATGATCTTACGACAATTACCACAGTGTAATGTACTCAAAATCTGATCTTTTATGCTTTAAAAGCTTTTTTTTTAAGTGGGCACAAAAAAGATGGCTGATAACGGGATAGAAGACGATCTAAAATCACAAGCAGTCTAAATCATTTGCCTCTGATGCGTTTAACAGACTACAGCTGAAATAGCTGTGAACAGGTTGAAGTGTGTTTTTTTTGTTTTACTTCACTCTGAGAGAATCACACTAAACCGAGAGCAGGGTGGAAAAAATAGCGTTTTAGGAACAGTGAACAAGATCGGGTGATGATGGGCTTCGCAGTTTCTCCCATCAGCCATAAATTAGAGTTTAAATGGACCGTTGAGTCGCTGATGTGTTTTTCAGCGTTTGAAGGTTTAATCCTTCCTTGAGTATTGTTAGTAGCCACCATAGCGTGACTTCCAGAGCAGCTGAAATGAAGGAGGTTTGGAAATGTAGGCAGTGCTGGGAGAACCAGAACCAGAATTTTCTCACACATTCTCCATCTCTTTGTCCGGAACAGTTCTGATCTTCGTTTTTGTCGCGCTTCTTTACATCCTTCTTAGTTCCCCTTTCTAATCTCATTGTGAAAAGTCATCTCTTCTACAGTAGAGTGACAAATAATGTTTGGCAAGACAGGAAAGTCCAAACATTTTTAAAATACAGTTTTAAGAAGCATTTATCAGGTCTCTCAAAAAGTAATTTTTTTTTGTTTTCTTTTTATCTTTAAAAGTCCATTTGCATCTTTTTTTTAACACAAAAATTACAATTTTGCATGATTTTTTTTTTACACGAAACGTCAAATGGTGTAACTGAAATCAATTTTAAATATTTAATCCATGTAGAATATAAAAATTAATGTTTTATAACCTTTTTAAGAGAGTTAAACTATCTGGTATCAAGTTTTTAAGGTTACACCACATGAGGCTTGTCACTGACCCATATAATGGTTCTTTAAGCAGGTTTTTTTTTTAATTTATTGATTAATTGTTGGATCTGGACTTTATTTGAAGATTTGAGACCTCAATGTAGTTTTACATCTTTTCTTTCAAGCTTCCTGACGTTTTGTGTCCATCTCATTAATATTAATAATCCTGGCCTCTGATTTTCTGATTTGACTGTTGGATGGTGACTGTATAATTTTAACATCGCAACTCATTTTGGTCCCATTGTTTTTGCTTGCTCTAATGAAAAAAACAACACCACCTTGTATCCTTATTATATGTTGAAATGACTGAACCGCAGCTTTAATTTTATATATTGTCGGTCAAGTAATTGGTAAATTGATTATGTGAGGACGAAAAAGAATCTTGACCTTGAAGAAATCCACAGAAATGCACAGAACGGATGAGAGAGCTATAAATTACACTTTTCTTTTTTTTTTTGCGGATGCAGCAATTGTTTCCTTTCCCTTCAAAACAAAAGCATGGATCCTTGATTTCACACCTGTTTTTCCATCCTGAAATAGGGTGAGACGGGGAGCCCCGTTCCTGTGAAGTCACTAAAGACACCTCTAATGAGAGGGGTCAGAGGGTGGGGTACATCCTTGCCCACCCTACCTGCCAATGCGTTCCCGCTCTGCACCCTAATCTCCAGTAATTGTGTTGAGTCTGGGCTCCCCACCCTGTCTCATTAGGCTCTTTACAGCATTCCTAATGAAAGGTCGCTCCTGTCACGCTGGAGGCAAGGGCAACAAGTTTGTGTAAATCAGGAGTGACAAGAGTTTGCAAAATACAATTAGAGGAATAATCAGTGTGTTCTGATCCCTTCACAGCTGCCTGGCGTTGCCTCGGATCTGTGATTCTCTCCTACCTTTACATTAATGAAACGTCCATGTATCAGCGATCTCTGATGCTTCTTGTTCTTACCCTTAACTCCCAGTGTGTCTTCTACTGAGCCAAACACGTCACGTCTAATCTCTGTTTTCCCTCTACCTACAAACGTTATCTCCTCTGTTGTCTATTATCTCCATATGGAAGCCGCTTTGCCTTGGGGAACGTGCTCCAGAGCAGCCGGTATCTTACTGATGCTTTGTGAGGTGCGAAAAGGCAGACGCTAATCTGAAAGAATTGTAACATGCTGAGCAGGCTGTGCTGCTTTTTGTTGTTTTTTTTAAACAGACTATAGGTCAAGAGACACAGCTCAATGCATTCTGGTTGGCTTTGTGCTCGGCTTGATCCCGACTTGCTCTGACTTCATGCGCGCCGGTAACAATAATCTCATGAGGTCAATGCAGCTGAAGATTTAAGAGCCAGCAGCTCTCCACCAGATGTATAATAATACATAGATAGCATGTCATCACTTAGTTTTACAGACATGTTTTTCCAGTGGTCACTTGTGGTATTGCAACCCACACACACACACACACACACACACACACACACACACACACACACACACACACACACACACACACACACACACACACACACACACACACAATCATGGAAAAAGGAGAGTCTGTAAAACTAATTGCAGGACAGGGCACCTTTAAAATGCAAATAAGGTCAAATACGACTCTTTCTGTGATGATTTTTTCAAACAAGGATCTTTGTAAAACTTTCCCCAAGCCGATAAAAGTGATTTTCATATTCCAACTTTGTGCCATTCTTAGTATTAAAAGCCATAAAAAACACGTGCAAAGCTTATTTCAAGTTCAGAGAAACTTCACTGTCACTCAAAGAGATGAACCCGGGGAAGTTCCTTTCAACTCCGTTAAACCGTATAATTTCACACTTGAGCATGTGAAGCAGTAATCAGAGCGTATTCCTCCTGTCGCCTACATCTTAAACATGGGTTTGAGTTTATTACTGTTCATGCTCACAATTTACAACTGAATGGAAGCAGAATTTACAGTAATACAGATAAAAACATATTAATTTCATATATATCTCAAAATGTACATTTTTGGTTTTGATATTTTGATATTGGTTTCATGTCATTTTAGAGTCCATTGACTTTATAGTCCATTTTGACATGGCGTAACCGAAAAAGAATGATAAATTAAAACATTTAAAATAATCCACCTAAAATATAGTTAGTTAGTTATCTAAAATATAGATAGTTGATAGCATGTTATGTTTTTTATTTTTTTTATTTTTTAAAACCTTTTTAAGAGAGTTAAAAATGTAAAAAACTTGGTACCAAATAGTTTATCTAACTTAAAGTAAAATTTGTATATTCTAGGTAGAAATAAAAATATACACAAAATTAATATATAGAAATATAATTTTAAATATTTAAAATGTTTTCCTTTTTTTTGTTACACCATTTGACATTTGTCTCAAAAAATCACACAAAATCATGATTTAAAAAAAAAAAAAATATATATATATATATATATATATATATATATATATATATATATATATTTTTGTATAAAGTCCATTTATACAAATGGACTTTTAAACAACAAGAAAACAACAAGAAAACAAAATGAACATTAAATCACTACATTTTGAGTGACCTGATGAATGCTTGTTAAAACTGTCACTGACCCACATATACAACCATGTATACATTTTATAATGGCACAAAAACAACAATATACAACACAAAAAAGACTCATGTCCGTCTTTTGTTCCATTCAGTATAATAGAGTCTGGCTGCTGTGGTCGGGGCTGCTGTGTTCAACCTGTAAAAACAGTTACATGACAGATGCATGCAGTCTGTCATGTATCTGCCACCTTTTGCCCTGTAGTTAAACGTCTCTGGGCTACTTTCCATCCACTGAGGCACTTGCGAATGCCGCCGCAGCGTATATATCTAACACATGTGAACAAGAGGGAGGCAGGTTGGAAACCACAGCAAAGTCATTTTGGGATTCCTGCGCACGTCGTCCCAGGCGCTCCGGAGTCCGGGGTCAGAGTTGGGAATGGCGGGTCCTAACAGGTAGAGCACAGTTTCAGCACACGCGAAGGGTCAGAGGTCAATCCCCCCAGGGCCCGAGAGGTATTTGTTCCTCCTGTTTGGCTGCGTAGATCATAAAATGTTATTCTGGAGACATGTGTAGGTGAACACAGCTGGCCTGTGTGTTTTTTTTTGTTTCTGAGCTGCAGGCCTTTGCCTTTCTTTCTTTTTTTTGTCAGTCAAACTCCATCATACGTTGTTCAAAACACTACTGTGAAAGACCCATTGGGGTCGACTTCACAAGTGGTGTTCGTTTTGTGATTTGTATCTCACTGATTGAGCTGTGGTGTTTGAGAAAATGAGAGAAAAAAAACTTCTCACAGGGGTGAGAGGCAGCTGTCTCCTAAGAAGTGGTTATCTCACTACATATAAACATACATGAGTACCTGCATGCTCAAACGTGCACACGTGTAATTCACACACACACACTTGCATGCTCACCTTGCAGTGCAGCGAAGTGGATCGCTAAAAAATAACGGGGATTAAAGGAGTTTAGGACTCGGCGGAGGAGAATATTCACAAAACAAACCTAAACACTGGATTATCGTGTCTTTGATGTCGCACATAAACCCCCTGTGGTCCAACACGAATAAATAACTCAACGTAGACAACAGCCAGAGCCTCTCAACGCTTCAACTCAGCACAACAGAACAGCCTGCTGCTCGTCTGTGGTTTGTAGTCAACACATGCCTTGGGAAGAAGATTTGTATAAAAAAAACAAAAATACTTCAATTAAAATAAGCAGATAAGCCGAGAATTTGACATGAGAATCATGTAGCAATGGTTTTCTGAATTGTAACAAAACCTGCATACGACTGAAGCTTCTTGTGTTGGATTAAATTCGAAATAAGATTTTATGTTGCCTTCAGTGCTGTTTGGGTTTATTTGGAGTGATTTTTGTTTTTCTTTTGGCTCTCACCGCTGAGCTGAGGGTGGTTGCTGCCTAATTGTGACCATCTTAAAAAATAAAAATACTTTTAAACAGCAAATAGGAACACTTTTTCTAATTATCTACTGTGGTTTGGGCACACTCTTCTTGTGTCACTCCCTGAGAAAGTTCTTTTTGTTCCATGTTTTATATCATTATGCCCTAATATAAATAATAATCCTTGGCTTGCCTGATGTTATCCTTCCTCTACATTCACCTGGAATTCACCTGACAACTGTGAGCTTTTTTTTTTCCTCTTGTTTGTTCCCTGTACTGCTCCAAGTCCTCTTTACTCTGCGGTAGGGCTCCAAACTTGAGACAGATTGTTAATGAATTCTTGGAAACATTAGAAGTACAGGTGTCTTAAAACTTCACTGGTCTGGATACGCGTCATCGACGTCTGTGCGGTTGGCTTTTTGTCATTAAAGGGGACATTTTTTTTTCAACTTCTCTGGTTGCAGAAAAGCCGCAGCACGTCCGAATGATAGCGACACTTAACGCCGCCGCGGCCACAATTACAGAGCCACGGGAAGAAAGTCAAACCTCTAACTGGCAATCAGCCGGAAACCTAACGCATCGAATGGGAGCAGGGCGGAAACGGTCGGATGCTCATTACGGCATAAATAGTTTACTGGTGTCAGTCATTGCAGTTTAACCAGAGGGAAGATATGAAGGAGCGGGACAAGTAAATGTGGTCAAGCTTAACCTGAACTATTATTTTGTTTTGATGTTGTGGCCTTGGTGTTTTAGCAGCGTCTTTATTTAAAACATCCGGCAGCACATCTGCACCGGTCCTGATGTTGCAGGTGATTAGCAGCAGGGGGCAATGTTGAACTTGAGCTGATTTCTCACAAATGACAGCGAGAGAAAGAAAATACATGTTGTCTTGACGTATTGTTTAGGAACCTTTTTACATAAACAACACACAGCATATCAATATATATTTTCAAATGAATTGTAATAATCTGTTTTGTGCGTCTGAGTCAGACTCATGATCAACTGATGTCACTCATTTCAGCACAAAAAAAGCCTCTGCAACCATTTGCGAAAAAATAATGAAGAACATTTGTGTTTTCGCCATCCATATTTTAGTTATTTACTTCTTCAGCCTGGCCCTGAGGGGAAAAATACTAAGCCTGAGACTGTAATTGTTTAATCTGATACACCTGGCGCAAAAAATTGAGCAGCGTTCCTGATCCACGCTCTGGTTTCCCTGTAGTCTACCTGTAAATGTGACATAGCACGGAGACAGCAGTCTGGCAGCGAGGCATCACCGCTACATTGTTCTCATGACATCTGACTCCTGGAGCTGATGTGGAATCCTGGAGGAGTTATGGGGCCTATTAAATATTTTTTTTTATTATTATTTTTTTTTATGACAAGTCCTGGGTGAGCGTATTTCACCGGTTCATCTGTTTCTGTTGAGCTGCTGCCAGGCGGCCTTGTGGCGCTAGATGTTGGGACAGGTAAAGGAAACGTGTCCTCCGCAATAAACCTTTTAAAGGGTCGGTTATACCGGAAGGTCAAAGGTGAGGATGAGCTTCCCGCGAGAGAGCGTCAAGTTAAACGATCAGTTCCAGTTCACAGACGGTTCGTTAGTCTGTGAGTCAGACATTGTTGTCACAGAGATTCTCTCCTGAGTCATCGTCTAAGTCAAACGTCTGACTCGAATACGTCTTTCGGAGCCTCTGGCCAATCCTGGTCTTTATAGCACCTGGTAACTGAAAGCAGCTGTGAGGACTGGAGGGAGTACAACCAGGAATGAACACTGGCGAAGCACGTTATTACACCAGCAGGGTTTTAGATCAGACCCCTAAAGGGAAACAGGTTGGGTTATCTACAGCACCCCCCCCCCCCCCCCCCCCCCCCCCCCCCCCCTTCCTGATCCTTAATGAACGCTGCAATTTTCCAGCCCATGAGCCCCGGAGATAATATCGGAGGTCTGGCGGTTTTCGTTGGCCCGGTCTGGTCCGCCGAGACATTAGCCCGTCCCCCCGGGAGCAGTGGCCGTCGTCCTTATCTCAGGAAGTCACACAATCCAGCGGTGGAATGTAAACCCAGAGCTCGGCTGCAGCTGAACTCGCAGAAACACAATCAGAAGTATTCGTGAAGCTTGTATTTTGTTTTTCATCTTTTCCAGATTGCTTTGGAACAGAGTGTCTGTGATGATGGGGAAATCTTTGTTTGTACCCATGTTACAGATGTGTTTTTATTATATCGTCACCCTATTAAAATGACGGCCTAAGTCATTATTTTTCGATGAAACTGACTTTTTGACCTAAATCGTCTTATGATTTTCTTACCTTAATCCTGATCTGAAAGGATCAGACTCTGTATGCCCTATAGGACAATGGCCATTTTACTTAGGCCATTTTATTTTTTTGCCTACGTCAAACTTTTTTGCCCAAGTCGAGATAAGCTTGAGCAATTTAACAATCTTTCATGTTGGCAGCTGCTTCAATAAGCTTCTATGGTGCAGAAGAAGCTCTAAATATGATTGAATCATGATTGACATGAAACATATAAAGAAAGAAAGGAAGTTCCAGGATTTTCAGTCCATTAAACATGTGTCATCGCTTCATTGAAGATTTGCCACGTTTCAGGTTTCAAAAAGCTGTGATGCTGATGAGTTACATTCAATAATGTAATAATAAATAACGTAATGACTATGTAATGATTATTTTAATTTAACTTTAGGTAATGTAGTCAAAGTCAAATACAACTTTATTGTCAAAATATGTACAGGTTGCACACAGAATTTGTATATAATACAAAAAGGACATGATGAAGCTTTCATTGACATGTTCATGTATTTTTGAAATACAGGCAAAACCTGTAAAAATCCAGATCCTTTACAGTGTAGAGTTAGACTTACTTAGCTGAATTCCCACAGGAGAACCCTTCTTGCTTGCATCTGGCTTCAGGTTATCTGTTTGTTTCAGCCAGTACCGTATATCGGAACAATCGATGTCTGGAATGATCTCATGATCACGAGACGACGTTGCCGCTGCACCGTGCAGCTTGACAGTGACAGACAGAGCATTCATCTAATTACCTGCCAAGTATTTCTCTTTAAATTGGGTTTTCCGCAAGCACAACAAAACTTTCCACTTCCAGAAGATGAATGTGCAAACAACATTCTCGTGTCAAACTCTGCACATACATTATTCTGCACAGTGCAGCTCAAACATCTCAACTGTAGGAACAAGAAGAAAAACATGTTTTTGAGTGGAGGGGCCCTTTAAAGTTTTGTTTCACACATATGTTTTTCTTTTTAAATGTTAGCAGATGTGGTCTTGGTTTCAGGTACGATGCTATTAAAAAAAACTACAGGAAACTCAGCAAATAAAATACAAAACAGCATTCTTCAAAATTAGCATTAAACTCAGTCATCCAGCACATTACGAGCTTTCCAAGAGAATTCTTGTGCCACATTCTGTATCTGAACGTCCTCCACATGAGGTGAAGCGGTCTCGTGCGGTTCCCTCTGCATGTGTGCGACCCTGAGCTTCGGCCTTTTGGCCCTGATCGAGGGCATCATTTGGGCAGCAGGATACACTACTTTGTTGTAGGCATCTGATCTGTTTTTTGAAAAATGTGCACACCGACCTCCCAGAGGCTCAGGTCAGGGAGAAGGAACCTCTGAGATCTGATGTTCACAAGAAGGGGTTGAGCTCAAGACATTCTTCACTCTCTTCAGGAGAGTGCAGCTCTTGTTTCGCTCCCTTAGATGTGTCCGGCCAGGCTCAGTCTGGTGATGGATGGATGGATGGATCAATTGGTGAGGATGATTTAACAAAACAGAACAAAACATACATATATCTTTCTGTTGCCCCCTGGAGTCAAATGACGATTCAGCCTCTGTTCCAATCCCAAGACTCACTCACACCTTTAGGGGTCATTAAGTTTAACAGGCAGAGAATGTTACTTTTTGTGGCTGGGAATTTTTCTGTGTTGTAATTGGCTGACCTTCATATAAACATATTTCAATGTTGTAACCAAACATTAACATCTTACTTTTATTTGATTGATTGAGACCATTCACATGTTCAAGAATTATTTCACATTAACCAGAGATAAACTGATGCTTGATTTTGAATTTGGGCCTCATTGTAAAAGCAATAAAGAATGAGTTGTTGCAATAAAACACATACCAACATCCTAAATGTTAATTTCGATATTAAAAACAAAAAGCCTGTGGGTTTATTTTATTCGACAGTAAACCTGATTTGGACGAGCTTAACTAATAACAAATAATGTGAAAATAAAAAAAGACATTCCTGTCTATAAAAAAACAAAATTAAAACATGTTTCTTTAATGATCCATTGTAAATATTCAGTTTCTGCTGCTACATTGCGTTTTCTCCTCCTGAACTACAAGTGGTTCAACAGTCCTGTTCGCCTATTGGGCAGAAAGACTTGCAGAGTGATGAGCGTGACACTGACCCAGGACAGACCCTGTTCTAGCTGCCTCACAGGTGTGTGGCCTCAGGGAGCACAGGAGGAGAAGGAGGAGGAGGAAGACCTCCTCTCACACGTGGGGAGATCGTAGTACAGGATCCCTCAGGGTCTCTAATCCCACCCTTGACTTCAGGTTTGCATTCTGCTCTGTGATCACCACACGCCTGTGGTGGATCAGTTGCTTTCTTCAAACCTGCCACACTTATTTTTGCAACTTAAACCCATTGTGCCGAAACAGGCACTTTTCTCTCAACCCAGGACCCAGACTCGTGATTTAGTGCCCAATTAAAAGTAGATGAGCGTCCCGAATTGGATTTTTAATTGCAATTCATCAAGTCCTGCTAAGATGGATTGATGTATCCGATTAGATTAGATTTGATTCAATTTTATTGTCATTACACATGAAAACAGAATGCTAAAATGCAGTGTAGCATCGGATCAGAAGTGCAAACAGCAGTAGTTTAGTTAAAAAACTAAAAACACATGCTATAGACTAGTTTTTTATTCTAGGGGTATTAAATATTCAAAATGTATCAACACCATTTGACATTTTGTGTCAAAAAGTTGCACATTGATTTTTGTAAAAAAAAAAAAAAAAAAAAAGTACAAATTGACTTTCAAATGACATGAAACCAACATGAGCACAAAATGTACATTTTGAGAGACCTGATAAAAACTTTTTTGGCTTTCTCATCTTGCCAACCATTATTTTTCACTGCCACATATACAATATGGACAGTATGTACAAGTGCAGTTTGTATAGTTAAATGCAATAAAGGCGGTTTAAGTTAGCAGTGATATACACAAATATACACAAATGAACAATTAGAGTAAGTGGTGACCAACAACAATAAATGGAGTATAAATTAGCAATAATATACAGAGAATATACAGATGTGCTATGGGCAAATATACAATGGACTATGCTGATATATAGGTTGACTGTACTAATATAACAGATAGGAGGAGGTTCAGCGAGGGGGGCAGAGTTCAGTAAGGAGACGGCTCTAGGGAAAAAGCTGTTCCTAAATCTGCTGGTCCAGGTCCCGAGGCTCCTGTAACGACTCTTGGAGGGGAGGAGCTGGGCCAGAGTACGTGCAGGATGAGAGGAGTCCTTGAGAATGCTATCGTAGACTTCGCTTCTCCAGGGCATCCTCAAACTTCAAACCTGCATCGGATAAGTCAGTGGAGAGCAGAGCATGAATTTCATGAAGGCTACAAGGGCCATGGCCTTTGTGCCCTCTCAATTTGGCCTTAGAAAAAAAAAATCTGCTCAGTGGCCTTGATGCCCTGCCTTTGATAATTTAGCAGTTTTGCAGTAACTTGCCTCTCTTCTGTCAACACGGCATCAACACCAGCATCTTTTCAGAAAAAATACTGTGGGTTTGATTCGAGCCTGCTACACGGGCTGTAATGACAATTAGACACCAATCACCATCCAACCAGTAGACTTGATCGAAAGCGAGAGTGTGAAATCATAGTCACATTGTATCAACAGAGATATTTGGCTTCAATATTGAGATTCCATAACTGTCCATATCCTGCAGCCCTGGCTATAAACTCTTAATTTGTCTCTACAGGGTGAAACCAGGATGATGCATTTGACTTAAACATGTGCCACCAGACCTCACTAGAGGTTCAGAAGTCCAATCACCAAGCACACAGCAAAAAGGTCACAGATTCAAGACCTCCTTGGTCCTGGGTCTGGGACCTTTCTGTGTGGAGTTTGCATGTTCTCTCTGTGTCTGCGTGGGTTTTCACCGGGTACTCCGGCTTCCTCCCACAGTCCAAAAACATGCTCAGGTTAATTGGAAACTCTAAAATGCCTGTATGTGTGTGTGCACCACAATGTTTTCTTTGTCATCTATTTGGTTAAGATTATTTCCTATGGCCTTAGTGCCCTCAAAAAAAGATGACAACACAAAAGGCCAAATGGCCTTGACCCTAAAATAATGAAATTCCAGGCCTGGTATAGAGTTGTTGTCCTTTCTAAGCGTCCTCACTAGAGGTGTTGATTGTCCAGGACAGCTCCTCTGAGACGCACACCCCCAGGAACTTGAAGCTGGAGACATGTTCAACAACCATGCCTTTGATATGGAAGGGGTCATGTGTCTTCCTCTTCTTCCTTTAAGTCCATAATAAGCTCCGTGATCTTGCTGGTGTTGAGGAGCAGGTTAATGTCAATGCACCAAGCAGCAAGGTGACCTCATCATTGTCACTTATGATTCCCATCACTTTATGGTGGAGTTGGGTCCATATAGAGGCATGCAGTCTTGATCTTAAAGGTAACATCATTTTTAAACACATGCCAACATAAATAGTTGAGTGTTCTTGGTGTGGACGTTTCCAGATGTTATAAACGGAGAGGGAAGTCGTTTAATTGGCTGGTTAAATGCTGGCATCACTGCCAGCAGTGGGAAAAATGCTCTGTGAGGCACTTTTTCTTTGTGTTCATTCTCTTTCCTCTGCAACGCTCTTATTTTATGGACTTGGAGAGAGGCTGCGAGATGATTAGTGCCAAGTGAATGCTCGCTACTAATTTACTCCATGGTTTCCAGGTTTCAGGCCAAGAGTCCTTCTATTGGTATGGCAAATAAAACAGCCTAATGTCATCAAGTCTCTGTAAGCGTGATCTCTCCTGACAAACGACCATATGAACTACATTTAGTCTTAATGCAGCCCGTGTGCGTCTGTGTGCTGGAATTACAGTGTAAAAGTGAACAATCCTGTGACACATTATTCCCATTATTCTCAGTTTTAATATCACCTCATTACGCAGAAGCTCTGCACCTCAAATTATGGTATATGCTGAAATGTCGGCAGCAGAATCTGACCCGAGTCATTATGTGTAGTTTGGGAACTGGAGGGAAAGATTTAATCTGGTTTAGTTGATGACAGCTTTGGCTGCATATTTAGAGAATGGAAATGAAATGGAAAAACTGTGACTTCTTGTGGAAGTGTTTTGTATGTTCTGCTCGACTTGCAAACACGTTCCTGAGGCGACAGGGAGAACATGTTTCAGCTGCATATTTCCTTTTGTCCCACCCATTTTATGACTTGATTCATTTTGATTTTGTTTTGGATATATTATGTATTTTCCTTTTTTTTTTTTATTTTCCTTTACGTTTGCACAAAGGACAGTAGTGTAAGCATGGAAACTGGCACTTTAGCACTTTCCACACTTATATCCAGTTATATTATCCAAATGTTGAAACTTGAATAGACTGACGTGAAAAGGAAGTTTTCTTAATATTTCCTATAAAAAATCCCTGACACTGCATTAAAAGGGATTTAATATGATAGGAAAAAAAAACTTTTTCAGGGCTTGCATATAAATATTGAGGTTCCTGCTAACACATACACTTTGAAATAGGACCACACTCATTCAGTTGTAGTTTAGCCATTTAGAAATGATCCCCCTTCTTACATTACTTCCACAGGTTTAACTAAACATCTAAACATATGTTTGTTAGCAAAATACCTCAAAAGATTTGGGCCCAATTTTCGTCAACTTTTCAGCGAATCTTGGGAATTGCACCATGAACAGATGGTTAAATTTTGATAATGATCCAGAAGAAATTCTGGTTTCTGGATCACTTTAAATTTCCTGTTATTCGGTAACATTGCGGTAAATGGACCTTCAAACAGGAGCCATTGTTTGCGGCAACCTGGTGGTGATATCTTGCAGCTTGTTTTCTCGGACTTTGACTACGTCTGTTTTTCATTCCACGATAGTGCATGTATTTAATAAGAAAAGGACAACAGTGTTGGGTGGGAGTCACAATATGCTTGGTGCAGGGTTTTTTTTACTTATTACACATAGACCATGGAATTTTAAATATTAAACTGTGAGAATTATTATTATTGTCTTCTGTAGGATTCATTTTTACTTTGGCTTTCTCCACCAGATGTGAATGAATGTGAGGAGACGAATGGAGGCTGTGAGGTTCTCTGCTGTAACACCATTGGAAGTTTCTACTGCAGGTGCCCTCTTGGACAGAAACTAAATGAAGACGGCAAAACCTGTGAAGGTGAGTCCTCGAATATATGAGTTTGGTTATGGAAGTGGGTTGTATGTTGCTAAATTATAATAGGAAGAGTTTCAGTTTGGCTGCTTGCAGCATGTTTGAGAACTGCTGATTAGATGGATTTTATACTGCACCCCATCGGGTTCTCAGCAATGCACCTGCCAAATAAGACGTCAATTGGATGAATAGTACGGTCTATATATATAGTCTTTGTATGGAATGTATGGAATTTCCCAAAATCCATAATAGCAACTTTATCCAGCCTTGCCCAGACAAATTCTGCACTAAATTTAGTGACAATTGATCAAAGCTCAGGTTCCCAGCATCAGAATCAGATGACTGATTGTTGAGATATACAAGGAATGTACAGAAAGACCCCACGTCCTTCCTTGACATCATGAATTGATATCAGACCTGTTCTCTCAGAATTGTTCTCTGATTAAGCTTTTCTTACTGTATGAGAAAGTATTTTCAGCCATTGTTGGTCCACTACTTTGATCCCAAGTGGAATATTTCACCAAGTACTGGATGTATTACTATAAAACTTTTACAGACAATCCTGGTTCCCAGACAATACAACCAAACAACTTTTGTGATGGCCTGACCTTCCCTCTACCACCGACATGAGGTTTACATTTGTGGTTTTCGGGGGGAAATGCCGCATCTATTTGATGGATTGCTGTGTATTCAATGACACAACTTGTATTACAATACTAGTTTATTCCCAAATACCTCAAATTTTAGGACTAAACTTGTTAGCATCTGCTGAAATTTGTATTTAGTGCTTGTTAGTAATAGTAAACAACATAACATTTCAGCCTGCCTGACACTTTTAAAGGTCCCATATTGTAGAAAGGGAGATTTTTAGCGTGTAAATAAGTTTAGTTGTTTCCCAAATGCTGTTTCAAAACTCTCAATACACAAAGAAATGCAGAGACAGTGCCTTACCACTAACAGCAAATCAGCAAATCAGAGGACAGACACATTATTATTATGAGATAGACACAAAACAACCTATAAAACTATTTTTAGATTATTTGTGGAACTTGCAGCCACACATATCTTATTAGGGATATCTAAATTTCAAATAAAACCCAAGAAAAGTGGCAGGAATCTGGGACCTTTAAAGATTTTGTCTTTGAACACGGTTGAATGACCCATGGAGCAATTTATTTCAAGTCTACTGACCTCTGTGGGTTTGTGTCTTTACCCACCAACCACCCCACTGTTTAATGTTTGCTTCATTATTCTGTATTTATTTTCATTACGTTTATGTTTGACATTTATCTGTCCAACTTCATTTGTATACCATCTTTCATGTAGGTTTTATAATGGTTAGCGCAGCCTTTTGTTTCCATTTTTATTTGTGGGCTCACTGAATGTAGATCCTGCACCCTGGGAACATCAAAAACCAGATCAAGCGAACCGCAAGGCTTGATCTTTTTTAAATTCGTAGACGATCAAATTATCTTGGCTCTGGTTTTATGGCTCAGCTTATCCGCGGAATAAATTGCAGCTACCAGTCGATCAAGAAGACTCTGAACCACGGTTCGTCATAATTTCATCCCAGAATTTTCCCATACGGTTTCTTTTCTTTTTTTTTTTTTTTTTTAGCTCCATCGTAGCTGGATGCTCCTGATTAGGGCATCTCTGAGAGCGGTTGGTTTAATCAGGATACGGATTCCTCTGTGCCGCAGCCAAGCCTGGAGGAGAGACAGGGCTGTGCAGTACAGGCCGACTGCTGCGGGAACCGGATCGAGAGATCGGATCCAGGTCACAGTTCTTAGGAGAACTGATGAAAACGGTGTGGCTTTCATAGCTCTGTGTTCTTTACCACTGGTGTATATTGGAGAAAAACAGCTAACAGCAGCATTAATAAACACATTTTCTGTAATTGCCAGGAGTTCATCCGCAGGAAAGTGATCAGCTTCGCTCCTGCAATGGAGCAAAGCCTGCGCGAGTTGGAATGGGAGGCAGCATCCATTCAGTTAGCTGTGTAGGATAAATGGTTCTGGGGAGTCTTTGGACCGTACACAACCGCACTGCGACTTCAGGGAATCCTGTCCTTGGCAACATGCTGTAGGTTTTCAATGAAAGACATCTGCAGGGGGATATTAATACGCCGATATTGCTGGCTCGGACAAGAAACGAACAAATACGCCTTTTGTTCAGCGCAAAATACAGAAAAAAACCCCAATGAAATCATGGAATTGCAAAGTAATCCCTCGTGGAGCATCTCCTAGATTTAAGATGCAGGTCAGGTATCATTTTATTTATGTTATGCACGCGTTTATCATCTTGCTTTTAAATAAGGAGCGCCGATTCAAATGGCAGCGATCAGAGAAGAAGAGGCCAACGGGGCCACGCCGAGCGCAGCACAGCATCGTTGTATTAACCGTCACGCCAAATGAACTTTACGGCTCGGACCAATACAACCGTGAAGGCGGGAGTAACGCTCTGCCAGCGCCTGGCAGCCGGAACACAGGCAGAGATGTAGGTACAGTAGATGTGTGCGAGTTGCGTCTTCCAAAATCAACAGGTATTAGATTCTCCTGTTACCTCTGAGAGAAACAGACAGTTCCCGTTAATATGTTTTAAGAGACAACACAGCGGCGGTTGCTAGGTTCCCTCCTGGATTATTTTATTCTTTACTGTGGTTATCTGGCATTATTTTACACCTGTGGCAATAAGCCTATCATCCCTTCCATGCTTGAGAGGGCCTGCTTCTTCTCACATTACTGGCATCATTGTCATTCAGCGTGCCACATTGTCACAAAAAAACCTATCTGTATCAGTTTCTGTGGTCTGTCTGAACCTGAATAGTTCTGAGATGCTGGTAGCTTGGTTTAATACTAGTACAGGTATGTTACGGGGCTGTATGCTTGCTTTACCAAGGAGAAAAGCCTACAGTCAGAGGTTTCTGAAGTGATGCTGACCATGGCCATGCTTTGCTCTTTATGAGCTCTATAAATTGCTGACGTGGTCCTGCTGCTGCCGTGTTTTTGTACATATGTGCTGGCAACAGATGAGAAGGAGCCGTATTTAGCTCCTGAACAGAAGAATCCACTGCAGGGTTTATTCCTTTCTCAGATGTTTGGATTATAAATACTGAGTTTGTATTCTGGCACTGTCTTTTTTTTAAATTTGTACAAGAAGAAGATAAAATATCGACCCCACGTCCTCCAGTTTATTATGTTTTTTTTTTTTTTGCTCTAGAACACCTGAGTGTGATGCTCAGATTTGATCACACTGTTATATTCTCTGAAGACAGTGATTTAATAGAACGTCGGATATAAATCACTTATAGTTGGAAAATGTGTTTGTAGCGTATGCAGTTCTGGATGTAGGTTTTAGTGTAAGAGAGTTTAGAGTGGAGGTGAGGGGGTAAAACTTGGGGAGGGAAGAGGAGGGAGAGGAGGATCTTTAATGTGATGGACATGCAGCTTTGGTAGATGGGAGGGTGAAGCTGAGAGAGGGAGGCAGGCTAGAATAAGAACTGTGGAACTGGTCATTTGTTATCATTTTTTTCATAATGAAAGCCAATGAATGAATGTTTAGATCGTGTCTCTAACGGCGGCGTTTTAAACATTTTTTAAAGTTAAATTCTTTGAATATTTTCCCCTCCTGCACGAGGCTACGCTCCAGCCATGGCTTTGATTTTGCTCTTGGTGCTTATTGGGGCATCTCTGACATCCGGGGCAAACTATCCGCAAAGTTACTACAGGAGGATTTGCTATAGGCCGCACTGTTTCCATGGATACCACGGCTACCACCTGGGTTACATGGCAGCAGGTAGGTGATAACTTCATAGTGGTAGCAGTGGGTTTTTTTGTGGTTCAGCCAGACCGGTTAACGAGTCCCGCTGAGATGTGTCCGCTTGGTCTGGCAAATGCAGAAAACTGTGATCGGGTCAGGAGAGGCTCGCTTTTATCAACAGAAATTAATGCACATGAAAACATGAACTAGGAATAATGAGAGACTCTTTGTAAAGCTTATACAAACAGGACTGGATACCAGATACTCTCCACAGATTATGTCAATATTATTATGACACAATTTTCTTTCTTTTTTTTCATTTTTGGCATACAAGTCTAGCGCTGCAGGGAGGAATTCAAGATGAAACATGTATATTTATTATTACCTCCTGATAATCCTGATCTACTGCGTAACTGAGATGTTTTTCTTGGAGAAAAGTCAAGATTTTATAATTTATCTCCTGCGCACAATAAACAAATCACAAAATATGGAGAGAGACAAAAAAAAACGGAAACTGGACGAAAATAGTTTTCCAACGAAGAAGAGAATGTGCTGTAGGTGGCTTTGGGCTGAGAGTTAATGCGCCTTCTGTAAAGCCAGCGGCTGCTGAGGCTTTGGCTCGCAGCTCGGAGGGGGGGGGGGATCATGTTCTGGACGTGGAAACCGGGGCTTGGAGGCGATTTCTCTCACTGCAAACTGCAGCTCGAACAGAGCTCCACAGCGCTGGAACCGGTTCATGAAAAAAAAAAACCCAAAACCAAAGCAGCAGGGCATGGAGCATGCCTGGAAAAAAAATCGAAAAAAGAAAAGCGAGAGGAGGTCTCCTGCCAGCTTCCCTGGATGAAGGGGAAGCTGAAGTTTTGGCAAAAAAGAGACAAAGAAGAGGAAAGTTTAGAGGCTCGTTTCTGCTCCAAACGCTATATTTGAAGATGCTGTGGGATGTTATTTGGAGCAGATGGGCTGAGCTCGAGGATATTACTATAAATCAGCTGTCTTGGGCACGTTTCACTGGAAACATTAGATTTCAGTTGCTTTTTTATCTTACGCTCATTTTTTTGTCCTTATTCTTAATCCTGTCCTTGTTTTTATTGTAAGGACTAGAATCAGTGTTTTCATGTATCACGTTAACCACTAAAATCTCCCAATTTACAAGGCAGCGAATCCTCCAGTGTAGCCTCAGGGAGGGGGGGTTCTTATAAAGAGCTAATTTATGGGTTAATAACAGGTCACAGACTGTTTGTCTGCATTCTGTGTACTGTGTGTATATAAATAAAGTCACATGCACTTTGTTCATCCCACACAGCATGACACCAGCAGATTCTTTTCCTGTAGCAGAGACCAATGATTCATATTCGTCTCTCCAACGTCTCAGAAATATGAGTTTATAGCTGCTATAACCAGTGTTTTCTGTTAATAATGGAACAAATGACTATGTGTAATGTGACAGGGGTCACTTGTAGTGGCAAAATGATCCCACTGTTTTGGTATTGTGGTTCACACTCAGGATTGGCCAGGATTTTTCAAATACTGAGGTCAACATTCTGCTATATAGTATACAATACACTGGCATACTGAGTCATAAATAGTATATATATGACCTAATATGTTAATCCCACATTCAGTCGTATTATTTATTACTTATATCCATCCAAGCATTTAAATCATAGCCTATAATTGATGGTTAATTCATACTGTGACTGAATATGACCTTAAAATATTCATATTTATTGCATGTCCTTTCACATTTTAGGCTACGCTACATTCACGGCAGGTTACAGGTTAGCATCTCTATTGCTATGCATCTGTAGCTACTTCACGATTTTGCCTATTCTCTTAGAATATTACAAGTTGTACCTTTCCTCCTCTTTGCCTGGTCAGCCTCTGTCTTTCTTGCTGGAAGAAATGTTAACTTTGATTGATGCAGCCTCTTAAGTTGCATCCTCTGATTTATTCAAATATTCTAATGATAGACCTGCAGTCGGCAGCAAATCAATGGGTGTTTATTTTCATTTTTTAATGAGTCAAATATACGAGCATCTCTGTCACGTGAGGCCACGCTGATGTCATGATGATAGTCAGATGGGCTTTATTATTTGTTTTTTGGATTTGCTGAAATGTCGCCTAATGGGAAAAATTCAAATGAAATGAAAAAAAAAAACACAGAGGTCATGACCTCTGTGTCCTCAGCGGTGGCTACGGCCCTGTTCACCGCTGTCAGCATCAGGGCTTCCAAAAAGTTAGAAACAAGCTGTTGAACATAAAAGAACTGAATTGCCAGGTATTAGCTCAGATATAACCTCACCAAAACAGAGTTAAATGGAGAGTGAATATTAGATTTTAAAATCTCAGGGTCAAACAGCGTTGATGACAATGTTGCTTCCTGTTTGCTGAATGTGTAGAAATTATGAGGCCAAAAAGAATCAGTTCCTGCTTGTTATTGTTTGCAGGAATGTTGTCTACATCATATCTGATAATATCTATGAGGAAAGTGAGATTTTCCAGTTCACTTCACCTGCATGTCTTTAGAACTGATACAGTATACGATGTGTGGTGTAACCCTACAAACTTGGTGCCAGATAGTTTAACTCTCTTAAAAAGACAAACATTATCTGCCACTGACCCAAATGTAATTCAATGTACTGTATTTAATGTATTTACGTGGAAACTTTTATTCCCACTCAGGATTCACGCTGGTTCTTTACAGTGTGTGAAGTGTTCGCTTTTTCACGGCGTTGGATGTTGACAAATTTCTGATGCTATTTGTTTATAGCGAACCGTCGCATGCAAGCTGTGTGGTCTCGACCACTGGTCCTAAACAACAGCGGATTAAACAATTAGTACAATTAAGTCTATTTTCGTCAGTAAGTTGTTTATAAATCCGCTTCTTTTCACAGGGATTCCTTTGAATTCTTGCAATAGTTTCTTATAGAAAGCAGCCGCCTGGTGAGCGGTGCTCCCGCTGCAGTTCACATGCATTTCACTTGGGTCCGACTACCAGCGTTTTACGATGTGTCAGCTGTTTTTACAGACCCGGTACCAGCCAAAAGCCTTCCACTTTCACCTTTTTAATGCGTCACGTCACTTGTTGCAGTCAGCAACATTTCCAGTAACTCCGCCGCGATGATTTTTTTTTTCTGCTGACGATGATGGCGGCAGACAGGCTGCGAGCAGTAGTCCAAACACAGAAGGGCTTCATAAATCAGCTCAGATCTCAAAGGGGGTCCGCCGAGGAGCTCCCAAAACAATTTATTAGTCTGTGACCCCTGAAATAAAGAAGCGTTTAGGGACTCCGCTTGTTTCGGCTGACGTCTGGTCACTCGCGTTTCCTCACAGATGAAGAGCCTCCTTCGTGTATTTGTTTATAATCTCCCCCCTCGGCTTGGAGGAATGTGCGTTTGCATCCTCCGGATTGAAACTTCCATATGCGCCGCTGCACCCGAGGGAGTTTTGACAAGAAGCGGAGGAATTTCAATGCGCTTTTAAATGTCCAGTAGTTGCTACCACATGGGGGATTTGTTTATTTGAGCCGCAATGCACAATACTTTCCCTTCTCATCCATCATCTCCTTTCTTCTTGGAGTACGTCTTTATGCTAAAACCTGTGTTGAATTCCTCCTGCAGCTTTGGCAGCTCATCCAGGCTGTATTCTTATGACCATTTTTTTTTTCCGAATAATGACAGGATTTAGTCAAATTGCATTCATTTCTCCCCTTGTGCTCTCTCCTTCTGTCTGCTTTTCTCTCCCCCCCCTCCTTCCCTACAGATATTGATGAATGCCAGGTCCACAATGGAGGCTGCCAGCACAGATGTATTAACACCAGGGGCTCCTACTACTGTGAATGCCACCCGGGTGCTCGCTTGCATGTGGACGGCCGCACCTGCATCCGTAAGTAGACTTTCTAGCAGCGATTATGTGGTGCAAACGGTAAAAAAACAGAAATAACACTGCTACCTCTGAAATAACACTGCTACCGGTGACTTTGGCTTCATTAGGTGAACCGCGATTCCACATACAGTAAACATCTGCGAGATTACAAGCAGAAAAAAAAAAAGATATTGAAACAGGAAAGCGATCCATATTTTTCTAAAAGCGTGAACACAATTGACTGAAACATGTTGGGATGATTAGAGGTCGTATCCTTCATCCAGTCTAATTACAAACAGATACTCGAAGGCCTCGCGTTAACGCAGACGCGCAAAAAAACAATAAAACACTGTTCTGGAAGAGCCGGTGCTGCTGGAAGGCCTTAAAAGTGTGTCGCGTGAGTATGTGTCTGATCATTATTTCATAAATCACGTCGCTGTTCTTACAAAACGGCCACTAAATCATTTCAACCAGCACTCACAGACTGATAAAAATAACAATATTTTGATGGATGCCTGATTAGATGATTTCTGGAAAAGAAAACTACTCCTGCACACTGTCAGGATAAAGTGATGAAGGTCTTTGAACTGAAACTTTCTTCCCCATAAATCTTTCTACCGCTGGTGAAGACTTTTTGAAAAATATTTTTTAAACTTTTATCAGCTCCTGGTCGTCTCCACAACACCTGTTGATCTACAGGTTTGCTCTTTGGTGATTTCTGAACATAAAATCAGTCAGGAATTAAGGTGTTTAGTTACATATTCAGTATTTTTCAGCCCTTCATTAGGAGAGGCTGCATCTGGACGCTTCATTCACAGATGGCTCCTATTATGTAATTATGTATTATCATCACTGATTGGTGTTTGGACCTCACCTGTCTCTATAAATGACATTTCTGCTGGTTTTCATTACACCGATGAAGGTTTTTAGCCTAAAGGCGTTTGTTTTTGCACGTAATAAATAAAACTATTCATCTGGGAGTGCCGGTACTCATGGATTCGTGGATTTGTAGGAGATGAACCCTTTTATTTTGATAAAAAACCCTGTAATATGATTTTCTAAGTAACTTTTATGTGAGTGAAACTGCAATTGTCAAACATCCATTATAGTATCCACTTACTGCAGACTTCTACACCTTGACTGATCTTTTTGGTCTATTAAGAGGTTATTAAGATTTTCTGTGGACCCTGCTGTCTGAGATGTAGAGAACTATATGTAAATCTGTGAATATATCACATAAATGTAAATTATATTAACGAAGTGTATTACCTGCAGGCTTTGACAATAACATCCAAGAAAGAAAATGAAACTTCCAGCCTTAACTTTTAAACTACCATGGACAAGAAGTCCTTAAAAGTCTTCCGACAAACTGAGAAATGGAACGTGTGGTGAGTCAGTTCTATTGACGACTGTTTCCAAGATCACGAGTGAAATTTAAACCCGTGTCCAAAACACACACTTTCAGTTGAGATGAAGTTCATCATGGAGGAAGGTGCTCGCTTGGGATTACAGCAAAATTACATTAAAAAGGAAAGAATAATCTGAAATCTATATATTGTTGTGTGACAAAAACCCACAGTAGTTTTTAGGAGAAGTTTAGATCTGAATCCTGCAGTAACCTTTGTTTAATTCAGCTGGTTTCTTCATTCAAAGCTCATATAAAGCTTCACCCATTAAATCTGTGTTAATATTGTCTGCAGTACCTCTATGTTGTTTCTGGCCATTATCTGCATTATCTTTTTTTTTAGAAATAGTGATGCTAATAATTAATTAATTAATTAATGCAGCTCAAAATGCCTTACACCAAATAACTTGCATACACTTCTGCTCCACTTGAGAATAGACATAAAATGAACATTAAAACATGTTAAAAGATTAACGCAACATTGGATGGAAAATAAAAACCAGTGAGGGGAGAAACATCAGTTTTGATTTGTCCACTCAAGAGGGTTCAACCAGGACTTTTCCCCCAGACGCTGAACCCTGACGTATCCAGGCAGATTCTCACAGTCCAGATTCCATTTTTACGTCAGCGAATTCAGAAATAACTGACAGGGAAAGGAGCATAAACCTGGCTCTGGTTTCCTGCAGTCAGGAATGTATACCGAGTGTCCCGTCTTGACATTTAGAGGAGGGGGGGAAATTCATCATGTGTTTCTTGGCTTCATGAAGCCAGATTGTTTCGTTGTCTTATAGAGCAGATACTGTAGCTGGGACCCAACCGCCCCTCAGAGGCTCTAGAGCGACAGCTGCGGCATGAAGAAATGACTGATTGCAGTAATAGTCACGGTGTTCACATGGGCCGACTCCCAGGTGCAGCTTATCTGTGTGTGTGTGTGTGTGTGTGTGTGTGTGTGTGTGTGTGTGTCGCTGCATATCCGACCTGCAGAAAACTCTGCAGAAAACAAACGCAAAATCAGTCCATGCTCACAAATAAATTGGACAACACATACCAATCAGCACAGAGTCTTGAGGAGAAAAAACAAAACAAAACTAAGAAGAGCAGATGTCCTCAAATCAATTCAATCTCAGCTCTGCTCTTATTCAGCTCCTCATCTGCCAGCAGAGGTCACATGTATCCCACACACTTGGCGTGTGCCTGCATAATATTTGAGCTGGAAAGCGGCTCTTGTGGTTTGACATGTACTCGTGATGGATGGAGCTTGACGCCAGCCTTTTTTTTCGAGAATGAAAAACATCATTTTCAGAACGCCGGGGCCGTTCGGCATCTACCTGCTGTTTTCAGGGGAAGAGATTGAGTCCAGGTTGTCTGATAAACGCAGACAGGAGAGATGATTGAGCTGGCTCTGCCCCCCCCAACCTCATCAGTGCATGAGTGCCGTCCACCGCTGAGGGCCTGCCGCTCAAACCTCTGTGATTTTTGGCCCCTTTTATGGTGATGGATCTCTCATGGTTTAGAGAACATAGCGAATCTCTGAGATGTTATCTCGGGTGTCTTGTAGGAATGTCACAGCCTCGCTGAGAAAGATTCATGTGGATGCGATGCTGCGAAATCAGAATTCTGAAAGACTAATATGAAACTGCAGTTTTAAACTGATGGAAACTGATTTATTGAAGCCCCGTTTTTGTTATTCTCTGTGACAGCAACTCTTCTGCCCCAGTGTCTCTGCCCTTTTCCTCACGTCACTCAGTTTTCCTTTTTTTCTTTTCCTTTAAGAGAGACATAAACTAGAAGATCAGAGATAAGGAGAGAGTTACCAAGAAATGTTTTAATTTCAACCTGGGGAAAGAGGAAGATTAACCAGTACACTGCAAAAACTGAAATCTTAATCATCATATCATATCACATGATCTTCCTCAGAAGATGAAGATTAACCAGTTGGTGAAAGCATCTTGTTTTTGGTACAGTTAGTCCAATATGGAGTAGGATTATCTTATTCCACTGGCAAATATTTAAGCTTATATCAAATTTTTCTTGGTTTTAGTCACTTTAACCTTTTTCTAAGAAAATTATTAATGATATGATAGGGGGAGAAAAACTAGAAGATTAAGATTAAGATACCAAGAGATTTAAATCAACCAGGCCTGTTCCCCATTATGGGCTCCAAACCATAGTTTAGGAATCAGAAATGGACGATTTCCTGCTTTCGAGGACTCATTAATGAATTGACCCAAATCTCTAAATATGCTAAATTATCTGCTGGTAGAATCAAATAATTCTACTCTACCAAAAGCAAGATGGAACTAATGGAAGCTGATTTATTGAAGCCTGTTTTGTTATTGTCTGTGACAGCATCTCTTCTGCTCCAGTGTCTCTGCCCTTTTCATCATGTCACTCAGTTTTTCTTTTTCCTTTTCCTTTAAGCCGTCCATTCGTGTGCCCTGGGCAACGGGGGCTGTGAACACTACTGCGTGCAGCAGTCTGCTGCTCATTTCCACTGCCGCTGCAAGCCAGATTACAAACTGGCAGAGGACGGAAGGCGCTGTGAACGTGAGTGCCCGGGTTTCCGATTCACAAAACACACACGACATAAAAAAAAAAAAAAAGTAGGAGCAATCCATGCATATGTGAGGAAAAAAAGAGTCGATAAATGCGAGTATAATTTGAAGATCGTGAAGGCGTGTGCTTGTGAAAACACATTAATCAATCAGGATCATTACCTGTATGTGCTGCCAGCTGTAATTACCTGAGAGGATGTCTGCTCTGGAACGGGATTAACTGTCATTCACGGGGCGAGACACGAGACTGGAATGAACCGCGGCGGTCCTCGCCGCTGTGCGTTTTTTTTTCTCCTCAAATTAGTGTTTTGATGTCCTTTCTTGAAGAGCTCCCTTTCATTTTTGCAGAGCTTAAGGTTCTCGTCCCAGATGCCAGACAGGCTTACACAAGTTAAACACACACACGCAGCTATGCAGAGAGAACAATACAAAGATGAGGTGCAGGGCAGCCATGAGGATTTAAAGATTTTTACATGCTCCGTGTTAAAATGGAGAACAATTATAGTTTTTCCTCATCCCTCTGCCAGAGGCATTCCTCCTCTGATTGACACCATGTAGAGTTTATTCATGAGTGTGTGTGTGTGTTTTTCTTCCAGTGGATGATCCATGTGCCATTCAGAACGGAGGATGTATGCACCTGTGTCACATGGATGGTGGCAAGGCCCACTGTGACTGTAACGCCGGTTACACCCTGGCTGATGATGGGAAAACCTGCGAAGGTAAAGATAATAACATAGTAATAACATTAAATCATCATCAAAGTAGAGAAAATGTTCCCCTCAGAACAATATCTGTTAGATGTTCTGCAGGTTTGGATCATATCACATGATCTTCCTGAGAAGATGAAGATTAACCAGCTGGTGTAGAATTGTACACTGCAAAAAAACTGAAATATTAACAGGTGAAAGCATCTTGTTTTTGGAGAAATACGTCCAATATTGAGTAGAATTATCTTATTCCACTGCCAATTAATATAGCTTATTTCTGGCGTTTCTTAATTTTAATCAATTTAATCTATTTTTAAGAAAATTAAGGGTTATTAGTGATTATTATTGAGTGTTTTTCTGAGGAAGGAGTATAAAGTTATAAATAACAGAAAGATAGGAGAGAAAAACTAGAAGATTCAAGATAAGGAGAGAGTTTAAGATACCAAGAGCTTTAAAATCAACCTTGGGGCCTAAGAACCAGGCCTGTTCCCTGTTTGGGGCTCCAAACCATAGTTTAAGAAACAGAAACAGACTATTTCCTGGTTTTGAGGACAACTGCTCATTTATAAATTGACTATCTTATTAGAATTATCTTATTTCACCAGCAAATTAAATATGCTGGTGAAATAAGATAATTCTATTCAATATTAGACTTATTGTACCAAAAAAAAAGATAATTTCACCTGTTAAGATTCCATTTTTTGCAGTGTAGATGTAACTCATGATGTTCAAAAGATTGGAAAAATGACTATTTCATGATATTCTTAGTAAACTGCCTCTAATTGTTTGTCCACGATAGAATTGAAAGTTACAGAAAGGCTGAATGTTCATGGTAAAATAGCTTTTCCAAGAGAAAAGGTCAGAAACACAAAAACAACAAAAAACTATTAACAAATACAAATAAGAAAAGAGGAAATACAGCATTTAAAAGCAAAAAATAATAATAATAATACAAATTTCAAATGAAAAGATAGTTAAACATGTTGTTTCAAGTGTTTGTGTACAGCCTGTAAATGACATATGTAAAGATGTAAATGACACAGACCAGGCGTATTCAGCTGTTTAATTTAGTTTGACATATATTTTTCTTTGTCCCAGATATTGATGAGTGTGAGGTGGAAGAAGGCAACTGTGCTCATGGCTGCCACAACACTCCCGGCTCCTTCACCTGTGTCTGCAACACGGCGTATGAGCTGGGATCTGATGGGAAACAGTGCTACAGTGAGTTAAAGTCCTTAATATTATTATTATCACGTCACATTGAAGTCATATATTTTCAGATATTTGATTAACACGCAGCCTGATGTCACTGTGAAAGGAATCGAGATGGAGATTGTGAACAGCTGTGAGAACAGCAACGGTGGCTGTTCCCATCACTGCCAGCATTCGACCAGCGGCCCAGTTTGCTCCTGTAACCATGGTTACCGGCTGCACGACGACCTCAAGACTTGCGTCGGTAAGAGAGTTGGCTGCATTCATCTGTGACCATGTTTATGACAAGATATTAGACAAAACAATGCATTACATCAGCGCTCATAAAACTTCACAGACACATCTTAACTCGCTGTTTGTGAATAATTGTTGTCGTTTCATGTGTTTTAGGAGTGTTGTGGCGAGGTTTGAATAGCGTGCTGGTCGCTACTTAATGTTTGGACTTAATTCTTAGTTGGAAAAACACACGAACATTTGTGAAGTTCAGAGTCTAACAGATCTATCGAATCTTTTATCTTCTTTTTTAAGCAAATATTTTTTCCTCTTATGTCAAAGCTATTTTTTTAGATCTTTCCATGTCAAGTCTTTGACTTTGAAATAGTCTTAAATATTAAAAGTTACAGGACATTGAAATCACACACAAATAGACTCAAAAATAACTTTAACACAATAGCAATGACCTCCCTCAATGCAATACCATGAGGAATATGAAAGCATTATATTCATATGGCCATATGAATATAGTGCATATGCACAGGTATGGGTTGTGGAATTGTGTGATTATGCATGACTGTGGGTACCACTGTGTTTTTAAATTTTTATTTATTTTACTTATTATTTTTATTTTTAATTAAACTAATTTAGGATTAGAAGTTTTTTACCTTGCATCACTGAACGTCACCTTTTTTAATTTCGTTGTACATGTTACCTTCAAGGACGATAAAGGACCATTTTATTATTCCATTCTATAAGTTATTTACAACTTGTGCCACTTAAATTGTTGAATAAACAGCATTAAACAGATTTGACAAGATTCTGATGCAATCGACAAATACAAAACCTGTCAGATTCAGTAAGATGCTGTAAGGCCAACCCTCCCTGTGATAGGAGGTCACATTGAGAATAATGGGCTTTAAAATTTAATAAATCCCAGTGACTCTTATTATAAACTATAAATATAGATTACTAAATAATAGAAATGATTGATATTCTTTCCGGCAGATGTCAGCTCAGTATTAGAGGTGAGTATAATATACTCCTCGGGATTGAATGTTTACTGATACGAGCCAAAACTTGTCAAAAAAAAAAAAATCATGAGTTTAAGTCCAGTGCTATTATTCTTCCTGTGTATCCTTGACCTTAATTGTTCATTAATCCTGTACAATTTACATTATCTCATAAAAAATGTCCTCTCAGTGCACTGGAAAACATCTCTGCAGTCGGATCATAACTTTTGTCTTTTTTTGCGTTTGGCAGACGAGGATGAGTGCGGAGAGCAGAGCTCCTGCTGTGAGCAGGACTGCACCAACTATCCTGGAGGATATGAATGCTACTGCTCTGCAGGGTACAGGTTAAACTCAGATGGATGCAGCTGTGATGGTACGTTGGACTTTAGGATAGAAATAAGGGACCACTGCAAAATGATCCGTTTTTTCTGATTTTGCTACTTATAGGTATGTGTTTGGGGAAAAAGGATCTATAAACTATTATCGCATTTATTTGCAGAAAATGAAAAAAATTGTCAAAATTGCAAAAAAAGATGTTTGATGCAATGCAAAGAAACCCAATCAAATTCATTTTAAAACAACTAATATTACTACTAGTTCGGAAATCAGTATTTGGTGCAATAACCCTTATTTTTAATCCCATCCCAGCGTTCATGCTCTCCACAAGTATTTACCATTGTCCTTGTTGACTTTATTCCACTCCTGGTGCATCTTTAAGCAGAATGAGGTGTTCATGCATTGGAATGGAATGGATGGAATACATGCAGAGATGCATTTTTCAGAACAAAACAATGCAGTGGTCTCTTTATTTTTCCCAGAGCTGTATTTCTATTGCATCTGCACATGCAAACATGCACAAAGTTGACTTTGTCTTAAGTTTAACATGTAAAGTGAGTGCAGCTCGGTTCAAATTGCTTTTGGCTTATCACGGCTTCTGCTTGAAGGTTTTCCTGATGCAGGATAAATGTTGGAGTCTGTGTTGTCTCTGTTGTTTAGATGTGGACGAGTGTCTGGCAGCAAACGGCGGTTGTGACCACACGTGCCAGAACAACGCGGGTTCCTTCCAGTGTTTCTGCCGGCGGGGTTTCCGCCTCGACGAGGATCGGCTCTCCTGCGTCCGTGAGTATCAGAGGTCAGGTTTTAAGGGTTGCAGGAGCGTGCAGGAATCACAGCAGAAACACGCCAGCAGAAAGCCTGGCAAACAGTTGCCATCATACAAACATCCCGTCTTAAAAAAGTCCTTCAGTCTAGGTTTTTCGAATGTCAAGCGGGGCGTTCATGGAAAACAAGAACTGCCTAATTAGGATTTGTGGATTTTAGTGGTCATACATCTGCCATAAACATAAATATTCTCTAAAATTTCACTCTTTTTCTTCAGTTGACAAATGACAGAAAAGCTGCCAGCGGGGTGAGAGAGTTTCAATTGTTACTGTTTCAACTGTTCATGATCAAAAGTGACATGACCTTGATTGTAATCGAACCACTTGTTTTATTTTTATAAACTCTAACTCTACTCTTTTTTTTCTTTTTTTTATTTAACAATCTGTCACACTTGTTCCAAGAATATTCTTAAAATAGATGTGAAGTGCACAGACTTCATCATCATTAAAATGGCCGCCGGCTCAATTCAGTACAATGTAAAACCTTCCCTGGCTGTAATTCAGAAAAGCATGTACACAGTCATGCTATTAAGCTATTAATCATCTAAATGAGCCACTGTATATATATGGAACTATACTACTCACAATAAGTTATGCATATTGTTAGAGACTCAGTGGATTTCATATATTCTTGTTGGTAATATTAAATTAATTAAAATGCTGTTTCTTCTCGTTCATTAATAGTAATATCAAAGGGAACTTTTAATTATTTCATTAAAATTCCAATTATGCTCAACTCTAATAATACTGAGCTGTCATCGGCAGTAAAGAAAGTCAATCATTTCTATTGTTTAGTCACCTATATTTATAGCTTATAATATGAGTCACTGGGATTTATTAAGTTATAAAGCGCATTTTTCTCAGGGAGGGTTGGGCTTAAAGCATCTTCCTGAATCTGAAACAGTTTTTGTATTCGCTCATTGCATTAAAACATGATATATCTTGTCAAATCTTTTTAATGTTATTTATTTAACAATTTAAGTGGCACAAGTTGTAAATAACTCACTATTTAACACTATTTCAAACTCAAAGACTTGACATCGATAGATCTAAAAAATAACTTTGTCAAGAACATTTGCTTAGGTTAAGCATATTGTGAGAGACTCAGTGGATTTCATATATTTTTGGGGTAATAAATATTAAACTAATGAAAACAATGTTTCTTCTTGTTCATTTTTAGTAATATCAAAGGGATTTTTTAATTATTTCAATTAACATTCCATTATTTCAATTAAAATTCCAACCAAGTAGGTAAAACACTCAAGGAAATAACAATATCCAGAACTTATTGTGAATAATTCATAGCACTTCACTTTTTCCACATTTTGTTATGTTACAGCCTTATTACAAAATGGGTTTGGTACATTTTTTTCTCAAAATTCCACACACAACACCCCATAATGACAGAGATTTTTGGAGATTTTTGCAAATTTATTAAAAATAAAAAACTAAGAAATCACATGTACATAAGTATTCACAGCCTTTGCTCAATACTTTGTTGATGCATCTTTGGCAGCAATTACAGCCTCAAGTCTTTTTGGATATGATGCCACACCTATCTTTGGGCAGTTTTGCCCGTTCCTCTTTGCAGCACCTCTCAAGCTCCATCCGGTTGGATGGGCACTGTGAATACTTTCCGGATGCACTGTATATATGATGCATTTCAGTGTGCATCATTGACTTTTCCTCTCTCCCTGCAGCGTTGGATGATGCCGTTGAGGCCCTCTCCAGTGGAGGAGCCATGGACGTGCCCCTGGTCCGGCCCCAGCTCACCTTGCTGCAGGACTACAACCAGCCCCTGGAGCGCTACGAGGACTACGAAGAGGACGAGGGGGAGCTGAGGGCCGAGAGCAACCTGGCGGAGAAGTTCGGTGAGTTTCCCTCCAAACCATTAAGCACCCATTATCATTAAAGGGAGCCGGTATCTGATTACCTGAGTGAAAACCCGGTGAGGTGAAGCTGTCTTAGCGGCTCACTGAGAGCAGAAGAACAGACCACACCACACGGCCAGGGTTAATCGCTTGGCTCCGTGCTGCAGCATTGTTGGTGCATACTGTAACACCACAGCTACTTTGGCAGGAACGCCGAGGCTTATATATCCTGGCAGCCGGTCGGGGCCCAGAACAGGAAGTCGGCCTGAACTCCATGTACTAATTTGACAACAACAGTAGTTTGAAAAGTTAGAAGTCGCTGCATTAAAATTCATCTGCACGTTCGAAAGCTATCGCCCCTGAATCGTGTCTTCTTTTTTTTTAAGGTCAAACGTGATCAGAGAAAAAGAAGATTCAACATGAACGGTCATGGCTGTTGACTTGGCAGGTTGTTGGCATTTGGAATATAAATCTAACAAATTATTCTGTTGTTTCCAGTGTGTTTGGACGACACTTTTGGCAACGACTGCAGTTTGACTTGTGACGACTGTTCTAATGGAGGAAAATGTAATCTGTGGAAAAATGGCTGCGACTGCCCTGACGGGTGGACCGGCATCGTCTGCAACCAGAGTGAGAACGAACACACACATGCACACACACACGCACACACACATTAGATAAGATAAGATTAGATTAGATTAGATTAGATTAGAAATTTATTGATCCCACATCCGGGAAACTTGTGCATTACCACAGCTCAGATACAGAGAAGCAATGAGTAAGAAAATACATTTTTTTAATATAAAAATATCTAGAGACAGAAAAATAAATACACATTTACATGTTATATATAGTAAATACAAAAGTACCCATACAAGCATACACAGTATGCGTCATGCATTATGGTTGAGGTGGAGGTATTTATATAAATAAACACAGTATAATAAATATTTTGTGCAAGTTTTTATAGTGACTTCAGTGGTGGATTAAGCACAGTGGGGGGTAAGGTCCGAGTGAGTCTCAACATCATGATGCATGGAGGGTCTCACTGCTGTGGGTATGAAGTCAGAGTTTAGCAGTGATCAACCGTGTTGTTTTTTAATCTCCCAGCCTGTCCAGAGGGACATTTCGGTAAAAACTGCTCCTTCCCGTGTAAATGTAAAAACGGTGCCAGCTGTGATCCGGTGTCTGGGAGCTGCCGCTGCCCGCCTGGGGTCAGTGGGGACTTGTGCCAGGATGGTGAGTCATCTGTCTCTTTTGTCCCAGACAAAACACTATTTATTTGTTTTTTTGCTTGTTTTTTTTTTGTTGTTCTCCAACCACAACATCGCCGCTAATTGTTTTCAGGCTGTCCGAAGGGATTCTACGGGAAGCTGTGCAACAAGAAGTGTAACTGTGCCAATAACGGTCGCTGCCACCGGACCTACGGAGCCTGTCTGTGTGATCCAGGCCTGTACGGACGCTTCTGCCACCTGCGTAAGTACTGGTGTTTATCAGGGCCAAAGCCCCATAGTGTTTGTATGGTTTCTCCTTATTATTACTTTATTACTCTGTAGGAGAAGTCTGTGGCAGATCATAGAACTGTGAAATTTGGCTGATCTGATTGGGGACAATCTACTGATTAATGCCAAGTTTCATGTTGCCACCTCAAACTCTCTGGACATTTTTGGATGTAACTTATGAACCATGCATCCAATTTTTAAAAGCTCCATGGTATCCATGGAATCCTTGAAAGCAAGCTGAGACCCTATGATGTCTCAGATATATATTTTCTGCTATTTTTGATTTGAATAAAAACACTTTGCACAGGTTCAGTCACAAATTTGTCCAATCAAGATCAAACTTGCATCATCTTTAGACCAAGACTCATTAACACGTTATCGATTGTCTTCTGTATCTTCATGTATCAAAACACATGAACCCCATCGAGAGGGTTCAAGAAATCTGGTGACCTTTGACCTCTAGTGTGTACATTTTATTGGTAAAAAAATATGCTTTGGCTCATATCTCATGATGTGTTTGGGTTAGAAACAAAATTCCAATGCCTGGTCATACTGTGGGTTGTCACATGATGGTCCTTGCCCATATTTCATTATATCAAAATCAGCAACATATTCCATTGACCACATATTTTGGCTGATTGCCACCAAATTTGACACAGATGTTTAGAGCCTGATATATGTAATGATGTGATTTTGTCTGTCAAAGCTTTCAGTCGTCAGAGCCAATCAAATCTGATGGTGAAGCCTCCAAACAGGAAGTGGCCTTATATCTCAGCCAAACTATGGTGTATCGTGTATGAAACTTTTCTCTGGCCTAACTTAATTATGTTGCCATGGCAACGTCGGCCTTATTCACTGCTTGGCCCCTCATTGTTTTTTTTGTTTTAGTTTTGTTTGCGATCATAGTAAAAATGCAGGATGAATTTAATAATTGACAGAAAATATCATTTGTAATAAAAAAAATTGCAAACAAGGGAAAAACAGCTTCACCTCTCACTAGCACATTCCAAAAATGTCAAAACATGCAGGTTATTTTTCTAGTATTACGAGGATTCAGATGCAATGAAATGAGCTTCTAAATTTCTCATAAGTATGATATCATAGCTCTATCTGCACATTATTCTGGATCAGACTCCTGGTGGGAAATTGAATCTTCCTGCAGCTAATTTTTCTTTTCTTTTCTTTTTTTTTTTTTTTATTTTCTCCTTCAGCTTGTCCTAAGTGGACTTTCGGTCCCGGCTGCTCCGAGGAGTGTCAGTGCATCCAGCAGAACACTCTGGAGTGTCACCGTCGCCATGGCACCTGCATCTGCAAACCCGGTTACCAGGGCAACACCTGCAAGGAAGGTGAGCGTGTATCTTGCATCCGTTGTCTTCTGCTTTATCGTTAGTCTGCTACACTTGAACATCTTTGCACGAGTAGTGAGCGCTCCGTGTCCTGCTCCGTCTCCAGAATGCAACCCAGGCATGTATGGAGCCGGCTGCGAGAAGAAGTGCGCCTGCCGGCCGGGTGTGTCATGTGATCATGTGACTGGCGAGTGTCAACGGAGGTGCCCTCCCGGTCGTCACGGGGAGAACTGTGATCATGGTACGTGGCTCTGAGAAGGAAGTGCTATCTCATTCTTTAAGGATTCAGTTCTTTGTCCGTATATATTAAGACAAATCCCTCCTGTGTGTCCTGCATCAGACTGTCCAGAGGGGCGGTTTGGGACAGGCTGTGTCCAGCCGTGTAACTGCACTGGTGCTCCATGTGACAAGGTGACGGGACGATGCATGTGTCCACCAGGGACGTCAGGAAAGCGCTGTGAGAACTGTGAGTTCAAACTGATTTTTATGCAGCTGAGCACAAAATAAGCATGTCCTTTTTTGCTTGATTAAAACGTCCTCATTTATCAACCTTTTACAGTGTGTTCGGATGGGTTCTGGGGTTCCGGCTGCACTCAGATCTGCCCCGCTTGTGAGAATGGTGGCGTCTGTGATAAACACAACGGGTCCTGCAACTGTTCTCCAGGGTTCATGGGCGGACTCTGCCAGGACTGTGAGTATCAGCAGTTATGTTACGGGAATGTTTCTGCAGCATCACGCATTAAAGCGGTCCACTAGCTGAGAAGTGATTACTGAAATGGTGCATAAAGGCCGTTTGGACAAGAAATAGAGAAACAAGATCAAGAAGATGGAGAATAAATTATTCTCCACAGTCATTTCCAAAATTAATAAGTACTTGAAAAAATAAAAAAAACACTTTGGACATATTTTCGGTGGAAGAAAAAATAACCACTGACTCGAGAGAAAAAGAAGGGTAACTCGATGGCTGAGTCTCCAGAAACTGTCATGGGAACTTTCATGCGATCTAGTGGAGGTGGTTATGGTAGATTAGACTCTGGGCCTTTTATGAAGGCATAAAAACAGACCAAGCGCCAAAACGCAGCTGCATTAGCTAGTACAAGTCTATTTCACGCCCAGCTGTAGGTAGCAATGACAGCTGCTCTAAAGGTTGCGCTAGAGGAAGTGTTCCAGGCATGGTCTGCTGCTCGAAGGCAGGTTGATGCCACGTGTTAACACCGGCTGAGGGGCAGTGCTGTTTGCTAGTTAAAGCGGAGCTCTCAGTAGGATGTGCTCAGCAGACGGCTGACAGGCAGGTGCACGACCTGCCGTTCATTGTACTCCTAAGCAGAGACATGGTCAATAAACTGAAAACAATGTAACCAGAGGAGGGAGGTTAAGGAGGTTAAGCTGTTTATTTAAGGTGCAGCTGATGAAACAGAGCTCCAAAATGATTCCAGAAGCCAAAGGTTCCATTCTGTTTCCCTTCTGTCCTGTTTAAAACTAACATGTTTTAACATGTTTTTTATAATTCTTATATACTTCAATTTCAAAGTATGGGTGATGTGTGTGTGATCTTTTGCTTATTTTAGCATGAAGTGCCATGGATGAGGGGAGCCAGTGGTGTCACTCATCCTTGTGCTTGTGAGCATAAATATTCCATCAGCACCTTTCAGTCAGTCAGTCATCTTCTATAACCGCTCATTCCTCATTAAAGTCACATGGTCTGCTGGAGCCAATCCCAGCACATTACAGGCGAGATGCAGGGATACACCCTAGATGGTTGCCAGTCTATCATGGGGCACACACACCATTCACTTACACACTCACACCTACGGACAATTTAGAGTCTCCAATTAATCTCAGCATGTTTTTTGGACTGTGGGAGGCACAGGAAGAACATGCAAACTCCACACAGTCCCAGATCACTTGAACCTCTGACCTTCTTGCTGTGAGGCAACAGCACTAACCACTGTGTCACCCCAGCACCTTTCAATAAAAAAAAAATTGTAGATTACATAATCCAACTTAAATCTAAAAGTTTACTTAACATACAGACATGCTCCCAGAGTGCACCTTGTGCTAAGACTTTGTTTTTGCCCTTGCAGTTTTAAATATTTTTTTCCCCTCATGCAGCCTGCCCGAGTGGTCGTTTTGGTCAGGGATGCCAGATGAACTGTGTGTGTGAGAACAACGCCCGCTGTGACCCGGTGAGCGGACGGTGTTCCTGCTCTCCGGGCTGGAACGGACACAACTGCAGGAAAGGTGAAAAAAAAACGTTCATTATTACTATTATTACAGCTACTAAAGCTGAAGAGGTTCATGAAACTCTGATCTTACATTTGACAGCTAACATTCTTCATGTGCCTGAAAACCATATGTTCTTTCTTTGCAGCTTGTGATGCAGGACATTATGGAGCAGACTGTGCAGAAAGCTGTGACTGTAGGAACGGAGACGGCAGCTGTGACGCTGTGACGGGCCAGTGTAACTGTGAGGCCGGATACACAGGAACACACTGCCACCACAGTACGTCCATTATTTGTTGTGTTAACTCATTTAAGCCCAGATGTTTCTCAAATATTTCCTGCATATAATTATATCAGTTGATTCACTTTTTTTTGCATTTTGTAGTTTTTTCTTTTCAGAAAATAGCATTTTAATGACTATTGTTAGGGTTGAAAACCATAATAATCTAAATAAATTGACTTCTCTCTGCGTTTGCCATGTTCTCAGGAGAAAGGGGCATGAAGTTGATGACGTCATATGAGAGGAAGCACTTGCAAATGTTTTTTTTTTATTTATTTGCTTAAAAAAGTTTTCTACTATCATATCAGGAAAAAAAGCTGTATGAGTAACATTCCATTTTTTTCTGTTTTATGTATAAAATGACAGTCATAGATTTAAAGGCTCATGTGCTTCAATGGGTTAAAGCCTGTAAAGAAACATGATGTTAATTCACTTTCAATTTAGATGTGTAGAAAAGTGAGAATTCCTACATTCCTGTGTCTCAGAATATATTATTATTGACTATGAAAGAAGAAGCCAAATATCTTGCTCTGTCATCACCATTACCCACAGTGGACCACTAGATGGTGCCAAAGTAAAACAGGCCGATCCTGCACATAGTGGCTTTAATATCCTGTGAAATGTTTCACTTTTGTCTCTGTAAGTTATTTGTTGCCTTTTATAATTTGCTTTGATTGTTCAGCGCTCGTATACTTGCACATGGCTGTAAATTCCTGGCCTGTTAGACTAAGCTGTGTGTGTGTGTGTGTGTGATAATCCATTCCCCCAGAGTGCCCAGCAGGCATGTTTGGTCTCGGCTGTCGCCATCGGTGTCAGTGTGACAACAAGGCCTTGTGTGACCATGTGAGCGGGGCTTGTACCTGCCAGGCAGGATGGACCGGAACCTTCTGCGAAAAGCGTAAGACACGTGATCCGCTATCACAAAGTCATGTTAACGTGCAAAATATGCATATGCGCTAATAACAGTTTGGTCTTCATGCGTTCGTGTGTCAGCGTGTCCTCAGGGTTTCTACGGACCGGATTGTCAGGAAAAGTGTTTGTGCCTCAACGGTGGGAGCTGTAACCACGTCAGCGGGGTCTGTTCCTGTTCTTCTGGCTGGATCGGCCCTTTCTGCAACCTGAGTGAGTGACAGGTTCATCACAGCAGTGATAAGATAAGATAAACTTTATTGATCCCACACCGGGGAAATTAACAAATTACAGCAGCATCAAAGATACCAGTATGAAAATATAGATTAGAAAGGAATGGACGCTTCTGCCACCTGCAAGTACCAGTGTTTCTTGGGGCTCGGGTTAGTGTTTGTAAGGTTTCTTATTATTATTACACATCTTTCTTTGTATGGGAAGTCTATGACAACCTATAGAACCACATAGTAAAAAGATGTGAAATTTGGCACACTAATTGGGGACAATCCACTGATTAATGTCACCAAGTTTCATATTGCCACCTCATGCTCACAATTCACAATACCCAACTACTATAGGTGATGTTTTAGTGAATAAGACTTGAATTTAAGTTGAAGAAACCTGTAGGAACCCTGTATAAAAAAAATATAAATTACACCATTACCATTCAAAATTTTGGGGTCAACTTCACTTAGAAGTGTCCTTATTTTTTTTAAAGAAAAACACAGTTTTTTTCAATGAAAATAACTTTAAACTAATCAGAAATACACATTGCTAATGTGGTAAATGACTATTCTAGCTGCAAATGGCTGCTGCAATATCTACATAGGTGTATAGAGGCCCATTTCCAGCAACTATCACTCCAGTGTTCTAATGGTACAATGTGTTTGCTCATTGCATCAGAAGGTTAATGGATTATTAGAAAACCCTTGATGCTAACATGTTAGCACAGATGTGAACACTTTAGCTGCTTAGAAAAGCTAGAAAACTGACCTTCCTTTAATGAGCACAGTTTGAAGGAAAAAAATATTATTTCAGAGACAAATCATTATTTCTAACCCTGTAAATGTCTTGCCTATATTTTCTATTAATTTTGTGGTGGTAAATAAAAGTTTGACTTTTCATGGAAACCCCAAACTTTTCAACAGTAGTGTATATGATCTTAAAAAGGTCTTAAAAAGACTCATATTTAAGTTGAGGAAACCTGTAGAAACCCTCTATAAAATATTTATAAACTATATTGCACCAGAACATTTACAGAATACAGTATGTCAGATGATGTCAGACGTTGGGAAGAGATGAGATGATTAGACAGGCTTAACTTCACTATTTACAAATATTTCATATACATCAGAGCAAAAAATCAGCTGTTTGACGTGTGTGTGTGTATGTTATGTGCATGGTGCTGTGTCATGGTGGAGTTGAAGAGTTCGACAGCTTATGTAATAAATGACCTGTGGTAGATCTGCTTCTTGTACTGTACTTGCCGACATCACTATAAGAAACAAAGGAGAGGTCACAGGGGTCAGCTACAGCACCGACGACATCTTTGTGACGCTGACTCACAGCAGAACAGAACCACGCCCCGGTTTCAGATTCATTTGGGAAAATCTCGGCCAGTCGCACATGAGAAAGCACCGACCTGACGTTTTCCCCGTGTATCGCTTACCAAACTGCTGGAATTTCCATGTTTGATCAGCCGAGTTCATGGGGAGGTAACCATATTGTTTGTCCTGTCCCCTGGCAGCGTGCCCGACAGGTTTCTACGGAGAAGGATGTAACCAGACCTGCAGCTGCCGCAACGACGGCATCTGCCACCCGGCCAGCGGCCAGTGTGTGTGCACGCCGGGCTGGACCGGACCCAACTGCACAGAAGGTGAGCGAACGCGGCACATTCATTCAAACATTTATCCAGCAGGATAAACCCTCTTGAGAGGAATCCTCTCGTTTTCACAGGGGTCCTAAATGAGATAAAACACAATCAACAATCTACAGATATAGAACAATGAAAATAAGGAATAACAGGAACTGTAACAACAAAACACACACGTCACCAAAAATAAATAAAAGTACAATGTAATAACATGTAAAAAGTCAATGAGCACATCTTTAGGATTTTGGAAAATGTGCTTATTTAAAGTCCTGAAAGCATTTAACCAATTTAAGCCCAGATTTTTTTTTTCAGAGATTTCATGCATATATTTATATCTGTTGAGTGACTAATAATCATGTTATGTATCATTTTTTTCCATTTTGAACTCTTTTTTTGCAGAAAATAGAATTTTAATGGCTTTTATAGGTGCCACTTGCACAAATCTGCCCATAAATGAAATTCTATTTATCCCATGTACAAAATTATTTTTTGGAAGGTTATTCTAGAAACTTGACTGATTAAACAGATATATACATGTTAGGGTTATATACATATCATGGTTATATCATGATAATCCAAATAAAATGACACTTTCTTATCCATGTTCTCAGGAGGATTTAGAGATATAGATCACAGTATCATCAGCATATAGTTGAACTGGTGTATTAAAGCAAATTAGAGTAAGATCATTAATACACATTGAAAAAAGAAGTGTTGCACATAGAGGAAGTGATCTCCTACAGGACAGACAGGAAGCTAAGAGGTTCCCCCTGTGTTTTTTTTTTCCCAGAATGCCCTGCTGGTTTCTACGGGGCAGACTGCCGGCAACGCTGCTTGTGTCAGAACGGAGCCACCTGTGACAAAACCAGTGGAAAATGCACGTGTGCCAGCGGATGGACGGGCACGGCCTGCGAACTGGGTACGACTCAGAGTTTCCATATGGAACCACCAAAAAATCCACCGTAATTAACATCATTTAGGTGAAAATCACAGTCTATTACAATCCGTACTTTGTGCCATTATTTATTCTAACATTATATTCACTAACTGACTAATTGCTGAGATCTGGGATCATTTCCACGCTGCTAAATCCAAAAAACACACACAGGACGTTTCATGTTTCACTTTAGCAAGGTCAAAGTTGAGCCAGGATGTTGATCTGTAAATGTATGATTTTTATTTTATTTATTTATTTTTTACTTTTTCCTCTTTATTTGCCTGATATAAGTCAGTTTATTTAGCTTGACTGCATGTGTTTCTGACATCTGTCGTCTTATTAGCGATGATGCCATGTTTCCTCCTCCCAGCGGTTAATGTGATGAGTGCAAAACTGCAAAAAAAAAAAAAAATGAGACACAGCTCATATAAAAACCGCAATTTTCTCTTTAAAAAGTGCAGCGGCTGCATCTGTTTAGTCTCAACACAAGGCACCTTGTGCAGGATTTCTCCTACTTTTCCCTCCGATGCCTTTTCTCATTTACTCAGGAAGTTTTTCCATAACTAAACTGAACGTCTAAGAAATAAGAAAAGACAAATGTTTGATTTTCATCTCTATTAATAAACTGATGAATTATATCTATAGAGTTTTATCTTTACTTAACAGGTTTCTGTCCAAGTTGGATAATAATCCAGATTTATTGTATTACCAACTTTATAAATGACTGATTTCATTTTATTTCTTACTTTAGTAGATGGGCTGATATTCAGCGAACCGATCTGCCAACAGAGCGTCAGGCATGAGCCAACTCATACATGTAGAAATGGAAGATCATTATTACTGCATTTATAATCAAAAATGATTTTCTCGTCCAAAAAAATGCTGAGTTCAGCTTCTTGTTCAAAACCATGCTGTTAAATCATCAGGACATGTGATATTGCAAAGCCCCGGTGATTGATTGGTTCGTCTGGACAGAGACGCAGAAGAATAACAGCACCTGAACCCTGGAGTAAACATTTAACACAAGCGGGCCTGTGGTTGTTTTACTGCTCACAGGAAACACATCAGTCTGACTTTAATTTGCTGCCTTAGCTCATTTGTTTTTTGCCTGAAGTCTGGTTATTTGCTGGCAGCGTGTAGGCGTGCTCCTGCACCGCAGAAGAATCCACTCTGTGAAAGTCTCCGTCGACCCGGTGATGACATTCCAGCCCGTTCTCCCTCTGAGCTCCACATCACACACACATCACACACACTCTATCCTCCCACTGTGCCTGTTACAGCCTTTCCCTGTCCATCTATGCCAGCCCCCCCCTCTTCATCCTCAGGAAACCTCTAATCCTGTCACTGGAATGTCTTTACCCTCTCAACTCTGTGGCTTCTACCTTTGATTGCCAACCGCATGTCGGGTCCAACTCTAAATTTTTGAGGAAAAATAATTTTGCAGCGCTCAGCAGAAATGTGACAGTGAAGGTTCTCTCTGCCGCGTGTGTGTTCCCACATCATCAAAGTCTCTGTTTCCTCTTGTGTGTGTTGTGTGTGTATATTCAGAGTGTGTGGTGGGCCGGTTTGGGGCCGACTGCCAGCAGAGATGCCGGTGTGAGAACGGAGGCCAGTGTGACCGGCAGAGCGGACGGTGCATCTGCAGCGCCGGCTGGGTCAGTGAGCGCTGTGAGAAAGGTGAGACGATGTGTCTGAGCAGAATAAATGAAGCACAGAAGATGGAGCCTGGATCAACTTTGGCTTCTTAATTGTTTTCCACCGCACCATAACTTCGCTTTTGTTTTTGTATTTAATTTATTGATTATTCCCCTTTTAATCAGCTGTTTTCAATTATATGTTTAATTTGAATTAAGTTTTAATTTCAGATTTTTCTTATTTTTTTTTTTATTTTCCCCTTTTAATTAACTTTTGAACTCTTTCTTGATTTGTAATTTTAATCTTATTTCATTTTAAGTTTTCATTTCTGATTTTTCTTATTTTTGATTTAATGTTTTTTGATTTTCCCCTTTTAATCAACTGTTCTTGAATTATATCTTGCTTGTTTTTTATTTTAATTAAATTTTTAATTTTAATCTTATTTAATTTTAATTACACTTTAATTTCTGATTGTTTTTATTTTTAATTGAAATTTTTAATCAGCTGTTTTTAAATGATCTTTCTTTTTTTGTTTTTAATTTCAACTTGTTTGATTTTCAAATCTGTTTATATTTCAAGTTTTGATTTCTGAATATTCTTACTTTTAATTTAACATTTTTGATTTCCCCCCTGTTAATTGACTGTTTCTAAATTGTATCTTGATGCTTTTAATGTTTTCTGTAAAACACTTTGAATTAGCTTGTTGTTGAAATGTGCTCTATAAATAAACTTGCCTTCATGGGAAAACACGGTACCGTGGAAACATAACCGTTGGTTTCATTCCTGTTAATTCCAACCTCTGATTTGTTCTTTTCTCTCCTTCAGCCTGTGACCCGGGTCGGTACGGCGTCGGCTGTGAGGAGCGATGCCGGTGCGTTCAGGGGTTGTTGTGTCATCACGTGACTGGAAAGTGTCAGTGTTCCCCAGGCTGGAGAGGAAAGCTCTGTGATAAAGGTACGAGCCTCATTCACTGAGCCTGCTGTTCTATAGCGCCCCCTGCTGGACGGAGTTTGTCCTTTTTTATTCTAAAGAACAGTCAGGTGCTTGACTGAATGTTGAATTTATATTTAAAAGTTCATCTGAAGCTGATATGATGCTTCCATTATCTGAGGTAGTCAAATAAAGTAAATATATACACTTATGGTCTTTTTAGTTAAATTAGAAGCTTCATATTAAATTAAACTACACATTATATTTATATATATATATATATATATGTATTGTAGGAGAACTGTGGATCTTTAGGACAGACTTGAAAACTGTGAACTCCTCCTTTAACTGATCCTGTTACATTTAAACACCTGAATGTTTGGAAAACTTCTACATTTGGCCGGAAACTGTCTTGCATTTAAGATTATTCATCAACGTGTTTTATTCTTTACTTACTAAATTCTTTGTCTTCATTCTGTAGTTGTATTACTTGTATCTAATGTCTATATACAGCATCTATTGCATGTCTGTCATTTTTTGCCATTTCTTCCTTATCATGAACCTCAGGACAGCAGGAGTTTTACAAATGTGTTAATTTGGGTTATACGGATAAAGAAAAATATTTTATTGATGATTTTGTTACTTGTACATTCTTGCATGAAGATTGATGACAGAATATAGCCAGAAAAAAACGGAATAATAATAATATTAAGACATCATGACAAAACAAATAGCCTGTTCTGACATTCAGTCCAAAAAAAATCACGTCCGGTCCAGCTTTTTTTTTTCTTTCTAGGTGCTAAAAGAATTGATCTCTTTTTAATCATTTGGACTTCTTGACTTGCCACGAGGCAGGGGAAGCAGGGGGGGATGTAATATCCGTCTGAGTCGTGGAGCTAAACATCTGATATCGTTCTGCTTTTATTTCCTTCCAGCGTGTCTGCCAGGTTGGTTCGGGAATGGCTGCATGCAGCGCTGCAGCTGCGCTCAGGGAACGTCCTGCCACCACGTCACCGGAGAGTGTGGATGTCCTCCTGGATTCACCGGAAACGGCTGTGAACAGAGTGAGTCCGAGTTCAAGGATTCAAGGATTCAAGGATGTCGAAATTGAATTCCCTGGTCCCGGGGCGGCCCAATGTTCAGTAATAAAAAAAATGCATTAAAACAATAAAAATATGCAATTATAGACAGAGTATGTAGAGTCGGACCCCGTTAGAAGAAGCGTAACCAGGTCTCTGTCAGTGAAGAACATCTCGGATGCTACATGTGAACTTTCCTCTGTCAGTTTGTCTTCCAGGAACATTTGGTCACAACTGTAACCAGGTGTGTCAGTGCTCAGAGACAAACCAGCTCTGCCACCCAGTGACCGGATCCTGTTACTGCGCTCCAGGCTTCCAGGGACCCAAGTGTTCCCAAAGTACGTGGATTTATATTTTGAATATAGACTTTTATTTATCCTTTATTATTTAGCCAGGTCAAAGGCTAACGCAGCAACAGCAAACGCAAAAGTTAGGATCAAATGATATCATTCAGAGTCATAAAGAAAATACATATGATATACATCAAACTCACAAAAATCAGTGTCTTATGTTTTAACAGGTAGTAATAATACACTTTAAACACAAGGGTTACAAAATTACAAGAATTTAGGGAATTAACGAGAATATAAGGCAAGTTTATTTGTATAGAACATTTCAACAACAAGGTAATTCAATGTGCTTTATTTAAAACATTAAAAGCATCAACAAACAATTTAAAAACGATTTATTAAAAAGGGGAAACATTTTAAATTCATTAAAATATATAAGATTAAAAAGGAAGAAATTGAAATTAAAAACCAAAAAATGTTGACTGAAAGGGGAAATATCAAAAATTTAATTAAAAACAAAAACAAAAAGTTACCAGTGCAGAATAATAATTAATAGGAATATATAGTAATAAATGTGAATAAATCCAAAATTGAAGGTTGATCATTAACATGGAACTTGCTGGGAAATATATATTGTGGTGAAAACAACTAGATTTAAAGGGATGTTTGAGATTCCAATCGTCATAGCGATAAGTTCTTCTTCCTTTTTTTGTCGATAGTTTCCAGAGCTGCTCCGCTACTGCTACAGCTAATGGTATTTTTTGGTTTCCTTCATCAAACTCAAATACACAATCCAGCAACGCCCAACTTTCTTTAACCTGTAAATCTAACAAAATGTACTCATACAGTGGTTAGCTAGCTGATGAAGTTAGGTGCTAAATGTTGAATATTTCCCAAAATCCACAGCTTAACTTCCTATGGAAAGAGAATTTACTGGAAATTTCTCTTTGCAACCCTAAAAAACTCTTTCAGAGTCATTTAAAAGCACTAATGTTGAGTGTTTGATTTAAATGTGTGCAGCCTGTGCCGAGGGTCGCTACGGTCCGAACTGTGAGCGGGAATGTCGGTGTGAAAACGGCGGGAAGTGCATCTCCTCCACCGGAGCCTGTGAATGTCCTGCAGGATTTATAGGAGCTCGCTGCAACATCAGTGAGTTTCATCCGTTTCTGTAATGGTGACGGTTATTTAATATGAGTGATAAATTAACGAGCGTCTGGTCTGTGTCTCCATGGCGACAGCGTGTCTTGCCGGCCGCTACGGGGTCAACTGCGCTCAGGTGGCGCTCTGTGGAGACGGAGCCCGGAACGACCCGGTAACCGGACGGTGTGTGTGCATCCCTGGATGGAGAGGAGAGGACTGTGCCCTGGGTGAGAGTACACTGCTGTGTGATAAGATAATATAAAAGATAAGATAAGTACACATTTAATACCTGGAAATATTCCCTAAAAATACATTTATAGACTTTTTATTATTCTGTTTGCTGCATTACATAATATCCCCAAAGCCCTAACTACTACAGTTAAAGTTTTAGTGAAAAAGGCCAATAAATAGGTATTAAATTTTATATAAATGATCTTAAAAAGATAAGATAATGTGATGATGTCATGTGACAGGAAATATATAGTTTGTTTTGCTTAAAACTTTTTGTCTAATTTCTCTACTAAAGTAACACTCATAGACTTAAAGGCTCAGTCATCTTGTCTTATTCTTTTTTGGTCCTATTCTGATATAAAAGCTCTTTCCAAAATGTGAGAATCTAACAGAAATTTTGCAATAAAGCAAGTTTTTTCTTTAGTTTAATTTGAGTGTGTGTGTGTGTGTGTGTGTGTGTGTGTGTATGTGTGTGTGTGTGTGTGGCCTCAGGCTGTCCTCCAGGCTGGTTTGGGGAGGACTGTGCCCACCGCTGTACCTGCAGTAATGGAGGAGTGTGTGACTCAACAAGCGGCAACTGTACCTGTGGTCTGGGCTGGACTGGACAACACTGTGACACAGGTGATACTATATTATTATCATTATGACTATTTGTTTTACGTCTGCCCCTCATCTCTTTGAAACACTGAAGCGTGTGAACTTTGACATGTGTTAAGTCGTGAGTTTAATTTTCCTTTTTTTTTTTTTCATGGTCTTGTCTTGTCAGAATGTCCTGCGGGCAGATTTGGTGCAAACTGCCAGCTGAAATGTAAATGTCAAAATAACGGCACTTGTGACAGAGTGACGGGGACGTGTCAGTGCGGGCCAGGCTACTACGGACATGTGTGTGAACACGGTGAGAAAACACACACACACAGATATAATAGAGGATAAGTCTTGTGATATTTTACTGATTGTTCAAATCCCATTAACCTGTGAAATCCAAGAAAAACCCTGATACAGGGGCAGCGTTGATTTTTATTCATGTATCACATGAGAAAACCTCAGCTCCAACACTAAATAAAGCATCAATATATATCATTGATATCCACATCATCAATACAATCAGAAAATAGTGTAATATATTATTGGAAGCAGGGCTTCAACTAACCATTTTAATATTTGATTTAGATTTGAGCTGTTTGTGTGACTATTTAATTGAGTCCCTTTAATCTCATTTTTAAACATCTTACAGAATCTTACTATTCTTCATGGTCTGTAATGAGTGATTTCTATGATTTTATGGACAAATAACTGATCTTTAAACTCTTATTTTAACATTGAACTTTTCATTGCAGATAATTTAGCTTTTTTAAAATTCTTCTCCCTCATTTGGATCAGTTTGGTCTTGTTTCAAGTTTTAAATACAATACTTTTATTTATAGTAAAGCACAATGTTATAATTTTGCAATATTCAGCTATATTTGCTCTGTAACAGCAATTTAATCGCTCATTGCATCAGAAGGCTAATAGATGATTAGAAAACCCTTGTGCTATCATGTTAGCACAGCTGAAACAGTTTAGCTGGTTAGAGAAGTTGGAAAACTGACAAAGTCAGCTTTATTGTCAATTCTTCACATGTGCTAGAGACATACAAGGAATCAAAAGTATGTTTCTTACCATCCCATGCATAGGACAAGACATTAAACATTTGACATTAAAGTGCAATGTTGCACTTTAATGTCAATATACAGGACAGTGTGAGGGCTGTAGGTATGTGTGTTCTTTCTTGTCCTGAGTGTAAAGCAAAGAAAAGTTTGAAGGAAAAAAATATTTCAAGTACAAATCATTATTTCTAACCTTGCCAATGTCTAGACTATATTTTCTATTCATTTTACAACTCATGGTGGTCAATAAGAGTGTGACTTTTCATGGAAAACACTAAATTGTCTGGGTGACCCCAGACTTTTGAACGGTAGTGTACTTGAATCTGAAAAACAGGAATCTGACCAGACATTTAAAACCACTCAGATAAAGAAGAAGCATTTAGCTTCAATCTGTGCCTGTGTGGAAAAAATCCCCATGAAAAGCAGCGAAGAACAACAATAAATCTGCAGCATCCAGGTTTCTTTGAGTATTCACTTCTGGGTTTTTATACAAATTGAGTGAGAACATTTCAAAGAGGGTACATGTCGACATTTAATCTGGTGGCGTGGACTCGTCCTCAGCTTGTCCTCCTGGCCTCCACGGCTCGCTGTGCCGGCTGCAGTGCGACTGTCTGAAAGGATCCTCCTGTCACCCGGTGTCCGGCCAGTGTATCTGTCCTCCGGGACGTCACGGAGCTCGCTGCCACAGAGGTCAGTCACATTACAGCAGGTCGCGGACAATAGAACGGGACTAAAGCCATTTGTCTGGTCTAATTAATCCTCCTTTTGTGAAACGTTCTTCCCTCAGTGTGTGAGCAGGGCACCTACGGCCAGGGATGCGTGAAGGTGTGCGACTGTGAAGACGACGCTCCGTGTGATCCTGTGACAGGACGATGCCTCTGCTCCTCAGGGAAGACCGGACCCAGATGTGATATTGGTAATTTACGATCCTTTCTCTCACAGCGAGATGCATATCGTCATCAAAGTCTCAACCAAAACAAGTCACAACGGAACAAACAGGAAATTAAGCTGTAAAACGGTTCTGTTATCAATAAGAGTTGAAAAAGACTTGAGTACAAAGTGTTTTTCATCAGTTAAATGATTGACCGAGTGCTTTATTTTGAAAAATGGAGATTGATCTTTTATTTTTTTTTACACAATGATTGGTTAAGATGAAAGGTTTGTTTATACTAAATAATATCTTGTGGTTTTAATATTAGGTATAAAAACTATCAATTATGGTGATTCATAAGTCACATGATGGATCAAAGGACTGCGTAATTAAACCATTATTGTCAAAAGGGATAAATAATAAATGCAATTAGCCAAAAACATTGGATGAATAAAGCTGGAGTGATACATCTCCATTTTATTAATTCATCCACCTGCATGTAATTTAATTAAGCTGCAATATTTTGTGTGTGTTTGCTTTTTTTGTGTGTGTCAGACTGCAAAGTGAATCGATTCGGGCCAGACTGCATGGAGAGCTGCGAGTGTGAGAACGGGGCCCAGTGCGACCGCCGTAACGGACGCTGCAGCTGCCCGCACAGCTGGATCGGACTCTACTGTCAGGAAGGTACAGTAACGACCGACACACACACACACACACATCCCTGCTGTCCAAACCGTTCTCTCACTCCATCGCTGCACCCGCTCTTAACTGCAGGTGATAAACCTGGCGGATTGATGAGTTAGAACTGAAGTGACATTTTAGCTGAGCGGGTGAAATCAGGGGAAATAAGGAGCTGCAGCTTTCAGTAACGCTCAGTGTCTGCGTGCAGAGGTGCAGAAGCTGCACTTTCTCTTCGGTGTGTGGCCTTTGTTCTGATTGAATATGAACACATTGTGCATTTGTTGAGCCGGACTCTTTTGCATCTCCTCAGGTGAACCTCCACGCCTCACCTCAGGGAGCAGCAGAGGCGGCTCGCAGCACATCAACTCATTATAGCACTGACATCTAGCTGGAAACTAACAAACCGGGACGGAGCAGCTGTTTATTTTTTACTGCAGGCAGCTGGAAGATCTTCACGGGGGAGAAGAAAAAAAAAAAAAAAGACTGATGAGAACTGCGATTCCACATAAAGAGACCTGAGCTAAGCTTTTGTTTTTTTTTTCTTCTTTTCTTTGTGCCAAAAAGTTCTTTGAACTGACCCGTCACTGGTACTTTGAGATTTCCCTTTTTTCAAAAGTGGAACAGCGAACACATGTAGTCTTCAGGATGAGAAGCTCCTCAAAAACTCTGTCAGTGTCAGGAGATCATGGTTGTGTTTTTACAGCGGTCTGTATTTTTGTGTTTAATATTTTATTGTTGAAAATGCCTTTTTGCAGGTACTGTATATAAAATAATCTCTAATTTTGTAAGGAAATGGGTGGTATTGCCGGATATGATGCAACCTCTTTTTGTATTTCATTACTTCCCAGTACAATAATTTGTTCTACCATCTATGCAATATGAAGTATTACCTTAAATTCAATGGTTCTTTTCTGTATGCAACAGAGGCTATAATAATCTTCATATTTTGTGTAGTATAACATCGCAGTAAATCACATTCTGCATTGAGACAGCTGAACATTACACTTCATTATGACCCACTAAAGATTACATATCTATCCTCCATGTGCACCTTTTACAACGTTGACCATCTAAATATTTTCTTTTGCATTGATTGTATATAAATTGCTTCATATTTATATTTCAGACAGTTGAATATACTGGTCACAGATGAAAATGCAGCTCTGGACAAATCTCCAGAAAACAACCCAGAATGAGTTCTCTTTTTTTTTTTTTTTTTTTACACTTGAATGCCAATAAAAACACACACACATAGGAGAGTTTGTGTTTATCATTCTTAATTTTATCTTATTTCATTTTCATTGTAGATCGAAGCTGTACATCCTGTCTAAATTTCATATTCAAGCACAGTGCAGATAGCAACGCCTGCAAAAAAAGAAAATAAAAAAAAGAAAAAGAGAAAAGGCAGAGGTGATCACAACCGGAAATATATACAAAGGTCAAACTATTTACAGGAGATCTCTACGTCTCACTATGTCGTCTTCAGAGTGAATTCAGTCCACCGTTGCATTCACTACAGAACTTCCTCACACACACACACAACACAACAGAAAAATTGCTTCTTTTGTCAGTCTTAATGTTGATACAATACTGAGGAGGAAAAATGCAGCATGATGGAACAAAAACAGCACTTTTATTTCTCTTAACTGCATTAAAGGCTAAAACATAAAAAATATATTCTCTGTAGAACCTTCTCTAAAATAAGCTCTATCCATCCGCAGGTCTGGTTTCATGTCTGAACTAGTTATTAATATGTTAGAACAGCAATATGTTGAAACTAGGACCTCTTAAAGCATGATTCTCCTACACACAGGCGAGGGCACCACAGATAATAACACTTCAAGCCTTAAAAAACATGAATTATTTCATCGTTGTGCACGAACCTTAACACACAAGATCTTTGTCGCTTTGAAACGAAATCGTAGAAACCAAACTTGCAGCGATATCATTTAAGTCTCAAACTCCATCTCTGCTCCCTGCTGATGAAACATTAAGACACACGAACTTCACAGACTAATGAAATAAAATGTTCTTGGCTCATCTTAGTATTTTTTTTTTCTTCTCCTGAAAAAAAACGACATTGGCTTGCGCCAGTTTTTTTTATTCACTCGGAAGTACAAAACACAGCAAAAGCAAATGAATACAGGGATCAGATAATCAGACAACAGGCTAAAGCAAAGGGATCAGTGTCCCCGGTCTCCACACGTGAGACACGCGCACATGTTAAACAGCATTAAATCACTTCGCTGCTGTTGAAATGTAAAACTCACACCCACGAATCCCACATCTGACTCTCCGCTGATCTCCTCCACTTTCAACACTTCAACATATCTCATTCACGTCATCATTCACACCAGCATGACATGTTTTTTTCAGCAATCTGTTTTTGCTTTTTTTTTTCCTCTTTTTTCTCCTTTCTGCTAAGAATCAAAAGTTTATCAGCTGTTAGTAAAGACTTGTATCTACATGTTAGTAAGCTTTGTCTGTAGGCTGGATGAAACGGGTCCATGCTTTTGAGGATGTGTCACATGCTATCCACTTGTGCTTTAACAGTACACAGTAAGAGAGCACCCAGAGGAGAAAGGATGATACAGGGTGGCTTCATTTTTTTTTTCATTTTTTTTTGCAATAATACTTCTGACGCCTCAGGTCGTCTGCTGCCTGACGCGAACCTTACCGCTCCTAAAGCATTTAAGCTGAACTATGCATTCTGTATATGAAGGACGTTACTTGTTAACTAGTATAACAGCATGGTCAAGTAAAGATATATATGGAGTGGAGTCCATACTATAGGTAGATAACAAAGCTGGACAGCACATGCGTCAAGATGATTTCTAGTCTTGCAAGAAGTGCGAGTGAAACGCTCGGGTGTGTTTGTGGAGGAGAAATAATGAAGAAGAAGATCTTTGGCTCAAGCCACGCTAAAATGTCACTGGTCCTTCCCAGTGTCCACACATGAAAGAACAAGACAAGACGAGTAAGTACGACCTCCTGACCGATGTGCATGCCGACACGCCGCCGAAAAACCACCTGCTCCGTTCCCTGAGCTGCTGCCGCCAACTGATTAACTACAAGTACGACTCTTTTCTCATGATTATTAGGGAGCAACAAACGCCGCTGCCACCAGTCAGTGTTCCCGTATATATACGGACATGATGCCGAAGCCCACAACTGTAAATAAGGCAAAAAACACTTGAACAAAAACTTTGATCAAGGAGAAATTTCCATGAGATGCTGAGCCAGTACTGATATGACCACTTCCTGTACAGTAAAAGAGAGAGAAGAGGAGAACACAGGCTGGGTAACACAGTGAAGTAGGGCACGACGTTAGAACGCAGCCTTCACTTCCTACAATTAGAGATGAATAAATAGCCGATCTCTGCAGCGGCAGACGAGTCGCCCTGACACATCGCTCCCCCCCCCACCCCCCGACTCGTCATCGCGGACGGTTCACTGGTCAGGGAGGAGACGGGAGCCTCGGTCCTCTCGCTGCTGCCCAATGCGGCGTTTCAGTGACGCGCTTCGACAGCAGGAGTGTTGGAGCGACAAGCTGGACACAAGAGGGAGGACGTTAGGATGAAGAGAAGGGAATTATCAGGAGGCGACGCGTTTCTATAGTGCAATGGCTGTGAGATATGACTGTAATACCCCTCCCTTTCCTTAAAAACTACCCTATACCTATACCGACGAATACTAAAGTGCTGATTGTTAAAGCCCGCGAGGAGGCCCGTACACTGATTAATGTAGACAACACAGACGTCGCTTCGTTTTTTTTTTTTCTTTTCAGAGAAAACTCGACAGACTCGTACAGTACACGACGGGCGTTTTTGTAAACACGACGTCCAAGAAACAAATGCATGGAAATGTGCAACAGAGTAGTTCTTGTATATTCATACAGTACGAATGTAATCTTCGTTTTAGTTGCATTCGATTTTAGAAAAAAAAGCAAACAAAATAAAGGGAAAATAAAGAGAAATCTGGCTGCTAAGCAAGCGTGTGCTTATTTTTTTTTCTTTTAAAAAGGTATATTCTCTACGGTTTAAGTACGTTCAGCTGATTTTGAATGTATAATTGATTTAGGTATGAGCGCATAATCCCTAACCTCTCTTCCTCTATTGTCTTTGTTTGTCAATCCCTTCCTTTTTCGTGTGGAGGTGACTGTATTTTTCCCTCCTTCTTATCTTATCCCTGTAACTCTAAATGAGGCGCCCTGGGTGGCCTTGGTGTGGCCAGACTCATGCGCCAGGGTCTCACTCAGTAAAAGCTCAAGCAAACAAGAGGATCAGGCAAAGGTGGGGCGCTGCGGCTGCAGCCCTGTGCAGGCCTGCCGGGGGCGTTAGGAGCGGTAATCCTTTTTACTGTACGGCTTGTTCCCCAGGATGCTGTCCACCTCGTGTGTGATGGACGACGACAGCTTCGGAAGAACCTGAAAGAGGAAACTCACAAACAGTGATCACGGCTTCCTTATGTCTTTTGGTCATCAAAAATCATGAAAAATCATCAGAATTCTATTGCTGTTGCACATCATGGCCTCTAGGGATCACTGGAGGGTGACTGACTTTTAGTTCCAGTCTGCAAGTTTGCAATCAATCACACTCAGGGGAAAACTATTGAATATATTGTTTGCCAGTCAGCTGATTGGTCATTGATTTATTACTGATTACAGATGTATTTATAGTGATGGTAAATGAAACAGAGGTAGATATAGAATATATCTAAGTCCTTCATTCAAAATTGATCTCAAGTCAAAGTATTATCAGCAAAATGCGCTGAAATTAGTAGTAATAGTACTCTCCACTGTCAGTGTTAGAATATTGTTGGATTATTTTGCGGTCATCAGATGGTAATAGTTTTAGAATACTTTTATCTACTGTTTAATGCAGGGGTGTCAAACATGTGGCCCAAGGGCCAGAACCAGCCCGCCAAAGGGCCAATCCAGCCACTGGATGACTGTGCAGACTATGCAGACCAGTTTCACTACATTTCTTTACCAATTACATTGTATTCATAGCAGCTTTCAGTGCTCAAGGAAAATATTATATAAATTAAATTATTTTTGATATTACCCTTATTTTCTGAAGCCGTCCCAGACTGTTTATCACTTGTTTGGTAAATGGATGGTTCATAGGAAAGTCTTTAGATTCTAGTTTTAGAATCTAAAGACTTTGAGGTATAATTTTTCATACGAGAGGTAATTATGGATCAGTTTTACTGGTCTGGTGCACATTAAATCAAATTGGTCTGTATATGGCCCATGAACTAAAAGAGTTGACACCTCTGGTTTAATCTTTAGCTTCTCCACATCACATTTACATACAGTTTGTATATGTAAATGAAAAGCAAAAAAAAACTAAACAAAACAGTAGTAAAGTAAAATGTAAGTACCTCAAAACTGTACTAAAGAAAGATCACAAGAAATTTGCAAATTGATATTTTCTTTGCCCCTTATATTGAGCTTGTAAATGTCAAAGGGAAGTCTGGAGACTTCCAGGATCCTTTATAAGCATCCAGAAAATGATTTAATTCAAAAGAAACTATTCCTCTATAGAAACTTTGTACTCTCTTCTCAGATATGGATGGGGAAAAAAAAAGTCCTGGTTCAAGGAAAACTGCAAAAGCCCTCGGGAAATGTGAGCATAGCATTTCAAAAGCGGAAATATCAAATGTTCTAAGGGTGACATATAGTGTGCACTCATGTATAGTAATGTGTGTACACACACACACACACACACACACACACACACACACACACACAGACACATACATACACAAAGCATGTAAACAGAGGAGAGTGCTAGTCTTTACAGCCCAGACAGAATGTGAGGACGTACACTCCCATCGGTCTAAAAAAAAAAAACCATTAAAAGAATGCGTCTTATCAGGAGAAGAAGAATTGGCCGTAAGCTTGTCTCCAATCCCCCTGGCAACTGATACTCCGCTGACCTTATTAACTCGGTACAGTAAAGCACCCAGGCGTGCAGTGGCAAATTGCCCGAGAGGCCAAGCTGTACCCAGAAGAGGAGGCTGCTGTTATGGACTGTAAGGCACGAATATGGGGCCTGATGAAACGGGTCAGGTCACATTCTTCACAAATTAAACCACTGATTTCCTTTGCAGAACAAACACACACACAAAAAAACACACACACACACACAGATGTGTTGTGTCCTCACCTGTATCGCTCCAATATTCTCCATGAGCTGGTCAGTGTTGGACGCCCCTAAAAGGACAGAGCTCACCCCCTCATTCCGTAGGCACCACGCTGTAGGAGACCAGTAAACAATAATGACACCCCTCCTAATGCCATTTATTACACACACACACACACACACACACACCTCTAACACTGCCACACAATCTCTTCAACAACATGTCACAAACACACATCAGTTAGTTTCTTTTTTTTTTTAAATGACTGCAACTAAAAACTCCAGATGAGCCACGAAAGCTACTAAATATGATGCAATTAATGCTGCCAAATAACCATGAAACTACAGAAAGAAGGGATCCACTGTTGCATCAGTTCCCACAACCACAAAATAAAATCAATCTTACTGTCTATAAAAGGAAAAATATATAATCACTGTAAATCAGTCCCCTTTTTTGCAGATTTCAATGCTTATTAAGAATTTTTTAAACCTGCAGATACCCTATAAATCTGCACATATTAGAATAAGAACAGAAATATACTCGAAGTGTCTCTACATTCTGTAGTATTTTTTATTTTATTATTATAATTACTTTCACCCTCAGAAATTAAGTGGAGTGGAACAAAATGAGTAAATGTACATGTACTGTGCTGTTTAGGAATAAGATGCAGGATCTCTTTGAACTGACTGACACAAAAAACCCATCTCTGTTTTGGTGGGGTATTATAATTGTGAGTGGTATTATGCAATACAACTGCATGGTTTTGCAATTGAGGAAAATGCACCTATAAGAAGATTAGAGCTTAAAGGGATAGAGAATTTGGCTGTAAAAAAAAAAAAAAAAATAGTGGGATTATGATTCTACATAAATCTTCCTCCAACAGGAGAATATGGCCAGAAATGGGACCAGCAACACTGGACTAAGAGTAGACCTTCCCTCGGGCCAGGGAGATACCCACTTCTATTAGCTCTGTGCTCCAACTCACGACCACAATCTAATTCCTGGATTTACCACCTGCTCCGGGAGCACCGCGGCATGGAAATCAAGCCACAGGCAGGAGGGAGTACACCGTGTCATTTTTATATAGTCTGCAGTGCCACGGTGATGTAGATGACTGCACGGTGGGGATAAATCACCTGTGCCGCCTTCAGGAGCGCCGGAAGGATTTATGGTAATAGGGAGAGATGAGGGTGTCCAGTAATGGGCTGTGAAAACTAATCTATGACACGGCGTAACGGCGAGGGTGAGAAATCTGAGCGGAGATAGGCAGGCGGACTCCCAGATTTACTCGCCGTGTCCTTCATGTCTGACGCTTTAACGGCCCTCATGGGAGATTGCGTGTTTGGGAGGCTTGCGCGTTCTCGCTTTCCTGTGAATCGATACGGGTCACCCGCTGGATTTACGTCTGGGATGCCGTTTTAATGCTGACGTTGGCGACTGTTAAACACATGTGGACACCAGGAGGAGAACCGCAGGGCTGCGTTACATAGTCTTTGAACATGTTTGCATTCCATACGTTGATATTTACAACATTTACAGCTTTCGTGAATTTTTACAGCCTGGTCATGAAATCGGAGCGCTACGGCTTAATGATCTCGCCTTCCTGGCATCTCGGATTAAAATCTAAGTGAAGAGTTCAAATGCTTTTCTGGAAAACTTTTATATTTGTATTAACCCATTCAAGCCTAGATTTTTTTTTAGGTTACATGCATATAATTATGCATGAACAATCATGTTCTGTATCTATTTTGTTCCCACTTTGTAGTCTTTTCTTTGCATTTTTTTTTTTTTTATTTTAATTGCTATTATAGTTGTCATTTGCACAAATATTGAACAAAAACCTCTTTATCCCATGTACAAAATTATTTTTGGCGATTATTCTAGAGACTTGAATTATTAAATAGATATATACATGTCAGGGTTGAAAAGTCATGATAGTATAATAGTATAAATAAAATTACCTCTTTTTGGGAGGGTTTGTTCATGTTTTCTGAGGGAAGTGGCAGGAAGTTTATGACGTCATATGACAGGAAAAACTTAATTTTCTTTGCTTAAAACCTTATGTCTAAGTTGTTTAATATGTCACTAGCACAGACAAAAAAGCTGGATGAGTAACATTTTGATTTTTTATCTTAAGTATAAAATGACAGTCATCAACATACGGGCTTAAAGGCTCACAGATGCTTAAATGGGTTAAGCATCTGTTGTCCCATGTCTGTTTTTTTGCCAATATTTTTTTTAGATTTTTGTCTGTGTTGTTTTCACAACATAAAGATTGTAACTTTATTAAACAAACATGTCAACCCTACCCTCTCCCACGTCTGTTTTTAATATGCTCTGTTTTATAGCTTTTTGATGTTGTGCCATCTTGGCTGTGTCTCTCTTGGAAAAAGAGATTCTTTTCTCTAGGGACTAAAGGTTAAATAAAAACTGCTGCTTTAATGTATTCGGGGAGCTGTGCCAGTGCCTTCCATAGGAGATACTGGATATGCTATTCATGTTGTTGATATTCCTACTGGTCCCTGGCAGAAAGAAAAAAAATGTAAATGAGTTTATATATACAACTCTGGAAAAAGAGAAGAGACCACTGCAAAATTATCAGTTTTTCTGATTTTACTACTTATAGGTATGTGTTTGGGCAAAAGGAACATTTTTGTTTGAGTCTATAAACTACTGACAGCATTTCCCCCAAATTCCAAATAACAATATTAACATTTAGAGGATTTATTTGCTGAAAATGACAAATGGTCAAAACATACTGTTTTCAGAACTCAAACAAAGCAAAGAAACAAGATTAAATATTCATTTTAAAACAACATAATACTAATATTTACACTTAAGAAGAGTTCAGAAATCAATATTTGGCGCAATAACCCTTATTTTTAATCACAGCTTTCATGCTCTCCACAGCGTTTCTCATTGTTCTTGGGTGACTTTATCCCACTCCTGGTACCTCTTTAAGCAGAATGAGGTGTTCATGTGTTGGAATTCAACAGATGCTGGAATGGAATGGCTGGAATACATGTAGAGATGCTCATTAAAAAAAAAACAATGCAGTGGTCTCTTTTTCCAGAGCTGTAGGTATTTACTGTACCTTCCATTTTCCTGCTTCCTATTTTCCTGTATATTCTCTTTTTAGAAACCACGGTAGTAGTTAGAACACAGATGCACATGAGACAACACAACACACCAAAACAGTCAAACCGGACGTCTGCGAGCGCGCCGCTGACCCCGGCCCGTCGTGAGGCAGAGGGACGGACAGACAGACAGAAAGAGAGAGAGCAGCAGAATGTATCTGCGTACCGATGGCGAGTTGGGGCAGAGTGCAGCCCAGCCGCTCCGCGATCGCCTGCAGCTCTTTCAACTTCGCCTGCTGACGCCGGCCCTCCTCGCTCAAGATCTTGTCCTTCAACCACTGGTAACCCTGTCGAAAACACAGCACACCTGCTCAAAAACACAGCCCTGCTCACACCCGCTGCGCCGCAGCTCCCGTGTCACCAGGGCCTGTTTTTAAACACGTGACTCTGTCTCCTGCTGTCTACACTTCTACAGCCAGGTGAATAGCTCAAGCTACGCTGTGTGTGTTCATTATGACAATTACAGTTACAATCGTTAAAAAAATAAAGATTCTATACTGAAACAATAGTCTATAAACTCACAACTGTCATCTTTATAATGTATGAAAGAATAAATTGTATCCATATAATAATATTAGTAACAAATAGATGAATCACTCAGTAACAAAATACCACAAACACCACAAACAATACTGCACAAAACATCAAAGTAGCACATTCCACACACGTCATCAGAAAGGTACTGCACAACACCGACATGGAGAGCTGCTTTCATGAACCAAGAAGAGGAGGTCAACCAACAGTCACTGACACACGCCACAGACACACAACATGCCACTCCATCACAGGAAGGACAGATCATTGCATCAAATAACGTGTTGGTTGCTGTGAAATGCAGGAGGTGGAGATCAATGTCTGGATGAGGGGAAAAAAAAAAATCTTGTTTTCACTAACAAACAGGATTTGACATGAAGGGTGATGTGTGGTCTGTTTGTTGTGGAACTCTTCCTGAGCTCATCTGTCGCTTTAAAGTGAAATATTCCTCTGGGATTATGAATACTCACTGAATCAAATCGTGGGAAATGCTTCTCCTCCTCATTAATGTTGAGATAATATGACTGTTTTGTTCCCTCATGCTTAGCATCAGAAAATAAAACAGCTTAGAATTATTCTGAATTGCATAAGAGTTGCTGGAATAACACATTAAATCACTTGATTACTGAATTCAATCTGGTTCCAGTTTTTATAAAAAAATAGAAAATCATCATAAATTTGTATACAAGTATTTAAATACATACATGCTGTACTGTTATTGTTCTGTGTGAATGCATTTTCTGTTCATGTGGGTGCTGTATGTGTGCGCACACAATGAATTAAAGCTGACACCAGCTGGCAAACAGTGTCGGGCAGCGCTGCTTGTGACGAGGTGCACAGTGCATGGCGTCGGCATGGCACTGAAAGCACACAGATATACATGAGTTAAAGAATCTTAAAGACACAAAACACACGATAAACAAACAAACTGTGATAACCAGCGACCAGCAGGGAAAAAAACATACACAACACTGACACCGGCACGGATGGTCAGAGCGGGAGTAAAGAACGGAAAACAGCAAGCACGGTTGGTCTACCTTCAGAGAGGCCCGGGAGTAGGGAGGCACCCTGCCGTCGTATTTCCCTGAGATGATGCCGCAGGCCAGTGGCGACCACGTCATGGCCCCCACACCTGACAACAAAGACATGTGATCACAATCATCTCTGACAGATGGACGGCTCACTGCCTGCAAATATTTCTCATTTTCTATTTCTCAGAAAATTCGTCCCTTTAAACCGGACCGAGCAGTGAACCGATGAGACATTCTGCAATTTCAGAAGGGACCCTGGTCTCTGCCAATGGATGAGCTCATGTAGTTTGAGATGCAGACTGACACAGATTATTTCCACAAAGTGTGCTGGTCAGATCACCTCGCATTCACTGCCATTCGAATCAGCTAATCAGGAGTTTTATTAATATTAATGAGCAGTGTTGGGCATGTTACTTTGAAAAAGTAATTAGTTATAGTTTCTAGTTACTTCTCTCAAAAAGAAAAACAATTAAAAAAGTAACTAGTTACTGGGAAAAGTAACTATTGTTTTCCTTTTTTTGACAGTTCAAAAATGTACTTGGATTTCCTAAGAGTCTGTGAACGTGCCTTAGAGTAAAACGCTGCAGAGTGAAAGAAGGAAAGACGCAGCACTCGTGAACTTTTCGTACAAAGTTAGTTGTTTTGGTGTTAGCTATAGCCACAGTAGGCTGTGTTAGTGAGAAGAATAAAGTCGCAGCTAAACCAGCAAGTTCATAACTAACCTTTCTTCCGGTAAATCACTGCTTTACACTCCTCTGAGTCTGATCTTTCCTGGAGCTTGACGCTATCCTTGCAACAACCCTCCCTCCGGCTTCTTTCAAAGAAAAGTTTTAACTGGGCGACTGGCCAGTAACACAGAGTAACGGTGCAGTAATAGCATTATTATTATTATATATTATTATTATTATATTATTATTAATAGCACTGAAAAAATAATTCGTTAGATTACCCAATACTGAAACAAAGTAGAACTCTGTTTAGTTTAACACTGTTATTCCCATCAATGTTAATGAGACAAATTCAAATTGACTTGTTTTTTCTAAAGCTCCAGAGAGAAGCTTGAGAGAGGAGATGTAAAACAACACTGAGCTGATTTTTTGTACCCAAAAGCACAAATGCATCTTGTTAGTGATATCAAAACTTAAAAAAATATAAAATATGAGACCTTTAAGGAAGACACCCATTACCGCTCACCTATCTTATGGAAGAGTTCAGGTAGCTGCACCTCCACCTTCTCTCTCTGAAACATGTGGTACTCAGCCTGCTCACAGATGGGAGGAATCTGGTTGAATTGTCGTGCCACAGAATAGGCTTCCTAAAGGAAAACATGGAAAAAACAATAGGCTATAAGAGATTTACCAACTCCTGCCTTATTTACCAAACAATTAAAACATGGTTATTGGATAAACAAAATTGAAAACCTGGAGGTATTATACCTGTATAGGCATTTTATGTAAAGATGTATTTATTTATGTGGGCTTGATTACTTTACAGACTGAGTTACTGTGAATTAACTTGAGAAGTTATGACAATTTCCCATAATATAATCTTGCTGTTACAATATCACATATTGTATAAAGAAAACTACTGAACATCAAGAACAGGATTAGATTAGGATTAGGATCAGATTAGAAATACTATTTATCTTTCCCAAAACATAGTTGTGTGTTTCCCTGATTAGAAACACTGAACCTAACCATTATCTCCATTGGGCTCCAGCGAGATGTCCCCCAGTACATGGCCATGCCTTGATTTATGACGTGGGTCATTGCTCGCACCGTTTCTGCAAATAAAATATGCAAAAAACATTAAAGACACCTTCAGTTCTGACAGTCACTTTTTTGTGTTTTCAACATTTCAGCATCACTCACAACGTCTGAGAGCCTATTTTACTGTAGGCGTATCTCAACTGCTCATTCTCCATAATTATAAAAGATGTTACCATTCTCCTATTCAGGAGGGAAGTGGAAAAACTGATAATGTTAATCAGGATGAGTGAGTAATTCATTCTGATGAGGATGACATCTATTCATATCAAGGCACACTTGAATGACAATGTAAAAAGAACAAGAGTCTGTCTTTCATTTTTGATGCTGCAAGAAAATAGAGAAGAGCCCAGTGAATTAATTAAAGCAATGACAGGCATGTAGATCAGTTCAAATCTTTAATCATGGACTACTTATCTTCAGAAACTGCACTAGAGATTATAGATCATACACACTGAAAAGTTAAAATATGTTCAGCTGTAAAAAATAAAAAAATATCAAGGATGAGTTTTTCCCCATTAATGTGGTGAATCTAGGCTACGGATACAGAGATTAGTGTTTAAAATTCTCTAATTCTGCAATCAAGGCATCAGATAAGAATTTCAATGTGCAGCCAGGTCTGATCCTGTGTTTTAGAGAGACGGTGTGTGATTACCTGGCTGTATTTTCTGTCTCAGTGCGCCGGACAAAATATCAAATGTGTTAGATAACGATCGGGGTGTTTCGAGACAAGATCACGAGCACAGGAGTGAGGTAAACCACTCCGTCCATTCATCTGTTCACCTTCCTGACGTGCTGCTCCTCAGAACTCGTCTGGGACTACAAACTCAGCTCTCCTGTCATCTAGTGGCTGCTTGGCTTAAAAGGGTTTCTCTGTAAACTGGCAGAACATCAGTTCTTCACCCAGTAGACTGCCCTTTAGATACTGCCAGCAAAAAAAAAAAAAAAAAAATACAGAGACTTGGCCTTGTTGACTTCCCTTCGATCTATGATAGTTTTGGCTGAAAGTGTAGCAGGGCAAGTGCGTTTCTAACCTGCCCACTTTCCCTCTTCTTTCCAAGCCTGTGTTATTACATAGTTAAATGGGCTAAGGGGAAGTGAAAGAGGGGAAATCAAACAAACTAATGAAACAGCATTGTCATATTGACCTTTACTTCAAACTCCACCGACTCCTGCTGACCAACAAGACATTGAGGTATTGCGAAAACAGTCAAGAGCCAGTGACTCGTCAAAAGTGAAAGCAGGAGGATGACCTCTGGATGGAAATGTAGCCCAAAGAGGAACTCTGACACAGGAGCAGATGGATAGCGTGTGACCAGCTGAGCCCACACACAGTCAGCACTCTGCCATTTAAAGGTTTTCCAGCATCAGTATCTATCCTCATTCTGACTGTGGAGGTGGAAGCTCCAAGACAACAAGCAGCGTTTAAAAATAGGTATTTCAGTTACAAGAGGTTTGTACAGATCTGAGTCTCCGCATTACAGTAGCCATAGAGACGGAAAAGATAAAGTACAAGCAATGGAAATGTTACCTTCCATAGGTGTATTAGGGTCCGGTCTGTTTGCAAAAACCACGTCCACGTAGTCTAACTGCAGTCTTTCTAGAGAGGCTTTTAAACCTGGAAAAAAGAATCACAGATAGTAACTAATAGTTATTTGCTGTTGTGCAATATCAAAACATATACCTTAGATATAATTATACAACCAGTGGGCCTACAGAGGATTCTCTAAACAGGTTAATAGAGTTCACCCGAAAGTTTTCTTGGCAAATTCAATAACCCCTTGAGACTGCGTCAATTATTAAAACGCAGCCTTGATTCCCCCTCGGCCAAAGAATCTAATTAGGAAGTATTTTGTTGTTGCAGTTTCAGCGTTTAATCCAATAATCTGCAGGCTGCAACTTACCTTCTATAATGTGTTTTCGGGATAAACCTCTCTCAGTTTCCGCTCTATGAGGAAAAACAAAACAAAACAAAAAAAACACACACAGAGTTAGAAAAAGAAATATGACTGGATCTGCCCCCTTATGGTAATACAATATCATATAGTCTCTAATGACTGTTTCAGAGTTTTATTGAAAGTGTCTCTTTCACACATGAGTACACACAATCCCATTATTGGGAGCATTAGGAACAAGTCGAGAAAGATTATACACCAAGATTGTTTCTCATTTGGATACACAGACCGCATCAAAGAAGCATCCGCATGAAACTTACTTTCCGCCCCAGAAGATCTTCGTTGTTATCACCAGGCTTGAGCGTCTGTAAAATAGAAAATGAAAGCACATCTGTTACAACACCTGCCAACTTATATGCTGATGTATTTGAGCTGGCGATATCTGAGGGTAGAGGCTATTTGTTGTAACAGCTAAGACACATGCTCTGAGTAATAATCAAACATCTCTGCCTTATTCTTTAAATGTCACACCTACCCACGTCCCACAATAAGTGTGACTATGCCAGAACGCAGCCAGCGCCAATGAATTGCATGTTGTGGGTGTATAACCTGACAGGATGGCTATACAAATGCCAATCCAGGGCCCACAAATTAGAAGAAGAGGCACTAGAAGTTCATCTATAATTCAGAATTTTTTGAGGAGGGGACACAGGAGTGTGGGCATGACACGGCTGCTGCCATTAATCTTTAATCTCCCTACTGTACCTTACCGTTCCAGTTCACACAGCCACCCAATATGTGCGAGGAAGGAGATGATACAAGATTACAGAGGCTGGCGGGACGGAAATTAAAGCACACCAACTCAATTAAAGTGTCTCATACCTCCATCCTTTCTTCTTTATGATGTTCCCGAGCACCACCTCTGCCCTGGAAAGGAGATTGACAGGAGGCACGATTAAATGAAGATGTCTTTAAATGATAAGAGCGTTTACACGTGACTGTCTGAGATATGGTTTCAAGCCTTAAATGAAAGAATACTGGCTAACTCTGTGAATGTACCATACAACAGGGAATGAGTACAGGACTGGTGCGTGTGAAAGGCACTGGGTCAGATCCAGTGTGGCCTGGGCCCAGCTGTGTTTTTAGCAGCCACAGGGGTGCTAATGAGTGACATTACGTTCAATCCGGGGCTCATTAATGCCGGGTAAAAACCTGTCACTAGGACGTCTGTCTAGTGCTCTCACTCACCAGTGACAAATAATGAGACACCTCCCTGTAGCACAAATTTTCACAGAATGTATTTTGGCAATTGTGACCGGTAAAAACAAAAACAACCGAAGTTTTGTCACTTTGGGAGCACAGAGCAATGAAGCAACTTCTCTAATCAAAGCTTTAAAAAAATGATTACCAATTAGAAACACCACTTGTTTGTACCAGACAAACACTATTGTTTTGTAATGCTTAATGAATATTTAAATACAAATTCTACCCGTTTTAAACTAGGTATTTTTCTCATACTGGCCATTCTGACTGGATTAGTATGGTTAGCTGAGAAAATGTCACAGAAGGAAGGAAGTAAAGCCCCATGGAGTTCTGGTTAATCTGGTTATGATTCATATACATTTGAAGTTTGAAGGATTATTCTGTTTCTTATAACAGACAAAAGCTTTTTCCTCTCTGGCACAATCTGCTGATCCAACAAGCAGCAGGAGAACAGTAGGTGCTGTGCTGTTAGCTGTTTCAAAGCCTGCCAGCTGGAGCCACACCTTTTTAAACACTCAAGTACTCCCCTGAGAGCACAAGTGTGTATTTGTGTACAAAACAGGATGTGTGCACAGACAGGATGATAAATTAAAGGAAAACCAACTTATAGTGTCTTAGTAAAGTGTCGGGCCACCTCGTATCACTAGAAACTCTTTGATGTGCCTCAGAATTATTACAATTACAAGTCTGTGGAGATCTACTGGAGGAATGAACACCATTCTTTCAAAAGATATTCAGCCATTTGCACTTAAGCGAATGTACCCGTCAAGACATGTGAAATAAAGTGCATGTTGCTCCACTTCATTTCGACCTCATCCCATAAACTTGCTCCATATTGCGCTCAACCTAGTGCACCTTCATTCACCAACACAAAAAGCCAACTATGAAAACTCTCAACTCTGTCTGGACTGATCGGTTATGTTTTATTTTATTGGCCAATGCTAAATCAACATGCTTGATATGCATACAAACCATAGATGTCTGCAAAGAAGATTATCTAAAATGGTACTTTGATGCTATGCATCCTGCCAGTTTTAATCCCTCAAATGACAAAAACCGTCATTCTCATTGGTGAGAGACCATCAACATTTACATTGTTGGCCAATTTTCAATCTTACTGTTGTAATAATAATCATTCCAACATTAATACTCACAATTTCATTTGTATAGCATTTTTCATCTTTTCATCAAATATAGTTGATCAAATGTAAAACAACAGTTCAATAATGTAAAAAGAATTTCAAATAATACAAATGTTCCATGCACAAAACTAAAAACCTGAGATGACATTATTATTTAACAGGTTACAATTCCAATGATGTAAATGGGGGTGGTGGTAACTGACGACTATATTCTCTATATATTTTATGCTCATGTTGTCTGCAAGTAACCAGTGTTTTTACTTTTTTGACTTGCTAATAGCAGTGACATCAGCTGCACATTAAAAACAACAACACTTGCATAATGGAGAGAAAAAAGAAAAACCCTGGATGTTTTGGCCCTCGGCTAGGCATGCTTGACATAATTTGGCCCTTGGTGCGACTAATTGGGGAACCCTTCTCTGAGGTGATGAGTGGACTCAAACCATGCCAGCGAAATGTCCTCCACAGCATAACAGAGCCACCGGATCCCCTCACTGAGGTCAAGCATTCAGGCCTGTACTGTTCTGTTGGTGTACATCACACATGCACTCATCTAACATTAACACTGTTTCCACATCTCTGTAGACCAGTATGTACGTTTTTGCATCACTGAACTCTCAAATGTGCATTCATCTTTGTAATGAGTGGTTTATACACTGCAACCCTGCTATTATAATCTGTCTCTCTATGTACTTAACAGTTGTTGTGTACACTGACATTCTTCACTTGAAGAGTTCTGTTTTTCCTTAGAAATGATTATATTTCCCTATATATTATATATTGATGTCTTTCCGATAGATCTAACTGCAGATGTCACGTTAGTCGCTGTTCCTAGTAAAACTCTATTAACCCATTTAAGCATACAATTATATCAGTTGAGTCACTAATAATCATGTTATGCATGTATTCGTTTTCCATTTTATACTCTTTTCTTTGCAGAAAATAGCATTTTAATGGCTAATAAAGTTGCTGCTTGCACAAATCTGCCCATAAAAAATATTTATCTTTGAATTCTTTTTGGGAGATTATTCTAGAGACTTGAATGATTAAACCAATACATACATATCAGGGTTGAAAATCATAATAGTCTAAATAAAATGACCTCTTTCTGGGAGAGTTTGGAAGTTGATGACGTCATATGAGAGGAAGCACTTGGAAAATCCTTATTTTTTGCATTAAACCTTTTGTCTAAGTTGTCTACAATCATGTCACTAGAAGTATTTAGTATAAAATAACAGTCATAGACTTTAAGTCTTATAGGCTTTAATGGGTTAAACAATCTTTGTGAACGACGCACCTGCCATCTTGATGCGAAAATCAGAATCTACTTGGCCTGCCTGGAATTTTCGGAGCATGATTGGATGTTAATTGCTTAATTGTACATGCAGGGCACCTGTGTGGAAACATCTGCTTTCCTTATGTTTCTCAACTCATTGATTCAAGTCTTTGCTTTAATTTCCATCCATCCGTATGTGTCTCTGACAATCACCCACGCAGTGCACAGTAATGGCTTTCTGAAAGAGGAGTAACGTACAGTGTGGATGACTTTCTTTTATCCGTCCATTAATTACGTCTTCATTCACGACTTTCAGATTTCTCTGTAATTATACTGCCAATTTGTTACCACATCACACAATACCATGCAATTACTATGCATCTAGAGCAACATGTCTAAGCCTGAAAGGAAAAAAAAATGAAGGAAATGCAGTTCTGCCAATTACTGGCACACTTTCGAATGCGTTGACGCCATATGTGTTTGCTGATAACAGCAGCTGCATGAGATAAGCAGAACGTGTTCATTTATGCAATTATACATATTTATTTATATTTCTGAGAAACACTAGCCTGCATATTGGGATGGATACGCCGGTTAAGAATCACAATCGATATTTAAATATCTCTATGTGTTGAATGTTTGTTGTATTACTATTTCTGGGGTTTGTAAGGCTAAGCCAGGACACACACGTCAAACAAACGACGACTGTGAGAAGCTGAGACGGATGAGGAGTGTGAGCACAGCTTACAAACCTTGTTTATCGGGCTGTGCTCACGGTTCAGAATCAGCAACATAGCAGTCGACTGTACAACTACCAGAGTCTGGCTGCTGGAGGAATCGCAGTAAACCAGAACCACAGACTTTACTTCAAAGCTTTCCTCCATACTGATGAGAAGAGTGTGTATTTTTTTTCTACTTGTCTGTGTGTGTGTAATATAATCTCCTCTGTGATACTTTGCATTGGAAGCTGTCAGGATTAACACCTGTGCAACACATACTGAGCTGTGTGACATGCTGTCACAAACACGTGCCTCCCAGATTTGTCCTTCCTGTCAAACTGTGCGTTTGTGTTTTTTTTAAACAGCGGCACAATGATTAAATCAGTTCAATCAATGACTCAAAGATCGACTTTATGGCTGTTTATCTGGGGCCCCCGCCATAAATCAAAGAGGCAAACAGATTGTCGAAAGCTCCCGAGAACAAATGTAAAGTGATGGTTTTTAGCAGATAACAGCTGCTCATGCAGTCAAGGAGAAATTAGGAAAACCACTGAGACCAACTGTATGTTGGTCTTTTTTCCCTTTTTTGCATTCCCTTTGTGAGTAGCTGACATTCCCTGGAAAAATGAGAACATTCTTTGGAGGATTTCAAAAGAGGACTTGGTGCTGTTAATCAGAGATACTGTTTTCAAAAGGATAATCCCTTAGATTATTTCAAAGCATCCAAGTTACTACAAACCAGATTAATCCACGCTAGAATTTAAACCATCGCAGGGCTTCTGGGGTTAAAAATATCATCACTGCCTGTCCTGTAAATTTACACCAGGACTATGTATATCTGAACGCTGACATATGTTACTGCAACACTGACAAGGTGTTGACGAGACAATGGAACCGTTTTCTAAAAAAACGAAATGTCTTGTTTTGCCATGAGTAGAGACAGCACACTAACAGCTTGACATTTTTACAGCACAATCCTGGATGTAGTGTTTCAGTACGTACAACCTTTCTAAAGGTGTGAACATTTTCTTGCGTGTGACTGGGGATCAGGCACCTCACAACCCTAATTTATGACCCAGGGTTCCAATAGGTTTATTTGAGTTAAATTCAAGTCTTTTTAGGACTTTTTTAAGACCATTTATATAAAACTTGATACTTACTTCACAGACATACCAGTGAAGAAAACCCTTTTTTTTTAATTTGTTCATTTATTTCTTAAGCAATCCTGAACAATAAACATGTAAAATCAACAATAAATAAAAATGAGACAAAAGTGAGGTCCCACAGTGAACTCCTTAGCTCCACACTTTTTGCAGTGATCCCTTTGATAAAAACACTTGATTAAAAGAATTGATTCTAAGTGAATATTTTCCGGTACTGAATGTCTACTACACCCATATGACATATTTTCACTAAAACCTCACCCATAGTACTTAGGTCATTGTGAATATGAGAACATTAAGGTATTATTTCATAAATTCAATGCTTTTAAGACTATGTAATACCCTGTAAGAACCCTGTGACCTCTATCAGCAGCTTGGTAATATTTGGTGTGACCTATGGCACGGGAGACACTCACTTCCCAGCAGCGTAGACCTCCGCTGTGTCAAACAGATTGATGCCATTTTCGTAGGCCAGAGTCATCAGCTCCTCTGCCATCTGTTGAGAGAGCAGGGGAGAGAGAACTCAGAGGGGTAACTATGGGATGAGGGATCACTTGTGTGAGGTGTTTTCGATTATTAAACTTCCTTCACAAGATAAAAAAAGCACCTTCGCTTTCATATAGCATACGTTGTTTACACCACTCCGGCAGTAATGTTTTCACTTTAAGTAAAAATAGGCTTCTTGTGCCAGGACACACCAGATCATATGAAAGGTTTCTATTCTCAAGCCTTGACTGATGGAAAACGACAAAATCCACCTGCTCTCACCTCATCTGTTATCTGTCCACCGAACGTCACCCATGTTCCTACAGAGAGAGGTGAGAGAGAGCAAATGAGCAGTGATGCTATATATATAATAATACTGCACATCCTGTGGAAAAATACAAGATCAATATAAGACATGGCATAATGTAGGTTAGATTTAACTTTATTGTCATTGCACATGTACAAACCAACGAAATGCTTCAGTAGTGATTTTAATAGCTATGGTACATCATATACAGATTATATATAAATTATATAATATATACAGACTATATAACACAGATTATATATACAGACTAACAGGCTGTAACTATGATAAACTGATCATTTGAATTAAGATACAGTATATGGTACATTATATACAGACTATAAACAGGTTATGACTATGATAATATGAGTATGAATTATAATGATACAGATTTTGAAGAGAAGAGAAAGGACTAGGGATGGGGGTGGGGGCTGTTATCTATTCCTCTTTCAAATCTGTTATAGGAAGTCTTTGTGCATCAAAGTTGTCAGTGTGTCTCATAATCCAAGAGACTCTTACCTAATCCAAGGCAGGACACCCGCAGGCCTGACTTCCCAAGGTTTCTGCCAAAGAAGAGAATGACATTAACATTAATGCAGCACTGAGGTGGTGGGGCTTTGTGACAGTATGCACTTCGCTGGTATGTACAGTATGAGCATTAGAGCAGGAATTTCAGCCTAATTCTAACACTGAATGATGGAAAAATAAATGAAATGTAATGTTAGTGCTAGCATTACTGCTAAGAATGGCCTGCTATTGAGGTTCTTATGGCAGTAGAAGCTTACAGTCACGGACGCTGAAAAGAAGATGTGGATTTGAAGCCAGCCTGCCAGCACTGACACATGTACTGTAGATTAGATGGGAACGGAGTGACAGTAACACGTGTGCCAACAATGAGAATGTGTGCATATATGTATAAAAACACACACATATGTATATATATACATAAATAGACCCTTGTGTTTGTGTGCAGAAAAATAGCAAAGAGCAAATAGCAATAGCAAAGAGAGAAGAAGTGGAAGAAGCGAGTCTTAAGCAGGCCCACCATGACATCCACTGAAATTTCTCACAGCGCTCCAGGATCCCTCAGCCGCCGTCTGACTGAAATCCCGCTTGACTACTCGCAACGCGCTTTTTAAAGCTGGCGTCTCTGAGCCTATCACGGTCCAGACAGACCCTCCGCTGACAATCACAGCTTCGGTGGGCTCTGTGATTCTTTTGTGCCAAAAACCTTTCTATGGTTCCCGGTTAATTGGTTTTAAATGCTGAAATAACTTTTCTCTTTCAGTTTGTTGTGTCTTTTCTTTCCTTTTTTTTTTTGCAGGAGGGGGATTCAGAGTGTGTCGTCAAACCGCCGAAAGCCTTGAGAGCTTAATAGCTCTATTTCTTCTGATATCTCGGATATGAAAAGTTATTAAACATACAAAAGGAAGTGCACTATCTCCGGTGAACCTCTTTCAAAAGATAAGAGCGCAATGTGATTTTTTTTCAAGTGTCATCACGGATGATGTAATATGTACAGGAGTCAAAGTGAGTGTGTGGGAGAATATAAACCATAGTTTTATAAGACTGCATATACACATACTGTTGTGAAGGAGTAGAGAAGGAGTCAGAGGACAGGTGTGTTGCATTTATGTGTGTGCATGTTTGTGACTGAAGGTGTGTGTGTAGGAGTGTCTTTTGTGAAGCCATGATAAGATTGCTGAAAATCTCCAGTGACTAACTCTTATCTCAATGTGTTTAAAATAAATAAGGAAATCTTAATAGTACCATATCCCCTCTAAGTAGGCTAAGTACATTTTTGATCTATTCCAACATAAAAAGAAGCTCTTAAAAAGGTTTAAGTTTCTGTTTGATGCATCTCCATATCCTTTCTATTTTGGAAGAGTTAATCCAGTTAAATATTCATGACATCATCCAACATAATTAGTTCCACTCTTTCTGAACCGCCCTGGATGCTAGTGAAGTCTCTCAATTAATTTAGAGGCTGATCTTTGGTTTCTAACTCAACAAAATATTCAGAATATCGAATATCTTCCATTTCCTGGCCCCGCACATTCCATCACATCCTGTTCTTGTTTTTGCTGTTAAAATTTGTTGTTTTCATAACTTTCTCCAAAAAGCCTCATTAAAATGATCTGATTTGGTCAGTGAGGTCTGTAATCGCGTTACAGTCTGATGACCTCATGTATAGGAGCCCATTTACTCATAAGCAAACACAGTCAGTCATGCCAGAGAAGACAGAGAGAGAAAGAGAATCTAAAAGGGACCACTTGGCCTTTAGGTGCATTGCAGTGACAAGGTCAATGCAATCCCCCTCTGGCAAACCAGCGGAGCTAATCAACAATTAACTGCCTCTTAATTGTATAAGTACAATACCCCCTCAGGGGTGGGGAGGAGCTGCTTATTATTCACAAACAAAAATAACCAAATATGTTAGTAGGTCATATTTGCTAGAATGTTTTTTTAACCGATGGACATTGGTCCAGGGGTAGAGCAAAATATCTTCACTACAGATTCTGCTCGACTGCATCCTGTTTTAAATCGGATGTGAAGACTGTAGTGATGTCTCCGAACTCTGTTGTGCACTAGATTCCGTTGCAAGCCTTGCACTATTCCACCTAATGTGATTAAACAAATTTGCGTTGTTTGATATGTTAACACGCAGTTCACGAGCATGTTCGGCTAATGAGATGCACAGTAAACCCATTTCTAATTAAATAAAGCAGGAGTGACAGTCCGCTTCTAGAGTTGCAGCGGGTGTTGGAGCTTATCACAAAGCAAAGCTTACTCTGTTGCGTAAGCATGAAAACCACACACACTGAACAGTACCCGTGCATTTAAGCACTTCACAAAAACCTAAAAATATGCAACAAGGATATGAGAATATACAGCAATACCCTTGCCATTGTTCCCAATAAGGATGTCCTTTTGTCAGCACGTTGTTGTGTTCGATATATTAGTAGAGTGGCCTTGAATAGTGCGTCGTGCACTGAAGCAGTGTCTCTGGCCAGAGCCTGGAGGCAGGTGGGAGTCAGGTTCCTGCTGAGCAGCAGTAGACATAAACCACAACAGCAACGGCAAGTGAAGTGTCTCACACCCTCCTCAATAATAAAGGAGACCAGTTGACGACAGGACAGCGACACCACTGTTAAAGAAACGTAACACGCCTGTTTAGTTTTAAATACTAGGTATGTTTTCTCTGAGTTTTTTTTCTTTTTTTATCAGCATTGATCTCTGATTCAATCACCATAAAGACTAAATACGATATTCATGTGTATATTTAATTAGGGGTGGCTCGTGGAGATCATTTATGCAGCTTTGTTATACTTTAGCATCACACAAACAATCCTATTACTTCTTCAGCCTTGCTGCTGACTTTGGACGCCATTAAAGGAAGACAAACCGAAAACAAGTGGAATATGCAATATGGTTTCTAAAATAATACTCTAGATGTATATTAGTGAGACATCAACATAGCTACTGACACAAAGATAAAAATGAATAAACATACATAAACAGAGCTCAGCTACCACTCATGTACTGACAAATACATGTATACCCTTACCTCTAATTAATGATATTTAAGCACAGCTAACTGCATGATTGATCTTGTCAATCTGGCATCAATATTGACTTTGATATTGAATATTCACCCCATTCCCCTGACCTTGAAATATGATGAACAGAGCAAAATGTATTTTAATAACCAGACAAAAGACAAGGGCAGATGTATCAATGGTCTTTGATATGTAGCAAATGACACCACTTACAGTAGACTGCAGACAGGAGGATTGAAGTATCATCACTGAATAGACAACACAAAACCAGCAGGTTGATAAAATGCCCCAAAAACAGTGTAAAGTATTAGTGTAAAAATTAGATTTAAGGACAAAGCAAGCGCTGCTTCAAACTGAAATAATGATTCTAATTTGCCCGTAAGCAATAGATATATATCAGCAGAATGTGATATGTTGAATATGTAGGCATCTGAAATATGTAATGTCCATGATCCCATCACAGCAATCACATTTTAAATCACAGAAAATCTATATAGACAGAAACGGTTGTGCTCTTTTTTGTGAGCATCCCCCAGCATTCAGCTATGAGGCTCTGTTCATTTGCTGCCAGTTGAATGACCTTTTTGTGTAGCTCACAAAAAAAAGAAGACTCCATTCTTGACAGATAAAGCCCAAAATGGAATTGCAGAGGTGATTTACTGTAAGACTGGAGGTGAGTGAATAACGACTTTTCTTCTTGTTAGAGTTTCTCTCCTTTAAAGATCCTATCTAAAACACCGACTGGAGAAGACTACTTGAGAATCGCTGGAAACCATTACAAAGATTTTCATCCTATCTTGTCTCAGTACAGATAATATCTGTATTATTAGTCTCCCAAGCACCCTTAGAAACCTGAGCTCTACCCTTAAACTTGCTATTGAAAAGAAAAGTAATTTTTAAAAAAAGGAAATAACGATTTGCAATAGCTTGATAATGGGTTTAGATTACTGCTGCTAATGGAGCTAAATCATTATAGAATTTACAGTAGAGCCCAATCAGGAAAGGTCATTTTTGCAGAATGAATCAATTCAGGCATTCTCTTCAATGGTAGGTCAGGTCCTGGTGGCATTTAGGTTGTTTGATTTGGCCATTCAGGGCTACTGTAGAAACATGCTGGACTCCATGAAGGGGGAGCCACTCTCCCCAGATAAGAATGTCAAGGTAATAACAGGCAATTCTTTTTTTAATCGAATCATGTACTAACAACATAATTATGAATATTAATTTCTGCCAATTCTGTTCTGCTAGATGCTGCTAAATGCCAATCAAATTGTACACACTGTACCTTTAAGTGTGTCCCCACAGGCCAAATATTCTGCCAATATACTGTTGCATGTCAACACTACAACAGAAACTATTTAACAGAAAACATATTATGTTGATAACTGACTAAGGCTTTGAGCCTTTATTTTCCAATAAAAGAGCAGACATTTTATGATTCCAGTTTCAAAATTATGAGTATTTGCTGTTTCTCTTCTTCTTATGTGTTGCTGACAACTTAATCACTTTGGTGTTTGCTATGTGGTTGGATAATATAAACTATTTGAACACGCACACACATTGGGCTGTAAAACACTGCATTCCCTGACATTTTATAAACCGAGATTAATCAAGAAAATATTCAGCACTTTAATAAATAGAGAATAATCACAGCAGAAGCCAGAGTGAACATTTCTTATTTCTATTATGTAACTTCTCATTTTGAGAAACCCTCTGGCTATTTCAATTTGTGTCGTGACTTCCATGATCCGCGGTCCTGGTGAAAGCCATTAAATGAACAAATGCTAGATTTTTTATTGTATACTGGCTTTTACTGGCAGCACAATTTTTTGAAAACAGCCTGAAAATGCATCAAATGTAATTTCATGTGGAGTACGCAATCACAAAAGTAGCCGGAAACATTGAGAAACTGCCATTGAAGCAACACAAGACAGTCGTCAATGGTTGTTTTTTTTTTTTTGACTTGAACATAAACAGATTGTCGGTTTGGAGGGTTTTCCTGGGGGTGAATTTGCTTTTCTAACTCGGATGTTTCAGAGGCTCTTGCCTCAGATAAATCAGCCAGTATCCACTGGGATGGAACATCTTCTGCTATCCGCTGGAGTGGAGATGGTGGGGGAGGGGATTCGCTAAAACCTATGGGGGATCCCAAGTCTTAGGCTGCATCTTCAGTATCGCACTGAGCAGTGCTGCGACTTCCTGACATGCATGTAAAATGACTAAACTAGCCAAAGGAAACCTGTTGGAAACAATATTATGACAAGAGACTGGCTGTATTCTACAGTAAAAAATATGTAAATCACTGCCTGAACTCAATGTGTTGGAGTGAAGATATCGAACAAAATCCATCAGAAAATGTTGTCGCAAGAAAATATTTAGTACGGCAAAATTAAGGTGATCTAAAAATGTTGGACCTGATCCCTTAATTGCTTTGTTAAAAAGCATTGGACTTTGTAACTCTTCTTAAATCAAATACTACTTATTTAACCTATTACTACCCTTCTATTTATTTATTTTTTATACTCATAACTTGGTTAAATAAAAAAAGAATGATAACAAAGGAATCACTACATCAAAGGTTTCTATGTAAAAGACCTCAAGTCTATTAATGTGCATGGAACATCTTGCTGCAAAAATGGAGGTTGCATTGGGGACATTGTATCCATCCTGAGCAAATTGGTGCCATCTGCCCAATTAAAAGAATGATGAGGTTAAATATTTATAATACACATGACTAAGCATGCTGTGAGGTAGATGGGATTTTTCCCTGCTGGCCTGTGTCAGCTAAAGCTCTGGCCTCCTGTTACGGCTTTTCCCCCTCGATCGCGACCTTACGCGTTACATAAGATGCTGCTCGAATGCTTCTCAAGCAGAAAGACAGGATAAATACAAAGTTCATTGTCAAAACAAGTCTGTTAATCCAATGCTCTTCTATGATTCTAATTTCCTTATGTGGAGGCTCTAATTAAACTCCATCAGTGAAGCAAAGAAATAGCAGCTGTCTGCATTTGCTTCTATAACACAACACCAGTGTCTCTCTCGCGTGCAGACACGATTATAGACACAAATCATTGTACAGCAAACCCCCCTTTTACTCGCTCACGCCTCTATACACCAACACAGAGAAAAATGCACCTAAGTGCATACAGCGAAAAACAAACCTGCATCAATAAATAACCCATTCCACTGTTTGGCAATTTCTCGCTGCATGCCCAGAGCAAACAGATGGTGAATGTTCCGTGCACCTTTAAGATGGTTCTTAAGTGGCTACTGTGGCCTGAAATCTGTGCCGCGGATGAGTCTTCTCAGTATTTACATCGGAGTGGCCAAACTGTGCTGATGTATGCATTCGGTTTAACTACCACGGTCTATTCATGATTCATATTTCTAAGGGGGAGTGCAGGCTGTGTGGAATGCTGGCTCCCTGATGAAGAGCCCTCGGAATGCAGGAAAACGTCCCAGCGTGCACCCACACTCACGATGCCCGGATCGCACACCCACAGCTTTTGTCACCTAAGCCTGAGCACTGCATGCTGCATTTGTGTGACAAAATACTCAAAAAATATGATCCTCAGCCACATTTTTATCATTCTTAGAAATTCCCTTACAAGGACAAAAACAGTGTGAAATCACCATCAGTTTTTGTTCAAGCTCTTTATACATTAGGAAAACATTAACCTGCATCTATAATTAACCTGTATCTAATGATCTAGAATCTTGCATTTTATTTTTCCACCATTAACATGATAGAACATAACTAGAACACAGTTTTCAAGTCTCTTCTTTATTATTGATAATCAAACACCACAACTTTAATGCATTTAAGCATGAGAGCTACCAAGTCTATGACTGTCATTTTATATTTAAAGATTTAAAGATTTTTAAGACCAGATTTTTTTCAAATATTTCATATATCTATTTTTTCCATTTTGTACTATTTTCTTTGCAGAAAATAGCATTTTAATGGCTATTATAGTTCCTTCTTGCACAAATATGCCCATAAACAAATATCGATTTATCTCATGTAACAAAATCCTTTTGGGGGGGATTATTCTAGACACTTATTAAATAGATATACACATGTCAGGGTTGAAAATCAAAATAGTCTAAATAAAATTACCTCTTTCTGGGAGGGTTTGTCTTAACCATGTTCTCAGGAGGAAGGGGCAGGAAGTTGATGACGTGATATGAAAGGAAGCATTTGGAAACTTATTTTTTTTTTGCTTAAAATGTAAAAAGTTGCCTACTATCATGTCAGAAAAAAAACAATGAGTAACATTTGGATTTGTTTTAATTTTAACTATAAAATGACAGTCGTAGACTTAAAGGCTCATAGGCTTCAATGGGTTAACACAACACAGTAGGTAAATCTTAATGCCATCCACTTACACAACCACTGCCGGTGGCTATTTACCGTGGCTGTGATTCATTGTCAACTTTAAAAACTAAAAGTGGACCACCGGAGATGTGAGGAATCCAACTGACAGTCTGGGCGAAGGCCAGTTACTTGTAGATTTACACCAGGGGAGGAGGACAGTCAGCTCTGATTTACGTGGCCACTGCAGTAAATGATACTGAGTGCAACACGGCAAACGTGTCTTGCAGCTAATTTACCCTCCTTTGCAAAAAAAAAAAAACCTCTTAAAGTATAAACTGCATCCACAGCAGTACACAGTGAAAGCTTAGCTTTAGTCCAGACAAAGCACAAAAAAATGGCAGCCCAACCGAAAAATGATACGCATTAAAACATATTCACTTCAGCATTACTCTGCCGCAGTTTATTTGCACTGGCTAAGCAAATAAAACTGGCTCTCATGATCTTTTCTGGGTTTGGGTGATTGAGAGAAGAGCTGATACTGGACTGTGAAATCCTAACCCCTCACGGGATTGACTCCCCACCTGCGCTGCCGGCCCAATCTAACAGATACCCGTCTATTTCCTGAGCGAGACTACTTTACATAATCATAAGCCATTTTGTGTGCATCATTAATTCAGTCTTTCTGACTGAGGCCATTTAATCATTCCTCGGAGGAGGTGCGGGATCTCACAGTCGAGCTTGATGATTTTAACCGGTCATGTCATGCAGACCTGGTATCACATTACAGAACGGCTCAGTTTGTGGTGAGGCAACCGATCACAGCTGCCGCAATTACTCCATACCTTGAAAAGAAATTTACTGTGATGATTTCCTTGTGGAGGTCACTTCCAATTAGAGCTGCGTGATAAATCGTTGAGAAAAAAAAATATCGCAATCTCAATTCGCACATGCATGTTATTTCAATTTGTCTTGTCTCAATTTGTCAAAGTCTTTTTTCACAAGTGGCATCACAGACAAATGCTCCCATTTTTTCACAGATTTTTCCAAGCGCCCTTAAAGGCAGCACCGCCTCTGACTCCTCCCCTCAATCTCTGGGAAAGTGTCTTTACAACACGTGATTCAGTGTGAGGAAACAATTGTTTCAGCGGGTCAATACGGCCTTAGATATGTATATGCATGTATAACCGTTTACTTATCTGTCACCTTGTAAAAAATTTATATAAACAACTTAATAAGCTTATTCATTCTAAACTACAGTAACCACGAGTCTGGGTGGGTGGTGAGAATAGGATACAGGTTTCCTTTTATCTCTCTCTCTCTTTTTAATTAATCAATATTTGCTGGTCGCACTGTTTGAAAATACATTTAATCGGCGCCAACAATGTTTCTTTTTTTCTTTACTTGGTTTCTCTTTACTTGACAACTGTGGATCCAACATGGCAGCAGATGTAATTTACATTTCAATGCAGCCTGAGTAAGTGTTCTAAGTAATTTAAACCACAAGTTTATTTTGAAAAATTAGCAACTTTTAGGGTTAAACAATTTAATTGTCATCCTCTATTAGGTACGTCATCAGGTACGTTGATATGATTGCCTATAAGCCATTTACAAATGCATGTAAAAGACATTTATAGTGCCAATAAAGAGCTCTGGGTTTTCATGAACCACGCCTCCAATACCAACAAATGAACGAATACTTCCCAGACTGAATATCAATGTACAATGCTGTTAGCCAGGCTAGGTGTATACATGTATTTTAAAATTCTAACCATAGTCAGACTGACAGAATAACTTGATTTTCTTGAGTGCCATGTAAACGTACTGGGGAGAGAAGCAGAGTGAAGTTGATGGTAGGAAGAGTTAAATGGCAAAGAAACCTCAGGCGGTCGTGGCGAGTCAGCCACAGACCCGAGTTGAACTTGTGCCCAAAAAAGGTTCGTATTCGGTGGTGTGGAAGTATTTTGGACTCAAGCCACACGATAATAAACAGTGTGAGGTGCATTGCAAGGTGTGTTCTGCCTTTGTTGCAGCACCACAAGGCAACACTACAAATCTCTACAATCACCTGAAACATTTTGCATAAATTGTCATCATATTAAGCAAATAGATCATGATTGACATTTTTTCCAGAATCATGCAGCCCTATCTTCCATCTAACCTACCTTGCCCACAGATATAGTCTGGCAATCTTGATTTAAGCTCAAGGCTGCCACTCAGGGAAATATAGAGGACCTTATGCAAATGAGGCTGATCTGAATTTCACACTGCAGTGTGGATAATCATGAAAAGTTTCACTGGGTGAATAAGACAGATTTAAACACAAACCTCTTTAGCTGTCAATAGCTAAATGAAAAAAGTTAAACAGAATTTGACTGAGAGAAAAAAAAACTGCGCTCAAGGATAAAAGCAGAAATGGAGGGCCATGGTAAAGGGTTTGTGAGCTTCAACTGAGAGAGACGCATTTGAAATATACACACTGACATGAGCACAGATCACTCCATCCGAGTGTACTTCCTCTTGGGCATAGTGCCTACACTAGCATTAACCTTAGCACTCTCCCTTTCTTTCTTTCACTCTCTCCCTTCCTTCCCTTTCATCCGCATCTTCATCAAAACCACAAACACACTTTTGTACCCTCGGTGCATGCATCTCCCAGCCTCGTCCTGCATTTAGGCCTGCATTACCTCCACTTTACGTCAGATACAACCCTGGTTCACTAACACAGAGCCTGTTATGCACTTTGGATTACACAGCAGAAGCAAAGGCAAGGCAAACAGCCGCTGGCCCCCGAGCTGAACATTATTTTACTCGCTCAATATAATTAGCCTCATTAATGACAATGTGCCGACATGGAGAGGCTGCCGCTTGCAAAACAGATGCATAGGATTGTAATATACCTTAAGACAAAAGCACTGGAGATGGATAATATGTTTCCTCAAATCAACGCCCATTGTTGTATTCTCAATCAAGGCACCACTAGTTTTTCCAGGCACATCAGCACTTCAGCAGAGTTTGAACATTATTTGAAAAGTATTTTTAATATTTACTGCTGATCATGAATCAAGTCACCGTGTGCAATGACACTTCATTACTGTGATGATAATATTTGGTGACAGAATGATTAAAAAGCTTTTGATTGAAGCCCTTCATTAATCTGCATAATTTTATATTTCTGCTGAGATTTTGATTTCTTGACAAGTATATCTCTACATCATATCTAATATCATTGACCTAGACTATCCTTTCACATTAAGACATCTGTGACACCTACAAAAATCAAGTATTGATTGATTCTTGATTCTTGTAAATTTAAAAAAAATATATTGTAATAGTTTCAGCTCTCTTTGCGATACCGATACAGATTTTTGGTAAAAATACAACATTTCATTACAAATGATTGTCTTCAGTGAGCAGTTGGATGACAAGGAGCAGGTCATTAGAGGGAAACAATTACTGAGAGACTGAATCAATCAGGCAATACAAACCAGATACATTACATTAGTGCTCAGCTTGCTGCAGATCACACTGAAGTACACCTGACTATATTGAAAAGTACTGTAAACTGACTGTCTTTCATAGGTTGTTCATTGTTTTTGCAAAATTTCTGTGAATGAAAATTTGAAAATACAACCAATTTCCGATTGGAAATGGGTATATATTTTAAAAGATCATTGTCAGAGTCATAAAAGCAAAATTTGAAGGCAAGGTAAAGGATATTTCTATGTTTTATGCAGTAGCAATTAGGAAATAACACAGACTACCCAGAAACAAAAATTGTGTAACCACATCGTGGTTTCACCACACAAATACAAGACAATTGCATTGTGTTGCAAATGCCTGTCTATACATGAACCTAAAAAGCTATTGTTGTTTAAAAATATTGGATATGGTAGATCAAGCTATGAAAATAATTGGTCTCCATGTACCTCAGGGTTTCTACAGACAAACAGAATGAATTATTTCCCTTATATAAAATAGGAAGTCCTTGACCCAAATGTTATAAAAAAAGCAACAGACTTGTCAATGCTACAATTGAGCAATAAGCATAGGCAGGAATGAGTTTCAAATTCAATGCAGCATCGTACTAAGTCCTTTCCTTTGCATGTAGAGAATGTTTTATGAATATAAATAACAAAATGTCCTAATAGTAACAAGTTGATCATTTAAATTTATACTGCTTTTGAATTAACATTTGGAAATACAACTGATTTGAATATTTCTGCTCAAAACTCAAATAATCATAAACCCACCCAAGACTAAGTGATTATAAAAATGAAAAAAAAACAGATATATTTAAGAATATTCCTCTATTTAAAAAAATATTTTGTGAAAATCATTAAAAAAAGGTCTTCTTTTGAAGCTTAACAAATCCATCTTACTGCATGCTCTTTGTAGTGACTGTTTATCACTCATGCATAGAACAGATTAATAGCCACTGCATTAAAATTATACACCAACCACTTCCTTGTACCTCATAAGCATATAAATAAAATCAGATATAATTCTCTTTCAAATCCTGCTGTTTTTGTGGTCACACTTGAAGGCTTAATGAAAGTTTTTGGAGGTGTTATTAATTATCTGCCGTTATTATGAAGCATGCATGTTAATCCCATCAAGTGAATATAAATGAAGTTTAGCAGCTCTGACAAAAACAAGACAAACTGCTATGAAACAGAGACGTGGAAAAATGTGCTGTCTTCTTCATGATGTATTGTAACCCTGTGCCAAAGTATTCCATGGCTGTCAGTCAGTATATACACTTACTGTACGTATGAGGAAACAAACACTATGGTTTAAATACTTTACGGGGTCTGAAACTTTTGGGGCCAAATTTAGTAACCGGTTACCAGTTTAGACATGCCGTACCTATACTTCATGCCAGTCTTCATGCTCTGCTCGCTGCAGGAAGGCACGCTCTGAACAGAGAGTTGTCCGAGACTGCGAGCCACCATGGCCACCGCTCGGAACTTGCTGCGGGTGCCCGTGCTGGGGCTGTTGGCGTTTTGACGGTTGAGCCGGTCCTCCGTGGTGCGGCTCACCCCCCCACGGTGGTCCGAGCACACTAATGACACCTGCATCCTGGCTTTTGGCCAGCTGGTTCTAATAGGAGATACTTTAATTAAACTCTCTTCTGAGTTAAATCAGGCTGAACCAGAGGTGGAAAGTGTTTGGGATCTTCTTGAGAGGGAGAAACCGTTTAATCTGGAGATGCTCGCTTCCGCAAATTCACTCACGCTCCGTGCTGCTGTTAGAAATCACCGCCACGGCGGATGAAGCAGCGGACCAGCTCACAACACCGATCAGGTGAAAACAAATCCTCTCAAAGGAAGTCCCAATCCGAGCGCAACATTACAGCATCTCTGCCTCAGCTGGTGTGAGGAACAATCACTGCAGACTTCGGTTACATAAAAGGAAGGTCCACTACAAAGCCTTCAATAAAGGAAGAAAAAAAATTTAATCATCTAAAGAGTCCAAAAAGAGAATTTCCCTCTGCAAGTTTTTTCCTTGATTCATCCGGGTGTCCCCCTTCTCTTTATCTATTAATCAGAGGCTGAGGGTGACAGGCAGATTAAGAGTCTCGCAATTTTCTATTTTAAAGCTGAGCTCAGTGCTGGAGATAACACCTCTTGCTGCCAAGCTTTAAGAGTGTAAACGCACAGATCCACACCAAGAGACGCGGGGAATAAAGCACGACACACAGTTCCAGGAGGTTTTCATCTCCTCTTCTAGGTCCGCCTTGACAGCTGTGCTGGCTGCTGAATACGCTACGGAATACCACTGCATGTTAGCAAAAGGACAACCTCATATTCACCTCCCAGCCCTGGACGTTGCCTGGATTAAACTTACATCTGTATGCCTTGTGCTCAGCATAAAGCGGCACGGTGCACACAGGCAAGAGATGGGAGGAGAGAGAGAGAGAGGGAGAGAGGGAGAGAGGGAGGGAGAGAGGGAGGGAGGGGGGAATGTGGTGGGAGGAATATTCAGAGACCGTGAGGAAGCAAGGCATTGAAATCTGTTGTGTTTACGGGAGCTCTCTGGGCAGCGCATCTTTTTTGTGTTCTTCAATGTCCATCTGTTGCCCTGCAGTGTGGTTTAATATGGTTGATTCTGTCAGGAGAAAAATGGAGAAGACGTATGCTCACTGGTCAGGACTTTGCAAGAGCCTATGGCCTCCGAAAAGGAAAAAAGGGGGCTCTCACGTGGGTCTGCTCAACTGCCCATGAAATATTCATTATGTAACTTTATCTATGACAATGTATGTCAAAGGCAGGAGTGTCGCAGACATAAAAGAGATCCTGTGCTTTTGTCTAATTTGCTTTGTTGTTCCCTGACTAAAATGTAATACCCAATACAAAGAAATGTTTGAATGCAGCATATTTATACAACTAGGCTTTTCCATCAAGAAAGAAATAATGGTTGTAGGGTAAAGCTGGAGAGGCCGACTCCTCTATAACCATGAATATTGTTGGTTATTAGAAATGGAGGTGAAGAACACTAATAGCATTCTTAGGTGAACCAAAAAGGCAAACAGTAAATAGAATAGTAAAATAAGATCATGTTCGGAAGCTGAACGTACACCACAGTAATTGGATTCGCTCAATGCAACAGTGGCTGCGGATTGAAGAGACAGTGGATGAGACACCACACGCTCCCAGTAATATAATACTGAAGCTTATCTAAGTCGACCAGCTAGTGTGGCAAGGAGATAATTAAAAGAGATGCCATCAGGATCAGACGTATGTAGTAAAGCAGTCAAAGAAGCGACCTCTAACACGGGGAATCCAGCAAACAGTCTGCTGCTAACTGACAGCACTATTCCTGGAACTATGACCTTTTGGTCTCCTGTACTTAAATATAACCCTGGAGGGAAAGGCAATTTATTCAACAGAAATCTGATTTAAATTTCACACTGTGAGAAATGACAAGTCAAGCGATAGAGCCTTTCCAACAATCTCTCCTGTTACAAAGACAAGAGTTGAGAAGTTTAAAGGGATGTCTTGTACTAGCATCTCAACAGTAGCAGCAGAAGCAACAGTTAAGAAAGATCGATGGGGCTTTGACACATTTGCGAGCTACATCCTGCATTTCGGGGTCATGGTGATAGGGGGGATGGATCTGAGGACAATGCCGTTCTGTCTCTACTCGGTTTTGACAAGGCTGTTGAACATGAAAGCAGGAGTCTGACCTGCCGGCTCTTTACCGCGGGTTTTCGGTGCCTGCGATGGAAACTTGATGCCGTGTTCCACTCCGCTTTACTCTGTGGCCCCCAGGAGTCGTGACACGGGGAAGGTATTGAGAGGTGGGAGAGGCCAGGAAGGACATGAGCTTAGGCTGCACAGATACAGTGTCAGTCTTGTGATCCACACTAAGCCCACGTTTCAAGTCAGATACGAACCCAACAGCCCTGGCTAGATATGAGAAAATAGCACGAACATTCACCCTAAAGCGAGCGTAAGAGTATTCAAGTATTTGGGGGAAAATTTTATCTGTTTCATCTGGAAACCTATGACCTATGATATGGCTAAGGTTGACGCACTTTGTCCTGTAGTTCTATTGTGAATGATTACCCTCTCCCCCCTCTACTTTTGGACAAGTCATTCTACGATCAAGAAGACAGCCCCCCTGTGTGCTGGGTGGCAAATTTAGTCTTAAAAGAATTGTAATTTCTCTATAACTAAAGATGTGTACTGTGTATTGCAGTGATAAACGGTCTTTCCTAAGAGGGGGTATCAGCCCCCCCCAAAAAAAGAATACCACAGGCTATTATTGTGATTAACTTGCTTATATATTTTAAATGGATTCTCTCATTTATTTCATAAAATTCTGAGCTGAGAGGATATTGTTGGGGGTTTAACACCCAGCTGTGGATTTTCATGGATATTAAAACCATGAGATGCCTGATTTCATGTCATTACTGTATCCTATAATTCCTTTGTTGACTCTTGATTTATCTGCGTCTGAAAATCCACACATTTATTGACTGGTGGGCAATGGAAGGTGCAGAAATCAATACGAGCACACATTATCTGACAGACCAGTGATCCATCACCTAAATGAATCAATACAACCATTTTTTACATATTGTTCCTCCTGGCATTTTATCCAGTTGATTGATCCCAGCCACCAGACGCAAAGCACACTGCAACAATCTGTATTCAAACATTTATTCACAGGGAAAATAAAAAAATAAAATACAGAGCCCTACAAGTAACAGTCATGTAATTAATATATAAACCAGGAGCTATAAACTGCTACACAAATATGCTGACAGGGAGCAAAATACATGAGGAAAAAAATGCTTAAACCAATAAACCATGCCTGTCGATCTTACTTTGATTTAATAATTCACAACAGGGACATCTGCCAACTTTCTTCGGATTGGCAACATCCGTTTCATTCCCTATGACTATATCAAAAACAGACAATGGACCAGAAGACCAGATAAACGGCAGAGACCATCATTAAAGATGACTGACACATTATCACTGTGTGATGACACGTATGGTTCTCTTAAAGGAATCATAATGTTACTGCGAGCATGCCTGACAGACACTGTAAGCACTTACTGCTGTCAAGTGAAAAGGATGATTGGTGAAACCATCTATATGTCTTTTGTTAGGAAACGGTGACCTTGTTCCGCACTCTCCCCCTCATCAACAAGGAGCACTGCAATCATGACATTGCTGAAGGGAATTTTTTTTTTTTTCATCCGCCTGCCACTCAAGCTCCATACCGCTCTTGTTTAATTCATCGCTGATGTTTTCACTTGCATGACACATCAAATTGCAGTGCAGAGGACACATGAATTGAATTGCCCCCTGGCCTGCTACTGAACCCAGTCGACCCGAGTCAGAGTCAGAATGAACAAATTGCCGCACTTATCTCATCCCTTCTCCCATGCACGCTTTAATCAGTATTTCTATTATCAAGTGAATATTGGCCTGATTTATGAGCTGCTTTGTGTTCATTCATCAGAGTGTGCTGGAGCAAATGTGTAATGAACCTCTTTATTCATTGTTACACACGAGATGCATCAGTCATAAAGGATGCTGAACTAAAAATAAGAAGCTCTGATCTTTACATAATGCCTCAGAGTTCCGCTGGTAAATTGCTAATTAGCGACATCGGGTTTTGGGCACAACACATTAAAATGAGTCAGAATTTATTAAAGCCAATGCACGACTGTTCTTTTAAGATAAAAAGCATTCTTGTATTGGTGCAGGTGGAAACAATTGACAAAAAAAAAAATCTCTTTAGCTGCTGAAATCCCCCTCAGACACTCAATTACTGTGAGACTTGAATGCAGAGGGCTGAGGACCCTTCACTTCATTCAATGTGCGGGGGAGAAAAGGGGAGAGAACGCATGCATGCACGCACAAACGTGTTTTCTCTGATCATGACTACAGCTGGATAAATATTACCAGTACCACCAACAGCGTTTTTTTTCTCTCTTTTCAGAAGGAAAACAATATTCAGATTCAAATGCAGCATATATCCTGGCATCTTTACACACAGGCCAAACAAGCTGCACACATGTATTGACAATCTTACACCCTTTATTACCAATCCCCCCCCCCAAAAAAGCTGCAAAACACAGACAAACACAATGAAAATGATTGGTTTTGTTCTGTTCATGATTGGCAAGAATCTCTGGCAATCAATGATGAACACTCAGGAGCCCATCCTGGCTGTACAGGAGTAGCAGCTCAGAAAACTGACCTCTCTCAACCCACAGCCCACACACTGCAGCTAAGAATCACAGTGGCAGAGAAGTGAGGGGGGGGAAGTCGGCCACTTTAATCGACGGCGTTAGAAACAACTCTGACATCAGAGGTACTGTAGGGTGCTGTCATGAGCAGTGATCCTTCACCACAACAGCAGCATTAGCTCTAAAAATAGGCACTGGCTCTCTGAATCAATTCTACACAGTAAGCCTAGATGAAAAAGCAGCAAATGCCCTGAGCTTCTAAAAGGGAGAAAGGACTCTTAAATTTGACATTTGCCACCGCAGAGTGTCTCATGTAGTCTCTTTCACTAATTTGCTCTCAGGGGCAGTCTGGGTACCTCCATCGAGCTGGGATTGGCATATGAAATGGCATCCGGAGTCGTGGCAGGGTGCTGAGCCTGATTTGCCCAAAACCAGTTGAGCAGACAATGATACCCTCTGATAATGGTTCCTGTTTATAATCTACAATTAATCATGGCTAAAGCATAGACCTTCACACTCGATAAACAACCTATTTTCATGAATATGAATTCACAGTTCAGCTGCTTAATCTGATTCCAGCGTTTCCTTCGTCTGTGTGTGTCTCTCACTGTTAACTTAAGGAAACTTATCCAGGGGCATTCGGCCAGGATAATGTAATCTGTGGCAGGCGGTGAGTGTTAATGCAATGTATACCCAGGGACAGCGAATGTGTATCATGTGGAACTGTCCGCCAGCTGTCCAATGGAGGTTTAAGTTACTGAGGGTTTAATTGAACAGCGTTGAGGAACAGTGAGGATTTGATTAACCAAGTGCAAAAGGATACAATCCCCAAGATGGGGGTTGGGGAGAAAGAGGAGTGTGTGTGTGTGTGCTCGTGTGTGTGTGCGTGGGTGAATGGGTTTAAGAGAGTTAATAGAAAGTGATGGGAGGTCAGACAGATTGACAGTGTTGATGGACAGATGTGGTAATGCTTTTCTAGGAGCTTAATGCATCCCGAGGCTGTGTCTAAACATTTCTAATGGTTGACGGTTTCATCACTGTAATGAGGATGTAATTAACTGAAGCAAAAGATTCAAGAGAATATCGGTCCTTTAAAAGCTATCTTGGCATTAGATAAGTTGTAGTTTCATGATTCTACAGGTTTTTAGGTTTCTACAGTTTTCTTTTACAGATTTTAATTAATCTGTTATCTGTATTATTATTGTAATTATCTATAACAAATGGTTCATGGAGTTTTTAAATACCCCACAATATATATATTACAAAAAAAAACTATTGGGTTTAGTTAAGGTTAAATACTATTTCAATGATTCTGGGAATTCCTGAGTAAACAGAACAGTGAAAGAGACACAGGTCACATCTGTGAGCGAGTGCCATAATTCTTAATTCTTCAGTGAACATGACAGATTCCCTGCAGACCGCAGGGCTCAGGAGGAGCCGTCATTTCAGCTGTCCCCACTGACACATCTAACAAAGCAGTAGAGCTGAGACAATCAAAAAATATGAGGACAATAGAGGACGACAGGGAACCCCTGTTCTTGTATAATACAAAGTCATAAACATGCAATTTCTCTTCACTGACCTGACAAAGCTCTGTAATAAATCAAATATATTATTTTAAGTATTTAGTAACGATTGACATTTTGGACAACTTCCTATTCAGAATGTGAGTGTATCCAGACTTTTGATTGAAACTGTAAGAAAATTATAACTAAATAATACATTTTTAATGTTATTCATACCGTATGTATGCACTAGATTACAATAGTGCATTTAAATAACTACCCATCTTTGAACATGTTTCTAATACATTCTAGAGAGCATTATTTTTGAAGTAAATGTGTTGACCACTGACCATGCAGGGATTTCAGCATTAAGGCTTGTGTAACAAGGCGTGCTTAAAGCAGACAGGGCTGAGTTATACATTCAGTCAGCCCAGGGAGAACACTCACTAATCTGAAGAAGAGAGAGAGTGAGTGGAGGGAGCAGAATAATCTGTCCTGTTGAACAGAAGATCCTCTCGCCTGCCTGTACGCATTTCTCATACCTAAGGGAACGTTCCCGCAGAGAAGCAGAAATGTTTTGAATGGCACGCATTTCAGTGGAAGGATGTGGCCACTTTCTGTTGGCGCCCTGGCATCTTTGGTCCAGATTGTTTTAGGAAACGTGAGGTAAAAATACTGGTGAAGAGACACGTGCTTGAACCTTCAGTCTTAAAACAACAGGAAACGACACATAATTTCAAAATATAAAAGTGTCATTAAATTATATTTTAGAATTAACAAAAAACAATCATAATGCAACTTCCAACTTCTTCTTTCACTGACATAAATACAGCTGAAAATGCTTTTATGGGGTCACACATTATTTCATAGCTGCCAGTCGACAACAATGCTTTGTATGTACAAAATAGACTGTGGCCCAGTATTTATTTTGTAAAAAACATTCTATGAAAAAACACTAGTCCTGAAGTGACCCATCACTTTATAGCAAATGACATTTCAACTTAAGCTTTTGATGGTATGCGAAAGCTAAATAAACAGGGTTAAACCAAGCTTATGAAATGCATTGTTCAAATTTAATTCTTGACTGCTGATCTGTTGATCCTGTGTCACCTCCACATGTCAACCATATAGAAACAAGGCAGCACTGTCAAGCTGCTGTTAGTAAATCCCTGATTTTGACCTTCTAAGAAGTCAAACTTAGAACTTTTTTGTCTGGTGGTCCCGCCTGAGGTCTATATCGACACTGTGATCTGACATCTTCTAAAAACATGGAACAGACTAAGAAGAAATAGCACGCAATATTAGATCATAATACTATTGCTACACTTTGGCAGCATGAATACAGAAAAAAGAATGACAGAAAAAAAAGAAACAGACAGGAGAAAAGTCTGTTTAAACAATTAAAGATAACTACAAAACTCAAGCCAGTAAATGTGATTAAATCAGTAAAAATGGAGCTCATGAAAGGAACAAATGCATAAAGCAATGAAGGACATCCATTGGTAGAAAACAAAAGAATATAAAATGACAAAAGCATCCTTCTGGTCCCGCCAGCTTATTGGGGTGGAAGGGTTTGCATGTTCCAATGATCCGGGTCTGGTGAAAGGGCTTGATTTCAAGTACCTGGAGGTCGGTGGCCCAAAAGGGTAACACGGGCCTTCCTTCCCATTGGTCAACCATCCGTGGGAGGGGCCACAGGGGGCATGTGTGAAGAGAGTTGGGCAGCGGCCGGAGGTGGGGACCCCAGCTACAGAAGCTGGCTTTGGGGACATGCAACGTCACCTCTCTGGCAGGGAAGAAGCCAGGGTTTGTGTGCGAGGTCCAGAGGTACCGGCTAGATATAGTCAGACTCACCTCGATGCACAGCGTAGGCTCCAGAATCAGTTTCCTTGAGAGGGGTTGGACTCTATAAGGATTGTTGGATTTGTTTCCAGTGGGAGTTGGACTCCCGAAAAGGCTACCCTTTGTCACTGATTCTGTTCATAATCTTTATGGACAGAATCTCTAAGTGCAGCCAGGGCACTGAGTTGCTACGGTTTAGTGGCCTCAGGATTGGGTCGCTGCTTTTTGCTGATGATCTGGCCCCGTTGGCTTTATCGGACTGGGACTTTCAGCTCTCACTGGAGTGGTTCGCAGCCGAGTGTGAAGCAGCTGGGATGAGAATCAGCACCTCAAAATCTATGGTTCTCAGAAGGAAGAGATCTTTCCTCAAGTGAAGAATTTGAAGTATCTCACGGTCTTGTTCACAAGTGAGGGATGGATGAAGTGGGAGATTGACAGGCAGATCTGTGTGGTGTCAGCAGTGATGCAGACTCTGCACTGGTCCGTCACAGTGAAGAAGGAACTGAGCCAAAAGGCAAAGCTCTTGATTTACCAGTCAATCTACATTCCTACCCTCACCTATGGTCACAAGCTCTGGGTAGTGACCAAATGACGAGATTGCGAAAACAAGTGGCTGAAATAAGTTTCCTTCGTAGGATGGTTTGGCTCTCCCTTAGAGATAGGCTGAGAATCTTGGTCATTTGGTGGTTTGGTTCTTGTGGTTCCCTTGGAAGAGCTGGACAAAGTGGATGGGGAGAGGGATAACTGGGCTTCCCTGCTGAGGCAGCTGCCCTCACGACCCGACCTCAGATCAGTGGCAGAAGACGAGATGAGATCAAAAAAAGTTTGAAGGATTTATTTATGACAGTGTAGCACTGAAAATTTCTGTCTGCATTTGATTTGCAAGAGCAATCACAGCACCACAGAACTGTACTAAAAGCTTCAGTGAACTTTCTTTCCTCACCAGGGATAGACATAGATGAGAATTCCCTCAACAAGTGTAAAACTGTTACAACTTACATCCATCACATTTTCTGTTGCCGAAGGACCCGTTGTAATTAATTATGAAAAACTCAAGAGACAAAGAAAAACAACACAAATCTGTAGAGCAGGATTTCAGTCACTGATGCAGCACGATCTGGCGTTCAACGAGAAGTTCAGGAGAGGAGGAATGCAATATAGACATAGCCCTGGGTGAACTTTTAACCAAAAAAACTTCATGTTTTATTCAGTCAAAACTTGACAGTCTAGGAAATGTGTGCTGAATGTTGCAGAGTAACAACTTTTGTGGGATACAAACAGACAAGAGCACAATTTTAAAGCCTAAGTGCCTAAAATAGGGGTAGGGATGACAGACAAACCCACGATATGATACTATCACGTTATTCTTCCAACAATAAATGACAACATATGGTGATTCTTTAACACACAATATATAAAACCAAATAACCTATGATATATAATGATATCTGTACCTGAAGAAGAACAAAACAATATTTCAAAGAGCATTAAACAGTCAGATAATAAACAATGGTCATTAACAGTACATTAGTGTATCTGGCTGCATTAGTAAACCTGATAAGGGGCAACTATCCAACTATAATATCCCAAAGGTGTTATCGTTGGGATATTACAGTTATTACACAGAAACCTGTCTAAATCCTAATATAGTATTATTACGATACTTGAGTTACAATACAATCACATTGCAATTTTAACATATACACACCTGTGACATGTGTGGCATGTCAAAAAAAAAAAAAGCGTTATTTGACATTAGAGTGTCAATACTGTGTCTTGAGAGGAACTAGGTATTGCAATATCTATTTTTTTGTCCCACCCCTAATGACTATTGGTGCTTATAATGACTAAGTGGGTGAAAGCAAACAATGGAACAGAAAATTATGTCACTTCAGTGTATTGCAGCCTCTGAAACCAGGAAAACAACACTTATGCTATTATGCAGCCTCCGGAGAGCGAGAGAGAGAGAGAGGGAGAGAGAGGGAGAGAGAGGGAGAGCGAGAACACAAAGAAAGGAGAAGATACTGGAGTACAACTGTCCTCTTTTCTATCTGTATCCAACCATTTAGATTTTGATTAATCATTCAGAGATGAGAGGATAAAAAAGACATTGGTGGCTGTGATCAAATTAAATCTAGGCAGAGCAACTGTTACATTCAAGATCAAAAAGAGGATTAGAGATCTTGAGAAGTCTTCTATTTCCTACAGAAATGTCACCAGTAAAGTAACACATTTCAAGCCTAAATTTGGTATTTTATAACCTTTTTATAACCTATTCATTGCAACACCAAGCTATTTTGCACAGGCCCCTTTATTTATCATGCAGTGATATGTTTTTTGTTTTTTCGACATCCATCATATTGATAGGTGTTTTATCCTGTCATCTATGTCTGCCATGTCTGTTGTTGTGTTTTAGTTTTTATTGGTCTTTGAAAGGAATGCAATATCATTCCTTTACTCCATTTATCCATTCACTGTAACTTTGCCGTGTAGAGCCGGGATGTCAATAAAGAGACACGACTCAAGACAAGCATCAAAAAGCGTTAAGTTTTTCATGAAAAAATGAAAATTATGTGATCAAAGGTTATTTAATACAGGTTTAATACACAATCAACCAACATCAATAATTGCTAAATTGTAAATGCAGAGATTTGCGAAGATTCATAAAAAATAAAGTCAATTTTAAAAAATTTCACTATTATAGATGTAATCACCATTTGAACAACAAAATTTCCTTAGTTTAGAAAAAAAGCACACAAGGTTTTTTTGTGCCTTTTTCAGTAAAAGGTGAAGGAAGTAAATAAGAAATGAGGAGATGAGAACAACTTTAACTTAAAAAAAACTGCTTTTATTTTAACCATGCAAATCAATTGATGGAAATGCATTTAATTTGCATTTTTTGCAACATTTCAAAAGTTTGCTTAAAATAGTTTTGACCATTAGATGGGGCAAAGGCAGTTAAACTGAAACACAACAAAAAACAAACTAAAACAGGATTGTGTTATGCTTGGTAATCCCCACCTCCTGTGCCCGCAATACATCAGACTAGAGCATTCAGACAAGCTGTCAAACTAGGCTAGTCGGAGATAGCTCAAAGAGGAACTGGAGAGGTCAACTCTGAAAACAAAATCCATATCACTCCAAATACCAAAACATCATCTCTCACTTATGTGTCAAAGATTAAGCAGAGCCATTTCTGCAGCTCACATCAGTGTAGCAAAGACTGCGAAGCAGTGGGGCTTGAGGTAAAATAGGGAATGAACAGGTTAGTCTGGTTACTGCAAGCCCATTCAGCTGTATCCAGCTGCAGCTGTGAATAGGAGTCTGTTGCTAAATTTAGCCATTGAGTAGGGGATAGCCTGAAGAAAAATGTCACAGTTGCCCGGGCTGACACACATGCTGCAATGGTGCTGAGATTTAGAAAAAAAAAATATGATTACTCTTTGGAATGGCTCAGTGCAGATTTATGTCCTGAACAGATAGCGTGCGTGTGCATACTTGAGGGGAATTAGTGAAAGTTAAAGACAAATTTGTGTGTGTGCATGCGAGCATGTGTGCAAAACAGAGAGCCAACTGTTAGGACATTTAATTTGAATGATGCTTTGAAGCAGAAGAAAAGAACTTAAAAGAAGACACAGTGCTCCATGGTGCCATCTAGTGACACGCTGCTATTTTGAAAGTCTTAAATCACCTTTTGCTAAAGTTTCACTAGCAGGTTAAGCCTAAAGGTGGTATATATTTGTTGAAAGGGAGTCTATAAAGCAATTCTAAGTATATATAAATAGTATGAATGTATCAAAGGAGAAAATAAATTATTAAATTGGAAAATAATATGACTAAAAAAGAATCTGATAAATGTTGCAGCTTTAGAACAGGATGTTTAACAGGACCACGCTCCTATTAAAGAGTGATACGCGTGTTATGTTATGGCTCTGAGTTCTGGGTGGGAAGCATTTGGAACGTGTAACACTCTACAAGCCGAGTTGCTTTCATGTAACATCTGCACCATCTAGTGGTGAACAGCAGTTAATAACAGAACACTGTTCAAAGTGGTTCTAATGAATCACATTTGACCAAGTAGTGAAATCTACTGTGTTTACTTGTAAATACACAGAGTTCCCTCTCCTCTGTTACCTTTTTGACTTAACTGAGTTTTGAATTAGTATTTGCTGTTCATTCTATGACTGGAGCTTCTCCAGTGTGAGGATTTGCAGTTTTTATCTTTTAGGTTTTGGTCAATCAAAGGCTGATATTTCAAGATATGATCTGTGATGTACATTTTCTCACTATAGTTTGACATTTTTTAGAATAAAAAAAAATAGTCAAATGAACAATTGGCTGATTTATCGATGATAAAACAACCTTTTATTGCAGAAATAAGATGCATTTAGCAATATTTTTCAGACTAACAAAAATCACTGTATTACAAATGTTCTCATAATACTGAAATGACAAACACCAATCTTTGTGGGTGTGGTGAGTGCAGATGTTTCCAGCACAGAAAGCTCTGATAAACCGACTATATGCTACCTGATTGGCACCAAACAGCAGAAACAAAAAGATGAGAGTGGCCCGTGAACATTAATGAGCATCTACCTCAAAACCACAGTTGTTTTTTTTTTCCCAGCACTCGGTATGGAATGGAAAAACTGTGGTTTTGAGCTAGATGCTCATTAATGTTCACCACTTGGGTGTTTTTCTGCCTCCTAGTGGAAAAGTTGATAAATCCAACTCAAAGGTGCAAAGTGCATGACCTGGCCAGAATTTAAAACATGGAAAATTAACTATACTTAACCAGGAAAAGGTAGATTGGGGGGATGAGCGTTGTTAATGGATTGCCACAGACCTCCATCTGCTATGTTGAGGCCATGGACAAAGATACACTGTACTCCATAGTATGATGCCTCGCAGGGGCCTCGTAAATTCTCCAATACTGGCCAGTATTCTATTAGTGGCCGGGTCTCTAACATTGGGCTAGCCAGGGCTAGTATTCGAGCCAACGTTTTTAAATGTCTAATTAATGGCAAAAATATACATATGAGACTGTTTAGCTCATTAAAAAGCCACCGGAGCACTTTAACTATCAAGCCATGGCTACAGGGACCTGGTCACGTGACGTGATCGGTGGCCGACAGGGGCAGCAAACGGCAAATAGCCAGTAGGCTAACGTTGTTACCATGGTAGCTGCGGAGCTTGTTGGAGAGGCTGGTATGAGTGATGAGGACGTTACAGAGAGCAATGAAGAGGAGGAGGATTAAATAGGATTGGAGGATTTTTTTAAAGGATGGTTAAACTTTCAAGAGGTGAGCTGTCTAAACCAGTAAGTTTAACTTTTGTTAATGATCTGTATGCATACCGTTTCGTACTTTTTCAATAAATGATCCTTGTAGGTTCAAATCTTGTTTTTTCTTCATTCTACTGGTAGCCCATTTTGCTCAAATGAAAATAGAGGTTTGTTTCCAATTGTGGCCTCATTCTAATAAATAAAGCCTGGGCCTCGATGCATTTGAGTAAATAAAGGCCTGAGTCTGTATTAGTGAATTTACAGTAATCGATTAGTTGGGTCTGTGTAATCATACACATACAGTAAGTGTAGTTGCTACTCCATAATGCAGGGGCTGTAAATCACTATTATGCTGCATGCTCTTAAAAGAAGAAGCAGCAGCATCAGAAGCGAACCAGTGCCACACCTTGTGTAGCTCACCTTGAAGAATGTTTGAAAAATGGTGGAGGTGGTCACAGCATGTACAACTTAAGTCATCAAAAGTATGGGAGATCTTTACATTAACGCCTTCAAAGAACAGCATTAGGTTCCAAATGTGCACAGCTGATCTCTCATGGTACAGCAGCACATTGGAGACTGTTTTTTCAAGAACATGTAAAGAAATTCTCTCTGCATTTACAGATCTACATCCACAGATGGTCTTTGTATTACATTACAGTTATTTAAACTACTCACCACCTTAAATCTCAAATCAAATCAATGCAATACTGGTTGCACTTTATAAAAAATATATTTTTCTTTTCATTGATTCAGCCTACAAAAATTTTGTTTTTATTATATTTGTACTCAATTATTAATCAAATTTAGCCTTTTTCTCCACTTTTTCTCCATTTATTAACCAATTAATTGCAGCCCTACTGTACATGAAGGGATTATGCTATGGTAAAACATACTGTAGGTACAGTATACATGTATGAACTACCAAGTGGAGGTCATAACCATGTCCAGTAGTGCAGAGTCATTAAAGAAATGTATACCTCCCAGTCCTACTCCATATAGCTACAACACACAGCTTCCTGTCTCACCTTAATGAACTCAAGGTGGCTCTTTTACCTGCGGCCTGGGCTTTTCTGAATCAGAGGACATGGACACGGGGGAAAGTTTTCCGGTGTCAAAGTGGACGTGCTGAGTGGTAGTGTTTTGTTTCAGGGATCACACGATGGAAATAGAGCAAGTCTTCTCCTTCATGCACCTTAGTCTTGTTAGTATTGTCGATTACACTTCTCACAATAAGTTAGGGATATTGTGAGAGACTCACAATATGGGGTAATAAATATTAAACTAATGAAAATCATGTTTCTTCTTATTCATTGTTAGTAATATCAATGGGAACTTTTACTTATTTCATTAAAATTCAGACCAAATAGGAAAAGCACTCATGTAAATAACAATATCCTTAACTTATTGTGAGTAGTGTAAGTAAATTTTAAACTAGAAATTAAAAACTAGAATCCTGTACTTTTTTATTGATGTGTATAGATATTTACTAACAAAGAAAAGTTGTGAGCCAGAGTTTAAAAAAAAAAAAAAAAAAGGGAGAAAGGGGAGACAGTGGTTAAGGTGCAGCCCACCTGAGAAGATAAATACAACGCCATCTTTTTGCCCATGTTTTTGAAAAAGGTTATTACACTGAAAGCATGATTAAATTCAACTTAATGGCAACCCTGGCCTGCCTCCCTGATTACACACCTGAAATAATGATGAGTTTGAGACAGAGGTTGAATGCGCTTGCTGACCGAATTACCGCACCAATTACAAGATTGCAGCACATCACGATAGAAGAAACAACGCATCCTGGCAGGATTTCCTGCATTTGATGAGGTAATACTCCAGCGGTAATCTGATATCAATATCAAAAACACACGCAGCAAACAGGTAACAAACAAAACTACTCTAATAAAAGATGAACCTTAAAGATATTGTGGGAGGCTTTCTGAGGTTTGTAATTTAAGAAGTGCCCATGCACTCTGCAATATTCAATTGACCCCCTTCACGGGCCAGCGGCTGAGTTTTACACAAGGTAACATGCCAGTGGTAGTGACACACAACACTCCCGCATATGATGAAAACTTGGTCACCAAGGACATGGTTACAGCTGTCAGGCATGCCTGCGTTCTGGTGACTGATCTCGGTCAAAAACAACAGCAGCCATGCCCGTGTGTGACGGAGGCTATCAATGTCTACAATAACAACATGAGTGTAGCTTAACAGGTCTTATTAGCCAACCCACCAGCTGCTAAGCCTCTCCCCGACTCAACCCTTTGAACAGCAACTGTCCATTAAATGGCCTGTTTAGGATCCTGTCGTGTTGATGGCTGATGATGAAATAACTAACAGCTGTTTCAATTCTGCCTTGATTAGGGTTTCTACAGGTTTCTTTAAGTTAAATTCATGTCTTTTTAAGACTTTTTTTAGACCATTTATATAAACCTTAATACCCATTTCACAGATCAACCGGCAAACAAAAATACATTTTTTAATAATTTGTTCATTTATATTTGTATTAAAGGTGATCTATGTCCATATAAAATATTTTTTCACTAAAACCTCACCTGTAATAGTTAGGGCATTGTTAATATGATGTACTACAGCAAACAGAACAATAAAAAGGCTATTTAGGTTCTAAATGCATACTATGTCCATATTAAATATGTTTTCACTAAAATATTACCTGTAGTAGTAAGATTTTAAGTCCCAGATATCAAAATTTAAGACATTTTCATTTCTTTTTAAGGTATTATTTCCAAATTCATAAATTCAATGCTTTTAAGACTTTATAAGACCCTGCAGGAACCCTCTTGATGTTACATCCATTTCATTTTCTTCATGTTCATTCAGTTTATCTGAAAATTCTAAATTCTTAGTGACATGAATTTCAGTGGCCAAAATGACACTCAGTGTTAATTACTACACGTTATAAAAAACTCAAACTATATTACAATATAATGACAAACTAAACCATATACAATATCTAATCTAATAGTATCATATGCATATCATATCAATGTCTCGCAGCTTTAATTTAAACACACAAAAAGTGGCTATTTCAGTCTTTGTAGGGCAGAGCTCTCTATGAAGTAAATTGGAAATTGTGGCCAGGGAAGAAGGGAGAGCATCTACCTGATCAAGGGGAAAAAGGAAAAGAATGTCTGAGTGAGATTTTAAGGGGCCACGTTACTCCTTATGGAGCAGTCTGTCCTTCCCATGTAGTTGGGAAAATCTGCCACGACCTAGATGATTAAAATAAAACCTGAGCCCCGGTACCTTTGCATGGGAGCAGTCTGACCACAGAACAGACTGTACAGATGTTAACACAGAGGAAACCAGATAAACAAGCTCCTTACTCAGTGGCTATATCTGATGGCTTTAATATGGATAAAATCAAGTCTAGGGAACTAAATTGTGATTTTTGAGACCAAACAAATAACACTAATAAAAAGACCTATACAATCACACACACACCTGTTCAGGAGACCGCCAAGCGTCTGACCTTCTCTGGCCGCAAAGTCACTCTCTCCTCACCACTCTGGGACTGTATGAGTCCCTGTCTAGCTTCTCCTCTCTCTTACCTGTACTTCATGCCTGTCTGATAGGACACACACTCTTCCAGGGCAAGACCGTTCATCTTCAGGAAGTCCTCCATGTTCTTAATCTGAGCGGCGACTCGCTGCTCCCGGAGCCTCTGCAGCTCGGCCTGGTCGGGGGGCCGAGTCGGCAGCTGATTCAGCCCCTGGTCCGAGTGGTAGCGGTTGATCCCGCTCCGGATGCTCTCGCTATAAGTCATAGACAGCATCTTGCCACTGCCACTGCTGCTGCTCTTCTGAACACTGCTGCCTGGCGCTGCCGCTTTGGGGATCTGCAAGTTTTCAGGAGGACAGTGACTGAACTTGTGCCTGCCGGGACCCCCCCCGGGGCCACCGGCGTACCCTCCCGCGAACATGCGGCCCCCCTCCTTCTCCTCCTCCTCCTACTACTCCTTCTCCTCCTCCTCCTGATGCTGAGGTGACCCGTGCAGTAAAGAGCAAGAAGAAAAGCAGGGACCACGGACTGAGTGAGGAGCCGGCAGGGCACAGCCACCTCCTTAAATAGCACCTGCTCCCATAAAAAAAAGAGCTCTCCTGCTTGGAGCAGCGCACAGCCATGCATCCTGTAATCAGAGTCGCACAACACTGCCCAGCACCACCCTCCCCTGACAGGCCCACAATGGCAGGGTTACACTGATAGGGAGCATTCAGGTGACTTGCTAATGATTAAGGAGCAATGAGCTAAGAGGGAACATGCTACATCTACGGAGAAGGGAAGCATTCAAACATGCACCAAGCAGCGGCAGGGGACACGTTCCCGGGTGTCAATTCTGATTCCAACAAAAACCAACAAGAAACATTATCTGAGAGTCTTAATATAATATACCCTACTACAAAAGGCACAATAGGCACAACATGCCCATTTGGACCAAACAAAAATCTGTAATTTACAATAGCCCAAAGCAATCCTATTTAAAGTCCTATTTCAAAAAGTGTTAATTTAAATTATTTAAACATGTCTTGTTGCTGAATATATAGTAGCCCTCTAATGATCCAGAATGTCAAGTGTGGTATCAAATGAAATCAATAGAGGGCAGCACTGTGTCAATTCTACCACTACTACAAGAATGCAATTTAATGCTGAATGCACTTGTGAGCAATGACACCGATACCACTGTTGAGGTAAAAGCACTGTTTAACATTGAGACTGCAATTTAAAATTAATATGTAATATATACAACGCTGAGATGAATAAAACAATGGCAAATTAAATCTGGAAATAATACAAACAAATAAATAAAACTCATGAATACCATTAAAACATATACTAAATTTATTACTATACCTATTTTGTGTAATCTATATACATGGTCACCATTCTGAAGCCAAAGGCATTTCCAAAAATATTGAAATAACAAAAAATGTTGGTTTAAATACAGTAGATCAATCTGAAATGACTTAAAATGAGGTTTGCAATGTCAATAATTGGCAATATTAAATAATTACCTGAACTATAATAAAAGCATGTTACACCACAATCGATCTTAAAATCTACAAAAATTCAATAATTTTAAGTCATTGTCTGCCGCAAATTGAAAATAACGAAAAGATATTCTACTGCTGGCTTGAAATTTATTATAAAAAGGTATAAGCTGTATTGATTCTTTAAAAGGCTATTGGCTGCTACAACACTTGAACAGCACTTCCTTTGTGCCTGGTCTCACAGAAGCTACCATATCGCTGTAATCGAAACAAGTCATTTCAACATCAGACTTTAAATGATAATAAACAAATATAACATCTCACGCATATTGTGTTTATTTCATTACAAAGACTGTGAACAACAGAGAACATCTGCTGTGACATGACACATTCCTTTTCTATTCATTTTAAATCTGAAAATAAACGAGACTCCAAGCAAGGCAGCATGCATTCACACATCCACACACACACACACACCCTAACACAGACGCACTCATCTCCACTCAGCACAACAACTCACACACAAACATACACACAACAAACACACATTTTAATGTGGTCATGATTGAAAAAAAAAAAAAAAAAAAAAAAAAAACTTTCCTCAAACTCACCCGATTTCTAGGTGGTCGGCTCATGAGCGAGGTTGTGGGGTGCCAGGCTGCTCTTATAAACACACACTGCAGACAGTGATGAAGTGGGTCCACCCAAACTGGGAGTGTCTTACTAGGAAATGTCTAAACCAATTAGTGAATCAGAGAGTGCATCCCTTTCCCTCCCCTCACCACTCGAACCACACTACTCTATCACCACAACCAGCAGCTCTCCCCCTCCCCGCCCTGCGAGGTCTCATGGAAGAAATCCATTTATGTCGTTTAGTGGCCCGTTGTTTCTGCTAACCGCAGCAAATAATATCAGCCCTGAATTATTCACCAAAGCTTTTGCGCTAAAAGCCTCTGATTGTTGTTCCACAGGAAAGAACACTAAGAGCTAGACAATAATGAGCGGCTGAGTGTTGCACGTGCACGTGCCCGCGTGCACACGCACACAATGTCTAGCAAATATTTTACATACACACACACATACAGAAAAAGACAAACCGCCACGCATGTTCCAAGTACTCTCTAACTGAGGAATTATGGAAACCACATCTGTTAAGTACGCTCGCAGCATCTCTCTGCATATGAGTGGCTTTTTGTTCAGGTTCAAGGTTAAAAAGCGATAAGAACTCTCACTATAAGCACAAAAACTGTAGAGTAGCTGCCTAATTGATGCTTAAAATCTGTATAATTTAAAGGAAATGCATACAACTACAGAACAATAACAGTTGCTGATTTTTAGACATATTTGAAAGTATTAATCACTTACAAACATAGCACAAAAAGATCAGAAAAATGTTCCTGCTTTCAGAAGCCGATGTGTACCCGCTTCTATATATGGTGAACACTTTTGAGGAATTATCTAAAAGATATTAGACCTGTGATGCCACTGAAAAGACAACGATTGATCGCGGCTGCTTGGACTCGGTCTATATGAGAGCAAAGTCTAACAATTTAATTTACCAACCATATGGATCTATAGATGTTTTCTAGTAAAACTAAAAAGTTTGAGTCGTTCATCTCCATTTGTGGAATGGTGTTTTGTCTTTCAGAAGTTGGAGTGGAATCTTGCCTCCTGGTATGTGCACCCATGTGCAGTGCTGTTATGTAAAATCAAATTGTAGCTTTTAAAGTAGTCAGTAAAGTACAGTCATGCTTTAGAATTTCTTTTACATATATATTGTGTACATATATAAATGTTTCTTCTGGAATCCATACAAAAGAGACATAGTAGTCCAAGTTCAACAAATCATACAAGTTATATTCCCAATATGAAACAACAATTATAGATTTAGATCATGAACATTGTAATGAAAAGAAAGGGTGAAGTGTAGTTCATCATACTAGGATGAAACATTCAAAGTTATTAGTATCCTATTAAATCGTCTGTTAGCAATCATGTTCCAGCATAAAGATTTGCATGTTACAATGTTAAGTTGATGAAGATCAGACAGAACAGATAGGAATTAAAGATAGTGGACTTAATCGATCCCCCTCACATAGGCCATGGGAGCAGCAGAGTGGGTCGGTTTGCACTTAAAAGGACAGAAATGCGCAAGGCGCCAAGATAAAAATTCAATAGTGAGCTCATTACAAGCACATCCACATAGTCAGGGTTTTTTTTTTTTTTTATAAGCGGGTCAGCAGAATAAGTCCTGATATATGTCCATAAAACATGATTCTACAGTAAAGCAGCAGAAAGACTGACCATCTTAAAGTACACCACTAAAAAACACCAGATAGCCTGCTTCAACGTCATCTAAACCCCAACTCTTCAAAATGGTCTGACTTTAAGATAGATCAGGTTAAACTCCCAAGAGGGAAACTTCAACAAAAATCAGCAGTCTCAAGTCTCAGAATGTCTCAAATGTCACTTGGAAAAAAAAAGAAGAAAATGATGGTATGAAAAAAAACTCAACAGTTATTGTTGATTCAAAGGTTTTGTAAGTAACCTTGCAACAAAATCCATCATCACCCCTATCAGGTTTAAGCTGCATAGTGCAGTGACAGCTAAATAGTGGAGGATATATGTCATCTATGCTGCAGACGTTTACAGATGGATATATGGTTTTAAATGACAGAAAGGAACGTATCTGTAGCAAGGTTATTATAGTGAAAAGAAACAGATTCTGTAGGAATGTAAATATATACTGTAAATACAAAAGAAACGACATAAAAGAAGATGTTAAACGCAAACAACAAACAGTGATAGGCAGATACAGAGAAAGACAGGTACCTGTAGAACTGCAGCTGTCGTTTGGGGCTCCCATAACGAGCGCTAAACGGCATCAGGGGAACAGAGGAGAAAGGAAAGCTTCAGTTAATGTAAGCAGGAAAGGGAAGAAGTTAGTAGTGGCGAACAAGTAGATGCAGACAATAATGAGATGATGAACAAATGACACAGATATTTGCCAGAGACGAGGAAGAAAATGTGGGCGAGTAAAGTAAGAGGGAAAAGAAAATAGAGCATCGGCAGTGACAAAAAGTCACACGGTCAGTAATGTAGTAGTATTCACACAAGCCTGTTGTGTGTGTGTGTGCTGGAGAAATCAGAGCATTATGACAATAGCTGTAGTCTGTAATAAACTTACAGGACCAATGCGATGCATGTTCAGTGACTAAAATACAACCAACAAAAAGATTCTTCTAGAATTCTTCTAGAAGAACAAATCCTAACCTTTCCTATCTTCTGGTTTGGAAAGTACCAACTTAATAACTTTGCACAGACACTGTGTGGACATAAGTACATTTTATACTACAAATCTGCTAATTAGGCAAAAGGAAAATGACTCATTTTACGGATCCCAGTTATAATAAAATACTTCAAATTGTGCCCTGGAGTACACATTACATATCACTAATCTTAGCTAAACTGCATCTTTGAACCATACCTCCAACTGTTTTCGAAGAATCATCCTTTTTTGGGCAGAAGACAATAAATCTGTTACCTATTATTGCTGACTACTTCTCCCATAGGACTTAACAGGAAGTGGCAAAGGAGCAATTATATTTTTCGAACAGTAAGGCGAACAACAGTATAATAAACTACTCAACTTTAGGTGCAACCAAGGAATTATAGGTTTGTGCAGGTGTATTCAATAATAATCACAAAGGGTCCACAACATTGTTAATAATACATTTGAAAAGGGTAGTAAAGCTTTTTGTGAAATTGTATTTAAATAGAAAGGGTATGCAGTGACATGGATGAATTTGGGGAAGACTTAAACTTATTAATGGTGCTGATGTGATGTTGTTGACATACTATTCCAAATGTAACCCATGAAGGCAAATCATGCCAAAATCTCTACCACGTTGATTGCTGTATGGGAGTAAAAAACAAGAATCCAACAGCTGGCCAAAAGCTTTAGTGACATATCACAGCTCCATTGGGCCACTGCACCCCATCTGTCCTTAATGGAGGCAATGTGAAAACAGCCATAAAGCTGCTTGAGAAGAAAAGTGGCACAGATGCTTCTCAATGATAAAAGCAGATGAGTATCTGGTGCCACATGCTGGTGAAGCCTCAGACTGCAGAATAATGGAGGTGTTGGTGTCCGTGCCGCTTGTTCCCATGGTGTTAATGCAACGCAATCAGGCACATCACATCAGACAAGCAGTGATATGTGTGAGTGTTTCACAGTTACAAAGTGCCAGATAGAGACAGCCACTTTATTTTAAGTATCAAATTGGTTTATATTGTAAAATACATTCAATACAAGACAAACTGGTTTCTGGGTTAGGCAAAGGTTAGATGAAGGTTATGGTTTGGCATGTAAAGATTACATTCACAGTGCATAATCACTGCAATAAATGTGGAGACTAGGAAACTTGCTTAACATTGTGCTGCCTGCTGTGTTGTTTGTTCTTGTCATAGTGTTTGGACCCAGGCTGTGTGGATGTCTGAATCGGTGGGATCACAATCATATTAACTTTAAACAGCCAGGCCCCTAGTACACAGTTTGTGGTATTTCACAATGAATATTCACTTATGAATGTGCGTTTACAGCAGTGAATTCACAGCCGGGAGCGAGGGGGGCGTATTGATGATGTGCACAGTATTTTGCTTTGAACTTTTTCATCGATATTGTGAGAACATCCAAATTAGATCTGTCAAAATGAATGTGTTAAGGTGGTACAAAATATTGGAACATACAGCTCTGGAAAAAAAAACAGAGACCACTGCATTTTTTTTTTCTGAAATCAGCATCCTGAAATGTTGTCAGTAGTTTATGGACTCAAACAAAAATATTCCTAGTAGCAAGTACGTTGTAAAATCTGAAAAAAATATAATTTTGCAGTGGTCTCTTATTTTTTTCCAGAGCTGTATTGGGATATTTCTTACATTATTGATAAACTGATGTATCGTAGATGATTATTGCAGATCTATATTGTGATAATACCATTATGGGCACCCATATTGTCCGGAGATCCATATAAAATGTGTCCTCTGGTCTATGAACTCACTTGTAGCCAGGTGAGCCAGACTGTCGGATGGAGACGCGAGCGGGGGAGTCTGTGGTAGATTCAGGATACATGGAGGCAGGAGGGAGGGGGTGAGGCCAGCCTGCCGGGGGTGGTGTTCTTTCAGTGGGGCCACAGGGTAGAGTCTACAACTAATCAAGGCCTCTGGAAGGGAAAGAGACAGAGAGACGCATGTCAGTCAGTGGTGGAGTTTATATTTCCACAACAATATAACCTCAGTGTTAAGTATGGAAGCCCATTCATTTATACTTCAGCAGCCACCTTTACTGTGCTTTTCATGTTTTACTGACCATTTATTTATTTGTTTGTCAATGATCACTGTAGGAATAACATCACGGTAAACTATATGGAGCATAACACAGTTTCCAAAGCCTGTTCCATTTATCCCTTTTTCACAAATATGGGTTACACTGCACCTCCATTAGGCTCACAGGAATTAACACCATTCTCAGTCAGCCATTAAGAAAACGTCTTAGTTCACATACACAAATACATACATTGATATCAAGTGGGCAAGCTCCAATATTAATTACATTTTCCAATATGAAAATACAACTTTTGCCATCAATTCTTGCCACTCTTGTAACCTGGGCATTATAAGGTTGTCCAGGTGTCTTTAATAACTAGATTTCGCAGCAACAATTTCCTTCACAGCCCCAAGTACCAACTTACATCAAAAGACTATAAATATCAAACATGTTTCATCGACGCATCTATAAGTAGGTCAGGAGCACAAGATAGTAATTAAACAGTGGCATGTCGAGCCTTTCACAGCAGCGAGAAAACAGGACGCTATAATGACCGCCTGGAATGACCAAATGGCATACCCGGCTCTTCAGTGGCCACTTGACTACGGGAGGTAGTGATGGTGAATTATTACTCTAATTACACAATTACAGTGAAGACAAAAGTCCCTCATCTAATCTGTTCCCTGACTGCAACATCTCAGATGTTGCAAGACCCAAGATCACCAAAATTCTCTCGGGATAAATGTTCTATTTGTGAGTCACAAATGGATTTTGCTTTGATCTTGGTTTGGATGTGAACCCTAATATTAAACTATATTGAGTTAAATAAGAAATAAATTTGATGTATAAATTCAGAGGAGGGATAAGTGAATTTAGTTGACATTGTTTCACCTTTTTCAAAGCACTGCTACATATTTCTGCCACTAGATGGAGCCATATCCTCACTCTGCAAACAGGAGCCGAATGAATATACCATCAAACCTATGTAATAACATCTGTAGTTTCCCACAGCTTTGTGTTATGGAGTTTATATGAACATCTTAACAGGAAAGGCTATGGATTCCAGTCTAGAATAATCAGAACTACCTTGCATCACATCATAGAAAAACACCTGCTTCTACATTACCTCCAAACGCAGTAAAAAAAAATCCAAGCAGGGATAACAAGCATCATGCACACACATGATCCTGATTGTACTTCATTATCTGGCTCCTGTTGTATGTCTGCACAATAAAACCATGGCTGATGTGCAGCGTTGAGTGACATGATTCTATGAATAATACAAAGTGTCTACCCAGGAAACAGGCCACTGCTGTAGAGAGGGCTACAGAGAGAGAGCTGGGCATCAGTGAGGGGTTGGGCAGCTGGTTAGGAATACACAGATGCCATTAGCATGCATTTAAAACACCTCATCAAACCATTACAAGTCAATACCATGGCCTGGGAGGGAGGGGAGCAGCACTGCTGATGTTTTAGCCCAGTTTACTGTAGTGGATAGGGGGAAAAAAAGCAGGAGAACAGCAGCGGTAGCAGCATCTATGTCACCATGACAAAGCTGTGTGCTACCCTATTTCACCGGTGGCTGCACTTGAGTCATGGCTCATACGGTAACCTGCGTTGTAATGACAACGTGAAGGTGACTTTCTCCTCCCATCAATTTTTCCCGGCAAGTGAACGAGGCGTCCCCGCGTTCCCAAGGACTCGTTTTAACGCTCCCCGTTCATTTCTATCATGATGAGGCGGTGATGATGCCGTGACCCTGATGGATCAAAGGCACGGTAGTGAGACCTACTACGCCGCGCGGCAAAGTCCCCCTGAATCATCCGTCATTGATGTGGATCAGTACATTCTGGTAGATTGAACAATAATTTGATTGTAGCGGGATTTTATCTTTTAGTCTGATGTGAATCCAGATTTATTCAAACTGCCAACAGCTAAGTGATATGTTGAGAAAATATTAGGGCTGTACCAAATGCCTCTTTTTTTTGGGCCTCGAAGCTCCTATTCATTTATTCCATTTATTCAAATTTATTAGAAGCTTCTCTATGCGGCTCAGGGAAATAGAGCCGGTGTTCCGATATGACAGTGGGGCAGAGCAGGTGGCTCCTCCTCTCCACTGGCCAGAGAAGAAGTGGACGCACCTGCACTGTGACTGGTTCTCCTAGAGCCCAAAATGAACTTTTTTGGTTTATGAGCCAAAAAAAATACCAGCTAGACAATTTTTAACAGTAAAAATAATTAATTGCTAAATTACCATATTCCTCTCATATGTAATTCCTAATCAATATTAAAGTAGTGTGCAGCAGGGTGCAGAATTAACCTGTTTGTCCACTTACTGAATAGTTTAGCCACTCGATAGATTACTATTCTTCTTTCTGATTAGTGAAGCAAATCTACCAGCCACTTGCATATTTTTAATGGTTTAAGTTCCACTACTGCACTACCTTTGATATCGCTCCCTCTCGCTCTCCTTGCCTGCGGGGGAAATAATTTTATACACACAAAGATGTTGTTTCGGGAGGTTGGCTATTGGCAAGGTTACATCTGTGTTGTAAAAAGCCTATGTAAGAGTATCAGAGTCCTTGTGTCAGCATCACAAATAAGCAAAATATTGTACTTGATACTTGATGTACAAGTAACATACAGCTGTAGAAAATTTAGAAAAACACATCAGGCCGACGTCAAAGAACTAGCGGCATGTATCTGGCCCAAAAAGCAGAACTCGAGCACACCACAAAGATGGCCAATGAGCATACATATACGTGAGAATGCTTCATTACATTTAGCAGAGAAGCCAAACTAAAGACTAAACTTCACCACAACAATAACATACAACTCATACATGTTTGTGTGAATGATAATCAGTGTTGAAAACAGTTGCAGTGGAGTCATTTTAAAGTTTTCATCAGTAATTATTATTAGCAACCTATTTAGTGTTAGGTATAAATAGCACAGGTGTTAGCCAGTGACACCTGTTTTTTTTAAACATAGGGCGAATGCCAGCCAAATCCTACCGTGTGGAGTAACTAGTGTTAGTGGAACCTGACCGGTGTCATTAGTCTTCTCTGCAGTTTAAAGTAATAAGCTATCATCCCTTTTTAGCCTATTCAGATCCTGCATAAAACATGCTGTGTGAACACCTGATCACACTTGCAGAGCAATGCAGCAGACTCTCAGAGATGCCTGTAGTGAGCTGCAGATGGAGAGGATGCTGCTACTGACTGCAGCAATGCGGTACGCTAGAGACTCGTCTTGGCTCAAGTTAGAGGGCTCAGATTTACTGCACTAATGGGCCACGGTGCACTTTGCCGATTAAAAACTGCAGAGAGAGAGAGAGAGAGAGAGAGAGAGAGAGAGAGAGAGAGAGAGAGAGAGAGAGAGAGAGAGAGAGAGAGAGAGAGAGAGAGAGAGAGAGACAGAGAGAGAGAGAGAGAGAGAGAGAGAGAAAATAACAAACAAGAAGACATTGGTGGCTATGAAAGAGCTAACAACTATTTCCCAAAGAAATGTCATAAGTAAAAATAAAGTATATATATAAAAATATATTAAAAAAAAATATATATATATATATATATATATATACACACACATATATACACACACATATATACACACACACACACATATCTTATTTATTGCAACACTAATACATTTTGCACAGGGCACTTTATCACTGATGTCTGGTTGTTATTTCATTTGACACGTCATCAAATATATCACATCATATCATATTGATAGGCGTTTTGTCCTGTCATATAATGCTGCCCGTGGGTGTGTTTCTAATGTATTGTTCTTTTATTTGGTCTTGGGAAAGAATACAATTTAATTTCACTGTTCACTCTGCTGTATAGAGTTGAGATGTCAATCAGGTTTGGCTTGATGCTTCGTCAGTACGGAGGAATCAATCACTGCTGAAGCTACTAATCCTCCTTCAAAATGGATTTCCTGGATTGTATTTTATCTTTTCTCCACTACCATATAGCAAGAAGCAACACACCCAAACCAATGCAGCCCTTTGTGTCTTCATTGCTGTATTACTGTTGATCTGACCAAAGCCTAAAGCCTCAAGTGCTATGACTGTGTGTTTTTATATGTCATTTAAAATCAGCTGCAGGAGCTACAGTACATCATACAGGAATGTGTGTTCTATTCCTAAAACTTTAAATAGTTGTTATATATGTTGCTGTACTTTGTTCCCCATTAATGCAGTTAATTATATTCCATATCAGTAAATAGATGAATCTTGTGAGGCTGTAGGTTTATGGAAAGTTTTAATCAGAAATGTTTTAATTGATACTAAGCAAGTTCATTACATAATTCATATTTTTTCCGTTTCCATGAACTAATTCATTGCACTTTTGCATCTTTGGGTTGTGGACAAAACATTTCAGGACGTCGTATTGGTCTTTGAGAAACAGTAATCAACATTTTTCACTAATCAATTATATTGAGGAATTTCCTGGTTTTGTATCATATTATACATCCAATTATAGCAGAAAATATTAATCAGAGATCTTTAGTGTCACTTTCCAGAATCCCTATTAAAACTGTTAGCTTGTGTCATATATTTATGCAAAAAATCAATATCTGACATTTTAAAAATGCTTTTAACTGTAAAATGCTGATATATGTATCTGCTATGTTACAACTGGAGAGAATTACAATAAAAATGGATAAAGGCAGTGGTCAAAGAGGAAATATTGGTGAGAAAGGTGGAGCTTGTCTGGTAGTACTAGTAGCAAACAAGCTAAAGACATGAAACCATGTTTCTCCATAGCATTATCTCATACACCTCGGTCTTCCAAACAAAATGCAAAATTGAGTCACAAAAGGCTCTTCATGCTTTCCATCCACAAATCCACCTACACTCAGCCTGAGTGAATTCTCTCCTGAGATGGGGCTTACGTGAGCGAGGCGAGCAGGCGGGCAGCGCTGCCCTGGAAGGAACGGCGTTGAAGTATGTAACGCACACGGACCCGAGCAGATGGCTAGGGAAGAGGGAGACAGGCTAACAGACGAGAACTGCCGGGGATATCCTACATGGGAGTTCAGTCAGGCAGAGAGAGGGAGAGAGAGAGAGAAGCTAACCTCACCTCATCCTCAGCCAGGCTACAAAGAGGATTTAGATGGGATCTCCTCTTCTTCTCCACTGACTTTCATCAAAGGATCAAAGTCAAAACCGTGTAAAGATGCTAATCCATGTCAGCGCATCATCTTTACTCTCATCATCAGACAGTTTTGTGCCTTTAAAAATGCCTCTTCTCTGTTAAGCCTGTGAAGGGCCCTTGATTACAGAAGCGGTGCAGGTCACTGGCTGTCAACGTGAGAAAAAAAAGCAAACCGCTATTTGCATAAATAGCGTATTTATATAGCAAAATTCGGATGCAAATCCCCAAGACAATCGAGGAAATTTTTAATTTATCAAGCCCATTTAAAAACAACAATGGAATTACTACACCAAACAACAAGAAAAAGTACAGCAGGTAACACTTAAGAAAAGGAAACCATACACACAGTAGAAGACATTTCTAAGGATGCTAAGCTAAGCCAATGAAAAGAGGTGAGTCTTCAGCAGAGACTGTAAGACCTCCGAGGTTTGGAGGTAGATTGGCAGCAGCCACCACAGTAGGCTTAGTCACGTCTAGTCTTGAGCCTAGAGTGAGGTACATCTCAGAGCATCTGATTACTTGACCTAAGTGTTTAACTGGAGTGTGAACATGAAGGAATTAAGTTAGATACGGTGGTGCCAGGCCTTTCAAATCCTTATAAACAGCCACGTCTTAGAATCAGTAGTGAACTTGACAGGAAGCCAGTGCAGGGAGGACAGACCTGGTGAAATGTGGTCACCTCTTCAAAGGACTAGCAGCAGCATTCTGCACTAGCTAAGGACATCCAAGTGAGGACTGGTCTTCATCTACATCTATCTATAAAAGCAAAGAGCCTTTGGGTGTCTGGGGCGTCCGTATCTCTGTTTTGTGGATTTTTTTTTTCCAAAACATCATAATTACAACTTAAAATCCCTGGTTTGCTGTGATGGTGTAGATGTAGAGTTCTTGCCATATAGAGCCTTTTTTCTTAAGCAGCAGAAGCAGGTTCAAGTCCTGGCGAAAGCAGTCCTTTGCTGCATGTCCCTGCCTCTCTCTCTGTCCATCACTTCCTGTTTGGCTAGTGTATAATAAAAGGCATTTATGCCACAAGCAAAAAAAACAAAATCACATAGATTTACATAGATTTACATATCACAGCACTATCTTTCAGCAGCACTTTGGTTACATTGTAAACCTCTGTATTACGACTTCTGTTTCCCAGCGTTTTAGTTACAATTCAAAGATCTGTTGTCCCATTTCTTCCTGGACTGATCTTAAAAAAAAAAAAATCATACACTAAGACATTAGCTGGTTTAACTGCTACTTTATTCCTCGCTAACACAGGCCACTGTGGGCTGCAGCCATCTTACTGCAAGACGTGTTCAAACACCCTCAGGAAATCCCAGCACTATCACCTAACAGAACAGAATCTGGGCCGAAACCCATTTATTTATTTATTAACACATAAAACAGTAACATGACCAGTTTGTTGCACTATACAGAAAAAAAAGTAATAACCAAGAGATTTATCACAAGTCTGGTTTTACTTGGCCTATCAATGCAATGTCCTTTCCTTTGATCGGAGCCTTGGTGCATAAATAAGTCACATGATATCCCCATGAAGTCCTTTATAAACCTCCCACACTACCTGGTTATTATACAAGATGGGATTGATGGTCCCAGGTTGCCTACTGTCACACTGACAGCATGAAGATGAATCAGCACTTTGTATGTCCTTACTCAACATTTCTTTCCAGCTCTCGTAAAGAGTTATAGTCAATCCTAACATTAAAATACGGTGCTACAGTGGCTCCAAAAGAAAGCACAAACCTGGTGTACAGTAAAACAGGAAATATAAAAAGAAAGAGAAGAATATGAGAAGCTAGGTGGCAAAAAGACTGCACTGCCACCTAACTTGGACCTGTGAAACTGAAAGCTTTCGCTTTTACTGCATAGAGAGAACAAGCTGCACTGAACCAGGAGCACACTGCAGCAGAAATATGAAACCATCTTTCTCTTGTTCTGAGCTGATTCCACTTTTCCCCCTGCAGACCAAAGACAATGTAATTTAGGGCTGCAGAAAGAAGTGAGATATAAGTATTTCTGGTGCGTGCCAGCTTCACACCCCTGCACCTGACGAATGGTATTTGAACTGAAAATGTCCACAGCCGTCCGGCCTGGCCAAAGACAGGGGAGCTTTAGGGTGAATTGTGGTGTGAGACTGACCTTTTTACAGTTTTCCTTGTCAAATTAGATATGTTGTTCTTTCACACCAGTCCCAACATACATTTCAAGGTGCTTGAAAGGTATGTTGAAAGGATCTGTGGTTAAATCACCATTATAAGCAGCCTTTTGGAAATGTAGGATGAAAAATGCATCTTTTTTTTTAGCTTAACAGCCAAATCCTTCTACACTTCTCCCTTTCTCTACACCCCTGAGTCCATTACATTCCTAACATGCTTGCTGTGTTTTTTCATCCTTTCAAGTACTAAATATCAGTTCTGTCTGCATCGCTGCACATGTAATGACACATGGGTATGGGCGGGCTGTACAGAGGAGGTCAATATTTAGTTTTGCATCGGTGAGCAGAAAGCGTTACGCTGATACAAAAACAGAGCTGGGCAGAGGGACACGGAGTGACACAGGTGATCAATACATCTAAATCGAGAGTGTCACTAGGGAGGATCAAGACGACGGCGGCGGATCGGTAAAAACTTAATACCAGTAGTTTATTTCTGCATGGCGCACAGTGCAGTAACTGCATGAAATATGTCTAGGGCTCTAGCGAATGCCCCTGTTTGGGCTTTGAAGCATCTGTTTGTAGTGGAGTCCAATAGGATGAATGGAGGCTGCAGGCGAGAGCGAGTCATGGTGAAGGTTCCTCCGCCCCTCTGGTTGCCTGCAGCAGCAGCAGCAGCAGCTTAGGTGTGAGTTGGACCAATGAAACACAGGAAAAATGAGTGATACCAAGACAGCCAGCAGCGTCTGAGAAGAAGAGGAGGCACCTGCACAATGACTCACTCGCCCCCACCCCCTACCCATGTCGTTTCTGACTGTCTTTCTTCACTTTACTTATCGAGGAGACCCTTTAGTCCGCATGTCGATGTGTCCTTACAAGTGCAGGTTCTCACAGGGCTGTAGTGGCTTCAGAGTGGAAACAGGGCCTCTGAAAAATTATATATATATATATACACAATAGTTCAAAAGTTTGGGGTCACCCAGACAATGTATAGAGTGTATTTCAGATTAGTTTAAAGTTATCATCATTGAAAAGAACATTGCTTTTCTTTCAAAAATAAGGAAATTTCTAAGTGACCCCAAAGTTTTGAACAGTGTTTTTTTTTTGTGACTTTTTCTATGTACTACCTTACCCAACCTTACTGAACCAGAGAGAGTAGCCAAGTCAAAGGAGCAGCCAAGTCAGGAAGGTCACTGCATTGGTGCAACAATAATCATAAAACAGACGTTATAGGCCACAGTGGAATTTAAGTTATCTGTTGGATTTAGCTCATGTAGTCAGCTAAGGATTCCTTAGAGTCTGAGCAGATGGCCACTGCAGTAGATAAAACTCATTCAATACTAGTTTCTCTGTATACAATTACAATGATCATTAAAATAGATTTTTCAATAATTCACAGGGTTTTTTTTTATGTATCATCCTAATTCCTTCACATATACAGCTACTTGCTACCTATAGAATTGCGTCTTCCAGTCTTACAAGATTAAATCCTCCCCCTCAGGGCCCTAAAATGCCACTCGGTTCCAAACTCACAACAAAACATAGTGTGTGGTCCAGGGTTCTTAGTGAAATCTGGTGCGCATGCAGCAAGTGGCTGGCAGCTCTTTGAACGGACTCCGAGCAGCCCCTAGAGAAGCAGCCTGCGGCAACTAGCAGGCAATACACACACCTTCTGAAAAAAAAGGAAAAGCACTGCCTGAAAATAAGGAATGGGGAAAAAGGGGGGGGGGAACTGCAGTTGAGTAGACATTGTGGTGGAAAAGGCTGAATAGGCTAGGTCCAGGGAGGCCCTGTGCTGCAGAACAGCAGCTCTATGCATCACTCAACTCTGTGGGCTCTCCATCTCAGACCTTTACTTCCCTCTTTATGTCTTGTGGAAATGCATGATGTGCAACTGGCAACAAGCATTTCACAAAGCTTTAAATAAATAAGCTGCAAAAAACTAACGCACACTAAGCTAAATCTGTTCCAGTTTCAAAATAATGCAAATCTGAAACGTTTGTCATAGACTGTAAAACGGAGACTAGATGCACTAATAAAAGATCTGCTTAGTTTGCCGACTTTGACCATTAAAAGTATGTTAGACCACTTCAAACATTAAATATTAAACAAGCTGCTCTCCGCACTTAATGCGATGGTAGTGTGTAGGATATTCTCACAAAAAGAACAAGCAAAGACGGTTTCCTATTACCAATATTTTAAAATATATTTCAACCATTATATAACACTATTATCAACTTAACCCAACTTTATTTATAAATCGCTTTGAAGCAACCACAGCTGAAACAAAGTACAAGTCAAGAATAAAAACAAATGTAATGCATAGAACATTAAACTGAGGTCTCATGTAGGGTTTAAAAGCCAGGAAGTAAAATACATACAAAAAAACAACTAAAGAAACTACCAATGAGCTACCAGAGTAACCCACATACATTGTCACTGTGTTTAAATGCTGTGGCTAGCACTACTAATGTAAAGTAATATTCATAAGGCAGAGCACAAATATTATTTTGCTATAGAAGACTGGGGTAAATGGTTTCAAAGGGCTCATAAATACATAGTATTTATACAATACTTAGTGAAAGAAGCAGCTTGAGCTTGAGTTGGACGTAGATGGACAAACCCCAACGGGTAACAAACAGGTTTGTTCTGTGCATTGCCGCAATCAACTCTTCAGTGAACTTGGAGCAGGGCAATGACCTCAGTAGAGCATCGTGCTACCTGTTTCCTGGAAGAAGACGTGTGCTTCCCTGTTTGTCTCTGTACGTGCAAAGTCATTTAAGAAGTATGAAGAACTGAAGAAGTGAGAAAGTTTAAGAGGAAGGTGATTTTTCACGGTATTTTTTTACACTCACTTGAACGCGCTTTCACACATTTCAAGACCTGCTCTGGTTTTGGTACATTTTAGCAGTGAACAGGAAGGAAAGAGTGACGTTGCACCACGTCACGAAATGAGCCAAAACGCACAGCCCCAGACACCAGAGTGAGAGATATAGACTGTCAAACTAATAAAAACGCTAAAATTAATGAGGAAGAAAACCCCACTCACCCAAAAAAAAAAAAATCATCGTCTTGTATTCAAACAAGATGAGAGTCAAAGACACGTATCATTAAATTGCAAGCCGCATTTTGCCATAGTAGCAGCCCCACGGGCTAACACAACAAATTTATTAAAATCACCTTAAATGTCACCACGTCAGATAGTGTAAGTGCACGGAAAACTATTTGTTTAAAGGTCAAATCCGTAAGAGAAGACAAGAGGCTGAAATTTATTGTTTTTTATGTTCAGTGACATGTTTATGAATAAAGTAGCTGCAGTCACATCTAAGTTCCTATTATGTAGTTGATGTGCTGGTCCAATATCAGGCACCTTCATATTGCTGCATTCCCTTCGGGTAAAAGAGTGCAAGAGACATTTGTACTGGGGGAAAAAAATCATGAGACAAAAAATCATGTAAGCTTTATGATTTTATCTAATATGCATTGATGTATGAAGATAAAATTCAGTCAATGCTAATTGTCTAAACAAGCCAATTAAGAGGAGCAACACACACTAGCTCTGTAGGCCAGTTTAAGCTAAAAACCTTTAAAAGTCCCTAAAATAACCACTAAGTAATTAGACCGCTGAGCTGGGGTTGGTAAAAAGAACAAGAGAAGAAGAATTTCCAGCTGGATAAGCCTCTGATTGGTCAAAAGATTCCCACGAAGCATTATGGGAAACAAATACGAACATTGGCGTCAATGCTAGCTGCAATCTATCATCGTCTGTCACAATGATTCACTGTAAAAATCGTCATCTGCCGATTAAAGGGACATCGTCTAACCCTAAGAAATAAGCGTTTTTTTTGTTTGTTTTTTATGCCCAGGTTTTCTATTCATCCCACCAAATCATCCAGATAACTAAATAACTCTGATCAGTGCACCCCCAGACCTGATCACAATGTATCAATAAAATACAAGCATGATCATAAGGTTCTTAGGGTTTTTGTTAGCAGTGAAACTGCAGCGCTCATAGGGACACTTCAATATTTGTTTATTACAAGTCATATCGTCATCACAATACTGAACCATGTCATTCCAGATTTTCCTCGTATGCTGCAGCTCTACTATACACATTTACATTCCCTTCCAAAAAAATCACCAACTTCTTCTGTGCACTCTACTACAGCAACCCACACAGAGACTGGCAGTGTATCACAGTATTAAACTGACGTGACAAATCAGTTTAATTACACATACAGTATATAACCTCCCACTCACACAGTCCATGCTACTTTGCCCACTCAACATGGCGATGTTGACAAGGGTGACCTACACGCTCAGTCACAAACAGAACATACTGTACACTGGACAACGTCCAGCAGCTTTCAGGACAACAAGAAAAAGTTGCTTTCATGTCGAGTCTATTAATTATATGTATTAAGTACCTCTAGCTAAAAACAACAGAACAGCCGTTGGATAAATCCTACCTTCATAGAGGTTATAATATGTTTATTATGGTTATTATGAAAGGCTATATTCTGTGGTGCTTATGAAATATATTTGACAATACTGAAAGGTGTTTCTAATATTTTATCACCAATATTGAGGGTAGACTAATAACAAATATGTTTTGCTTATTGTTACTTCACTTCATGTTTGAGCTTAACTGAATGTTTGCAATAAACTCCTAATAAATTATTCTCCTTTTTTTCTGGGGACCCCTTGGCACCTCTTCATGGACACCTGGGGGTCCCTGGACCCTACTTTGAGAACCACTAGACTAGTAGACTGTTTTCACGTTTATCTATCTATATATGTATTGATGTTGTCATCTAAATGTAGCCAGAGAATGGAATTTTCAATGAGCAAATCGGGGTGGTTGTATTTTTAAAGACAAGTCATTTTTTTATTTTATTATTCAAAAGGAGAATATTTGTATGTCTTAAACATGTCTAGAGGGGATCTTCGATTGAATAAAGATTTTAAAGAGTAAACAACAGAAGGATATCTACATAGACATATGCAAAAAAACAACAACAGTTGGCTGACAGGCAAGCTGGGCTCCACTCTGTGCCTTTGAAATGGCAGTAAAACCCTGAAGATTTGTGGAGCACAGATGATCTGCCCGTCTGACACAGTACGTGTGATTCACGCAGGCTTTAAATGCCAGCTGAGGGAGGTTGTGGCATTAGCCGACGGTCTTCAACGTTACATGATACATGATAGAATCATCATGATGGCAAAAAAAAAAAAAAAGAGAGGCGATCTGCCCTTTGATCTTTACCCCGCGATCAGATGCAGACCACAGATATATGCAGATACGCCGCACAGGCTTCCCATCTCCTGATCACGTACATGTGTGTAGAGCCGACTAATTTATGGACGACTTGGCCGAGTCACTTTTCAAACAAACTCACCACTTTATGCAGTTGCCTTTACCCTGCTCCAGGGTGGAGACATCTCCCACTTATCTTTGTGACTCTAGCGTTTGTACTCCAGAGGGCACCGCAACTAATTGCTTAATAAAGTAATTCCACTCTGCACGAAGTATTACTGAATAGGCCTTTTGTGCGAGGGCTAATCCTATCTGTATCTCAAACAGCTGGCTTGTTTCCTGTGCATTGTCAGAAGTGGAGAATCGCCTTCCAACTGAATCCGAGTAGCAGCGAGGGAGCTGCGGTGCAGCGGGCTTATAATAAAACGCACAGCTTTCCATTGAAAGTAGGACGGACTTAATGGCCACATGCAAGTGCCCACACAAAAGGCTGTATGGTAGTGTATGGATCCATCTGAGCATGTTCTAACGGAGTGGCTGTGGGATTTTCTATAAGAAAATAGAAGGAAAGTTGACACTCATTGTCCATCTATCGCTCTGTTTTTTCTGTGCAAACACAAACACTGACTCACATTACATCAGACTACCTCCACAACCCCTTAGTGCTTGCACAGTCAAGCATGAGAACAGCGCCGGGTTTCCTGAGGCGTAAAGGGTTAACATCATGCTTTTTTTTTTTTTTTTATGCAAGTCCACTATATGCCGTTGGCCTGCCCATAGTCTGTGTCAGAAACAATCATTGTGGAAGTTCAAGTGTTTGTTTACTGATTCCAATGTCCCTGAGGCAGCGGCAGCTACAGTCAAAGTGGGCTTCTATGTGTATTAAAGTAATAGTGCTTGTTTTGATCCTGTATGTCAGTGCAACGTGTCCAGGTGTTACAGTGAACCAACGCGCCATCTGTACTGTTACATTAACCTTGGTAAACTGTGAGGCTAGCAGCAGGTAATAATTTGTAGGACGGAGGAGATATGAATCCACCTACTGCTGCAGCGGCAGTAACATTCACGCAATTGAGATTTAATGCATAAAAAAAAAGAAACAGCCCTTTGCCAAATATTTTTTGTTGTTTCATTGCCACTGAATTTATCAACCCTGTTCGACATTTGTTTTATGTCTCTGGCTCAGGGTTGCAGGAAAAAAAAAAAAGTCTTTACTGAGTGGCTTTAAACCGAGGGACGCGTAGAAGAGAGTAAAAAGCATGACGTGGCAAGAAGAGATGGGCCAGAGAAAAATGACAGAAATTGACCCAAGTTCGGGATGAATTCAAGATGAAACTAAATGAAAATAAACAAGTTTAACAATAACAAGTTTAAATGAAGAGCAATGAAATATACCACTGAGACTATGCCCGATTCACTTCTCTGATCCTCTCTTGCCCCATTCAAAAAGAAAGCTTTTTTCAAGTAATTAGATGAGAAAGATTTTAATTTAATTACAATACTCAAAAAGTTGCAAAGCTAAAATCGATATATCCAATTTTGTCTCATCGCACACTATCTCTGCAGAGATTAAACAACACAAAGCCAGAAATGATGGACAGAGAAAGTTGCAAATTTGTGGATGAAACAATGTCACCCACACAGATCATTCAGTGGCCAAACTGATCACTGATCAGATAATCGCTACGACAGCTCACCACCCTGAGGCACTTTCTCATGTCGCTACAACAAGACGGGAAGTCTGATAGCTAGTTCAAATGCAACTTTAGGTGTTGTTATCGTAAGGGATTAGACCCTGTGAGAGGTAGGACTACAGAATACAAATTTAGTTTTGAAGCAACAAATACGTTAAGGCTACACCTTCTAAAACATGTGAGTAGACTGCATCCTGAGCAATAGGATTTCAACCATTGAAAGCTGCAAGATGCATTTACTCGTACCTACCTGTGACCTGCAGAAAAGGCCACTTAAAGTACATAATCCACCCTGACCTGACCATGTTACCTTCTATTGCAGTGGTTCTCTAACTTTTTCACATCAAGGACCCTTAAACTCACAAAAAACTGGACCACAGATCCCATCTGATAAGATTATTGCTTTTAGATATTTTAGAACATAAAGTAGCCAAAATTATGAAGGACTGCAACTGCTGTGATCAAAAATAAATCAATAATTGACTCAGTATATTAATGAATATGCCAGTAAATTTATTTATTTGTGTATTATTTTTCCTTTGCACATAAATGCCACATTTTTAAATGTATTTCCTTATTTTTTCACCCCTGCATTTCCACCTCAATATATACAATTAATTTACAGAATTACAAAATTAAATAAATTCATGTGAAAAGGGAAACTAATAGGAAATAAATATGTTAATGGGAAATTAAATAAAGTAATTTGTTTACTTTTCATTCTGGCGCCTCCATACACATGCTCCTACATTCTGTTATTGTGTAGCTATGGAAGAAATTAGAGTAAAAATAAATGATTTCCCATTACTGTGTGGACCCCCCTAGCACACCCTCAAATACCCCTGGGGGTCCCCCGACCCCACTTTGAGAACCACTGTTCTAATGGGTACATTTGACATGACAAAATTTGCCTCCTCTTCTGGCGCTTTTCCCTAGACTTTTTCCCAGACATTTATCAATGTTCAACATTTGTTCATACCAATAATGTGACTTTCTTAAGGTGTACTTGATTTTATTCCTTCATAATTTGTGCCCACTCGAGTTACATCGTCAGAATTAAATACACTCCTTTCAGCTCATTTTCCTGAACCATTTACTCGGTCTATTTTGACAGTACCTTATATAGCGATAGGCTGTAGCCATTTTTAGTCAGTAGCAGGCCCGGCCCTCGTGTGCTGTAGCCAACTGGATGACCCCGGAGCAGAACAGGCATCGCCTGGGTCTGCACGAGCAATACACGTACAGAAATAAGAACAGGCAATGACACCATCCAAGGCATCTGTTCTCCTCACACTTCCACTAATGTCTCACAAACTGGGACACAGAGCACGCGCGCACACACACACACACACAACGCTAATTTGTGAACATCACACTGAACTAAACAAAAGTGAGTTAGCCTAAGGTGCATCATGTTAGTCTGAAATAAATAATAATGTACTGACTGACCTGCACATTTTGGTGCAGGTCAGTCAGTACATTAAACAGGAGATTTACTACTGGAGAGGAACGGTCCCCGTTGATCAGTCAGCGATCGGAACCTCAAGATTTTCCGATGCTTTATAGTCAACGGTTGATGATGCAAAACAAATGCCTTTTGTTAATGAGGTTTTTCTCTGCAAGACGCTGCCTTTCATCTCTGTTTCAGGACCAGTTCAGCGGCGCAGCACGGTAACATAACAAGCCGTCGCCGACGCCAGTATTTCACCGGGTTCTGTCTCTCTGCTCCAGGGCTCAGCTTCATGCGGGCTGAGCTCTGCTGTGTCAGCTGAAGCCTCGTCAATGACTGTGAGGCGTATAATAAGGGGGTTGCAAAATTCCGGGAATATATAAAAGTTGGAAACTTTTTGGGGGGAGCTAATAGGAATTTGGGTTGCAAAACTCTTTCCATGAGAAAAAACAGGTATAAATCCAAACAATAACGAAGGTCGGCCCTTAACAGGGAACATAAATGTAGTTGGGAAAACACATTATAGCATAATCTTGGCTCAAACAACCAGATTTAAAGGGATAGTTCATTTTTGAAAATTCAAACTGCCGAATATTTTGAAGACTATTCCGGTTGTTTAGCTGTAACTATATTTATGTTCATGCCATTGAGTTAGTTAAGCTTTTTTGTTGTTTTATTCTGTAGAAAAATGCCATGTTCACTATCTGATATGTGGAAGCGTTTCTCACAAGCTGGTGTTAAAGGAAAGTTTTTGTATCTGTCTGAATACTGAATATTGTGGAAAGACTGAAGAATGCTACAAAAAAATGCAGCAGCATATTGCAAAGTGCCAAAAATTTCCTCCAGGCTCAAAAATATTCAGCAGACAATTTTTAGTCAGCAGAGTTCCACAAGACTTTTCCAACTTCCCATGGAAAGTGTCTACAAATTTAATGGAAATTTACCCAAACTTTCCACCCCTTTGCAGCACTACTTATACTGCTATACCATCTGATTATAACAAAACCAAAAAACAATCGGTATGGGATTCCATCAGCCAACTATTATCTGCAGCAGAAAACAAGTCTAGTAATCTCTAGTACTTAAGTTTTACTTATGTGGCAGAAAAAACCCCACATGGTAATAAAACTCCATACTGGGACCTTCCAATCAATCTAAACTAAAGCTGCAAATACAGAAATGACTCAAATAACTCAGTCAGCAGTCACCAATAGCATAGTCTCATGAGTCACATACACATATCAACCACAGTTAAATTCTTATTCACACCTCGTCGTATTTCACATGAGTTGCTGACACAAAGTCGGTGGGTTTGATGGTTTTGGTTTTATACAATGGCGCCGCATTCACAAATCACCTCTGGCACATTACATGGCCAACATTACTTACACAGAAGCCCTGAAAGACGGAGCATGGCGCAATAAATCATTGGCTGCACTGAATCCGAATAAGATCGGGGATCAAACATGTGACATATGAACTGATCAGGGGTGAAAAGGTGAGAATATTGAGTGGATGGAGAAAACTTGGCACAACCAGCCCGCCGCCCAGGGAGGGAAATTCCTTTTGAGACATACTGACTTCACAAAAAGCATCTTTCAACTCATAAAAAGAATCAACAGAATCCGTGTATAACAATACTACAACAAGATTTAAAAAACTGAAGGATGGAAATCATCTTACAGTCTTTCCACTATCGGCCATGTAATTGGTGAAAGTAAAGTGATGAGACTCACCATCAGCCAGACATGTCCCCTTCCCTGCTTGTCACTAGATGAGAATGGCTGGTTCACCCTAAAGGTGCGCTCACCTTAAGAGCCCAGTCAGATGCTGAGCTAACCTGTTGTTGCTCACAAAAATCAGCAGTAAGACATAGAACTTGACTCGTGATTCACAGCTAAACTGCTAATTTCGCTCTCTGCTGAACATGATGAACTGATTTCTTTCAGCCTCTTCTCCAACTTGCACATTATCTCAGTGTGTCAAATTAATCAAATTAATTCCACCCATAACACAATGACAGAATGTAGGACCATTTGTATGGAGGGTTGCCAGAGTCAAAAACAAATGAGTTATTTTATTTAATTCCATGTATTTATTTAACATTATGTATTATTTTCTGTTTGCACATGAATTTATTTGATATCAAATTTTATATAGGTGAAAATGAATAGGGAGAATGGAGATGAGATGGGGTCTGTGGTCTAGTTTTCGTGAGATTAAGGTTCCTTGATATGAAAAAGTTTGAGAACCACTGTCATAGAGATCTTGAGAGCCAAATTTCGCCCTGGTGGTAAGTCTGCTCTGATGGCACGTTAACCTCCCATGGGAATGACCAATCGTGAAGCGAGACAGCACGTCTTCCTCTGTAATCACATTAGGTTGATCCGCCACAGCCAGAACGGAGCTACAGCTGGCTGTCTTATATGAAACGCTAAGAGCAAGACTTTTAGTGACAAAAAGCGTCATAGCTGCGGAAAATAGCCAAACTGAGAAAATGTACAGAAAATACCCTGCAATTTATCTCCATTTATCTCCCTTCAGAATCCAGGCCTCTGCAGAATTCCAGTCAAAAAAGATGGCTTAAAACAATATTCCAGCTGCTGTGCCCTATCTGCACATTGTCATTCATTCACTTCATAAGCTGCTAAGAAGTTAATTTCCCATTTAAAATATCGTTGAGGTGACCAGCGAGACTGTTCAGGGACATTTAAAACAGAAAATTGATTGTGGTGTGTTTTACTGGCAGAAATAATGCAGACACAACACAATTTGATCGACAGTTGCCTGGCAACATGAGGAAACAACCCAAACAAACATCGTGGCCTAAATAGCCTCCTGCTAATTCAGTCCTCATTGATGCACAGTAACACATTTTTGTCCTGCCCATTGAGAACCAATATCTTATGTCAAATAATGCAAACTATTTTCAAAATTAGTTTATACTTGACATGTTTGCGCAGAAGAAGAACTTTCAAGTTTTCAAGAGCTTAAAATAATGTAAGTTCTAATTAAATCTCAACCTCGATAATAGATCGCCTTCACAGCAGCCGTGTTGGCATGAACTAGCCGAATGGTTAGCAACCCGGATGATACCGGTTAAGGTTCTGCTAGGTGGCTTACTGAAAGGCTCGGTCACAGAATAAATAGAATGGAAGCTCAATCAGTGTCATTGATAACACCTGTGATTACCTGACAATTTCATGTCAACATGGCTGCCAAAAAACAACCTTTTAGCCCAGTGTAGCTCTAATCAAGAACAACATATCCAGAATCTTCACTCTTTAAACAAACATTCCTGTGCATGTAATTGAGTCTGCCTGTGCATGTGCGTGTTTGTGTATTTGTGTGTGTGTGATGCCCGGTGGGGACTCCAAAACAGGGCTAATGAAGTTAGACAAGCCGTTAAATCTCAACTGCAGAATGATTACTGAGCTCAGTTTAGGAATCACCCCCACTGGAGCATCCATCAGACCAAGCAGTAAAACCTGCAGAGTCACAACCCACATCAGTGATAGGACTGAGGTAAATGTCAGAATGACGCCGGCGGCCAGCGGTACTCCTTAGAGCAACGATCGCAGATCTCCAGCATCAGCCGATGCGTTTCAGTTCCGCTCTTCAGTCATCTGAACCAACGCAGCAGTATACACTGGGCTGAAAGACAGCCCGCCCCTCACATGGGCCTTATGTTTGTATGTTAAGTGTAATTCTTTAACGTGTGGGCTCTGACACAGGCTTCTGTGCACCAAGCAGGAGTAACGGCTCCAGTGTGGATATCGATCAGCTTGGCGTGTCATTCAAATGTAGGCCTAAGGGTCCAATCTGGCCTACTGAATGAGTAAGACAAAAAAATGGAACAGTTCCTATTTCTTCACAGAAATGTGAAGTCAGGGAGAACCTTTCAGGGCTCAAGACATAAAATATTTACAGTTTTGATTTGTAAATGGTTTGTAAGGCAGGAGATAACTTCGCCTGCTGCTTAAAATACTAAATATGGTTTAGCAAGAAAATCTTTTGAATTGAAATACAACAATAGACTGAATGAATATGTAATAACAGACTGATGTCATATCTCCTGTTTTGTAAATTAAACGTTAATTAATAGTGTAAATATCTATAATCTATTCCTTTACATAAAAAACATATATTTTAATCTTATTTAATTTTAATTAAAGTTGAATTCCTGTTCTTATTTTTTTATTTAAATTTTTTTATTTTAATCAAATGTGTATCTTTATGCTTTAAATGCTTTATGTTGCTATTGAAAGGTGCTGTACAAATAAACTTGCCTTGCCTTATAAACTCAACTATGCCAAGGACAGGCAGGTTTACCTGAAACCATCAATCCTCACCACTGATATATTGGAGTGCAATCCTATTGTGACATTCTGATTATACAGTTACCCGTCTCTATGGCCCACTTTAAAACCAGCAGGACCAACATAATTACAACATCAGAAAAGAAGCACCTCTTTTGTTTCTAGCATAACAAGCATTTGGGACGACACTTGACAAACTCCAGATTAATCGGTCTTTCCTGTTCTCATGGGAAGGCTAATAGTATTTCTTTGAAGAGGTTTTGTCTGAAATATTGTTTGTAGTATTGTGTTTGTTCTTTCCCTCAAAGAAAAGACAGCATACTGTATAATAAGGGAACCCTATTACTATTCTGGGATTGGCCTACTAACATCTTCTTATTTGTTGAAAACACATGGTATATAGGTAAAAAACAAAAAACAGCAGGCTAAATGTGTGACATGTGTGGGACATTTGAGGGGAAAAAAGATGTTTTCTGCAATGCAGATGCGGCAGCCTGAGTGAGAGGACATACCAGCACACCATTCTGCCCTATTCTGCTTGTTACAGAGCATTCAACAGCTTACTGCACCAAACTGAACCCCTGCAGCCTGCTACTCCTGTGCTTTCTCCTTGGACCGGAGCCCATGGGTGGCCAAGCGTGTGCGCGCACACACACACACACTCTGCGTACAAGGGTGCACATACCTCACAAAACACACAAAAATGTAGACGTACGCGAACGATACACATGAACACAATATTGAAATAACATGGTAACGTGTTCAGCTCGGGCAGAGATGACTGTAACAACCTCTCTCTGGCACAGTTGCAGCCTTCAGGCTGCTGCAGCTGCAACAGATGGAAGCGTTGCTGCAGTGGGGCAGGTAAGGTGAAAAGAACTGAACCTTCTGTGTGAACGCGCATGTGTGTGTATACAGGTGTATTTCCACGCGAGCCCTGCGCCCATGTCTTTCATACCGGCTATTTTCGTGTGTCTTTATAAATCAGTAAGTCGCTGGCAAGAGCATGCATAAAACATGACAACACATCCAGACGCAGGAGAGTATTGGAGTACATACAGAAGAGAAAGAGAGATAGTGGAAATAGATGCTAGCATAATAAGGTATGCAAAGGCAGTTTTCAATGCAGCAGAAGCAGCCGTACTGATGGCTACAGAGATCTCAAGAGGTAGGTATGCTACCTCCGTAGCATGTGTGACAACGTGAAAGGCTGCCGCATACAGATGGCATGGCATTTGCTCTCATGATCATTCCGACTCACTGACAGACCCAAAGTGAGAAGAGAGGCAGGAAGAAAGAGGTGTGAGAGAGAAAGAGAGAGAGAGGGGGGGAGAGAGAGAGCGGAAGAGGAGAGAGCGAGAGAGAGAGAAGGGGAGAAATAGAGAGATGCCAAAGATATGTAGTCTCAGACCCAGCGATGACGGCTCTTAAAAACACCCACCTCAGTCTGCGGCTGATTCCTGACGCAGTGAGCGGAGCCGGGGAGTTAAAATGGAAAATGCTGTACCTATGGTGGAGGAGTGGCGGCCGAAATCCCAAAGACTGAGCAGGAAAAATGGAGAGATGAAAGAGAGGAGGAGGAATGATACAACTCTATGATCCTGCGTGACTGAGACGATGCACCTGAGTGGAATGAGGGATGTGCGGCATCTGACATGAGAAAAACACGGAAAGACGGAAAAGAAAGTGACACGAGACAGACAGAACAAGGACAGGGAACAGGGAGTAAGAAACAGGAAGAGACTGAATAAATGTGTGAGCCTGAGACTCACTGAGGAGAGGAGATGCATTAAGAGAAGATGCCCCTCCCTCTTCACACACACACACACACACACACACACACACACACACACACACACACACACACACACACACACACACACACACACACACACACACACACACACACACACACACACACACACACACACACACACACACACACACACACACACCTCCCTTTGCACTGTCAGCATTGAAGTAAGCATGCATTCAGAGAATCAGACGTAAATGGTGAAAGAGAAGAAGGGTGAATTCAATGACAACAGCTTCTCTTTCTCACACTATGAGATATGTGGGTTTTTTCCATGAAAACTGGCTCAAAGTTGATTGGCTACATAACAAGTGAAGATGGCTCAGTTATTGCCAAGGGTGGAAGACACAGGATCGCAAAGCTCTATGCGAACACTCTAGTAAACACCCTTAAATCTGATGCCTCTCATAGTCTGGTGGAATCAACCAGAGCAAAACAGCTCCAGCAAAGAGTAGCCTGTTTTTTGAAATGCCTTGGAGCAAGCCATGAAATCCCTATGAGGGATCACTGGCACTCTCACCTTGCTGTGTGTGTGTGTGTGTGTGTGTGTGTGTGTGTGTGTGTGTGTGTGTGTGTGTGTTCCTTAAAGGGATCTACACTGCAAAAAAAAGTGATTTCTCAACTAGTAAAATTATACTTTATTTTGTAAACCAAGTCCTTTTGAATTATCTTATTCCATTGAGAGATTTACATGAAATGATCTTAAAACTAAATAGACTAAAATCAAGAAAAGATTTTTTTTAATTATTTCCTAATGGGTTAAGTGGAACAGTATAATTCAAAATAGTTCTACTCAATATTGGACTGATTCAACCAAAAACAAGATATTTTTCACCTGAAGATGTAACTTTTTGCAGTGGAGAACACGTTCCAAGCTAATGTTCCCTCGCAGGTTCCGAAATAACACTCGTCAAGTGCCAAAGGCGGGTAGATTTTCCATTTGACGGGTAAATCTCAGACGGCTATCCGCCGCTCTGGTGGCTAAATGTTTGTACCAAAATAGTAATGTAATAAAATATCTAGCGTGACGTCCTCAGAGGAAATTACTCATGTTGTAGACAACAGTACAGACACATGCACATGTTTTTTTTTTACAGTGCCAGGAAACCGGAGGAGCATTCGTGACAAGTCTTAACCTAATTAATTTATTAAATAATTTTCACTTTGTTTCAACTCCTGCCTACTTTTTCATATGAGGTTAATATAGTGAATTACATTTTGCGCTGAAAAAAAAAAAACAAGACATTAAAAAAAGGGATTTATTTTTTTTGGCCAGTAAAAAATATGCTTGGTAGTTTTTTTCCATCTTCTCAAAAAAACTGCTCCTTTATGTATGAGCTTCCTATTTTATTCCAGTGTGCAAGTCTGCAGGATTTAAGACACCAAACATACTGTCTTCTAAGTCTTAATTGTGACAGAATTTAAGAGAGATGGAAATTCCTCCTAATGGTAATGATCTTCAAAAAGCAACCTGGCTTTTAACATAACAGAAAAAGAGTGAGAGGGACAAAGTGAGCAGGAGGGAGTGAAATGAACGTATATATTTTTGGTATTTGTGTTACATAGTCATCACGAGCAGCCCTCATGCTCGTAGTTGGCTTTTCAGTACGGATTTCTCTGGGCATTAGGTAACTGAACAGGTGGCGGAGCAGGTAGTTGGGCTCAGAAATGACGTCTTTGGAGTGGAAAAAAGCTCAAGTCGTCCAATCATCTGTTTCTGACTTGTCTAAGCCAATAAAATATTAATGTGCTATCAGCATATAGATGAGTCAATGGTTGAATTTGAAAGGTATGTAGCACCCTATATATATATATATAAATATTTCAACCAGGTTTTTTTTATATTTCAACAGCCTGCCAAGGACACAGTAAAGGAATTTACCACAAATCATGCGCTGTATATTATGCAGCGCTGAAAATAAGATGGGCCGAGCTGTTTACAAACGTCTTCAACAGCAGAGAAATAAAACATAATGGAGTAAATATTAAAACCTCCACTCTTTCTTTGCAGCACTTGATTTTTATGCACATCTTCCGAGAAATAACACTCTTGGATGGAGTCTACGTCGAGTTTACGTTTGTTGTCAGGGTGGTGTTTACTTTACAGTTGTTAATGGATTTTCCTTTTCCTCACCCTGCACATGTGTATGTGTTTGTGTGTGTGTGTGTGTATCCAGAGCCTGAGGAGACAGCTACAGCTTCACTGTTGCGCACCACTGTCTCTGGTCTTTCTCCTTGAGCTCAAGCCCAGTCACGGTATCTCCAGCTTCTTCCTCCAGCCGGGCCTGCTCCTCGCCATCATGACACCAAAGAGAAGCAGTTCCTTTGCCAGACAGTCTTATGTAAGCAGCACTTTAACAATAACCAACCTACACCTACCTGGAACTTTCCGAGAGTCGGAAGGCAAACGCCACGGAGTCAATTCAATGATATAGCTAAAGTTGACTTTAATTAAATAAACAATCTTAATGATAATGATGATGATAATAATAATAATAATAATAATAAGATAGTAAAATGATCTTGGGAAACACCATGTGCAACTGGCGGCCAACACAGAAAACAATTACATATCCATGAACTCTGGGAAATTTCAGTGCCAACTAACTTATTATATACAGATATACACTACCGTTTAAAAGTTTGGAATCAGCCAGACAATTTAGTGATTGTAATATAAAGTGTGTTGTAATATAAATTTGATTACATTAGCCTTCTAATACAATGAGCAAACACATTGTGCCATTAGAACATTGGACTGATAGTTGCTGGAAATGGGCCTCTATACATCTATGTAGATATTTCACCAAAAACCAGACATTTGCAGCTAAAATAGTCATTTACCACATTAGCAATGTATAGAGTGTTATTTTTATTAGTTTAAAGTTACACATTCCTAAGTGACCCCAAACTTTTGAACATTAAGTGGAACTGCACCGTGTGTGATAACTATTTCAACTGATGCAGTGACAATAGTTTATGATTGTCTTAGAATTATGCATTTATGCAAAATTTACCTCTACATTTGTTATCTCGACAAACAAAAAGACACAACTACGACAACAGAACTGGCCTGTAAATTGTCTTCACTCTTACTAGTCTTAAAACAACACTTTACATACTGACAGTTATTCCTGCAGCCCCTTGTTAATCTGACTCCTGGGTCCTTTAGGTATTGCTCAGGAGAAGGTCATTAGGCTTTCAGTGCACCAGTCTGTCGGTTCTCACTGGAATTACCGCGCAGCCATCAGAGAAAGTGGCAGGTATTAGGTAAACAAAATTACAGCCTCGGAGGTATTGGTCTGTAACTTCTTGTTCGACAGAAAGCTGCATGGTCCTCACTCAGATCTGGGTAGATGGGAGTGTAAAAGGTGCGGATGAGTGTGGTGATGAGGCCATGCAACGGTGGTGTGTTACTGGATAAAACACGCAAGGGAAGGGGCCTTAGATCTAAGTGTATAGTTGGAGGTCATAAACGGACAGTGGTAGTGTCATAGAAATACGATCCAGATATACTGCAACATCCATCTAATCATTAAATGTTGAACAAGCACTATGCAATGCAGTCCACTCAAGACCTCCACCTGACTGCAGAAATAAGACATGTGGCAAAGTGACTAAACAGTTTGTAGAAAGGTAAAGTGGCTTCGAAATTTGTGTGTTCATCCCCGGTGAATCTTTTTTTTCCTAATGATGATGATGTGATTATACCTTTTCAAGAGCTGTAGGAAACACTGGATGCTGCACGACTAGCAGGTCATCGTGTGCTCACTTTACTAACGAGCTGCAGGCAAACAATACAGTTATTTTATACAAAGAAACACTGAGTAAAGGAACATTCTTCCCGTTTTGATTTAGGATCCTGTTTTTCAATCCTGCTTACTTCTGAATTTATTTTCAGATTTTTTCTATACAACAAATTAAGTGTGTACTTCGCATTAGTAGATACCATCAGAGCATTTTTCCCATGACATTTCTGGGAAACAAAGTCCCTGAGTGTAATTATTTGTGGCAAAACAGTTTCACAATCGTCAGCTTACTTGAATGCATATATAAATCAAATATACTATAAGTCGATGTTTGACGACATCCCAATTTCTGGCATATTGTCTGTTACCTTTTGAAACGAATCCACTAAAGCAACTCAGGCAAGCAAATTCAACCTCCGTTGTCTGCAGGCCAATTAAAGTAGGGGATCTAATCAGGAGATGCAAAGTGCAGCATTCTAATTACATCATTAGCTAAACCAATGAGTCAGTCACAATGACTTCAGCCTCACCCTCCCCCTCGCCGCCCGCCCCCAACCCCGTTGCTTCTGCCCCATCCAGAAATAGGGAGTCAAGCCTCAAGCTCTTTACTGTACAGCTGCTCAAGCAGAATAACTCTAACATGTTATGTGCAACAGCGCAAAAATGCTAACGTTCCAGAAATATCCGACTGAAAATCATAATATGAATGAGACCGTGCTACACGGCTGCCGTCAAGACACGATTTAAGCACTCATGCTTAATGTCGAAAACAGGAATAACAAACGTTAATAGCTCAGGCGCACGTGACAGGTACGACTCCATTTAGAACAATGAATAATGTCATAGGGTAAAACAACTAGCCTGAACCTTTTCCGCAGTGAATGGAGAACTCACACACAGGTGCACAATCATGATGTGGATTATGTGGATTTTAATGATAAACAATGTTCTCTTGATCTCTGTTGGTCCACCAACGTAACATTATCCCTCAGGCATAATACAAGCCTGTACTTGTTTTTTTTAAATGGAATACTCCCACAAATGTAATACATAATTCCCTGCAAGCATGACAACTATTACAGAGATTTGATATGTTTGCTGGAAGATGAACATTTTTCCACAAATGTCAAAAGAATTCACCAATATAATCAAAATCTGCAGCTTATACAAGTTGTCAACTCTTGAAATCTTCAACAGCCAACACCGGTTTCTCCCCACATATTCTTATCCTTTAGGTTCCCAACTGTGCTGTTGCAATTAACCCGACTGCAAATGTAATGGGTATTACGGTTGCACTAAATGGGAGACAACTGTTACTATGTTTATGAGAAACTTATTATATTTTTTAGGATTATTACAGTGAAAGCTGCACAGATTTGTGTTACATTTGTGTGATTTTTTTTTTTTTTTACTTTTTACATTTGTGGGTCTAACATAGCCAACTTAGGTTGTCCTCTTCTTCAGGTGACCCCTCTCTTAGAATGACTAAGAGATGGTTTCCCTGCAGCCTACCAGAACAGAACTTGCACTGTGCTATTTCCTGTTTATGTAAAGCAAGTGAGGGGAAGATAACACCCCTGGTTCTTCCTGTTTTAAGTGCTCAGACGGTAACAAGAGCATCACTTTGATGGGCCTTGTGTGGATGAGTCTGGTGAAACCAGCACATACTGGAAAAAACGCTTCTTTATGCAGACCTATGCTCAGGTACTTTTTTTAAACGAATAAGAAATAGAAGATAAGTGGTTCTAATGGTGGCAGCTACACCGTCCATATCAACGTGACCTTAACTTTGAGATTATGACACTTGAGCTGGTCGTGGTTATTTGGATCACAAGGCCAACACAACATGTCTGCCCGGGTCTATTATGCCGTTAGTTGAACGTGTTTGACATGGCTTTCCCTCGTTGTCACGGTGATGTCTGCTGATAGAAGGGATGAAGCTGGCCTCTGCCGCACTGTGTTAGCTACAGAGCGGTATCACAGCACAGTGGGACTGCTGCTGCTGCAGCTGCTGCTAAGGATGGAGGGAATCTGGAGCTGACGTCTCAATGTCGGCTCACATCTGCAGGACGTGATCGTCTTAACGTTAAGATGTTTTTTTTTCCCTTCTTCTCACCAACACCACCCCCGAGTCCGGTAGCGTCAAAGTGTGGCATCTTTTTTAACTTGTGAACATGCGGCGAACGCGTTTCCTCCGGCTAACGTCACTCTCGTCTGCCCCGGCGGCCAATTTCAGACGCTGATGTCAAACCATTAACGTTAACGTTATGCCAGGAACGCAGCCAGCTCGGGTCTCAACTCGCCGCACTAATCACGGCGAAACGAAACGAGTCCCGGTGACAAACACGCACTGTTTTAATGATATAACACTTTGTCCGTGTCGGCGTTGTGTTATTAGCTTAACGGTTAACGTTAACTACGGCATGCCAGCTAGTTACCGTGATTAACGTTGCGTTAACCGCTTTTCCAACATGAAATAAACATACAGGAGATTATCTGAATATCGTTGTGCCGTTTTAGCAGCGACGTTATGGGTGAGAACGCTCACAAACCCCCGGTGAAAAAACTCAAAACGCTCCTACCTTTGGTAAACCTTCTTTCTTTCGGAGAGTGAGGACCTGTGAATTCTGTTGCTCTGACACAACTACCACGCGCTGCACCAGAGCCCCGCCCTGCTGGCTGCGGGCGAGCTGCCATTGGCTGGTGAGAATACAACCGCAGCCGGTATCGAGCTTCTCATTGGCCGGGACACCCGTCGATCAATTCGGATTCGGCTTCCCGCGTCCTACTGTAAGTGGTGCCCACACAATACATCACATTATGCAGCCTATATTTAGGTGTCAACAGCCACTGCAGGCATGTGAAATGCAAGTCAAAGTGACCTCCAGTTTGATCATAACGTGACATAGAGGAAGACAAAAGAGTTTCTTCACATTCATGTTTTAATGGAGAGTGAGATGATAAAAGCTGTCAAAATAATGTACTTTGTGGGGAAAAACTACAGTGAAACAAAATGTATTTCAATGAATTTGGAAAGTTTACGCAGTGTTACACAAGAAAGACCATAATCTGTCAAAACAGAAAAGGCTTTATGTCCTCTGGGGGGGGGACATAAACTAGTGACTTTGACTCCTTGTGCCAGCTACGTTGATTTAGTTCTGTCAGTAGTGCTAGACTTATACAGCGGGCGGTGCTGCTCGCAGGATGGAAGCGAACATGGCTACAGTCAGTCTTTGATAAGAAGAGGAGCCTTGACTTGAGCTGCAACCTCAGCCCCCATAAGTTCCTCCACAATTGTCAGGGCAAACTCAAAACTGGTTCCTGGCCCACGGCTGGTGATGTAATGTCCATCCTTCTGTACTCGAGCCTCTGAATATTTATAGTGATCTAAAAAAAGACAAAGAGCAATACCATGAGGATAATCACAACATGAGAGCTTCGAGCTAAGGACAGAAAGCCACACACATGATAGAGACCACACTGTACAACATGCACTTACACATAGATAATCTAATACTAGTGCAAATGACCCAGTTCTAACCATTGAACGAAATGGTCAGAAATTTCTGCTTGGTAGATCATTTCTCCATTTTAACAATGCTTCTTGGCAATATGTGTGGATATTACCAAACGTAACCAGTGGGAAGTTCGATTATTTCCCTTTTAAATGCTGCCCTATTTGTAAGCTCAATACATTTGGGGAATGAGCAGCATAGGCAGTACAAGGGTTGCACTTGTGAAATGTTTGCCAAATCTTGTTTGCCAATAATCTACCAAACACAATTCACTGAATATTTTTTGTTCAATGTATAGTAGGCTCTGTCAAATTCTTTCAACCTTAGTGGTGTGTTCTCTACTGCATACTGGAATGATTCTCTATAGACAAAAAACAGCTATGACAGCACCATCTGCTGCCCTTAAGAAATAATTACATTCCTTGAGGTTTCTAGTAGCTACTAGCTGTACATTTCAACAAATTTCCATCATTTTTGTTGTCATATAGTCATATTTTTTCTGTTTGTTTGGTTTTTTTTACCTCCAGCCATCATCTTTTCCTTCATACCAGGATGTGTGGTGACTGTGCTGCCGTAGCCGATGCCATGAGCCAGAAGAGCAGTGGGACCTGCAGAAGGGCAAAGGCTGTTTAAGGCTCATTTAATAACTTATTATAAAAAGGTGTTCCCCTAAGAACATATTATGTGTAAGTCCAGCCTTAAAAAAAGCTTAGTGTCAATGTAAAATACTGTCCTCAAAATGGTGTATTTAACATATAGGACTGCAATACATTTAATTAATGACATAGGCACAAATTATTTTGATGATAACACTGTATACATAATGGCGTCCTGAACTGTGCCATTGTTTCAGAGAATGCACCCACATATTATACCGTTTCAGCCTCTCTCCAAAGGCTCTGCACCACATTGAAAGGAGAGGGAGGGGGAAAAAAAAAAAAGGCTGAAGATATTGTCTGCTGCTGCATTAACTTTGGCAATGTCCTAGCACTGCAGTGAGCTCATCCAAAAACTGTTAATAAATAGAAAGTTATTGATTATGCTCCTTGGCTGCCTTCCCATGCAGTCTAAAGATTACACTTTCCCCTGACAGAACAGCAGACTGCCAGTTAAAGCCAAGCTACTCTTGTTACAGCTAGTCCCCACCCAGAGGACGCCTGGAAGAGAGGGAGAGAGAGGTAGGAAGAGAGTGGGAGAGAGAGAGCTTCTGAGAACAAGAGTCAGACAGCAGGGCAGACACAGGAGGGGTAAACTATGATGAACATATTTTCTATTAACTGACAAATCATATGAACCGTGTTTTTATGCCTGATGGATATTTTGCCAATATTCTACTGTGATCATTATGGTTTTTCATGACCCTACTTGCATGTAACATACATTAGCGCACAGAGAATGAAGCAATGTCAAGAAAATAACGTTCATGTTAGGGCAGAATAATAAAGGCTTGTAACAGGCCCCCTTGCCGGCAGGTTAATTGAAGTGTCTATTCCTGTGAGTATTTCAGTGGTTTTCTAGGACGCCGTTCAATCCACTTTGCCGCATTGGTCCCCTGTCACTATTCAAAATGTCCTTCAGGTGTCCTTTCTCCGCATATAGAGGCTGTCAAATAAAATGTCAGTGCTTATGGGTTCATTCGGGGGCAGTTATCAAACACTCACCCTTTCATTGCAAAATGTCAAAACGGCTCACAAACGACCATCAATTAATGACAACTGAAATCACTTTCTGACAAGTGCGTTTTGCAGGTTGTGCAGAAGATCCACGGCCACGTGCACATAAAAATGGTGCAATTTTTTCTTCAAGGTCTTCAAAGTTGTGAATATATCAAAGCATTACCATGGCATCTTTAAAATCAGAATATCACACCTTTTAGTGTTGATTCTTGTTATTTTATGTTTATGAGGCACCTGCATTTTACACTGTTTATAAATTATATCAGTGGGTTTCTGTTAAATTGGTTTGATTTTGATATGTAAAAATATTGGGAGTATATTTATCATTCACTTACTAACAAAATGCCATTTTACACAAGATAAACTGCATTATGTAGATTAGGTCATTTACCTGTATTTTATTAAAAACATCATGACTGTCACTATTTTAACTCACGTCATATTTAAATGTTAACACATAAAAAGGCCTCGCTATTAAAGGTCTAGTCCTGTGTGATTATGACTTTGTCGCGCTCTCACAAACTTTACCTGCACAGATGGCTGCAATCAGGCCTTTTCTGCCATCCTGATCCTTCAGCACCTCCTTCACAGCCGGAGACTGTAACAGAGCATGGAAACCAGATGCCCAGTGAGCCACTTGCAGGCCATGTGATTGCTTGGTGTATATGCTGACTTTGCGAAATTAAAAAACTGTAAATGATGCAGACTTTGCTAATTTAAAACCAACTGTAAATGATTGAATCCATGCATTGGGAGGGCAAAAAAACAGTACTAAGGTAGCAAACAAAAAGACATCACTGTTTCAAAACAACTGCTCTGTAAAGAGAAACTGACAAACCTGATATTTGATAAATATCCTGTTAGATATATTTGGCTGAAATATTAGCATTATGCAATTAAATTTCAGCATAATTTCAGTTTAACCCTTTTAAACCCAGACTTTTTTCCATAGATGCCATGCATGTATCAGTTGAGTCACTAACAATTATGTTATGCATCTACTTTTTCCCCCCATTTTATACACTTTTCTTTGCGGAAAATAGCAATTTAAAGACAATTATAGTTGCTGCTTGCATAAATATGCCCATAAACTAAAAAACATTTATCCCATGTACAACATTCTTTTTGGGGGGGATTAATCTAGAGACTTTAATGATTAAATAGATCTATACATATCAGGATTGAAAATCATAATCTTAAATAAAATGACCTCTTTCTGTGAGGGTTTGTCTTCGCCACGTTCTCGGGAGGAAGGGGCAGGAAGTCATAGATGACCTCATATGAGAGGAAGCCCTTGGATGCTTAATTTTTTGGCTGACCATTGTATAAGTTGACTAGTATCACAACATTAGAAAAACATGAGAGAAGAAGTACTGCTGCCTGAGACACTGGGAGTTAACATGGCAAGGCTAAGAGTTTCTGTTAATTTTTGCTGCGGGGCTCTCAATATTTCACTTTATTAGGTTTTAATATGTTTTCATGTAATAAAGTAACCATTTAGGTTCCCAATATGTGATCAATTTAACCAATAACACCTGTTTAGAAGAGATGCACACAGATTATATCAACACTCCTATGACTAACTTTCCAAAGTATACCTCTGGCGCCAATATCTCTGTAGCATTTTGATATTATGACAACACCATAGCACAGATTCACCTCTGGGCCGACCCCTGTCAATCATGCTGCAGATACTGCTCCCCATTAGGGAGTAAAAAAAGCATAGTAAACACAAGAATGGCTGAAGCTCCTGGCAAGCGACCTTTATCACCATCCCAACCATTCACTTCTAGAAGAAACTACGCTCTGCGTCCAAGAAAAAAAAAAAAAAAAGGGACATAAAAAGAAACAATTCAGGAGTTAACATTGGCGTGACAGCTCTTGGAGAGTACAAGACTGTGGTTTGATGCTGAACTCACAACATTTCTCCTAGACTGATAAGAATACAGCTAAAGTTTGCCATTCAGCAAAATTCTGTTTAGTGCGCCTAACCGCAATACAAACCGTAGCTAAATATACTCTAAATGGCGCCGGTGTGGTTTTGCTGTTGCTGTTTTCACGCTACTATGGTCTGACTAAATTTAGATTGCATTGGCCCAGTAACGTTGGATCTACTGAGCATACAGAAGTCTTGTGTCTTTTTTTGTGTCAAAACTAATGTTCGGGCAAAATATATAATGCTTTTTTTCCATTTGTACAACAGTAATTATGTAAAAGGTGGAAAATGCTAATAAATCCTTGCTCTTAATGATGTAATTAAAATAACATTAAGATTATTTGTGTGGTTTATAATTTCTGCAGTATTATTAACATTTTGTGAGACTGAGGTTTACAGGATGGTGTGGGGGGTGACATTTTTTTCTGCAAACAAAAGTGGGCATCATTACTTCAAGGTCCCCTACTGCATACAAAATAATTACTAAAAATCTTCTCATAGGTTTACAGCTCCTCTCCCCGGAGCTCTAGAAAGAACAAGACGTTTTGTGTCTGTGTGATTAATATTAATGAACCTCTCTGCTATGAAAGGCTGTGAAAGGGGAGTGGGGGGGTTGACTGTATAGAATTCCTGTGGAGTTTCTGAAAGGGCTGTGTGCAATTCTCTGGACTGAGGATTTCTGAAATATTGGACAATACTTATATAACACCTAGACCTTCTTATAATCAAATAGCAATTAAAATAGTCTATAATATGGAGCCCCAATGTTCTATCTATGTAATAAGAACCATAGTACACCAAAGCAATAAGGATGCACCAATTTATTGGTCAAACATCAGTATCAGGTTATATTTACCTTGCTGGCAGTGACCAATGTTGCATCACTTTTGCCCTGGCTACCCATGTTGTTCTGAATATAGGTATTGTTCCCCCTGGACATATGTAGGTTCACATTAATGCACTCTACTACTCACTTGTGCAATTAATAGTGTAAACCCCAGTTAATTACTATGTAGGTCAGAAAATCCAGTGTAGGATTATTTTTTAAAGAGAATAAAAGGACACTAAGAAGTCAACGCACCTAATGTCTATGTTGCAGGGGAAAAGCCGACAGTGTTAGTCAATTCTAATATTACAAAAAATAATAAGATGGTAACAAACTGGTGCATTTCAGCTTGTCACGTTTCCACCACATCAGAAACTGTCTAGCTACTCAAGCTGCAACACTATATTGTATTTGAATGTCATGATTATGTCATGATTGTCATATTGTTTGACAAGCTGGGCACAAGCCTCCAGTGCAACATTCAAAACTGTACAGTCAGGACAGCACCAGGCTGTTAAGGTGCTTGACAGGAAGCCAAACACCCATCACATTCAGCCTGAGAAATCATAATCTACCGAGCTAGGACAATCTTATCATATTTACAGACACTTGCCTTGTCTATAAGATTCTGCAAAGCTTGGCTTCTCCCACCCTTAGTGCTTTTATAAAGGAGAAAACAAAACAAAAATGAAAATAGACACACCAGGTCTGTGGCAAGAGAGGATTGTGTAATACCTATATTTATTTAGCAAAAATGTAGGTATTATACAATCCTCTCTTGCCACAGAGCCATCTTGGCAATTTCTTTGGCCTTTGGAAAGTCAGCTTTTTCAGTGAGAGCACATAGAACAGTGTGCCAGCACTAATCAGGAACTGTGACTCATATTCTTCAATTAAAATATATTTAAAATCATGGATAGAAGACAAGTATTTGACCATTTTCTAGTTTATCCAAATAACCTGAAGCATGCTTTGTTTTGTGTTTTCATCTATTCTTGTCCTTGTTTTTAAAATATATTTTTTATGAAGTGTGTGTTCTGTTCTCTATGTATAGCATTACTGTTCCTGTTTGAATATATTGTATGTGTCCTGTCACCACACCTGCTTGAATATTAGGCAAAATGGCTAATCTGGCACATTTGCTGAACGGTTTATTAACATGCATTGTACCTGTAACTTTTAAATGTATAAATAAAATAAAGATACATGTGGGTGTGTGTATTTCTCACCTCTGCCAGATTCTGGGCCCCTGGCATTCCTCCTGGCAGAAGGACCACATCATACGGGCCCTGAGAGATATGAGAGGGACAAGATTTGAATCATGATTCAGAGAGATTTGATTTTATGGCACAGACTCAATATTTACCATACAACATACTGAGTATGGGTCAGTTATGCATAATGGAAAAAAATAAAATACAGTTTTAAAAGCATTCATCGGATCTTGAAGTGTACATTTCATGTTCATGTTGTTTTCAGGTCATTTAAAAGTCCATTTTTCTCTCACAAAAATCACAAAGAATGCATGATTTTTTTAGACAAATATGTCAAATGTGTAACCCAAAAGTGACTGGCTTTGACAGCCTGTGTTTGGGTTACTGGGTTTTAGTGGGAGCAGATGCTGACCCCACCTGTTTGCTGGCCTCCTCCAGGCTGGCATCAGGACAGATCACGACGCTTCTGCTGCACTGCACTGGCTCTTTTCCCGTCAGTCCTGCAACCGTCACTGCAATCTACAAGTTCGCGTGGTTATTATTATAAAAGCTTTTTTTCCCCCCCATTAGCATAATAGCACGACCTGTCTGCCAATTCTGAGACTTGTGTTTTGAAAAGCTAGACTCAAATGGCTGCGTGGCTGACGCCGGACTTTGACATTTGATTTGGCCCTTTGCACTGCACTCGACTTCATAAAGGTCAAGGCTGTGTCAGCGGCGGCCATGCAACCCCAACAAAATCACAAGTATGATGGTAAAGTTACAGCAACAAACACAAGGGGGGAAAAGCCTCGATAAAGTGGGGTTAGCATTAGCATTAGCTTTATTTAACGTTACATCATTATCACAGTGACGCAGTACGCTGTCGTGGAAAATAAAACATTAAAATGACGTAAGTAATATTGACTAACTGAAGGGGTAACGTTAGCTAGCAACCTAGTTATGTTGCTGAGTGCCACTATTAGCTTGCTAACAGCTAACTTACAACAGGAGGAGATACAAACCCCAGCTCTGCGCATGACGTCCACGGGAATAACAGTTTCCATCTCCTCTGCACCTTTAGACAGGATTACTAAGGCCCTCTTTCCTGCCATGATTTAGTTTAAGTTACACCTCTGTCAGGTGCAGAGACTCCAACTTCCTGCAGCAAGTAACTGTCACTCTCTGCAACGGGGTTTAGACAGGAGCGGGGTTGCCAGACTCTCACTCGATCCCCCTTTTGAAGACGGTGGGTGCATGTAAGCCCTTTCTTTAAAATAAATAGATTGTTAAACTAACGGTGGTTTACTGTACAACTGTGGATACATAGACAATAAAATAAATACATTCATCTGCGTTTGATCCAGTTTAATATTACTATGTAGTATTCAAGCAGGCATGAATACATGGTGCTTTACTATGGTGCTTGATAGCCTGCAGTTCATAATTTCTCCAGCAGGTGGAGGCATTAACCAACGATTCAGGAAGTGAAGTTGACCAAAGCTTAAAAAAAGAACTTTACATGAAACAGTAATGTTCACCACAGTCTTGAATTAAAATATCGTTTCCAACGTTGATAGTCTGGAGATATGACCAAACATGGACCCCATTTACCCTGCTAGTTGATTGGATTAATATAAAAAGCTAATTTAATAATGCAATTAATGTGGTTTTTGAAATACCAGGCAGCGGGTCACGGAGGTCACCAAGTTTTTAAACATCTTTCGGTGATCTGCACTCAAACTCTTAAGATAGTTATGGAATCATATTCCAGCGTAAATCCTAGATTTAATGTCTGGGGCTTTAGTGTGCAGGCACCTATCCTATTTAATGTGCCTCTGTGCATTCTGCTGCTTTCATATTTGCGCGACAAACTAGAGCCCAGTGAAACGGCAGATTAGACAAAAGCGTAGAGGGTGCTGGCAGCAGGTTGTTTATTGCGTGCCTGTGAGTGAATCCAAGAGACAGCGGTGATTACCAACATATGCAGCTGGGGATCAACTGAACCAGACCTGCGGTGGCTAATTTCCATACATTAATTCACTTATGTACATTTACTAATTCCTTTCGGTATGTAATCATAAAGTGCATAATCACACTAAAGAAACATTTCTTGGAAAGAAGAAACGTGACTTGTGACACAGTGCTGAGGATGACATTGAACGTCTGAGACATGGAAACAATGCATCTCGCTAACAACCGGCAAACAATTCTATATGTAAGTGTTGCACATGGTTTCATCTTCTCATCGCAATCCTGGTTCAAGCTTTTACATTTGTAGCCTAATATAGAAATTGAATGAAAAGAAAGCTTAAAAAAATAATGAAAACACAAGGAAACATGTATAATTTTCTATCTTTTTTGTATAGTGAACAAATCCCATAAAAAAGATCAAATTCATCAATGAATTCATCTTTCTAACAAGTATTATATCCAGCCTTATATGCAGCCTCCTTCCATTTTTGTCCAAATGCCAAACATAAATGAGCCACAGTTGCACGTTCCTTCATCATGCTAAAGATAACATAAAACTTGATTGATCCCCAGAGGGGAAACATTCATGTTACAGCAGTGCAGGAACAAAAAAAACAGGAGTAATAAATAAATTAAATTTACATCAAGTAAATGGAGTTCAATTTATATACATTATATATATAACAAACATGACAATACTTAAGCTATATACGTGAACTGACTTTTGCATTAAGTCCCCAAGAATATCATATAGGCCTAGTGTAATTCTTTACATTCTAATTACGATTATAAATTTAATTTAAGAGAACTGCAACAATGCTGAATTTATATTCTGTGTAGACTTTTTTTTTTTTTTTTTACTGGATATGGACATTAAGCATTTTAATAATGCTTATTTTTCAAAAATGTAGTTCAATGTAGTTCATAGTTTTGACTAAACTTTACCTTGAATTATGTAACTGTAGGAACTGAGCACAGTGCTGTCACTGCAGGTTCATTTCCTCAGTCTCATTACCTGCCCCGGTTACACCAAACAGCCATAGTAAAAAGTATATCTGTAGTCATGTCTCCCCTAAATATATTGCTACAGAGTTGGCTTGGTCTGCAGTGTATTTTCAGCAGCACACAATGATCATAGAAATATTATAGGAATATGATAGGAATACTACTGGCAGCAGTGTGTCTCTATGATCGTCTCGCTCTTCCATGGCTACACTTTAATAATGAAGGCGACACTACTCTATCATCAAGTCAAGTCGGTTTATTTATAGAGCGCATTTAAAAGCAACAGACGCCGACCAATGTCCTTCACAGTCAAATTAAATGATGTGAATAATCGATTGATGATTACATCCAAACAATAGCACAGCAGCATAAAGTATATAGGCTACAATATAGTATAGAATGGAGTATTTGCAGTATATACTGTAGTTTACAAAATATTATAGAGCTGAGAGAAGAAATCGCAATTACAAACTGTCTGTTACTTCAGCACCGCGGACAGCGCCGCAGATTTATCAATACACAGCACAGTTCGGCTGCTGATATTTCAGAGCCATGGTAGAGATACATAGATTCTGCACAAACCTCAGTTAAAAAAAAGGATAAATGAGTCAGGCAAACTAAACATATTCAACTAAACAACCTCTCTGCTTTGCAGTCTTGCTGGTGCTAGGGGATGGCGGGGGAGGGGGGAGGGGGTGGAAGGTTAACAAGAGGGATGCATTTTGCTAACAAGGCCCCCCTCCCCTTCCCCCCCAAATCGCCTACAGCGTATGCCCATACATATGCACACACATCACATCACATGTACAATAATAGTATTAATACGTTTTATTTAAGGGTGCCTTTCATGTCAGCCAATGTCACCTTACAAAACTACATTCAAGCGCTAAAAGCAAAGCAATCAGCAACAAATTACACAAAAGTGGACAGAGATACATGAGTGGATGCTTATTTAGAGCGAATAGGCCAGTTTGAACAGGTGATGAGGACGGATTTCAATGTAGAAACAGTGTCAGACTGTTGGATGTGTGGGGGCAGGGAGTTCCACAGCCTGGAGGCTATGTGTGTATATATATGGCATAATAATATAATGTCATATATTTCACTGGTACAGTACAGGGTGCAGTGGGTCTAATGTATAACAGTAAAACCAGCTGGATTTCTACATAGGCGAGGGCAAATTTGAGTCAGTCCCAGATACCATCCTACTACTGTAAATATTCATTATGCATAATAATCTGTAGCTGAAAATAGTCTTAGTTTTAAGTTAGGTATTCTAAAAACTGGTGCTCCGCTGTTTTAGGGAATTATATATATTTTTTAATGAAGATTTATATTTGTTACCCATTCTTAAAGATTTGTCACAACCATTGGCACTAAGAGCCACAGACATGGCGGGAAAACAAATATAATCATTGTTGGTTTGGGAACTGCAAATGTGTCATTTCAAATGTCTTAAACTCTTCAGAATGCTTCCATCTGTTATATATAACATGGTTTGTAGTTAATAAGTGAAAATATACTTGCATGGTACATACATGTGGCAGCAGATGACCATTCCATTGCTGGATACAGCATGTGCTGTTTCTTGGGATATGTTGAGTAGCAATGGTTTCCTTGGTGTATTATTATTTAGCTTGTGCTCCCTCATGTGCCTCCAACACCAGGCCTTGCTCTGGTTTATCTGGCCCTTCACAGAGGTCTACTGAAAACCTGAAGGGCTTCTGGACTCAAACCTCCAGGGAAACAAGAATACAGATTTTTTTTTTTTTTATTAGACAGGGACAGAAGAAAAAAGTAAATCCTCAAACCGAAATGAGGGAATTCCACAAATTACCGTTTGTCACAAAGTAATCCTGTTACTATTGCAAAGAATATGAAACGGTGTAAACATGGAAATAAACTGCTAATATGGATGTAGCTTACAAGCGGAGGCCCTGTTCACTTGAGATATACAGCTGAAAACCCCCTTTTTTCAGATCCCCAATACGGAAGAGTGCCACAAAATTCCAAGTGGATACAGAAAATTTGCTTCTACGGGCGAGAGATTAAAAATTCCAGATGTGTTCCTTTATTTATTCTTTCGCATTGCTACGTTTCGACTCGTTTTGCTCCGACCCTTTTGTTAAGCGGCTGCTCCTGCCAGCGATCTAATGGCAGCGTTCAGGGCTTACATTGCTGCAGTCAGGGAAAAGCGATGAATATTTAGAAGCGTTTTATCTTCCCATCTGTGCACAGGCTTTATCTCGTGTCTGTTTCACACACTGTAAGCCACCGAGTGCATGGAATGAGTGACAAGCATATAATCTGGATTGCATCTTGATGCTAATACCTTATGCTGCCAAGCGCTCAGGTGACAGCTGGGGGACAGCGAGGAGATCCGGGGGAAAAGGTGACATTGGATTCATGTGCACCTGTGCTGGCGCTCAGCGGCCTCGCGAGGACACAAGATGGCGCCAGTCGAGTGAGTTCAAGTCACGGGCCGTTTCATGGACAAGGCCGGCTCAACTCTGTGAGGATATTTCCAGTGATAATCTGTGAAAAATGTGAAAAAGGAAGAGAGGGAAAATAATACGAAACAACAACAACAAAAAAAGTACTTTGTGAGGGAACGACAAAAGCGACGAGTTGTCCTTTTTCGCGCAATCATCAAACGCGCCTGATTGTGTAACTAACCCGAACAGATAAACCCGAACAAAGATACATTTGGACGTCTGTCTCCACATTCATTAAACAATTTGTCTTAAATGCTTCAGAATTATCCAAAATGAGATTCCTACAAATCCAAAAGCATGACAAATTATTTCCAACCACAGAGGCAGTATTACAAATTAAGGCACCACATTAATGTGTTGTTTAGATTATTGCGTATGTGTAACAACATGAAGCAGAATTGCCTCACAGTCATTTCTGGTTGCAATAATCTGCCTCTCCTCAAATTATGCCCCCACTCGTACTTTTTTTTTTACGGGAGGGGAGGAGAGAAGGGGGCAAAAGTGACTCTCCTGTTTCTTTATTCTCCCTCTCTGTCTCAGAGAGTATCAGCCTGTTTTTTTTTTTTGCTCTCAGCCTGCCTCTATTAGATGCCTTAATGCCGTACGGCGTGGACTATCTTCAAACAGGAATGCTGATGATACTGGCCCTGCAGCGGTGCTCCCCCCCCCCCCAAAGTCCCAGCCCCGGCCTGCTCCTCTACACAGAGGGCAATAAAGACACAAGGAGGATTAGTGTTGTGTGCCTAACAAAGTGGTTGCCAGAGAGTGAGAAGGCCATGCCCATGGGCTCAACCACAACCCCTAGCTCGGCGGCTAGGTCCCCCCCCCGCCGTCGCCGCCACCTCCACCAGCACCACCACCACCCCCTCTCTCTCTGCTCGGGCTTCCCTAAGGTCCGCTCTCTCTCAGGGAGCTCTGTGGATGTGTGATAGACTCCGAGTGGGTGAATTCGTGTTGATGCTAAAGAGGCAGAGGACGCAGACAGATAATCCATGGCTTAAGCAGCGCTGTAGTAACTTCCCCCCCCCCTTTTAAACAAGGGAACATATGTGAAAACAGTTAAATTTAATTCAATCGCATACTCGCGCCATATTTTTCGCTTAAGACTTTTCCCCACAACTCAGACACACACACACACACACACACACACATAAAAGTTCTCTTGACTGGTAGGTGGATGAAATTTACCATCAGTAAACGTTATGTAGTTTAGCCTACGCCGCAACCTGGTGGTCCAAGACAAGGCTGGTACAGTATGATTTATCCCACTCATCCGTCCGGTGGAAAAAACGCGGTTCGATACAGGCCTCGCAGTATATTTATGGATATCTCTGTCCCTATGTGCAGTTTTCTTATAGAAACGGAACACCATATAATCGTACAAGTCTGATAAACCGAGGGACTGCGGCCTGGTGAGCGTTGTCACATCTAATAGGACAGTTAATGTGGAGGGAACATGTCAGCGGGTGCAGGTCTGAGAGGACAGTAGCCTCTTGGTTTTGATGGAGAGCCGTGTACAGGACAGGACAGGTGAACCAAACAGCTGCTACCCCCTGTTTTTCTTTAAAAAAAAAAAAAAAAAAAAAAACCTCCAGCGTGACAGATCGGGCCATGGCTCTCACACAGAACGGCCCGCTTTTTCACACGGTAGCTGTCTCAGGCCCACGTTACACACATCTTTTAAGACGGTCCGTTTTCTTGCGCCGATGCGTAATGAAATTTACGCCAGAGACCCCTGGAATATGCAGACATATGGTGGCTATTACGGCTCCTTTTTCTCCCTTTTTCCGCCCCCCCTCCCCACCCCTCCATGCCCGACAGTATGGTGTGTTCCCCGCCTGTCTGTTTTGGGTCCTCTTCACTCCTCAAGCTGTTTGCCTTTTACCTCTGTCACGCCAAGCGAGATTCACACAGCAGCCCCGAAACTGCTGCAGCGAGGAAGAAAAGGCCAAGTTCTGTTAATACTTGGCTAAGTTTACATGTTCATTCACACTTGATTATGGGGGAAGCCCTGAGTTGTGAATGGTTTCAGCATGTCAGACAGGCACAATGAGGGAAGGGCTGCCTCTGTAACAGTAGTTACACGATGGTAATGGTGAACAAACATTTGGTAACATTATGTCCCAAAATTGAAACAAGCATTGCTCAAGAATAGAAACCGATGACATATCACAGCAGAATAACATCTTGGAATTTTTAGTAAAAAAAAAAAAGAAAAAACAATATAAAGATAAATCCTGATTACAAAACTACCTTTTGAAGTTTGTGAATGAATTGTGGTGTGATCTATTTATAGCTGATTTATTTATATGCAGTATTACTTCACATATTTGCAACTCAGCATAATTCATGTGCAACAAATTTTGCAAAAATGTTCTGATTATGTGCAGGTTTTTGTCCCGTGCAGGCCCTCTGAATTAATGACAGCTGCATGCTTCTTTTTTTTCTTCTTCTTCTTCTTTTTTTTGTACTGAAACCACTGCAAACTGATGGTAAAATATCCTTTTTTTCCATTCCTTGGTAATGGAAATGGATTCTCAATAGTTTCCCTCTGCAATGTATTATGAAGGTAAAAAAGCATGCAGGTGTAGTCTATTTTTACCTGCCTAAGCCTTTATAGATTAACACAGTTTACCAGGTCCTGCTCAGCTTTCAGTACCACTATCCTAACTCCGAAATTAACCGGATTGCGCTCACTTAATCCCCCCTACTTTTTATATGAATGCATACCGCATTATCTGACTTAATGTCTGAGACATTTCCAAACAATTTTCTTTAAAAACTTCTTCAAATCGGTATGAAAACATTCCCACGAAAATGATAGCTTCTTTATTGTCATCGCTGGGGATATTTGCAGCTCGGAGTGTAATTTTTCTGGGTTTCGGAGGAGACAAACTACCTATAAATAAATCCTATGCGATCTCAATTATGTCTGTTTCCCCCCCCTACCCCCCCTTCACTATTCCCACACTTTTGATTTCCACTTAAAACGGAGAGTGATATATCCCTATGATTGGAAATGTTCAATGCACTTCTGGAAGCGGGTGCACTGTCCTGTGCAGATAAGGTTGCGAATGCAAGATCTGTCTCTCTGAAATAGAACCTTGACAAACAGCGCTGTCTCTTCCAGACACAGTGGGAGAGGAGTGTGCTCGGATGGGAGCCTTTGAGACCGGCCTTTTTAATATCGGCGCCGCTGTAACATCAGTAAGGTGACATTTCGGCAGCACCATCAAGATCCAACGGTGGCCATGCTGCTTCGACAATCAATTATCCATGCATAACATCCCGCCAGTGTGTGCGACATGAATCAGTCCTGGACCAGGCTTCTCCTCTGCCTTGATTCTCAAGAAAAGAGAGACCTTTCATTCGACCCTTAAGAAAGAGAGAAACGCTCTGTGCGCTGATAAGAGAACGAAGAGAGGAAAAGTTATGAAGGGAAAAAAAAAAAAAAAACGGGCAAATCAGGGCTGATATTTATTTGCATTATCTTGAAAGGAGCTCAAATTGGTTTCATTCCAGCGACTGTGGATTGTGATCCAGAGAGCACAATGATCGTCTGCAAGCAGAAGGCAACATTATGATTGAATGGGCAGAATGCATTCTTTGTGTTGCTCTGGCAGACTACAGGGGAAGAATGCACGCTATTTGTTGCCCAAGGAGAAGGAAACACATTTCACAGCACATATTGCTCATATCAGTCCCTGAGACCAGTTTAGTTGTTATATGATTGTTATCAACGCACCGACTCCACAGAATTTACTTCCACCGACATGAATGACATCTCCTCGGCAGGATGGGAGTTCTTCCTGTACGTGTGTTCTTCAACGGGAAAAAAAAAAAAAAAGATGGGGAGGAAATAAATTATTGGACATACATCAGCGTAACCCTTTTTGCTCAAAAACTGTCGGCATGGAAACATCCTGCTTATGCTGAACTGTTTCACATCTGAAAAGTGTTAAACAGGAGCTATCACAGGTTGTTTCAGTCAGTCCTTCGGATATAGGAACATTGAATGGAAGGTTGTGATGGAAAAAACATAGAGATAGATAATGCAATAATAAAAAACAAAAACAGGCACATGATATATAGATGACATATCACCGAATTCTCACATAAGCATTAACCAGCTTTAAGTTAAAGAGATTTCTTCTGTGGCTTTTGGTGATTACACAACACATATTTCGCTGCAATCAGATCAAATTGAGTTTTAAAGTCCCTGTATAACACGCATGGTAGCCGTGTGTTGAGCATATGATTTCAGGTGCTGAAACCTCCTAGCAAGTGAAGTCAGAGTCAGAGGACCCGGTTTGGCACAGCAGTCTGATCCTTGAACCCAGAAGCTTTCTCCAGTGTTTGACAAACAGCACCATTCCCCCCAGCTCGCCTTCATTTCCATCTGTATGCTATCATTTAGCTGTCAGCGTCTGGATTGGCCTGTAGTTCGCAGGATGAAAGGGAGAGAGATCCTGTTGAGTGAATAATCTCGCCAGTTTACAGAAGAGAGTGGATGTCAACTTGACAGACTGTGAGCAGCACACAGATTTGGGATTCATGGGCAATCCCATAGTCCCTTTAACTCCGGACGTGTGAATGTGAAATCAATGGTACATCCATACAGCAGTTTGTTTGCTGGACCCTGGGACGCTTTGTTATGAAAATAAGAGTCGTGGATCTTCACCTCACGGATTGAGGACACAGAAAAGAGGACTATAAACATGGAATTTCAGCATGAAAATCCTCATCTTTTTTTTTTTCTATTTCTTTCTTTTTTTTTTACTATCAATGCAACCATGCACTATTCAAATGCATTTATTTTATCGACACAATGCAATTTTAAAAAGCTGTAAGAACGATCAGGTGCGACACACACACGCATGTTATTATGAAACCCCTCTGGTGCAAAAGGCTTAATTATATCCTCTGTGAATGGGGTTTGTTTTAATTACCATATTCACCTGTGATGCTTCAAATGAGGAGTGTCACATCCTGGAGGTAAAGCTCGCACCACCTCCTCAGGACTCTATACACTCCCCCCAACACAAAACCACCTCAACCCCAGACACTGTGTCACTATGATCTGTATCACGGGAAGATATTCAATAGGCTACAATGGCACCTTTATAGACGTATGCATGTGCATTACCGTATGCAACATAGCTGTCTGGGTTGGCACCGCCATCGTGCCCTGCTGTTTATTTGATATGCAAAGGAGTGCTGTGGAGCAGCTCCACGGTCTCCGCTAAAGTACTTTACTCCTCACATAACCCAAAGTGGCAGCAGCAGCATCAGGATGAGCTCCAAGAGCGAGGTGGCTCCCTCTCAGTAATTTATAATGCACTTAACTCCTCTACCCTGTTGATTGTCTGCATTACCAAGAATCAAACATGAGGCAAAACAAATAAAAAATGCCACTTTTTATTCTGGTTTTAACACAGTCGAAAGCACAAGTCTTTCATTGCTTTTTTTTTTTTTTCTCCCCCTCTGCGCTCATACGCGTCAGGGTCTCTGCGCACAGAGCAACAAACAGGGATTACGGTGGCAAAGGGAAAAAAAAAAAAAAAAAAACACTTCGAACTGCCTCCATAAACACCATCAAAGAATAAAACGCCTGGATGAAAAAGAAAAAGAAGAGGCGTGGAGGGTGGGTGGGTGGGTGGGGGGGTGGTGAACCCAAAATGTGTCAGTTTATATGTGGATCAATTCAATAAAAGTTTGGTTAAAAAAAAAAAAACGCCATAAATATCATTACCGGGAACAGTTTAGATCCTGAAGCACCGCAGAGTTAACCCTAACCACGCCCTGCGTGCCCACGCCTTCCCAGAATACCCCGCTGCAGCCAAAAAACCGGGCCGGGGCTGGACGCTATTATTAAATGTGCTCTGTGGAGGGCCTGCAGGTAGCTCCCAGGATCAGACGCAGGGAGAGCGAGAGGGGGCTGTTTGGCTTAAGTGTTTTTTATTAGGATAGATGGAGACTTAAGCTCCATAACAGAGCGTCAGCCCTTTCTCCCAGACGTGGGCCCCACTTTTCCCTCCTCGCTCCGCACAGGCCCATATCAAAACACTGGCCCCTCACTCGCAGACATGGCGCTCAAAATGGCATGCTCTCTTTTTTTTTCCCCCCACCCTTCACTTGGCTCAGCTTTCTCCCTGTCAAAATACGAATGCTCGATGATGGAATTCTGCAATTTCCTTTATCATCTACAACAAGCCCATTTCTCCACTGTTAAAACCCATAATTATTGTCACTGAAAACAAAACTGAACATGGTGCATTGACAGGGAGACCTTCTGTGTGTGTGTGTGTGTGTGTGTGTGTGTGTATGTGTGTGTGTTTGCTGAGAACTTGTGAATGTCTGGGTGCCCACTGTCTGTCTGCACCCTGAATCCAGAGCTAAATGATACCGCTGGCGGCCAAATGTATGTTTTTTTGGCTCCGCCCCTGGTTTATATTGTTCACACAATGCTGCGGCATGTATTAGAGCCAGCTGGCCTGATGACATAACTTCCTCTTCCAGTTGTAACGATACGGTGACATGAACATGTGTAAGCCTGCCTTTACACTGCCCATCACTGACATTAGAACACCATAAACATCTGCTTAGAACAAGGACAACAAATCGGGGGAATGTTGCCTGTAAACGCCTCCGTTCCTTAATTTGATCACCATGACCAGTTGTTAAAAAAAGTCTTTGATGAAGTGAATTTTACAACATATTACAGCCAGCGTATGTGGTTATGCTTCGTGTTAGGACAAACATAATATTGTTTTTTCTATTTATAAAGTGTAATTAACAGTATAATGAAATATTTTATGGCCTACTTTACCTCGTTTTGACCCCGCTGTTGTCATCTGTGGAATGCTGTGAACTCAGTGAAAAAAAAAAAAAAAAAAACTTTCCCATCTGGCTTGCCATCACTCCAACTGCTGCTCTTCTACATGTGGGAACTACAATGGTCTCGCACTGGGCACAGAGAAGGAGGAAAAACAAGGAGGAATAGCGGGATAGAAGGATGGATTCAGTTGAAAGATACAGCTGTTAGGCCATCCGAACCCTGGGAAAGTCTGATACTGTTTTTAATGTATGGGTGATCACCTCGCCAGCACATCAGCCTGACTTATAAAGCCTCCTAAAATATGTAGGGAACAGGTGGAGGGGGGAAATTTGCCAAAGTGTGAAAAAGGCTGAATGCCAGGTCAGTGCTCGCTGCCAACATTATGTGTTCACTTTGAACCCCTTTAAAAAAAAAAAAAAAAACTCATGTAATGCAGTAAATCATTTTTTTTTTAATTTCTCCACATACTTTTCCCTACATCTGTTACGCTACAGTTTCCTTACACGTTTACTTTTCCACCTTCAATTCTTACGGTATATATATCTCTGCATTCATCACACACGCACTATTTTGTGTGTGATAGTTTGGATCAGCAGAAGAGAAAAGAAAACATACAAAAATAAAATACAAGAAAAAAAAAACAATCGTTCCAAAGCTTTAATATGGTGCAATGCGGGTGAGGACTGTACACCAGTGTGTATATTGACTTCTCTGTTTCTGTAATGTTTCATTGAATAAAACAAACACCCAGCCCCTCAATCCAGTTTTATCCATAACCTCTGAAATGAGACTTTATGTTTCATACAAACGGCATCTCGGTTACATCAATAATCCTGCAAATGAAATCGATTTCCCCTCCCGCTCTTCCAATTCTGATCACAGCTGGGTTCCCCATATGGAGTATTAATGGGGTGGAGCACCCTGAGCCTGATCTAAAGCTGGAGAATTCTGGGCACACCACAACATCAAATCCCACTGTAATTACCTTCATGCAAACACAGGGGCCCTCTCCAACACAATATGGGTTGAAGAAATGGGATTTGTGTTCATTGTTTTTGATGCTGGAATTGATCTTGAAAATTGTTTGGTGCAATTTACCAAGATGCTTAAGAAAATTGAAGAGCACTGACTGTGCGTCATACGAATATCTTGTTGTGAGGAGCGCCGTATACGGAGCTATGGGGCGGCTCATCTGCATTTTTGACAGCGGTGACTTTGTGGCGCAAGAAGAACAATAGAAAAATCGTCGCGTTTTCCATAAATTCGAATTACAGAGGTCATGGAGCTCGACAATCGTCACTCATCTTTTTTACTTAACGAGAAATTCCCCAAATCGAAGATGAAACCAATTTTACCGAGGCAGATGGCTAAGCAGCTGGTTCTTCTCAATTAGCTTACACGTGTATTTGAGCCCATTTTTGGCACAGCAAATAAAACGCCATTTTGTCTCGAGATTATGCTATCTGACATAAGGCTATTGTCTTAATTCCCTTAGGCTGCGGTGGAGGAGAAAAAAAAATCACTAAACATACAGAGGACCGGGCTATATCCTGTCTTACAGGCGTCCCTATCCCATCATGCACACCCCAGCTCTCCCTCCCCAGCAGGTGGGGGTGGTCATGCACCACGCAACATGGTTATGGGTTTAAGTCTGAAATCTACATACTGAAATGACTTCAGCTCTCTCGCACAATGCCAAACTTGCTGGAAGTCTGATGAGTTTATTTCATCAATTCCAGAAATGCTGCAGAGAGAGAGAGAGAGAGATGGAGAAAGACAGATTGACAGAGTCAGAGGAGAGAGTCTATTTCTACATACAATAGCCTCTGTCCATCATCCTCTGAGAGTGTGTGTGTGTGTGTGTGTGCATGCGTCCATAGATGTGTGCAGGGAAGTTTGATGTGGATCCCTCTCTTCTGCCCTCTGAGTAGCACGGTGACTGCTGTCCATCTGCTCCGGGGTCTCAGGTGTGTGTTATCTCTTCCCGTGCCCCTGGGAACTTTTCGACAGATATGCCAGTCAGCCCCGGCCTGAACTGCTCTTGTAAATTACTCACTAAACAGCCCTGCCCTGGATTCTGCATTCGGGAGAAAAAATCAATTATTTGACCCCCCCTCGCATTTCACAGTCCATTTTCAGCATGCTGGGGCCAATTACACCCAGCAGAAAGACTACTCTTTATGTCATTCCCACGATGACCTCCATCTCGCAGCTCCACACGGAGCACCCTTAATGCACCAGCTACAAGCACTTGTGCCACGAACGAGCGTGCTAATGCACTGGTTACCCGCGCTTTAGCCGCAAATACGGGAGCTGAGAGGCAAGCCACGGCACAGCCAGCTGTAGCTGCGGCTCGGCTGGGAGGTGATCATCCCGTGTCCAGCGCGCCGAGCGAACGCCTCTGACGGTTTGACAGCCCTAATGAAAGCTGATTACCAGGAGGCATCTATTAATTTGTCCTTAATCATGACAAAGAGAGTCTGTGGCTAACAGCTGTGAAATGGCAGCCGCCGCACGGAAATGAGGCTCAGGGAAAGGCCGGGGACAAGGGGTTAGGCCCTGCGCTGTCATTAACCGCCTGCCATTGTGTGCGCTGGCTCGGAGCTTAGCTACAGGTAACTCAATAAGATAACACGGGGGCGCCGCGCCGCTGCCCCGCTCTTTGTGAAAGGGCTATTGCTGTGAATCCTGGCGCGGCTGAGCAGAGAATAGGGGGATATTGGTTTGCATGCTCCGAGCGGGAGCTCTTACGATCCAGGTGAGAAGCTGACAGTAACAGGTTTAAAGCTCTGTTCCTTCATCTGCCGGAGGGGAGCTGAGAGGAAAAAAAAAAAGTCAATCACGGTCGCTGAACAGGTTGCTGAATAAGGACCCGAGCCGCCTTTTCTTTTTTTTTTTTTAAAAGAGAAACAGTGCGACAAAGGCGCGCTTAATCAAGCTCTAATTTTTGTAATTTTAGAATGCGAAGACCTAAATCGCATATCTGCCTTGTGTTGGAAATTTACCAAAAAATAATGCAAAAAAAAACAAAAAAAAACAAAAACAACAGCTAACAATATGCACGAATTTCATGCAGCGAGGGCACATGGTAATGAAAGGATCATATTTGAATATTTACAGCTGTGTCAAATCCAGGATGGAGCTGCTTCAGCGCATTGGTGGAGGGATGTTCAGAGGAGGCCCCTCATAGTCTAAATGATCTGCCTGGCTGCCTAATGTAGTTTATAGGACCCTTGGGAGGCATTTGGGAGAGAAGATAATTACTGTGGCTGTCACGAGGTCTGTGATATAACAACGCTGCTGCGTATTTAGACAACAAAAAAAAAGATTTATGATGAGACTAATGATCTTTGAATTTCTGCGCCGCATGTAAGAAGAACTGACATATGCTTTTGAGTGTAAAGCAACAGTTCTCCCTGCCCACAAACACACACACACACACAACACACACACACAACCAGTAACAGCTGAGAGGAAAGTATTTCACAAGCTGATTAAATCTCATCTCCAAAAGATCCAACATCTGAAGCCTGCTGCTGCAGCCACTTCCTGTAGCTTCAACTACTTGTTATGCAGGTTTGCTCTGAAAGGACCTGAGTATTTTATATATACATCCCTACTTATATATATATATATAAACTATTGTTCAAAGGTTTGGGGCCACTACCAGTTGTAAAATGACTAGAAAATATATTCAAGACATTGAAAAACTTTGGTGTCATCAAAGGAAGGTCTGTTTTATAGCTTCTCTAAGCAGCTCAACTGTTTTCAGCTGTGCTAACATGATTGCACAAGGGTTTTCTAATCATCAATTAGCCTTCTGACACAAACACATTGTACCATTAGAACACTGGACTGATAGTTGCTGGAAATGGGCCTCTATACAGATAGATATTGCACCAAAAACCAGACATTTGCAGCTAGAATAGTTATTTACAACATTAACAATGTATAGAGTATTTATGATGAGTTTAAAAGTTATCTTCATTGAAAAAAACAGTGCTTTTCTTTCAAAATTAAAGAAATTTGTTCCCAAACTTTGAAGATTCATGCTGTTAAATCTGATTTGGTGTTAGATCGTTACCATCCTCGATTATTTTTGCCTTATGTTCCAGTTCATGTCACAACCAGCCAAAGAAGTTCTGGTCAACTTTGCCTCCAGTTTACAAATTGCATGGAGGAATAATTGTGACATTTTATAAACGTGTCTCTTTATACATTTTTGAACCTGAATGATAAGGAATAGTGGGACCCATTCATCTGTGATGTATTATTACACTGGTGAATGAGCTACCTTTGTGGTGTATATTATGCTGTTACTGCAAACATATTAAACATCTCTTTCTATCAAGATTTCATATTCAGATAAACAGATGTAGATATTCTCTGGACACAGTACATGATGCAGTATTTTATGGGAAAGAACATTAATCAGTCGACTTGCTGCTTTCTGAGTATAATTCTCTATATTTCTCGATGCTCCGGTGGCTGTGATCAGAAAGTCTAAAAACATTCATCCTAATAAGGGAAAGACTGCGAGGCTGGGATGTAACATGACAAACAAGGCAGAACATTTCGTTTGGCTTCGAATGAATTAATCAGTGGAAATGGGCAGACATGTTGAGCAAACAGTCATTTAAGACTCTGCTGAGACACTGATGGAGCCCATGATTCAATTAGATGCCAAGCTCTTAAAGATGCAACAAGTCTTTTAGCTCAGGAGGCTGAACAAGAAGCACAGCTCAGTTCAACGGGAACCCGCGGCTGACTGTTGCATTTCAATTGTTAATTGTTTTTTGGAGATTTGATACAGTAACAGCTGCAAAAAAGAACGAAAAAAAAAGATAATATTGGGAAATATTTAGTGTTCAGGTTTGATTTATTTTCATTCTTGGCTTTAGGCAGTGATGCACCTGGAACTCTGTAACTTGACCCACGTGTGTTAAATACATCTTCAGCGGTAAGACGCTGTCTTGTTATCTTCTCTCTTTTTTTCACTTAAAACAAGAACAAAAATATATTCTACAATAATATAGTTTAAGTTCAAACATGTTGTTGCCCATTGGCAAATTTAAATCATTACAAAAAAAAAAAAAACATGATCTAACTCTAAGAAGATAAGAAATGTTCAAATAACCTCATTAACATCAATTCAGCCAGTTGTTGTTTGGTTAATTAGTTAAAAAATAAATAAATTAAAATGAATCAATTATTTATATAAGACTTTATACAGATGATTCAAAGTGCTTTACTACGGATTTATATCTTCAAAATGTTTAAATCACAAAATAATATGATAACATGCAATTTCCAATTCGATTTTTAACTTAGTCTACACAACATGTAACATATATCAATTTATGTGCAATCCCTACTTACAAGAATCAGGTCTGATGAGCAAATTCTGGCTCAGTTACTCAAGTAACAGGCCTTTAAAATGATAATGTGTTTGCTGGATTAGTAAATAGTAGCCTGCTCTAAATGTTCAATCATTTCATGCAAAGCCCCTCAGGGCAGGCCAATGTGTTCAGTACATTACAAAATGCAATTATGTTTTAGATTCTATAGGCTACAAACAAATATGATAATATATATACACAGTACAATTATGGCAAAAATAATAAAATAATTATGTTTTCCCCCTCGCACACTTCAAGCATTCATCTAAATTAAACTGTATCATATCTTCCTGAAACATTATGGATTCCAGAAAAAAAAAAAAAAAAGAAATGTAGCATACAGTTAGGAGCTTTTTCATCCCGCCCCTTTTCAAGTCAACTTTGTGCTTTTGGCTATATTAATCAGATAATTACAAAGGCGCGCTTACTGCCTAAGTGCTCATTTGCATAACCTGAACGTACGTGATGAAGTGTCACATTTTACTGGTACACAAGAGAACTCGCGTCTGGAGCGAAGCGACGCAAACACTCAATAATAAGGTGTCTTTTAAAGAGTCGCTTCGTGTTTTATCATCAATTGAGTGGAAGACACTGAATGAAGGAATGCGAGCGTTTTTTTTTTTGTTTCTGGATTTTTGTTCGTCATTTCGGTGGGAGTTGTCAGTTTAGGGGTTGGGGCGGCGGGGAGCCGAGAGGCACCGCTCGCCTCATGCTGCGTCCCCTGGTGCTGCCCCCTCTCATCCATCAGAAGAGTCTCTCCTCCCCTGCTAAGTTTGCAAAGTCCAATTTTCAGCTAATATGGAGGTCGCAACAGCAGGCGCAGAGGGCGTAGTAGGACATAATGGCTATGGGATTGTAAATATTGGTTTTAGAGAGACACAATTGGAGGGCAAGCGGGGAGAAATTTCCATAGAGTATGTGCTGGCGCCATTGGAGGCCTTTGCGCGGCAGAATAGATTTTCCATTCTAGTGTGTCACATTAGATTTTCGGAGGTGCTCAGTGGCAGGTACATGTCATTAGTAACACTTTAGCACAGTAATGAACCTTTTTATTTATCCGGTGCTCCTCTCATGAATGAATAAGGAGCTGCTCCCCAACTGTGCCCAGCCGTGAGGAGCAGACAGAGGTGGCAGGGAGAGAGAGGGAGAGAGAGGGAGAGAGAGAGGGAGAGGGAGAGAGAGAGGGAGAGAGAGAGAGAGAGAGAGAGAGAGAGAGAGAGAGAGCCTGGAGCACTGCAGAGGCGAAAGGGGAACATGGAGCCCTGGGGAATGCTGAGGAGGGTTAAATGATCATTATTGTGACACTCGCATGCACACACGCTAACACACACACACACACACACACACACACACGCATACATATGCATCGGTGAACAAAAGAGCATTGCACACGTGCACACAAGCGTGCACGCACGCGCACGCCCACGCCCACGCGCGCACGCACACTCCCCACCTCCACTCCCTGGGGTCCTGATCTGACACTCTATTTACACACACATTTACACAGTCTACTCCCTCCTTTATAAAGCTGACAGGTACTTAAGCGGTACATTACTCCGAGGAGCTCAAGCCTCACGGCGGTGTAACCAAACTGTCCATTCACCGCTAACCTTGTCTCAGTGTTCATTCAATAATGGCCTCAGAGGAAAAATGCAGCAGCGGCGAGCGGCTGTTAGCCGGGCGAGGCCGAGCCGGGAGTCTGACACTAAGCATCCGGAGACTTTTAAGATCATCTGGGCTCATTGGTGGAAAAGACAAATCGGTCAGGGTTCGGTAGCGGCGTTACTTCAAAACTGTAATGTGTTATTTATTACTTGTTACTGTCATTTTAGAGTAATTACTATATTACTGTATTTAAAATCTAAGGCATTGCACATTACTATTGCATTACTTTTAAGTTACTCCCACCAAAATAATTGGAAATATGGATTTGGTGATCTAAATATAGCTCTATACCTTTGTCATTATTGCTGTGAGTTGGAACAGGCATCTTACTGACAAGTTTTCAAAAAAGCTGCTGATCCCACTGTTGAAATTTGTTCTCATGTCGTCAACAACATTCTCAACATCCTCTTGAGGCTAAAGAATCTCAGAGCAGGAGAACGTTAATTTGGTCTGTTTTGTGGTTTTATCTCCACTCTCATGATCCGCTTGCTTCCTTGCTCACTTCATTTTACTGTGGCACCACTGTAAATATTAAATTACTGCTATTTCAGGAAGTGGACAGTTCTTTAGGTGGAGCACACATTGACTACAGTTTGCATTTCATTCATTACATTTCACTGCTGCTGATCTTGCTGTGATTTTAGCGAATTTGCATGCAAAAAAAAAAAAAAACTTCAATCCAGCTTTAAAACACATTGTAATGCGTGCTACTGATAATTTTACAGAGTAGAATATTAAAATGTTCTTTCCTGTAATGCTTTACATTACTGCGCTACAGCAAAAATCAATGCATTACAGTCCTTTATTACTTTTGTAACGTGCTACTCCCAACACCGTTCAGTAGTCGGTGGAGAGCCTGGTGCAGGGAGCGTTCTGTGTTTCAGGAGCATGTTTCTCCAGACCTGCCCACAACAGCAGAGCCAGGTTGACGTGTACCTGCCGGGATTACTTTCCCTATTTCCAGCGCCGCGGCAGAAATCAATAATGCAAGTATGCAACATGGCCAATCGGCGTACACCCAAAGTGCGTCCAAACCGCTTCAGCTCGGCGGCTTTACCCGACGTTACACAGGTGGCGGACCCCGTCCTCAGCGCCTCCTCCTCAGCTCATCTCAGACCCCAGCCTGGTGCAGTGAAGCGGTGAGAGTGGCGATGGCTGCCGTGGCCAGGGCCCCATGTCACCCCCAGCATCCTCAGTGTTCATTTCCCTTTCATCTTGAGTGTGAAATCGCTGCCGGTGCAGCGCTGACCCGAGCATTAAGAGGTCAACTATTGAAATCTGATGTGCGCCTCTCTGGCTGAGGGACTTCAACAGATGGGGGGGGGTGGGGGGGTGGAGGTAAGAAAAGAATCATCTTTAAAAAAAAATAAAGGAGAGAATCTTCTCAAGAAGTTGTCTTGTTGTATCAACGACTAGGACTTAACTCAAAATATGTGACAAAATTTGTCGGTGGGGTAAAAATCGATACTTTTCAGTTTCACAAGAGTCAAGAATCACTTGCTTCTTTAAGTCAGTGCAACTGCTCATAAAATCTGGAAGAATTTTTCAGAGGGAAATCAGCATTTTAGTAGAAGATGACAAGATCTGCATTAATGTTAATATTGACGCCTTATAGGACTCAAATAGACAGAAGAGACAAAACCTTTAATTCAATGCATTAAGGGTCATATTCAGTGTTTTCCTGCTCATGTTAATGCATAAGTTGTTTGTAGTTTTTAGCATACAGCAATCTTAAGATCAATAATCTGATGTTTGTAGTTGTTGGCCCTTTACAACTTGTGTAATTTGGTATAAACATTTTGTGATGAAATGTGATAGTAGGAGATCTACACCGATAATCTGTCAATATTGGTACTTTATAGGACTCAAATAGACACGAAGGAGTGAAGAGACAATGAATTCAGTGTATTTAGGGTAATATTCAGTGTTTTCCTGCATAAGTTGTGTGTCGTCGTTGGCATTTTACAATTTTTTTAATTTGCTAGAAACATTATGTTTGACTGTCTCATGTTTCCCTACATTAAGGACACTCCAACCCCAAAACTTTTCAGTTTTTTTGGCAGCTTCCTACAAAAAAAAAAAAAAAAAAATACAAACTTTTCTGTCTCCGTGTGTTTCAAACATAAGGTTCTGCATTTAAAGTCGATTCGACACCTCATCTCAGTATGAATCCTCTCTGAAAGCATATGTGATATGAAGCGTCAGAGAAGATCGAGGTCTTGTCTCATATTTCCCATCGGCTACACTTTCATCCCTCTCTCTGCAGCAGACCACCCCCAGCAACCCTGCCCAAATAAGGTGTTCTGCCTTCAATGCTCTCCCCCTCTGAAGAATCTGAGGAGTTCAGAATCTGCCGAAAACTTTGGATCTCAAACACAAACATCTTTTATTCAAAGGGTGTCTGTAATCACAAATAAATAGCATTTCTGGCGATGAGCACAAGGCACAAGAGAGAGAGAGAGAGAGAGAGAGAGAGAGGAGCCTATCTCAGGAGCAGATAACTAGTAGATATGATTCCTTAGATAAGAAGCAGTAATTTGGCTTTTAGAGATAGCTCTGGGGGCCGCTGTGCTGAGCTGCGCTGATTTACCGTGTGTATGGGAGGTTGTTTTTTTCCACATTTTTATCTCTCCTGTTGGAGGGCTTTTCATCTCTGTTGATTTTCTCTCTTTTTTTATGTATTTTCCCCAGAAGGTGAGATCACAAACCCACAGAAGGCAGAGTGGCATGTTTTAAAGCGATGGACAAAATACAAATATTTGAAAATGTATTTCATGGTAATTATGTCAGGTTTCATGGCCTTGGCACAGTACTGAGGCACAGCCTGGATGCCTTAATTTGTATAGAAATTGTAATCATTTGTTCATTTCAAGGTGAAAATTGCATTTTTTAATTTAAATTGTATCCTGCGTGATAGGCTATTATCTAGAAAAATTGTCTCTGTGTATGGCGGTCTATGCCCTGCCGTCACGCCTGTTTGGAGCACTTCTCCTGAGAAAGGGCTTATATATGAATCTCCTGACTGAATGCACCTAGCTTGTTCTTCACTTAGGGCCGCCACTGCACTCATTTCCATTTTAGTTATTAATATTAATTAGTTTGAGAGCACAGCGCAGATTTGAAATGTAAATCAAGCTCAGGCTTCACAGTGATTCTTATCTCGCTCAGATTTCTTAGATTTGCAACTTTACTTGCGCTTTTTTTTTTCTCTTTTTGTTCAAAAAAATAAAAAAACTTGCTTTAAAGGAGGTGTGCACGCATGCATGTGTGTGTTTCTATATGTATTTGCTGCATTAGAAACTTAAGCCAAGATTGATCTTCTGACAAATTAGTTAGCTGATTTGTTCACATAGGTGAACGGTTTCATAATTGGGATACAGTGTCTAGTAGATCACATGACTTTAAGCTACAACCATACCTTATTTGAGCTCCTGCCTTTTCTACTGATACATGACAGATTATCTGTCTTTAATACCTGAGAGGGAGGGAGGGGAACCGTGGAAATTCGAAATACCGAAAATGTTCTGAAAATAAGTAAAATAATAATGTTCTCCCTATGCAAAACACACAGTTGGGAAGGAGATATATGCGCACCAAGCTGTGCGCCTGTGTCACTGGGCTCCTGGAGGTGACGAGCACAAAGCTGAGGCTCAGGTACACGGCATATGCTGGCATAATTACAGGATTTGGGGGATTATTATACTGTAAGTGCTTTCATGGCGACAGCTGGGAGCTTTTTTACTCCCTGTGACACATAATCTCGAAGAATAAAACCAAGACCCCCGGAGCATCTCTTAATCATTTCTTAGCATACCTGCACACGGCTCTGAACTCTCTTTCTAAAGACAGATTTGTAAAATTAGAATATAATTATCATATCTGGTAGGGATCGTCCTAAAGTCGTTGTTGGTAGCACAAACACATATTTTCTTTAAAATAGAGGCGTTTTTTGGCCTGTTTTTGCTGTTATAAAACAAGGGCCTTCACTGGGTTCTACATTCTTCTTCTGCTTCTTCTGCTCCTCATGGCTTTCTCTGGCTCTTCTGCTGCATGTTATTTATCACGGCATGGCCAGGTTCGGGAGCCCGGTCCTAAATTAGATCAGAATCAAGAGCCTCTATTCCACGGCTCATTCTGAGAGCGAGTATGACCGGGCACCGGGTCTGTGGCTTCCTTATCGCTGCCTCCTGAGCGATAGGGCCTCCCTGGTCTCTAAAGTGAGGCTCAGGAGTTTCCATTTCCATCCCTGTGATCTAAACAAACCCATTACCGCCAGCCAGTTATATGCACAGGGGCAGTACGCGAGCCCCGGGCCTGAGGACACGGCCCGCGGCTAAGCCACCGTGGCACGGAGCCACCTTGAATGGTCGCATGTCCATATATAGACGGGGGGAGGGAGAGAGGGAGGCAGGGAGCGATCGGGCCTCTGCACTTTATCTAAACCGCTCCAGAGAGGCGAGGGGAATCGGCTCTTGTGGGCTCTGTTTATCCCCTGCTCCTGTAGTCAATCAATTAGGGGATCAAAGGGGGAGATGAGGGAAGTGTCACAAAAGCTCTCCCACACACCAGCGCCTGAGCCGCCACCTCGTCCGGGTTCTGAGTGACAGCAGACCGGGAGGAGAGAGAGAGAGAGAGGAAAAAACTCCCGGGCCGGGGCACCTTCAGGAGGCGAGCCGGAGCGAAGGGGACAACCATAGCGTGAACTCACGAGGTCTAATCTGGACAAGCAGGGGACCAACTTTGAAGAGGAATGGATGAGGGTTGACACAAGCAGGCAAAGAGCCACCTATATCAGCGCGTTTTTTTTTTTTTAGTTTTTTTTAATATGTCGAGAGGATCCGCTGAAATCCTCCGGCCTGAACTCATATCCAAGAATGTGCTTTGGAATTAATTTAGAGATTGACCGTATTCGTGCCTCGTTGACGCGCTTTTCTTGCAGAACCCAAGAAGGCCTTTGTTAAAAAAAACAAATAAATAAATAAAAAAGACAGAAAAAGAGCGTTTTATAATTAGACACTAAAGAGAATTTCCGTTTGCACCGAATCTGAAGCTGATTTGTATCTGTAAAACATTTTTGCATCCATTTAATACTCACTCATCATTTAACAAAGTATGAAATATGAACGATAGTTACCTTATGATCACGCATCAAACAGAAGTTTATCCAGATCAGCACTTACTTTATTTGGCATCAAGCTGATCTCTTAATACAAATTTGATGTTAATGATGTTAATGCTTGTGATTAGCTATGCCCCCTAATTAGTTGCATCTAATTGCAGATGAACAGTAAAGTATCGGTTGCAGTCTTGCTGGTATGTATAAAATATGAGGAAGTCTCTCACACGGCGACTTGGCATGATTTAGCGTCTTCACTAATTTACACCAGATTATGTGTCGACAGTTTGTAGCTGCGACGGCTGCAGACACATGCAGCATGTTTGGAATGAGCTGAGAAAAATCAGTCGGTGCCGCAATGAGCATACCTACGGCGTGTTTGACATACTGTACCTCCAGCAGACTGAATGCACGCAACTGTTAAAGCAGAGCGGATGGCCCCTCGGCCCACAGACCGGTCAGTCCCCCTCCCCCCCTTCTGCATTCACGCCATACCGCAGAGATTTGCAGCCGGCGTTCACCGGGGCCACCGGCGGAGCGGTGAGTGCTGCTGGTCAGCGGGCGGAATGAATGACTTCCTACAGCTGCAACCAGACACATTCTGAGTCCGTCTCTGTGAGCGTGGGACGTCTGAGCTCTCATCACTCACTAATCACATCAGCAGCACTGGAGCAGTCAGTGGTGACCTGCTGACTCCACACATGGAGGACACACACTCATACAGGGACTATGTGCATGTGTTTATGGATGGGAATATATCATCTATTCAGTTGTTTAGCTCCATTATTCATTCATCTGCAGATAAATCCATACATTTGTAGTCTAATAAATGTGAAAAAATGCATATACAGCTTTAACACTGCATTTTCTTTCTGAAATCAGCATCTCTACATGTATTCCAGCCATTCCATTCCAGCATCTGTTGAATTCCAACACCTCATTCTGCTTAAAGAGGAACCAGGAGTAGAACAAAGTCACCCAAGAACAATGATAAAGACTGTGGAGAACATGAAAGCTGTGATTATAAATAAGAGATATTGCACCAAGTATTGATTTCTGAACTCTTCTTAAGTGTAAATATTAATATTATGTTGTATTTAAATTAATTTTATCTTGTTTCTTTGCATTGTTTGACGTCTGAAAACATTGTATCTCTTCTTAATTTGACCATTTGTCATTTTCTGCATTAAATGCTCTAAATGATCATATTTTTATTTGGAATTTGGGGGAAATGTTGTCAGTAGTTTATAGACTCAAACAAAAATGTTCCTTTTGCCCAAACACATACCTAGAAGTAGTCAAATTAGAAAAACTGATCATTTTGCAATGGTCTCTTATTTTATTTTTTCCTTTTTAAATGCCTATAATTTCCTGGAGTTTCCTTATATTGTTCATATTTTACTGTTTAGTTGTAAAACTCAAGTCTTTTACTATGAAGGACAACAAAATAATTACATCATATGACCAGGAAACATCAAACGTCTTTTAGATGGACTGACAAAAATCTTTTGAACCTCCAGGGCAGCAAATCCAAATATCAGAGTGCATTCTGGGCCAAAAAAGAGCCCTGTACGGCAGAATTTGCATGGTGTTGCTATATGGCAACGCAATAGATGGCTAATTGATTATATAATAATAGTGAAAGCAGCTAATTATCATATTTGAGATGATGAAATTCATTTTTGCTTCATATATAACTTACAAGATCAATAAATTCACAGATGAATGTGGAAAAAAAAGCAAAAAACAACAACTAAACAATCCAAAACGACAGAAAACGAGACAAATGGCTGAATCAGTTTTGTGTCTTTAATTGATAACAGTTACGCCAGTGTTACAGTAAACACACCAACAGGCTGAAGGTAGTAAATACCAATACAAGTTTCCCACTACTCTAATACTTCATACAGCAGAATAAATTATACCATGATAATATACAAACATGCGGAACAGAAGAAGGAGTAAAGCAAAGCACAGATGTCAGAAAGCAACTAAACAGGTTAAGGGTCAAACAGACGGGAGTGGGGGGGGGGGTGAGGAGATAAGGAGTTGTATGCTTTAAATATCCAAATGTTTATTGACGCAAGTGTTAGAAATGGGTTTGATACACTAAAGACAGGTTCTAAAATTCTTCCTTTTTAAAGTATACACATGAGTGAGGCTTCTAAGCGGAGCAGTTTTAACTGCTGCGATTCAGTGCGGAGTCAGCATTTACTTTGAGCGAGACTTTTCCTCCTCGAGTCTTATTGGTCCACAGATTTAAAAAAAAAAAAAAGTGACTCGGTTGGGTTTTCCCAGAGCGGAGCGGCTGCCGCTCGGGTCGTCGACACCAAAAGTCCAGGCTCCGCGGTCCGGGTCACGTCTGTTCCTCGCTACCAATCAGTCTGTAAGATCAGGCATGAACATCTTCATATACAGCGGTCCTGTGGTCCAGGGAGTCTATTCCAAGCTTTCGTTTTTTCCATTGAGCTCAGTTTGATCCTCGTAATTTTAACAATTTCAATGGAATCAACATTTTTTTTTCTTCCTAATTTATACAAATTTGTTTTCCATTCGTAAAAACCTGGGCCCGAAACAGAAAACTAAACTTTTGGTCGAAACAAGTAAAAAACCAGTTAAATACAATCGAGAACAAAAAACCGACGGAAAAGAAGCCAGTTAAGGAAACTCAAATCAAACATTTACTTCCACAGATCCCTTGCTTACCTACCACGCAACATAGTTTTGTTTTAGTATAAAACATACTCTTTATAAACAGTACACAATCTGCTCCGGCTACTGTACAGGTTTCAGTTTTTTTTTTTTTTTTTTTTTTTAAAGGCGACTGAGGACCAGATCCTATTTTTTTTTTTTTTTTAAGATTTAAGGTTAACAATTCTGCTGCGTACATCATCGCACCGATGCCAGTGGAGAAAGAAAAAAAAAAACACATCTAAAGGGAACAGCTGGTCCTGCATCATGTCAGAAGTCAACTATGAGTGCTACACAAATGTCTCAGATCCACTATTCTTTAATTTTTTTTTCATCTTTTTTTTTTTGTACATTTCAGAGAGGAGGATTAGAACGGGGCTCCGGTCACAACCAGGGAGGGAGGAGGAGGAGAAAAATCAGTGGTGTTACCTGTGCCCTTTCACAACTGACTGGATTATGTGATTTTCCAGAGTGCATGTGAATGGCACAGCTTGTGTACTTCTTAATCTCATAACAGGAAAAAAAAAAAAAGTGTTGGAATGCTTATATATTTGTAGATGGAGCCTTTTTGGAATGTTTCAAAGGAATGCGCGTTCAGTCTGAAAAGTGGAAACCTACCGAAGGTGCATTTACAGAATGTGCTAATGACTCCGTTTAACAGAAAGAAACAACATAAAATACTGGCTGGTGAGGGGAAGGGTCACTGTGAATTAGTTCTGACATTATATTTGTGTGTGTGATCTAATCTGCTTTACACTGTTTAAGTCACACAGGATTCCCCGGCAGATGGGATTTGGAAGGGGTTGAAGGGGGTGGGGGTGGGAGGGGAGAAGGGGGGGGGGGGGGTGAGTTAGCCCTCCTTGGCAAGGTCCATATTTCTAAACAAAATACATTAATTTCTCCAATCCTGTTTTTACAAACAATGCCCCCCTCCCCACGGACCGCGGCTAAGGATGGGATGGAGGTTAGAAAGGGGAAAGCTGTTGGCCGCCAGAAACGCTGCTTTAATTCCCCGCAGGATCCCTCCAGCCAGACTTCCCACAGAGTGGCCAAGTTCTTAAAGGAATGTCAAGATGAATATGAAAGTGGGAAGGTCAAATCGCTCACGAACATTAGAGCTCAGGGAGCAGGCAGAGGAACAGCAGCTTGGAAAACAATCATCCTCTCTCTCTCTCTCTCTCTCTCTCTGTGTGTGTATGTGTGTGACGGTGCCAACACGCAAAAACACGCACACGCAACAGACACTCACTCCCGGGAATCACAGTCAGCCGTACCGCTGTGTTTTACACGCCAAACATCTAACAGGGAGAAAAAAAAAAAGAGATACGAATGGAATCAAAGAACAACATAAATCACATTAACCATAATCATAGAACAGCAACAATAATCTTAACAATATCAAAAAAGGAACGAGAAGAAGAGTCGCTCAAATGATATCGGCTTTGTTAACTACTATGGACAGCAAAGGTCAAAGTACATGTCGTTGATGGCTCTAGATGTGCGCTGGACAAAGAAAGCCGAGGCCATCCTCTGGGGTCCTGTCTGGCCCTCTGGCAACAGAACGGAGGGGAGGGGGGGGGTGTAGGAGGATGAGGAGCAGGCAGAGACGCCTAAAGGTTGAGGGGAAGGTGGTGCGGAGCCGCCCGGTGGCTGGCGATGGCGTGAAAAGTTTAGTTCCGTTCCCCGAAGCGCCTCGTCACAACCCGCGGGCATCAGCGAGAGAGTCCTGATGGAGCGTGGAGGAGGGGCGGCGGTGGCGGCGGCTGGGGAGGGTGAGGAAAGGCGCGGGGGCGGGTCCCGGTCCAGGTGAGGGGGGTGGGGAGAGGGGCTTCAGTAGGCCTGACCCGTCTCCACCTGCAGCAGTCCCAGCACGGCCGAGTGGTCTCCCAGTTTCATCCTCCTCTGGGTGGACAAGCTCACGTTCTTAGCCAGGTAGTCTACAGCAGCTGCACACGGATAGACAAAAAAAAACAAAAGAAACATTAGTCTACACACAGACAGGTGGTAGATGCCTGAGAAAAGTGGTGTCGTTTCAGTTTAATGCAGGATATGGGAAGGAACGCAATTTAAATGCAGCAAACTGGTGCAATTTGAAAGAAAAATCACAAGCTATAGACGATCAATAGTCATTATTAATGTATAATATCAGGCTTCAGATCTGGCTACTCACAAACAGCATTTCGTTTCTTCTAAACGTACCTTAAAGGGATATTTTTTCGAGTTTTTAACACTCTCAACATGTGAGTGGGCAAATGTCAATACTCAGTTCTCAATAATAACCTCAAATTTCAGGTTTTTGCTTTTAAAATGGTCAAAAAACACAAACCAAACAAGCTTCAGTCATGTTACATTTAACATTTCAATCAATCTTTCAATAAATCTTTATTTATATAGCACTTTTCATACATTTAAAAACATAGTACAAAGTGCTTCACAAAAGAAAACAGATAAGTACAATAACCCCACCTCCTTTCCACATATAGACACCTATAGATACACCCACCCACACCTACACACACACACACACACACACACATATAACCAGCAACACGGTCGAGGTATATGTATCCATGTCTTACTCGCTCTCATCTCATTCGTCCGAAACAAGTTTTGGCGAAGCAGGGGAGTCAAATGAAAAACAATTTACAGAGAGAGAGTGAAAAAACAAAAAAAACAAAAAGCTTTCCTGTCCCTTGTCTGAGGTTGGCACACCGCTGGCATGGAGCATGTGCGTCCTGGTAAAAAGTCTCCATGCTGTCACTCAGCCGGGTCCCCGTGTGTGTTCTGTGTGCCAGTCTTCATTACACTTGGCATCTCTGATTTCATGCCCTCCACACTCCACACGGCCCATCATTTTCATCCTCAGACAGCGGCTCTCTCCCCTCTCCTCCATTCATTAACCATCTACTGTGCTCAATCACCATCTTAATTAACCTCACATCAGCTCACATCCGCACCGCCATCAGTTTGTAGCTGCTGACAAAACGCTGGCGTGCACGCGCGCACGAACACGCTTCACGGCGTGTGCTCGTACGTGTTCACACGTCACAAAACTAGAAAAATATATATAGGAAAAAAAACAGAGACCACTGCAGAATTATCAGTTTTTCTGATTTTACTACTTATAGGCATGTGTTTGGGCAAAAGGAACATTTTTGTTTGAGTTTATAAACTACTGACAACATTTCCCCCAAATTCCAAATAAATATATTATCGTTTAGAGCTTTTTTTTGCAGAAATATGACAAATGGTCAAAGTAACAAAAAAGATTTCCAGTGTTTAGACCTCAAACAATGGAAAGAAACAAGATCATTTAGATTTTTAGACAACATAATACTAATGCTTACACTTCAGAAGAGTTCAGCAATCCATATTTGGTGCAATAAACTTTAATTTTAATCACAGCTTTCATGCATCTTGTCATGTTCTCCACAGTCTTTACCATTGTTCTTGGGTGACTTTATTCCACTCCTGGTTCCTCTTTAAGCAGAATGAGGTGTGCATTTGTTGGAATTCAACAGACGCTAGAATGGAATGGCTGTAATACATGTAGAGATGCTGATTTCAGAAAAAAATGCAGTGGTGTCTTATTTTTTCCAGAGCTGTATATATATATATAGAAAAAAATATATATATATAAAACCAGCAGATCATCACTATGACTGCGAATAAATACAAACAAATGTCAGCTAGCCGGCGCTGGCCGGGCTCGTTGGGGAAGTGTGCTTCATTTTACCTCTCATGAATGGCTGTGACAGCATCAGTCAATTATGCTAATCTAATAAAGCAAACTCTTTTCCTGCCCTGAGGGCGTGTGTATGTGTGTGATGGAGACGGGAGGAAAAGAGAGGGAGAGAGAAAAGAGGTGGGCAAGAGGACACTGCGGCCCCCGAGGGTGCGCCGCTCTTTGAAGTGGCCCTCTCCTCTCTCCCCATCCAAGTGGAGTGGGGTGTGACTAAGGCAGCTCTCTAGGAGGATGGTGGTGGAGGTGGTGTTGGAGGGGGTGAGGGTGGGGGGTCTTTATCAAGAGCACGTGTCTGCCTCCACCGACCCGGGTGCAAAGGTCAGGAGGCTCTTGCTTGGGAGTTGGGCATCGACATCACTTCATAGGCTTTTTGAGTTCGGCCGAGTAAAGTGGAGCATCTTAAATGAATGACCTGCTCTTATTTCTTACACGCAAAAAAAAAAATAAAAAAATCAGAAAAGCACTCTCCATATGTGCACAAAACACGAATCGAAGGGTTTACTCACTCTGCCCGTACTGGCTGTACTGGTAGCCCGCGGCGACGGGGTCCACGCTGTAGCTGGTGGCGCTGTAGGTGGGGGGGCAGTAGGACTGCGAGGAGGGCCAGGCTGTCCACGCTCTTGATGGTGTCGGAGCGCTGGCTGCAGCTGGCCGAGATGGGGTTGGAGCTCTCCAGGCTGCTGTGCAGGGGGGAAATGGAGAAGTCGTGCTGGGACTGGGAGGGTACGGCGCTGGGGTTACTCAGGATACTCATCACCTAGAGGGAGAGGGGGCGAAGGAAGGAGGATGTTAGAAAAAAATTGAGAATCAAAGCATTTGACAAGAGTCGAAGGGGGGAAACTTCTCTTTTTTTCCTGCCACTTCACAGAAAAGATGGCAAAAGAAATATACAGCTCTGGGAAAAAAAAATAAGAGACCACTGCATGTCTTTTTCTGAAATCAGCATCTCTACATGTATTCCAGCCAATCTATTTCAGCGTCTGTTGAATTCCAACACATGAACACCTCATTCTGCTTAAAGAGGAACCAGGAGTGGAATAAAGTCACCCAAGAACAATGGTAAAGACTGTGGAGAACATGAAAACTGTTAATAAAATTAAAGGTTATTGCACCAAATTTTGAATTCTGAACTCTTCTTAAGTGTAAACATTAGTATTATGTTTTAAAATGAATTTGATATTATTTCTTTGTATTGTTTGAGGTATATTGTATCTTTTTTATTTGCAAATCTGGTTCCAAATGATAATATTTTCTATTTGGAATTTGGGGGAAATGTTGTCAGTAGTTTATATCTCAAACAAAAATGTTCCTTTTACCTAAACACATACCTAAGTAGTAAAATCAGAAAAACTGATAATTTTGCAGTGGTCTCTTATCTTTTTCCAGAGCTGTACCATTTCAACTTTTGAAATAGGGGAAAAGAAGGGAAAAACTTTGCCATCTTTTTTTTTTCAGGGGGGAAGGATACAAGGAGGGTGATGAGGTTAAAAAAAAGGGAGAAAGGAACAAGAGGGACTGTTTCCATTAAGTGGCGCTGCCAGTAAGTGTTCTGTGTGGGACAGAAGGGTCCCAGGGTGATAATAGACCCACCATCCGTGCCAGACAGCCCCTGTCCCGGAGCCTGAGGCCTGAGCCCGAGCCTACAGCACAACAAGCACCAAGGGAGTCCCTAATCCCTCGCCCCTAGCCTACCCATCTCATGAATAGTAATGGAGTTGGAACTGGTAAATGATCCCCTCAGATCCCCGCACAAAGTAGGCTCCACAAACCTTACCGAGGGGCCCGCTGATACTGCAGGTTGGGGCTCGCCGGAATATTACAGTGTGTATATTATTCATAGGGCATAAAGGCTTTCAATTCAATATTCTAGATTAATGTAATAGCATGTGACATTCGTCAGAAGAAGGTCTCAAAATATGTTAAAATTGAAGAGATTACCTCTAGTGCTACTCCAGTCTGAAGCACGGCGGCCCAGAACACTGTGAAGAATTTTGTTTTCTTACGCCGGGAGTTTTCTTTAAGTGAAAAAGGAAAGTGGACTGTGTGTGTGTGTTTGAGTGTGTGTGTGTGTGTGTGTGTGTGTGTGTGTGTGTGTGTGTGTGTGTGTGTGTGTGGGAGGGGGTGGTTAAAAAAAGGAATTGTCCCACACATGCTTCCCTCCTATAGCAGGGAAGTCTTCCTTTCAACATCAGGTTCATGTTGAGTTTCGCTATGCTGCACTGGCCTTTGGCCCCCTTGGCTGCTAAACCAATTAGCCCATCATGGAGGTGGTTACACAGGGGTGATACACACGCAGACATATGTTTGCATGCATGCATGCACGCGCACGTGCACATGCATGCCGCACCCACAGAGGCAAAAGCAGGGGCGAACCAAACGGTCATGTAGACGACGCGCTAACGACGCTATCGTCAGGACGGTCCCGCGGAGGGAGGGAAAATTATTAGCCGTATTCTGCGAATTAATCATATCTTTAGAAAAGGCCTCCCAGGAAATATGAAACACTCGAAAGCACGTCAGAAACATAAAGGCCGGTTAGTCATTTCCACATGTTAATTCTATCAGTATGGAAAACCCCCGCCGTCCCCTCCACATCTGCACACAAAGCATGTGACATCTATCCATAAGAGGGAGATTCATGGCCCTCTTCATGCCGGACACATGTGATGCTGCCTCCCATATGGAGCCGAGCTGCACACGCTCCAGGAGGAGGAGGAGGAGGAGGGTGAGGATGAGGATGGGGGGGGGGGACATGCTGACGGTTACGCGGCGGCGTGGACGTGAACGAAGGGAGGGCGCGTCGGAGCGTCCTGAGAGACGGCCGCGGGGCGTGGGTCCGTTTTAGCCGTCGCTTAATTTGAAGCCTGATTGCATCGTTCCCTTTTTTTTTTTTACGAAATATAAATGGCCAACAAGTTTGCCTGATTATTATTCACGCTCATGAAAGTTCTTCAAAAGAAAAATGACTCCTTATCGTTTGACATTGTTGCGGTCGTGCTATTTTAGCAAATCGCGAACGGGGAGGCCGACCACTTCAGGGACCGGCGAGTGCTCGTCGTCTGTGAGGACGTCCTTCGCTCGTCCTCCAGGATTCCGCCGTAATGATTTAAGTTTTGCAAAGAGGTTATGAAGAAGGTAAACTCTTCCGAATGGGTAATGTTTGGTTTTCGCGACGCTAAATTGAAAAAGAATTTCCACCAAACCGTTCTCTGAATGTGATAAAAATACAGCGGTGGCGCTGACCTGGGCCTGCATGTTCTTCCACCCACATCTACAGTATTTTATGTCATCCATTTACAGGCCGTTCTCCATCGCAGGGTTCTGTTACTTTGATGTCCCCATAAACTTCTTTCACCCCACGTTCAGGTGTTAAATAACACTCGTATAATATATAGTCACAGAAGCTTGTAAAAGAAAAACAGTTGCGGGCTGGATATCGCCGCATGGTTCTGTTACTAAACATGCAAATCAAAACTTTACAGCTAATTCTGGCATAAAGGGCAGCGTCGATTTGAACTCCTAGCCGGCGAATTTACCCTTAGATTAATCTACTTGGGTTTTCACATGTTTAAAACACAAAGGCTTGATAGACGTTAAGGAGGATGCGGTTGTTACGACACGGATATTTGTCAATGCAACGTTTCGATCGTGTCGTCTAAGTTTGAATCGCGAGGGTAAAAAAAGAAAAAAGAGAAATGGCAACCCACATTATATTTCCTAACATACGCTTTACACCCCCGCAGAGAAGACTTCCCCCCCCCCCACCTCCCTCGTTTTCCTTGCATCCAGCGTCCTTAGCAGCCCAGAGTTCATTTGTTGTTTAACGTTGTGTGAGTGCTGGTTTGGGAGATAATGTGAGCCAGGACCTAGTTTAAAGGACAATGCTCCAGGGCGTTCCCTGTCTCTCTCTCTCTCTCTCTCTCTCTCTCTCTCTACCCCCCTCATCCTCCTCCTCCTCATCCTCTCCCTCTCCTTTTTCCGCTCCCTCTCTACAGATAGATTACTTTATAAATAATAATAAAAAAGTAATTAATTCTCTCAACTTCTGAGCCCTCCAGCCTGTGGCGAAGTGAATTGGGAATTGTAAATTGATACAATGTGCATCCTTTCAGATAAATAAATAGCGCACTTGAGACACAAAAAGAGGCCCTTTCATACATCCCTAATTTCTTCAACAGCCAAATTACATTTTTTTTTGGTCTGCGCGGATGTTTGACGATGTTTGCTCTTTGTTGGTGAAACAACGTGACAGAGGCAGAGCTGAAGAACAAGGGAGAATTCTTTAAAAAAAAGGAAAAAGAGGGAAAAAAGTCAACAAAGAAAGAAAACGCAGATGCACTGCTCACAGACGACAGTTTAGAATTGAAATCTGTCCGCGGTACCGTTTGAATTAAATGTATGTTTTTAGAGTTAGCGGCACGGATGGAATTTGCCTAAAATATATGATGAAAAAAATCGTGTTTTAGTGAAGCACCTGACGTGAAGGAGTGGGCCCATAAACTCTTGCGACAGATTAAAACAACACAAATTCACAAGTGTAAAAGAGAGGAAATGGAGCGGTGAAAATTCGATAGCCTATAGAACGAGGGCGAGGTGGGGGGGCAGAGGAGAGAAGAGAAAGTGATATAGAAAGAGTGAGAGGAGAAGTGGAGGCTTTAGGAAGTACAAAGACTCCTGTAGGACTGCGCTGGCCTGAGGGCTAGCCTGCCTGGAGAACTGATAGGAGCCCCTTCTGTTCCATTCCCGGCGCCAGCGCCAACACACCCCACTCCACAAATACTCTTAATCTGCGCAAGACTGGATTAGTTCCTCTGTCACCGATAGCTCCCCCGTTCTGCCCAAATCAAATGCCCCCGAGATGTACCTTTAAGTTAGGCAGAGGTCACCGGGGCAGACGGGGAAAAAAATGAGCACTCCAAATGTCTGTAAGTTATCTGAGTGGCGCAGAATAGCATCTTGCACCTTAGCAGATCTGCCGGGCTGATACCCGCCTCGGCGGAGGATGATTAAAGATCCACAGTGATGACACTGAATTTCAGATCAATATTTGAAGGCCGGTCCTGAGGGCGTGATTACAGGGAGTGTCTGGAAACTGACTTTGAGAAGAGCCCCCCCCCCCACCCCAAAAAAAAGAAGAAAAATTAAATATAGACTATTTAAAAATGTACACATGGAAAGAAACGTTTAAAGATGTTTCATTTCCAGTAACTGCTAAATGAAACGGTCATTCCCGTCGCCTTCATATAAAATCTGAATCGAGCATGTATTAACCCGATGCAAAGAAAAAGAAAAATTAAATATAGACTATTCAAAAATGCGCACATGGAAAGAAACGTTTATAGATGTTTCCCTCACTTCCAGTAACTGCAAATGAAACGCTCATTCCCGTCGCCTTCATATAAAATCTGAATCGAGCACATAATAACCGGACTCAAAGAAAAAGAAAAATGCAATATAGACTATTTAGAAATGTACACGCGGACAGAAACGTTTAAATGTTTCCCTCATTTCCACTAACTGCTATAAATGAAACGCTCATTCCCGTCGCCTTCGTATAAAATCTGAATGACTGCATGTTAACCCCCAAACGCAAAACAAAAGCGAAGGAAGTAAATAATAAATGAAAATATCAGGGACTTTCCCTCCAAAGTCTGCCGACTCCCACCCAACGTCCCGCCCTTCCCCCCCTATCCCCTCACATGAGAGGGCCGGCCCAGCGGGCAGTAAGGCCCCTCATCTGAGCAGACAAAATGACTATTTAAAAATAACAGTGATTGCATAAATTGAATTAAAGCGTTTTGGTCACGGTGGAGGTGGCGCGAGGGGTGGCGCGGGGCCGCGGCAGACAGCCGGGGATGGTGGCAGGCAGCAGATGACGGGGCTCTGGCCCGCATGCCAGTGCGTTAATTGACCGCGGCACATTAATAAAAACTGAAAAGTGTCTTCCGCGAGCGCCGTAGGACGAAGAGACAGGAGCAGAATGAGAGGTAGAATGGGGAGGAAGGGCAGGCTGGGGAGAGGGTGGGGGGGGGGGGAGTTGATGCTGGAGGCAGGGGAAACGGGCCTTTGAAGAATGTGGTGCGTATGGGAGGGGGTTGGGGGGGGTGCTAATTGTGTTCAATTAAGTGGCTGATTGGCACTGACAGAATCTCGGCATTGACAAGTCAGGCACAGATGAGGACGATTAGCCGCCACTGGAACAAGCTGTCACTCCTCACAACGCGTTAGCCATCATCCTCCCTCTCCCTCTCTCTCTCTTCGCCCTCTGCTCGCGCAAACACAAAAGGAACCTGAAACAAGTGGAGTGTAATTCATATTTATTTTAGGCTTGTCCACACCTCAAGTCTCTCTCTCTCTCTTTTCAAATTTTAATTAAGTTAAATCCCCTCTCCGGCCCACGTTCTCTAATGCTCGGCGATCAAGAAAGCACAGCTGCTCAAGCTGGAGGAACCCCCCCCCACCACCACCACCACCACCAAACACCCCACAGTATAAGCTATAAACTTGGCCCCGCACTAACCAGAGGTTAATATGCCGTCTATTGGACTGCAATTGGAGAACGTGTGGGGAGCAATCCTCTATTCTTTGCTAGTGATATGCTTGAGTAACTATGGGATGGATTCAGCCACTGGGAACAAGAGAGGCCCCTTCAAAGCGCGCGCACACACACACACACACGCACACACACACCGGCTCCGACTCGCCGCACCTTGCACCGACGCCTCTTCTAAATTAAACGGCAGATTTTCTGATTCCAGGAGAGTGGTTTCACCATGGCATAGCCCCTGTGTATGTGTGTGTGTGTGTGTGTGAAGGAGGGAGGGAGGCAGCTCCAGGAGGAAAGCGAGGCGGATCGAGGGAGTGAAGGAGAAAAAGGGGGGAGGAAGAAGAGGAGGAGGAGGATGACGAGAGGGAGGAGGAGGAGGGGGGTGTGTGGGTTGTTTGCTAGAAACAGCAGGGGCCAGGTCTAGTGAAAAATGTCAGGTCAAATTGTTCTTGACAGTGTTAATATCTGCACCTCATAGCCATAATTACATGTAAATAAATAGTGAAATAGCTCTCAGCTGGAGACTGAGAGGGGAAAAGCTGCTGGATGAGACAACCAGCTGAGGACCCGACCGACTCCCATCGCCTCATCTTATTGTCAGGAGGGAAGAAAGGAGGAGAGAGAAAGAGACACGGGCAGTGAACCATGCTGGCAGTTGAAACTCATATTTTTCTAGCCTTTTAACCAAAGGCCAGGAGGACGGTGAGTGTTAAATAAACTTTTTGGGAAAAGGGGAATGAATCGGGGACCCAGAAACCAACGAGGGACATGCAGACGGGAGACAGAGGAAAAAGGGGGGGGGGACAGTGAGAAAACACGGGTGAGAGAAAAAGTCAGAGAGAGAGTATTAATCACAGCTATGCACCTGTCAGAGTGGCATCTGGAACTAACAGGAACCACATGCAGCTAGACAACATCCCCGAAAACCTCCGGCTAGTAGCAGGGCAGGTTCACAGCAAAGCAGTACCCCCTGACTCCCCCTCCTCCTCCCGCCCCATACCCCCCCCCCCCCCCACATCCTGACCCTTGACCCCAAAGAGATAGGTCAGCCAGCGTAAGCCCAACAAACGCTTCACCTGCCCGCCAGCCTTGTTATTACAAGTGTGGGATTAATTTAATAGCATTAATTTCATTTCTGGGCAAGTCACCTTCAAATCATGCCCATATGAGGCTGGGGAAACCTCCTGCAGATGAGCGTGTGTGACGCGGCGTATGCCTGCGTGTGTGATAGGTGTTTTCAGATAGCATCGATGTCTGTGCCTATACTTTAATAAAGGCAGCGCCACTCTATCACCTTATAGGCATTTCGGCTGCGTGGGACACACAGCGTGTGTGAATCGGTCTCAGTCATTTTCTCCTTAAATCCCCATCTTCCAGGATTTACTGAAATTCATATTGGCTGCCTCTGCAAGATAAATGTAAATCACATTCCCTTATATTTACTATTTATCAGGATGCAGCAGCTCACTTTCAGCAGGAAATATCTCTCACCCGCACACAAACACCCTTGCATTTAAATAGCATTTTTATTGTCCGCCATAGCCTTTCATCTGGGCGTAGGGAGAAGAGCTGCCTCTCCAGGGGAGAGAGTTGGAGCAAGAGGAGGAAGGTGGGGAGAGAGAGAGAAGGAGAGAGCGAGAGAGAGAGGGATAGAGAGAGCAAAGCACCATTGGCAAGGCATCATGGGATGACAAAAAGCCAAATGGAGGGAAGAAAGGTTGGTAGGTGAAAAAATAGATTATGAATACACAAAGCGCCGACCAAAAATATTTTGGAAAAGAAAAGAAAATGGCTTCACATGTTTGCTCAAGAGACATAAAAGACGGAGGGAGCAACAAATGGCTCAGGTAAAACACAGGGCTAGGAGCTGAAATACTGTTACTCAGCTACTATCACCTACTACACAGCTGTGTATTGTACTGTCGCCATGCAGCCACTGTCTATTATGTATTGTCTTTATATGTCTTTTTTTATTTATTTATTTATGTTATATTTCTATGCCTCAGGAATTGCCCCCCTGGGATAAATAAAGTTTTCTGGAATTGAATCGAATTAAATTAAATCAAATGAGGCCCTACATTGTAAAGCGGCGGGCCCGCTATTACTACGAGTGGGCTCTCTCATTGCTCAAATTGATTTGAACGCTGCGAGTTTAGACGGAGAGACAATGCCATTAGTTATGTCATACTCCATAAAAAAAAAAAAAAAAAAGCTGCGGCCCGTGCAGATAAGTCTCCGCGAGCGGCGAGAACGCGACGCAGGGCGACGTCGCCGCGCGTTTCCGGTGTCGCAGACGGAGAATCTTCTTCCTTCGGAGTTCAAAAGTGTTGCAAAACAACAGCAAACACTAATAATCTGCGCAGAAACAGTATAGCCACTGGATATGATTTACAGTCCCCGGATTTTCTTGGCAGCTGCCGACAGCAGGTCTCTTTTTTCTGAAAGCCTCTTACATCTTTTTTTATACTTGCCAAATTGAAACAGTATTTGTTTTAATGGGAGTTCTAATTAACCAGTATGTATTCCCCCTCTTGCTCTGCGAGTGGCTGAGCTATGAATGCAGGCTATGTGCTCATCCCCTTTGATTTGTTGTCAGTGGAGCCTGCCAGCTGACACAGTGCCCGGTGAGAGGCTTAATGCCCAAGTTTTAATAATGTGGGGGACTACATGAATCTCCCCCTCTCATTGGTATTCAGGTGCAGGATGTCTTGTTAGAAGTCAGGGAAGGGAGGCGGAATGAAGCCAGAGAGCTCCAGATTGTTCCGTACATTCTCCCCCCCCCTTCTCCGTTTTTTTTTTTTTTTGGCAACGGCAGAGCTTGCTTCTTAAAAATAATTCATCCCGGTTTTTTAAAAAGAAGCGTCTGCGCTAGCTAATGGAAGAGCAAGCAGCACAGTTTGGAGTCTCCCCTGGCTTATCTCTCTCAGACAGTTGTGGGGAGTCGCTGGTGAGCATGGTGTCAGCCTGCGTGGTACGGTGCAGCGCCGCGCGGGCAGGCAGGCCTGGGGACACAGATCAAAGGGAGGCAGGGGTGAGAGCCGCTCTGCCTCTGATCCCGCGTGTGTGTGTGCGTGCGCGTGTGTGTGTGTGTGTGGAGGCCCAGCCCACTCACACAGCCCAAAGGCCCTCCACGGATACACACACACACACATACATCCTTGTCATTCCAAAACACACACACACAACACTTTCATAAAAAAAAAAAAAAAAAAGCTGAAAAAAACTGCAAAACAGAAATAAAGTTCAAAACTTTGCAAACTTCCTTCATCGAAACAGCAATCAGACTTACGACGATACGGGCCGACGCCGCGCAGCATCGATGCAATAGTATTTTTATTCTGCAAAGGAAATCCTTTTTTTTTTGTCATTCGTTTTTATTCCCCGGTGTTATTCTTGCTAGAAATTTCTCCAAACTGTGAAACCCAAGCTCCGGCGCTGTGAGCTGCTTGCACGGCTTCGGCTCTCCGGTTGCAGTTGTTTTCTTTTCCTCTCCCAGCAGGTGTCCCTGCCATGCAATAATGAGGAATTTAGCCCAAATGTCTCCATGCAAATGCGATGCCCATGAACGCTGCTTCAAAGAATTCTGCACGAAAAGTCTCTCGGAAGCCCTTTGGAGTTTCGTGTCGCCGGGTTTTGTTGGAAATATGCGGTATTCTTGTGAAAAAGCATGACCTCTTTAGTTAAAGAAAAGCTTTTCTGTCTTTTTGTTTTCTCTTATTATGTAAAATTCTCATTTTCTGCGGTGTTGATAACCAACTAAAAGGTCAAAACAAAGGGAATTTCCTAATGGAATGTCGAAAATGAAAATAACTTGGGTGAAAAAGCAGATATAAGCTTGCATCCTCGGGTATAGATGGGTGAAAAATACTGGAATGGCTGTCCTGTGTCCTCTGTGCCCTTGCCTTTCCCTTTCTCCAACACCTGCTGTGCCTCTAAATGAAACAAGACCAACAACAAAACACACTTCTGGTTTCATACCTTTTGCCCAGCCATGCACAGCTTCACTCTCACCGCCCTTAATATACCGCCTCCCTCAACCGGCCAAATATGTTGTATCTCCCACAATGACAGCGACCGGTTTTCAGTGTGGATGGCTTTTCTACCGCCTGTAATGGGAAAATGTGTGCTGTCGGTATAGGTTATGGGATTGGGATGGACACGAGCTCCTGTCGGGACTGCTGAACGCTGCAGGATTCCATTACAGATTTGGCACCTCGCCACTGCAGCCCATTTACAGGGAAGCAGAGAGTTTTTTTTTTTTCCCCCCTCAATCTTTACAGCAACCCGCTAGCCCATCAATGCCAGACATTTGAAGAAATACAGACGGGTGATAAATTTAAAGGGAAGAAAAAAAAAAAAAAGCACATAAAGTGTCTTCGTAAGGTGTTTGGCCGCCATGTGCTGCCAGAACAGCTTCGATGCCCTTTAGCTGATTCTACAAGTCTCTGGAACTCTGCTGGAGTGATGAACACTGGTATTTCCTCATTTGGTGGTTTGATAATGGAAGGGGAGAGCACCAATCTCAAATCAAAGGTGTTTCTAATCTAGACATCGCAAAGGACAAATCAAACTTTGTCTTGATTTGTAGTGACCGTTCCATCTACAGGGACAAGTGGACTCAAACCATGCCAGAAAAATACTTCTGATAGCCTAATGGAACCATTGGAACCCTTCACTGTTGGGGTCAAGCATTCAGGCCTGTGCTGCTCCTTTGGTTTAACCACACATGCCCTAGCATGTGGAGACTATGGTGAAAGATAATATCACTTTTTTCCTCATTTCTGTAAACCAGTGCCTTTATGGTTTTTACACTAGCCTTCAAAAGTTTGGGATCACCCAGACAATTTAGTCTTTTTAACCACCATGAGTTATAAAAGTAATAGAAAATTTTTATTACATTAGCCTTTTGACACACCATTAGAACACTGGAGTGATAGTTGCTGGAAATGGGCCTCTATACACCTATGTAGATATTGCACCACTAGACATTGCAGCAATGCATCTTCACCGTGCTTTTCTTGCAAAAATAAGGAAACCCCAAACTTTTGAACAATAGTGTACACAAAACCTCCACTGACATTCTCAGTCACCTGAGGAAGAGTTGCTTTTCTGATTTTCCCTCCATATATTTGCACTAATGCACAAGTGTCACGGTTATCAGATGTGCGCTGGCGACCATAATTTCCGGCCCTGTTTACTGATGTCGTTCCCGTAGATCTAAACGTTTAATGTCACTGAAACACTATTAAGCAGCTTTTGCGCCTGCCACCCATGCCCCGACAATGAACCCTCTTTGAAAAGTCGCTCAGATCTTTTCCTCCTGCCATCTCCACACAAGATCAGAATCAACTGAACCTGCTCAGGATTGCTATACTTGCCACAGAGTATGGTTGAAAGTTGATTATTTAATTGAACCATGCAGTGCATCTGTTTGGAGGCATCTGCATTCCTTCTGTTTCCTCACTTATTTATTCAGATCTTTCCTTTAATTTGTCGCCCGTCTGTAGCTCGCACATACCAACGCACAAGCATATCTCCTGCAAACAGATGCTGGCTGAAACTTGCAATATCAAATTCTCATTTCCATTTCGAAAGAGGGGCCCTTTGTGTTGCTTTTTTCCCCCCTTCATTACAGGGAGAGGGGAAAACAGGAGGTAAAAACACGCTGTAAACTGCGAGGTGTCATATGCGTGTCCACGATTTTCCAAAGCTGAGACAGATTTTTTTTTTGCTTTTTGAGGGGAATTTGTTTGAATGCGGGCGAAGACAAAGCGAGGTCCGCCTCGGACAGAGTCAACTCGCCGGTTATTGTCGGAGTTTTCTGTGTTTCCTGTGGATAGCTGCATGCCAGCGGAGCGAGAGGGACAGACAGGGGCTGCCCGGCCCAGCAGGACGCTGCACCACCGAGCGAACTCTGATTCTGCTGTCAGTGGGAACATTCATCTTCATGCTGAGAGACTGATAGGAATGCCACACAGCATTCTACATGCATTCAATACATTTCAATCCTGTGCGGTCCAAACATGGTATGACACATCAAAAACATCCACGCCGCATGCACATCCCGTCCCCAGAAACTGAAAATACGAAATCCTGCAATTTAAATTTCAACATAAACGAATTCATGGAGAAAAAACAAATAAACTACATTTTATGTAGATTTGTTTTTTTAAATGGTCTTTCATCAAACCCACTCCATAGAGTAATTGAATACTGAAAATCCATGCTGTACAGCTGCCCAAAGGCTCCTGTCCTAATCCTCACTATGACAGGAAATGTTTAATATCCCAACACATTCTTGAATTCCTGTGAAGAGATGGAGAGAAGGCGACAGCGTGCCCCATGCCAGTATTAGAGAGAGCCATTAATGAAAAAAAAAAAAAAAAGACTCCATGTTCCTGGTGTTTTTTTTTCTGCAGGTTTTGCAGTGAGAGCATTAGCAGTTAAAGCCCCTGTGCCACGATTAACAATCAAACATGCTGTGAGCCTCCATGTTATCCTCCGTCGCTCTAGCAGGAGAGAAAATCTCTTTTTTGTCACAAAATCCTTAATTCTTTCTTCTCGGAAGAAAGAGGGTAATACCAAGAATGTTTCCAATCTGCTTTGAGAAATATTTGAAGAAGAAGGAAAAAAAAAAAAAAACTCCCAATAAAACACGTGTGAACGACGGGGTAATTGTGGACAAATGCAGCATTGAAATTCATTTTCAACTCTTTACACACCATTTCAATCTTATTTTCTGCCTGTTAACCACATCTTGTTGGTGAGGGTGGGCAAGACTGGCCAGTATTGATGGGTAATTGTGTATAATTCACTCCGTACACACGATTTGCATCAATACAAATCATTTTTCATTCTGTGCTACTTAAAGCTCCACCCTTACCATAGAGTCGCGTTTAAACGCTGAATAATTGGGGTGTCCATAGAGGTTAACATTAGAAATCCGGCACTTTTTTTCCAGAAAGAGAAGCAAAAAAAAAAAACTGAATGTAGAGTGTCACATGTTCATATTACACACAGTTCATATTATTGGCCTCCTATAGATTTAAAGTGCAATTAGGGAACCCAAGAACATAAGTAGCCTGGGCAAATTCCTCCATATTATGACAGGAGCAGGGACAAAAGCTGCTTAAGTGACCAGCAGGTCGAACCTACAGGAAAACCTCACATGTGAGCACATCCTCTGCCTTTCTGTATATTGAGCTGCCTGAAAATCATGCAGTAAAGAGATGAGCAAAATCACACATAGCACTGGAGTCTTCCAGCTGCAGACAATTACGTGAAGAAGATTATGGGTCTACATTTATAAGCTTTAGCTAATTATTTCATCTGCATGTGTTCTCACTGCGCCGCGTAGGATTTAGACGTCCCAGGAAAGTCAAAACTGCTGTTTGGAGCAGCTTGAGTACTTGCGGTTTGCTATCAAGATGAATTTTAATTTGTTGATGTTAATCCAATTGTTTTACAAATGTAGCAATTTAGAGTAGCTAAAATAAATCCAGGGGCTTTGGAAGGCGAACATAAAAGCCCACACTGGCAGTTATTTTGCTGAACATGTTTTTTCCGAATTTTAATTTCGGTCTAACACAATTACGTATTCTGAAGAGTGAGAGGAGGCGGAGGAGGGGGGAAGGGGGAAGGTATTGAAGAGTGAGAGATGTTGGGAGCGTTATATACGGTTTCTGGCGTCTACAGGTGACGTCTGCCGGGACTGACCTGCGGGGAGAGCCCGTTGCCGACGGAGTTCATGTGGTTGCTGGACGCCGAGGGGCTCATGAAGGTGTCAGAGTAGCTGGAGAAGCTGTGGCGGTTGGACGACAGGCCGTAGGCGGAGCTGCTGTCGGCGCTCAGGCCTCCCTGGTGCATGGAGGACGGAGGCAGGGGCTGGGGTCTGTGCAACGTACTGCTGCCCTCTGACACCCAAAAACAACAGAAAGGGTGCAGGTCAGACAGGATTCAGAAGGGAATACAGATCCAAAGCTGTAGCTAGACAGGAATCACCAAAGAGTAGCCCTCAAAGATCTAAGGACTGGTCATTTTGCATAGTCCATTTAGTGTTGAGTAAATTCTTTACCAAGAAAAAACATGTGTTGTAATAGACAATGAAATGGCCCGTTCTTTTAGCACACCAGAAATTAGGTGAAAGCTTGTTTCTTCTCCACTGTGACAAAGATGTGATTGTAAAGATAACTGCTTGCTGCATGATTCTTATAGGCTCCACATGGTTCATATATAACTTATAATCCTGTTAACGTGATCATAAAATATGGACAGCATACCACAAATAAATAGGACTAATGTAATCTTTACCGAAATTGGATTAAACCCTGGAGTACAGAGCACTGTTTTCGGACGGAAATATTTGGTGAGCGGCGGGCGCTGAAAGTGTCTGTCTCACCCTGCGATAGTGTGGTGCCGGGATAGCCGGACTCTTGAAGCTGGTACGTGGGTAAAGTTGGCATGTTGGGCGGGAATCCACCGGGGAGCAGGTGGTTGAAGGCTGCTAGCTGGTTGGCGCCGGCCTGCTTGCGCCACCGGGCTCGCCTGTTGCTGAACCAAACCTGCAGGAGAAATGAAAGGTTAAGCACTTTTATGTTTGAAGCTCCTGTAGGCTACAGGTTGTTTTATGTGTCATTCTGAGCATTTGACTGCAGTAGACTCGCTAGGGTCTGCTGGCTCCTGCCACCTGTGATTAATCTGCCGGTTAGCGTGGAGTGGCGTTGCTAGCCGTGGGTCTGGAGTCCCTGTGGGAGCTGCCATAGAAGCTCAATGGTCCGTCCCTGTTGTTCTTAAGTGGCTGAAGCTGTGATCTGTGTAAACAGGCTGCCCTAAGCCCCCTTCAGAGGGAAGAAGTCATTTAAAGGTCAGAGGTAGGCCGCTAGCCTCTACATCACACACCTCAAGTATGTTTGTGAAGCCGTTAAATGCTTTGAGAGAGAGGCCCTTGCTGTGTGCATGGAGAAACACTCGCTGAAGTGCTAGCGCTAAAGCGCTATTTAAGCATGGCCATTTTTAAAGTTTAAGAAGTTAGCTTAAAAAAGACAGAAAATGTTTTAACTTTAGAGTCAAGACAGTCCAATAAGGCTGCGAGTGGCTAAACGCGCACAAAATGAGCAGCGCCAAAAAGCGCAGACACACACAATGTCAACTCCCTGAATGAAAAGGGGAAAAAATAGGACTCTTTTGAACCGCAAAGATTTACACATTTTAAAAAGGCTTCTGCTCCAACAAAACATGAATATAATCAGGCCTTTTGAAAGGAGCCAGCAACCTGTTCCATTTAGCCAAGACAAGGCCCGGGCTTCACTGTGTGCTAAGGGTTGAAGGACATTGATCTATGCCTCGCACAGGCAATTCATCAGAGTTTAATACACTGTCAGCGCAGTTCATCTACTGTTGTGTTTCAAACGGCCTGGGCTATTGTGAGTGCACATGAAAGAGGGGGACAAAAGCCCCTCCATACGCCGAGGAGAACAGTGGACACAAAGAGGGGGCGTCCCTTTTAAACAGGTCTTAAAGAGGGACACTTTCAAGGGGACGTGCACAGCGACATACTCACTGCTTTTTTGGGGGGCTGCCTCTTTTTGTACACACAAACATACATATAAACTCGTATAGGCCTACAAGGGATCTGGGTCCAATGGAGGTCTTAATTTGAATGTGGCTCTTTCCCCCCACACGGTAGCACAGCTTCTGCAAAGACCTGCAGATTTCTTTTTTTTTTTTTTTTGCCTATAGTTAAGATTATTCGTGAGCGCTTACAGGGAAAATGGGATGCAACAGGCGACGACTGTGTCGGCAAACTCAATTATGCAACTTGAAAACCAACAGGAAATCTCTATCTCAAGCTCGGTTGCTTCTGAAGACCCGGTTTGAATCCCCCCAATCAGCTATTCCTAAACAAATGTGGTGTGTGGCTCCAGTGAAATTTCTGCTATTGGGATGTAGTGGAGCGTGGTCCAAGGTCTGAACTAAGCTCCTACTGGGCCAGACAAACAGCTGCCTGGCCCAGGGGAGGGGCATGGAGGAGGGGGCAAACCCCTTCCTTCCACACACTCCCCATCACCCCACCCCGCGGTGCCACTTCACCTCTGACCTCATCCACTCACCCCACCCCTCTTTTATGTTCACTTTAACTTCCTTCCCCCTTTGTCATCGAAGCTTAGGAAGGAGGTGTTCCATCATGGCAGACACAAAACACTTAAACGTTTGCTTTCGCTTTTCTTTGTATGTTAGCTCCTTGTCATGCCATCTCCTACTCTGGATTTTACCAAAATTTTTTCCAGTACACAGCATTTTCTCTGCTAAATTGATTTCTCCAGCATTTCCTGTCATCTTTAGCACTTCAGATTTAATGTCAATTTACATATCCCAGTCTTTTGCTATTCTAGAAATAGAAGCCATCATAAACATTGAGCCTTCTAAATGCTTTTTTTAGGTTTGCACATTTATTCAATTGAAATTTGCAGTGAAAGAGGCCTTAATAGGACCAATAATGTCACTTGTTTCTGCTGGGAATTTTAAAAGTATCTCATTCCAGCTGCCAGAAAAGCTTATCCACTTTAGAGGAAAGACTACTGTCTTTATTTGAACAAACAAGCTTGGTGCGAAATTAATACACTAAACCTACCTGAACTACCAAACAGGCAGCGGGTCTGTTGAGTTAACATGCACAAATGCCACATATACTCTAGCGTGTCCACTTTAACATACAATGTATAATTGGGACACTGACTAAGGGACTTATACTCCAACTATCATCAGGTTCTCAGCACAAACTGGGATAAACATTTGCACAAGTGGTGAATGCACATGCGCACCGGTGCCCGCATATGCAGTTGCACACATGCATACGTTGTTGCAAATAAACACTTCCATACAAGCGCGCACGTACGTGCACACGTTGACTCTCACACGGACGAACACACAGCCTGAAGCTGAGGATTTGAGGCTGCGCTTTGGAACCTGATCACAAAGTCACCTTGGACCACATTTTCTCCTCTGCTCTCCCCAATCCGGTTTAATTCTCTGCAGCACAGAGAGCTGCAGTGCTCCTCCATGTCTCTCTATCTACCTACAAGTGTGCAGCTGAAATCAGGTGGCTCCCTTCTGTTTCCTTTTCACGGACTAAAAGGTTTCCCTGCATCTAGTACACTTGGACGAGACTGCACTGCTTTTCTGAATGGTTGTAGGGGAAGTTTTTGGTAGGAAGGGCCCGTGGGGGTGGGTGTGGGGGGGGTAGGAGACTTATAAGCTTGACTTATAGAATCCTGTGAAACAAAAGTCTTGGAATACTTAAATGGGGAGGACAAAGGGTGAAGGTTGTACAGCACGACCAGAAGAGGGTCTAGAGATGCAAACCTAAAAAAACAGCAATCGGATAACAAACCTTGAGCAACCACGGTATTCAGTACAATGCCACAGATCCAGTCTCCAGCTCAAGTTTGGCTGCTTGCGTCGCTTCATTGCCCTTAATCTTCCATTCACTCTCAGCCAAAAGAATCGATTTCTCGCAATCAAGTGGCATTTTGCATTTTTCTTATTGCTGATCAGTGATAATACGCACGCCAAACATTCTAAACGCGTGACACAGCACTGCGGTAAAAACCTCTCTGTGTTGTTTCTCTTAAATAGGATCACTCATATTTCAGAATTCCCCCCGTTCAGACAATCCTCCATGAATCATTTTGTCAAAGAGAAGTACTGAATATGTGACGCCTTTCAGGAGCCAATTTGCAACATTCGGTAGATGAATACCAAGAGCCGAGATAATGACAAAACAAAATGTGCAGCTGACTTCATATCCACAAAAACACAGAGGGGTGATGCAACCAGCCTCAACATACAAATCCTCTTCTGTCTCATACCATGCAATACCCCTCCTCCTCCTCCTCATCCTCCTCCTCTCCTCTACTTCCCCTATTCCCCCCCCCTCCCTCTGATTCCCTCCCTGCGTGCCTTCCAGACTGGCACTATGCTAATTAAAGTAGCTAGGAGTGTGAATTTGAGAGTAGAGTGGGATTAGCTTGATAAGTATCAGGAGTACAGAAGCACTGTACCAAAGTCATTTAAATTCTAATAATAAGAAACTGTTAGAACATTCACACTGATGCATTGCAACAATTTCTCCCCTACAATCTACATAAATCCTATTTATTCCTTTATGAAACATAAACCCATACTGGCGGGAATACAGTTGCCTGTTGGGTTAGGTTGTCACCACTCAGCTCCATTGTGATCCGCTCTCTTGCCGCTGGTACTCAACTGATATTATAACAATCAGGAAACTGTGTGTTACCTTGTGATGTATCCCTATGGGATTATAATTGCACCAGCGATGTTGAAAAACTTTAAAAGCACCAGCTGTTAGATGCAAATATGCAGGGACCTGTATTGTCTGAGGCCCAATGAGATAGTCTCCATATAGTTGTTTTTCCCCCTCTCCTCATTCCATGCATCAACAGGCCAGCGCAGGCCACAGATAAAGAGAGAAACTTTTTACCAAATTGATTTGCACGCTTCGTAAAAAGCAATGCTTATACCTTATTAGATTCCACTAACTATAATAGCTACATGCAGAATGTTTATTGGTAATGAAAGAGGATCTATATGACAGATTCGGTAAAGCGAGCCGGCAGCAGCATGCTGGGTTGATGAGCCTCCGCCAAGCTCTCAGGAGTCAGTCTCTTAAAAACTTCAGTGTAAATAGAAGGGAATGTAATTTGCTTCATCTGCACGCCGTTGATTTACGGCGGCCCGCGGCCCGTCGCCAGAACACCCCACCTCGGCGCTGCGTTCTCCTGGCCGCGGCTACCCCTACACCTGGTCCGCTCCTCCGAGGACGCGTATGACGCCGCTCCGGTCTCTACTAGCTCACGGAACGGCGTCGCCGCCTGCTCCTGTTAAAAAAATCTGCGTTATCAGATGGAAAGTGGCAGCACGAGGAGGGAACGCTGAAGGTGGACTTGGCAGTATCCCCTCCCACCGAGGCAGCCTGGAACTAATTGCCGAGAGATATGGATCACATCCCGCAATTTGTCAGCCGGGGTGATAAAACCGTTGCGGGGCTCGTCGGCGGTAGCGCCACTGAAAAGGGGGCCATGGGGCTGATAAAGATGGATGGTGAAAGGGTCTTAAAATGGCAGGCGAGGGCAGACGCGAGGGAGGTTAGCTGTGTTTACGAGGCAGCGAGTTTATGTTGTGAGTCAGCGTTAAGCCAAACACTCATCACTTCCACGAGTATCTAGCCGTTTAATTTACAGCTTTTGGGCCGGGTCGAGCGGCGGTGCAGTGGTGGCTCACCTCGCTGGTGGCGTTTTTTTTTGTTTTTTTTTACCTCGGACTGCACCCAGTCTGCTTTCCAGATTATCGCCGCGTTTAATGACAAGCGGATAACAGCGAACCATGACCGCGGACACAAATTCGAGTTTAAAATATGAGTCTGCGAGACCCCTCCAACACCCCCCGCTGCCTATAGTTCTTTTCTCAACCCCAAACAGCGATTAGTCTCCGAACAACATCTGGAAGATGCGTCATTGCAGCTGTGCTGGAGAAGCTTTGCTCTCAGGCCAAAGGGTCTCCTCTCTCCTGCCCTGTGATGGGCCATTTGGGCACCTATGCGAAAGCCCAGCTGGTGGACGTTTCCAGAACGCTGTGATATACACACACACACACACATTCACACACCATCGAGTTCACATTTTAACCAAATGTTTCCAGATTTAGTTTATCTTCATTATCTGTTTGTTCATCAAGAGGTTTGAAATGTCGAAATGTTTCGGGAATCCATTTGACACAATGGCTCCTTTGAGACGCCGGTTGGGGAAAAGCCATTTTCCAAACGATCAGAAAATACCAGCGATGGTTCCATATCTTTCTTCAAACATGCTCAGCAAATTGCGGCGCAGCTCTGGGCATTATTTATTTGGGTTACCAGAGCCCCTTTCTCTGTAACCTTCTTAGAAAATTAAGTTTGAATTGACCTTTTGAGACGTTCAAAGCCTTTTTTAAGAATTAGATTATGAGGAAAACTGCATTAACAAATTATAGCCATGACTCAAATTCCTCAGGTTTTCACATGACATCATTTAAATCTATTATCTAACAGCAAAGAGGCAGCAGTCACTTTGTTTTCTCTCTCTTCTCTTCACTTTCATGTTTAGATATTTATGTCAGGCTCCATAAATACAAAGGTGCTAATACATGCATGGATTTCGCCCTCAAATTCAAGATGATAGTCCTCCATGATGAATTGCAGCAGAGCGTTATGTTTGAGCACAGAATTTACAGAGTTTGTGCCGTTTTGTGCGGACCTATCTGAAACTCAATCTTCAAAATGCCGAATTGAATTTTCTTTCTAAACACCTTAAGAAAAGTGTTGGAGAATATTGAAACCTGCACGATGCTCCCCTTACTTCACATTTACTGCGTTCTCATCTCTAAAAAGACACGCACGCACACACACAAAACAAATATATCGTCTTATAACAGCCATGAGATAAATTTCTCCTCCCTTGAGTGAGGCATTAAACACTCAGACATATAGGACATCCTTCCGTGTTGGGGGGTTTCAAGATGGACAAAGACATGTGTGGAATCAGTTACTCCAACTGCATGTTTGTAGTGTGATGAACACTTAGCATGCGGTGAGGAGTTTGGGGGGTTCAGAGGGAGTGTGAACGGCTGTGGTAAAACGAGAGGGGTGCCCCAGACCTTTCTTTTTTTTTCCTTTTTCTTTTTTTTTTTTTTTTACTAGCGGTTGATTGATTAATGTTGTTGTCGGGGCATAGGGTCCCTGGAGAGGATGAGGAACCCTGTGTGATATGTGGAGGGTTTTACAAGCAGCGGCGAGCTTGAAAGTGATGGGATGAGATCCTGGCCAAAGGCCGAAATGAGAAATCCATCAGGAATGCATTCCCTTTCTCTCCTCTCCTCTCTTTTTTCCCCTCCTTCTCTCCGTCTTTGGAGGAACAGCTGCTGCTATAACTCTACTGTACATATCTTCCTTCAATCGTACAACCGCATGGCACCCAGGCTGTTAGACAGGTTACAGGGCCTGAGGTGTGAGGAAGAGGAGCGACTCTGTCAAACCGCTCGGACATGAGAAGCCCCTCACACGCAAAGTGCTATAAGATAAAAAGGCACCAGACAGATGAATACATCATTGCTGTGGGCGGAAGCCCAGTGCCGCCTGCAGAAGCTGGAATCAGTGTGAACTCCTACAACCGGCTGCATGATAAAAGATCTAGATATTTGTCCGGATGGTTCTCAGCGCTGAGCTACCACAGCGCATTGATGTTGACAGATGGAGTCTTTACAGTTAGCATAGCCAAACTCTAATCACACATGAATTTAAGGGATCAGTGCACCCAAATTACAAAGAAACATATTTCCTCACTCATTAGTATTGAATCTTGCCATGCAAATAGTTATAGTTTGTCAAGAGAAAGCCAATCCTGAGACTTCTGCTTCTACCCCAATACAATGGTGAACGGAATTCAAGTTTAACATGTTTTAAAATTGCAAAGCAGATTTAGTTTTATCCAAAGTAAGTGTGTAGTAGTCGTGCACTACACGACGATATTTCTGTAAAGAGATGTGTTTAAATAGTTCCCACCATTGTAGGATGGAGGGTGCCTCAAAGATGGATGCCTCCAAACCTGGATGAATTCTGCATGTCTTGATACCACTATAGGTGAAGGAATATTTTGGAATGTCTTTTCCATTATTTGGTTTTACGACCAAAATCACAATGTAACTACCTCATACAGCTGGGACTGTTTTGCCAAGAACATGCACCTTATTTGCACCTTAATCCTGACTTTTTGCACTATTCATACTGCTCATTCCACCTTGCACATTACTTGTAAATATCTGTACATAATCTGCTTACTTAGAGTTTATATTTATATTTATATTCTCTTACTTGTGTGTTATTTTAATTTATTTTATGTTAACTTTAATACCTTATTACTATTTTTATTATTATTGACATGACATTCATGTGGACAGCAAGTAAGAATTTCATTGTACAGAGAAACATGTTTCTACACTGTGCACATGACAGTAAACACTTTGAATCTTTGAAACCATCATGCAGGTTTATTACAGAAAAAAAGTGTCCTCCTCAATCTGACCTGTACTCTCGCCTCCGTGAGTTTCGTCCGCTGAGCCAGCTCCTCTCTGGTGTAGATGTCCGGGTAATGTGTCCTTTCGAACGCCTTCTCCAGCTCCTCCAGCTGCTCGGCGGTGAAGGTGGTGCGACTGCGCCTCTGCTTCCTCTTCAGAGGCAAGTCGGGCTCCGAATCTACATCCGAGCCTTCGTCTGTGCGATTACCTGGGGAGCAAAGAAAGAGGATAAAGGGTCATCTCTGTGATCATGGAATACAAAGCAAAACTGAAGAGCCTGTGAAGTAAATGAGTGCATGTTTGTAGAAAAGTGTCACAAGCTGAAACTGATCAAGAACCAAACCATTATCTACACTCTCTCTCGAGAGAGAGCCGGGAAGGCAACACAGAGGATTCAAATGACAGCTACTTCTCTCTCAATATACAACTGGGAGAATATTATCTTAATCTGTGGATATTTATTTAATATAGAGGAGGCCCTGATACACAATCCTGCCTGTGAGAGGGGCCCCAGAGGCGGTTAAAGCAGAGGGCTGAGGGGGAGTGGGGGGTGTGATGGGTGGAGGGGTTAATCTGCACAGGCCACCTTGCTGCTCCTCACCCTGCTTTTCTCTCTCATTGGCCCAGGGCACACTGCTCATACACAGCCGCAGCCAAAGTATACAAAATAGAACACAATATCACACCAAAACCATTCGGTCCCATGTGTTTCCATCTGCTGTCATTAAATGAATTAGAGCACATTTTACATTACTTTTTAGGCATTCAACTAAGCTGAATTTTTGCTCGAGGAATATTGATACAGCACAAAGCTGTACAATCCAGGCCGACAGGGGAATTTTTGACAGCAAACACGCATTACCATTGCACATTACCATTATAACTGAATTTAGAAAATTGCATCATTTTCACCTCCTCTGCATGTCTATTCAAACTACATGGCCCTTTTCATTTCATGTCATAAAATTCATATTTTCATAATTTCCTCATTGAGACATTGACAGGGCGGCGTGATGTGCCAGCGTTGCTCCGGGGCTAGTTTGGATTGCATCATGCACAGTCCAGAAAGTGTGGGAGAGGGAAAATAAAGGGAGATATTGAAGAAGCGGGTGCATGAAGAGATTTCTGCTTCTGACAGAGGCCATTCACCATTCAGCTGGAATGAAACCCATAAAGCTCACCTGAATGTCTCGCCTGAGTAAGTTCCTGCCGTCTAATTCATTGTTTCCAGCCCCGATCTCACCGTGCATAGCTCACGCCAGTGAGATCTTCCGACGTAAGTGGACAAAAGAATACTCAAACCTAGCCTCCAAATAACAACTGTGAGAACAAAAGAGCAACAGAGCTGGCGGAGTCTCAAGGCCAGCTCCAGAGTTTAATTAAACAAGGAATTATGGGATTATATGGAGACTATCATTACAGGCCACTCTATGAGTCTTCGACGAACATTTTTTGTTCCCCTGAGCTCATGCTCAATGATTCTCTGCGGATTACATGTGGCCGCAGGACATGAGGCCGCATTCATTAAATCAATTCTTCAGTCTTATCCTTTTTAATAAAGATTGATTCTTGAAGCACGGGCTCACTCTGCCGCAGAACACCCTTGAACATACAAAGTTGAATATGTACATACACCACATATCCCTTTGTTGGTTTTCATGAGGATGCGTATATCCATTTGCCCGGTAACTTGCCATGACGACACTTGAGACCAGCCCGGCAGTGTGCAGATCACTTTCCAAAGTCACCCCCGTGTCCTATAGGGAGACGTGGGGGCCCAGCGTAGACACGTACTCAAGGGGGCTTGGAGAAAGACGCCAAATTCTTCTCCTCCAATTATTTCCTTTCCTCTGTTACTGTCTCTCCAGCCTTTGTTCTAGGTGCTTTCGCAGACTTTTTTTTTTTTTTTTTTTGCGAGTAAACCGCTGTGGCAATCAGTGTCACATTTAGCATGCTATCAGGCTAATGACTGATAAACCCCGGCAGACAATGGCTTGTACCGCTGCTCTCCATTAAGCCCTCCGGAGCCAACACATCTGCTCTTGTACATGAAACAGAAGCACAAGGTCAACAGCCCTGTCTGTAATGAGTAAGGGAAAATGGAAAATGGCACACGCTGTATGGGGCCAACTGGGATTGCAGTTTTGGATGTAAAACTCATCTATATGCTGACTACGTTTGGTGCATAGAGGACAGAAAAAGGAAATCTAAAAACACATGGCTGCTCTCCGTTCTGATGTAAGACAGAACCTCACGGCGCTACTGGAAGAGTCTCGTCCTTCTGTAGACAGCTGATGATTTAAAAACTGGCCCAAGTACATGTCAGTAAGCACGAGAAGGAACAAAAGAGAGGAAAAGACCACTCTTCGCTGGATAACATCACTTTAAAATGTTAACATCACTCCACTTTTATCCCCTGGCACATTTGCCAATGTTAATAATCAAAGACGAAGTAAGATTGAGCAAACAAAGTCCCCGCAGGGGTGTCCAGGTCAATTCCTTAATGGTCCGCTCTGCACAAAAAGGTACATTCTGATTAGACCTTTGTATAATACGGCTGCGTAATTCCATTCAATCGGGTTCATGGGATATTGATAAACCACTCATGCCTTGTCTCATTACTTATTGTCCAATTAGAATCTCATTATGTGCCATCCAGTGGGCATGATTACTGCTGTGTACTCTCCTCCGGGGGCTCTCCGAGGTTTTTCCCCTGATATTGATTTTAAATCACAGTCAGTATAAATAGAATTTAATCAGGTTTGCCCATTGCTTTGTTTATTTAAGTGCTTGATTAAGATTAAAAATAACACTGGGAATTGCTTGAAGAAAAGCTACCTTACATTCAAATGAATGTCAGGACTTAGGAACAGGATGGTTTCAATGCAGGAAATATTTGAAAGATTTAATTGAAAGGGATCAATCCCCAAGCTGATTGTTTTACATGAATTGATATACAAATAAAAGGCTAATTAATTATGCCCTAGATCAACACTACATAATAAATGTATACAGTACAATATACACTACTAATCTTGAAGAAATAAATATTTTAGTGGGAAATTATTCTATATTATCACCCGATGAAACTGAAACTAAAATTCATATGATAATTAAACTTCATAAAGAGGCAAAAAAATTGCTTTTAAACAAATCAAATATTACATGTTTTGTTGTGATTTCTGAAGCTGCTTTACTACCATTTAATAGTATAATAGTTTTAAATATTTACAGGCTATGAGCAGCTCCACCATGGTATTTTTTGCATAGTATTGTAGAGAAACCTCAGCATCACACTCAAAAATCTGCATACTGATTGAGCCATTTTCTCTCCATCTTCATCAAATTCAATAATGAATACTGTTTCTGGTGCTTTTGATAAACTTAATATGAAAAACACAAGAATGAAGTCGTGTTTTGATCATTTGATCATACGGAAAAGCTCAGTTCACCTTATCAAACTAATTAGAGTTGAACAATTGCTGAACAATTGATGCTTGAACCAACTTTAAGTGGTTGAAAATAATGCGGCCAAAATACGGAGCATCCCCACATCTTTACACCTGGTGTGCCTTTGCTTTAACAAGGCTTTAATTCCAGCCAGGCCTTTTAAATACAGCTAAAGTTCTTCCTCCTGAAGGACTTGGGTTGCTAGTTAATACTTATAAGGTTACTGGGAGATTTAAAGCCTGCTCTCTTCCCCTGATGCTCTTCTGCTGACCCCTCAGACAGACTCCTCAGACTACAGATGGGATCCTCATCACCCCCGATTCCTCAAACCCCACCCCTCCTCATGCTCCATGCACCCCCCCACCCTTCCCACCTACTCCCCTAAACCCTTCTTGTCTTCTCCCTCCAACCCCTCGGACTCCTCCAGCCCTCCACCTTTACCCCCGGGACGCTGAGGTAATGCTGTTTAAACAGACAGCTGTCCACTCAATACCAACAATTAACCAAGTGATATGTAAGCCTATAGATTTATAAGTGAACTATTTCTATATAGATATGTAGATAAAAGAGTATGGGGTCACCCAGGCAATTTTGTGTTTTCCGTGAAAAGTCACACTTTTATTTACCACCATTAGTTGTAAAATGAATAGAAAATTGTATCACATTAGCCTTTAGACGCAATGAGCAAACACATTGTAGCATTAGAACACTGGAGTGATAGTTGCTGGAAATGGGCCTCTATACACCTATGTAGATATTGCACCAAAAATTTGCATTTTCATAGTCATTTATCACATTGGCAATGTATAGAGAGTATTTCTGATTAGTTTAAAGTTATCTTCATTGGGTGATTTTTCTGTCAAAAATAAGGATATTTCTAAGTGACCCCAAACTTTTGAACGGTAATGTAGGTATATGTTTATACTATAGGCTACTTATCGCCAGACGTGTACTAATACAAGGAAAAAAGCATAGCAAAATGTACTAGGAAAGCAAACTTAATTATTATGTTTTTGCACAGGCGTGTCATGTAATAATCATCAGAATACAAGCAGAAATACAAAAGGAAACATGTTCTTGCGGTGGGGCGGGTGTCAGGTGCTTTTATGCCTCATCTCTAGCTCATCTGTGAGCAATATTAGCCTCAAAAAATAAAATAAAATAAAAATGTAGCATTTATCCTCATCAAACTGTCTCTGATATCATAACCCATGGCCTCAATATCAGCCATACCTTTGCAAACTATCCAAGACAGAGGGACAAAAACAGACAGGGCTTTGGCAGTGCAGCATTAGCTCATAATGGCTCATTTTGAAAAGCATATTAGTTCCAGCATAATTACAATCAGGCCTCACGCTCTGTGTTTTGCCGGCATTCACAGGACCAGCCTCTGAGCACCGAGTCACACCAGTTGACTGTGACTGACAGCAGATTTAGTTAAAAACGCTGTTTTTTTTTTTCCTCCCTCTTTTTTTTTCCCACAGGACAAAAATAACACCGCGTCTTTTCTCCCTATTTATGTTGACTTGTTTATTTTGTGCCCACCTTTTGTCGTAGTTGATGCCGCAATTATACTTTTTGTCAGTCAGAGGGGCTGAATATCAAAAGGCCTAATTATGCAAACGGGGCTGTGATAAGAGGCATCTGCCTGAGATGGGATCTGCTATCTCTGACATGCATCTGTCTCTGTGGTGTCTTCGCTGCTCCAGGCCTGCATATAAACAGCCCAGCCTGTCCCCAGGACTGCATGCGATTCAACCACCAACACTGGAGTGGAGGGATGTTTCGGGGGCGGAGGGGGATCGTGCAGCAACATCAAATAACTAGCAACTTCCCAATTTGCATTTTTCGGAGAATGGTGTGGCATCTCCACTTAAATGCACTTGCGTGTTCATCCCAAAGGGGTTGCCAAGTTAAAGCAGGCATGTGATTCAAGGCATTTACCGAAAGGATGTATCCGAGATAGGAACCTTATGTGAATACAAGATAGACTACAGTGATAACCGGAATGCTTTAAATTCTCTATGAATAATCTTTTCCTGTAGTTATCTCCCTGCGAGTGGAAAAACAAAAACAAAACTCTCATAGCCTCGGTATGAATGCGTTTTGGATATTAGATTAAAATATTCCGATAAATATGCTAAACAATTTGTAAAAAAAAAAAAAAAAAAAAAGACTTAATATGTGGCAAAATCAAGTTAACCGTTTACTTGGTTTGGTAACATGCCAAAATGCATCATCAATTTCCTCTGGATGTCAGTGACCTTCTCTGGGCCATAATTTGACATTTAGCTGAAATTGAATCTGGATGAGATGTGTAACTATACGTAAGGATATTAAAAATCCACCGTCTGTCTAAAATAAAATCATTCTCAGTTCACCTTTATGGACAGATGTCATTGAATTCAGCTTTGCCTCATGCCTATCATGTCAATTACCGGTTTAAACTAGGTCCCTGAGAGCCAAGGGCACCCAAAATCTATTTGGATTCAAGTGGCGAGGCATGGACAAGTTAGAAGTGAGAGAGGGATATAAAATCTGCACACAACTGACACCACAGCAGCAATTACACACATTTTTTAAACTTCAACATAAGAAGTAATGGTTAAAAACTTCAATCAAACTCAAGAGATACCTGAAAAGTCCACCTTTTGCTGCCAAACGCGCAAACCTCTCAGCACCAGTGTCTAGCGTTTTAGGCTCTTTTACATCAACATTCCTCAGGAAAATTCCAATACTTTTTCTTCGCTTGTCTCTCGGACAGAATCACATTCTTTAGAAAAGGAGTAGGGGGCTTTGGGAAAAAAAAAAAAGAAGAGGAGAAAAAGGCAAGGGAGGAAGAAAGATGGGAGGCTCTATAATCTTTGGCTCTCACAACAAACAATTAGCCCCCTTTTCTCTGTTTGAGGTGGGGAGAAAATGGGATGGAGGGGGTGGGGGGGGTGGACGCAAGAGAGAAAAGCAGAGGAGACAGAGAGGGAGAAGCAGCAAGAGCGATGCTCTTTTATGGCTCTTGTCATATGGATGAAGGCTCGGCGCGTCCATGAGAGCGCACGCTCACCTTCAACAACAGGGCGTCCACTGGGCCTCCCGGCCTTTTCAGCCCGGAGAGACGAGCTCCTCAGGGGGCCATTAGAGCATGAATAGGGCCCTGACAGCCCTGTGCAGCTCCGCAGGGCATCCATAAACGCTGACATATTGACTCCCCATGCCTCTGCGCTCCGAGTGTGAAAGCGTGAAGGGCTTGAAGGGTGGGAGTCTTTTTCTTTAATATACTACTAACTAAAAGTAGGATATTACCGACAATATGGTTGTTAAGATGTTTATACATGTTTTACCCCCCCCCCTCTTAAATTATTTACAAATTTTTCAATTGTTGTTCTGACTGACTTTTGAGGAAAATGCACCTTAAACGTTGGAGAAATATATATCCTTCACTGACACAATGCACAACCCTATGTTCTGTAAGCGCATGAATTTACAGACTGAATTATCATATCCTTTCCTACTGTGGCAGTTTTTAGAACAAAGCCAGATTACAGAGGATCTGACGGAACCAGTATGGACCCTGTAAAGACTTCAGAGGATACGAAATGTGAACCTCGTTGGAAAGCGCCACCTCTCGTCACCCGCCCCCCCCCCCCCGACCGAAGACTCGAGCTTTTGCAACCAGGTTTGTTCTTCTGTCGCGCAGAATGTCACCGCCTGAGCCTGGAGTCTTTGCTAATTGAGGTCACAGCGAAAGTATTGAAATTAACAGAGAGCACAAGAAAGTAAAAAGGGAAGCCCATGGGGGTCGCTGCCAAATGGCACCGGAGCCAGAGCTGTGGTCCCCCAGCAAAAAAAAAAAAAAGCTCTAAAAAAAAAAAAAAAAAAATCCTACGCAGGAAATCAAACAGTAACGTCTCAGGGCTATGAGCCGAGGTCTCCTGGAGGAACAAATCATTTTCTCAACAAAGCCAAAGACAGATTACTGGGCACAGTATAGGAATGCACAGCGGACATTTTTATGTGCCCAAGGGAAGTTTCCTAATTTTCTGGACAAGGCTGGGCAGCAAATATTGTGTAAAAGTTTGTGTGATATAGAGGACACTGGGAAAGAAGAGTTGTGAAGTACGAGAGAAACTTTAATTAAAAAAAAAAGGAGGAGATTGATGTGAAAACCCCCCCTATAAAACTATGAAAATGTTTAATTAAGGGGTGACTGTGAGGATTGCATCTCTGCAGAAAACACTATATTTACATTTGATGTATTTAACATTAAAATATGTTTGAAAATTACTTTATTCTTATGCTTCCTGACACTGAGTCGTCTCTGTAATTGGAAAAAATAAAAACAGGATAGTGTGAAATCATTAGATGTATTTGTTTTTGTATAATATACTTCCTATAGCGCACTGACATTTATGAAATTCTAAGTAAACAAATCGCTACCAAAGAATTCCTTTATATTCAACAATAATTTAATGAATATTTCCTGTAAAGAGTTTTTTTTCCTAGGCATAGCGAAGCTTTGCAATGCTTGGCATTAATTTCTGCGATCCCTCCATATTGAGGGGTTGTAATGTGGCACAGTAGCAAAGCTTTTTACACTGAGACTACATATTCCCCAAGGAGAGAATGACTGGCGATGCAGAAATAAGCCCATTAGTTGAAAATAGGAGACAACATTAGAAGTTGTTATTTTGTCGGCGAGGACAGGAGCTCCACCCCACTGTTTGGACAAACGCTTTCACATTTTAACTTGGTGGGGAGAAAAAAAACAACAACAAAAAAAAAAAACACATTTCTGATTCGCAACACTCAGGGAACATGTTTATTGTCTTTGTGGTTATGGAAAAAAAATACACGCACAATTAAAACAAATGAATATTTCAGTGGTGAAGCAGATCAAGAGCATAAAATGTGAAATGTTCTGGCCCTAAGTAGCATAGGCTAATGGCGATTTTTAAACTAGCAGACCATGGTCAATGTTTCTCATTCATCACTGAGGGAGAGCATGGGCGCACTGTGCTAAACGTAATTACTGTTGCACATTATGTGGGCTATTCCGGTATTGTAATAAAATTAGCCAGAAATGCTTTTTTGTCTTTTCTAATGCAGCTCCATGGTAACCAGTGGATGGACATAATGCAACACACTGTCCCGATCTGTGCCAGCTGTCAGAGTTTGACAACCCTAGCTGGCAAGGCGAATCGGAGGAAACTACATGTCTTTCAATAAATTATGTGGTTCTGACCTGATCATCAGCTGCACAATTTAACATGGGCATAATAAAGCCTGATGTGTACTAATGTATACCCGTTTTTTTTTTTTTTTTTTTTGCAAACCCTTCAGTCTTATTGTTTGGCAGAATAACAATGGCTTAATCACCAAGACAGATCCATTTCTGCCAAAGGTCCTGGTTATTATTACTCTGTCCATCTTAAGATTTTCCTCAGATTACCTCAGACAGGCAAGGAATTTCAATTGTACCATACAGTATATTTAATGTTCATCAAACTACAGGGAAAAACCCAAATCCAGCTAAGCTCATCACACAATTTAAATGCTGTGAAAAGATCATATTTAGCCCCCCACAAAAAAAGAGGCCAGGACTGCAGAACTAAATTAAACAACCATTTTTTTTTTACCGATTCACTCATTGATAATAAATCGGCGTCATAATTAATGCTTCTGAAATTAAATAATGGCATCAAATGGGAAGTTGTGTATTTTAGGGTATTTTTCTGCCATACCTGCAAAGATACTTAGGTCGCAGAAGACTATTGGTCCATTTGAGCCAATGAATACAAGATGTGAATATATATATATATATATATATATATATATATATATATATATATATATATATATATATACAACCAAAGAATTACTCAGAGTTTCACAAGCCTTCGGCATCATTTGCCACTATCCGTCAGCCGGCAACAACATTTATGTCTGGTAGATAACTTTTTAGGCCAAATGACTATGATTTATGGAATTACATGGTTAATTAGATACCGCTTACAGACAAATTTACTCCGTAAGCCGTCTGTCCCCTTTGGCGACTCAACTCCTCAAGACAAAGCGCAAAAATGGAAACACTGTGCTTTTACCTAAAGTCGCATCACGATAAGGACGGTAGGTGCATGAGACCAGCCGCCTGTTTGAGGCCCGTTTCCGTGATCCGACGCTCGGATCCATTTTATTGCTCGTCGACATCGTTATTGGTACCTTCTGACAAAAGGTGCCATTGTCTACGAAGGTCAAGAGGTCGCGTAATCGCGCTTGTTTATTGCAGCGAAATGACGGGAGCTTCTCCTAACGATGTGTGTGCAGATGCTGTTTGTTTTAGCGGCTGTTACCTGAATTGAACTGGTTGTTTTGCAGGGAGGCCAGGAAGGAAAGACGCCAAGAAGACGTCTCCAACCAATTAAATGAGATTTCTGTCCAATAACGCCGACTATAGGTTTTTTTTCCCCATTTTAGTACCTTTTTGAAACTAATCTCTCCCGCTGAGAACACTTGTCTCCTCTCTTGGGATGGCCAAGGAATCAGCGGCGAGAGATAAATAAATGGCCTTTAAAAAAAAACATCGCCCCTCTTGTCAAGACACATTCCCACTCGACAGCAGCGACGGTCCGCATGTCAACTCATTCTCTTCCCATTTCCTCTGCTTCTCTTTGGGGGCGAGACGCCGCTGTCTAATGAAGAAGAGGGACTGCAATCCCAGCGGGCGAAGTGGCGCTCTGTCAGCGTTGTTTTCCCTCCGGACAACCCGGGCATTGTCCACCGTCGAAAAAAGGTAATACTCACCAATCAGGATTCATTACAACACCAAATCTATGAATGAAACCGGCCACCGCAAGGCAAACCCGCAACTGAGGCAGAGCTGCTCCGGAGAAGGAACAGGCCTCCCAGGGAACCCCCCCCCCCCCATTACAAACTAAATTGGATTGCCAATACGGCCCACAGACGTTTGAGAAGTCGAGAAAAAAAAAAACAATGGAGCAGAAAATAAATACTCCAAAGCCACAATGATGACTCCACTTGGTAAACTAACACAGTATTGATCGTCTTCTTCTTCTTTTTTTTTTCTTTTTTTTTTTGTTTGTTTAGAAAAGCCTCATCCCTGCTAATAGCTGTCTGAGAGTGTAATCTCTCCCTTGTCCTCCCCCTCCTCTCCTCCCCTCCACATTCCCTATTATGTGGCTCCTTTCAGCGCGCCTCACATAGTTTAGGTTCAATGTCGCGCTGGGGTACGGGGCATGGGACTGGGGACCGATTGTTTGCTAATGTTGACACCTGCCAGAGCAGACTTGGTCTATTTGGGGCCCGCCAAGCCGCAAAAACTGGATGCTCCCCCTCTTTAGCGAGATTAAGTGTGGGTTTCTGGGGTCACAAATCACTGGACTCCCTCTGATGTTGCGAGGCACAGAGCCAGGGACTGAGAGGACTAAAGAGAAAGCTGGAGAGGGAGGGACAGAGGAGGGAAGAGGGATAAAGAGTGACAGTCTATTGTTTACTGAAAAGGAGGGGAATAATGTATCTTCTTGAGTGCGCCTAACCAGTGTGCCCCATTCAGGAATATATCAACAGCTAAGGCACACAACACATTTCTGCCTTTCTTTTTTTTTTTTTTTTGGTGGAGGGGGGGGGGCATAAATGATCAGTGAGATTTGAGAAGTTTTTTTTTTATTGTTTGAAAATTCAGCATCAACAGGAGAAGCCCGATTGTCACACTCTGCACATAACAGCTTGTGCAATTTCCACACCCAAAATACAGCATTAGTAGTGAGGGGGAGAAAAAAAATGCAGCGCATTAAAGCACCTGCTTTCATGATGATTCACGGGACAGAGTTTTCTGGGCTCCTATGCTGTGATTCTACTTTATAATTGCTTCGGAGAAAGTGTACAGACTGTATATATCTACTTTAAAGTGTGTCTTTTTAGGCATAAATATAGTGTAAAGCTTAAGGGGAAAACCATGACAGAGGAATGGCCAGTACCCCCCTCCCTTTTTTTTTTTTTTGCAGATGTACATTAATGCAAAAAAAAAAAAAGCAGAGATCTGAGCTGCAGCAGCAGAAGCACCCTCTCTCCCTTTAAAACTGCTGCTGTCCAGCCTGATCGTGTCAGTTTGAAGGCCCCTATTCAAAAGTATTCATGCATCTGCCTTTGAGGCACAATAGCAGCTAGTTTATAAACTGTCTGCCCGGGCACCCAAAGGCTTTAGTTCGTATTGTTTTCACCCCCTTAATAAACTTTTTGGAGGAGTTCATCAACTCGCCTGAATAGCCTATGCAGCAAGTCTCAAGACAGAAAATAACAGAAGGGCCTTTTCTCCTCCCTCTTCTTTCTCTCTTCCTTTTCTAGTGGCTGTTCATCTAACAATGGTGAGAGTAGGCTGTCAGACATCACAGAGCTTTACCAATACAAGAAAAAAAAAGTATTCAATAAAAAAAAAAAGAAAAGAAGAGAATGTGGCCTCTAGAAATGGAAATCAAAGACAATTGTATTTTCGCATTTGCACATGCGGCATAACTCGGGCAGCAATAGGTTTTAGATTGTACGCGAAATTTAAAGACAAAGTATTTGTTTAGTAAGGCTGCTGGGTTATTACAGTGAAAATGATGCTGACATTTTGCAGATATTGTTTGTTAAAACTACAAACGCGTTTGACATTTTGGATTTAAAAGCTGTTAAAGGTGAGACCTTTAACTTTTTTTCCCCCCCTCTGTCCATACGTTGTGAGATTGGCTGACACCTGTTAGACAGGCAGCACAAATGATGGGATGCAATAAAATGTCATTTTGGCTGTAAGCCATTAATCCACTGTTACACCTTTAAACTCTGCAGGAAAAAAAAAATTAACCAAACTTAAAAGTCTTTAATAGACGTCTGCTCTAATTAATTTCATACCTAATTAAAACAAGGCCACAGCCCCATGCAGGCTGGCCTGTTTAGCTCGGTGGATGGACAATTGAAGTAAAAAAAAAAAAAAAAAGGCTGCTGAGGAATAAAAGCCTGCAGTGGTGCAGTTGAACAACATCACCATCTAACCACACTACCCCCCCACACCCCCTCTACTCCACCATCTGACCCAAAAAGGCCTTATTGGCTGCCCCAGACCAACCACCTACTGTTTCCCAGCGATGCACTCAGTGCATTTTAACACCCTAATTAGATGTGACAAGTTCAACGAGCTGGTTCCAGAGGAGGAAAAGCTGGTCAGGTTATGATTTCCGAGTCAGACTCACAGGGGGAATCTCTGGACAGCTGATTCCTGTCAGCCTCATTCATCTTCTTCCAGCCAATTAGACATTACTGCTAACAAAGAGGTGGCCTGGAGTGGAAATGGAGAAGTTTAAAGCTGGTGCCAGAGGCTGGGAACGACATTTGTGATATAATAATAATAATAATAATAATTAGAATTTAATATTTTAATTAAAATAATTTAAAATGTAATAATAATAAACCTGTCACTTAATTAAAAAATATAATTCTCAAAATGCAATAACAGTCGAACTATGTTTAAATTACTAATGACATATTCCACAATAATAATAATAATAATAATAATAATATTTATTATAATATTGTACTGTATATAATAATAGGCTAATACTTAAAGGTAATATTATCTTAAATATTTATTGTATACACTGGAAGATCTATTTTAGCATAAACACATTACTAATTATGGAAATTAGAGAATAAACTGTAATCTGGCATTAATAAATAAATAAGATATTTAAAATAAATCAAAACTCAGATAAATTCCACAAAGGAAGAACAAAAAATGTAAACAATTTTTTTTCTAAAAAAAAAAACTTCAGGATGAAACAAAGCAAGAAAAGTCCAAGTTGCATTACTAATACCCCCACCTGTTGACATGAATGTGTGATGCACAAGTGTTGCCTATGTGTGTGTGCGTGTGTGTGTGTACGTGTATATGTGTGTAAGTGTGTGTGTGTGTGTCTGTATAAGAGTGTGTCTAAGTGTGGAAGGGGGAGGGCGTAGGGGGTCAAACTCAAGCAAAGAAAGAAAAAGGAAGATGAGAAATTGAGATTTTTCTATTTATTCTGGAGTGCAGCGCTGCGGGCGCAGCGCCGCAGCCCCATAGTGAAAATTGGCGGAATAAAACACAGACAGAAATGAGAGACGCGCTGAAGCGCCGCACTGTTGTAACAGGATACCTGGAGGGCAACGCTTCCTCTTTAATTTGTCTCGTATGGTTTGAGACCCCCAACCAGACATCCAATCCTCAGAGTCTCCGTAAGCCTACTGAATTTAATTCTCGATGGTGAAATTATATGCTATAATTAAATATCATATCATTGAAAAAAAAATGCTCAGTGGCATAGAGCATCTTATCGACTTGGTCTTTCCTCGGCTTCGTTCGTTGTTATCACGTTAATAGTAACAACATCTAAAACGGGCCTATCAGCATTTGTGGGGGGGAAATCGCGGGCTAAACAAAGGGCACCTATGGGTTTACAGCTTATATTCTGATATTTTCGAGCAGGAAATGTTAACCTTGAAATGCTACTATCTGCGCCTAACAATGTGTGATCATAACCCCATAAATGAGGGGAGAAATTGAATCCTTTTAAGTTATTAAGCAGGAAAGGATTATAAACTCGTCTTTATAAATGAGCTAGAAATCCCCATGTCTTCCTCTGTACACTTTTAAATTTCCCACAAGAAGCTGGAGAGGAAAGATTGCCCCCCCCCCCCCTCCTTTTTTTTCAAGAGCCCCACAAGAGATGGAAAAACCATTTTTGTGCCCAGATAGGGAGTCGTCCCACATGGTAAGCGCCACTTTAATTAATAGACAGCCTTGAGAGGTATCACTGTCAGCCTGGATAATGGTGGCAGAGCCAGTGTTTGTGCTTCCATGAATATTTCTGATGTGATCAAAGTCAAATGCCAGCACAGAATGAATTTAAGCCTACTCCATTTAAAAAAAAAAAAAAAAAAAAAAAAAAATCAGCCTAATGCTGTCGACACTTAAAGCTGTGACAGTGAAATGTCTCCCCGGTCTGTAGGCCTACAAGCTTAAAGTGCTCTCCTTAAAATTGATGCATTACTCATTACTCATATAAGCAATGAGTTTCATGTTATTATGTTGCACGGTGCGTTCATGTTACCTTGCTGGAACCAATAGGCTAATTTGTTACACTGGTTGCAGCTCCTGCCATCAAATATCGCGATATGTCGTAAACAGACCATCTCTTTTTTAATATCTAAAATATACATTTTTGAATTTTTTAATATGTCTGCATGTTTTAAATTAGAATAAATTACATATTATGAATTAATATCATTTCCCATGTTACGTTCTCAAACATGCCCATATCTGCAGTTCAACTTTGAATTCAAGAATACGTGCACAACATTTCGCATTTCATTCCATTTACAATAATACAATGAGAATTTGTTTATGGTAACGTTAGGCCTACAGACTGGGAAGCTGTAGTTGTTACTAGGCAACAACCTGGTAAGCTTTACCTTGGCTACGCGGAACATTTTGACGTGTTATTATTGTCAGGACTGTTGCTGAAGCAGTTTTTTTGTCCTCCCAGACATATAGAAGGATGCTGTTTATTACGAATCAAAAGAGAAACAGGACAGTATCTGACCTTTTTCCACCCCAATCATAATTGTTTTGCAAAAAAAAAGACACAAAAAAACAATACAAGAAAATTAAGCACGTTTGCATGTCCTTCCATGTCATGGAAGGACACCCAATTGTGCATAAATTATATGGGCCTAAACTAAAAGGCTTATAGACTGCTGGTACTCATTTGGCCCCATTAACATCTTTTTTGGACGTGAACATTTTGAAAATTAGCCCCCATAAATTATCATTATTTACTGTTTATATGCAAAGTTTAAAAAAAATCTACACAATTACTACTGTTTAGTTTAAGCAAAAACTGTATGGAGAAGCCTGCTAATTAGATTAATATCTTTAATTTCTTTTCAATTTTAAATTATCCTATCCATATTTCAAACAGTGGATTATTTTAGCTATAAATTTGGGACACATCTTTCTGAAATTATTATTATTATTATTATTATTATATCGATCATCTCGCGTCTTTCAGCTCCTGCCCCCTTTATAAGAAATGTAGGCCTACCGATGTAAATTCCAGTGAAATGTGGCTTGAGTGGCTGCGGGGACAGGGGAGGTTAATCCGAGTTTAATGCAGTGAAGCACAGCGCAGGGTCTGGGCTATGATGGGTATGTTATCTCTGCCCAACATTTGGGTCTCCCTCAATTTCCACCCAGCCAAATAGCTGCGAGAAAGTGCAGATGGAGTCACTCTCAATGCCTGAGGAAAAAACGTTATTAATAGCTAAATAACTTCCCCATACTTTCACTGAATCTCTCTCACACACTGTTCCAGATGGATTTGTTTGAAGTGGTCTCTCGCTTCATTCCCCTGTCCTTCTCATTCAGCGCGGCTTTACACCCGAAATATAGCTACATTATATTACCATACACTAAGAGACTGGGCGCGAGCGCGCGCGTACGTGCGTGCGTGTGCCTGCGCGCGCGCGGGTGTTTGTGACGTGGAAGCACGGGGCGAGGCAAAGGGGGGGTCAAATCTTTATTCTAAAAAGCAGCAGAAATGTGTTCATTTTTTTTGTGAGGGGGGGGGGGTCTTTTTTGCGTCATTGGTTAAATTACGCGTGAACCTTTACGCGCCTTTACGCACAAAGACGGTGATGGAAAAGGCGAACAATCGTATTTTTCCCCCTTCTAAACATGTTTTCTAAGCACCGCATCCCAAATTTTATTTCACTTCTTAACCAGCCTTGATCTTCGGGGTCGTCTGACTCCCTCACACCTCTGCGCTGCTCTGTCACTTCCCCTCCCCGACGCTCGGAAATAATCCCACCTGGCATATGTTTAATTAGATTGGGGACCTCAGGTAATCCTGCGATTTGCTGAAGTGTCCATCGCCTGTCGCCAGCTCCGCTGACGGTCAGGCAGGATGCATCATGGTGGCAGATGGACGCTGATTCACCTCCCCTCTCTTGTCTGACCGATGTGGCGCAAAAACAAAAAAGGATGGCCAAGTTTGCGCAGATGCAGTGCAACCCCCCCCCTCCCCAGTTTTTTTGCGCGTCATTCAAGTTTGGCACAGAACCGAACAGTCGAACGTGCCCATTAAAGGTCGCATGTGGACCATAATCTCCGTGAACAATTATAAGAATTTAAAAAAAGAACATGAACTATTTTTGTCTATTTTTGTCTTGGTTTACCTTCCTCTACATCCCTCTGATCGCGCCACCAAATAAAAATCACAATAATGTAATATGGTTAGCACTTTAAATACACGTCTAATAAAGATAGATTAGAGCAGGGATAAATCCGTGATGTAACCTCTGAGGAAATCAAATACACACAAGCCTAATAAACAAATAGATAAATAAATAAAGTCTTAAAATCTGGATAAGTAAATGAAAAAAAAACGAAATCTCATGAATTTTGTGCCCAGGGCGAGCCACTGTGAGCTCCGCTCTGAGATGAAAGTGAAAAGAAATAAAAGGCTGTATTTAATCTGCTTTAAAACCCCTCTCCACATAAGGGCTGCGCTTCAAACTCGGAGAGTGAGAGGCTGATTGGGGATAAATACATTTCTTACCATGCCTGCGAGCTATTACACCCGGCACGAACACAGCCACTATTCAGCAACCATCGTTTCCAGTGCTTACTCTAATAAGTATTAACAATATTAAATGCCATCCGGATGCCGGTAGTCTAAACTACATTAAGCAGAGTCTCTTTTTATAGCCACGTAATTCAGCCCCAATTTAAAACACAAGCAGTGCTAAGAAAAACATAGAAGCAGGAACATTATGGCATCTTGGATATTCCGTAGCAACAAGAAGGGAGTCAATGATACTAATGCATGATGATAAAACACTTAACAAGTCAGACTATCACATTATCCAACAAATGTGTTCCCGGTTTTACGCAGCTGAGCCGTGCGTAAAGACGCAGACTGCTCAATGAGGGTTTTTTTTTGGTTATTTACAGCCAGCAGGATTTACAAAGCATCTATGTGGACGCTGGGGACATTTGCAACAAAATGGTGACATTTTTTTCCTATAAAATTAATGCGTGGTGAAACAGGGGAAAAAAGAGACCGTTTTCACGCTATCAACTGATTCTACTCCAACGGGTCATTATATTAAATTACAAAACTATCTACCAGCGGGGCGTTGCCTACTGAATAATTCATCTCCTTTTATGTCTCTCCTTGCCCTTTGTCCAAACTTTTCTCTCTCTTTTACCAGATTTTTTTTGAATGAGAATGGACGGGCCCTATACTCTTGCATTTCTGCTGCCCTGCTTTCCAGGATTTGCTTTTGTACCTCGGGACTCTTCACTGTAGGAAAAAAAAAAGCATCAATGGAGGGGAGGATTTTTTTTTCGTTTTTTATTTGATCGTGAAGTTCATCTTCAAGTTTGAAAATTTTTGGCAGTGTTTTTTTAGAAGGAAAAAAAGACTTATCTGAACCCTATTTCATACATGTCTGATCATGTAAAGAAAATCCAACTTTCGTTTGGAGGCTGCGTAAATCTTAACGCTACAATACAATCACAAGCTTGTAAAATGCGGAAATAACTAAATACAAATTAATTCTAATTGAATTTGAATTTGATTTTTTTTTTTATTATGTTGCCCCCTGATTTATTATAATTATATGTCACATAAAACATAAACTACGCCATATATAACGGGAGATGGCCATATATTTTAGGCTGATTAAAAGCTTCTAAAACACATACCTGCACCAAAAAAAAAAGATGTATTTTTCTCCCCCTTCCTCGCTGCATCGCTTAATAGAGCAAATACTAATATGAACATTGATTTCCACTTCAACTGACAAGTGGTGAAAATGCCACTGAACTGACATCGATTGTGAAATGGGTCAACTGTCAGCTGTCGTTTAGAGGTCGTTAAATGAATGGATGAATGAGGAGGAATTCGCTACACAAATTAATTTTCTGCAGCTAAATACCTTCTGCCAGGGCTCTCATAAATAATTGAGTGAATGAACAACTGCTGGCTCCGAGTTGAAAGGAGGAACACATTCTCTGCGTTTAGCTGCAGCTCGGATGTGGGACAATTTCCCAAGAGGACGTAAAGTAGGAAGTCTGTTTAAAACATTTGCTTCCTGCTTACAAGGCTGTAATTTATCTACATAATAATAATAATAATAATAATAATAATAATAATAATAATAATAATAATAATAATAATAATAATAATTTCTTATTTCAGACATGTACAAGTTATTACAGGGCCATATATAAATATATATATTTTCTGCTGTTAACTTACATTTATCACCGAGGATGCCATCGATGCTATGCTTTGTTTTCTTTTCTCCATCTTCATCCTTCTTATCACAGTCATCCTCGTCATCTTTTTTGCCAAATCGGGCCCTCAAAACGCGGCTGATGGAGCTCACTAATGGCAACAAAAAGGTAAATGGGTGATTAGCTCTAAAACCCATAAAAGAACCATAGTAATCCTATAATGCAGTATTTTTAGAATAGCACAGTAAAAAAAAAGTTTGACATGATGTAGCTGCGTTGAAAAAAAATGTTTAAAATGATAATAAAAAAAAATCTATATGGGTCAAATTAGATTAATTTAATATCACAGGCATATTTCCCCATTATTGAAAGTATAGGATGATTTTTTTTTTCTGGGTCAAAACATGTGTAGGTGTTTATTTTTTTTCTGCTATACTGAAACATTTTGACTATCAGTAATTGGGGCTTTGGATTCAAAGAGATGTTCAAGAAGTGATGTTGCAAGTGTTCGCTCGTAATAAGAAAAAAATAAAAAAAGTGCAGCTTACCAGATGAAGCCTCACCTGAAGGAACTGTGCTTCTGTCGCACACCCCGTCCTTCAGCAGCTTATCCCGGATCTCCCAGCTGAACATCCCGGGGTTCTCTCTCTTGTACTCCTCGATCCGCTTCTCCACGTCAGGAGTTGCCACCTGCTTTAGGTTTGAAATGGTGTGAGTCAGGAAGAAGGAAGAGGGGGGGAAGACAAAAAAAGAGGGGGAGGATGGGGATGGGGGGAGAGAGTCAATTTCAGACAGTTTTAATTGAGAGGAATTTATTTTTAAAGATGAACAAAATTGAAACTGTTGTAGAGAAAACGCACAAATCCTTTAGTATATAAATTAGTCTATATGACTGCATATAATATATGTATATATATTAATAAAAGCATATATTATACAATCAATATATGTGCATTATCAATTACTGCTGAGCCACACAGACATTGTACAAATGTAAAAAAATAGAAATAAAAAATGTAGATTATTAGATACATGTTTCATTTCCCGTACATATTTATAGAAAATTACTTGTTAAAATTAATATTGATAATTACATTCAAGTATCTAGGAAGAATAAAACATGAGCCAGGATGTTACAGGTGGCTTTAAATGAGGCGTGATGAATAAATAGACTTCATGACACATAGGCCATCACTCATCCTGAACGAGGGCTTATTATTATTATTATTATTATTATTATTATTATTAATAATAATAATAATAATTGTTAATAATAATAATTATTTTTATCATCATAATAATAATAGATAGATATTTTCCCAGAACATTACTACCATACATGTTATATTCTATCTCGTAGCTCTCCATCCGTCTACAGTAATAAACCAACATCAGATCCGGACTCACTCAGGTGTCACGCACCTCGGGCCCCTCCCCCCTCCATCCCCGCCCTGACCCCGCAGACCCGTTCCCGGACCCCACTCACCCTGGGCTTGCTGCCTCCTATGGCGCCCGGACGGATCGAGCCGGTCTCCTGGTACCGGCAGAGGATCTTGGAGACGCAACCGTGAGAAACTCGCAGTTGTCGCGAGATTACGCAGGGTCGGATGCCGTGGTGGGCCATCTCCACTATCTTGTGTCGGATGTGATTTGGCAGCGGCCTCCCGTTGATGAACACTCCGCCAAGCTGGTTCACCCTACCCTGGCCCAGAGGGGTGGACACTGCGCCACAACAAACAACACAGGTCTTACAAAAACAACAACAACAACAACAAACAGCAAAAACACAACCGTGCGCCCTGCTCGGTAAAGTCTGGAAATGTTCACTTGAGGGCAAACGAAGCTACAATTTAGCCTGTGATGAAGTCAAATAGCGGCATGTTTGCTGTGTTACTGACTTTTAATGGGACGCAGTTTACGCACATTATCATATTAGACATTTTCAAGAGAGCGCCGTGCCAAAAAGCAGCCAGCGTCAGTCTGGCTGACAGGACGCATCCGAGCCACTTCAGGATCCAATTTCACATTCAAGAGACACTAAAGAGGGTGACACTTCCCACCTTGATTATTCCTAGTCATGTTGTACAAATATTGATGTGATCCTTTGAGCCGTCTTTTCGCTGTGTGTATTGTCGCCATTTCCAGCAGCAGGACACTCGAGCAAATCCCGGAGCTCGAGTAACTTGCGAGCTACGTGGTTTTCGTGCGTTTCGGTCCAGAGCACTTGAGCACGAACGGGGCGTAATGGGGAAACTGTTTCCGTAAATGCATGCAAATACAGAGTCATCTTTTTTTTTTGTCCGCCCATATGTTCAGAAAACTTGAGTGTGGCCATCGAGAAAAAAAAAATTAACAATTAGATTGTTTTTTGTTTGTTTGTTTTTTAAATAGAAGATACATAGAAGATGCATAATGTTGCTTAAAATGCGTGTATATATATATATTAATGCTTTTACTTTATCATCTGGGTTATTATTGAGAATGTAAATTATCCTTCTGCTTCTATTTCAGTACAAAAGACAATTTAAACTATATAATATTCTGGGCCTGGGATTATTAATGCAGGTAATTTTATTTTGGAAGGTAACTTTTTAAAAATATTTATATGTACATCTATAAAATAAAATAAAATAAAATATTGAATGTAGATGCTGTTAAATTAGAAGGGATTTGTCTAATTTGCAAATAAACCAAAACCGGTTACGCACAGTAAATGAATAGAAATTATCCAATCTCAAGTAGAATTAAATGATGCATGATCATGAGAGATTTCGCTTGATTTTCTGACGCCATAATTGAGTTTAAATCAGATTGGAAGTCCAGTGACTTGAAGGTCGGATTTCTTTTTTTTTCTTTTTTTTTAAATTTCCCAGCACGTCGCCGGTAACAAACTGTTCCATCACGGAGCGGAGCAGCAGCGGCGACTTTTCTCTCGCGGCGCAAGTTCAAAACCCACGTTGTCGCTGTGTCTTACCTTCCAGGGGGAAGCCGGTTCTGGGGTAGTTCTGGCCCGGCGCAGGGCGCATCATCCGAGGCATCGTTCCGGGTAAAGTAGCCATCATTTAGCTACTTCGGGCTGCTCTGCTCGAGCTACTGCTACACTCTCAGAAAAAAAAGTCCAAGTCAATAAACGGGAATGTCTTCAAAAAATGCTCCAAAAAAAAAGAAAAGAAAGAAAGAAAAAAAAAAGATGCGCGATCTTGCTGTCAAATCCCAAATCCCAGGCGGAGAAACTGGACTAGCCCTTCTTCCACCGGGGGGAAAAATAAAAGTGATGCTCTCCTCTGGTGCGAAGGGTTTATCAAAAAATAAAATGGAAAAAAAAATAAATAGAGGCAGCAATAAAAAAAAAATAATAAAATAAAATGCCTTTGATCGGGGAAATCAGATCTGATGTACTTAAAGTTAGGAATGTGAGTTGGAAAATGCACTGTTATTCTTTTCCCTTGGTGTAGTTTGGATTCAGTATAATGTCTGCTGGCTGGTTGGAAGTAGTTTAAGTGGCCAACTTTCGTGCATGTCGTAGGAGGAGACAGCCGAGCGCTCCCATAGGCTCCCTGGCCTTTCTTTTATGGATGAAAGAGAGTGGGTTTAGCCAAGAGCCAGCGGACCAATCAGAGGCGCACTTTCCACTTTTAATTCACTGCTGCCTCCCTCATAAAACCCAACACACCAGGACCAGTTCAAATAAATGTATTAAGCTATAACTAAAGGCTCCTCTGAACCCAGCCTTTTCAAAAAATAAATGTACCTGCACATAGGAGACATTTAATAAATGCAGAATATTAATTCTTTTAAAATATTGTTTTTTATTTATGTTTTTTCTGTCACCAGAAAAAAAATGAAGAAATTGGAATATATATATATATAAATATATATAAATTAACTGTAAATATGAACAAAGCAGGAAAGCCAGAAATTCAAACGTAAATGAATAATATATATATTTTAAAATATTTCAACTTATTAAAAATAAAAAAAATAATAAATTACCATATTCGGATTCAAATTTTTATCTTATATTATAAAAAAGGAAAAGAATTAATTGATTAAAATAAAACATATATACACATATAGTGTAAATACATATTTACTATCTGCATCCTCTCATCCACTGATGCTCAAAGCGCTTCGCGCAAATAAAACCACGGCCCAGAATAATTGAGCCAGGAGCTGATAATGCGCTTTTCTGACTGGACAAAGCTGCGCAAAAGCTGCGCCGCTTAGAGAAGGATGGACCATTCTCCGCTGTTGGCTTGTTAACCTTTCAATTAACTAAATGTGCGCAGCATGAACATCTAAATCGCTTCTATAGCCTCTTTTTTTGGTGGGGGGGTGGTAATTACAACATTTGTATCGACCCCGATTGATGACAACAGGTTGACTTGCCCCGGAGTGCGCGCAAGAGTAATTGCTTAAAGGTAATAGTTTAAAAAAAAACTAATAAATAAATAAATAACGCGCTACTATTAAACTCCAATAAAAAAAGAGCACATATTGCAGAAAAGAAGAGGTGCATGTGTCAACTGTGGGACCACCGTGCATATGAAATTGTGTGACAATTGCCGTGGAAAACACTCCTGGTGGAAGGCAATTTCACAAATAATTTTAGCAACAATTAGGGAGTGTGGAGGGGTGAAATGGCGATTTCACATGCAGATGTGCCGGTGGGAAGGATCTGGTACCCTGCCGAATAGCTATGACCCTCACTCTCCCGCTTTGGTTTGCTTCACATGGGACAGAAAGCAACAAAGAGACCGCCTCACCCTCCTGGGAAGGCGAAAAGGAGCAGTGGATTAAGTCGAGCATCAATCACGCGGCATCCAAACAATAAGCAAATGTCCCTGAAACGCAGAGAGAGAAAAAAAAACCGTGTTATTTCGCAAAAAAAAAAAAATGTCCCACCTCTCCACCGTCAAGTCATCAAGGCTACAACAGGTATACGCGTTTCTCTGGAAATCACACAGACACGCAAATAAACGCTAATAATCCTGCGAATAGCAGCCGCTCAGCCACCGTCAGGTCGCGCCTCTGTTATCCTAATGATTATTAGCCTGGTATCCATTTGTTCTGCAGCTGTTCATAATTACACCCGAAAGAAAAGAGTTTGCTGTGCGCACAGGAATTTGCACCATTTACACCACCGTGGGTTTAAATGTGATTTTGTTCAGCTTGTAATATACATGTTTTTTGGAAAAATATAAAAACAGCTGATTTTTTCCCCCTCACCTGTCACTGCTACTATGTCCATTATTGATCAGTCCAGGTCAATAGAGGATTTTTAAATTTTTTTTTTTTAAGAATATATCCAGTTCATCCAAATAAATCAGTATATTCGAGGTCATTTTACAGATTTTCCTTCAATTTTTTATGATTATTATTTTTAAGGCAGGCATGCTGGAGGTGGAAAGAATAAAATGATATATATTATTATTTTAATTTGTTTCATTTGTGAATATAAAACCACAACTTTAGAGAGGAATGACACTTTCAGGCTTTTTTTGGGGGGGGAAACAATGGCAGCATATTGCAGAGCTTGAACTACACCTGCACGCTTGTCTGTGTTTCACACTTGTCTTGGTGCGATAAAAAACACAACGCAAGGACGTTTCCAATGAATCTGAAGTCCTAACTCCCGGCTGGATTTCACTTCGGCTTTCAGTGAACAGAAGTGAATGATTAGAAAGTGAATAAATAAAACAGCTCATCACGGTTTATCAGCCACTTTTACTTCGACTTAACCTTTGCTCACAAATAAAAAAAAGAGCCCAACAATTCCCAAAAGCCTTGTTGGGTTAAGGAGTTGGCACCGTGTCCACTAGTGGGCGACTACTGTTTAACTTTTTTTTTTTCTCCAGCAGTTGATTTATGTTGGAAAAGGGACAAAGGCCACATTGGGCACATTTCTGTGAGCTTTACAGCTGCTCTAAACAACACTTTTATAGTCCTAACGTATGTAGGCCTGATGTGTCCCAACCACGAGAGGCTTCTGAGTCACTTGTTCTCTTCACACCATGAATTCATCCTGGATCAGTGTCTGTAACTCTGTCATTTAAGTTTCCTCCTGAGCAGGAGCAGCAGCAGACAGAAAAACACGATACCGCCTCCAATCTTATCTCGATCTTCAAACAATTTCCTACATAGCCTCTCATTATTTGTGTTATGGCGATTACCAAAGTTCCTCTTTTTTTTTTTTTTTTGCTTGTAGGTGAACACTTTGACTCCTCTCTCTCTATATACAATGTTTAGCTATTCACAGCATGAGCACAAAAGAGAAAACACCTTTAAAGAGAAGCATCGCCAATTTAAGCTTTATCTTTCATTCTCTGGGCTGAACAAAGGCGAGAAGAACGTGAATTAAGTGTATGGAAACAGTATTTTCATTTAAATGCTGACAGTGCTTTTATCTCTCAGGAAGTGAGGGCGGGCGGATGTAACCAAACACTTTTTTTGTGTGTGTCTCGAGCTTGAATGCTTTGTTGAATTTATTTTGATTAGATTTTATTTGTGCATCAGATAAACGCAACAGACAACTTGCCCTTTTGGAAGCTGTTTGTTTGGAGCTGGTAGATTTCTGTGGTGCATTGCAAATGTAGTTAGGGTTCATCTTATTTCAATAAACAAAATGCACTCCAAAAACAAAACTCAAACTCCATTATTGGGGCCAAAAAGGAACGAGATGGACAGCAAAAATGTATAAAGAACGAGACTTAATAAATCAAGACATCAATCGGGTTAAACAAACTCCATATCACAGCTTGGATTCAGACAAATACTCTTCTGCCCTCACAGCAAAAAATAAAAGAATTCACGAAATAAATTCTTTTTTTTTTTCCATTTCATGGGCATATTAACGCTGAAGGCAAGTTCTGTTCCCTGTTGACAAGAAAGCAGATGTTTATAAATAATCTTACATCTGCACTAGTAGCTCCATAGATCTATGAAGCCATGAGCTGCTTCTCGCTCATGATGGCTGGCCTCACTTCTGTTCAAATTTCAAAGTGGGAAAAATCAGCCCATATGCAGGGAAACCAATGGTGACTATGACAAACCGTCATTCAGGAGATTTCATGGAGTGCACGGAGCCTTAGTTTTTTTTTTAAACCGGCTTCCAAATAAAACAGAAGTGACCACTTTTTTGCCATTATCCAGATTGATAATTCATAGTTTACCTGCACAATGACAAGTTCTGTCTGTCGAAATTGTCGAGACGTTTTAACATCTGCTCAGAATTATCTGAATGTGTAATCACTTCCCTATGGGAATTATTCTATCACGATAGAGCGAGCGTATAAAATGCGCTCATATAGAGGAGACTGGTGGAAAGCTTACTTTGTGTTGTAACTTTAATTAAAGAAAACTGATGCGAGATATTCATCTCATTATGCATGGCACAGGGAGGAGCTCGGAGCAGGCGAGTATAGGCCAGACAAGGTGCTGATGATCTGGTTAATAAGAGCAGGGAACAGGCATTCCTCACACTCATTTGGAAAAAGTTAGCAGTAATACGTCTGAACCTTGACTGAACTCCCGCTGTTCAGTCTCCACCTATCTGGCTGTATACAGTACATATACAGCTCTGGAAAGAAATAAGAACACTGCAAAATGATCAGTTTTTCTGATTTTACTACTTCTAGGTATGTGTTTGTCCAAAAGGAACAATTTTGTTTGAGTCTATAAACTACTGACAACATTTTCTCCAAATTCCAAATAATAATATTATCATTTATATCATTTATTTGCAGAAAATGACAAATGGTTAAAATACCATAAAAGAGAGAAGGTCAAATTCATTTTAAAACAACAAAATATGAATGTTTACACTTGAGAAGAGTTAAGGAATCAATATTTGGTCCAGTAACACTTATTTTTAATCCCAGCTTTCATTCGTCTTGTCATGTTCTCCACAGTCTTTACTATTGTTCCTGGGTGACTTTATTCCACTCCTGGTTCCTCTTTAAGCAGAATGAGGTGTGAATTTGTTGGAATTCAACAGATGCTGGAATGGAATGGCTGGAATACATGTAGAGATGCTGATTTCAGAAAAAAAAATGCAGTGGTCTCTTATTTTTTTTTCCAGAGCCGTATATAAGAAACACAGACGTGGAACAAAATGAAGTCCGCCTATAGCAACGGCGCTCGGTTTGGAAAGTTTAATAAATTCTCAAAAAGGACAACAGATATTCCGGTTTCATACAACCGCAAAGGTAGAGCCTGGAGAACCATTACAGCACTTTTGAAATGGTCCTTTACATCAGGGTTTACAAGCCAAATATCTGTTTGAAGTACAAGACATGCCACAGCTTTACTCCTTCCTATCGTCTAGTGCTCTTGTGCGCGCACAATGTGTGGCAGGGGAGAGGAAAAACAACATGTGTAATGTTGACATGCGCGTCTGGCGTCTGAGTTATGAGTTATGGAGACGTCCATAACTCAACCAGTGATCAAACACAGCAGAAGGGCCACTTAGAGAGGGCAGCTCTCTACGGATTTCAAAGGAGATCAGGAGATAATCAGCAGGAGGATGAACCCAAACCCCTGAGAAAAAGAACAAAAGATGGTGAAGTTGTGGTAAAAAAACGAGAGGAAAACTCGTTTTCATCAGGCCGGCGATGTTGCATTGCCCCCTTGTTGCAGCATAGTCTCTGTGGATAAGAGATGGTGGTGGTGGTGGGGGGGTTGGGTTGTGTGGGTGACATCATACAAACAGGCAGACTCAGCTGGATGGGTGCAGGTGGGTGCAGGGGTGGATGCGGCGGGGCCGGGGGGGATTGATCTGTGGCAGAGTGGGTGACATTCTGTCACTGCTCATTATAGTGTGAATCCTGCGGCTCGTCAATAACACCTTCTCCTGGCACGGGGCAGTGCAAACTAGCGACGTGACGCTAGAGGAAAAGAAGGGAGAGTAAATCAGGTTTGATCAACGTACAGCTCTGGAAAAAAAAAATAAGAGATCACTGTGTTTTTTTTTCTGAAATCAGCATCTCTACATGTATTCCAGCCGTTCCATTCCAGCATCTGTTGAATTCCAACACATGAACACCTCATTCTGCTTAAAGAGGAACCAGGAGTGGAATAAAGTCACCCAAGAACAATAGTAAAGACTGTGGAGAACATGCCAGGATGCATGAAAGATGGGATTAAAATTAAGGGTTATTGCACCAAATATTTATTTATGAACTCTTCTTAAGTGTAAACATTAGTATTATGTTTTAAAATGAATTTGATCTAGTTTCTTTCCATTGTTTGAGGTCTGAAAATATTGCATCTTTTTTGTTATTTTGACCATTTGCCATGATAATATTTTTATTTGGAATTTGGGGGAAATGTTGTTAATTCATTTCAGAGAAGATATTGTCTCATAAACCAGAAACTCGATAAAATCAGCAAACATCACTAAATACTCTCAACGATAATATTATTTGGAATTTGACTCAATCAAAAATGTTCATTTTGCCCATACACATACATATAAGTAGTAAAATCAGAAAGAACTCATAATTTTGCAGTGGTGCTGTTATTTATTTCCAGAGCTGTGTAAGGACATAGCACAGGTGCCGGACAAAAACCTCGGCAGAGTCTGAAGTATTTGCGAATGAGAGCGATCTCACTCTTTGGCGACCGGAAATCACTCGGAACTAATGAGTAGAAAGCACAAAGCACATGACAAAACAATGATGATGGCATCTCGGAATGTGCGACAGTGCTTGTTTTATCCCCTGTGAACAATGTGTTGAGAAAACCGGTCGCCTCGTGCATCCCTGAGGGCCCTTATCGCCCCGCAGCAGAGCTCACCTGTCCCCGTCCATTAAACGCAACAGGAAAACCCAACAAGGCGCTCCGTTCTGTTTCACTGTCACATAAAAAACCACGCACTCCCCTCCACTTCAAACGCAACACCGGTTTGCGTAATGTTTGTTTATGTAAAGGCGGCGTTGGACGGTCGTGAGAGTTTAATTCGATGCCTGCTACCCCGAGTTGAGCATAAACGTAAAGGTACCATGTCAGAGTCAACCGCTGATCTCGTGTCTTTGATGATTCGCCTCAGACCGGCGCGAACGCATTGAGATAATGCAACATTTTAAATGGTGTATAACAAGTCATGGCCGCCTACAGTGTCCCTAAGATAAGGCAGCGGCTTTGGTTTAGTGTCAGTTTCCTTAAAAAAAAAAAAAAAAAAGAGGGCATCGTTGCAGTTACACAAGGGGGGTAATCTCTGTGCGGCTACTGGGTGTTCAACAAACAGGTTGCACTAACACCTAAATGTGAAAGATCACAGATGAACAGATTTCCCTGAAGCATGCATGAACATGTCTGAGACTAAATGACTGAACGAGCATATTGGCGGAATTTGTCCTTGATGATATTTGTCAATCTGTACTAAATCCCTTTAAAGGTTTCACTAGAACACAGCCAGGAGGGTTTTTTTTTACCTCTATTAATTGGAACTTTCTTTATATAAATTATACCAAAATCTATTTTTTACAAATGTAAACTTGTGTCAAATTTGACTCTGAACATAAGGAAACATCAAGTATGGCTGCTTCATAGAATTCCCCCATCTGCAGCCTGACAAAAAAAAAAAGATAGGGAAATGATTTACAATGTGAAAAAAATACAGTTGTTAAAACTCCTTTTTTTGCTGCAGCAACAACGCTGGACACTGAAAGTACAGTGAAAACCTTTAGTGAGTGTGTCTGTAAAGGAATACTGTGGGTTGCTGGCATCATTTCATTACAGTGGCCAGTGTTACAATCCATTTTACACGACCAAGAATGTTCTGTGTGTGTGTGTGTGTTGTACTGTGTGTGTGTGACTGTGTGTGTGTGTGGCATGTGATAGGACCAAAATGCTTGGGTATCACGCTCTGATGTGCATGCCAAATCCACTTGTCCTCTCACACAACCTACCAGTGTGGCTCTGCCGTTTCAGCTCTGCCAGCAGAGGTCTGGGGAGAGCGGAGCAGGTCACGACCCCCGATAGCACAAACCACAATGTGATGTGCTGACTGAGTTGGAGCGAATATTACCTTCAACCAGCTGCTGACCCCCCCCCCCCCCCCCCCCCTTCCCTTCCACATTCACTGCCTGTTTATTGTTTCAGAATCTAAATGTGCCCGTTGAAGAAATAATCTCCTGACAAAGTAAACGCTGGCATTAATATTCATAAAGAAATATCTGCTTTCTTAAAGACATTTTCACAGTTTTTGAACACAGATCCCATTATATATAACGAATAGACTGTTGCACACTGGTATGGCATAGTTACCATTACCATACCAGAGTAAAAATAAAAGTACAAATACCACAATCTAAAAATACTCAGTTACAAATATATTTCCTGTAAAAGTACAGCTTTTTCATATCTGGTTCCTCCCAGATATATTATTATATACATATCATATCATATTTCTACATGTTCAATACTGATAATTCACATTCTATACTGATTATATGATTTGTATGTGAAATCATGAGCTGTAAAGTAACTAGGTTACTAAAGCTTGTGAAGTACAGTACAGTAGCACACGGCCTGGTTCTCTTCTCTGTTTGTGTGTGTGTTTTTTATAAATAAAAATAAATGAATTAAAAAAACACAATACACTTTAATGTTGTTCAAATGCTACACATCATCTGTGAGAGCTTCAGTCTATAGAAACTCCCCGTTGATTAAAATAAAAACAACTAAATGGAACGTAATTGTTCCCAAACGGGCAACTCATATTTCAATGTGACAAGCCTAGAAAATCTATTAAAATCTGGTCCCAAATATTTACTTTCATAATGTTCAAGTGACCTAATTTGTACACATCCTCCTGACAACATGCAAACATATGACTATGCTTCCTTAGTTTTTTTTTAGCCTCTCTCTATAATTAGTGACCAGTACACACTTTACAAAATAACTGAACCAATGAAACCTGAGCTCAAATGTGAGTACTAGAACATTGTTAAATGGAAGTTTATGTCTTAATTCACTATACTTTGTTGATGGGGACAAGCGACCACATGCTTCTCAATTCCAAAGAACACAGAGCATTTTTGCTTTAATCAGTGGCTGCAAGAGTAGACACATCTTAGGAAAAAAAGTAACAGAAAAAGAAAAAGTCTCTTTGTTAATGAAGATAAAAGTAATGCGTCCATTTTGCATGCTATCACAATTAGTCTCACCACAACCATCTGAAAGATCCTTCCAGAGAAGGGAGATCACTTGACCCTCCATCTGTGACCAAATCCTGTCTTTCCATTAGGTGCTCTCCACAACCATAACATCTATCTCTGCTGAAGCTGGACACAGATGCTTAAAAAAGCAGAGGGCATCACAAAGAGCTCACAGACTAGAAGTCACACGGCGCCTGTGATTGAAAAGGACCATTATTCTGAGTAACCGTATGCTGTTTCTTTAAAAAAAAAAAATCGACTCAAAACAACTTAAACTGTCATGTGGTTGAAAATTGCACAAGTATAAAAGTACATTTACTGTACGTGCATGCTTTATTTAAGCTGCATCGTAAGTTTCGACCAGCGGCTGCTTCAAAAATTCAAAACCATGGCGTTCGGAAAAAAAAAAAAAAATTCTTTTAATGTAAATTTGGAAGAAAAATCATATTCTGTGGAGTCAAGTCTTTGATGTGTCCGACAATGTTAGAGAGATAAAGTACACAATTTGTTACTGCTCAGTGAGAACCATCTACATCCAAAATTGGTGATAAAATGAAGCATTTGAAACCTCTCGTTTATAAAGCTAAATATGCAGTTTAAAAACCTGTTTATGATTCTATGAAAAATGAATGGTCACCCAGCTGAACACAGGTTGTTTTTTTCCTTACTTCATGAAATGTTGATGGTTTGTAGATAAACAGTCTAAAAAAAACCAACATATAACTTCTTTCTAATAACCTTAAAATCAATATGGAGGGTTTCGGTAATGAAACATAAATCTTGACAGAGAAGCTAATTTAATTTTAAAAGGGAAATCATAAAACTTTTTTTCGTTGTCATTGAGCATAAGCTCTTTGGCCCTCAGTTTTCCTGATAATCTACCTTAGAAAATGTATTATTTGGTGCAGAAATGGTGGTTAAAAGTAAGTAGCATAAAATAGTTTAAGCCGTTAAAGAGGTTGGGATGACACAGTGATTCGATGGTTAACATAAGGACGCAGGTTTGAGCCCCAGCTGCTTGTATGTGCTGTTTGCATGTTCCGCGGAGACGAATGAGGAAAGTCACATTAAAATTCCTGTCAACATTTTTAGAAAATGGGATTCAGATAATTTCTCATGGCTTGTCTTGTGGTGGTCTAGATGATGTTGGGATCTGTACCGTTTTTTGAACAGTGCATCTTAGTGTTTCCATGATTTCCTGGTGTTTATGTGGGTCTCCTATGCTACTCGTACGGCTTCGTCCCACATTTCAAAGACATGCTACTGAATTGGAGAGTCAACACTGCTCAGCCTGTGTAAATGATTGTCTTTAGTATTTCTGTGTTGGGAAGCCTTATCCAAAGAGGTGTCTTCTTACCTTCCATGTAAATGCTTTGAGTTGAAACAACTCTTTGCAAGATTCATATATATATATATATATATATATATATATATATATATATATATATATATATATATATATATATATATATATATATATTGAGATATTTGGCTTGGAACCTTGATGTAAAGGACCTTTGCGGTTGTATGAAACCAAAATATCTGTTGTCATTTTTGAGAATTTATTAAACATTCCAAACCATTCCAGGTTTTCCCAGTTCTGGGAAAGAAATTAAAGAAACCACTGCATTTTTTTCCTGAACTCAGCATCTCTACATGTATTCCAGCCATTTCATTTGAGCATCTATTAAATTCCAAAACATGCACACCTTGGAGAGCATGACAAGACACATGAAAGCTGTGAAAATAAGGGTTATTGCACCAAATATTGATTTCTGAACTCTTCTTAAGTATAAACATTAGTGTTATGTTTTACATGTTAGTTTGACTATTTTTGTCTGCAATTAAATGCTCTAAATGATAATATTTTATTTGGAATTTGGGGTAAATGTTGTCAGTGGTTTATAGACTCAAACAAAACATGTTCCTTTTGTTCAAACACATACCTATAATCAGTAAAATCTGAAAAACTGATAATTTTGCAGTGGTCTCTTATTTTTGTATGAGTAGACCTCATTTCAGATGCTTCCCAACCCACAAAAAGGATGAAACACTATCAAAGGAGACTTTGAAAATGAAGTCACTACAGCAGGTAAAGTAAATACTGGCAAACATTCCTTTGTAAACGTGTTTGTTCTTTTTTATAACAGGAAACACCTGAAAAACCACCTGGCTGTAGAGAGTGTAGAGTCAGGCCATGTCATATATATGCCATATACACTTTCTGGCAATATACACAATTATTTTTTTAAATTCCCTTTGAGATTATAAATATAAACCAATGTTTGAAAATTCCCAGTAAAAAAAAAAAATCTGGATCTAATGAAATACATGAATCATATTAGAAATGGCTAACTTCATTGCACAATTAGGTTTACAACAAAAATAACAAGGGGCTTCCACAGTTCCACATCAGAGACTCATTTAGTCATTCAGGTTTGGATTCATGTAACTTCTAGTCTTGAGGCAGAGTTGTAATGTATAAATCTTCATAGATACAAGCCGACACACTATTTTGACTAAAGTTACACATCAGTTGGAATACTTAAGTCAGGATTTCCCTTTATGTGAACAAATATCTCAAACAGATCATATAAATGTCTTCAACTGTAGCGATACCTGCCAAACGGATTCAAAACCAAGCCACTCTGATATTCTAAACTCAAAGAAAGGTCTATTAGTCTCTGTTCATATTACACGCAGAGACAACAGATATATCTATTTGTCTGAAATGAATCTGAAAACTATGAAAGGGGAGTATGAATGGAAGTATGACTACTATGTGATGAACTCATGACCCAAATGTTCAATTGTTGGTTTTAGACCAGCTAACAGACGTAGTGAGCCATGTTTGTAAAACCAAACTCAGCATCTTCCACATTTAATTAAATTAAATTCAGACATCTTCAAATACAATGTCTGGAGCAGGCTTCTTCATTTAAAGCAGACTGCTGTTGCTGTTTCCTAGTAAAATATCTGGTCATCTGAGCGTCTCTAAACGAACTGTCACAGACGATTAGAGGAGGAACAACTCGTATTGGTATCCCAAAGAGCATGGGGTCCTCATGAGAGAGTGAGCCACAACTAGAATCAATGTCACCGTTCAGATAATCACGCATTGCAGATTCACCATGTAAGATGCATTTTGTCTGCTGCCTAACTGTGTAAAGCCTCTATTCATTTACACATTTTTTCCGAAGAAACTTGGTCAACCTAATAATGACGCTTTCCTCTAGAAATCTCAGCCCTTGCTTGTTGGGAAGAAAGTATTTTGTGTCACGTTGTTTGTTCGGTTGCTGGAATGAATCCTGTGACAAACCAAACTAACAATATTTTTAAATCTTTTTAAACTAAAAGCCTTGCAGCTTTTATCCTTAAAATCCCATTGATATCAATAAAGTATTCTCATTTACCTGTACTATATATACTCTACCTATCTACCTATCTATCTAGTCACATTTTTCCAAAATATATATCTTCTATATATAGTGTCATAGAATTAGAATTGAGCATTGATTTGTATCCATATATTGCATGAGGAAACCTCAACTACAACAATAAAAGTATATATTTTTTGTAGTAAAACACAATGTTACTGTTACAGCATCAATGTATATCATCAATATCCACATCATCAATACAATTAAACAATAGTTCAATATAATATCAGTAGTAGAGCTACAACTAACCACTATTTTGATATTTAATTTAGATTTGAGCTGTTTGTGCTATCATTTAATTTGGTCCTTTATATATTTTCTACATCTTAGAGATAATATCTATGTTCTGTAATGATTTCTATAATTTTATGGACAAATAATTGATCATTGAACTTTGCATTGCAGATAATTTGGCTTATTTAAAGTTTTTTCCCCCCTGATTTGGGTCCGTTTGTTCTTGTTTTAGGTTTTAAATGAAATATTTTTATGTGTATTAAAACACAATTTTACTTTCTTTTTCAATATTATAACTATATTTGCTCTGTACACTTCTGTAGTCACCTCATATGTTGTAGATTTCTTTTGATACCAGATTTAAGTACAATAACCTTTGTGGTTGTAGAGGTATTATTTATTATCATTTATAGCAGGAAAAATGAAAAATAAGTGAGTTTAAGTGGTTAAGTATTTTGTCTTTAGCTTTCCTTGTGTTTCTTATGCTTTTTTCTAATAGCATCATAGCTGTGCTGTATTCTAAGTTTTGTTATACTCCATTAAAACAGACAGTGGATCGTTTAAAATACCAGCAAAACAATCTGCATATGTAGCCTACACGTACAAATACAAATCCTTTCAAAAAAAAAAAGTTTAACCAACAGAGGTATAATCAATTCAAGGAAAAATGAATCATGATTACACATACTATCTTTATATATGAAGAGTCACGCAGGGACAGTGAGATATTTTCAGATAACAAACAAGGGCCCATCTCTTTTGTGTGTCTTCGGTGACCTCTCCTTACAGAAAACCATGTGTTTGTCACACACGCACAGAGGAAAAACAAGCTTTCCACAACAGGAGTGTGAAATCACCATGTTCCGAGACTGGGGGGGTAGCTGTGCTCCCAGTGGGCAGAAATCTCTGTGCACTCGGACGACATCAGGCAAAGCAATGACCCTTGAATTCATGACGGCAGTGTTTCATTACTGCCGGGGTCAGCGGTGGAAACTGATTTAAAACTCAATGCATTGCTGATGTAAGACACGCAACACATGTGGAATAGAAATGACAGAAAAAGAGAAAGTGAAAGACGTACATTTACATCTCTGACAGCACAGATGAAAGTGAAGAGAGGCAACACCACAAGTAGAATTATAAAACATATCATTATAAACTTGTAAGCTGGGTTGAGTTGTTTTTTTGTGTGTCATGTTTAAGATGTCATTATATATATTTTAACCAGCTCCATTACCTGGAATAGAAACTGGATTATTCATGTGTTTAGTGCATTTATACATTCACATGTTTTAGGCCTTTATAGCTAATCTATTTCATGTCAATGACGTTCAATGAGTGCAATAGTAGAATATATTGAACTTCCTATAGAATGTAGCTAACGCACACTAATAGGGAACTGAAATATGTTTAGATATCAACAAAATGAGTGGAAAATGGTATTTAAGTATGTTAAGAACAATACTACATTTCACTAAAAATAATTTTATACTGGCTTAACACATGCCCTTTTATCCATTATATAATTGAAAAACTGAGATTCCACATTGATTTAATATATTTTCAGACATAACTCATGATATGGGCAATCCTCTTTTAAGGTCTATGTGGTACATCTTTATTGGTACCCTTTTTATTTGAAAATATTATATATTCATTAATGCATTTAGTCATATGAATTCATGGTTTCAATATACCTTTTATTGCTTTTACTCTTGTGTACTGTCTAAATCTACACTGATAAATGTATAATTATTGTGTCTATCCATTTGTCTATCCATCTACCCATCTATCTATCTGTTTAAGAAAGGTGACATAAATTCAACCCAACAATATGCTAGTAGTTAAGTTAGAGCTGCAACGATTAGTCAATTAAATTAATGGGCAAATATTTTGATAACCAATTAATTGTCACGAGTAATTGTTTTAAAGAAAAACAAATCTGAATTTGCTGATACCACCTCCCCAAATGTGAATATAAACAACTGACTGAGAAAACAATCAACAGATTTTTCAATAATAATCATTAGTTACCAGTTCGAACTAGCTAAAAGGTTAAAATACTGCTCACATGTTAAAGAATAATATTACTAATCCAATAATGTGGTGTAGTAGTTTAATATACTACTTATATAATACTTTTGAATATTTAATTGGTTAAAACTGAGAATGCATTAGTTTATTTTTCTTACCTTTTTTCTACTTTTACTTCAGGCTGACATTAATTCTTAAAACTAGTTGCAACGAGTCAAAAATGACAGAAACATAAACGTTCCAATGGAAACGTTGAGCAGTGCAGCGGCGCCATCTGCCGTCCCGGAAATGCAATGACGGATAGACACAGCCGCGTACGTCACTTCCTGTTGAGACATGGCCGCGCACTGACAAATGTCACATTGCCTGAGCTGCCGAAAACTACATTAAAACAACGCTAGTAGCGCCGTGTGCTTCAGTGAATAAAACAAAGACGCCACAGCGGCAGATTTTGCTTTATTCGGGTCAACATCCTCAAAGGTATTTCTCTCAATGTTCTCTCAATGTTAGTTAGCCGTTAGCTCCTCGATTCCCTGTTGATCGAATGTGCAACGCAGTGATGCTAATGTGTTTATTATGGACTCATATACACTTTGTTTTAAAGGTGACTTGGTGTCTGCTGCAGGATCATTGAGCTGACATCATGGTCCATCTCTGTAAGTAACATATGATCCCAGCATGTGTTACTCTAGTCCAGTTTTGTAACATAACTAATAACTACATTACTTAACAGTGGGCAAGTTACTTCAAAATTGTAATGCGTTATTTATTACTTGTTAATGTCAATACACTGTATTTTAAATGTAAGGCATTACACTACTATTGCATTACTTTTAAGTTACTCTCACCAAAATGAAATATGGATTTGGTGATCTAAATATATCTCACCATTGTCATTATTGCTGCTACTTGCAACAGGGATCTTACTGACAAGTTTTCTTTTCTAACATGTTACTCCCAACATTAAATATTCTTGGGTTTAATTATCTGTACTTTACTCAAGTTTTTGTATTTTTATCAGTTTTATCTTTTACTCCACTACATTTCCATTAATTTCATTACTTACTACAAAAAAAAAACACTAAATGTGGTGGAAATGGGCTACAAACAACCTGATATGAGCAGGAATTTCTGACATTTGTTTATCAGTCACAGGAAACTCAGGGACACTGTTCTCACTGTGCTTTTCCCCCCCTCTGCAGCATCACACCTGCTGAAAACGTACCACGGGGGGTACGTTGTCATTCGATTCGCTCTTGCAGGCCACAAACAAGCCAACAGACCCTTTTATCGCATCGTGGCAGCATTCAACAAAAGGGCAAGAGATGGCAAATATATAGAACAACTGGGTACATACGACCCCTTACCAAACGTCTACAACGAGAAACTTGTCAGCTTCAACTACGACCGAATCAAGTACTGGATCGGCTGTGGTGCACATCCTACCATGCCAGTGGCCAAACTCCTAGGTGTGTATTCAGCACTCCCTACATGTTTCTTTAAGGTGGATCAACATTGCATGTTTTGCTAATGGCGACTTCAGAGAATAGCGCTGCTCATAAAACCTGTTTAAACAAGGAGGTTTAGTTTTTAGAAGTACCTTGACCTTTAAGGCAACAATCATGTAGAGATATTGTGCTCTGTATTGACTATATTACCTGCTTTGATAAATGATGGCGACTGAGCAGGGGTCTCATTTATCAAGAAGTGTGTGAGAGGAAAGTGACTGCACACACACACAAACACACACACACTTGCAGCCATTCTTACTAAACACTGACCGAATGGTAAAACAGGATCCGCCCCTTACACACCCAAACCCAACTACAAACGGTCAATGCAAATTATGTAATGAGCTTATCGTCATGGTGACCAAGGAAACTATAAATAGCATTGCTAGTAATTGGATATCAAATGATTCTACAAATAATTATAGGTTATAGGAAGGAGCCAAAAGGGAGGTCAGGAAGAATCTGCTGGTGTGAAAAATAATGTAAATGTAATTTTAATGTACTTATTTTGCTCGCGTGCAGACACTGTATGCAACTGCAAATTATCTTTTTTTTTTATCTGAATGACATCATTAACAGGTAGAGTGATAGGTGCAAGTTTGATGACTACACCCAGTGATGACGCTTATTAATGCAGCAACGCACAGTCCACAAATCACATTTCCAAGAACCAGTTTCCTCTAAATTCCTCCTTCCTTCCCATCTTCTTTAATGTGCTGAAGCAAGACCTTAGATAAGGCTGGCGATCTTCTAATATATCTCTTATTGTCGACAAATGTCTGGTGCTGAGCCAAACCAACAATGAATAATTATACCTACACGTAATGTATGTGTCTCCAAACCTTAATAGCAGCATGCATGTTTGCTGACTAGGGCTCAAAGTATTTTAATTAATTGTTTTTTTGTATATTTTCTGATTCTATAAATAAAATGAATTGGAAACGTATTGTCCAAATACTATTAAAACACATTAATCAGCCACACTGTTGCACTGGGATTCACTTCAATTATAGTCATGCTCTGGTTATATTCTATTTACAGAGCTTTCCTTGCTTGTTGTGCTGCAATTCACATGTTCTTGACTTTGTCCTACATTAAAAATTCAGTGCAAATCAAGTTTTTGTACATACACTACCATTGAAAACTTTGGGGTCACTTAGAGATTTCCTTATTTTTGAAAGAAAAGCACGGTTTTTCAATGAAGATAACTTGAAATACACTCTCTCCCTCTCCCTCTCCCTCTCTCTCTCTCTCTCTCTCTCTCTCTCTATATATATATATATATATATATATATATATATATATATATGGAAAACACTATTTTTGGAAAACCAGGATCTACGGCACAGAGGAATACAATATATCAGGCTTTGGATACATACAATACTTATAAGTTTATAAGTAGGATGTGCTCATTGTTGATTAGAAACAATAAGAAAATTATAGAAAATTCACCAACTATGTCCTTTAAAAATGACAATGTATTACCTAAAATATTTTTGGTAACCCTAAACAACATCTTTGCCACAAAATATAGTGGAAAAATGTGGTCTCCTCCCATTTCTGTCTTTGCGCAGGGTTGGCAGGCTTCTTCCCTCTGCATCCCATGACGATAACCGAGGCAGAGCGTCGTAGAAGCCAAGTGAAGCCAGCAGAGACAGAAACAGAAACCGAGGACGATCCAGAGGAAGGGCAGAAGCAGGCTGAAGTGTGACACTTCTGGCCGGGACTATGTATGACTGTCCAGGACAAAGGGCTGTCACAGTTATTTGGAAAGAGAACTGATCAATTTGTTTCCTGACTTGTGGGATGGACCGATTGTAGCATCTTCAGACATTGCATCTTGTACAGTAAATCTTCCTTAAGCAGTGTATATGAACATATTACAACTGATGATTCATAAAATTCAAAAGCGTAAGAGTAAGGTTTAATTGTGCGGGTGCTGTAACAGTCATTTATATTCACTGACTTATGTGGATTAAAGTATTTCAATATTGTATTTTGGAGTTAAGTTTCAGATTGTTTTCCGTCATCTTATTCAGAGTCCTGAATGGATGACCGACTGATGCAGAGAAATTGATTTGTTTCGTTTTCTTGAACATAACCGTCCCTTGGAACCTTTGCTCCTGTGTTTCATCAGCCTGTTTTTCTTTTTTTTAAGCCTTAATATATTTGCTTGAGCACACGTGAATCAGTGGTGAATATCACTAATGTCAAACAAGGAAACAAAGATATCAGAATGAGGTGGGTGCTGAACGCAGAGCTTTCAGCATGTTGTTCCTATTTGGTTCAATGGCATGTTCTCCACCCTCAATTACACTTTACCAGGTGTTTGTCAACTGGAGGTTTACTGTTTAGTTACAACAAAAGGAAATAGTGTTAAATAGTGTTCAATATTTTCAGAATCATGTAGTTAATCACCCGATTGTAAAATAGATATGTGTGAGGCTTTGGGACTTTTTTTTTTCCCACACTTAATTTACAGACCAAATTCAACTATGTAGAGACATGCGTAAAGTAACTTTGATCAGTAACCATCAAAATGCATAATACAGTCAAGTGTTAATCCATTTCAGGAATGATATTTCCTAATAAACCAGAAACATGATAAAATCAGCAACCTGATCAGCAAACATCACCTTATGTGAACTCTTACTGTACTTACAAAGTAAGTTTGCTGACAAATCAAGCAAATAATATTCTGTTAAACATGGAGACGATGTTTATTTTCATTTCTGCACTTTATTCTTTGGCGAGCTGCTCACAAAACGGGGTTCATTATCAAAGAGACTTCTATAAATAATTTATCACAAAATACTAAATGAACTGAAAGATACCACGCAATCATTTTATTCTTATTTTCTTCTGTGCATATAAACTGCTGTTTTTAGGGTGTAAAATAGCTTTATTTTAATAGGAACAACTGCTGAGTCATCCTTGTTGACAGGGCAGACAAGCCAGATTTTTGATGAAGTAGAAAATGATGTGCCCCATGAGTATCTCCGGTTAAGAATTGTAAACCAGAGCAATAGACTGCACCTAAAGGTCTGAGAGTGGAACTGAAATAACTGTAAAATGAAATACAGAGAGGAAAACCACTTCAAGAATTCCCTTTATTGCAAGAAGAAAGCCCAATTACAATCACTGCTTTGATAACACAATAGTTACCAACACATCTGATGAGCGCACAATAGATTCAATTCAAAAATACATTTTTTTTTTTTGTTGTCTCGATTGTGAACTTATTACTTGCCAGTATGACATAGTGAGCAGGAAATATTATGTTTGTTTTGTTGCCTGGCATTTCAGAAATGATTTTCTAATAAGCAAACAGAGGCGTGGATAACTTTACCCAAACCTCTTGTGGTTTTCGAGATCAAAAGTGGTTTGTTTAACTTTATCACAGCTCATTTATTTCTGGTGCTATCGAATCTGTTTATTGACCCTGCTGGACTCAGTCTAATAAGTCATGACCTTATCCATCAAGTGCTGTGTATGTATGTAATAATAGTGTGTGTATATATGTGTGTGTGTAGGTGTCTATTTTATATCCTTTCTAGACTCACACTCAACCTTGTCCAGTTTAACGTCACCATGATTTGGACCTTTGTAAACAAGCATTCAGGAAACACAAATGGCTAAAGTGCCATGCTACAATATGTCCAAAGTTTGCTTAGGGTGTAGACAGCATCAGTAAGAGTGTCAGTTTACCAGCTGATCATTAATGACACATAAATTAGATCTGATTCTGATAGATAAATGTTTGTAGCGTGGACAGGATCAGACATAACTGCAATTCGTAGGCAATTAGGGGAGATTACTGGAAGGGATTTACGGAACATCTATTCTACTTCAGTGTAATGCATACATGTGGATGGATTGAAAGACATTGTGGCAGTTTCAGCTGTGGATGATTACCTGAATGTACAGGAAAATGAAGTGGAATTATTTGCGATCCTGCAATTGGAGGAGGCTTTCCACCATACTTGCAATTACCGCCTTTGTGGTCATCATCTTTATTACATTCTATGCACAAAAAAAAGGTAAGTCTGTCATTGCTGTAATTTGTTATTGAACAACAAGGTGAACTTGAATCAATTCATGTCATTCCATTGAAAAGCAATCATAAGTTCCAGTCATGACAATCCTTCAGGAATAACTGCACATAATGCTGAGGAAAAAACAACAATAGAAACAATAGAATGATTTTGTTCCTTATTGTTAATGTACACAATAATCCTCACAAAGTGATTAAAGGACAATTGTACTCACCATATGAATAATTGTTGGAACTTTTAACGTTAGAAAAAATAATCACATTTTGGTTAGTCATTCATTGGTTATTTTGATTAATTATTCAACTGGAGTAGATGTATTGTCATATTATTAGATGCCGTGTAATGTTTAAACCTTTCATGAATCTTCAGTTGCAAAAATTTCTCAGTAAGTTCCTTCTTTAACAACCACACATATTCTCAGCACTGGAATTTTTTTTGTGTGCAACTTATACGTTCCATTAAAATAATAGAGTTCACATGCAAGCGAAACATCGAGGGATTTTACTGACTATGGCAGCCAGACTCGCCACTACCGAAGATAAACAAAGCAATGGCAAAAAAAATGTTCAATTAATTAGATGAAGTTGTAATGTAATGCAAACCATTATTTCAGTGCACTGCTCTTTCTTAACCCAACTGATGAGTCAATAACTGCTCACCTAAAGCCATTTTCTGTTTGAGATTTCCTTCTGTTAAAGGGTGTTTTATCTTTGCTGTCTCCACCAAGTGTTTACTCCTGGAAGGGTGTCGTGTCTCTTTATGATTTTATGAAGAGTATAGTTTAGACCCACTGAGATAACTTTTGTTATGATTTTTAATTATTATGATTTTATTATTAAAATTGATTTGAAATGTATCATATACAAATATTATCTTGTCTAACAGGAAATCAAAATGTAAGACAAGATCAACCTGAGGAAACACGGACGAAACAGCAGGACAACCATAGCAGGATGAATCTATTAAATGTAAATGTGACAACGAATGAACTTTTAGAGGTTTTGAAAAGTAAACCACCAACAGATACAGAATTTGATCAAACATCTCATGGAGAAGAATCCCAAACAATATCAATGAATCCACATACACCTCAGCTTCCGCAAAGCAACCAGCAAACATCAACATCAAAGTCCTCCCGGGCAGAGCTGCTTTCTAAGTATTACATGACAGCGACAACCAGACTAAAAAGTCACGCTGAGGTGTCAAACTCAATATCCACCACAATTAATGTTGTGAAAATTGCCAATACTGATCTTTTCACAGGAAGTGATGATGTCCAAAAAATTAAAGAATTTTTAGATAATTCACCATCTTCAATTCCGAGTTTCAGTCAGTCACCTGCAACACAAGAATCCAAAACCCTTAGGAATCCAGATGAAACTAATAATCAAGTAACAAGACAAGTATCATCTACAACAATAATTCCACCAAGAACAGAGCCACAGTCTATATCTGTAAAAACTATTTTGACAACAACAGAAAAACAGCCTACATCTGAGACAATGGAAACAACAGCAGGCACATCTAAATTGGTTGTGTCAACCTCGACCATCACCAAAAACAAAATGACAGAAAGAAACAACCCTGATCATTCCACGACTATCAATTTACCAACTGCTACTGAGGAAGCACATACTACACCATCTACAGTCCCTCCATTGACAAAACATTTCAATATTCCACTAACAAGCCAGGAACCATCCACAACAATAATCTCATCAACCACAGAGCCACTGTCTACATCTGTAAACATAGCAACAACAGCAGGAACTGAACCAGTTGTATCAACCTCAACTCCCACGACAAACAAAATTACTCAAACTACCAACACTGATCATTCCACAACTATCCATTTCCCTACTACTACTGAGGAAGCACCTAGTTCAACATCCACAGTCCCTCCATTGACCAAACATTTCATTTTACCACTAACAAGCCAAGGAGCATCCACAACAATAATCTCATCAACCACAGAGCCACTGTCTACATCTGTAAACATAGCAACAACAGCAGGAACTGAACCAGTTGTATCAACCTCAACTCCCACGACAAACAAAATTACTCAAACTACCAACACTGATCATTCCACAACTATCCATTTCCCTACTACTACTGAGGAAGCACCTAGTTCACCATCCATAGTCCCTCCATTGACCAAACATTTCAATCCTCCCATAACGAGCCAGGAGCCATCCACAACAATGATCTTGTCAACCACAGAGCCACCGTCTACATCTGTAAACATAGCAACAGCAATGGGAACAACTGAACCAGTTGTGTCAACCTCAACCCTCACCACAAACAAAATTACTCAAACTACCAACACTGATCATTCCACAACTATCCATTTCCCTACTACTACTGAGGAAGCACCTAGTTCACAATCCACAGTCACTCCATTGACCAAACATTTCAATCTTCCTGTAATGAGCCAGGAGCCATCCACAACAATGATCTTATCAACCACAGAGCCACTGTCTACATCTGTAAACATAGCAACAACAGCAGCAACAACTGAACCAATTGTGTCAACCTCAATCCTCACCACCAACAAAATTACTCAAACTACCAACACTGATCATTCCACAACTATCCATTCCCCTACTACTACTGAGGAAACACCTAGTTCACCATCCACAGTCCCTCCATTGACCAAACATTTCATTCTACCACTAACAAGTCAAGGAGCATCCACAACAATAATCTCATCAACCACAGAGCCACTGTCTACATCTGTAAATATAGCAACAACAGCAGCAACAACTGAACCAATTGTGTCAACCTCAATCCTCACCACCAACAAATTTACTCAAACTACCAACACTGATCATTCCACAACTATCCATTTCCATACTACTACTGAGGAAGCACCTAGTTCACCATCCACAGTCACTCCATTGACCAAACATTTCATTCTACCACTAACAAGCCAAGGAGCATCCACAACAATAATCTCATCAACAACAGAGCCACTGTCTACATCTGTAAACATAGCAACAGGAGCAGGAACTGAACCAGTTGTGTCAACCTCAACTCTCACCACAAACAAAATTACTCAAACTACCAACACTGATCATTCCACAACTATCCATTTCCCTACTACTACTGAGGAAGCACCTAGTTCACCATCCACAGTCACTCCATTGACCAAACAATTCATTCTACCACTAACAAGCCAAGGAGCATCCACAACAATAATCTCATCAACCACAGAGCCACTGTCTACATCTGTAAACATAGCAACAGCAACAGGAACAACTGAACCAGTTGTGTCAACCTCAACCCTCACCACCAACAGAATTACTCAAACTACCAACACTGATCATTCCACAACTATCCATTTCCCTACTACTACTGAGGAAGCACCTAGTTCACCATCCACAGTCCCTCCATTGACCAAACATTTCATTCTACCACTAACAAGCCAAGGAGCATCCACAGCAATAATCTCATCAACCACAGAGCCACTGTCTACATCTGTAAACATAGCAACAGGAGCAGGAACTGAACCAGTTGTTTCAACCTCAACTCTCACCACAAACAAAATTACTCAAACTACCAACACTGATCATACCACAACTATCCATTTCCCTACTACTACTGAGGAAGCAGTTAGTTCACTGTCCACAGTCCCTCCATTGACCAAACATTTCATTCTACCACTAACAAGCCAAGGAGCATCCACAACAATAATCTCATCAACCACAGAGCCACTGTCTACATCTGTAAACATAGCAACAGGAGCAGGAACTGAACCAGTTGTGTCAACCTCAACTCTCACCACAAACAAATTTACTCAAACTACCAACACTGATCATTCCACAACTATCCATTTCCCTACTACTACTGAGGAAGCACCTAGTTCACCATCCACAGTACCTCCATTGACCAAACAATTCATTCTACCACTAACAAGCCAAGGAGCATCCACAACAATAATCTCATCAACCACAGAGCCACTGTCTACATCTGTAAACATCACAACAGGAGCAGGAACTGAACCAGTTGTGTCAACCTCAACTCTCACCACAAACAAAATTACTCAAACTACCAACACTGATCATTCCACAACTATCCATTTCCCTACTACTAGTGAGGAAGCTCCTAGTTCACCATCCACAGTCACTTCATTGACCAAACAATTCATTCTACCACTAACAAGCCAAGGAGCATCCACAACAATAATCTCATCAACCACAGAGCCACTGTCTACATCTGTAAACATAGCAACAGCAATGGGAACAACTGAACCAGTTGTGTCAACCTCAACCCTCACCACCAACAAAATTACTCAAACTACCAACATTGATCATTCCACAACTATCCATTTCCATACTGCTACTGAGGAAGCACCTAGTTCACTGTCCACAGTCCCTCCATTGACCAAACATTTCATTCTACCACTAACAAGCCAAGGGGCATCCACAACAATAATCTCATCAACCACAGAGCCACTGTCTACATCTGTAAACATAGCAACAGGAGTAGGAACTGAACCAGTTGTGTCAACCTCAACTCTCACCACAAACAAAATTACTCAAACTACCAACACTGATCATTCCACAACTATCCATTTCCCTACTACTACTGAGGAAGCTCCTAGTTCACCATCCACAGTCACTCCATTGACCAAACATTTCAATCTTCCTGTAATGAGCCAGGAGCCATCCACAACAATAATCTCATCAACCACAGAGCCACTGTCTACATCTGTAAACATAGCAACAACAGCAGCAACAACTGAACCAATTGTGTCAACCTCAATCCTCACCACCAACAAAATTACTCAAACTACCAACACTGATCATTCCACAACTATCCATTCCCCTACTACCACTGAGGAAGCTCCTAGTTCACCATCCACAGTCACTCCATTGACCAAACATTTCATTCTACCACTAACAAGCCAAGGAGCATCCACAACAATAATCTCATCAACCACAGAGCCACTGTCTACATCTGTAAACATAGCAACAGCAACAGGAACAACTGAACCAGTTGTGTCAACCTCAACCCTCACCACAAACAAAATTATTCAAACTACCAACATTGATCATTCAACAAGTATCCATTTCCTGAGTACTACTGAGGAAGCACCTAGTGCACTGTCCACAGTCCGTCCATTGACCAAACATTTCAATCTTCCCGTAACGAGCCAGGAGCCATCCACAACAATGATCTTATCAACCACAGAGCCACTGTCTACATCTGTAAACATAGCAACAGGAGTAGGAACTGAACCAGTTGTGTCAACCTCAACTCTTACCACAAACAAAATTACTCAAACTACAAACACTGATCATTCCACAACTATCCATTTCCCTACTATTAGTGAGGAAGCACCTAGTTCACCACCCACAGTCCCTCCATTGACCAAACATTTCAATCTTCCTGTAACGAGCCAGGAGCCATCCACAACAGTGATCTTATCAACCACAGAGCCACTGTCTACATCTGTAAACATAGCAACAGCAATGGGAACAACTGAACCAGTTGTGTCAACCTCAACCCTCACCACCAACAAAATTACTCAAACTACCAACATTGATCATTCCACAACTATCCATTTCCATACTACCACTGAGGAAGCTCCTAGTTCACCATCCACAGTCACTCCATTGACCAAACATTTCAATCTTCCTGTAACGAGCCAGGAGCCATCCACAACAATAATCTCATCAACCACAGAGCCACTGTCTACATCTGTAAACATCGCAACAGGAGCAGGAACTGAACCAGTTGGGTCAACCTCAACTCTCACCACCAACAAAATTACTCAAACTACCAACACTGATCATTCCACAACTATCCATTTCCCTACTACTACTGAGAAAGCACCTAGTTCACCATCCACAGTCCCTCCATTGACCAAACATTTCATTCTACCACTAACAAGCCAAGGACCATCCACAACAATAATCTCATCAACCACAGAGCCACTGTCTACATCTGTAAACATAGCAACAGCAATGGGAACAACTGAACCAGTTGTGTCAACCTCAACCCTCACCACCAACAAAATTACTCAAACTACCAACATTGATCATTCCACAACTATCCATTTCCATACTGCTACTGAGGAAGCACCTAGTTCACTGTCCACAGTCCCTCCATTGACCAAACATTTCATTCTACCACTAACAAGCCAAGGGGCATCCACAACAATAATCTCATCAACCACAGAGCCACTGTCTACATCTGTAAACATAGCAACAGCAATGGGAACAACTGAACCAGTTGTGTCAACCTCAACCCTCACCACCAACAAAATTACTCAAACTACCAACATTGATCATTCCACAACTATCCATTTCCATACTGCTACTGAGGAAGCACCTAGTTCACTGTCCACAGTCCCTCCATTGACCAAACATTTCATTCTACCACTAACAAGCCAAGGGGCATCCACAACAATAATCTCATCAACCACAGAGCCACTGTCTACATCTGTAAACATAGCAACAGGAGTAGGAACTGAACCAGTTGTGTCAACCTCAACTCTCACCACAAACAAAATTACTCAAACTACCAACACTGATCATTCCACAACTATCCATTTCCCTACTACTACTGAGGAAGCTCCTAGTTCACCATCCACAGTCACTCCATTGACCAAACATTTCAATCTTCCTGTAATGAGCCAGGAGCCATCCACAACAATGATCTTATCAACCACAGAGCCACTGTCTACATCTGTAAACATAGCAACAGGAACAACTGAACCAGTTGTGTCAACCTCAACCCTCACCACCAACAAAATTACTCAAACTACCAACACTGATCATTCCACAACTATCCATTTCCCTACTACCACTGAGGAAACACCTAGTTCACCATCCACAGTCCCTTCATTGACCAAACATTTCATTCTACCACTAACAAGCCAAGGAGCATCCACAACAATAATCTCATCAACCACAGAGCCACTGTCTACATCTGTAAATATAGCAACAACAGCAGCAACAACTGAACCAATTGTGTCAACCTCAATCCTCACCACCAACAAATTTACACAAACTACCAACACTGATCATTCCACAACTATCCATTTCCATACTACTACTGAGGAAGCACCTAGTTCACCATCCACAGTCACTCCATTGACCAAACATTTCATTCTACCACGAACAAGCCAAGGAGCATCCACAACAATAATCTCATCAACCACAGAGCCACTGTCTACATCTGTAAACATAGCTACAGGAGCAGGAACTGAACCAGTTGTGTCAACCTCAACTCTCACCACAAACAAAATTACTCAAACTACCAACACTGATCATTCCACAACTATCCATTTCCCTACTATTAGTGAGGAAGCACCTAGTTCACCACCCACAGTCCCTCCATTGACCAAACATTTCATTCTACCACTAACAAGCCAAGGAGCATCCACAACAATAATCTCATCAACCACAGAGCCACTGTCTACATCTGTAAACATAGCAACAACAGCAGCAACAACTGAACCAATTGTGTCAACCTCAATCCTCACCACCAACAAAATTACTCAAACTACCAACACTGATCATTCCACAACTATCCATTCCCCTACTACCACTGAGGAAGCTCCTAGTTCACCATCCACAGTCACTCCATTGACCAAACATTTCATTCTACCACTAACAAGCCAAGGAGCATCCACAACAATAATCTCATCAACCACAGAGCCACTGTCTACATCTGTAAACATAGCAACAGCAACAGGAACAACTGAACCAGTTGTGTCAACCTCAACCCTCACCACAAACAAAATTATTCAAACTACCAACATTGATCATTCAACAAGTATCCATTTCCTGAGTACTACTGAGGAAGCACCTAGTTCACTGTCCACAGTCCGTCCATTGACCAAACATTTCAATCTTCCCGTAACGAGCCAGGAGCCATCCACAACAATGATCTTATCAACCACAGAGCCACTGTCTACATCTGTAAACATAGCAACAGGAGTAGGAACTGAACCAGTTGTGTCAACCTCAACTCTTACCACAAACAAAATTACTCAAACTACAAACACTGATCATTCCACAACTATCCATTTCCCTACTATTAGTGAGGAAGCACCTAGTTCACCACCCACAGTCCCTCCATTGACCAAACATTTCAATCTTCCTGTAACGAGCCAGGAGCCATCCACAACAGTGATCTTATCAACCACAGAGCCACTGTCTACATCTGTAAACATAGCAACAGCAATGGGAACAACTGAACCAGTTGTGTCAACCTCAACCCTCACCACCAACAAAATTACTCAAACTACCAACATTGATCATTCCACAACTATCCATTTCCATACTACCACTGAGGAAGCTCCTAGTTCACCATCCACAGTCCCTCCATTGACCAAACATTTCATTCTACCACTAACAAGCCAAGGACCATCCACAACAATAATCTCATCAACCACAGAGCCACTGTCTACATCTGTAAACATAGCAACAGGAGTAGGAACTGAACCAGTTGTGTCAACCTCAACCCTCACCACAAACAAAATTACTCAAACTACCAACACTGATCATTCCACAACTATCCATTTCCCTACTACTACTGAGGAAGCTCCTAGTTCACCATCCACAGTCACTCCATTGACCAAACAATTCATTCTACCACTAACAAGCCAAGGAGCATCCACAACAATAATCTCATCAACCACAGAGCCACTGTCTACATCTGTAAACATAGCAACAGCAATGGGAACAACTGAACCAGTTGTGTCAACCTCAACCCTCACCACCGACAAAATTACTCAAACTACCAACATTGATCATTCCACAACTATCCATTTCCCTACTACTACTGAGAAAGCACCTAGTTCACCATCCACAGTCCCTCCATTGACCAAACATTTCATTCTACCACTAACAAGCCAAGGACCATCCACAACAATAATCTCATCAACCACAGAGCCACTGTCTACATCTGTAAACATAGCAACAGGAGTAGGAACTGAACCAGTTGTGTCAACCTCAACCCTCACCACAAACAAAATTACTCAAACTACCAACACTGATCATTCCACAACTATCCATTTCCCTACTACTACTGAGGAAGCTCCTAGTTCACCATCCACAGTCACTCCATTGACCAAACAATTCATTCTACCACTAACAAGCCAAGGAGCATCCACAACAATAATCTCATCAACCACAGAGCCACTGTCTACATCTGTAAACATAGCAACAGCAATGGGAACAACTGAACCAGTTGTGTCAACCTCAACCCTCACCACCGACAAAATTACTCAAACTACCAACATTGATCATTCCACAACTATCCATTTCCATACTGCTACTGAGGAAGCACCTAGTTCACTGTCCACAGTCCCTCCATTGACCAAACATTTCATTCTACCACTAACAAGCCAAGGGGCATCCACAACAATAATCTCATCAACCACAGAGCCACTGTCTACATCTGTAAACATAGCAACAGGAGTAGGAACTGAACCAGTTGTGTCAACCTCAACCCTCACCACAAACAAAATTACTCAAACTACCAACACTGATCATTCCACAACTATCCATTTCCCTACTACTACTGAGGAAGCTCCTAGTTCACCATCCACAGTCACTCCATTGACCAAACAATTCATTCTACCACTAACAAGCCAAGGAGCATCCACAACAATAATCTCATCAACCACAGAGCCACTGTCTACATCTGTAAACATAGCAACAGCAATGGGAACAACTGAACCAGTTGTGTCAACCTCAACCCTCACCACCAACAAAATTACTCAAACTACCAACATTGATCATTCCACAACTATCCATTTCCATACTGCTACTGAGGAAGCACCTAGTTCACTGTCCACAGTCCCTCCATTGACCAAACATTTCATTCTACCACTAACAAGCCAAGAAGCATCCACAACAATAATCTCATCAACCACAGAGCCACTGTCTACATCTGCAAACATAGCAACAACAGCAGCAACAACTGAACCAATTGTGTCAACCTCAATCCTCACCACCAACAAAATTACTCAAACTACCAACACTGATCATTCCACAACTATCCATTTCCCTACTACTACTGAGGAAGCTCCTAGTTCACCATCCACAGTCACTCCATTGACCAAACATTTCAATCTTCCTGTAACGAGCCAGGAGCCATCCACAACAATGATCTTATCAACCACAGAGCCACTGTCTACATCTGTAAACATAGCAACAGGAGTAGGAACTGAACCAGTTGTGTCAACCTCAACTCTTACCACAAACAAAATTACTCATACTACAAACACTGATCATTCGACAACTATCCATTTCCCTACTATAAGTGAGGAAGCACCTAGTTCACCACCCACAGTCCCTCCATTGACCAAACATTTCATTCTACCACTAACAAGCCAAGGAGCATCCACAACAATAATCTCATCAACCACAGAGCCACTGTCTACATCTGTAAACATAGCAACAACAGCAGCAACAACTGAACCAATTGTGTCAACCTCAATCCTCACCACCAACAAAATTACTCAAACTACCAACACTGATCATTCCACAACAATCCATTTCCATACTACTACTGAGGAAGCTCCTAGTTCACCATCCACAGTCACTCCATTAACCAAACATTTCAATCTTCCTGTAACGAGCCAGGAGCCATCCACAACAAGAGTTTTGCCAACAAGAGAGCCAAATTCTACATCTGTGAACACAGCAACAACAGCAGAAACAACTGAACCAATTGTGTCAACCTCAATCCTCACCACCAACAAATTTACTCAAACTACCAACATTGATCATTCCACAACTATCCATTTCCCTACTACTACTGAGGAAGCACCTAGTTCACTGTCCACAGTCCGTCCATTGACCAAACATTTCAATATTCCCCAAACACGCCAGGAACCATCCACAAAAAGAGATTTTACAACAAGAGAGCCGCATTCTACATCTGTGAACACTGCAACAACAGGAGAAACAACCGAACCAGTTGTGTCAACCTCAACCCTCACCACAAATAAAATTACTCAAACTACCCACATTGATCATTCAACAACTATCCATTTTCCTACTACTACTGAGGAAGCATCTACTTCACTGTCCAGATTCCCTCCATTGACAAAACATTTCATTCTACCACTAACAAGCCAAGAACCATCCACAACAATAATCTCATCAACCACAGAGCCACTGTCTACATCTGTAAACATAGCAACAGGAGCAGGAACTGAACCAGTTGTGTCAACCTCAACCCTCACCACCAACAAAATTACTCAAACTACCAATATTGATCATTCCACAACTATCCATTTCCATACTACTACTGAGGAAGCACCTGGTTCACTGTCCACAGCCCCTCCATTGACCAAACATTTCATTCTACCACTAACAAGCCAAGGAGCATCCACAACAATAATCTCATCAACCACAGAGCCACTGTCTACATCTGTAAACATAGCAACAGGAGTAGGAACTGAACCAGTTGTGTCAATCTCAACTCTTACCACAAACAAAATTACTCAAACTACCAACACTGATCATTCCACAACTATCCATTTCCCTACTATTAGTGAGGAAGCACCTAGTTCACCACCCACAGTCCCTCCATTGACCAAACATTTCATTCTACCACTAACAAGCCAAGGAGCATCCACAACAATAATCTCATCAACCACAGAGCCACTGTCTACATCTGTAAACATAGCAACAGCAATGGGAACAACTGAACCAGTTGTGTCAACCTCAACCCTCACCACCAACAAAATTACTCAAACTACCAACATTGATCATTCCACAACTATCCATTTCCATACTGCTACTGAGGAAGCACCTAGTTCACTGTCCACAGTCCCTCCATTGACCAAACATTTCATTCTACCACTAACAAGCCAAGGGGCATCCACAACAATAATCTCATCAACCACAGAGCCACTGTCTACATCTGTAAACATAGCAACAGGAGTAGGAACTGAACCAGTTGTGTCAACCTCAACTCTCACCACAAACAAAATTACTCAAACTACCAACACTGATCATTCCACAACTATCCATTTCCCTACTATTAGTGAGGAAGCACCTAGTTCACCACCCACAGTCCCTCCATTGACCAAACATTTCAATCTTCCTGTAACGAGCCAGGAGCCATCCACAACAGTGATCTTATCAACCACAGAGCCACTGTCTACATCTGTAAACATAGCAACAGCAATGGGAACAACTGAACCAGTTGTGTCAACCTCAACCCTCACCACCAACAAAATTACTCAAACTACCAACATTGATCATTCCACAACTATCCATTTCCATACTACCACTGAGGAAGCTCCTAGTTCACCATCCACAGTCACTCCATTGACCAAACATTTCAATATTCCTGTAACGAGCCAGGAGCCATCCACAACAATAATCTCATCAACCACAGAGCCACCGTCTACATCTGTAAACATCGCAACAGGAGCAGGAACTGAACCAGTTGGGTCAACCTCAACTCTCACCACAAACAAAATTACTCAAACTACCAACACTGATCATTCCACAACTATCCATTTCCCTACTACTACTGAGGAAGCTCCTAGTTCACCATCCACAGTCCCTCCATTGACCAAACATTTCATTCTACCACTAACAAGCCAAGGACCATCCACAACAATAATCTCATCAACCACAGAGCCACTGTCTACATCTGTAAACATAGCAACAGGAGTAGGAACTGAACCAGTTGTGTCAACCTCAACCCTCACCACAAACAAAATTACTCAAACTACCAACACTGATCATTCCACAACTATCCATTTCCCTACTACTACTGAGGAAGCTCCTAGTTCACCATCCACAGTCACTCCATTGACCAAACAATTCATTCTACCACTAACAAGCCAAGGAGCATCCACAACAATAATCTCATCAACCACAGAGCCACTGTCTACATCTGTAAACATAGCAACAGCAATGGGAACAACTGAACCAGTTGTGTCAACCTCAACCCTCACCACCAACAAAATTACTCAAACTACCAACATTGATCATTCCACAACTATCCATTTCCATACTGCTACTGAGGAAGCACCTAGTTCACTGTCCACAGTCCCTCCATTGACCAAACATTTCATTCTACCACTAACAAGCCAAGGAGCATCCACAACAATAATCTCATCAACCACAGAGCCACTGTCTACATCTGTAAACATAGCAACAGGAGTAGGAACTGAACCAGTTGTGTCAACCTCAACACTCACCACAAACAAAATTACTCAAATTACCAACATTGATCATTCAACAACTATCCATTTTCCTACTACTACTGAGGAAGCATCTACTTCACTGTCCAGAGTCCCTCCATTGACAAAACATTTCAATCTACCAATAACAAGCCAAGAACCATCCACAACAATAATCTCATCAACGACAGAGCCACTGTCTACATCTGTAAACATAGCAACAACAGCAGGAACAACTGAACCAGTTGTGTCAACCTCAACCCTCACCATGACTCAATCCACAACTCCTCAGTGTAGAAGTGAGGACTGTCAGTGCATCAGTGGGGACTGTGAATTCAGCACAACACTTGGTAGATGTCATTGCCAATGTCAAGTCTCAGTCTTTGGAGAGTCCTGTATTTACGGAGTGAATGACACCTCTCCTCATCTTGGTGAGATTTTTTATTCCTGACTTCAGCCTTACACAATAGCTTAAGATAATATCTGAATGCAAAAAAATAAATTGTAGGCTTAAACGATAATGTTGATTCGTAATGTGTTTGCTCTTTTAATTGATATTTCTCATTTGATTTAAACTGCTACTGAACTTGTACGTTCAGTATCATGTTATTGCAGTACTAATATATGTGCCAACATTTTTTTCAGATACTGGAGCAATACCAACTCGACTAGCAAATATTACATTGAAAATCTACACCACCTTTGTGGATGCTTTTCATGATTTAATGTCACCTCCATCATTAGAGTTCATCCACACATTATTAAAGGAGGTAGAGATTTTTTTCTTGCATTATTTATTAATTTCCAAACAACAAGTGGTTTCATTTAATAATATGTGTCCTATCTAATATCTAATATTAATTTAACAGGCAATAATAGCAAATGTCTGTCATGTGTTGTCATTTCCAGCTTGAAGCCTTGTGTAAAGAAGCTGATCCACTCGCCTTTAGCAAAATACTCGTTAAGGATTTGTTGTAGGTTCATTTATTTTTTAAGAACTGTACTGATGCATGGATTTAACTTATTTTAATTAGTATATAGTATGAGCGGTTTTCATTTCATAATATATCCATATATTTTTCATTATAGACCAGGAAGTGTTGTTGCAGAAAGTGTAGCAGAGTACAAGTACCTGAACAATGAAACACAAATCCAATTTGTCAACAACAAGCTCGACGGGGTGTTGACAAACATCTTAAATGACACAAGTAACCTCCAGAATATTTCTCAGGCCTTTGGTAATGCTCGTGTGCAGTTAAACAGAGTCGCCTTCATTCCACCTCCAATTAACAGTAAGTATACCGGATGTAAAGTCTGAACATGTATTTCAAAGTTTGAGTTTTTATATAATTTGTCAAAATGTCTATTCTTGTGACAATATGATTAATAAACTCCGTAACCTTTTTTTTTCTTTTTAATCAACCAGATATCACAGAACTGAAGCCTTTTATTAACTGTACACAGTTTGCTAATTACACGGCTGAGATTATTAACGGTAAATGGCAGTGCATAGGACCATGCAAAACAAATCCAAATTACTGTAAAAATCACGGAGATTGTCTTAATGACATTTTCAATGGGCCTATTTGCAGGTAAGCCAGAAGTGAAAATACATCTAATATATTTATTCATTACAATATTTTTGTTAACGTACTTCACCGTTGTGTCTTTTCACATAGGTGCTACGAGTCCAGCTTGGGACAATTTTATGGTCCACGGTGTGAGCAATTCCGCCCGGGTCACATAGCAACAACAATGGGAACAACTGAAACATTGGTGTCAACCTCAACCCTCACCACCAACAAGATTTTTCAAACTACCAACATTGATCATTCCAAGACAATCCATTTTCCTACTAATACTGAGGAAGCACCTAGTTCGCGGTCAACAGTCCCTCCATTGACGAAACAGTTCAATCCTCCAATAACAAGCCACGAACCATTCGCAACAACAGTTTTGCCAACAACCAAACTGCAGTCTACATCTGTGATCACTGCAACAACAACAGAAAGAACTGAACCAGTTGTGTCAACGTCAACACTCACCACAAATAAAATTACTCAAACTACCAACATTGATCATTCCACAAATATCCATTTCCCTATGACTACTGAGGAAGCACCTAGTTTACGGTCAACAGTACCACCATTGACCAGACATTTTAATCCTCCCCTAACAAGCCAGGAACAATCCACAACAACAGTTTTGCCAACAACAGAACCGCACTTTATATCTGTGAACACCGCAACAACAACAGAAAGAACTGAACCAGTTGTGTCAACGTCAACACTCACCACAAACAAAATTACTCAAACTACCAACATTGATCATTCCACAAATATTCATTTCCCTATGACTACTGAGGAAGCACCTAGTTCACTGTCAACAGTCCCTCCATTGACAAAACATTTCAATCCTCCCCTAAGAAGCCAGGAACCATCCACAATAACAGTTTTGCCAACAACAGAACCGCACTTTATATATGTGAACACCGCAACAACAGAAAGAACTGAACCAGTTGTGTCAACGTCAACACTCACCACAAATAAAATTACTCAAACTACCAACATTGATCATTCCACAAATATCCATTTCCCTATGACTACTGAGGAAGCACCTAGTTCACGGTCAACAGTCCCTCCATTGACCAAACATTTCAATCCTCCAATAAGAAGCCAGGAACCATTCACAACAATAATCTCATCCACCACAGAGCCACTGCCTACATCTGTGAACATAGCAACAACAGCAGAAACCACTGAACCAATTGTACCAAAGTCAACACTCACCACCAACAAAATTACTCAAACTACCAACATTGATCATTCCGCAACTATCCATATTCCTACTACTACTGAGGAAGAACCTAGTTCACAGTCAACAGTCCCTCCTTTGACGAAACATTTCAATCCTCCAATAACAAGCCACGAACCATTCGCAACAACAGTATTGCCAACAACCAAACTGCAGTCTACATCTGTGATCACTGCAACAACAGCAGAAACTACTGAAACAGTTGTTTCAAACTCAACACTCACCACCAACAAAATTACTCAAACTAACAACATTGATCATTTCACAAATATCCATTTCCCTATGACTACTAGGGAAGCACCTAGTTCACGGTCAACAGTCCCTCCATTGACCAAACATTTTAATCTTCCCCAAACTAGCCCGGAACCATCCACAATAACAGTTTTGCCAACAACAGAACCACAGTTTAGATCTGTGAACCCCGCAACAACAACAGAAACAACTGAACCAGTTGTGTCAACGTCAGCACTCACCACCAACAAAATAACTCAAACTACCAACATTGATCATTCCACAACGATCCATTTTCCTAGTACTACTGAGGAAGCACCTAGTTCAGGGTCAACAGTCCCTCCATTGACCAAACATTTCAATCTTCCCATAACAAGTGAGGAACCATCCACACCAATAATCTTATCACCCACAGAGCCACTGTCTACATCTGTAAACATAGCAACAACAGGAGGAACAACTAAACCAGTTGTGTCAACCTTATCCCTTACCATGACCACACAATCCACAACTCCTCAATGTAAAAGTGAGGACTGTCAATGCATAACTGGGGAGTGCGAATTCAGCACAACACTTGGTAGATGTCATTGCCAATGTCAAGTCTCAGTCTATGGAGAGTCCTGTATTTACGGAGTGAATGACACCTCTCCTCATCTTGGTGAGATTTTTTTATTCCTGAATTCAGCCTGTTTTAATTGATATTCCTCATTGAATTTAAATTGCAAATAAATTTTACATTCAGTATCATGTTATTGCAGTATTAATATATGTGCCGACATTTTGTTTTTCAGATACTGGAGCAATACCAACTCGACTCGCAAATGTTACTTTGAAAATCTACACCACTTTTGTGGATGCTTTTCATGATTTAATGTCACCTCAATCATTAGAGTTCATCCACACATTCTTAAAGGAGGTAGAGTTTTTTTTTATTCTTGCATTAATTAATTATTTCTAAACAATAAGTGGTTTCATTTCATAATATGTGTCCAATCTAATATCTAATATTGATAATTGTTAATGTCTGTCATATGTTATCATTTCCAGCTTGAAGTCCTGTGTAAAGAAGCTGATCCACTAGCCTTTAGCATAGTATCCATTGAGGATTTGATGTAGGTTTATATATTTTTCAATAACTGTACTGATGCATGGGTTTAAATGATTTTTATTCAAGTATGAGCTGTTGTCATTTGGTAATGTATATATATGTATTTTTTTTATTGTAGACCAGGAAGTGTTGTTGCAGAAAGTGTAGCGGAGTACAAGTACCTGAACAATGAAACACAAATCCAATTTGTCAACAATAAGCTTGACGGGGTGTTGACAAACATCTTAAATGACACAAGTAACCTCCAGAAGATTTCTCAGGCCTTTGGTAATGCTCGTGTGCAGTTAAACAGAGTTGCCTTCGTTCCACCTCCAATTAACAGTAAGTATACTGGATGTAAACTATGAATGTGTATTTCAAAGTTCTAGTGTTCATTTAATTTGGCAAAATGTCTTCTTTTCGTGTGACCTCATGATTAATAACCTCCGTAACTTTTTTTTTTCTTTTTAATCAACCAGATATCACAGAACTGAAGCCTTATATTAACTGTACTCAGTTTGCTAATTACACGGCTGAGATTATTAACGGTAAATGGCAGTGCATAGGACCATGCAAAACAAATCCAAATTACTGTAATAATCACGGAGATTGTCTTAATGACATTTTTAATGGGCCTATTTGCAGGTAAGCCAGAAGTGAAAATACATCTAATATATTTATTCATTATAATATTTTTGTTAACGTACTTCACCCTTGTGTCTTTTCACATAGGTGCTATGAGTCCACCTTGGGACAATTTTATGGTCCACGGTGTGAGCAATTCCGCCCGGGTCACATAGCAACAACAGCAGGAACAACTGAAACATTGGTGTCAACGTCAACCCTCACCACCAACAAAATTTTTCAAACTACCAACATTGATCATTCCAGGACAATCCATTTTCCTACTAATACTGAGGAAGCACCTAGTTTGCGGTCAACAGTCCCTCCATTGACCAAACATTTCAATCCTCCCCAAACAAGCCAGGAACCATCCACAACAACAGTTTTGCCAACAACAGAACCACAGTTTAGATCTATGAACACAGCAACAACAACAGAAACAACTGAACCAGTTGTGTCAACGTCAACACTCACCACCAACAAAATTACTCAAACTACCAATATTGATCGTTCCACAAATATCCATTTTCCTACTTCTACTGAGGAAGCACCTAGTTCACGGTCAAAAGTTCCTCCTTTGACGAAACATTTCAATCCTCCAATAACAAGCCAGGAACCATCCACAACAACAGTTTTGCCAACAACAGAACCACAGTTTAGATCTGGGAACACCGCAACAACAACAGAAAGAACTGAACCAGTTGTGTCGACGTCAACACTCACCACCAACAAAATAACTCAAACTACCAACATTGATCATTCCACAAATATCCATTTCCCTGCGACTACTGAGGAAGGACCTAGTTTGCGGTCAACAGTCCCTCCATTGACCAAACATTTCAATCCTCCAATAACAAGCCAGGAACCATTCACAACAATAATCTCATCCACCACAGAGCCACTGCCTACATCTGTGAACATAGCAACAGCAGAAACCACTGAACCAATTGTGCCAAAGTCAACACTCACCACCAACAAAATTACTCAAACTACCAACATTGATCATTCCGCAACTATCCATATTCCTACTACTACTGAGGAAGCACCTAGTTCACAGTCAACAGTCCCTCCTTTGACGAAACATTTCAATCCTCCAATAACAAGCCAAGAACCATTCGCAACAACAGTTTTGCCAACAACCAAACTGCAGTCTACATCTGTGATCACTGCAACAACAACAGAAAGAACTGAACCAGTTGTGTCAACGTCAACACTCACCACAAATAAAATTACTCAAACTACCAACATTGATCATTCCACAAATATTAATTTCCCTACAACTACTGAGGAAGCACCTAGTTCACGGTCAACAGTCCCTCCATTGACCAAACATTTCAATGTTCCCCAAACAAGCCAGGAACCATCCACAATAACAGTTTTGCCAACAACAGAACCACAGTTTAGATCTGTGAACACCGCAACAACAACAGAAACAACTGAACCAATTGTGTCAACCTCAACACTCACCACCAACAAAATTACTCAAACTACCAACATTGATCATTCCACAACGATCCATTTTCCTAGTTCTACTGAGGAAGCACCTAGTTCACAGTCAACAGTCCCTCCTTTGACGAAACATTTCAATCCTCCAATAACAAGCCACAAACCATTCGCAACAACAGTTTTGCCAACAACCAAACTGCAGTCTACATCTGTGATCACTGCAACAACAACAGAAAGAACTGAACCAGTTGTGTCAACGTCAACACTCACCACCAACAAAATAACTCAAACTACCAACATTGATCATTCCACAACGATCCATTTTCCTAGTACTACTGAGGAAGCACCTAGTTCAGGGTCAACAGTCCCTCCATTGACCAAACATTTCAATCTTCCCATAACAAGTGAGGAACCATCCACACCAATAATCTTATCACCCACAGAGCCACTGTCTACATCTGTAAACATAGCAACAACAGGAGGAACAACTAAACCAGTTGTGTCAACCTTATCCCTTACCATGACAACACAATCCACAACTCCTCAATGTAAAAGTGAGGACTGTCAATGCATAACTGGGGAGTGCGAATTCAGCACAACACTTGGTAGATGTCATTGCCAATGTCAAGTCTCAGTCTATGGAGAGTCCTGTATTTACGGAGTGAATGACACCTCTCCTCATCTTGGTGAGATTTTTTTATTCCTGAATTCAGCCTGTTTTAATTGATACTCCTCATTGAATTTAAATTGCAAATAAATTTTACATTCAGTATCATGTTATTGCAGTATTAATATATGTGCCGACATTTTGTTTTTCAGATACTGGAGCAATACCAACTCGACTCGCAAATGTTACTTTGAAAATCTACACCACTTTTGTGGATGCTTTTCATGATTTAATGTCACCTCAATCATTAGAGTTCATCCACACATTATTAAAGGAGGTAGAGTTTTTTTTTAATTCTTGCATTAATTAATTATTTCTAAACAATAAGTGGTTTCATTTCATAATATGTGTCCAATCTAATATCTAATATTGATAATTGTTAATGTCTGTCATATGTTATCATTTCCAGCTTGAAGTCCTGTGTAAAGAAGCTGATCCACTAGCCTTTAGCATAGTATCCATTGAGGATTTGATGTAGGTTTATATATTTTTTCAATAACTGTACTGATGCATGGGTTTAAATGATTTTTATTCAAGTATGAGCTGTTGTCATTTGGTAATGTATATATATGTATTTTTTTTATTGTAGACCAGGAAGTGTTGTTGCAGAAAGTGTAGCGGAGTACAAGTACCTGAACAATGAAACACAAATCCAATTTGTCAACAATAAGCTTGACGGGGTGTTGACAAACATCTTAAATGACACAAGTAACCTCCAGAAGATTTCTCAGGCCTTTGGTAATGCTCGTGTGCAGTTAAACAGAGTTGCCTTCGTTCCACCTCCAATTAACAGTAAGTATACTGGATGTAAACTATGAATGTGTATTTCAAAGTTCTAGTGTTCATTTAATTTGGCAAAATGTCTTCTTTTCGTGTGACCTCATGATTAATAACCTCCGTAACTTTTTTTTTTCTTTTTAATCAACCAGATATCACAGAACTGAAGCCTTATATTAACTGTACTCAGTTTGCTAATTACACGGCTGAGATTATTAACGGTAAATGGCAGTGCATAGGACCATGCAAAACAAATCCAAATTACTGTAATAATCACGGAGATTGTCTTAATGACATTTTTAATGGGCCTATTTGCAGGTAAGCCAGAAGTGAAAATACATCTAATATATTTATTCATTATAATATTTTTGTTAACGTACTTCACCCTTGTGTCTTTTCACATAGGTGCTATGAGTCCACCTTGGGACAATTTTATGGTCCACGGTGTGAGCAATTCCGCCCGGGTCACATAGCAACAACAGCAGGAACAACTGAAACATTGGTGTCAACGTCAACCCTCACCACCAACAAAATTTTTCAAACTACCAACATTGATCATTCCAGGACAATCCATTTTCCTACTAATACTGAGGAAGCACCTAGTTTGCGGTCAACAGTCCCTCCATTGACCAAACATTTCAATCCTCCCCAAACAAGCCAGGAACCATCCACAACAACAGTTTTGCCAACAACAGAACCACAGTTTAGATCTATGAACACAGCAACAACAACAGAAACAACTGAACCAGTTGTGTCAACGTCAACACTCACCACCAACAAAATTACTCAAACTACCAATATTGATCGTTCCACAAATATCCATTTTCCTACTTCTACTGAGGAAGCACCTAGTTCACGGTCAAAAGTTCCTCCTTTGACGAAACATTTCAATCCTCCAATAACAAGCCAGGAACCATCCACAACAACAGTTTTGCCAACAACAGAACCACAGTTTAGATCTGGGAACACCGCAACAACAACAGAAAGAACTGAACCAGTTGTGTCGACGTCAACACTCACCACCAACAAAATAACTCAAACTACCAACATTGATCATTCCACAAATATCCATTTCCCTGCGACTACTGAGGAAGGACCTAGTTTGCGGTCAACAGTCCCTCCATTGACCAAACATTTCAATCCTCCAATAACAAGCCAGGAACCATTCACAACAATAATCTCATCCACCACAGAGCCACTGCCTACATCTGTGAACATAGCAACAGCAGAAACCACTGAACCAATTGTGCCAAAGTCAACACTCACCACCAACAAAATTACTCAAACTACCAACATTGATCATTCCGCAACTATCCATATTCCTACTACTACTGAGGAAGCACCTAGTTCACAGTCAACAGTCCCTCCTTTGACGAAACATTTCAATCCTCCAATAACAAGCCAAGAACCATTCGCAACAACAGTTTTGCCAACAACCAAACTGCAGTCTACATCTGTGATCACTGCAACAACAACAGAAAGAACTGAACCAGTTGTGTCAACGTCAACACTCACCACAAATAAAATTACTCAAACTACCAACATTGATCATTCCACAAATATTAATTTCCCTACAACTACTGAGGAAGCACCTAGTTCACGGTCAACAGTCCCTCCATTGACCAAACATTTCAATGTTCCCCAAACAAGCCAGGAACCATCCACAATAACAGTTTTGCCAACAACAGAACCACAGTTTAGATCTGTGAACACCGCAACAACAACAGAAACAACTGAACCAATTGTGTCAACCTCAACACTCACCACCAACAAAATTACTCAAACTACCAACATTGATCATTCCACAACGATCCATTTTCCTAGTTCTACTGAGGAAGCACCTAGTTCACAGTCAACAGTCCCTCCTTTGACGAAACATTTCAATCCTCCAATAACAAGCCACAAACCATTCGCAACAACAGTTTTGCCAACAACCAAACTGCAGTCTACATCTGTGATCACTGCAACAACAACAGAAAGAACTGAACCAGTTGTGTCAACGTCAACACTCACCACCAACAAAATAACTCAAACTACCAACATTGATCATTCCACAACGATCCATTTTCCTAGTACTACTGAGGAAGCACCTAGTTCAGGGTCAACAGTCCCTCCATTGACCAAACATTTCAATCTTCCCATAACAAGTGAGGAACCATCCACACCAATAATCTTATCACCCACAGAGCCACTGTCTACATCTGTAAACATAGCAACAACAGGAGGAACAACTAAACCAGTTGTGTCAACCTTATCCCTTACCATGACAACACAATCCACAACTCCTCAATGTAAAAGTGAGGACTGTCAATGCATAACTGGGGAGTGCGAATTCAGCACAACACTTGGTAGATGTCATTGCCAATGTCAAGTCTCAGTCTATGGAGAGTCCTGTATTTACGGAGTGAATGACACCTCTCCTCATCTTGGTGAGATTTTTTTATTCCTGAATTCAGCCTGTTTTAATTGATACTCCTCATTGAATTTAAATTGCAAATAAATTTTACATTCAGTATCATGTTATTGCAGTATTAATATATGTGCCGACATTTTGTTTTTCAGATACTGGAGCAATACCAACTCGACTCGCAAATGTTACTTTGAAAATCTACACCACTTTTGTGGATGCTTTTCATGATTTAATGTCACCTCAATCATTAGAGTTCATCCACACATTATTAAAGGAGGTAGAGTTTTTTTTTAATTCTTGCATTAATTAATTATTTCTAAACAATAAGTGGTTTCATTTCATAATATGTGTCCAATCTAATATCTAATATTGATAATTGTTAATGTCTGTCATATGTTATCATTTCCAGCTTGAAGTCCTGTGTAAAGAAGCTGATCCACTAGCCTTTAGCATAGTATCCATTGAGGATTTGATGTAGGTTTATATATTTTTTCAATAACTGTACTGATGCATGGGTTTAAATGATTTTTATTCAAGTATGAGCTGTTGTCATTTGGTAATGTATATATATGTATTTTTTTTATTGTAGACCAGGAAGTGTTGTTGCAGAAAGTGTAGCGGAGTACAAGTACCTGAACAATGAAACACAAATCCAATTTGTCAACAATAAGCTTGACGGGGTGTTGACAAACATCTTAAATGACACAAGTAACCTCCAGAAGATTTCTCAGGCCTTTGGTAATGCTCGTGTGCAGTTAAACAGAGTTGCCTTCGTTCCACCTCCAATTAACAGTAAGTATACTGGATGTAAACTATGAATGTGTATTTCAAAGTTCTAGTGTTCATTTAATTTGGCAAAATGTCTTCTTTTCGTGTGACCTCATGATTAATAACCTCCGTAACTTTTTTTTTTCTTTTTAATCAACCAGATATCACAGAACTGAAGCCTTATATTAACTGTACTCAGTTTGCTAATTACACGGCTGAGATTATTAACGGTAAATGGCAGTGCATAGGACCATGCAAAACAAATCCAAATTACTGTAATAATCACGGAGATTGTCTTAATGACATTTTTAATGGGCCTATTTGCAGGTAAGCCAGAAGTGAAAATACATCTAATATATTTATTCATTATAATATTTTTGTTAACGTACTTCACCCTTGTGTCTTTTCACATAGGTGCTATGAGTCCACCTTGGGACAATTTTATGGTCCACGGTGTGAGCAATTCCGCCCGGGTCACATAGCAACAACAGCAGGAACAACTGAAACATTGGTGTCAACGTCAACCCTCACCACCAACAAAATTTTTCAAACTACCAACATTGATCATTCCAGGACAATCCATTTTCCTACTAATACTGAGGAAGCACCTAGTTTGCGGTCAACAGTCCCTCCATTGACCAAACATTTCAATCCTCCCCAAACAAGCCAGGAACCATCCACAACAACAGTTTTGCCAACAACAGAACCACAGTTTAGATCTATGAACACAGCAACAACAACAGAAACAACTGAACCAGTTGTGTCAACGTCAACACTCACCACCAACAAAATTACTCAAACTACCAATATTGATCGTTCCACAAATATCCATTTTCCTACTTCTACTGAGGAAGCACCTAGTTCACGGTCAAAAGTTCCTCCTTTGACGAAACATTTCAATCCTCCAATAACAAGCCAGGAACCATCCACAACAACAGTTTTGCCAACAACAGAACCACAGTTTAGATCTGGGAACACCGCAACAACAACAGAAAGAACTGAACCAGTTGTGTCGACGTCAACACTCACCACCAACAAAATAACTCAAACTACCAACATTGATCATTCCACAAATATCCATTTCCCTGCGACTACTGAGGAAGGACCTAGTTTGCGGTCAACAGTCCCTCCATTGACCAAACATTTCAATCCTCCAATAACAAGCCAGGAACCATTCACAACAATAATCTCATCCACCACAGAGCCACTGCCTACATCTGTGAACATAGCAACAGCAGAAACCACTGAACCAATTGTGCCAAAGTCAACACTCACCACCAACAAAATTACTCAAACTACCAACATTGATCATTCCGCAACTATCCATATTCCTACTACTACTGAGGAAGCACCTAGTTCACAGTCAACAGTCCCTCCTTTGACGAAACATTTCAATCCTCCAATAACAAGCCAAGAACCATTCGCAACAACAGTTTTGCCAACAACCAAACTGCAGTCTACATCTGTGATCACTGCAACAACAACAGAAAGAACTGAACCAGTTGTGTCAACGTCAACACTCACCACAAATAAAATTACTCAAACTACCAACATTGATCATTCCACAAATATTAATTTCCCTACAACTACTGAGGAAGCACCTAGTTCACGGTCAACAGTCCCTCCATTGACCAAACATTTCAATGTTCCCCAAACAAGCCAGGAACCATCCACAATAACAGTTTTGCCAACAACAGAACCACAGTTTAGATCTGTGAACACCGCAACAACAACAGAAACAACTGAACCAATTGTGTCAACCTCAACACTCACCACCAACAAAATTACTCAAACTACCAACATTGATCATTCCACAACGATCCATTTTCCTAGTTCTACTGAGGAAGCACCTAGTTCACAGTCAACAGTCCCTCCTTTGACGAAACATTTCAATCCTCCAATAACAAGCCACGAACCATTCGCAACAACAGTTTTGCCAACAACCAAACTGCAGTCTACATCTGTGATCACTGCAACAACAACAGAAAGAACTGAACCAGTTGTGTCAACGTCAACACTCACCACCAACAAAATAACTCAAACTACCAACATTGATCATTCCACAACGATCCATTTTCCTAGTACTACTGAGGAAGCACCTAGTTCAGGGTCAACAGTCCCTCCATTGACCAAACATTTCAATCTTCCCATAACAAGTGAGGAACCATCCACACCAATAATCTTATCACCCACAGAGCCACTGTCTACATCTGTAAACATAGCAACAACAGGAGGAACAACTAAACCAGTTGTGTCAACCTTATCCCTTACCATGACAACACAATCCACAACTCCTCAATGTAAAAGTGAGGACTGTCAATGCATAACTGGGGAGTGCGAATTCAGCACAACACTTGGTAGATGTCATTGCCAATGTCAAGTCTCAGTCTATGGAGAGTCCTGTATTTACGGAGTGAATGACACCTCTCCTCATCTTGGTGAGATTTTTTTATTCCTGAATTCAGCCTGTTTTAATTGATACTCCTCATTGAATTTAAATTGCAAATAAATTTTACATTCAGTATCATGTTATTGCAGTATTAATATATGTGCCGACATTTTGTTTTTCAGATACTGGAGCAATACCAACTCGACTCGCAAATGTTACTTTGAAAATCTACACCACTTTTGTGGATGCTTTTCATGATTTAATGTCACCTCAATCATTAGAGTTCATCCACACATTATTAAAGGAGGTAGAGTTTTTTTTTAATTCTTGCATTAATTAATTATTTCTAAACAATAAGTGGTTTCATTTCATAATATGTGTCCAATCTAATATCTAATATTGATAATTGTTAATGTCTGTCATATGTTATCATTTCCAGCTTGAAGTCCTGTGTAAAGAAGCTGATCCACTAGCCTTTAGCATAGTATCCATTGAGGATTTGATGTAGGTTTATATATTTTTTCAATAACTGTACTGATGCATGGGTTTAAATGATTTTTATTCAAGTATGAGCTGTTGTCATTTGGTAATGTATATATATGTATTTTTTTTATTGTAGACCAGGAAGTGTTGTTGCAGAAAGTGTAGCGGAGTACAAGTACCTGAACAATGAAACACAAATCCAATTTGTCAACAATAAGCTTGACGGGGTGTTGACAAACATCTTAAATGACACAAGTAACCTCCAGAAGATTTCTCAGGCCTTTGGTAATGCTCGTGTGCAGTTAAACAGAGTTGCCTTCGTTCCACCTCCAATTAACAGTAAGTATACTGGATGTAAACTATGAATGTGTATTTCAAAGTTCTAGTGTTCATTTAATTTGGCAAAATGTCTTCTTTTCGTGTGACCTCATGATTAATAACCTCCGTAACTTTTTTTTTTCTTTTTAATCAACCAGATATCACAGAACTGAAGCCTTATATTAACTGTACTCAGTTTGCTAATTACACGGCTGAGATTATTAACGGTAAATGGCAGTGCATAGGACCATGCAAAACAAATCCAAATTACTGTAATAATCACGGAGATTGTCTTAATGACATTTTTAATGGGCCTATTTGCAGGTAAGCCAGAAGTGAAAATACATCTAATATATTTATTCATTATAATATTTTTGTTAACGTACTTCACCCTTGTGTCTTTTCACATAGGTGCTATGAGTCCACCTTGGGACAATTTTATGGTCCACGGTGTGAGCAATTCCGCCCGGGTCACATAGCAACAACAGCAGGAACAACTGAAACATTGGTGTCAACGTCAACCCTCACCACCAACAAAATTTTTCAAACTACCAACATTGATCATTCCAGGACAATCCATTTTCCTACTAATACTGAGGAAGCACCTAGTTTGCGGTCAACAGTCCCTCCATTGACCAAACATTTCAATCCTCCCCAAACAAGCCAGGAACCATCCACAACAACAGTTTTGCCAACAACAGAACCACAGTTTAGATCTATGAACACAGCAACAACAACAGAAACAACTGAACCAGTTGTGTCAACGTCAACACTCACCACCAACAAAATTACTCAAACTACCAATATTGATCGTTCCACAAATATCCATTTTCCTACTTCTACTGAGGAAGCACCTAGTTCACGGTCAAAAGTTCCTCCTTTGACGAAACATTTCAATCCTCCAATAACAAGCCAGGAACCATCCACAACAACAGTTTTGCCAACAACAGAACCACAGTTTAGATCTGGGAACACCGCAACAACAACAGAAAGAACTGAACCAGTTGTGTCGACGTCAACACTCACCACCAACAAAATAACTCAAACTACCAACATTGATCATTCCACAAATATCCATTTCCCTGCGACTACTGAGGAAGGACCTAGTTTGCGGTCAACAGTCCCTCCATTGACCAAACATTTCAATCCTCCAATAACAAGCCAGGAACCATTCACAACAATAATCTCATCCACCACAGAGCCACTGCCTACATCTGTGAACATAGCAACAGCAGAAACCACTGAACCAATTGTGCCAAAGTCAACACTCACCACCAACAAAATTACTCAAACTACCAACATTGATCATTCCGCAACTATCCATATTCCTACTACTACTGAGGAAGCACCTAGTTCACAGTCAACAGTCCCTCCTTTGACGAAACATTTCAATCCTCCAATAACAAGCCAAGAACCATTCGCAACAACAGTTTTGCCAACAACCAAACTGCAGTCTACATCTGTGATCACTGCAACAACAACAGAAAGAACTGAACCAGTTGTGTCAACGTCAACACTCACCACAAATAAAATTACTCAAACTACCAACATTGATCATTCCACAAATATTAATTTCCCTACAACTACTGAGGAAGCACCTAGTTCACGGTCAACAGTCCCTCCATTGACCAAACATTTCAATGTTCCCCAAACAAGCCAGGAACCATCCACAATAACAGTTTTGCCAACAACAGAACCACAGTTTAGATCTGTGAACACCGCAACAACAACAGAAACAACTGAACCAATTGTGTCAACCTCAACACTCACCACCAACAAAATTACTCAAACTACCAACATTGATCATTCCACAACGATCCATTTTCCTAGTTCTACTGAGGAAGCACCTAGTTCACAGTCAACAGTCCCTCCTTTGACGAAACATTTCAATCCTCCAATAACAAGCCACGAACCATTCGCAACAACAGTTTTGCCAACAACCAAACTGCAGTCTACATCTGTGATCACTGCAACAACAACAGAAAGAACTGAACCAGTTGTGTCAACGTCAACACTCACCACCAACAAAATAACTCAAACTACCAACATTGATCATTCCACAACGATCCATTTTCCTAGTACTACTGAGGAAGCACCTAGTTCAGGGTCAACAGTCCCTCCATTGACCAAACATTTCAATCTTCCCATAACAAGTGAGGAACCATCCACACCAATAATCTTATCACCCACAGAGCCACTGTCTACATCTGTAAACATAGCAACAACAGGAGGAACAACTAAACCAGTTGTGTCAACCTTATCCCTTACCATGACAACACAATCCACAACTCCTCAATGTAAAAGTGAGGACTGTCAATGCATAACTGGGGAGTGCGAATTCAGCACAACACTTGGTAGATGTCATTGCCAATGTCAAGTCTCAGTCTATGGAGAGTCCTGTATTTACGGAGTGAATGACACCTCTCCTCATCTTGGTGAGATTTTTTTATTCCTGAATTCAGCCTGTTTTAATTGATACTCCTCATTGAATTTAAATTGCAAATAAATTTTACATTCAGTATCATGTTATTGCAGTATTAATATATGTGCCGACATTTTGTTTTTCAGATACTGGAGCAATACCAACTCGACTCGCAAATGTTACTTTGAAAATCTACACCACTTTTGTGGATGCTTTTCATGATTTAATGTCACCTCAATCATTAGAGTTCATCCACACATTATTAAAGGAGGTAGAGTTTTTTTTTAATTCTTGCATTAATTAATTATTTCTAAACAATAAGTGGTTTCATTTCATAATATGTGTCCAATCTAATATCTAATATTGATAATTGTTAATGTCTGTCATATGTTATCATTTCCAGCTTGAAGTCCTGTGTAAAGAAGCTGATCCACTAGCCTTTAGCATAGTATCCATTGAGGATTTGATGTAGGTTTATATATTTTTTCAATAACTGTACTGATGCATGGGTTTAAATGATTTTTATTCAAGTATGAGCTGTTGTCATTTGGTAATGTATATATATGTATTTTTTTTATTGTAGACCAGGAAGTGTTGTTGCAGAAAGTGTAGCGGAGTACAAGTACCTGAACAATGAAACACAAATCCAATTTGTCAACAATAAGCTTGACGGGGTGTTGACAAACATCTTAAATGACACAAGTAACCTCCAGAAGATTTCTCAGGCCTTTGGTAATGCTCGTGTGCAGTTAAACAGAGTTGCCTTCGTTCCACCTCCAATTAACAGTAAGTATACTGGATGTAAACTATGAATGTGTATTTCAAAGTTCTAGTGTTCATTTAATTTGGCAAAATGTCTTCTTTTCGTGTGACCTCATGATTAATAACCTCCGTAACTTTTTTTTTTCTTTTTAATCAACCAGATATCACAGAACTGAAGCCTTATATTAACTGTACTCAGTTTGCTAATTACACGGCTGAGATTATTAACGGTAAATGGCAGTGCATAGGACCATGCAAAACAAATCCAAATTACTGTAATAATCACGGAGATTGTCTTAATGACATTTTTAATGGGCCTATTTGCAGGTAAGCCAGAAGTGAAAATACATCTAATATATTTATTCATTATAATATTTTTGTTAACGTACTTCACCCTTGTGTCTTTTCACATAGGTGCTATGAGTCCACCTTGGGACAATTTTATGGTCCACGGTGTGAGCAATTCCGCCCGGGTCACATAGCAACAACAGCAGGAACAACTGAAACATTGGTGTCAACGTCAACCCTCACCACCAACAAAATTTTTCAAACTACCAACATTGATCATTCCAGGACAATCCATTTTCCTACTAATACTGAGGAAGCACCTAGTTTGCGGTCAACAGTCCCTCCATTGACCAAACATTTCAATCCTCCCCAAACAAGCCAGGAACCATCCACAACAACAGTTTTGCCAACAACAGAACCACAGTTTAGATCTATGAACACAGCAACAACAACAGAAACAACTGAACCAGTTGTGTCAACGTCAACACTCACCACCAACAAAATTACTCAAACTACCAATATTGATCGTTCCACAAATATCCATTTTCCTACTTCTACTGAGGAAGCACCTAGTTCACGGTCAAAAGTTCCTCCTTTGACGAAACATTTCAATCCTCCAATAACAAGCCAGGAACCATCCACAACAACAGTTTTGCCAACAACAGAACCACAGTTTAGATCTGGGAACACCGCAACAACAACAGAAAGAACTGAACCAGTTGTGTCGACGTCAACACTCACCACCAACAAAATAACTCAAACTACCAACATTGATCATTCCACAAATATCCATTTCCCTGCGACTACTGAGGAAGGACCTAGTTTGCGGTCAACAGTCCCTCCATTGACCAAACATTTCAATCCTCCAATAACAAGCCAGGAACCATTCACAACAATAATCTCATCCACCACAGAGCCACTGCCTACATCTGTGAACATAGCAACAGCAGAAACCACTGAACCAATTGTGCCAAAGTCAACACTCACCACCAACAAAATTACTCAAACTACCAACATTGATCATTCCGCAACTATCCATATTCCTACTACTACTGAGGAAGCACCTAGTTCACAGTCAACAGTCCCTCCTTTGACGAAACATTTCAATCCTCCAATAACAAGCCAAGAACCATTCGCAACAACAGTTTTGCCAACAACCAAACTGCAGTCTACATCTGTGATCACTGCAACAACAACAGAAAGAACTGAACCAGTTGTGTCAACGTCAACACTCACCACCAACAAAATAACTCAAACTACCAACATTGATCATTCCACAACGATCCATTTTCCTAGTACTACTGAGGAAGCACCTAGTTCAGGGTCAACAGTCCCTCCATTGACCAAACATTTCAATCTTCCCATAACAAGTGAGGAACCATCCACACCAATAATCTTATCACCCACAGAGCCACTGTCTACATCTGTAAACATAGCAACAACAGGAGGAACAACTAAACCAGTTGTGTCAACCTTATCCCTTACCATGACAACACAATCCACAACTCCTCAATGTAAAAGTGAGGACTGTCAATGCATAACTGGGGAGTGCGAATTCAGCACAACACTTGGTAGATGTCATTGCCAATGTCAAGTCTCAGTCTATGGAGAGTCCTGTATTTACGGAGTGAATGACACCTCTCCTCATCTTGGTGAGATTTTTTTATTCCTGAATTCAGCCTGTTTTAATTGATACTCCTCATTGAATTTAAATTGCAAATAAATTTTACATTCAGTATCATGTTATTGCAGTATTAATATATGTGCCGACATTTTGTTTTTCAGATACTGGAGCAATACCAACTCGACTCGCAAATGTAACTTTGAAAATCTACACCACTTTTGTGGATGCTTTTCATGATTTAATGTCACCTCAATCATTAGAGTTCATCCACACATTATTAAAGGAGGTAGAGTTTTTTTTTAATTCTTGCATTAATTAATTATTTCTAAACAATAAGTGGTTTCATTTCATAATATGTGTCCAATCTAATATCTAATATTGATAATTGTTAATGTCTGTCATATGTTATCATTTCCAGCTTGAAGTCCTGTGTAAAGAAGCTGATCCACTAGCCTTTAGCATAGTATCCATTGAGGATTTGATGTAGGTTTATATATTTTTTCAATAACTGTACTGATGCATGGGTTTAAATGATTTTTATTCAAGTATGAGCTGTTGTCATTTGGTAATGTATATATATATGTATTTTTTTTTTATTGTAGACCAGGAAGTGTTGTTGCAGAAAGTGTAGCGGAGTACAAGTACCTGAACAATGAAACACAAATCCAATTTGTCAACAATAAGCTTGACGGGGTGTTGACAAACATCTTAAATGACACAAGTAACCTCCAGAAGATTTCTCAGGCCTTTGGTAATGCTCGTGTGCAGTTAAACAGAGTTGCCTTCGTTCCACCTCCAATTAACAGTAAGTATACTGGATGTAAACTATGAATGTGTATTTCAAAGTTCTAGTGTTCATTTAATTTGGCAAAATGTCTTCTTTTCGTGTGACCTCATGATTAATAACCTCCGTAACTTTTTTTTTTCTTTTTAATCAACCAGATATCACAGAACTGAAGCCTTATATTAACTGTACTCAGTTTGCTAATTACACGGCTGAGATTATTAACGGTAAATGGCAGTGCATAGGACCATGCAAAACAAATCCAAATTACTGTAATAATCACGGAGATTGTCTTAATGACATTTTTAATGGGCCTATTTGCAGGTAAGCCAGAAGTGAAAATACATCTAATATATTTATTCATTATAATATTTTTGTTAACGTACTTCACCCTTGTGTCTTTTCACGTAGGTGCTATGAGTCCACCTTGGGACAATTTTATGGTCCACGGTGTGAGCAATTCCGCCCGGGTCACATAGCAACAACAGCAGGAACAACTGAAACATTGGTGTCAACATCAACCCTCACCACCAACAAAATTTTTCAAACTACCAACATTGATCATTCCAGGACAATCCATTTTCCTACTAATACTGAGGAAGCACCTAGTTTGCGGTCAACAGTCCCTCCATTGACCAAACATTTCAATCCTCCCCAAACAAGCCAGGAACCATCCACAACAACAGTTTTGCCAACAACAGAACCACAGTTTAGATCTATGAACACAGCAACAACAACAGAAACAACTGAACCAGTTGTGTCAACGTCAACACTCACCACCAACAAAATTACTCAAACTACCAATATTGATCGTTCCACAAATATCCATTTTCCTACTTCTACTGAGGAAGCACCTAGTTCACGGTCAAAAGTTCCTCCTTTGACGAAACATTTCAATCCTCCAATAACAAGCCAGGAACCATCCACAACAACAGTTTTGCCAACAACAGAACCACAGTTTAGATCTGGGAACACCGCAACAACAACAGAAAGAACTGAACCAGTTGTGTCGACATCAACACTCACCACCAACAAAATAACTCAAACTACCAACATTGATCATTCCACAAATATCCATTTCCCTGCGACTACTGAGGAAGGACCTAGTTTGCGGTCAACAGTCCCTCCATTGACCAAACATTTCAATCCTCCAATAACAAGCCAGGAACCATTCACAACAATAATCTCATCCACCACAGAGCCACTGCCTACATCTGTGAACATAGCAACAGCAGAAACCACTGAACCAATTGTGCCAAAGTCAACACTCACCACCAACAAAATTACTCAAACTACCAACATTGATCATTCCGCAACTATCCATATTCCTACTACTACTGAGGAAGCACCTAGTTCACAGTCAACAGTCCCTCCTTTGACGAAACATTTCAATCCTCCAATAACAAGCCACGAACCATTCGCAACAACAGTTTTGCCAACAACCAAACTGCAGTCTACATCTGTGATCACTGCAACAACAACAGAAAGAACTGAACCAGTTGTGTCAACGTCAACACTCACCACAAATAAAATTACTCAAACTACCAACATTGATCATTCCACAAATATCCATTTCCCTATGACTACTGAGGAAGCACCTAGTTTACGGTCAACAGTACCACCATTGACCAAACATTTCAATCCTCCAATAACAAGCCAGGAACCATTCACAACAATAATCTCATCCACCACAGAGCCACTGTCTACATCTGTAAACATAGCAACAACAGCAGGAACAACTGAACCAGTTGTGTCAACGTCAACACTCACGACCAACAAAATAACTCAAACTACCAACATTGATCATTCCACAAATATTAATTTCCCTACAACTACTGAGGAAGCACCTAGTTCACGGTCAACAGTCCCTCCATTGACCAAACATTTCAATGTTCCCCAAACAAGCCAGGAACCATCCACAATAACAGTTTTGCCAACAACAGAACCACAGTTTAGATCTGTGAACACCGCAACAACAACAGAAACAACTGAACCAATTGTGTCAACCTCAACACTCACCACCAACAAAATTACTCAAACTACCAACATTGATCATTCCACAACGATCCATTTTCCTAGTTCTACTGAGGAAGCACCTAGTTCACAGTCAACAGTCCCTCCTTTGACGAAACATTTCAATCCTCCAATAACAAGCCATGAACCATTCGCAACAACAGTTTTGCCAACAACCAAACTGCAGTCTACATCTGTGATCACTGCAACAACAACAGAAAGAACTGAACCAGTTGTGTCAACGTCAACACTCACCACAAATAAAATTACTCAAACTACCAACATTGATCATTCCACAAATATGCATTTCCCTATGACTACTGAGGAAGCACCTAGTTTACGGTCAACAGTACCACCATTGACCAAACATTTCAATCCTCCAATAACAAGCCAGGAACCATTCACAACAATAATCTCATCCACCACAGAGCCACTGTCTACATCTGTAAACATAGCAACAACAGCAGGAACAACTGAACCAGTTGTGTCAACGTCAACACTCACGACCAACAAAATAACTCAAACTACCAACATTGATCATTCCACAAATATTAATTTCCCTACATCTACTGAGGAAGCACCTAGTTCACGGTCAACAGTCCCTCCATTGACCAAACATTTCAATGTTCCCCAAACAAGCCAGGAACCATCCACAATAACAGTTTTGCCAACAACAGAACCACAGTTTAGATCTGTGAACACCGCAACAACAACAGAAACAACTGAACCAATTGTGTCAACCTCAACACTCACCACCAACAAAATTACTCAAACTACCAACATTGATCATTCCACAACGATCCATTTTCCTAGTTCTACTGAGGAAGCACCTAGTTCACAGTCAACAGTCCCTCCATTGACAAAACATTTCAACCCTCTAATAACAAGCCAGGAACCATTCACAACAATAATCTCATCCACCACAGAGCCACTGTCTACATCTCTGATCACTGCAACAACAACAGAAAGAACTGAACCAGTTGTGTCAACGTCAACACTCACCACAAATAAAATTACTCAAACTACCAACATTGATCATTCCACAAATATCCATTTCCCTATGACTACTGAGGAAGCACCTAGTTTACGGTCAACAGTACCACCATTGACCAAACATTTCAATCCTCCAATAACAAGCCAGGAACCATTCACAACAATAATCTCATCCACCACAGAGCCACTGTCTACATCTGTAAACATAGCAACAACAGCAGGAACAACTGAACCAGTTGTGTCAACGTCAACACTCACGACCAACAAAATAACTCAAACTACCAACATTGATCATTCCACAAATATTAATTTCCCTACAACTACTGAGGAAGCACCTAGTTCACGGTCAACAGTCCCTCCATTGACCAAACATTTCAATGTTCCCCAAACAAGCCAGGAACCATCCACAATAACAGTTTTGCCAACAACAGAACCACAGTTTAGATCTGTGAACACCGCAACAACAACAGAAACAACTGAACCAATTGTGTCAACCTCAACACTCACCACCAACAAAATTACTCAAACTACCAACATTGATCATTCCACAACGATCCATTTTCCTAGTTCTACTGAGGAAGCACCTAGTTCACAGTCAACAGTCCCTCCTTTGACGAAACATTTCAATCCTCCAATAACAAACCATGAACCATTCGCAACAACAGTTTTGCCAACAACCAAACTGCAGTCTACATCTGTGATCACTGCAACAACAACAGAAAGAACTGAACCAGTTGTGTCAACGTCAACACTCACCACAAATAAAATTACTCAAACTACCAACATTGATCATTCCACAAATATGCATTTCCCTATGACTACTGAGGAAGCACCTAGTTTACGGTCAACAGTACCACCATTGACCAAACATTTCAATCCTCCAATAACAAGCCAGGAACCATTCACAACAATAATCTCATCCACCACAGAGCCACTGTCTACATCTGTAAACATAGCAACAACAGCAGGAACAACTGAACCAGTTGTGTCAACGTCAACACTCACGACCAACAAAATAACTCAAACTACCAACATTGATCATTCCACAAATATTAATTTCCCTACATCTACTGAGGAAGCACCTAGTTCACGGTCAACAGTCCCTCCATTGACCAAACATTTCAATGTTCCCCAAACAAGCCAGGAACCATCCACAATAACAGTTTTGCCAACAACAGAACCACAGTTTAGATCTGTGAACACCGCAACAACAACAGAAACAACTGAACCAATTGTGTCAATCTCAACACTCACCACCAACAAAATTACTCAAACTACCAACATTGATCATTCCACAACGATCCATTTTCCTAGTTCTACTGAGGAAGCACCTAGTTCACAGTCAACAGTCCCTCCATTGACAAAACATTTCAACCCTCTAATAACAAGCCAGGAACCATTCACAACAATAATCTCATCCACCACAGAGCCACTGTCTACATCTCTGAACACCGCAACAACAACAGAAACAACTGAACCAGTTGTGTCAACCTCAACACTCACCACCAACAAAATTACTCAAACTATCAACATTGATCATTCCACAAATATCCATTTTCCTATTTCTACTGAGGAAGCAACTAGTTCACGGTCAACAGTCCCTCCATTGACCAAACATTTTAATCTTCCCCAAACAAGCCAGGAACCATCCACAATAACAGTTTTGCCAACTACAGAACCGCAGTTTGGATCTGTGAACACCGCAACAACAACAGAAACAACTGAACCAGTTGTGTCAACGTCAACACTCACCACCAACAAAATAACTCAAACTACCAACATTGATCATTCCACAACGATCCATTTTCCTAGTACTACTGAGGAAGCACCTAGTTCAGGGTCAACAGTCCCTCCATTGACCAAACATTTCAATCTTCCCATAACAAGTGAGGAACCATCCACACCAATAATCTTATCACCCACAGAGCCACTGTCTACATCTGTAAACATAGCAACAACAGGAGGAACAACTAAACCAGTTGTGTCAACCTTATCCCTTACCATGACAACACAATCCACAACTCCTCAATGTAAAAGTGAGGACTGTCAATGCATAACTGGGGAGTGCGAATTCAGCACAACACTTGGTAGATGTCATTGCCAATGTCAAGTCTCAGTCTATGGAGAGTCCTGTATTTACGGAGTGAATGACACCTCTCCTCATCTTGGTGAGATTTTTTTATTCCTGAATTCAGCCTGTTTTAATTGATATTCCTCATTGAATTTAAATTGCAAATAAATTTTACATTCAGTATCATGTTATTGCAGTATTAATATATGTGCCGACATTTTGTTTTTCAGATACTGGAGCAATACCAACTCGACTCGCAAATGTTACTTTGAAAATCTACACCACTTTTGTGGATGCTTTTCATGATTTAATGTCACCTCAATCATTAGAGTTCATCCACACATTATTAAAGGAGGTAGAGTTTTTTTTTTATTCTTGCATTAATTAATTATTTCTAAACAATAAGTGGTTTCATTTCATAATATGTGTCCAATCTAATATCTAATATTGATAATTGTTAATGTCTGTCATATGTTATCATTTCCAGCTTGAAGTCCTGTGTAAAGAAGCTGATCCACTAGCCTTTAGCATAGTATCCATTGAGGATTTGATGTAGGTTTATATATTTTTCAATAACTGTACTGATGCATGGGTTTAAATGATTTTTATTCAAGTATGAGCTGTTGTCATTTGGTAATGTATATATATGTATTTTTTTTATTGTAGACCAGGAAGTGTTGTTGCAGAAAGTGTAGCGGAGTACAAGTACCTGAACAATGAAACACAAATCCAATTTGTCAACAATAAGCTTGACGGGGTGTTGACAAACATCTTAAATGACACAAGTAACCTCCAGAAGATTTCTCAGGCCTTTGGTAATGCTCGTGTGCAGTTAAACAGAGTTGCCTTCGTTCCACCTCCAATTAACAGTAAGTATACTGGATGTAAACTATGAATGTGTATTTCAAAGTTCTAGTGTTCATTTAATTTGGCAAAATGTCTTCTTTTCGTGTGACCTCATGATTAATAACCTCCGTAACTTTTTTTTTTCTTTTTAATCAACCAGATATCACAGAACTGAAGCCTTATATTAACTGTACTCAGTTTGCTAATTACACGGCTGAGATTATTAACGGTAAATGGCAGTGCATAGGACCATGCAAAACAAATCCAAATTACTGTAATAATCACGGAGATTGTCTTAATGACATTTTTAATGGGCCTATTTGCAGGTAAGCCAGAAGTGAAAATACATCTAATATATTTATTCATTATAATATTTTTGTTAACGTACTTCACCCTTGTGTCTTTTCACATAGGTGCTATGAGTCCACCTTGGGACAATTTTATGGTCCACGGTGTGAGCAATTCCGCCCGGGTCACATAGCAACAACAGCAGGAACAACTGAAACATTGGTGTCAACGTCAACCCTCACCACCAACAAAATTTTTCAAACTACCAACATTGATCATTCCAGGACAATCCATTTTCCTACTAATACTGAGGAAGCACCTAGTTTGCGGTCAACAGTCCCTCCATTGACCAAACATTTCAATCCTCCCCAAACAAGCCAGGAACCATCCACAACAACAGTTTTGCCAACAACAGAACCACAGTTTAGATCTATGAACACAGCAACAACAACAGAAACAACTGAACCAGTTGTGTCAACGTCAACACTCACCACCAACAAAATTACTCAAACTACCAATATTGATCGTTCCACAAATATCCATTTTCCTACTTCTACTGAGGAAGCACCTAGTTCACGGTCAAAAGTTCCTCCTTTGACGAAACATTTCAATCCTCCAATAACAAGCCAGGAACCATCCACAACAACAGTTTTGCCAACAACAGAACCACAGTTTAGATCTGGGAACACCGCAACAACAACAGAAAGAACTGAACCAGTTGTGTCGACGTCAACACTCACCACCAACAAAATAACTCAAACTACCAACATTGATCATTCCACAAATATCCATTTCCCTGCGACTACTGAGGAAGGACCTAGTTTGCGGTCAACAGTCCCTCCATTGACCAAACATTTCAATCCTCCAATAACAAGCCAGGAACCATTCACAACAATAATCTCATCCACCACAGAGCCACTGCCTACATCTGTGAACATAGCAACAGCAGAAACCACTAAACCAATTGTGCCAAAGTCAACACTCACCACCAACAAAATTACTCAAACTACCAACATTGATCATTCCGCAACTATCCATATTCCTACTACTACTGAGGAAGCACCTAGTTCACAGTCAACAGTCCCTCCTTTGACGAAACATTTCAATCCTCCAATAACAAGCCACGAACCATTCGCAACAACAGTTTTGCCAACAACCAAACTGCAGTCTACATCTGTGATCACTGCAACAACAACAGAAAGAACTGAACCAGTTGTGTCAACGTCAACACTCACCACAAATAAAATTACTCAAACTACCAACATTGATCATTCCACAAATATCCATTTCCCTATGACTACTGAGGAAGCACCTAGTTCACGGACAACAGTCCCTCCATTGACCAAACATTTCAATCCTCCAATAACAAGCCAGGAACCATTCACAACAATAATCTCATCCACCACAGAGCCACTGTCTACATCTGTAAACATAGCAACAACAGCAGGAACAACTGAACCAGTTGTGTCAACGTCAACACTCACGACCAACAAAATAACTCAAACTACCAACATTGATCATTCCACAAATATTAATTTCCCTACAACTACTGAGGAAGCACCTAGTTCACGGTCAACAGTCCCTCCATTGACCAAACATTTCAATGTTCCCCAAACAAGCCAGGAACCATCCACAATAACAGTTTTGCCAACAACAGAACCACAGTTTAGATCTGTGAACACCGCAACAACAACAGAAACAACTGAACCAATTGTGTCAACCTCAACACTCACCACCAACAAAATTACTCAAACTACCAACATTGATCATTCCACAACTATCCATTTTCCTAGTTCTACTGAGGAAGCACCTAGTTCACAGTCAACAGTCCCTCCATTGACAAAACATTTCAACCCTCTAATAACAAGCCAGGAACCATTCACAACAATAATTTCATCCACCACAGAGCCACTGTCTACATCTCTGAACACCGCAACAACAACAGAAACAACTGAACCAGTTGTGTCAACCTCAACACTCACCACCAACAAAATTACTCAAACTATCAACATTGATCATTCCACAAATATCCATTTTCCTATTTCTACTGAGGAAGCAACTAGTTCACGGTCAACAGTCCCTCCATTGACCAAACATTTTAATCTTCCCCAAACAAGCCAGGAACCATCCACAATAACAGTTTTGCCAACTACAGAACCGCAGTTTGGATCTGTGAACACCGCAACAACAACAGAAACAACTGAACCAGTTGTGTCAACGTCAACACTCACCACCAACAAAATAACTCAAACTACCAACATTGATCATTCCACAACGATCCATTTTCCTAGTACTACTGAGGAAGCACCTAGTTCAGGGTCAACAGTCCCTCCATTGACCAAACATTTCAATCTTCCCATAACAAGTGAGGAACCATCCACACCAATAATCTTATCACCCACAGAGCCACTGTCTACATCTGTAAACATAGCAACAACAGGAGGAACAACTAAACCAGTTGTGTCAACCTTATCCCTTACCATGACAACACAATCCACAACTCCTCAATGTAAAAGTGAGGACTGTCAATGCATAACTGGGGAGTGCGAATTCAGCACAACACTTGGTAGATGTCATTGCCAATGTCAAGTCTCAGTCTATGGAGAGTCCTGTATTTACGGAGTGAATGACACCTCTCCTCATCTTGGTGAGATTTTTTTATTCCTGAATTCAGCCTGTTTTAATTGATATTCCTCATTGAATTTAAATTGCAAATAAATTTTACATTCAGTATCATGTTATTGCAGTATTAATATATGTGCCGACATTTTGTTTTTCAGATACTGGAGCAATACCAACTCGACTCGCAAATGTTACTTTGAAAATCTACACCACTTTTGTGGATGCTTTTCATGATTTAATGTCACCTCAATCATTAGAGTTCATCCACACATTATTAAAGGAGGTAGAGTTTTTTTTTTTATTCTTGCATTAATAAATTATTTCTAAACAATAAGTGGTTTCATTTCATAATATGTGTCCAATCTAATATCTAATATTGATAATTGTTAATGTCTGTCATATGTTATCATTTCCAGCTTGAAGTCCTGTGTAAAGAAGCTGATCCACTAGCCTTTAGCATAGTATCCATTGAGGATTTGATGTAGGTTTATATATTTTTTCAATAACTGTACTGATGCATGGGTTTAAATGATTTTTATTCAAGTATGAGCTGTTGTCATTTGGTAATGTATATATATGTATTTTTTTTATTGTAGACCAGGAAGTGTTGTTGCAGAAAGTGTAGCGGAGTACAAGTACCTGAACAATGAAACACAAATCCAATTTGTCAACAATAAGCTCGACGGGGTGTTGACAAACATCTTAAATGACACAAGTAACCTCCAGAAGATTTCTCAGGCCTTTGGTAATGCTCGTGTGCAGTTAAACAGAGTTGCCTTCGTTCCACCTCCAATTAACAGTAAGTATACTGGATGTAAACTATGAATGTGTATTTCAAAGTTCTAGTGTTCATTTAATTTGGCAAAATGTCTTCTTTTCGTGTGACCTCATGATTAATAACCTCCGTAACTTTTTTTTTTCTTTTTAATCAACCAGATATCACAGAACTGAAGCCTTATATTAACTGTACTCAGTTTGCTAATTACACGGCTGAGATTATTAACGGTAAATGGCAGTGCATAGGACCATGCAAAACAAATCCAAATTACTGTAATAATCACGGAGATTGTCTTAATGACATTTTTAATGGGCCTATTTGCAGGTAAGCCAGAAGTGAAAATACATCTAATATATTTATTCATTATAATATTTTTGTTAACGTACTTCACCCTTGTGTCTTTTCACATAGGTGCTATGAGTCCACCTTGGGACAATTTTATGGTCCACGGTGTGAGCAATTCCGCCCGGGTCACATAGCAACAACAGCAGGAACAACTGAAACATTGGTGTCAACGTCAACCCTCACCACCAACAAAATTTTTCAAACTACCAACATTGATCATTCCAGGACAATCCATTTTCCTACTAATACTGAGGAAGCACCTAGTTTGCGGTCAACAGTCCCTCCATTGACCAAACATTTCAATCCTCCCCAAACAAGCCAGGAACCATCCACAACAACAGTTTTGCCAACAACAGAACCACAGTTTAGATCTATGAACACAGCAACAACAACAGAAACAACTGAACCAGTTGTGTCAACGTCAACACTCACCACCAACAAAATTACTCAAACTACCAATATTGATCGTTCCACAAATATCCATTTTCCTACTTCTACTGAGGAAGCACCTAGTTCACGGTCAAAAGTTCCTCCTTTGACGAAACATTTCAATCCTCCAATAACAAGCCAGGAACCATCCACAACAACAGTTTTGCCAACAACAGAACCACAGTTTAGATCTGGGAACACCGCAACAACAACAGAAAGAACTGAACCAGTTGTGTCGACGTCAACACTCACCACCAACAAAATAACTCCAACTACCAACATTGATCATTCCACAAATATCCATTTTCCTATTTCTACTGAGGAAGCAACTAGTTCACGGTCAACAGTCCCTCCTTTGACGAAACATTTCAATCCTCCAATAACAAGCCAGGAACCATTCGCAACAACAGTTTTGCCAACAACCAAACTGCAGTCTACATCTGTGATCACTGCAACAACAACAGAAAGAACTGAACCAGTTGTGTCAACGTCAACACTCACCACCAACAAAATAACTCAAACTACCAACATTGATCATTCCACAACGATCCATTTTCCTAGTACTACTGAGGAAGCACCTAGTTCAGGGTCAACAGTCCCTCCATTGACCAAACATTTCAATCTTCCCATAACAAGTGAGGAACCATCCACACCAATAATCTTATCACCCACAGAGCCACTGTCTACATCTGTAAACATAGCAACAACAGGAGGAACAACTAAACCAGTTGTGTCAACCTTATCCCTTACCATGACAACACAATCCACAACTCCTCAATGTAAAAGTGAGGACTGTCAATGCATAACTGGGGAGTGCGAATTCAGCACAACACTTGGTAGATGTCATTGCCAATGTCAAGTCTCAGTCTATGGAGAGTCCTGTATTTACGGAGTGAATGACACCTCTCCTCATCTTGGTGAGATTTTTTTATTCCTGAATTCAGCCTGTTTTAATTGATATTCCTCATTGAATTTAAATTGCAAATAAATTTTACATTCAGTATCATGTTATTGCAGTATTAATATATGTGCCGACATTTTGTTTTTCAGATACTGGAGCAATACCAACTCGACTCGCAAATGTTACTTTGAAAATCTACACCACTTTTGTGGATGCTTTTCATGATTTAATGTCACCTCAATCATTAGAGTTCATCCACACATTATTAAAGGAGGTAGAGTTTTTTTTTTTATTCTTGCATTAATAAATTATTTCTAAACAATAAGTGGTTTCATTTCATAATATGTGTCCAATCTAATATCTAATATTGATAATTGTTAATGTCTGTCATATGTTATCATTTCCAGCTTGAAGTCCTGTGTAAAGAAGCTGATCCACTAGCCTTTAGCATAGTATCCATTGAGGATTTGATGTAGGTTTATATATTTTTTCAATAACTGTACTGATGCATGGGTTTAAATGATTTTTATTCAAGTATGAGCTGTTGTCATTTGGTAATGTATATATATGTATTTTTTTTATTGTAGACCAGGAAGTGTTGTTGCAGAAAGTGTAGCGGAGTACAAGTACCTGAACAATGAAACACAAATCCAATTTGTCAACAATAAGCTCGACGGGGTGTTGACAAACATCTTAAATGACACAAGTAACCTCCAGAAGATTTCTCAGGCCTTTGGTAATGCTCGTGTGCAGTTAAACAGAGTTGCCTTCGTTCCACCTCCAATTAACAGTAAGTATACTGGATGTAAACTATGAATGTGTATTTCAAAGTTCTAGTGTTCATTTAATTTGGCAAAATGTCTTCTTTTCGTGTGACCTCATGATTAATAACCTCCGTAACTTTTTTTTTTCTTTTTAATCAACCAGATATCACAGAACTGAAGCCTTATATTAACTGTACTCAGTTTGCTAATTACACGGCTGAGATTATTAACGGTAAATGGCAGTGCATAGGACCATGCAAAACAAATCCAAATTACTGTAATAATCACGGAGATTGTCTTAATGACATTTTTAATGGGCCTATTTGCAGGTAAGCCAGAAGTGAAAATACATCTAATATATTTATTCATTATAATATTTTTGTTAACGTACTTCACCCTTGTGTCTTTTCACATAGGTGCTATGAGTCCACCTTGGGACAATTTTATGGTCCACGGTGTGAGCAATTCCGCCCGGGTCACATAGCAACAACAGCAGGAACAACTGAAACATTGGTGTCAACGTCAACCCTCACCACCAACAAAATTTTTCAAACTACCAACATTGATCATTCCAGGACAATCCATTTTCCTACTAATACTGAGGAAGCACCTAGTTTGCGGTCAACAGTCCCTCCATTGACCAAACATTTCAATCCTCCCCAAACAAGCCAGGAACCATCCACAACAACAGTTTTGCCAACAACAGAACCACAGTTTAGATCTATGAACACAGCAACAACAACAGAAACAACTGAACCAGTTGTGTCAACGTCAACACTCACCACCAACAAAATTACTCAAACTACCAATATTGATCGTTCCACAAATATCCATTTTCCTACTTCTACTGAGGAAGCACCTAGTTCACGGTCAAAAGTTCCTCCTTTGACGAAACATTTCAATCCTCCAATAACAAGCCAGGAACCATCCACAACAACAGTTTTGCCAACAACAGAACCACAGTTTAGATCTGGGAACACCGCAACAACAACAGAAAGAACTGAACCAGTTGTGTCGACGTCAACACTCACCACCAACAAAATAACTCCAACTACCAACATTGATCATTCCACAAATATCCATTTTCCTATTTCTACTGAGGAAGCAACTAGTTCACGGTCAACAGTCCCTCCTTTGACGAAACATTTCAATCCTCCAATAACAAGCCAGGAACCATTCGCAACAACAGTTTTGCCAACAACCAAACTGCAGTCTACATCTGTGATCACTGCAACAACAGCAGAAACTACTGAAACAGTTGTGTCAACCGCAACACTCACCACCAACAAAATTACTCAAGCTACCAACATTGATCATTCCACAACAATTCATTTTCCTACTACTACCGAGGAAGCACCTAGTTCACAGTCAACAGTCCCTCCATTGACCAAACATTTCAATCTTCCCCAAACAAGCCAGGAACCATCCACAATAACAGTTTTGTCAACAACAGAACCGCAGTTTAGATCTGTGAACACCGCAACAACAGAAACAACTGAACCAGAAGTGTCAACCTCAACAGTCACCACGAGCAAAATCACTCAAACTACCAACATTGATCATTCCACAAATATCCATTTTCCTACTAATACTGAGGAAGCACCTAGTTTGCGGTCAACAGTCCCTCCATTGACCAAACATTTCAATCCTCCCCAAACAAGCCAGGAACCATCCACAACAACAGTTTTGCCAACAACAGAACCACAGTTTAGATCTATGAACACAGCAACAACAACAGAAACAACTGAACCAGTTGTGTCAACGTCAACACTCACCACCAACAAAATTACTCAAACTACCAATATTGATCGTTCCACAAATATCCATTTTCCTACTTCTACTGAGGAAGCACCTAGTTCACGGTCAAAAGTTCCTCCTTTGACGAAACATTTCAATCCTCCAATAACAAGCCAGGAACCATCCACAACAACAGTTTTGCCAACAACAGAACCACAGTTTAGATCTGGGAACACCGCAACAACAACAGAAAGAACTGAACCAGTTGTGTCGACGTCAACACTCACCACCAACAAAATAACTCCAACTACCAACATTGATCATTCCACAAATATCCATTTTCCTATTTCTACTGAGGAAGCAACTAGTTCACGGTCAACAGTCCCTCCTTTGACGAAACATTTCAATCCTCCAATAACAAGCCAGGAACCATTCGCAACAACAGTTTTGCCAACAACCAAACTGCAGTCTACATCTGTGATCACTGCAACAACAGCAGAAACTACTGAAACAGTTGTGTCAACCGCAACACTCACCACCAACAAAATTACTCAAACTACCAACATTGATCATTCCACAACAATTCATTTTCCTACTACTACCGAGGAAGCACCTAATTCACAGTCAACAGTCCCTCCATTGACCAAACATTTCAATCTTCCCCAAACAAGCCAGGAACCATCCACAATAACAGTTTTGTCAACAACAGAACCGCAGTTTAGATCTGTGAACACCGCAACAACAACAGAAACAACTGAACCAGAAGTGTCAACCTCAACAGTCACCACGAGCAAAATCACTCAAACTACCAACATTGATCATTCCACAAATATCCATTTTCCTACTACTACTGAGGAAGCATCTAGTTCACGGTCAACAGTCCCTCCTTTGACGAAACATTTCAATCCTCCAATAACAAGCCAGGAACCATTCGAAACAACAGTTTTGCCAACAACCAAACTGCAGTCTACATCTGTGATCACTGCAACAACAGCAGAAACTACTGAAACAGTTGTGTCAACCGCAACACTCACCACCAACAAAATTACTCAAACTACCAACATTGATCATTCCACAACAATTCATTTTCCTACTACTACCGAGGAAGCACCTAGTTCACAGTCAACAGTCCCTCCATTGACCAAACATTTCAATCTTCCCCAAACAAGCCAGGAACCATCCACAGTAACAGTTTTGTCAACAACAGAACCGCAGTTTAGATCTGTGAACACCGCAACAACAACAGAAACAACTGAACCAGAAGTGTCAACCTCAACAGTCACCACGAGCAAAATCACTCAAACTACCAACATTGATCATTCCACAAATATCCATTTTCCTACTTCTACTGAGGAAGCACCTAGTTCACGGTCAAAAGTTCCTCCTTTGACGAAACATTTCAATCCTCCAATAACAAGCCAGGAACCATCCACAACAACAGTTTTGCCAACAACAGAACCACAGTTTACATCTGTGACTTTGGAAACAACAGCAGAAACAACTCAATCAGTTGTGTCAACCTCAACCCTCACCACAAAAAAAATTACTCAAACTACCAACATTGATAATTCCACAATGTCCACAAAATTCAATTTCACAACATCTGCTGTTAGTGTTCCAACTCTATCTACTCAGAAGACAACTCAGCATCCAAAAATTAGTTCCACAACTTTGAATGGAACTGCAACATTCCCCTCAACTTCCACACATTTGACAACCAAAATGGCACTTTTTAAATCTACAACAGCGTCACGTTTTCCAACCAAGGTCCCCTCATCACCGACCACCACTTCAAATTCTACCACACAGACAACTAAAATGATGACAAATGCTTCTTTTCCACCTACATCTCCTGTTAGCCCATACTCAAATATTACAGTTACAGGTTCTACACCTTCTACAGTCTCAAAAACTAGTGCTGCTACAAAACGAACAACTAATGGAAAAACTAATAGTAGTCCACAAACATCTTTACCAACTTCACCAACCTCAAAGGCTTTGACATCAGGAGTACTCATCAGCTCAAAACCAGTTACAACTATCATTGTCCCTCTCTCTAACGCCACTGTCACCATGACAACACAATCTACAACTCCTCAGTGTAGAAGTGAGGACTGTCAGTGCATCACTGGGGAGTGTGAATTCAACACAACACTTGGTAGATGTCATTGCCAATGTCAAGACTCAGTCTATGGAGAGTCCTGTATTTACGGAGTGAATGACACCTCTCCTCATCTTGGTGAGATTTTTTATTCCTGACTTCAACCTGTTTTAATTGATATTCCGCATTGAATTTTAATTGCAACTGAATTGTACATCCAGTATCATGTTATTCCAGTATTATTATGCTTTTTTTCAGATACCGGAGCAATACCAACTCGACTAGCGAATGTTACTTTGAAAATCTACACCACCTTTGTGGATGCTTTTCATGATTTAATGTCACCTCAATCATTAGAGATCATCCACACATTATTAAAGGAGGTAGAGTTTTTTATTCTTGCATTAATTATTAATTTCTAAACAATAAGTGGTTTCATTTCATAATATGTGCCCTATCTAATATCTAATATTGATTTACCAGACCATAACAGCAAACGTCTGTCATGTGTTATCATTTCCAGCTTGAAGCCCTGTGTAAAGAAGCTGATCCACTCGCCTTTAGCAAAGTACTCGTTGAGCATTTGATGTAGGTTTATTTATTTTTTAATAACTATACTGATGCATGGATTTAAATTATTTTTATTCAAGTATAAGCTGTTTTCATTTGGTAATGTATATATATTTTTATTGTAGACCAGGAAGTGTTGTTGCAGAAAGTGTAGCAGAGTACAACTACCTGAACAATGAAACACAAATCCAGTTTGTCAACAATAAGCTCGACGGGGTGTTGACAAACATCTTAAATGACACAAGTAACCTCCAGAAGATTTCTCAGGCCTTTGGTAATGCTAGTGTGCAGTTAAACAGAGTCGCCTTCGTTCCACCTCCTATTAAAAGTAAGTCTGAATGTGTATTTCACAAATTTTGAATGTTCATTTAATTTGTCAAAATGTCGGTTTGTGACGATATGATTAATAACCTCCATAACCTTTTTTTTCTTTTATCCAATCAGATATCACAGAACTGAAGCCTTTTATTAACTGTTCTCTGTTTGCTAATTACACGGCTGAGATTATTAACGGTCAATGGCAGTGCATAGGACCATGCAAAACAAATCCAAATTACTGTAACAATCACGGAGATTGTCTTAATCACATTTTCAATGGGCCCATTTGCAGGTAAGCCAGAAGCTAAAATACATCTAATATATTTATTCATAATATTTGTGTTAACGTATTTCACCCTTGTGGCTTTTCACATAGGTGCTACGAGTCCAGCTTGGGGCAATTTTATGGTCCACGGTGTGAGCAATTCCACCCGGGTCACATAGCAACAACAGCAGGAACAACTGAAACATTGGTGTCAACCTCAACTCTCACCACCAACAAAATTATTCAAACTACCAACATTGATCATTCCACAACTATCCATTTCCCTAGTACTACTGAGGAAGCACCTAGTTCACTATCCACTTTTCCTCCATTGACCAAACATTTAAATCTTCCCGTAACAAGTCAGGAATCATCCACAACAATAATCTCATCCACCACAGAGCCACTGTCTACATCTGTGAACACATCAACAGCAGAAACCACTGAACCAGTTGTGTCAACCTCAACATTCACTACAAACAAAATTACTCAAACTACCAACATTGAACATTCCACAAATATCCATTTCCCTACTACTACTGAGGAAGCACCTATTTCACTGTCCACAGCCCCTCCATTGACCAAACCTTTCAGTCCTCCACTAACAAGCCAGGAACCATCCACAACAATAATCTCTTCCACCATAGAGCCACTGTCTACATCTGTGAACATAGCAACAACAGCAGGAACAACTGAAACATTTGTGTCAACCTCAACCCTCACCACCAACAAAATTATTCAAACTACCAACATTGATCATTCTACAACGATCCATTTCCCTACTACTACTACTGAGGAAGCATCTAGTTCACGGTCAACAGTCCCTCCTTTGACAAAACATTTCAATCCTCCAATAACAAGCCAGGAACCATCCACAACAACGTTGCCTACAACAGAACCACAGTCTACATCTGTGACATTGGAAACAACAGCAGAAACAACTCAATCAGTTGTGTCAACCTCGACCCTCACCACAAACAAAATTACTCAAACTACCAACATTGATAATTCCACAATGTCCACAAAATTAAATTTCACAGCATCTGCTGTTAGTGTTCCAACTCTATCTACTGAGAAGACAACTCAGCATCCAAAAATTAGTTCCACCACTTTGAATGGAACTGCAACAGTCCCCTCAACTTCCACACATTTGACAACCAAAATGGCACTTTTTAAATCGACAACAGCGTCACGTTTTCCAACCAAGGTCCCCTCATCACCGACCACTACTTCAAATTCTACCACACAGACAACTAAAATGATGACAAATGCTTCTTTTCCACCTACATCTCCTGTTAGCCCATACTCAAATATTACAGTTACAGGTTCTACACCTTCTACAGTCTCAAAAACTAGTGCTGCTACAAAACAAACAACTAATGGAAAAACTAATAGTAGTCCACAAACATCTTTACCAACTTCACCAACCTCAAAGGCTTTGACATCAGGAGTACTCATCAGCTCAAAACCAGTTACAACTATCATTGTCCCTCTCTCTAACGCCACTGTCACCATGACAACACAATCTACAACTCCTCAGTGTAGAAGTGAGGACTGTCAGTGCATCACTGGGGAGTGTGAATTCAACACAACACTTGGTAGATGTCATTGCCAATGTCAGGACTCAGTCTATGGAGAGTCCTGTATTTACGGAGTGAATGACACCTCTCCTCATCTTGGTGAGATTTTTTATTCCTGACTTCAACCTGTTTTAATTGATATTCCGCATTGAATTTTAATTGCAACTGAATTGTACATCCAGTATCATGTTATTCCAGTATTATTATGCTTTTTTTCAGATACCGGAGCAATACCAACTCGACTAGCGAATGTTACTTTGAAAATCTACACCACCTTTGTGGATGCTTTTCATGATTTAATGTCACCTCAATCATTAGAGTTCATCCACACATTATTAAAGGAGGTAGAGTTTTTTTATTCTTGCATTAATTATTAATTTCTAAACAATAAGTGGTTTCATTTCATAATATGTGTCCTATCTAATATCTAATATTGATTTACCAGCCAATAACAGCAAATGTCTGTCATGTGTTATCATTTCCAGCTTGAAGCCCTGTGTAAAGAAGCTGATCCACTCGCCTTTAGCAAAGTACTTGTTGAGCATTTGATGTAGGTTTATTTATTTTTTAATAACTATACTTATGCATGGATTTAAATTATTTTTTATTCAAGTATGAGCTGTTTTCATTTGGTAATGTATATATATTTTTATTGTAGACCAGGAAGTGTTGTTGCAGAAAGTGTAGCGGAGTACAACTACCTGAACAATGAAACACAAATCCAGTTTGTCAACAATAAGCTCGACGGGGTGTTGACAAACATCTTAAATGACACAAGTAACCTCCAGAAGATTTCTCAGGCCTTTGGTAATGCTAGTGTGCAGTTAAACAGAGTCGCCTTCGTTCCACCTCCTATTAAAAGTAAGTCTGAATGTGTATTTCACAAATTTTGAATGTTCATTTAATTTGTCAAAATGTCGGTTTGTGACGATATGTTTAATAACCTCCATAACCTTTTTTTTCTTTTTATCCAATCAGATATCACAGAACTGAAGCCTTTTATTAACTGTTCTCTGTTTGCTAATTACACGGCTGAGGTTATTAACGGTCAGTGGCAGTGCATAGGACCATGCAAAACAAATCCAAATTACTGTAACAATCACGGAGATTGTCTTAATCACATTTTCAATGGGCCCATTTGCAGGTAAGCCAGAAGCTAAAATACATCTAATATATTTATTCATGATAATATATTTGTTAACGTACTTCATTCTTGTGGTTTTTCACATAGTTGCTACGAATCCAGCTTGGAGCAATTTTATGGTCCACGGTGTGAGCTATTCCGCCGTGGCCCAGGTTTCTATGGAGCCTTGTTTGGATCACTGGCAGGAGCACTCCTGATCTTGATTATCATTGTCATCGCTGTCATTGTCAAAAAAAGGCATATGGGCTCTTGGTAGGTTTTAATGCCTAATATTTATCATTCTACTCTACCAGTCAAAAGTATTCACACACTTTCTCATTCAAGTGAGACTGAACCCTTAAATGTGTTTCATTTGAATCCCATTGCTATTATCATTGAAGTAAATTTTATTTTTTATTTTAACTGGTACTATATAGACTAAATAATATTTAGTCTATCTGGTAAATACAGGGTTAAAAATATAGAGGTTGATCAAACTGTCTTTATTTTAGGAAAAGGAATAACCCATATAACAGAAGACTGTCTGCTTTTGAAGAAGATTTCTTTGACTTCTCCAATAGAGGTATCTATGATTTTGTAATCACTGATATTTTTTAATGAATCAACAAATTCATGCTGTTTCAAAATTTTCATATTATTCTGTCCAGGAGATCACAACTTGGGATTTGCAGGCACATACTCCTCTGGGTTTTAGTCCTCATCTACAAAATGTTGACCCCCCCATAGCAGGTATTCTTGTTCGGTTTTTATTCTATTATTACATAAAGTACCAAACACGTACACGAGAATGTGAATGTAAGATTATAATTTGACTGATGATATTAACAATTTTAGTGACTAATCCTTGTTTTGTTTCTCTAGGTCAAATCAAACCAAGCAGATGTTTGCAACATCACCCCTAGATGAGGGCTGGAGACTAGATAATTTTGTTCTAATTAAAATGTTTTCGATAAACAATAGAGACAATTTCCAACCAGTCTGAACGATGGTTGAGCTATCAACTATAATTTGCACATAAAATAATAAACTAATTATATTAATTTCTGTTAAATTATTTATTTCTTGATTTGTATTAATTATTATTTACCTTTTTTGTGCTTTGCTATAAAACTCATGTCAATGCCAGTCCAGATTAATACATTTTTTTCTCAATATCTTATTACTCGTTACCTCAAGTTATCACAGCTAGAACAATTCCCCAGTTGTAAAGATAACAACTGTTCACATACCAATCAGAACCTCAGGATACGTAGATTAAAGGGCTATGGTTCAGTTATCTTGTTTTGGAACATGGAACCACAAAGACCTGAAGGGAGAGGAAGAGGACACAGTAGAGGAGCTGTAAGAGGAAAAGCAAGAGCAAGGTGACAAATATTATTGATGAGATTCATGCCTGGTTGACCATAATTGTTAATGAGGGAAGATGTCCGAAGTGTCTGAGCCACTTCTCAGTTGCTTTTGTAATCCAGACTTTCAGAGAGGATTTTAAATTCTGTTCTCTACTGTAATTTTGCAGCACTGTACTCAACACTGTTACAGCACATACAGTAAATTTGGTGTTGGAAATGCATGTATTACTCTACCATATCATGTACAGTTAATTTGGAATCAGTGGTTCAAACCTTCAAAGAAGTTGAGAAATTGAGCCACAGTTTCTGTAAATATTTGAGAAGAACTAGTATTTGCATTGTTTGCAGCAAAAATATTATTGGGGACAATTCAGCAACACCTTGATATTTGTAAGGAGATACCATCCATATGTAAATTGACACCTATGATAGATGAGATCAGTTGAACTATTGTATGCAATGCAAAATTCTGTTCCTGAGGTCAACTGCTACAAGTCAGCCCCACGTTCATGTATGTTTGCCTTCATGAGACCCTGTTATGCTATGATGCTAAAGCTATTCAAATGTATAAAGTGGTGTAAAAAAATTTTATGTTTTCTTCTTTTTTCTAAGTTTAGAGCGGTTTGTCCCCAAAATAGGTGGAAATGTTATGGTTCATATATTATTAAGAATGTATATTGTAATACTGTAAATAAATCATATACATATTGCACTGGTACAATCATTGTCTATTCAACGAGCTTAAATTGGTCCTAACTCACAACCAGCTTCACCACCATATAGACCATACCGTGAAGACATAGAATATGAAGTATTCATATAGTATGTAATAGTATGTAAGGGGACAAAACAACTACTTGCATTATATTGAATAGGACATGAATATAATTAACAAGCTAAAGCTCATTCAACTGATGTGTTTGACTGTCATGCATCAATTAATCAGCCGCAGCTGCTGCTCTGCACAAAGCTACACAAACAGATGAGCTGCACCCTCTCAGGTGACCTTTGATCTTGTAGTTAATGATCTAGATGTAAGTTCAGAAGCTCAATGAAAAATATTACAAAGTTTTTGAGGTAGTTTGAGCATCACTGTGGCTCAGTGTGACACAACTTGAAAGGACAGAATCTTAGGTGAGTTTAGAAAACCTAGAAAACCATCTGTTACAGAGCAGCACGGGTAAAAACCAGAGAAAAAAATCATAATTAATATCTGGTTTATTTTGCAAGTCAACAAATGCTTATTCTGCAACAAGAAATGTCCCTATCAAAGTCAAAACCAAACCTACACTATTGTTTTCTAGCACACAATAGATTGATTGATTGATTGATTGATTGATTTAAAATATATGTTCCAATTACTTTCAACTACATTGCTATGCTAGGATGTAACATTTCATTTTGTTGCCTGACATTTCAGGAATCATTTCCTCATAAGCAAACAGAGGTGTGGAGAGCTTCACCCAAACCTTTTGTGATTTCAACATCAAGAGAAATTGTATTCAACTTCGTCACTTCACTTATTTGCTATCGAGTCTATTTATTAACTCTGCCAGGATCATATCTTACAGTCTATTTATAGCTTGACCTTTCATTTCAATTGAACATAACGTCAATATGTTGGCAACATAGACTGGTTTCACATAAATGTCAATATAGCAAATAAATATTATAAGCCACATTCATTGAAATAAAACAAAATCAAAGGCAAAACATACATACATATATATATATATATATATATATATATATATATATATATATATATATATATAATTTTTTTGTTAATTTTCAGATTTGTAAAAGGTGTTAGAGAATATCTCTGGATATTCACTGCTAATAAATGATGTGTAATGACGTGACATTAAATGATAACTCTTTTCTAGAATCAAACACACCCAAACTCTACTCCGCACACTCACCATGAACGTCATGATCTGTCCCTTTGTAAACAAGCATGTATGGGACGTGAGCGTTCTTTCAGCAGACTTCACAAATTCTTGCAGTGCCATGCGACAATACATCACAAGTTTGCCTAGGGAGGGCACAACATTCGTCATCCTCAGTGTACCATTTGGTTATTGATGACACCTTGAGTAGATCTGCTACTGATAGACAATGGTTATATGCCTCCACAAGTGCCAACAGGATCAAATGTAACTGCAATTCACAGGGACAATATTGGAACGTTACTGCAAGAGGTTTACTGCCTAAATATACAAGAAAATGAAAAAGTGGATTTATTTGGGATTCTGCGATTGGAGGAGGCTTTCCACCACACTTATCATTACATTCATGGTCATCGTGTTGATTGCATTCTATGCACAAAAATATGGTAAGTCCATCATTTTTGATGAACTCTAATCAATTAAGTTAACATTGTTATCTACATCAGGATATTTTCTGCCCTTCATTTTGACATCATATATATATATAAACACAATGAAATATGTAAAGTAATGAGAATGTGTGTTCCTGAATATATTGTACTGTCAATACAAATACAGTTTTACTTTCTTAAAATGTTCCAACTCCTAAAACAGCACAACCATTTGTAATGGCAAGGTTGAAACCTACACTTACCTAAGCTCATTATGTATTTCCTCTTAAAATTAAGTTTTACTTAAAATTAAGTATAGGTAAAAGAAACATACTTCATGAAGCATCTTAGCTCCTAATGTAATAAATATAAGGAGAGGAGAGGGAAGCAGATGAGATAATGGCAGGAGTCAGACAAAAGAAGAAATATTCCACAAATGTTGTATGACAATGATTTAAAAGCCACAGATTAGCAATGCTTTCTGTCTCTGCTCTATCTGGAACATTATATTACACTGTTTTTGAAGCCATTAATTGATTGATTAAATATTAACTAAAAGGTCATTTGTTCTCATCTTATGAATTTTTTTGACCATCAATGTAAATAAAAAAAAATTATTGTAATTTTTTTTATTATTACATAGTTGTTTTGATTCGTTATTAAGTTGGAGTAGAGGTTTTGATGAGACACTAAAATCTAAATCATCAAATTATTTATAAACTTTAATTTAAGTTTTTTCATGGGTGCAATCTACAGTCATTGACTGCGATAGAGTTCATGTATAAAATGAAAATAACAGATTCTTTATGTATATTGTATGGATGTAAGTAACTGTAGTAAAAGTGAATGGTGATCAAACATTACAAAGACATTAGATATTTCACCAAGACAGGTAAAATTAATGCAAATCAAGTTTGGATGATATTTATTTTATGTGACCTTAGTTATTATTTACTTAAATATTGAGTAAAGTAGCAAATGAAGGCAAATATTTTTAATTCATGACATAAAGCTGTGAGAAAATATGCACCGAACCATTTATTTATCATGCCAAAATATTGTTTTATTTAACAGGAAATGAAAATGCAAAACAAGATCAACCTGAGGAAACATGGAGGAAAGAACAGGACAACCACTGGATGAATCGATCAAATATAAATATGACCAATAATGAACTTTTAGAGGTTTTCAAAATTAATCCAATATTGAATGACACAGGTCACAAACTGTATAATTTGGATGTGAATGAAAATAATAATAATACATCTTTGACTCCAACAAAATCAGTTAGTCCTGATTCTGAAAATCTATACTCATCTCAATTGATAACTGAATCAGTAACCACAAAAGGAGATACACAATTATTAAGTGCAGGTGAATCCACAAATGCAAAAACAAATCACAATCACAAATCAACAATAACTACAAGTGCAGACACCGGAACTACTAGCCCTGAAACATTTACAACTACCATTAGCCCAACAAATACTGAGCTTTCAACCAATCCATCTTCAATATTCCCAACAATTAGTCATCATACAACAACAACTAAGCTTCCAGTAACAAGCCAGGAATCACCTACATCAACAATATCCTCACCCATTGAGCCACACTCTACATCTGTGACAATGTCAACAACCACAGCAAGAACTGGATCACCATCAACTTCAACAATCACTACGAGTGCAGTCACCAGGACTACTAGCCCTGAAACATTTACAACTACCTTTAGCCCAACAAATACTGAGCTTTCAACCAGTCCATCTTCAATATTCCCAACAATTAGTGATCACACAACAACTAAGCATCCAGTAACAAGCCAGGAATCACTGACATCAACAATGTTCTCACCCACCGAGCCACACTCTACATCTGTGACAGTGGCAAAAACCACAGGGAGAACTGGATCACCAACAACTTCAACAATCACTACAAGTGCAGACACCGGAACTACTAGCCCTGAAACATTTACAACTACCATTAACACAACAAATACTGAGCTTTCAAGCAGTCCATCTTCAATATTCCCAACAATTAGTCATCATACAACAACTGAGCTTCCACAAACAAGCCAGGAATCACCTACATTAACAATGTCCTCACCCACCGAGCCACACTCTACATCTGTGACAGTGACAACAACCACAGCAAGAACTGGATCATCATCAACTTCAACAATCACGACGAGTGCAGTCACCAGATCTGCTAGTCCTGAAACATTTACAACTACGATTAACCCAACAAATACTGAGCATTCAACCAGTCCATCTTCAATATTCCCAACAATTAGTGATCATACAACAACTAAGCTTCCAGTAACGAGCCAGGAATCACCTACATCAACAATGTCCTCACCCACCGAATCACAGTCGACATCTGTGACAGTGGCAACAACCACAGAGAGAACTGGATCACCATCAACTTCAACAATCACTACGAGTGCAGTCACGAGATCTGCTAGCCCTAAAACATTTACAACTACCATTAGCCCAACAAATACTGAGCTTTCAACCAGTCCATCATCAATATTCCCAACAATTAGTGATCATAAGACAACAACTAAGCTTCCACTAACAAGCCAGGAATCACCTACATCAACAATGTTTTCACCCACCGAGCCACACTCTACATCTGTGACAGTGGCAACAACCAAAGAAAGAACTGGATCCCCATCAACTGCAACAATGACTACAAGTGCAGAAATCGGAACTACTAGCCCTGAAACATTTACAACTACCATTAGCCCAACAAATACTGAGCTTTCAAGCAGTCCATCTTCAATATTCCCAACAATTAGTCATCATACAACAACAACTAACGTTCCATTAACAAGCCAAGAATCACCTACATCAACAATGTCCTCACCCACCGAGCCACACTCTACATCTGTGACAGTGGCAACCACCACAACAAGAACTGGATCCCCATCAACTTCAACAATCACTACGAGTGCAGTCACCAGATCTGCTACCCCTGAAACATTTACAACTACCATTAGCCCAACAAATACTGAGCTTTCAACCAGTCCATCATCAATATTCCCAACAATTAGTCATCATACAACAACAACTAATCTTCCACTAACAAGCCAGGAATCCCCTACATCAACGATATCCTCACCCATTGAGCCAAACTCTACATCTGTGACAATCCCAACAACCAAAGGAAGAACTGGATCACCATCAACTTCAACAATGACTACGAGTGCAGTCACCATATCTGCTAGCCCTGAAACATTTACAACTACCATTCACCCAACAAATACTGGGCTTTCAACCAGTCCATCTTCAATGTTCCCAACAATTAGTCATCATACAACAACAACTAAGCTCCCAGTAACAAGCAAGGAATCACCTACATCAACAATGTCCTCACCCACCGAATCACACTTGACATCTGTGACAGTGGTAACAACCACAGAGAAAACTGGATCACCATCGACTTCAACAATCACTACAAGTGCAGTCACAAGATCTGCTAGCCCTGAAACATTTACAACTACCATTAGCCCAACAAATACTGAGCTTTCAACCAGTCCATCATCAATATTCCCAACAATTAGTGATCATACAACAACAACTAAGCTTCCACTAACAAGCCAGGAATCACCTACATCAACAATGTCCTCACCCACCGAGCCACACTCTACATCTGTGACAGTGGCAACAACCAAAGGAAGAAATGGATCCCCATCAACTTCAACAATGACTACAAGTGCAGAAACTGGAACTACTAGCCCTGAAACATTTACCACTACCATTAGCCCAACAAATACTGAGCTTTCAAGCAGTCCATCTTCAATATTTCCAACAATTAGTCATCATACAACAACAACTAAGCTTCGATTAACAAGCCAGGAATCACCTACATCAACAATGTCCTTAGCCACCGAGCCACACTCTACATCTGTGACAGTGGCAACAACCACAGCAAGAACTGGATCACCATCAACTTCAACAATCACTACGAGTGCAGTCACCATATCTGCGAGCCCTGAAACATTTACAACTACCATTAACCCAACAAATCCTGAGCTTTCAACCAGTCCATCTTCAATATTCCCAACAATTAGTCATCATACAACAACAACTAAGCTCCCAGTAAAAAGCAAGGAATCACCTACATCAACAATGTCCTCACCCACCGAGCCACACTCTACATCTATGACAGTGGTAACAACCACATCAAGAACTGGATCACCATCAACTTCAACAATCACTACAAATGAAGTCACCAGATCTGCTAGCCCTGAAACATTTACAACTACCATTAGCCCAACAAATACTGAGCTTTCAAACAGTCCATCATCAATATTCCCAACAATTAGTGATCATACAACAACAACTAAGCTTCCACTAACAAGCCAGGAATCACCTACATCAACAATGTCCTCACCCACCGAATCACACACTACATCGGTGACAATAGTAACAACCACAGCAAGAACTGGATCACCATCAACTTCAACAATCACTACGAATGAAGTCACCAGATCTGCTAGCCCTGAAACATTTACAACTACCATTAGCCCAACAAATACTGAGCTTTCAAGCAGTCCATCTTCAATAGTCCCAACAATTAGTCATCATACAACAACAACTAAGCTTCCACTAACAAGCCAGGAATCACCTACATCAACAATGTCCTCACCCACTGAAACACACTCTACATCTGTGACAGTGGTAACAACCACAGAGAGAACTGGATCACCATCAACTTCAACAATCACTACGAGTGCAGTCACCAGATCTGCTACCCCTGAAACATTTACAACTACCATTAACCCAACAAATCCTGAGATTTCAACCAGTCCGTCTTCAATATTCCCAACAATTAGTCATCATACAACAACAACTAAGCTTCCAGTAACAAACCAGGAATCACCTACATCAACAATGTCCTCACCCACCGAATCACACTCTACATCTGTGACAATGGCAACAACCACAGAGAGAACTGGATTACCATCAACTTCAACAATCACTACGAATGAAGTCACCAGATCTGCTAGCCCTGAAACATTTACAACTACCATTAGCCCAACAAATACTGAGCTTTCAACCAGTCCATCATCAATATTCCCAACAATTAGTCATCATACAACAACAACTAAGCTTCCACTAACAAGCCAGGAATCATCTACATCAACAATGTCCTCACCCACTGAAACACACTCTACATCTGTGACAGTGGTAACAACCACAGAGAGAACTGGATCACAATCAACTTCAACAATCACTACGAGTGCAGTCACCAGATCTGCTACCCCTGAAACATTTACAACTACCATTAGCCCAACAAATACTGAGCTTTCAAGCAGTCCATCTTCAATATTCCCAACAATTAGTAGTCATACAACAACAACTAAGCTTCCATTAACAAGCCAGGAATCACCTACATCAACAATGTCCTCACCCACCGAGCCACACTCTACATCTGTGACAGTGGCAACAACCACAGCAAGAACTGGATCTCCATCAACTTCAACAATCACTACGAATGAAGTCACCAGATCTGCTAGCCCTGAAACATTTACAACTACCATTAACCCAACAAATACTGAGCTTTCAAGCAATCCGTCTTCAATATTCCCAACAATTAGTCATCATACAACAACAACTAAGCTCCCAGTAACAAGCAAGGAATCACCTACATCAACAATGTCCTCACCCACTGAGCCACACTCTACATCTATGACAGTGGTAACAACCACAGAGAGAACTGGATCACCATCAACTTCAACAATCACTACGAGTGCAGTCACCAGATCTGCTACCCCTGAAACATTTACAACTACCATTAGCCCAACAAATACTGAGCTTTCAAGCAGTCCATCTTCAATATTCCCAACAATTAGTAGTCATACAACAACAACTAAGCTTCCATTAACAAGCCAGGAATCACCTACATCAACAATGTCCTCACCCACCGAGCCACACTCTACATCTGTGACAGTGGCAACAACCACAGCAAGAACTGGATCCCCATCAACTTCAACAATCACTACGAATGAAGTCACCAGATCTGCTAGCCCTGAAACATTTACAACTACCATTAACCCAACAAATCCTGAGCTTTCAACCAGTCCGTCTTCAATATTCCCAACAATTAGTCATCATACAACAACAACTAAGCTCCCAGTAACAAGCAAGGAATCACCTACATCGACAATGTCCTCACCCATTGAGCCACACTCTACATCTGTGACAATGGTAACAACCACAGCAAGAACTGGATCACCATCAACTTCAACAATCACTACGAATGAAGTCACCAGATCTGCTAGCCCTGAAACATTTACAACTACCATTAGCCCAACAAATACTGAGCTTTCAAGCAGTCCATCTTCAATATTCCCAACAATTAGTCATCATACAACAACAACTAAGCTTCCACTAACAAGCCAGGAATCACCTACATCAAGAATGTCCTCACCCACTGAAACACACTCTACATCTGTGACAGTGGTAACAACCACAGAGAGAACTGGATCACCATCAACTTCAACAATCACTACGAGTGCAGTCACCAGATCTGCTACCCCTGAAACATTTACAACGACCATTAGCCCAACAAATACTGAGCTTTCAAGCAGTCCATCTTCAATATTCCCAACAATTAGTAGTCATACAACAACAACTAAGCTTCCATTAAAAAGCCAGGAATCACCTACATCAACAATGTCCTCACCCACCGAGCCACACTCTACATCTATGACAGTGGTAATAACCACAGAGAGAACTGGATCACCATCAACTTCAACAATCACTACGAGTGCAGTCACCAGATCTGCTACCCCTGAAACATTTACAACTACCATTAACCCAACAAATCCTGAGCTTTCAACCAGTCCGTCTTCAATATTCCAAACAATTAGTCATCATACAACAACAACTAAGCTCCCAGTAACAAGCCAGGAATCACCTACATCAACAATGTCCTCACCCACCGAGCCACACTCTACATCTGTAACAGTGGCAACAACCACAGCAAGAACTGGATCCCCATCAACTTCAACAATCACTACGAATGAAGTCACCAGATCTGCTAGTCCTGAAACATTTACAACTACCATTAACCCAACAAATACTGAGCTTTCAAGCAGTCCATCTTCAATATTCCCAACAATTAGTGATCATACAACAACAACTAAGCTTCCACTAACAAGCCAGGAATCACCTACATCAACGATGTTCTCACCCACTGAGCCACACTCTACATCTGTGACAGTAACAACAACCACAGCAAGAACTGGATCACCATCAACTTCAACAATCACTACGAGTGCAGTCACCAGATCTGCTACCCCTGAAACATTTACAACTACCATTAACCCAACAAATCCTGAGCTTTCAACCAGTCCGTCTTCAATATTCCCAACAATTAGTCATCATACAACAACAACTAAGCTCCCAGTAACAAGCAAGGAATCACCTACATCGACAATGTCCTCACCCATTGAGCCACACTCTACATCTGTGACAATGGTAACAACCACAGCAAGAACTGGATCACCATCAACTTCAACAATCACTACGAATGAAGTCACCAGATCTGCTAGCCCTGAAACATTTACAACTACCATTAGCCCAACAAATACTGAGCTTTCAAGCAGTCCATCTTCAATATTCCCAACAATTAGTAGTCATACAACAACAACTAAGCTTCCATTAACAAGCCAGGAATCACCTACATCAACAATGTCCTCACCCACCGAGCCACACTCTACATCTGTGACAGTGGCAACAACCACAGCAAGAACTGGATCCCCATCAACTTCAACAATCACTACGAATGAAGTCACCAGATCTGCTAGCCCTGAAACATTTACAACTACCATTAACCCAACAAATACTGAGCTTTCAAGCAGTCCATCTTCAATATTCCCAACAATTAGTCATCATACAACAACAACTAAGCTTCCACTAACAAGCCAGGAATCACCTACATCAACAATGTCCTCACCCACCGAGCCACACTCTACATCTGTGACAGTGGCAACAACCACAGCAAGAACTGGATCCCCATCAACTTCAACAATCACTACGAATGAAGTCACCAGATCTGCTAGCCCTGAAACATTTACAACTACCATTAACCCAACAAATATTGAGCTTTCAAGCAGTCCATCTTCAATGTTCCCAACAATTAGTAGTCATACAACAACGACTAAGCTTCCATTAACAAGCCAGGAATCACCTACATCAACGATGTTCTCACCCACCGAGCCACACTCTACATCTGTGACAGTGACAACAACCACAGCAAGAACTGGATCACCATCAACTTCAACAATCACTACGAATGAAGTCACCAGATCTGCTAGCCCTGAAACATTTACAACTACCATTAACCCAACAAATACTGAGCTTTCAAGCAGTCCATCTTCAATATTCCCAACAATTAGTCATCATACAACAACAACTAAGCTTCCACTAACAAGCCAGGAATCACCTACATCAAGAATGTCCTCACCCACTGAAACACACTCTACATCTGTGACAGTGGTAACAACCACAGAGAGAACTGGATCACCATCAACTTCAACAATCACTACGAGTGCAGTCACCAGATCTGCTACCCCTGAAACATTTACAACGACCATTAGCCCAACAAATACTAAGCTTTCAAGCAGTCCATCTTCAATATTCCCAACAATTAGTAGTCATACAACAACAACTAAGCTTCCATTAAAAAGCCAGGAATCACCTACATCAACAATGTCCTCACCCACCGAGCCACACTCTACATCTATGACAGTGGTAATAACCACAGAGAGAACTGGATCACCATCAACTTCAACAATCACTACGAGTGCAGTCACCAGATCTGCTACCCCTGAAACATTTACAACTACCATTAACCCAACAAATCCTGAGCTTTCAACCAGTCTGTCTTCAATATTCCAAACAATTAGTCATCATACAACAACAACTAAGCTCCCAGTAACAAGCCAGGAATCACCTACATCAACAATGTCCTCACCCACCGAGCCACACTCTACATCTGTGACAGTGGCAACAACCACAGCAAGAACTGGATCCCCATCAACTTCAACAATCACTACGAATGAAGTCACCAGATCTGCTAGCCCTGAAACATTTACAACTACCATTAACCCAACAAATATTGAGCTTTCAAGCAGTCCATCTTCAATGTTCCCAACAATTAGTAGTCATACAACAACGACTAAGCTTCCATTAACAAGCCAGGAATCACCTACATCAACGATGTTCTCACCCACCGAGCCACACTCTACATCTGTGACAGTGACAACAACCACAGCAAGAACTGGATCACCATCAACTTCAACAATCACTACAAGTGCAGATACCGGAACTACTAGCCCTGAAACATTTACAACAACCAGTAGCCCAACAAATACTGAGCTTTCAAGCAGTCCATCTTCAATATTCCCAACAATTAGTCATCATACAACAACAACTAAGCTCCCAGTAACAAGCAAGGAATCACCTACATCAACAATGTCCTCACCCATTGAGCCACACTCTACATCTGTGACAATGGTAACAACCACAGCAAGAACTGGATCACCATCAACTTCAACAATCACTACGAATGAAGTCACCAGATCTGCTAGCCCTGAAACATTTACAACTACCATTAGCCCAACAAATACTGAGCTTTCAAGCAGTCCATCTTCAATATTCCCAACAATTAGTCATCATACAACAACAACTAAGCTTCCACTAACAAGCCAGGAATCACCTACATCAACAATGTCCTCACCCACCGAGTCACACTCTACATCTGTGACAGTGGTAACAACCACAGCAAGAACTGGATCACCATCAACTTCAACAATCACTACGAGTGCAGTCACCAGATCTGCTAGCCCTGAAACATTTACAACTACCATTAGCCCAACAAATACTGAGCTTTCAAGCAGTCCATCTTCAATATTCCCAACAATTAGTCATCATACAACAACAACTAAGCTTCCACTAACAAGCCAGGAATCACCTACATCAACAATGTCCTCACCCACTGAGCCACACTCTACATCTGTGATAGTGGTAACAACCACAGAGAGAACTGGATCACCATCAACTTCAACAATCACTACGAGTGCAGTCACCAGATCTGCTACCCCTGAAACATTTACAACTACCATTAGCCCAACAAATACTGAGCTTTCAACCAGTCCGTCTTCAATATTCCCAACAATTAGTCATCATACAACAACTAAGCTCCCAGTAACAAGCAAGGAATCACCTACATCAACAATGTCCTCACCCATTGAGCCACACTCTACATCTGTGATAGTGGCAACAACCACAGCAAGAACTGGATCCCCATCAACTTCAACAATCACTACGAATGAAGTCACCAGATCTGCTAGCCCTGAAACATTTACAACTACCATTAACCCAACAAATCCTGAGCTTTCAACCAGTCCGTCTTCAATATTCCCAACAATTAGTCATCATACAACAACAACTAAGCTCCCAGTAACAAGCAAGGAATCACCTACATCGACAATGTCCTCACCCATTGAGCCACACTCTACATCTGTGACAATGGTAACAACCACAGCAAGAACTGGATCACCATCAACTTCAACAATCACTACGAATGAAGTCACCAGATCTGCTAGCCCTGAAACATTTACAACTACCATTAGCCCAACAAATACTGAGCTTTCAAGCAGTCCATCTTCAATATTCCCAACAATTAGTCATCATACAACAACAACTAAGCTTCCACTAACAAGCCAGGAATCACCTACATCAAGAATGTCCTCACCCACTGAAACACACTCTACATCTGTGACAGTGGTAACAACCACAGAGAGAACTGGATCACCATCAACTTCAACAATCACTACGAGTGCAGTCACCAGATCTGCTACCCCTGAAACATTTACAACGACCATTAGCCCAACAAATACTGAGCTTTCAAGCAGTCCATCTTCAATATTCCCAACAATTAGTAGTCATACAACAACAACTAAGCTTCCATTAAAAAGCCAGGAATCACCTACATCAACAATGTCCTCACCCACCGAGCCACACTCTACATCTATGACAGTGGTAATAACCACAGAGAGAACTGGATCACCATCAACTTCAACAATCACTACGAGTGCAGTCACCAGATCTGCTACCCCTGAAACATTTACAACTACCATTAACCCAACAAATCCTGAGCTTTCAACCAGTCCGTCTTCAATATTCCAAACAATTAGTCATCATACAACAACAACTAAGCTCCCAGTAACAAGCCAGGAATCACCTACATCAACAATGTCCTCACCCACCGAGCCACACTCTACATCTGTAACAGTGGCAACAACCACAGCAAGAACTGGATCCCCATCAACTTCAACAATCACTACGAATGAAGTCACCAGATCTGCTAGTCCTGAAACATTTACAACTACCATTAACCCAACAAATACTGAGCTTTCAAGCAGTCCATCTTCAATATTCCCAACAATTAGTGATCATACAACAACAACTAAGCTTCCACTAACAAGCCAGGAATCACCTACATCAACGATGTTCTCACCCACTGAGCCACACTCTACATCTGTGACAGTAACAACAACCACAGCAAGAACTGGATCACCATCAACTTCAACAATCACTACGAGTGCAGTCACCAGATCTGCTACCCCTGAAACATTTACAACTACCATTAACCCAACAAATCCTGAGCTTTCAACCAGTCCGTCTTCAATATTCCCAACAATTAGTCATCATACAACAACAACTAAGCTCCCAGTAACAAGCAAGGAATCACCTACATCGACAATGTCCTCACCCATTGAGCCACACTCTACATCTGTGACAATGGTAACAACCACAGCAAGAACTGGATCACCATCAACTTCAACAATCACTACGAATGAAGTCACCAGATCTGCTAGCCCTGAAACATTTACAACTACCATTAGCCCAACAAATACTGAGCTTTCAAGCAGTCCATCTTCAATATTCCCAACAATTAGTAGTCATACAACAACAACTAAGCTTCCATTAACAAGCCAGGAATCACCTACATCAACAATGTCCTCACCCACCGAGCCACACTCTACATCTGTGACAGTGGCAACAACCACAGCAAGAACTGGATCCCCATCAACTTCAACAATCACTACGAATGAAGTCACCAGATCTGCTAGCCCTGAAACATTTACAACTACCATTAACCCAACAAATACTGAGCTTTCAAGCAGTCCATCTTCAATATTCCCAACAATTAGTCATCATACAACAACAACTAAGCTTCCACTAACAAGCCAGGAATCACCTACATCAAGAATGTCCTCACCCACTGAAACACACTCTACATCTGTGACAGTGGTAACAACCACAGAGAGAACTGGATCACCATCAACTTCAACAATCACTACGAGTGCAGTCACCAGATCTGCTACCCCTGAAACATTTACAACGACCATTAGCCCAACAAATACTAAGCTTTCAAGCAGTCCATCTTCAATATTCCCAACAATTAGTAGTCATACAACAACAACTAAGCTTCCATTAAAAAGCCAGGAATCACCTACATCAACAATGTCCTCACCCACCGAGCCACACTCTACATCTATGACAGTGGTAATAACCACAGAGAGAACTGGATCACCATCAACTTCAACAATCACTACGAGTGCAGTCACCAGATCTGCTACCCCTGAAACATTTACAACTACCATTAACCCAACAAATCCTGAGCTTTCAACCAGTCTGTCTTCAATATTCCAAACAATTAGTCATCATACAACAACAACTAAGCTCCCAGTAACAAGCCAGGAATCACCTACATCAACAATGTCCTCACCCACCGAGCCACACTCTACATCTGTGACAGTGGCAACAACCACAGCAAGAACTGGATCCCCATCAACTTCAACAATCACTACGAATGAAGTCACCAGATCTGCTAGCCCTGAAACATTTACAACTACCATTAACCCAACAAATATTGAGCTTTCAAGCAGTCCATCTTCAATGTTCCCAACAATTAGTAGTCATACAACAACGACTAAGCTTCCATTAACAAGCCAGGAATCACCTACATCAACGATGTTCTCACCCACCGAGCCACACTCTACATCTGTGACAGTGACAACAACCACAGCAAGAACTGGATCACCATCAACTTCAACAATCACTACAAGTGCAGATACCGGAACTACTAGCCCTGAAACATTTACAACAACCAGTAGCCCAACAAATACTGAGCTTTCAAGCAGTCCATCTTCAATATTCCCAACAATTAGTCATCATACAACAACAACTAAGCTCCCAGTAACAAGCAAGGAATCACCTACATCAACAATGTCCTCACCCATTGAGCCACACTCTACATCTGTGACAATGGTAACAACCACAGCAAGAACTGGATCACCATCAACTTCAACAATCACTACGAATGAAGTCACCAGATCTGCTAGCCCTGAAACATTTACAACTACCATTAGCCCAACAAATACTGAGCTTTCAAGCAGTCCATCTTCAATATTCCCAACAATTAGTCATCATACAACAACAACTAAGCTTCCACTAACAAGCCAGGAATCACCTACATCAACAATGTCCTCACCCACCGAGTCACACTCTACATCTGTGACAGTGGTAACAACCACAGCAAGAACTGGATCACCATCAACTTCAACAATCACTACGAGTGCAGTCACCAGATCTGCTAGCCCTGAAACATTTACAACTACCATTAGCCCAACAAATACTGAGCTTTCAAGCAGTCCATCTTCAATATTCCCAACAATTAGTCATCATACAACAACAACTAAGCTTCCACTAACAAGCCAGGAATCACCTACATCAACAATGTCCTCACCCACTGAGCCACACTCTACATCTGTGATAGTGGTAACAACCACAGAGAGAACTGGATCACCATCAACTTCAACAATCACTACGAGTGCAGTCACCAGATCTGCTACCCCTGAAACATTTACAACTACCATTAGCCCAACAAATACTGAGCTTTCAACCAGTCCGTCTTCAATATTCCCAACAATTAGTCATCATACAACAACAACTAAGCTCCCAGTACCAAGCAAGGAATCACCTACATCAACAATGTCCTCACCCATTGAGCCACACTCTACATCTGTGACAATGGTAACAACCACAGCAAGAACTGGATCACCATCAACTTCAACAATCACTACGAATGAAGTCACCAGATCTGCTAGCCCTGAAACATTTACAACTACCATTAGCCCAACAAATACTGAGCTTTCAAGCAGTCCATCTTCAATATTCCCAACAATTAGTCATCATACAACAACAACTAAGCTTCCACTAACAAGCCAGGAATCACCTACATCAACAATGTCCTCACCCACCGAGCCACACTCTACATCTGTGACAATGGTAACAACCACAGCAAGAACTGGATCACCATCAACTTCAACAATCACTACGAATGAAGTCACCAGATCTGCTAGCCCTGAAACATTTACAACTACCATTAACCCAACAAATCCTGAGCTTTCAACCAGTCCGTCTTCAATATTCCCAACAATTAGTCATCATACAACAACAACTAAGCTCCCAGTAACAAGCAAGGAATCACCTACATCAACAATGTCCTCACCCATTGAGCCACACTCTACATCTGTGACAATGGTAACAACCACAGCAAGAACTGGATCACCATCAACTTCAACAATCACTACGAATGAAGTCACCAGATCTGCTAGCCCTGAAACATTTACAACTACCATTAGCCCAACAAATACTGAGCTTTCAACCAGTCCATCATCAATATTCCCAACAATTAGTCATCATACAACAACAACTAATCTTCCACTAACAAGCCAGGAATCACCTACATCAACAATGTCCTCACCCACTGAGCCACACTCTACATCTGTGACAGTGGTAACAACCACAGAGAGAACTGGATCACCATCAACTTCAACAATCACTACGAGTGCAGTCACCAGATCTGCTACCCCTGAAACATTTACAACTACCATTAGCCCAACAAATACTGAGCTTTCAACCAGTCCATCATCAATATTCCCAACTATTAGTCATCATACAACAACAACTAAGCTTCCATTAACAAGTCAGGAATCACCTACATCAACAATGTCCTCACCCACCGAGCCACACTCTACATCTGTGACAGTGGTAACCACCACAAAGAGAACTGGATCACCATCAACGTCAACAATCACTACGAGTGCAGTCACCAGATCTGCTAGCCCTGAAACATTTACAACTACCATTAGCCCAACAAATACTGAGCTTTCAAGCAGTCCATCTTCAATATTCCCAACAATTAGTCATCATACAACAACAACTAACCTTCCATTAACAAGCCAAGAATCACCTACATCAACAATGTCCTCACCCACCGAGCCACACTCTACATCTGTGACAGTGGCAACCACCACAACAAGAACTGGATCCCCATCAACTTCAACAATCACTACGAGTGCAGTCACCAGATCTGCTACCCCTGAAACATTTACAACTACCATTAGCCCAACAAATACTGAGCTTTCAACCAGTCCATCATCAATATTCCCAACAATTAGTCATCATACAACAACAACTAATCTTCCACTAACAAGCCAGGAATCACCTACATCAACAATGTCCTCACCCACCGAGCCACACTCTACATCTGTGACAGTGGTAACAACCACAAAGAGAACTGGATCACCATCAACTTCAACAATCACTACGAGTGCAGTCACCAGATCTGCTAGCCCTGAAACATTTACAACTACCATTAGCCCAACAAATACTGAGCTTTCAAGCAGTCCATCTTCAATATTCCCAACAATTAGTAGTCATACAACAACAACTAACCTTCCATTAACAAGCCAAGAATCACCTACATCAACAATGTCCTCACCCACCGAGCCACACTCTACATCTGTGACAGTGGCAACCACCACAACAAGAACTGGATCCCCATCAACTTCAACAATCACTACGAGTGCAGTCACCAGATCTGCTACCCCTGAAACATTTACAACTACCATTAGCCCAACAAATACTGAGCTTTCAACCAGTCCATCATCAATATTCCCAACAATTAGTCATCATACAACAACAACTAATCTTCCACTAACAAGCCAGGAATCACCTACATCAACAATGTCCTCACCCACCGAGCCACACTCTAGATCTGTGACAATGGCAACAACCACAGCAAGAACTGGATCACCATCAACTTCAACAATCACTACGAGTGCAGTCACCAGATCTGCTACCCCTGAAACATTTACAACTACCATTAGCCCAACAAATACTGAGCTTTCAAACAGTCCATCTTCAATATTCCCAACAATTATTAGTCATACAACAACAACTAACCTTCCATTAACAAGCCAAGAATCACCTACATCAACAATGTCCTCACCCACCGAGCCACACTCTACATCTGTGACAGTGGCAACAACCACAGCAAGAACTGGATCACCATCAACTTCAACAATCACTACGAATGAAGTCACCAGATCTGCTAGCCCTGAAACATTTACAACTACCATTAGCCCAACAAATACTGAGCTTTCAAGCAGTCCATCTTCAATATTCCCAACAATTAGTCATCATACAACAACAACTAAGCTTCCACTAACAAGCCAGGAATCACCTACATCAACAATGTCCTCACCCACCGAGCCACACTCTACATCTGTGACAATGGTAACAACCACAGCAAGAACTGGATCACCATCAACTTCAACAATCACTACGAATGAAGTCACCAGATCTGCTAGCCCTGAAACATTTACAACTACCATTAACCCAACAAATCCTGAGCTTTCAACCAGTCCGTCTTCAATATTCCCAACAATTAGTCATCATACAACAACAACTAAGCTCCCAGTAACAAGCAAGGAATCACCTACATCAACAATGTCCTCACCCATTGAGCCACACTCTACATCTGTGACAATGGTAACAACCACAGCAAGAACTGGATCACCATCAACTTCAACAATCACTACGAATGAAGTCACCAGATCTGCTAGCCCTGAAACATTTACAACTACCATTAGCCCAACAAATACTGAGCTTTCAACCAGTCCATCATCAATATTCCCAACAATTAGTCATCATACAACAACAACTAATCTTCCACTAACAAGCCAGGAATCACCTACATCAACAATGTCCTCACCCACTGAGCCACACTCTACATCTGTGACAGTGGTAACAACCACAGAGAGAACTGGATCACCATCAACTTCAACAATCACTACGAGTGCAGTCACCAGATCTGCTACCCCTGAAACATTTACAACTACCATTAGCCCAACAAATACTGAGCTTTCAACCAGTCCATCATCAATATTCCCAACTATTAGTCATCATACAACAACAACTAAGCTTCCATTAACAAGTCAGGAATCACCTACATCAACAATGTCCTCACCCACCGAGCCACACTCTACATCTGTGACAGTGGTAACAACCACAAAGAGAACTGGATCACCATCAACGTCAACAATCACTACGAGTGCAGTCACCAGATCTGCTAGCCCTGAAACATTTACAACTACCATTAGCCCAACAAATACTGAGCTTTCAAGCAGTCCATCTTCAATATTCCCAACAATTAGTCATCATACAACAACAACTAACCTTCCATTAACAAGCCAAGAATCACCTACATCAACAATGTCCTCACCCACCGAGCCACACTCTACATCTGTGACAGTGGCAACCACCACAACAAGAACTGGATCCCCATCAACTTCAACAATCACTACGAGTGCAGTCACCAGATCTGCTACCCCTGAAACATTTACAACTACCATTAGCCCAACAAATACTGAGCTTTCAACCAGTCCATCATCAATATTCCCAACAATTAGTCATCATACAACAACAACTAATCTTCCACTAACAAGCCAGGAATCACCTACATCAACAATGTCCTCACCCACCGAGCCACACTCTACATCTGTGACAGTGGTAACAACCACAAAGAGAACTGGATCACCATCAACTTCAACAATCACTACGAGTGCAGTCACCAGATCTGCTAGCCCTGAAACATTTACAACTACCATTAGCCCAACAAATACTGAGCTTTCAAGCAGTCCATCTTCAATATTCCCAACAATTAGTAGTCATACAACAACAACTAACCTTCCATTAACAAGCCAAGAATCACCTACATCAACAATGTCCTCACCCACCGAGCCACACTCTACATCTGTGACAGTGGCAACCACCACAACAAGAACTGGATCCCCATCAACTTCAACAATCACTACGAGTGCAGTCACCAGATCTGCTACCCCTGAAACATTTACAACTACCATTAGCCCAACAAATACTGAGCTTTCAACCAGTCCATCATCAATATTCCCAACAATTAGTCATCATACAACAACAACTAATCTTCCACTAACAAGCCAGGAATCACCTACATCAACAATGTCCTCACCCACCGAGCCACACTCTAGATCTGTGACAATGGCAACAACCACAGCAAGAACTGGATCACCATCAACTTCAACAATCACTACGAGTGCAGTCACCAGATCTGCTACCCCTGAAACATTTACAACTACCATTAGCCCAACAAATACTGAGCTTTCAAACAGTCCATCTTCAATATTCCCAACAATTATTAGTCATACAACAACAACTAACCTTCCATTAACAAGCCAAGAATCACCTACATCAACAATGTCCTCACCCACCGAGCCACACTCTACATCTGTGACAGTGGCAACAACCACAGAGAGAACTGGATCACCATCAACTTCAACAATCACTACGAGTGCAGTCATCAGATCTGCTACCCCTGAAACACTTACAACTACCATTAGCCCAACAAATACTGAGCTTTCAAGCAGTCCATCTTCAATATTCCCAACAATTAGTAGTCATACAACAACAACTAAGCTTCCATTAACAAGCCAGGAATCACCTACATCAACAATGTCCTCACCCACCGAGCCACACTCTACATCTGTGACAGTGGTAACAACCACAGCAAGAACTGGATCACCATCAACTTCAAAAATCACTACGAATGAAGTCACCAGATCTGCTAGCACTGAAACATTTACAACTACCATTAACCCAACAAATACTGAGCTTTCAACCAGTCCATCATCAATATTCCCAACAATTACTGATCATACAACAACAACTAAGCTTCCACTAACAAGCCAGGAATCACCTACATCAACAATGTCCTCACCCACCGAGCCACACTCTACATCTGTGACAGTGACAACAACCACAGGAACATCTGGATCCCCATCAACTTCAACAATCACTACGAGTGCAGTCACCAGATCTGCTACCCCTGAAACATTTATAACTACCATTAACCCAACAACTACTGAGCTTTCAAGCAGTCCATCTTCAATATTCCCAACAATTAGTCATCATACAACAACTAAGCTTCCATTAACAAGCCAGGAATCACCTACATCAACAATGTCCTCACCCACCGAGCCACACTCTACATCTGTGACAATGGTAACAACCACTGCAAGAACTGGATCACCATCAACTTCAACAATCACTACGAATGAAGTCACCAGATCTGCTAGCCCTGAAACATTTATAACTACCATTAACCCAACAAATCCTGAGCTTTCAACCAGTCCGTCTTCAATATTCCCAACAATTAGTCATCATACAACAACAACTAAGCTCCCAGTAACAAGCAAGGAATCAACTACATCAACAATGTCCTCACCCATTGAGCCACACTCTACATCTGTGACAATGGTAACAACCACAGCAAGAACTGGATCACCATCAACTTCAACAATCACTACGAATGAAGTCACCAGATCTGCTAGCCCTGAAACATTTACAACTACCATTAGCCCAACAAATACTGAGCTTTCAAGCAGTCCATCTTCAATATTCCCAACAATTAGTAGTCATACAACAACAACTAACCTTCCATTAACAAGCCAAGAATCACCTACATCAACAATGTCCTCACCCACCGAGCCACACTCTACATCTGTGACAGTGGCAACCACCACAACAAGAACTGGATCCCCATCAACTTCAACAATCACTACGAGTGCAGTCACCAGATCTGCTACCCCTGAAACATTTACAACTACCATTAGCCCAACAAATACTGAGCTTTCAACCAGTCCATCATCAATATTCCCAACAATTAGTCATCATACAACAACAACTAATCTTCCACTAACAAGCCAGGAATCACCTACATCAACAATGTCCTCACCCACCGAGCCACACTCTACATCTGTGACAGTGGTAACAACCACAAAGAGAACTGGATCACCATCAACTTCAACAATCACTACGAGTGCAGTCACCAGATCTGCTAGCCCTGAAACATTTACAACTACCATTAGCCCAACAAATACTGAGCTTTCAAGCAGTCCATCTTCAATATTCCCAACAATTAGTAGTCATACAACAACAACTAACCTTCCATTAACAAGCCAAGAATCACCTACATCAACAATGTCCTCACCCACCGAGCCACACTCTACATCTGTGACAGTGGCAACCACCACAACAAGAACTGGATCCCCATCAACTTCAACAATCACTACGAGTGCAGTCACCAGATCTGCTACCCCTGAAACATTTACAACTACCATTAGCCCAACAAATACTGAGCTTTCAACCAGTCCATCATCAATATTCCCAACAATTAGTCATCATACAACAACAACTAATCTTCCACTAACAAGCCAGGAATCACCTACATCAACAATGTCCTCACCCACCGAGCCACACTCTAGATCTGTGACAATGGCAACAACCACAGCAAGAACTGGATCACCATCAACTTCAACAATCACTACGAGTGCAGTCACCAGATCTGCTACCCCTGAAACATTTACAACTACCATTAGCCCAACAAATACTGAGCTTTCAAACAGTCCATCTTCAATATTCCCAACAATTATTAGTCATACAACAACAACTAACCTTCCATTAACAAGCCAAGAATCACCTACATCAACAATGTCCTCACCCACCGAGCCACACTCTACATCTGTGACAGTGGCAACAACCACAGAGAGAACTGGATCACCATCAACTTCAACAATCACTACGAGTGCAGTCACCAGATCTGCTACCCCTGAAACACTTACAACTACCATTAGCCCAACAAATACTGAGCTTTCAAGCAGTCCATCTTCAATATTCCCAACAATTAGTAGTCATACAACAACAACTAAGCTTCCATTAACAAGCCAGGAATCACCTACATCAACAATGTCCTCACCCACCGAGCCACACTCTACATCTGTGACAGTGGTAACAACCACAGCAAGAACTGGATCACCATCAACTTCAAAAATCACTACGAATGAAGTCACCAGATCTGCTAGCACTGAAACATTTACAACTACCATTAACCCAACAAATACTGAGCTTTCAACCAGTCCATCATCAATATTCCCAACAATTACTGATCATACAACAACAACTAAGCTTCCACTAACAAGCCAGGAATCACCTACATCAACAATGTCCTCACCCATTGAGCCACACTCTACATCTGTGACAATGGTAACAACCACAGCAAGAACTGGATCACCATCAACTTCAACAATCACTACGAATGAAGTCACCAGATCTGCTAGCCCTGAAACATTTACAACTACCATTAGCCCAACAAATACTGAGCTTTCAAGCAGTCCATCTTCAATATTCCCAACAATTAGTAGTCATACAACAACAACTAACCTTCCATTAACAAGCCAAGAATCACCTACATCAACAATGTCCTCACCCACCGAGCCACACTCTACATCTGTGACAGTGGCAACCACCACAACAAGAACTGGATCCCCATCAACTTCAACAATCACTACGAGTGCAGTCACCAGATCTGCTACCCCTGAAACATTTACAACTACCATTAGCCCAACAAATACTGAGCTTTCAACCAGTCCATCATCAATATTCCCAACAATTAGTCATCATACAACAACAACTAATCTTCCACTAACAAGCCAGGAATCACCTACATCAACAATGTCCTCACCCACCGAGCCACACTCTACATCTGTGACAGTGGTAACAACCACAGCAAGAACTGGATCACCATCAACTTCAAAAATCACTACGAATGAAGTCACCAGATCTGCTAGCACTGAAACATTTACAACTACCATTAACCCAACAAATACTGAGCTTTCAAGCAGTCCATCTTCAATATTCCCAACAATTAGTAGTCATACAACAACAACTAACCTTCCATTAACAAGCCAAGAATCACCTACATCAACAATGTCCTCACCCACCGAGCCACACTCTACATCTGTGACAGTGGCAACCACCACAACAAGAACTGGATCCCCATCAACTTCAACAATCACTACGAGTGCAGTCACCAGATCTGCTACCCCTGAAACATTTACAACTACCATTAGCCCAACAAATACTGAGCTTTCAACCAGTCCATCATCAATATTCCCAACAATTAGTCATCATACAACAACAACTAATCTTCCACTAACAAGCCAGGAATCACCTACATCAACAATGTCCTCACCCACCGAGCCACACTCTACATCTGTGACAGTGGTAACAACCACAGAGAGAACTGGATCACCATCAACTTCAACAATCACTACGAGTGCAGTCACCAGATCTGCTACCCCTGAAACATTTACAACTACCATTAGCCCAACAAATACTGAGCTTTCAACCAGTCCATCATCAATATTCCCAACTATTAGTCATCATACAACAACAACTAAGCTTCCATTAACAAGCCAGGAATCACCTACATCAACAATGTCCTCACCCACCGAACCACACTCTACATCTGTGACAGTGGTAACAACCACAAAGAGAACTGGATCACCATCAACTTCAACAATCACTACGAGTGCAGTCACCAGATCTGCTAGCCCTGAAACATTTACAACTACCATTAGCCCAACAAATACTGAGCTTTCAAGCAGTCCATCTTCAATATTCCCAACAATTAGTAGTCATACAACAACAACTAACCTTCCATTAACAAGCCAAGAATCACCTACATCAACAATGTCCTCACCCACCGAGCCACACTCTACATCTGTGACAGTGGCAACCACCACAACAAGAACTGGATCCCCATCAACTTCAACAATCACTACGAGTGCAGTCACCAGATCTGCTACCCCTGAAACATTTACAACTACCATTAGCCCAACAAATACTGAGCTTTCAACCAGTCCATCATCAATATTCCCAACAATTAGTCATCATACAACAACAACTAATCTTCCACTAACAAGACAGGAATCACCTACATCAACAATGTCCTCACCCACCGAGCCACACTCTACATCTGTGACAGTGTTAACAACCACAGAGAGAACTGGATCACCATCAACTTCAACAATCACTACGAGTGCAGTCACCAGATCTGCTACCCCTGAAACATTTACAACTACCATTAGCCCAACAAATACTGAGCTTTCAAACAGTCCATCTTCAATATTCCCAACAATTATTAGTCATACAACAACAACTAACCTTCCATTAACAAGCCAAGAATCACCTACATCAACAATGTCCTCACCCACCGAGCCACACTCTACATCTGTGACAGTGGTAACAACCACAGCAAGAACTGGATCACCATCAACTTCAAAAATCACTACGAATGAAGTCACCAGATCTGCTAGCACTGAAACATTTACAACTACCATTAACCCAACAAATACTGAGCTTTCAACCAGTCCATCATCAATATTACCAACAATTACTGATCATACAACAACAACTAAGCTTCCACTAACAAGCCAGGAATCACCTACATCAACAATGTCCTCACCCACCAAGCCACACTCTACATCTGTGACAGTGACAACAACCACAGGAACATCTGGATCCCCATCAACTTCAACAATCACTACGAGTGCAGTCACCAGATCTGCTACCCCTGAAACATTTATAACTACCATTAACCCAACAACTACTGAGCTTTCAAGCAGTCCATCTTCAATATTCCCAACAATTAGTCATCATACAACAACAACTAAGCTTCCATTAACAAGCCAGGAATCACCTACATCAACAATGTCCTCACCCACCGAGCCACACTCTACATCTGTGACAATGGTAACAACCACTGCAAGAACTGGATCACCATCAACTTCAACAATCACTACGAATGAAGTCACCAGATCTGCTAGCCCTGAAACATTTATAACTACCATTAACCCAACAAATCCTGAGCTTTCAACCAGTCCGTCTTCAATATTCCCAACAATTAGTCATCATACAACAACAACTAAGCTCCCAGTAACAAGCAAGGAATCACCTACATCAACAATGTCCTCACCCATTGAGCCACACTCTACATCTGTGACAATGGTAACAACCACAGCAAGAACTGGATCACCATCAACTTCAACAATCACTACGAATGAAGTCACCAGATCTGCTAGCCCTGAAACATTTACAACTACCATTAGCCCAACAAATACTGAGCTTTCAAGCAGTCCATCTTCAATATTCCCAACAATTAGTCATCATACAACAACAACTAACCTTCCATTAACAAGCCAAGAATCACCTACATCAACAATGTCCTCACCCACCGAGCCACACTCTACATCTGTGACAGTGGCAACCACCACAACAAGAACTGGATCCCCATCAACTTCAACAATCACTACGAGTGCAGTCACCAGATCTGCTACCCCTGAAACATTTACAACTACCATTAGCCCAACAAATACTGAGCTTTCAACCAGTCCATCATCAATATTCCCAACAATTAGTCATCATACAACAACAACTAATCTTCCACTAACAAGCCAGGAATCACCTACATCAACAATGTCCTCACCCACCGAGCCACACTCTACATCTGTGACAGTGGTAACAACCACAGAGAGAACTGGATCACCATCAACTTCAACAATCACTACGAGTGCAGTCACCAGATCTGCTACCCCTGAAACATTTACAACTACCATTAGCCCAACAAATACTGAGCTTTCAACCAGTCCATCATCAATATTCCCAACTATTAGTCATCATACAACAACAACTAAGCTTCCATTAACAAGCCAGGAATCACCTACATCAACAATGTCCTCACCCACCGAACCACACTCTACATCTGTGACAGTGGTAACAACCACAAAGAGAACTGGATCCCCATCAACTTCAACAATCACTACGAGTGCAGTCACCAGATCTGCTACCCCTGAAACATTTACAACTACCATTAGCCCAACAAATACTGAGCTTTCAACCAGTCCATCATCAATATTCCCAACAATTAGTCATCATACAACAACAACTAATCTTCCACTAACAAGCCAGGAATCACCTACATCAACAATGTCCTCACCCACCGAGCCACACTCTACATCTGTGACAGTGTTAACAACCACAGAGAGAACTGGATCACCATCAACTTCAACAATCACTACGAGTGCAGTCACCAGATCTGCTACCCCTGAAACATTTACAACTACCATTAGCCCAACAAATACTGAGCTTTCAAACAGTCCATCTTCAATATTCCCAACAATTATTAGTCATACAACAACAACTAACCTTCCATTAACAAGCCAAGAATCACCTACATCAACAATGTCCTCACCCACCGAGCCACACTCTACATCTGTGACAGTGGTAACAACCACAGCAAGAACTGGATCACCATCAACTTCAAAAATCACTACGAATGAAGTCACCAGATCTGCTAGCACTGAAACATTTACAACTACCATTAACCCAACAAATACTGAGCTTTCAACCAGTCCATCATCAATATTACCAACAATTACTGATCATACAACAACAACTAAGCTTCCACTAACAAGCCAGGAATCACCTACATCAACAATGTCCTCACCCACCAAGCCACACTCTACATCTGTGACAGTGACAACAACCACAGGAACATCTGGATCCCCATCAACTTCAACAATCACTACGAGTGCAGTCACCAGATCTGCTACCCCTGAAACATTTATAACTACCATTAACCCAACAACTACTGAGCTTTCAAGCAGTCCATCTTCAATATTCCCAACAATTAGTCATCATACAACAACAACTAAGCTTCCATTAACAAGCCAGGAATCACCTACATCAACAATGTCCTCACCCACCGAGCCACACTCTACATCTGTGACAATGGTAACAACCACTGCAAGAACTGGATCACCATCAACTTCAACAATCACTACGAATGAAGTCACCAGATCTGCTAGCCCTGAAACATTTATAACTACCATTAACCCAACAAATCCTGAGCTTTCAACCAGTCCGTCTTCAATATTCCCAACAATTAGTCATCATACAACAACAACTAAGCTCCCAGTAACAAGCAAGGAATCACCTACATCAACAATGTCCTCACCCATTGAGCCACACTCTACATCTGTGACAATGGTAACAACCACAGCAAGAACTGGATCACCATCAACTTCAACAATCACTACGAATGAAGTCACCAGATCTGCTAGCCCTGAAACATTTACAACTACCATTAGCCCAACAAATACTGAGCTTTCAAGCAGTCCATCTTCAATATTCCCAACAATTAGTCATCATACAACAACAACTAACCTTCCATTAACAAGCCAAGAATCACCTACATCAACAATGTCCTCACCCACCGAGCCACACTCTACATCTGTGACAGTGGCAACCACCACAACAAGAACTGGATCCCCATCAACTTCAACAATCACTACGAGTGCAGTCACCAGATCTGCTACCCCTGAAACATTTACAACTACCATTAGCCCAACAAATACTGAGCTTTCAACCAGTCCATCATCAATATTCCCAACAATTAGTCATCATACAACAACAACTAATCTTCCACTAACAAGCCAGGAATCACCTACATCAACAATGTCCTCACCCACCGAGCCACACTCTACATCTGTGACAGTGGTAACAACCACAGAGAGAACTGGATCACCATCAACTTCAACAATCACTACGAGTGCAGTCACCAGATCTGCTACCCCTGAAACATTTACAACTACCATTAGCCCAACAAATACTGAGCTTTCAACCAGTCCATCATCAATATTCCCAACTATTAGTCATCATACAACAACAACTAAGCTTCCATTAACAAGCCAGGAATCACCTACATCAACAATGTCCTCACCCACCGAACCACACTCTACATCTGTGACAGTGGTAACAACCACAAAGAGAACTGGATCCCCATCAACTTCAACAATCACTACGAGTGCAGTCACCAGATCTGCTACCCCTGAAACATTTACAACTACCATTAGCCCAACAAATACTGAGCTTTCAACCAGTCCATCATCAATATTCCCAACAATTAGTCATCATACAACAACAACTAATCTTCCACTAACAAGCCAGGAATCACCTACATCAACAATGTCCTCACCCACCGAGCCACACTCTACATCTGTGACAGTGTTAACAACCACAGAGAGAACTGGATCACCATCAACTTCAACAATCACTACGAGTGCAGTCACCAGATCTGCTACCCCTGAAACATTTACAACTACCATTAGCCCAACAAATACTGAGCTTTCAAACAGTCCATCTTCAATATTCCCAACAATTATTAGTCATACAACAACAACTAACCTTCCATTAACAAGCCAAGAATCACCTACATCAACAATGTCCTCACCCACCGAGCCACACTCTACATCTGTGACAGTGGTAACAACCACAGCAAGAACTGGATCACCATCAACTTCAAAAATCACTACGAATGAAGTCACCAGATCTGCTAGCACTGAAACATTTACAACTACCATTAACCCAACAAATACTGAGCTTTCAACCAGTCCATCATCAATATTACCAACAATTACTGATCATACAACAACAACTAAGCTTCCACTAACAAGCCAGGAATCACCTACATCAACAATGTCCTCACCCACCAAGCCACACTCTACATCTGTGACAGTGACAACAACCACAGGAACATCTGGATCCCCATCAACTTCAACAATCACTACGAGTGCAGTCACCAGATCTGCTACCCCTGAAACATTTATAACTACCATTAACCCAACAACTACTGAGCTTTCAAGCAGTCCATCTTCAATATTCCCAACAATTAGTAGTCATACAACAACAACTAAGCTTCCATTAACAAGCCAGGAATCACCTACATCAACAATGTCCTCACCCACCGAGCCACACTCTACATCTGTGACAGTGGCAACAACCACAGAGAGAACTGGATCACCATCAACTTCAACAATCACTACGAGTGCAGTCACCAGATCTGCTAGCCCTGAAACGTTTACAACTACCATCAACCCAACAACTACTGAGCTTTCAACCAGTCCATCTTCAATATTCCCAACAATTAGTGATCACACAACAACAACTAAGCTTCCAGTTACAAGCCAGGAATCACCTACATCAACAATATCCTCACCCATTGAGCCACACTCTACATCTGTGAAAATGGCAACAACCACAGCAAGAACTGGATCACCATCAACTTCAACAATCACTACGAATGAAGTCACCATATCTGCTAGCCCTGAAACGTTTACAACTACCATTAACCCAACAAATACTGAGCTTTCAAGCAGTCCATCTTCAATATTCCCAACAATTAGTCATCATACAACAACAACTAAACTTCCACTAACAAGCCAGGAATCACCTACATCAACAATGTTCTCACCCACCGAGCCACACTCTACATCTGTGATAAAGGCAACAACCACAGCAAGAACTGGATCACCATCAACTTCAGCAATCACTACGAGTGCAGTCACCAGATCTGCTAGCCCTGAAACATTTACAACTACCATTAACCCAATAAATACTGAGCTTTCAACCAGTCCATCTTCAATATTCCCAACAATTAGACATCATACAACAATGTCCTCACCCACAGAGCAACAGTCTACATCTGTGACAACTGCACAAAGAACTGAATCTACTTTGTCAGCCTTAACTCTCACCACAGATCGAGTAACTAAACCTACCATCACTGATTTTTTCTCAACTCACCTTCCAACAAGCAGCAAGGAAACATTGACTGCAACTTCCACAGGTTTTCCAGTTCCCACGCATTTGTCTTTTTTACCTTCATCTACTTTAACTCCACACTTAAATACCAAAGTTACAGGACATACAGTGTCGTCGCACGTGTCAGGTTTGACAAAAACTCCTGATGCTACAAGACAAACAACCACTCATGGAAAAACTAATAGTAGTCCACAAACATCTTTACCAACTTCACCAACCTCAAAGGCTTTGACATCAGGAGAACTCATCAGCTCAAAACCAGTTACAACTATCATTGTCCCTCTCTCTAACGCCACTGTCACCATGACAACACAATCCACAACTCCTCAGTGTAGAAGTGAGGACTGTCAGTGCATCACTGGGGAGTGTGAATTCAACACAACACTTGGTAGATGTCATTGCCAATGTCAGGACTCAGTCTATGGAGAGTCCTGTATTTACGGAGTAAATGACACCTCTCCTCATCTTGGTGAGATTTTTATTTCCAATTTAAATCCTTCAAAATATGGTAATAGCTAAAAACAAGTTTTGAATGCAGAAATAATTTGGCTTTTAGCAACATGTTGATTTAAAATAAGTTTTCTGTTTAAATTCTCATTTCCTACCTCATGTTCAGTGTTTAATGAACATACATAGTTTATGCATGCATGTCATTGCGATGTTAATGTGCCCTTTTTTTTCAGATACCGGAGCAATACCAACTCGACTCGCAAATGTTACTTTGAAAATCTACACCACCTTTGTGGATGCTTTTCATGATTTAATGTCACCTCAATCATTAGAGTTCATCCACACATTATTAAAGGAGGTAGAGTTTTTTTATTCTTGCATTAATTAATTATTTCTAAACAATAAGTGGTTTCATTTCATAATATGTGTCCTATCTAATATCTAATATTGATTTACCAGGCAATAACAGCAAATGTCTGTCATGTGTTATCATTTCCAGCTTGAAGCCCTGTGTAAAGAAGCTGATCCACTCGCCTTTAGCAAAGTACTCGTTGAGCATTTGATGTAGGTTTATTTATTTTTTAATAACTATACTGATGCATGGATTTAAATAATTTTTTTTCAAGTATGAGCTGTTTTCATTTGGTAATGTATATATATTTTTATTGTAGACCAGGAAGTGTTGTTGCAGAAAGTGTAGCGGAGTACAACTACCTGAACAATGAAACACAAATCCAGTTTGTCAACAATAAGCTCGACGGGGTGTTGACAAACATCTTAAATGACACAAGTAACCTCCAGAAGATTTCTCAGGCCTTTGGTAATGCTAGTGTGCAGTTAAACAGAGTCGCCTTCGTTCCACCTCCTATTAAAAGTAAGTCTGAATGTGTATTTCACAAATTTTGAATGTTCATTTAATTTGTCAAAATGTCGGTTTGTGACGATATGATTAATAACCTCCATAACCTTTTTTTTCTTTTTATCCAATCAGATATCACAGAACTGAAGCCTTTTATTAACTGTTCTCTGTTTGCTAATTACACGGCTGAGATTATTAACGGTCAATGGCAGTGCATAGGACCATGCAAAACAAATCCAAATTACTGTAATCATCACGGAGATTGTCTTAATCATATTTTCAATGGGCCCATTTGCAGGTAAGCCAGAAGCTAAAATACATCTAATATATTTATTCATGATAATATATTTGTTAACGTACTTCATCCTTGTGGTTTTTCACATAGGTGCTATGAGTCCAGCTTGGAGCAATTTTATGGTCCACGGTGTGAGCTATTCCGCCGTGGCCCAGGTTTCTATGGAGCCTTGTTTGGATCACTGGCAGGAGCACTCCTGATCTTGATTATCATTGTCATCGCTGTCATTGTTAGAAAAAGGCATATGGGCTCTTGGTAGGTTTTAATGCCTAATATTTAAATTAAATGTTCTATTTCTAATTCACATCAACAGCAAGGTGTGTTAAAATTGTTCACTGTTAATCAATATTTAGACTTCAAGGATTAAATTCTATAGTTACACAGTCACTAATATTGTCTTTATTTCAGGACACGGAATAACCCATATGACAGGAGACTGTCTGCTTTTGAAGAAGACTTCTTTGACTTCTCTAATACAGGTATATTCATATTTATAATCGCTGATATTTTACAGTAAAGCAACACATTTAGATCAAGGACATACTGTACACTGTTTTAAAATGACCATATATTTTGTCCAGGAGATCACAACTTTGGATTTGGAGGCACCTACAGTTCGGGGAGGTTTTAGGCCTCATCTAGAAAATGTTGACCTCTGATTTCAGGTATTTTTATTCTTGTTTCATTCTACTATTATTATAGTATAAAAAAAAGTGAGCAAGAGAATGTAAAAGTAACAGTACACTGTAAAACCAATACCTTCAAATTTATGATAACCAATGTCTATTAATTATCCAGAAAATTACTCACATTTTTCTTACAGTAGAATATTGAATTACTGAAGTATTGAATCCTGTGATTTCTATTGTATTTACAGTATTGGGTGGCGTAACCCTTTGACTACTGTGATTTACTACAGTAATTCTTCACTACTGTGATTTTCTACAGTAATATTACTTTGACTACTACAGCAATCTACTGCAATAATTGTTTCCAGCAACATTATGTGTTTAACACCGTAAATAACAGTAGATAGTTGATTAATATGTGGTCCTTGTGTTTCCCTAGGTCAAAACAAAACCCAGACGTTTACATACCTACGTTTACATACACAGACGATGCATCACCTCTCGATGAACGCTACAGACTGGAGAATTCTAATTAAAATGGTTCCCATCTATGCAATGGAGAAAATTACAGATCAGTCTAAATGTTGTTTGAGCTCTCAACTATGATTTGCACATGAAATAATATTATTGCTGTTATTTATTACTTTATTTATATGTAAAAGTAATTAACTTCATATACAACTGAACTTGTCTTAGATTCCAGCTTTGTAATTACAGATTTTCTCAACTGCTTACGCACTACCTCTGGGCCTAAATATTCCAAACCAAGACACCATTTCCAAAAACTATAAACACCATCGGCCTGTTTTCATTTCATTTGGGCACTTGAGTTGTTTTATGACAGACTTGAAAATGTCTCTAACATGGTGTCTCTAGCCTGGTGTGGAGCAACGGGCGATTTTTGTAATATAAAAATCACAATAACGCATACGATACATGGACGAAACATAGGAGTCCCAGCTGGTCTGGACAAAGCATCCCTTTAATTTTCCATGAAGTGTTGTTTTATGTTTCTTGTTGATTATAGAAATGTAGTGATTTTATGTTGCACTTCAAATTACTATAAGGAGAACAAATAAATGGATCTATTCATAGCGATGAAAATCATGATGTGGACTCATTTAAGAACCTCTATTCACTAATTATGTTCAATCTAATACAGCAGCCACACAATATTGGACAGTGGACTTCCCTCATAATCAATGCAACATCCTATCACTAGATGGCGCACATGTTCTCATTTGAATGTGTTGCCCATTTGCCTTCTCAGTGTGTGAACGCATAATGACAAGGAGAAGCAGAGATTCTGATTGTTTAGGCACGTATATATGAAACTGTAGGCTATTTTTTTCTGCAACGAACCATACAATTTTACCCAAAACTAGCAAAACATTACAAATCCTCTGCATATCCTTGCAAAACTCTTCAAACTCTTTTAAAATGGCTTTTTCGTGTGTCAATACAGTGCAGACAAGCCATAATTTGACACCTGTGTTTTCGTGTGTTCATAGTGGAGATGTATCCAAATGTGTAAAGTGTGGATGTGTGTCCTGAATATAACACACTATCAATACAAATAAAAGGGAACGTGTTACTGTTTGTTTCACAAAATGTTCTCAACACCTCCTCAAACGACAAGAATGCAATAGAAGAAAAGAAGAAAACAAAAAATTACGTGAAATCTCACCTTGTTTGTGGATGAAAATCACTTGTGAGTGTTGTCTTGAACAATATCGGCCTCCGCTGCCAAACCTGTGACCACTTCATAGTGCTCAACTCTGATTGGTAAATTAACTCATTATCTGTTTCACCTGTGTCAACCTAAGTAATTGGCAGAGTAGTGTAGCAATATAGAGACAAAAGTTTACATTTAGCCTGCAGTGTGCTGATAACTTGCAAACTGCATGTAAAGCAGAGAGCGTGCATGCAGTTGATGAATTCATTAGAAGCATTAATGACTTCAGAGATAGTGCTTCAAGATTCACTCGGCTTGTTTGGTGCAGTGCAGACTGCAGAATGACACAGAAACAGAATAATGGGGAGTGTAGAATTGTAATCGTGTACTATCAGCATCATGTATTAAGAGCTATCAGTACAATGTAGTTGTAGTTTTGATACTGACATTGCAATGCCAAGTCTATTGATGTGTTTGAGCTGTAGAGGCTTTGTCTCCACCACGTGGCTGCCTCAGATGACAGCTTCTCTACCTTTACTCAGTGTTCTGTATTCACTCCACAGCTACTGACTTGAATACAAACGTAACCTGCAGCACCTCAGCGCAAACGATGTATGAAAGCAATTACTAATTATATATAAAAGGCTGATCATATCTGCGATGGAGGCTGCCATAATTTTAAAAGTTATGTTTACATTTAACCACAAAATTGTATTTATTTCGCACTGCAGTGCTGCAGCAGCTGCTTCCTCAAATTAAATTTATTTTTAAAGGTTATTCTTGGACTTTTTATGGCTTCATTTGCTAGTGAAAGTGGAGATAGCCAAGAGATGAGGGGAAAGAGAGTGAGACATGCGACAAATGATCCAGCCAGTTAGGATTCTAACCAGAGACCTGCTGCTTAGTGATATAATCATAACTACCTCTTTGTTCTTGCTAAACCCATAGCAACATTTACATCACATTCCTGTAGTATTATGTTAAAATCCCCTTTCACTAGTTTTTGTCTTCTTGTTTCTACAAGTTAAAGAGACGTGTATGCAGAGTTTTATACTGGAACACTATTCAGCTTATTGAAAATCTTATTTAAAGGGAGAGGGGCCTGTGATCATGATTTGTGACATCACAAGTAGTGAATAGTTGGAGCCAATCCTGGTCCAATATTCACCTTACACAAGTATGATGTGGAACCTTAAAACCTCCACTAAGAACAGAGACATATTGTGCCCTGCAATATGTCAATAATAAAATAATTGGATATTTATAGAATCTGGATTTATTTTTTTATGGAGTAGTAGATGCTAAGTGATCAGACACAAATTATTATTTGTATATAAAGTAGAGTATTATATATACATCAGGTCTGTTGAGGCCCTTTAAGAGCCATACAGAAAACAGACTCTGCTCTCTGCCACACAGGCTGTATAACAATTAACAAGGTAATAATCATATTATAATAATTCTTATCATTAAATCATGAATTATCATTCAGTTCGTTCCATGTGTCAATCTATCAGCAGATCCTGCCAAGGATCTGTATCTAATTAACTGATATAAATATATTGGAAGTAGTTGAGTCAACAAAACTGAAAATCAGGTCCCACGTCATCAATGTCTGAACTGAACCCACGTTGCACCTGATCCTCGTGGCAAAGAAACATATAAGACTCAAGTTGTGTAAGAGCTCATTGTGGAAAGTAAATAATTTATGTTTAATCTTTAACAAAGTGACTGAATTTTCTTCTACCTTCTTTCCTAAGAGTCATGAAAATTGCGAAAAGAATCAAGTCACAAGTCTAAGCTCCAGCCTGGAGCACAACAACGCCTTTTTAGTGCCACATCAATGCAATATTGTGTTTTTTTTTTCCTTTTCATTTATTCAGCAGCGAATCCCAAACCACTCACATTGTTTATTCATTTAGCACTTGATCTTTCTCGCCCCCAACAGACGACATTCAAAATGAGCAGCCTTGCGTCTTGTTGCCATAGTCGCCACCCATGCTGTTGCCTAGCAGCTTATCTTAGCGTGAACCAGGTGAAAGGGTTTTGCTGGTGGCCTCGATGTTCAAACTGTCGCCTTTTGTTCCGCTGAGAGGACGGAACAAAATCAATTATGATCAGCGCAGGCGACCTGCGTTGGTGTATAATGGACTGCGGCTGAATTCGGGCTTGTTTTTAGTGTCATTTTCACTTTTAATTCTCTGTGTGGTTTTGGCTCGGCGCCCAAACACATGGACGCAATTCAGGAAAACACCTGCAACGTTGTTAAGTGCTTAAAAACCTGTGGGCACAAACGCTGGCTAACACAGAGCATCTAATCTGTCGTGACAGTGTTATAACCAGGAAGAGGAAGGCAATATACCGTACATCTGTCAGCCGACCATTAGAAGTGACTCGTCTTTCTCTGGAGGGAGGCCAGTCACAATAAGGCACAGCATGAGGGTGTGTGGGTGATAAAACAGGCCAAACAGCCGAGTTAAGAGTTCACTCCGGCATATTCAAGAAACAGAAGGAAGCGGGCTCATAAATAAGTCAGTTTATTTTGCATTCTTTTTTAAAGACTATATACTTATCAACTATTCATAACAACAAATGGAATTGTTAAATACTGTACACAGCATACTGTACTCTCCCAGTGCATGTCTTCACCACAGCAGAGAAGTTACTTTTATTTTTTTGATAAACTAGTCTTCATTCAGTTGTATTATTCCTAATAAGACATATGAATACCTTAAGATTAAATAGTATCAGTGTATGATGTAAACATTTCTTCAGACGTTTAAGTCAAAGCAACATTGTGTTGGCAAGGGTTTTGTGAGCAGGAGGGAGAGAGAAAGTATACTTCAATGACCGTTTGACCTCAGCGGTTCGCCGTTTTCCCCAAAACTGAACACCGTGTTCGATACCAAGGGTTACTTCAGTACATGTGCTACATTTCCTATATCATCCTGATGTCTCTCTTGAATAATCTACAACAATAAAATTCATATATTTTCTCGGCTGCCAGCAGCCAAAGTCTCTCAGACCACACCCACTGCAATCATGTAAGGCAGGAATGCATGAGCAGAACAGGAAAGTCTGTGTCAGGTAGGTATAACCCTGCACTGTCTTTGTAATGCGTCTGTATTCACAGGTTATCAGGACATCTGTGTGATCTGAAAATCGCTAAAGGGCATCCGATTAAGATTGACCACTCTCAAACCTAACTGATTTTTTCAAATTAAAGGTTACTTAAATCAAAAATCATGTTGTGTCATCTTTTGTAGATTATAAATTCTGAATTTGCCCTTATTTAAATGGGGGAGTATGTGAAATATAGGATCAATATCACGGGAGGTAGCAGGTGAGGGAACCTGCGCCGCGCAATGATTAAAAAATTAGCTTCTCCACCTGTTTGACGGAAGTGAGAACAGCGTACGTTCACTTATGCTCAACAGGACAATTTCCATGCAACAAAACAGACCCAGACACTGAAAAAAAAAAGAAATAGAATGTGTCAAAAGCAGGCGCTGCAAAACAGGCAGAGCACAGTAACAAGTGTGGTTGACAGATATCTATTAAATGTTCACTCAGAACAACTTTTCTGTCTGCTGTTCACATTCATGTATACAAAAAAAAAAAAAAAACCTCCATGCACCCACGTAACACACTCAATCACAGACAACTAAATAAGCTGCTCTAAGCATTCCAATGGAAACATGCATAGCTACCAGTTCTGTACCCACCGCTTAGTACAAAATGTACCATGACGTGTAGGAAATGCAACTTTTACACAGATAAATTGGCCTGAGTAAGACTGAAACTTCATCAAGACAGGGAGACCATGTCAGTGTTGACATATCCCCACACAAAATAGCAGAAAGAATGGAGTTTTATGTGCTAGAATCCTTCATTTTGTTAAAAAAAAAATTGCTTTGTATTCAGACTTCATATCTTAAAAAGGTAGAGTCCACAATTCTGGAAAAGGACCATTGATATTTTTAACACAAACAAACCAGGGGTCACTTCTACAACACGTAGATCTCTAATAACACTTTCTAGATGCACCTGATTGGATGAATGCTTTCACTGGATTTGCCTCTGCTTCCTTATTTTAAAACAAACCAGCCAATATTGTTTTTGCATGACTGATATATAACTGAAAAGTGTTTTTTTTTTTTTTGGGGGGGGGGGGGGGGGGGGGGAGACCAGACTTTTTTTTTTTCTTTTCAGTGCACACAGAACAAATAGCTTGTAGTGTCCAAATGTATTGGATCAAAATCATGGACTATACCTTTAAATGATGACACAGGGTTGCATTACTGACCTTTTGTCCCTTGTGAGACACAAAAAGCCCAAACATATCTCACAGAACATCCTCAACCTTCCAGACACAAAACACTGAGCACATAAGGTCCAAGGCCTGCTTGTACCTTCCGACTGTACCACATCATCAGCAAAAAAAAAACAAAAAAAACAGCACAACATTGAATGTCATGAAAAAAAAAATCATATCAAAAATAAACTCTATAATATTCAATGTTTTGCCCACTATCTAAAGTTAGAGACACAGCTTTAAGTAGAGTGTCTCAGTGATGATAGCTATTCCGACATTACCAGTAACTCAATACAGTGCGCACATACCCTGTGTGTTCAGAATACATAAGGGGTTAAGAAAAAAAAAAAAAAAGTAAAAGCAGCAGTTTGAGGGTTGTCACCATTCCGTCAAGTCGTTGTTTTTTTTTTTTTAGAGTCCTCTGCTACTTCAACAGTCTGACACGTCTGTGTCCCGGGCCGAGGGGCTGTCCATGACCTGGAGAAACTTCTCCACGCAAGGCGAGTCCATGAAAGCCGGCCGCTGGGGCAGCAGGTAGTAATGTGTGGTGCTGGCCTTCTTCCCGTCTTCCATGACGGGCAGGATGCACGGGGAGCCCTCGCTGTTCTGTCTCTGCAGACCCCGGCTTACGTAATTGGGGTCCGGTGCGAAGCTTTGGGTCGAGGGCATCACCCCGTTGATGTACGTCGGGAGGCTTTTGGGGCTGGGGGTGCGGGAGCTGCCTCTGGACAAAGGATCCCTAGGGGGCACCTTGGGGGGTTTGTCATCGTCGCTGTAGGCCCCGGACGAGACCTCTGCGGACCAGCGGCGGTAGTCTGTCTTGATTGCTCTCGGCGGGATAGGGGGCGGCACCTCTGGTTTGTCCATGCCATTGGTGGGGCGTTTGTGGCACGTGAGGCGCAGCAGAGACGGCTTGTTGAAGGACCCGGCTGGGCCGGAGTGAGATCGCCGTAGCCTCCGCTGAGCCTTGTCCTGCTGTCTCTGACAGACCAACGGCTGTTCCTGCTGCTGCTCCTGCTGCTGTTCCCGCACTTCCTGCGGAGGATGAGGCGCCGGCTGCTGCTGCTGCCGCCTCTGGCTTTTAGGTCCCAAAGGGCCGTCGTAGTAAGCGTAATTGATCTGCCCGCAGTCCCTGAAGCTCCTCCGGCTGGGGACTCCGTACCGGAACGGCGACGGTTTGGAACACTGGTCGGACACCAGGCAGCAGCTATCGTCCGTGCTGGTGAAAAACTCGACCTCGTTGTCCATCGCCTGCTCGGGGGAGATGTCCGTCTGCGGGGGGATGGGCGGCAGAGGCTTGGAGCATCTGCCAGGCGTCTGTGGCGGGCTGCTGCACTCGTACACCGAGAGCCTCTCAAACGAGGGAACCACCTGGTCGTCGTCAGCAGGACTCGGGGCAGATGATTTAGCATTGCAGGGCAGGGAGAGATGAGAGGGCCGGGACTTCTTGGGCAGTAATCTCTGCATGCTGGGTTTATGTCCTATAAGAGAAGAACAGTAAAATTTTCAAAAATGAATGGCACATTATTGAATTATTATGGCTGGGTAAAAAAACAATAGCAATTCACGAATAAAAACTCAATTCTATTCTGTGGAAAAAGGACAGAAAAACATTCTTATCTGAATTGACACGTTGCCATTGGAACATTTGGATTATAACTCTTAGCTTTATCTATATTTCTGGAGAACCACTTATGATATTCAGTATCCAGTCCATAGCAGATGATTCAAATGCATAATACCGGTACATTCAATGTAGCATTTGAGTTTTTCAAAAGAAATGCATCATGCAGATGACATGCACTTACTCTCATAACTTAGAGACGGTGGCGGTGGCCCCTTTTGCTGGGCACGGGAGTTGTGTGTGTCTGCATGTGTGGTGTCCATACTGAAGTAGAAGCTGGTGAGACAATAAATGATTTGCACAATGGTAAATAAGCAATTTAAAACCTCATCATGCACAAGAATTCCCAGACTGACCGGGAAACATAAAACTCATGCAGATTTGCAATCCCGGCACCCGAACACTCACTTGTGCAGCTCATGGTGACAACTCCAAGATGATTTGGATCCAGCCATGCTGCGACAGTAGCTGCCCCCCAGGAAGGGGTTTTCTACGGGAAGAGATGTCTCCTGGGCAGTCAGGCCCACTGTGGACATGCTCCAGGCACACTCGGGTCGCATCAAAGCCAGGAAACACGCAGATCGCCCCGGCCGGCTGCCTCTACTCCTGGTGTACCTGAAACACACAGCCACAGACGACGTTTGTTAGGAGGTTGAGAGCAAAAGCAGATGAAGAGAAACAGAACATCTGCAGCACGCTGAAAAAAATACTCCGAGCCAACGCACTCTGGGGAAGCCAGGAGAGGAAAGAAAATACCGATATTACAATAGAAAGCCACCTGACGGCTTTTTACAATTGAAATCGACAACAGCTCATTCATAATATTCTTGTCAGGTTGAAACTGATATAAAATACAACAGATTCTACCAAATATCTTGTTTTAAATGTGTTTTATACACAGGCCATGTTTCTATAGTCCACAAGCCAGAGACTATATCACTTTAACATCAATTTTAGGTGTTGACTAATTTACAGACCTTCTGATTTCTATTCCTATAAACTTTGCCTCTACTCCAGTAAGTTTACAGTGTATTTTAAAACCAGAGTGCGTGTTTCAGTGCTGCACTCTCACTTGGCCTGAACAGCAGAGGAAGGGGCTCCTCCTGTTACCGGAGATATACCTGATGTTGCAAGAACTCCTCATGTCAAATGACCTGAATGTTTGAGTCATGTCAAGTATGTGTCAGGACTGAGTAAACAATGTATACAATATTCAGTGGGGAAGAGGAAACCCCGGGCAGTATATCGATATTACCGGGGTCAGGAATATACTGCCGGGCAAAATCTGATCTTCACCGGATTAACCGGTTTAGTGTGTCACAATCTCTGGAGAAAACGTGAAGAGTAAGCAGAAAGAGAGAGAGGGCCTTTCCACTTTGAAAGAAGTCTATCTGAGATCTGCTGCGTTGCTGAAGCAGATCCTGTAACGACGTTACGGCGGCAACCTGAACACGAATTTTGTTTTTGCCATTTTGTTTTCCCCCGGAATGCAGGAAAAACAGGTGTATCCACGACCCTGCAGGTCAACCTTTCTGGAGACCACAAATGAGGTATGTGCACGGCCAAAGAGACTAGTGTCATCCTTATAATGTATGACTGATGACTGAGAAGAACACAGCTCACCCCCCCTCGCTCCTGGTCTCCTATGAGCCATATTTATGTGCTGCCCTGACAGCTGGTGAGAAACAAAGCTCTAAAACAACAGGAAACCCAGGGCATCGGCCTGAGCCAAACTGCCCAACAAGGCATGCAACCCCCCCACCCCCCCCCAGGGCCGTTGATTCGGTTCGGCGGGGACGGGGAAGCAACATGATCCTTGATAATGAACCCCCAGGGGTTTGTGCTTCCTCTTGCAACAGGTGCAAAGACAGTTCATCCTGGCAGTTAACCATAGGAGCATTTACAGGCAACCAGATTAAAACAAATGATGTGTAGCCATGCAAGCGCATTAACCCTTTTTTTCCAGGAAGAATCCTTTAAGTCAGATAGCTCAGTTCATTGGAGCAGGCAATCTTTTTTTTATGGTCAAGTCTAGACTTCTTTACACAATAGACAGGAGGAGGGGGGGGGGGTGGAAACAGAGATCTGGGGGTGATGCAAAAACATCATCAGGCAAGCTTATCCGTTCTAGTAGTAGTCACACAGACCTTGAAAAAGAAGGAGTTCACACCCCGCTCCTGACACCCCTGCAGCGGTTTCCGAGCAACCATACCCGCTCTACCTGTGCGGCAAGCAAACAGCGCGCACACCCCCTCACTTTACCGGATTGAGATAATAATGGTTAAAAGCCCAGCAGGGCTGTGACTCACGCCACAACGCACAAGTCAGTTATTTGGAAGGGACGCGACGCGGTTATGATGATGACACAGAAGTTAACCCCAATGGTAATTTCCATTTCCGTGCAAGAGGAAGCGATCAGAATTGATAGCAGCCGCAATAATGGGATCAAAGCAGGTTACGAGGGAATCGGCTATAAAAAAAAAATAAAAGGGATGAAATTCAGTCAATTTTAAACGTGTCGTAAAACGATTGTATAAACGTTGTAAATGTTGACAGGTGTGTTCGTGCGTCTTCTTCTTTTTTTATTAGTAGTATTATTAGAGTTATAGTGTTTAAATCCAGGTCGTGTTGCTCCTTCTACAAAGCGCCTATCCGTCCGAAATCAACATATAAAACACAGCTGGACGCGATCTGCATTAAATCTCTATGAATGCGTCGCGCCACATACGCAACAACGGTAACATAGAGACGCGGGTGCACGCCGGAGCCTTAAACAAACCACACATTTCAAATTATGGTCCCAACTCACCTAAATAACTCCGCACTTTTTCCTCCGCTGACTGACCCCTCCTGAGTCCTCTTTGGTCAAATATAGCTCCTCAGTTTGTTATTTTGGAGGGAGAGGGGGGGTTAGGTTTGATTCTGTAAAGCGTCAGATCTCTAATGCATCCAAAAAAAAAAAAGACGCCAAAGAATCGGTGGCGCTCTGGCTATAATGTGACACTTTTTAGATAAGTCTTGTATTGTAGTGAGCGAATGTCTTATAGGCTCCACCACATTACACAGACAGCCCGACTCCGCCCTGCACATTTGCACTTAAAGGCGCAGCGCTCTATTTCTCTGTCTTTCTCCCTCTTAGAATTCAACATATATACACACGACTCATTTAAAGCATGTTAACTTGATGTGATCAAAGTCTGCAGAGCTTTATTTCTCTGCACTTATAACCTCCTGATGACAGAGCAGGTGTGGACGCAGCAGTCAGCTGATAAACTGCACCAGCAGCAGTTGAAGTAGCCTCCATAGTGTAGTCTGCAGTGTGCTAAACACCTCAATTGTTTGACATGCAGCAGCTGTGAGAATAAAGTCAATCAGAGCTCATGGAGATAGTCTCATTCTATGTTTGTAGATCATTTTGGCTCAAATCCGTTCCTGCTTCCTTAAAATAAACTTAAGTTTAATAATAGGTTGTTTTTTTTTTCTTTTCAAATGCATGTAAAATAGTAATTTGAATTAACATTGCAGTCATGTTTGCCTTCTAGATGAATGTTCCCAGTTTAAATAGTCATATCATTTGTCACAGCGACATTGTTATATACAGATAAGCAGTGCAACAGGTGTAATGTATATGTGGTGCATCGAGCTACGATTGCTCAGCACTTAATTATGTTGTTTGCAGCCTTCGCAGCATCAAAGAATTCATCAAGAATCAACACTTAACTATTCAATACAACCTATTGTAATACCTGTATTCTATTAACATGTGTCTCCTTCATAAAGAACAAGGACCCAGGCTGCAGATCCGCATAGAGACGCAGGCAGTAATGCTGATGGCTCCAGGGTAGATAACACAGACAGCAGGCAGGGAAACATGCTTATTTGCACAGACAGATTCACAACGGAATGGAACCCAGATTGTTTAGCTGCTTGCTTATCAGATCACCTCAGGCATTTTCTTTGGACGGATTTCTTCTTTGTTTAACTGACATAATGTTCACTTAAACGCAACATAATTATGTAGCTTAGGATACAGGATTGAAATACATCGATTTTTTTCTTCATTGTTTATGGTAACGTCTGTTTAATCTGGGACGTGCAATCTCTCACAATCTCCTTTTCCAGTCACTGCTTAGACCTTAAGTGGTGTTGCATTAACTATGTCACCTAACCAAACTGGGCTAAACAAACCCAACGCTGACATGCACACTAATCAAACACAGCCATATAATAGCTACAAACAACCCGTGCATTAAATCAATAGTTGCAGAAAGCAGAGGTGTGTAGAGGGAACAGAGTGTTCTTATGCCTGGGTTTATAAATCCTTTACAGCTTGGACTTGGAGCCCCCCCAAAACCCAAAAGGCTTATCATTACATATTTGGCCCCTTCATGGACTAGGCTCCCTCTAATCCCCCTTTATAATTTCAAGCACATTTTTGGGATTCCTCTGAACCAGTTGTGACCAGCAAGGGAAAGGGGGGATGTGTGTGAACATTTTGCAAGGTGAGGTTTACAGAGATTAATAAAGACAATTAAAATTTCCGATGTGACAGACAGGTAACACATTCCTGGAAAGATAAAGGTAGGATTTCAAAAGTGAGAGAGAAAGAAATTATAATTGAATCCGTTTAAAAAACAAACAAACATGCATCTATGTGTATTTCAAGCCAGCTTTTCTGAACTGTAGCAGTTATTAAAATGCATTCCATAAAATACACATATTCAGTGGAATATCCCCCCCCCTCTCTTGCCTCCCAGCTGCGTTGTGACATCATCACTCACAGGAAGTTCCTTATAAAGTTAGTCAGGGAGGGAGATAATCAACTGCAGCCAGAGGCAGCTCTGATGAGGGTTTGAGATGGCAGATGAAAGAACTTTCGTCACAGAGGATATCCTTTTCAGGAAAAATGACTCTTTCTTTTTCTTTGGTTCTGCTTCATGACTCATGTTTGAGCTTTATCCCCCTCCCCCCCAAAAAAAAAAGAAAAAAGGAAAAATGACACCTTTGGCTCCCTCTCCTTTCAGCTGCACTTGGAGCAGAAAGGAATTTCCCTTTGTAGCTCAAGCTCCAACACAATAGATCACATCTCAAATGACGCTACAGTCTCTCAGCTGATTACTATGAATCCCTCACCACCCGGAAGGGTGGCGTTTAGTTGGAAACGAGGCAAAAAAAACCCCCAAAACTCTTTATCAGTGTAAATGATTTATTCAGCACGGAGGTCACAACATTGATTGCCCCTGCCTGCTGAGGTAATTAAATTACGTGCATATTCAGCTTCCGGCCAAAGTTCACACTGATATAAACACAGCAGCAAAAGGTTCAGTACTGTAGTAAGGTGACGTCAAGCCTGTGAGAATATTTCAGTGAATAGGTGTTTCACTTGTGTTTGCATTTGCTTTGCTTACATTTTTCTTTCAAACAAAAGACTGGTTTGCTGCCTGTTGTTACATCTAGATTACAAATGGAAGGGTAAGTATTTCAAACTGCAACTCTAACTGTCCTTTTTTATCTTTAGATATTCTAAAATATATGTCTCATCCCCAATCCAATGGAGATGAATAGAGATGATGATGCTATAAAAACATTAAAATGATTTTAAAAGATTTCATGCATATAATTATATAATTTGAGTCACTAACAATGATTTTATGTATCTATTTGTTTCCTATTTTATTTATTCATATATTTCTATTTATTTCTTTCAAAAAATGTCTATTAGAGTTGCCATTTGCCCAAATCTGCCCATAAATAAAACATATTTATCCCATGTACACAATTCCTATATATGGGTTTATTCTAGAGATTTGAATAATTAAATAGATCTACACATGTCAGGATTGAAATTAATCCAAATAAAACCTCTTTCTCGGAGGGTTTGTTCATGTTCTCATGTGACAGGAAGCACTTGGAAACTTAATTTTTTTGCTTTGTCTAAGTTGTCCTTTATCATGTCATTAGAAAAGACATAAAATCTTTAATTTTTATTTTAAGTATAAAATGATGGTCATAGACTTTAAGGCTCTTTGCCTTAAATTGGTTATAAGACGTTCCAATGAAAACTATTCATAATTAGGTTAATCACACTAAGTGCAGCATTGTTGTTATTTTCACAGTTGGACAAAGCATATGAGGGATTTTGTTCAATTTACTTTTTGACTTTTTTATTTGTTTTACCTATGTTTAACCAGGTAAAATCAATTGAGAACCAATTCTCATTTAGAAGTGACGACCTGGCCAAGAGGCGTCAGCAAGACTACATAACTCTAAGGCTTAAGACTTTGAGTCCACACAAAACCACACATACAGTAACAGATACAGTATAGAGTATGACGCGACAAGAAGACGCCTTTGTCTCACTTTCCTTTCCCTCCAGGTGTCACAGAGGTTGTTTTCTTGTCAGTATGTGATGTAAGTAAAGAATTTCAGTCACATGGCAACAGGAGGTGTAAGGGTGAGGTCTCCGTCCAGTGATCGTCTCTGGCATCAAATAAACTTGCTCATGAAGGCCACATGTGGTCGAAATCTCCATTAAAACGAACCAAATCACTGGATCTTTGTGATAAGAAATAACAACTAAAACATCAACTAAAAAAGTGATTTGCAAAAATGTTCAATTCAATCGGTGAGATTCAAACATAATCAAATCTTCTATCTCTACTGCTCCACTACCGCTTGGAACAAATAAGAAAATATAGATTTAGAAATGATTTGACATGTTTTTATGAATTTGACAGAAAGAATGCACTTTTTTTCATTTTAATACTCTATGACTGTTTCCCGCCCTCGAGGTTCACACTGCAGATGAGCTGTGCCTCCAGCCAGTGCAGCTGTGAGCTCCGCAAACGAAGCTCGGGCTGACACATCGCCATGTATTGCTGCTGGATCGTGGTTTCGTCTGGCAGACCCACACACACTTGGCTCCTGTCGTGGAAACAAAAACACAAATCCCCAGGCAACGGGGGCTGTCATCTCTCACTACAATGTAAATACGTCCATATTAAAGTACATCTCCTACTTGTTAGCCATTCCAAGCTCCTGAGAATCCCTCCAGCTGCTTAAGTTATTAATCACTTCCCCTTATTGGTACAAAGACTTCTGGGAAATGAAAGGATTTTAAGGGTAAATTGCCTCACACACACGCACAGGTATTTTCTATTTTGGTGTGCAACATAATCAAAGGCAGTAATAATGAGTCACCGTTGCATCACTCATCAACATTGTTATGTTGAGTGGTTCAAGTGCAGCCACAGCCTGCTGTTAGTAATAGGTGGAGCAAGCCCGTCTGCCTCCTTGATGATGACAGGGTGTGTTTAGTCTCCAGAACCCGAGGATTGCTTTAGACATAAACCAGGGGAGTTACTCTCGAGTGCATCCTATGTTTGAGACGGCATCAAAGTTGTGTTAGCAATTATGACGGCAGATTTAATAGCGGACTCGTGTTAACGCTCCGCAATAAATCATCTCCTTTTGGATTTTCTGAAGTAGTTAGGAGAACGCACTGAGAGTCGCACATAATCACATACGCAGTCGCCCACACGTACGCTCTCAGCGGCGTCTGATGTTTGGGGAGAAGCTGTGAAAAACGACAGCTGTGGTGTGATGGAGAACGTCACGCTGGTTCGACTCTCTCCAGCCGCTGGTCCAGAGCCAAGTCCACGCACAGGCAGGATTGACCGACGCAGATGGAAGGAAAGCGGCTCCCAAAACGCCTTGTTTCCGGCACATTTGGTCCCACGACTAATATTCGATGTACAGAACATGTTATCTTTCGCTTACATTTTCATTTTACAGGCCTGGCTGCGTAATGATCCTAAAGGGTATCATGAAAAAAAAATACATTAACAGTTTTCCACTATATAATGCTTGTATTGTATTTCAAACGGCCAAAACAGGAGTTTATGGCATTTGGCCAATGAGTATCCCAGGTTTCCGGTGTTCCTGATGTCACCCTGCAGCGGGGAAGGTTAAAGCTTCACTTATTGTAGCAATCTATTAATCTTAGGTAACAACTGATTAATGGGGGGAGTTTGCTTTACCATGATTTCCTGGTTAAGCCTCTCTCGTGGGAGATATTAGGTGCACAGCACACAGCAGGTCCCAGAACCCACAGCTCCGCTGATAAAGATTTCAGATGTTGTCCGCCGAGGAGATCAGCAGGCTTGCCATCAAAGGGGGGCACCTCTAATCCAGTAAGGTATAAATCAATAGCCACGGGGTTAGGAAAGCATTATTCTCTGGGTACGGCAAGAAGACAGAAAAACACATGTGTAATGAAGGGTGCAGTGCAAGTCCACAGATGAGCTACAGTCAGTGAGCTGAACGAGTCCCACTTCCCCAGTTGTGTTAGTATGTGTAAGTGTGTATGAATGTGCTGATGACAAGAGACTGAGTCACTCAGGACCGAGTACGCTTCGTCAGAGTGCATTGTGTTTCGTTCACACATGGATTTTGGGCTCCCCCCCCCAAATGAAGTCAGTGAGGCCACCTGATCTCGCACTGGCTTGCGGCCACATTAATTCCTCACAACAGAAACGCTCTGGATCACTGCTCACACAAGCCTCTTTAACGAGCGAGCCTACTGGTTCAGGAGGGAGCAGACGAGGCCCGGCTCCCATTTTCCGTCCCTTACGAGGGGGTCGGCTGTGCAGACGCATCTGTTTGGGGGCAAAGTGTGGCGCTCCAAGGAGAGAACCAGGCGTGGGTGGAAATACACAGTCCTGTCCTAAACTCAATTGTAAAGGTCCGAGGAGTATAAGAGCCTCGGGGCTACACGCTAAAAGCCAAGCCAGATGAATAACTAAACTGGTGTCTAATCTGCATCACAACATCGTTTGTTCCTTATTAGTTAATGCAAAGTCACACCATGCGATGATACGCAAGAGCAATAGGTTCTGGAAAGCTGTTCAAAAGTTTAGGGTCACTCTGAAATGCCCTTATTTTTGGTGTTTTTTATTGTGTTATCTACTTTACAAAAAAAAGGTAAAATAACTGAAAACATGTTTTTTGTACTAATTTCTTCAAAATAGGCACCCTTTGCTCTGAATACTGCTTTGCACACTCTTGGCATGAGCTTCAAGAGGTAGTCACCTGAAATGGTTTTCACTTGGTGCCTCATCAGAGTTAATTATTGGCAAATACATTGGCATAATTATTATATTATTAGCATAATTGCACTGCTTCATGTATTTTATCAATATACAATATCCAGATGGGCAAGATATGAAAGGAAAAATCTGAATCAATGTCAAATTAACTACTGTCACAGACACTGAGTTACAACCTAGTTGAACATAAGTTGCAGAATTTGTGTTGGACAGTGCTCCCCAACACCATTAAAGCACCAAATGAGTGAAAATTGCAATCTTTTAAGTTTTATCATAAAGACAGCACAGAATCAATATTTCTAATTTTCAACTGCAGTCCTTTAAGAAGTTGTTCAAAAACAACAACATCTTTTGGAAGAATCGTGTTCATAACTGCAGTAGAGTTCAAGAATGAATCTGTTCTGTTGGCTTGTGGTTGCCCAACATCCTGCTTTATGTTGTTCTGTGAAAAATTTGTCATTTATCTCTATATATACATCTCTAAAAACAATTTAAAAATGGTTGAAAACCATTCGTTCCACACTAAGACACGGCCAAAAAAAAAACAAATGGCTTCACATGAGCCACCTTCACTGCTTTGTAAATTTAGCTCTGGGTGGAAAGAACACTCAGTGTCAAGTTTAAATAAGGACTGTAATTATCTTGGAGCCAGCAGATTATCCTCAGCTCTGCAGAAAAATAAGGGGTTATCGCTTCTGCACAACCTATTTTTAAATCATGTAACAAGTGAAGCTGCGAATCCTTGAGGTTCGGCTGTGTAATTCAGATTTAGCATCAAAAAATACAGGTTGTGCTTTGTCCTGGAGGGTTCTTGTAAATTAACATCATAACAGTTTATAGAGCGGTAGGGCCACCGAGACGGGCAGCTTCTGTTTGAAGAGGCAATGAAATGTTGAATTAATGGCTGTGAGGTCTCGTAAATCAAACAAAAATCTCAGTTTACCCATGCCTTCTTTCCGCCTGCCGGCAAAACCCTGGAGACGCTTGTCCTCCACGCACTGCTGTGGTCCCTGGCAGGAAGTAAATCAGCCGGGGAGCCGCCCCAGACCAAACACTGCAAGGGCCTCTGGAGCCTGAGGGCGTGTGGGAGGTGTGCACCAGGCTCACGGGGCACAAAGTGCCTCTTACTTCCTCAGTAAGTAAAAAGGCAGATTTTGCTGTATACACAGATGTGCACATAAACTCACTGACATATACAACAACATGTGCACACATAGACGCCTGCATGTACTTCAAATAAGATACAGACACAAATAAGATACATAGGTAATAGGCAGGCACAGAAAATTTCATCACTTTTGCAACACTCAAAACAACACTTAACACATAATTACTCCATCATTTGGAGCTTTCCCTGGTTCCCATTTCTGAGAAAATAACTTTGAAATATCTACTGCACAGGAAAAGTATGACATTTTACACTTCTCTGAGAGATATAACACTCTCAACCTGTTTCCCTCTGACCTCAGACTGCCTCCGTTGAAGGACTGGCTTTAAATAGGGGATCATGTCGAAGTGCTTAAGACACTGTGACACTCTGCTTGTGCCAAAAGTATAGAGGGTATTGTATGTTATCTCTCATGATGCAAACCAGGCCCTGAATGTGTGAATTTCTGTCTTCAAAAGGGATTTTTTTTTTTAAACTTGAAAGTGGTAAGGAAACAAGTGGAAATTTCTCATTTCTCAAAAAAAAAAAAAAAAAATTAATAGAGCAAGATTAGCAATACTGTTTCTCCAGAACTTGGAGAAAAGCATCCTCCACTCATGTAAACTTTCTGCTATGCCTTTTTTCTTTACTTTACTTTACTAGTACTGCCTCATAATATTGCATTACCTAAATAAAATGCTGCCTGAAATACTCTAAATTCTCTACAGGGAATACACTTGAGCACAAAGCTCCGGATTAAAGCTGTGGTAATTTTCCATGAGCCTGTGTGTCTGTGACGTCAGAGACACCAGTATCAGTGTCCTTCCTTTGTGGGTGACAATAGCTGTCCATCCAATTACCAATCATGTTTCCTTGACATGGATACGCTCTCCTATCCTGACAACCAGTGATAGTCTAGTCCCATCTGTTCCCCAGCTCTGTATGTATTCATATCCATTTCCGTAACCCTTATCTCTCAGCTGGACCTGGTGGAAGACGAGCCGAATGTTTACATTTACGCCCACCGCAAACACACTTACAACACTTTTTTTTCCCACAGATGGAGCCTCTCAAGCTGCCATTGTGTCATAAATGATAGAGGGAGAACACACTGACAGATAGACTAGACAGACGGCAGGCTGCCTGTCTTCAAATGTTTGCTCAGATTAGTGTTCAAACTAAAAGTAAGCATCTTAAATTGCAGCACATATCGACAGGAGAACAAGATGGCAGTGTGAGAGAAAGAAAGGGTGGGTGGCAGAAGTAGACAGAAAATAAAGTAATGAATGGTTGCCTTTGTTAATTAGCAGAGAGCTAGCATTAAAAAAAGATAGTTTTAGTATGAACATTAAGAAGCAGTATTAGACTACTGTTGTTTATATATAACAATATGCTGCTCAGTGTGTGTGCTTTGAGCTTATCCTGCAGAGCTGCAGATCTTTTTTTCAAGTGAGTCTGTAAAGTGTTCCCACCAGGACCCACTAATTACGTCCCTGCTCGTTAAAACGCTGAAAGTAGCTCCTGTGAAATACAGTTTAGAATGTTGCAAACACCAAACAAATCCCTATGAAATCTTTCAAAGCAAGTCTTTTCAGCTTAGGAATCAAACACTCAAACATCAAAATGAGTGTATGGACCCTTTGTGGTAAAGATAATGATAAGATTCTGAATCTTATGGTGTTTTCGTGAGTTTTGATATGAAAACTACATTACTCACGGGGGGGGGGGGGTCACGGCCACCCAGATGCATTTGCTGGCCTCCCTCTCTCACCAGTTGCATATGCATAATCTGCTTCTATCTGATATTTTACATCATGTACTATTTATTTATTCAGCAAGTCCCTGAACCTAGCAGAAGTTGGCTCCTGATCCGCTGTATGGTGGAGTGACTAATCCTGTTTTTAGTCTCTGGAGAAAGACATGATAATGCTTTTATGTTTTGTTTGACACAGTCGCAAACATTTGTTTAAAAAAACAGTGCCAAAGCTATATTGCAAAGAACATAGCCTAATAAGGCTAGGATTTGAACAGGTTGTGAGTAGGTTAGGTTATTGGCAGCATTCGGTTATGGCTTTTGCTTTTATTGAACCAGCCCAAGATTTCTTGTGGTCCCATCTGGCATGGAAAACTTCTGGAGGTGTCACTTCTTACTAGCCTGGGAATACCCACCCTTCATTGCATGTGAATTCACTTCGCTGTGGAATTCAGTCTGGACACCAAGGACGCAATTTTCCCCTCATCGAGGAAGCCAATAATAGAATGTAGGAGAGTGCAGCAAGACGATGACGAAACACAGAAGCAACTTTATTGATAACTGTGGATCCAACATGGTGGCAGACGATAATGTACCCATCTAGCCTTAGAAGAAAGAAATTGTTCTAAGTAACTTAGACTGCAAGTTTAATTTAAAAATATTGGAACTTTTAGCGCTAAAATATCCAATTGTTGTCCAGTATCTGGTACGTCATTGGGTATGTTTGATACGATTGGCTATAAGCTACGTACAGATGCATTTGACACATTCGTAGTGTCCAATAAATTGCTTTGATTTTCATAAATGATACCTCAAAAACAAACAAATGCATGGATGGTTTACAGACTGAACATCAATGTATACTGATATTCAAGCTGGTGTTAGCCAGGCTAACTTCTTACAGCATTTTTGCAATTTTTGTGTCTGTGTCTGTTCAAAACAAGCAACTGACCGGTTGCTTGGGTGTTATCCTTTTCAAGAACTACTCACGCAACACTCATCACCACACTTTCTTGGGTGCTTAGCAATACACCCACCAAGTGTGAAGTTGATCTGATGAATGGTTGAAACCCAAAGGACATACATACATATAGACAGAGAATCCTTCAATTTTACTTAAATTTCTGAAGGAGAGGGGAAGCAGGGAGGCTCCAACACCTCCTCCCAAAATCTGCCCAGCACTGACTAGTGGATGCATACCAAACTCAAGCCAGATAAGATTGTAAGTCATTGAAAGGGGTCCAAGTCCCCCACCACCCCCTAGTTCCAGCAGCTCCTTTCAGGGATATCTCTACTTGTCCCTCTATCAGGACAGGAAGCTCCCAGCCAAGAGAGACAACAGCCCTGCTTCCTCTGGCTTTTCAGTGCCCTGGGAAATTGAGCTAATAGGACAGTAGATAAAGAATCTTGGAGGCTGTAAAGTCTAAAGTGTGTTCCTGTTCACATGCATGTACAGTACATCCACATCCCGTCGTGCCTGTGTCATCGCAAAGCATAAAAGCAGGACAAATAACGTCAGCACAGGACAAAGCGCAGGCAACACTTTGTGGGAGTGTGTCAGCATATCTTTGGCACCGCGTGAGAAGAAGCAGATGCGACACTAGATGTGTTTTCCTACTCCCCGGGTGCCTGTAGCCCAGAACAAAAGCTGACACATGGAGGAGGAATTGATTTTGTAATGGGAAAAGTGTAATTTTGACAGACGTGCCAGCCTGCAACAAACACCTTACTTGTATAACAGCACAAACACCACTCCCTGCTGACTACCGGCCTTTTTGTGTTTGCATAGGCACATGTCCATATGACGTAATGCAGATCTCTCATGTGACACGGCTATAGCCTGGCAAAACAGAGCTTTGTCATGTTGTTCCAATCCAGTGTAGTATTGGTGATATTTACACATTCTTGGACAAATTATGGCTCAGGAAGGCGGAGGAGGAATTTCTGGGGCTAAACATTCATCCCCTAAATCAGCTTTGATGATTCAGACGGAAAGAGAAAAAGGGGAGTTAGAGAAGGAAGAGGGTGAGCGAGTTCACGCAAGATGGGTCAGGAAGTAGTCACAGGAGAGAAGCCACCCACTCTAAACCACAAAAGGCTTGACTCACGCGGTTTGGATGGCACACGGCTGTGGGACAAGGACACAATACTGGGTCTCCTCTCCAGGGTTGTGCCGCCTAACCCTGAGCCAGAGCAGAGCAGATCGCCCTAAATCACTGACAATGTTGTTCATGGTCGGAGCCACAGCGGCTACAGCCGACCGCAACGATTCAAATCATGACACAAAACCCTGCAGAGAGCACACTGTCAAAACTTGTGCATGCACGATGTTGTGAGTGTCACTTCTGCTGTAGTGAGGGTGTGTAGCATGCTTCACCGGTGAACAACTGAGCTCTGCAAGACTTTTGTTTCATTTTCCACATTCGGGTGATCCTCCCCTCCCTTTTGTTAATAAAGAGATTGATGATTTCTGCTGTGTGCTGTTTGGACAGTAGCTGTATACATTGTTGACACTGTTTGGAACATTGCATGTATTTTATTACTCCTTTCCAGCAATCCCTAATCTATCATGTTGGAAAACAGAGTCATTAATTTTGTGTGATGAACAAAAACAATGGGGATATTTTTCTCCCTAAAGGGATATAACTTTATATAAACCTAAACAAAAAGTAAAGTCATCTGAGACAACTTAAGAAAAGCGGGCTGTGGTGTGGGGCTGTATGCCTTTCATAAGAATATTTATATTTGTTGTCCCGAGTTAGCCATTAACATGTGTGGCTATGATCATATAACACCTGATGTTGTGTTTTGTTTCCTGTTTTCATCATAGTGTGTCCCTGGTACATTCTGTTTTCCTGTAGCTTGTACAGCCGAGCTGATAAATCCTCCCTCCTATGGACACTAAGATAAGAGCCTGTGATTACGACATACTGAATGGTTGGTGCGCACTCTTAAGCGTGCACAACGCACATGTGGTGTGAATAAATCTGTTCTTACTCGCTCTCCCAGGGCTTACGGGTGTTTCCTGATTGGATAGGTTGATAGCGTCTCTATCTACGGAAGCCACATAGTGACACGCAAAGTAAGAACTTTCCTGGAGAGCGGACTCTGACATGACATGATTACTCAACAGCCCAGGGGCCACATTGTGTAAATTAAGTGCAGATACTGGCTCTAGAATTAGTCAGAAGGGCCAGATGCAACAGCTGACTGATAGCAAAAGGAAAGCAGTGAAGGATTAGATTATATATTGAATTTAAACACCTGCATGAAAGGTTTCAAATACCGCCAAGCATAAACAGATTATTGGGTTTATCGTCCCGGGGTTTTTGTGATTTGTCATTGTTCCGTGTCACAATGTTACCAAAAGCCTGGGAAAAGTTAAACAGTTCGCCAGCTCATTCCAGACTCAAATCACCTCCACATTGGAAAGACCTCAGCGAGCCGTGGATCCAAGCACGCCGGCTTGTCGGAATAATGGTGTGGCAAACCTTGTGTTTACAGAGTTTCCTATTGTGGTAAACATGGATTAAAAAAAAAGAGTCTGACAGCTTTTAAACTCCCACCACCCACACTGTCTCATAAGGGCAGGACGCGGTTGAGAATGCAGCTTGAACTGGGTGCAGGACTCCTCCTGTTCCCGCAAACTGCATTTTGTGCGGCTGACTGATTTAAGTCTAGTGTTTCATACACATACAAAACCCACACATTGTTTGTTTTACTTGTTGCCGTAGTGATAGCGGCATCTCTCAATAGTTGACCTGAATAGATGCTGTGGGGGTAGAGTCGGCCGGGTACAGGCGTAATGACGTAATTCTTCCATTAAACTTATGAAAATACATATGGATCAGGCATACTACAGTTTAGAGCAACTGAGATCTATCCAGAGAAATACACTGGGTTCGTTTGCTTTGTGTAGCACTATGTAGACCTTTCTAGTAGTTACAGGCGTACTTTAGATGGTCACTCTCTGTGCTGAGTGTAGTGGTAACCCTACCCAGTGCAGAGGAAGGCTGGAGTGTCTGTATGTGGCATTGGTAGTCTGTTTCTGGAGTGACAGTGATGGAGAGAGACCAAAACAGATCATCCTGGGCCAGATGGGGAGGGGGGGGCTGAATGTTGTTTGTTTCTGGATCAACAAGGCTGTTCCTTTCCTGCTCTGTTAGCCATTTGATAGTCAGAGGGATATATTACCTCTTCTGATTGCTTTACAACCCATTGGCACCAGACCGTCTGCCTTAGGTAAGATTTGCACCTGTGTATTCAGCAAGACTGGGCACAAACACACACACACAGGTCTGGAGACAGACTCCTTACCATTCAATGCTGACTGCGTCCTGAGTCAGAGGAATCGGATACTTTATGAGTAAGTGTAGTGTATGGAATAAGATGAACTTTAACAATACTGTTACACAGACAGACAACAACTTGTGCTACCGTGCTGAAAACATATGCATGCAAACATAACATTTTCTCATTTATTGATTTACTCTTGAGCAACACCAATGCAGTAAAGTCAATTAATTTTCAAGGCTTTTGGACTGCACAAATGATGGCTGCGTTATCGCCAAATCAAAGGATTTCAAACAATGACTCCTGCAGAGGGCTCAAAACGTTTGTCAGATAACCGTGGGGCAACTCTGGAGATTTGTCATCTGTGACTGGTTGGACCTGATCTGTCACATGTATCTCTGTCCTTTCACCGAGCGCAGAGGGTGGGGTTTACCCCTGGCCTGTCTGTGCTGGAGTGTAAAAAAGATGAATTACACTGAACATGACTATCCATAAAATTATGTATTTCTTGTTTTGAAAAAGAAAAAGGCATTTCTTCGGTTTCTCAAAATAAGTGAGTAAAAAATCGAACTAACTGCAGATCAGATTGATTGTGCAACTAGTAAAGACATATATAGTAGCAATATATATATATATGACAGCCTGACAGTCTGACAATACACTAACCGGTATGTAGTTTATAAAAAGTATCAGATATACGTATATCTTGCAACTGTGGTACACTTTATCTCCACCATCTTCGATGCATGACTTGGCTCTCCACTGCATGCATTCACTGAAGGAAGCAAAAGCAGGTCAGCATATTGTGCAACCATCTGCCTCTTAGATTGTTGTGTGCTTCGGGTCATGTAATGTGGCACAGAAACATATGCAAAACTACATTTTGTAATCCGAGCGCATATACATGTGCATCGCAGATCCTGTGTCCATTTACATGCGGGGTTTGTATTTGTCTCACTGGAAAACTTGTTTCATCTGACGGATTTTGCAGACTGAGTGAGTCAAACTTTGCCTCTCTCTGTACTCAGCGTGTATTTAAAGAAAAAGAAAAAAAAAAACTTGAAACGTCAAACAGGAAAGTCAGGATTTATGAAAGCAGACAAATGTGTGGCTGCAAGGTTAACCCAGTGTTGTACCAGAGGAAACATATGTACTGAACTCAAACTGAGAACCCCCCTTTCATGTTACCAGTCATCACCCACTTCCTAACCTCTGGACAAGAGTACATGTGTTTCCACCACCTGTGCATCTGTGCACATACATGTGCACTGCAGACTCTCTGTGTGTCATATGGCCATGGTTTACAAACAGAGTCTGTCTCCCGTTACCGGACACCGGAGCTATTCTGGCCTCCTCTTCCGATGCACACCATCCGAGTGTCCGGTCTCCATGTGGAAGTCTGCAAGCCAAGGTCACCGGGTCACATTCCTCCAGTTCTTTGGCATTCTGCCCCAGGGTTCAAGTAGTGTGGAAGTGTGTGTGTGTGTGTGTGTGTGTGTGCCTGTGTGGTGTGTGTGTGTGCGTGTATGTGTGCATGAGTTGTTTGTCTTTCATGCCACAAACTGCATTCTGTTAGAAGAGAAGCACTGCCAGAGAGTTCTGCACATGGTGACAGATAGAGGTACACACGCACGCGAGCAAGCGTGTACGCGCGCACACACACACACACACAGAGGGGTTGTATTTGAAATATAGAGCTGTAAAAGGACATGTTATACAGGAGTGTGATTAATGTGCTGTCTCCACACATACTTTCAACTGTCCCGCCTGGCTGGGAGGTGAGCGCTATGAGAAACTGCTGTTTGCTCGGGGGTGGACAGTGATCCTTCAGGATCAATTGCGGATAAACATATAAGTCGTTGATTTAGATTCTGTGTACTTGACACTTGAGTGCACCAGCGGAAGCGAGGAAAGTCAGTGCAGCAGAGAAATCTGAGAAATTCATCGTAGTCATAGAGTTTCACCATAGCTGGAGACTGAAGAAATAAACATATTATTTCCAGAATAAAAAAAAAAGAATGTTTAAATCAAATCATTTGTAACTACCACTTGGTGTTCATAAATATAGTGGAGCTAAAAGTGCAATATTTGCCTTTTGAAAAACATATCGAATGCAAAATGTGGTATAAAACAGAAGAAAGTGGAAATTCTCAATTAAAGTGGTAGAAATGTACACAGTGAACGGTGAAAGGAAGGCATTTGTATAGCGCCTTTCCAGTCTTTTTGTCTTTTTCAAAGCGCTTTACACTAAAAGTTTTGATTCACCCATTTGCGCACATTCACATGGTGATGACAGTGTACGCTGCCGTACAAGCTGCTTGACTGCACATCAGGAGGCTAATCATTCACACACATTCACACACCGATGGAACAGTCATCGGGAGCAATCTGGGGTTAAGTCCCAAGGATACATTGACACACAGGCTGGAATAAAACCCATTGATCCAACAGACAGACAACCACTCTACCTCTGAGCAACATTCACCCTGTTTGTACTTGGTAAGAATACTGTCATGACATTCCACCGCTGGGTACCACTTTGAATCTTGGCATTCACATCCTGACAGCATTAAATGCCAAAATTATTGCATGGAAATTGCATGGCTGAATTTCTGAAGTGGGTTTTTCCTCTGAACTAACACGTTTGTTTTGATATCCCATGAGGGAGAAGTGGCCAAGGTAATCCCAGAATGAAAGATACCTTGTCCTGGTCTTGTCTTCTTTCCTGGCCAGCAGATGAGTCAACAGCAGCACACGCACCCAAGCACACGGGTGCACAAACATACGCACACACGCAAACGTACACATGCACAGAGACACACACACACAAACACACACACACACACAGATACAGACAGTGGATCTCTGTCTGTCTGGACAGGGTGGGACGGGGAGTGTGGGAGGCCAAGACAAAGCCGTTCCTCCTGCAACAACTGTGATTACATGACAACACCAGTCAATCACTAACATGAGACGCCTCTGACTGCCACTGATGGACCACATGCAAGCAGCGCTGTGAGGGTTGTTGCTGGTGTATCAATGGAACGAGCTGGTTTCAAAACATGCACAGATTTTCCGGTTGCAAGTTTCAGATCTCACTTTGAAGTTGTGATTATGTGTTGAAGTGTATTTCATTAATTAACAGACTTAAAACTATGGGTGTGCTACCAGCCCATGAAGCTGAATGCTAATTACCAATTGACAACTACTGATTAACATGCTGATGTAATATGCATGTAATAATATAATATGCTAGCTGTGGTAATGTTGATTGATTATGCAATGTAATGTAGAAAATTTGATTGTCAAAATTATGTTACCAGATTAACAGTTAGCAATAAAACATTTAGTACATAATGTTTTCCAAGATAACATGCTGATTGGATGTCAGCGTTATTCTAACATTAGAATATGTTGGCATTCATATCAAAAGGCCTGGAGGAATGTGATGATCAGTCCCAATCACTGACATGGCTAAAATGAATATGCAAAAAGAGAATGCTGTCCCACTGTGCCAACACCCTGTTCCCTCAGTTGTGAATAACATGACTAATGTTTAAGTCAGGATTTTGACTGTAACTTCCTCAAAATGTACAAATGCTTAACCGCTTACTCACAGCAGCCATGCATAATATAGCATAACTTAACAGTCTGAGGTTGTCATCCCTGGAATTTGAGTATTAGTCAAAACGCGAACAAACCATAAAAAGTCCGTCTGTATCCATTTAAAAGGGCAGGAATTTAAGACCATCTGAGATCAAAGCATATATAAATGCTCAGTTATAGATCAGTTGATCTGTATCAGTTTCAAACATTTACAAAAATATATAATCTATACTACTAACAACAGCTGTAACTGTCCTAGCAGCCTGTTTTTTATACTCAACTTTATGTTCTATTCACAACAGGAAAGTGAGGCCTGAATCCAAACAAAAGCCATATCCCAAAACGTCCTGGAGTTCTGTTCCCTGAAATTCCAAGAGTCCTGCCGGAAATCCAACATGAGGCAACAGGCCGCCCCCTGACAGGGTCGCAGAGTGTGAATAAGTCCACAGAGTGAACATGGCCGAGGCTGACAGACAGACTGAGTCAGCGCCACATTCCAGTGGAGTCAACCATCCACTTTACCCTCAGCACACGCACCCCTCTGCACACAAGCACATACACACACACAAATCACCTCTTTACTCTCTTTTTCTCCTGTTCACACATACTCTACTCCACACACGTGTGCTGGGCTGTAACGGAACTTTACCCATAACTAGAGCTGTTAAAGTTAATGCGATAATAACAAGGCAACGCAAATTCCTTTTAACGCCACTCATTTTTTTGACGCCATTAATGCAGGTTTTGTTATGTTGACACCTTGCCTTACAGTAGTTTGCTTTCTAGCAGAAGGCAACAAACAAGGCTGAACAATGGATAAAGCAAAAGCTATACTATGAATTGCATTCTCAGGCCTGTCAACAAGAGCAACGTAATTTATAGTTACTAGTCAATCTAGTCTTAAACGGGTCAGTGACAAATAATCGTTGGCAAGGTGAAAAAGTCAAAAACTGTTTTAAAACACAGCTTTAAAAGCATTCATCGGGTCTCCCAAAATGTACATTTTGTGTTTATTTTGTTTTTATGTCATTTGAAAGTCCATACAATTATGTACAATTATTTTGCAAAAATCACAGGGAATGTGTGATTTTTTTGACACAAAATGTCAAATGGTGTAACTGAAAAAGAATCCACCTAGAATATAAATCCACGTAGAATATAAAACTAGTTGATATGTGATAGCATCTTAAACATCTTTTAGAGAGTTAACCTATCTGATACCAAGTTTTTAGGATTAAACCATTGACATTGTCCCATTTTCTAGTGCACAGCTAATGCTAATGTAGGCAGCCTTGTTAGCCGCGAACTAGCCTGCGAACTGTGCTTGATAATGTGCGAGTGAAAGCTATGGACAAACCTACATGCCGCACCACGTGAAATTGGATACAGAGATCTTTAATCCATAAGTCATGCAACAATTACCCAACCCAATTGAGTATTTATAAAAAGCTAAACGCTGTAGCTACCTATGAGGGTTTCTAACAATCGATATTTTTTTTGTGTTGTTAAGTGATCGAATCAAATTGAGAATATCTTCTCCACTCCCACGTTGACAAGAGTATCCACATTTGAAAAAAATGTCCCTTTACAGTAAGTTTTGAACAGATAAAATGTGTGTTTAACTATGGTCACGTGCAGTCACGCGATTATTTGCGTTGAAATATTAGAATCGATTGACAGCCCTACCCATAACTAATCATGAGTACATATTGCACAGGTTGTCATGTGTGCATTTGCCCAACACACACTTATTTTTTTTTTTATAACTGCCTCAATCTTATTGCTACCATCCAAATGTAAACATATGAGGTTTGAGATTAGATTAGATTAAATTAGATAGGACTTTATTGATCCCTTTGGGAGGTTCCCTCAGAGAAATTGAAGCTCCCACGTCACATACAGCACTATTATAAAACTATAAACACACAAACAGAAGAGCAATATGTAAAAAAAAATAAAATACTCTAAATACCAACATCAACATAGAGAAATACACACATTTTTATGAGTTATCTAAATATAAATATGTAAAGAGTACAATACAGGTATGATAAATATAAGGTAGAAGTTAATATAAATAGAAATTACATATTAAATAGAATTCTTTTGAATATGAAGTTGAATAATAGCTCCTCCCTTTCTTTTTTCCACTGTAGCCTCCTGGTTTGTCCACTCAGCTGGTAAACTTCATCTCACACACACATGTATGCACACACATGCACACACATGCACACACACACACAAAGTACAAGAGAGCTGGGTAATTTGTTGTCTCACACATTGACCCCATAAACATCAGCCATACGGGACTAGGCACAAGACTGCAGACTATGCATTAATGTACAATGTGGACATGGCAGTCAGTACACTATATCCCAGCTGCAGCTGCTAATGGATGTCTGGATGCTGGGCTGTCATCCATCCTGCCCTGATTCATCTAATCACAGGCTAATCCTCAAATCAATCAGTACTACGGGGATTAACATGTACTGTAGCAGAGTTTTGTGAGCTGAAAGGACTCAGTGTCTGTGTACAGTTTCTTTTTTAATCTGCTGCTTTATTTTAAGTCAAGTTAACACTACATGGCCAAATAAATATTTGGACACCTGATCGTATGTGATCATTGAAGGTTTAGGGGACATGAGCCTTCATATTCTGGTATAACGGCCTCACTCTTCTGGGAAGGCTTTTCACGGGATTTTGGAGGCTTGCAGCAGGGATTTACTCTCATTCAGCCATTAGTGACATCAGGCTCTGATGCTGGCTGGTGAGGCTTTGCCTGGTATAATTAATCACAAAGGTGTTGAATGGAGATAAATTCGAGGGGTCAATTAAATTCTTCTTACAAAAGAATATGTAAATAAAGTGATAATGGCTACAGAATAATAAAACTGGAATAAATAACAGATCAAACAGATCAGTCATTGTTCTCACGCTTTTCCTTCTTCCTTCGCTATTCTCAGCCTGGAACAGTGTACGGCTGTTCTGAGCCGCGAAGGTGTGTGATTAACTTGCCGTGAGTCAGATACAGGTGTTTTGCAATTTAAGGAAGGCCTCCAACACCACCCCCTTCCCCAGGTTTCTTAGGTTTATAGTTGTGAGGCAGCCTGCATCTTCACACGCAAGCCGGCTGTCAGTCAGGAGGAGCCGCAGCGCGCAGGTTATCATTCATCACGCCGGAGACAGTCGGAGGGGTCTGCAGCTGGGGTGTCTGTGTTTACACGTTGACAGATTTAGACCAGGCTTAGATATGACTGATCTCTCTCATGGGAGGAAAGTTGATAGCAGACACAGGTAGAGTTTGCACTCACTACAGTTAAGGATAACAGCTGCTGATAAAGGATTTATTAAGCACCACAATGGAGAAACAAAGGGTTAAATCTGGGTGTTTGGATAAGATAAACAGACTCCGTGGATCCAAAGCGCGTCCTGCAGACATACAGGACATCCTGCCTAATGTAGGATGAAGTAGTTTTAACAGAGACTGAGGTCTTCAGTCCAATCCAGATCCCTTGCCATGTATCACAGTGCTCGCTTGTCATCATGAGGGCTATTACCAATGCGTGATTGTGGTGTTGACTGGTTTGTCACTTGCCTGGAGTAATGCAATGTGGATTTTCCTGTAAGGTCACCACAGTGACGCAAAACCCGTGTCTCAAGCGCACAAACTCAGTCATCTATCCAAATAAATACAATATAACTGGTGTGAGTGTAGCAGCTGTCTGTCACGCTGAATCCGAAACAGAGTCATGCCAAACTTGGTATATACGTCTCACAATACAATTCCCAGGGCTTTCAGTTTTTGCAGATGTCTTGTTTTAGGTTATTTGCTGTTCCAATTTGGAATAAGATGTTGGCTCCCAGTAAGAATATCTTTCAGTTCTGTCTTTAGGGAACAGTTAGGATTTACATGATGTGGGTTTCTACAGGTAAAAATACCCCAACACTAAGCCTGAAAGATCCATCGTTTTACATAGAAAACCATGATTTCAAAAAATGTGATCTTGAGATTGTCAAAGCACAATTTTTGTGCTGTTTTCCTAACCCAGGTTTCTTTTCATCAACTATTTTACATTTGTATGCTGCCTCCCTCATCTTCCCATACTTTAAGTTAAAATACTTTTTTTGCTATATTTTAATTTAAGAAATAAATGGCTCATTTAGTTCTTCAGCTGTAATAACTGAAGTAGCTCAAGCACCCAATATAGCTTGTGTATAGCATGTTTCTTGTTAATAAATAGAACTACATTTGAAATCAATTCTTAACTTTTGAGTTTTCATTCTTGCATTAGAGCTATGGCATTTATTGTTTTAATACTATGATGTACGTTTCTGTGATTCTTGTAGGTGTTGCACTGAAAGCTGATTTGAATAAAATCAAAATCCCTATATCTTCCAGAAAAATTACAATAACATTTTTCTTAATATCGTTCAGCCCTACCCAATACTGATGTGTACTCTATTATGTCTGGGTTCCAGGTTCCTATTATTTCAAGTCTGTATAATACTTACCTGGCAATATATTGTGTATTGAAAGATATATGCATGTGTGAAAAAGTTATTGGTAGCTGCAATCCTTCTCCCTCGTTTGACCCTAAAGTAATCACCTCCCGGCAACACTCTGCTACCAGAATGGAGACAAAGTCTAATGTTCCCTGTTCTGTGCAATAACCAATTAAATTACTAAATTTCCCTCCTTGTGTTACTATCTGTAAGCAAACACTCCTGGGAAATGTCGTTCTAAAACAATGGTAACTTTGGGAGATACTCATTAATTTGACATTTTTAGGCTGTTGAAGTCTCATAATAACTTTGGCTGAACTTTAGAATATATTTTTGCATAGAAATGCACACTGGATTTTGTCCCCTATCGCTTACAATGCTGTCTCCAAGGGATGTCTTCGATACCAGCATGAACAGGCAGAACAATTACAGCCGTTTTTTTTCATTGTACATTTGAGTATTGTTTTAAGACAGACTTCTGCCTCCTTCCTCTCTCCCACATGGCTGCGCCCAGGCTGGCGGCACTAAAAATAATTGAAATAGTGATACACTGTCAAGCAGCCTTAATGAGCAGCTGGAAACTGACTGCAGAGGTACTGCCTTCATCTGCAACTCATCAGTGATCATTGGGAAACGTGGGCGAGTGATGGAGTGATAAGAATAAGCCTCTAGTTAAACGATGCTCTAGGGTTAGAAAGGCAGGTAACTAGTGTTTACATTTCTGCTAAAAAGACAAACTGAACCCCTCCAATCTTAAAATCAGAAACTATAAAAAAAATCGAAAAGACCTTTTTTTGTTTAGAAACTACGCATCTCATCCTGCCACTTATTCTCACAAACTAATGACAAAAAAAGATTATAATTACTAAACTTTCATGTGTGTTGTAAGATTTCAATATGTGGTGAACTCTGTAGTGAGCTTTTGGAAAACTCAAGCGGCAAAACTAACCTATAATATTCATATAAAAGGGATTGACCGAGAAAACGCAACTGAAAGTGCGAGCGCTACCTTGTATCACTTGGCAATGATGAAATCAGCCTTTATGCTTGTTGTGTGAAGCATGAAAAGGACCATGACTGAAGACCGAGTCAGGTTCCCTGAAATGACTGGGCATGTGGGCTGAGGCAGCTCCTAACCTGTGCTTAGGAGGACAGACACCCTGAGGGTCGGACTGTGGCAGCTGGTATGTTTCTAAAAACAGGCAAACCGCCCCCCACCCCCACCCCCCGATGCCTCCTGAACTTCAATCCTCCTCCTCTTTTCTTCACAGCAGATGCTGATCTCTGTCTTTCTTCAGAAGGAAGCAATTATTGAGTCAGAGGGAAAGACGCCCCTCCTTTTAATAAATCCACATTAAATCATCCGATGACTGACAGCCTCAGAGGGTGATTCATGCGCGGAACGGAAACGGAGAGTGAAAAAGGTTCAACAATGACCAAGAAAAAACAGAATTAAAGGTCTTAGAGGTGGCAGAGTCATGCTGTTGGGCTACAGCTTTAGGCAACAGGCTTCCCAAACCTCCTTTATTTCTCTACTCATAAACACCAGTTCCCTCCTCCACAGTATCTTTTATCCTCCTGTCTGTCTGGGCTCCTTTCTCTCCTCTCTGTCTGTCTCGCTGTGTGTATGACTCTTATCCTCTGTCCTCTTACATAAGGTCGACCTGGTAAAATTCCACAGCGCTAGCTTGCTCCCTGCTCCTCCAGCTCCCGAGTGTGTCACCCTGTAGCGACAACAATTTCTTACTGTTCAAATCCAGCCGCCCACTCGTAGGATGTTTTTCCAGCTGCTCACAAACAGGCTACCTGACTTCAAATGAGGCTTAAATCAAAGAGGGGCTTTACATTCAAGAGTCCATCATCTGAAAACACTGCGTGTCATTGTGGGCTTGTCTCTCTCGCTCTGGAGTGTCTTCTAAAAGCTGGACAACATGAAACAGCACTTTCATTTTTTTGGAAATTTCAAATGGTCCATGTCTAAATAAATGCATATAATGAGCACCAAATGCTCTATTTCATAGTACTATTTGCCTAGTTTGCTATTAAAAAATAATAAATTACTACAAGTAAAATAGTTTATGCAAAAAAGAAACAAAAACTATGATTATTAACAAAAAAACATCTGCATATAAAATAATGTGCCTCCACCCCATTGCACAACATCATCTTCTCAATATATAATTGTTTGCTAATTTAAGCAAATGTAATCGTATGAAATGGCTCATACCACCAGTTGCAGCAGGTTAAAAACCACAGGAGGAGAGCAGACTAACTCAGCGATCAGAGATAACTCGTCTGATGAGTCACAGACCGGAGGATGACAGATGAGACTTATCAGTTAGCTTTGGGATATAACACGACACCACCACGAGTGTACTAACACAGGCACACACACACACACACACACACACACACACACCACACACACAGAGTTAAACATAACAGGTCAAGAACAAAACGCTTCCTCTTCCACTCATGTACTTATGTCCATTTGAAAAAGGGTCACTGGATTGTAACATGGAGCCTGGATCAGTTCCATCCAGGCTGATGCAATTTGCCAACAGACTGGGTTGTCTGACATCTCTGTCGTCATTTTTCTGAGGTCACGTCTGAAAAACCTCATCCGAATGTGATTGTATACTATTATCACAATGATTAGACACCTCAATAGGGTTCATGTTATAAACAACATCACAATTAAGCACATATAACATCAATATTAGCCTGTTGATTTGTTCAGGTCTGACATGGGTTGTACAACACAGGTCACGGGAACAGAACTTTATTTGTTCATTTGTCCGTAATCTCACCAACGTTTACATAGTTGTGACAACCTGGATCTCTAAACATTGCAAGATAACCAAATCAATCAGTGCAGTGATGTAGAATTCCAGGTCTGCGGTTAGTTTCTGTCCATTATGATCTGAATAACTCATGCAAAATGTCCAACACTGAAAATAGAATTGCTCATTTTTGCGTGACAGCTGTGCAAGTCAGCTGCTTGCTGATCCCTTTTCAATTCATGCGAGCATCCAGCACAAGGTAAAACACTTCTCTGCTACTCCAATGATTCAACAAGCTCATAAAATTCCTAATGCCCAAAGCCCATGGGCCACTGTGAGTCAGTCAATCACCGCTGCGCAAGTAGCAAAGCAGACTAGATCAGGCCAAAAAACTCTTGGCTCCCACTTGAACTGTAAATGGTTTTCAGAGTCAAACACCAAAGAGTTGTTTCGCTAATCCAGAGTGCAAACATGATAGTTCCAGTCCTTGGACTATGCTAACACAGTTCTGAGAATCAGGTTAATTTATCGATTTTTTTTTTTTTTTTTTGGAGTTGAATTCTTCTCTCACAGCTGTGTTCAGCAAAAAAAAATGTAGATAAACTCCAACAGCAAACTGTGAGTAATCTTTGGTTGGTGTAAAACAAAGCAAAGCTCCAAAGAGTCAACTTACTGAATAAACAATGCATATGTTTGCCTTTGTTTATATATCTCTGCACATGTGGATGTATGTACACATACAAGTTGCAACACACTTGAGAGCTACACACACACAAGCTCCTCAAGACACGAAGAAGAACAAGTTTTACTGCTGAAAAGGGGGGGGGGTGAATCCTTTATTTAACCCTTCAAGGTGAAGTAAAAACACCTCCCTAAAGCACGTGTGTTCTAGCTGCAGAAACCCGCATAGCTTTTCTGCAGCAACAGCCCTAATGTCGTTATCTCTAGTGATGTTACACCATCACAGCTGGTTCAACCCGCACCAGCAGCCGCCCCCGCCGTCGTACAACAGGATCTCGTCGTTCCCACATTTTCCTCCAACATCATTGCCACAGAGCTGACCGTGACAGATGGCCTCATGTCCAGCAGCACAAGTTTTTAGTATTCTGGTGCCTGGAGTCGCTGGCTGGCTGGCTGGCTGTCCTCGCTCTGCACAGAGAGACTGGCTAATAATTTGTCAGCCCCTGTGGGGTATGAGGCCAGCGTGTCAACAACGGGCCCAGTGTTTCTCTCGGGCCAGCGATGGAGATTAGAGAGGGAGGCTGATCCAGCCACTCTGCAGACAAGGAGGGAGAGAGGGGGGGTGAGGGCAGTGGGAGGGAAGAAGGGCAAAAGGAAGCAAGGGAGAGCGGGTGGTTTTCCTGGGTTCTCTCTCAAAGAGGGAATGTAGCCGAGACAGTGTTTTGCAACAGTCACAGCGGTTTGTGACAGACAGAAAGGGCATATTACATTAGCCAGCCACAGCACATTAACACTGGCACAAAGGAACAAAAGCAACCTAATGCGCGAGGGTATCTATTACTTCATATCAGGGCATGTATGGCGTTCCCTTGATGCAAAGAACTATTATGTTTTTGTGCTTGTTTCTGTCTGAGAGGTGTTGTGCAACAATGTTCCCTCCTTTGCAGGTCATAAGGCTAACCCGTGGAAATCTACAGACAAAACGTGGGGGGGGGAAATGGTTCCAGGCTTGCAGGAAATAACATGTTTCTTCATATTTCCAAGTGTACCAAAACACAAGGACCGAGAAAATCATTTTTTGCATTCACGTAGGTTGACTCCCCTCTGTTATCAGTTGTTCAAACAGCCCTTTGCTACACAATGTACCTGCTGCCCACACAGCCGCGGGAAGCTCCACCCCCCCCCCCTCATCAGCAGCAACACAATACGTCTCGTTCTAAGTTTTCTCACCTCGGGCCTACAGCTTGTAGTTACATAAATATTCTCTGACTGTATGTGCTAGTATAAGCATTGAGTGCTAGATTACAACAGCTCTACATGCAACAAACTGCGTTGAGCGCCATGGGTGAAGCCTATATTATACACACATCTGACATCTAGTGGCTGAGCGATGGAAATATCCACCCTGATCAACCAGTAGACATCATATGCACCAAAATGAGTAATATGAACATAATAATTGTATTTAACTACCTAGTTTTGGTTTTAATTTTTTACAAAATGGTTTTATGGGAACTATTCCCTCAGGAGAAAGTCACTTCAATGAAAACTCTGGCAAGCAAAGCCTGTGGATTATACAAAGTAACTGAAATCATTTCTTCTCGACTTTATATGACAAGCATTATATTTTAATGCTTAAAGCACCACAATTATGATTATATTTTCCCATTATTTTTGAGCGGATGCAGAAATATCTGACATTGGTGTCTCAAAGCCTGGAAATATAAACCCACAGCTGCATGATGTAGCCGAGCCAACCATTCCAACTAATGTTCAAGCATTCATCCATTTAACTAATGAAGACACATTCAAACTACATTATGCATTAACTACACTAACCTTCAAACGTTTGGGGGCACCCAGTCAATTTTGTGTTTTCCATGAAAAGTCACACTTTTATTTACCACCACGAGTTGTAAAATGAATAGAAAATATAGTAAAGACAAGGTTAGAAATAATGATCGTATTTGAAATAATATTTTTTTTCCTTCAAAGTTTGCTTTCATCAAAAGAAACTGTTTTCAGCTGAGCTAACATGATTACAAAAGGGGTTTCTAATCATCTATTAGCCTTCTGACGCAATGAGCAAACACATTGTACCATTAGAACACTGGAGTGATAGTTTCTTTCAAAAATCAGGACATTTCTAAGTGACCCTAAACCTTTGAACGATAGTGTATTACAAACAAAGCAAAGACAGAGTTGTGTTATTGACCACCAATCACTCCATTGCACTACTGTTGATTAAATGCTGAGTTGTTTTCAATGTGGAAATGGGTTCAAATGCGTGTGATGTTGGCACAGAAAGTGTAAACAGAAAATGTGTGTGACGTAGGTGCAGATCATCAATTGAAGTTTATCTACAACGCAGGAGAAGGAAAAAAAAATGGATTCATGCATGAGCAAGAAAGCGGCCAAAACATAAACAAGATTTTAATCTAAATCCGGCGTCTGTACACAAGAACAGCGTCGAACACAGAGCCCACACTAATCCCACGCAGGATCCAGGCATGTAAAGCACTTTTATATGCACTTTTTATGCAAATAAAGTGGTCTGGACTGTTGAAAAGGTTGAACTGTAGGTGGAACGAGCAGACAAGCTGTACCAAAGCAAAGCTCTCAGCTCTCCTTACGTCAAGATGCCTGACAAGATAGGCAACAGAATACCTTCTTTATTGTCCCAGAACAAACTCTTCCTGTAATACATCCTCAAATACATTTGATCGTCTATAAAGATAAAAACAAAAGTGGTGATGGCCTCACAGAAAAGTTGCAATCACATATTGCAGATTTAAAAGAAACTGCAGCTTTGGTTTGGTGTAATACCCTGTCTGGGGTTTATGCTGCCTCAGTCCTGCAATGGGCCCCCATGACCCTAATGAGGAATAAGCGGGTATAGAAAATCTCTGACTGGCTAGTTGTAATACAGTACAAAAGATAATAGATCTTGTTCAGTACAAAAGTATGATGGAAAACTCAACATTCTATGTTCCTTCTTATGGAAAACAAGATGTGTGTATTTTAAAAAGTTATTATTCACTAACATCACGAGTGAAAGACAAATTTTTCACATATGAATTAAAACTTCAAGAATTGGACTCAATTGATGAGAGACAACTTGAAACCAAAAATTTGCAAAGTAAGCTGGGAAATAACTTTTCTCTGGTAGTTTCTCCACCAATATCAGGACATTTTAATTTATTTATCAAAACACAATATCATGTGTACCAAATAAAAAAGTGAGTTTGCCGGCCTCAGAAAGAAATGCTCAGTAAGTGTACTGACACCAAACCCTACTAAACCCTATTATTTTACTATGAATCACTTTTTCTTTCCTATTTGGTTTTGTGGGCTATGGAAATATATTAAAACAATGAATAGTAAAGGAGTTTGCAAAAAGTTGGCCATTGTGCTTTAATTTCCAGCTAGTGTTTTTCACTTCTCTGAATTCACTCATGTGTCAGTGATCCAACAATGGACTGATATCCTATGCAATGTGTTTCTCTGCCAAAAGTCAGGCTTAGTAAATTTCCCCTTTTATATTGACACTGATCCTCTCTCAATCCACACTTTACTGTCGTCAGGGCTGTGAATACAAGACTCTAAAATGGAGAAGAGCTTGCATGGGCAGAATTTTTTCCTCTTCTGCCATAGCAGCACTGAACAAACCAGAGCCAGATTTATCTGTGTGACTGTGTAGCTACATGTGTTGGGATACAGGTGGGGATGAAAAAAAGCTTAATTATAAATTCTGCAAAACAGTTTTATAGGAAATAAATCATTTAAAAGAGAGTATATGTCTACTGTCGTTTTATGTAAATATCTGGGGAGGAAATATCAATTTGCTTGTATGGATTGTATGGCTACATTACATGCAAATGTAAATGCAAAACCAACACTGAGGTGAATGCAAAACGTGATGACTAATAAGGAGAGCATGCAGTAAAAAAAAGAAATCTAAGTTATACTAACATTACCTTTACCACTTAATACTAATTACTGATAACAGCACACTGACTAAATTAACTGAAGTAATGCAGCATGGATTTTCATAAAAATGGCAAAATAAGGCACCCGTATTGTATTTGATAGGGCACCCAAAAAAAAAAACTCATTTGCAAAGTGGTTTGTGATGTTTGGCTTGTGATGACGACTTAGGGCGAGGTGGCCAAGAGAAGATTTACTGTAAAGGGCTCAACTCCCGACAGATAGTTAGAGAATGAAGAGAATCAAAGTGCAAACCACAAGCAAATGTCAGGAAAATGCTCCGGAAAGATTAACACCATCTGAACAACACCCCCACCCCCACCCCACCCCCACGCACACCAATACCCATACACACACGGCACAAGGAGTAATACCAGAATTATTGTTTTTATCTGCAATTATTGGTGATTATGATATTAATATCTTCATAAGAAAAGCTATTTAATTTGATTTCTATGGGTATCACCAATTAAATTATAAGGAGCATTTCAGATGATTTATAGTTACCTGGTAGTAGACCTTCAGGTGACCAAGGAGGGGAGGAGCCAAAGTGCTGCATCTAAGTCTGAGACTTACAGATGAGTACCTACAACAAAATTTCATGATGTACTGACATATGCAGGCTGTTCTTATCCCACTCGCCTTTCTCTCCAACATGGCTGCACCCTTTCGTGTGCTGGTTCTGTACGGGGTGTTTAGACTGAGCTGCAGTGTGAGTTCTCCTGAATGGTTCCAGAACATTTCCACCAGCCTCTTCAATTTATCTGGAGACATTATGCTCGGAGGGCTCTTTCCCATCAACGATCTGACCAACCACAGCCTGAGGAGTGAACCTGACAACATCAACTGTGACAGGTACTGGGCTATGAAAAAAATGTCTGTTTCCCCCTTTCTAGGAAATTACAACCTATCTCTCTCAGGATATGAACTTCTGCATCAACATAAAAGCTTAATTTAACTAACAAGATTGATGATTCTTCTTTTGTTTCTACCTGGGCTCCCGCAGTGTAAATGAGTTTGGACTGGGCCTCGCTCTAGTGATGAAATATGCAGTGGACGAGATCAACGCAAACCAAACGTTGCTCCCTGGCATCAAGTTGGGTTATAAAATCTATGACACATGTAGGCAATCCGCTGTCATTGTGAACCCTACCATGTCTTTCCTTGCTGAAAAATCTAGCAGTGTACTGTCTGTGAAGTGTAATTACACCGACTACGAGACCAGCATGGCAGCTGTCATTGGTCCTGATGGCTCCGAAATGGTGTCCGTCGTAGGGAAACTCTTGGGATTCTTTCTGATGCCACAGGTTTGGTTACAAATATATCAAGTTGTGTCATTTTATATATTTTTCCTGAGCTGGTGTGACATTTCCCCCAAGAGTATTTATAATAAAATATTTGCATTAGTCCCCATTAGTCTTTAACCATTTAGAAATTGTAATTAAACCCACGGATTTAAAAAGATCTTAACATTACAAATCTAATATTACAAACATAAACTAGTTTAAGGGTGAGTGACATATAATGGTTGACAAGATGATAGTCAAATACTTTTAAAATACAGTTTCAGAATCAATCATCAGGTGTCTTAAAAATGTACATTGGTACAATGGTGTAACCAATGAAAAGTGATGAATTTTAAATATTCAATCCACCTAGGATATAAATCTAGTTGATAGCATGCGTTTTTATTTGTTAAAAACATTTTCTAACATTCTTTAAGTATTTAGAGTTATACCACATGACATTTTTGACATTATCTCTTAAATATTATATTATTGAATTGTTTTTTGCGTTTCTGATAAAATATTTTTTTAAAAATCAACCAGTCACTTGTAATGCTGTAGTTTAAACTGCAACCTAAATGTGAATTAGGCTCTTCTGTTCCAGTAATGTTTAATTTGACTTTTGTCACTTCAGATTAGCTTTGGTGCTACCAGCGATAAATTTAGTGACAAGAAGGTCTACCCATCCTTCTTCCGCACGGTGCCCAGTGACAAATTGCAAGTGAACGCCATGGTGCTTCTGCTGATGGAGTTTGGCTGGAACTGGGTCGCGGTGGTGGGCAGTGATGAGGAGTATGGGCAACAAGGTGTGAAGGAATTCTCCAAAATAGCAGAAAATAAATCAGTGTGTGTGGCCTATCAAGGGCTGATCCCAGTATACACCGACTCTAAAGCAATCATCGAAACCATCATCGACAATATCCAGGTGACCAAGGTTGGAGTGGTAGTGGTGTTTTCTCTCTCAGAGCCTGCGGTGGTCTTTTTTAACGAGGTTAGTGGAGACATGCCTTTACATGGTAATACTATGTAATCTATGTGGATATATTTTATTTAACCTGGTAAAATCCAAAAAACCCTGATAGGGGGGCAGCATTGAATTTTATGCTTATATTGCATGAGAAAAACACTGTCTACATCTGTAGTAAAACACAATGTTACTGTTACAGTATCGATATATATTGTCAATATCCACATCATCGATAAAATAAGAAAATAGTTTCATATAATTTGATTAGCTGTTTGCACAGTTACTTAATTGGGTCCTTTATAATCTCCTTTTAAAAATTGATATAGAATATATTCTAAACATTTGATCTTTGAACTCCTATCTTAAACTTTACACTGCAGATAGTTATTTTTTATTTTATTTATTTATTTTTACAGATTTGAGTGATTTGGGTATTTTTTTAAGTTTTAAATGAAGTATTTTATCTGTAGTAAAACTAAGTTGTTTTTCAATATTTTAACTCTGACACTACTGTAGTCACGTCACATGTTGTACATTTCTTTTGATGCAAGGTTTAAATACATAACCTTTGTGGTTGTAGAGATATTCCATATTTACTATCATTTATAGCAGGAAAACTGACAAATAGGCCTGGGGATTAAGTGGTTAATTCTGGATCAATCATTTACTCTATTCCAGGTTATCAGAAGGAAAATGACGGGTGTGTGGATTGGCAGCACAAGCTGGGTCATCGATAATCGAGTGATGTATCTGCCCAATATCGAAAAAATTGGCACAATCATTGGATTCACTGAAAATATACAAAAAGTGGATCTGCTCACTGACTACACAGAGGAGCTCTTCACCAAAATGAGTGAGGAGAGGAAACAGGCAACCCCTCCGATATCAAAGTCCAGCAGCCCAGACAATCCCTGCCCACAATGCTGGAACTTGTCACCTGCAAACCTTAGTTTGGTGAACGGCACCTTATTGCAGCGCACAGCTTTCAGTGTGTACGCTGCCATCTACAGTGTAGCACAGGCACTGCACAACATGTTGGAGTGTGATTCTAAGGCCTGTATGTGGGGAGCTGAAACCAAAATCTATCCCTGGAAGGTGAATTTCTCCTACTTTTACATGAGTGGCCACAGACATTTTGAATTATTATTATTACTTTATCAGTCTTGTTAAATAACAAATGAAATCTTCTTTTGCAGCTACTGCAGGTTTTAAGAAATACTTCTATAGATATAAATGGAACACATTTAGTGTTTGACAGTAATGGCAACCCAAACATAGGATACAATTTGATTGAGTGGGTCTGGAAAGGATCGAACCTGGACTTCAGCGTTGTTGGAAGCTTTGAAAAAGAACTTTCTATCGACAAATCCCACTTCCAGTGGCACTCTACAAACACAACGGTAATTTAATATTATTATTTATTCATTTTTTTTGCAAAAATACAAATCCCTTTCCAATAACTGTAATGCCACAACTTTTGCAGATACCTATGTCCATGTGTTCGGCGGACTGCGGAAGCGGCCAAGTACGCAGAGTCAAAGGCTTCCATTCCTGCTGTTTTGATTGTATTGAGTGTTTGCCAGGCACTTACCGGGCTAATGAGGGTAATGAGGTTGTCCTGATACCTTTTAAATACTTTACCTTCATTGGAGTAGTTTGACACTTTGAGAAATACCCGATCTTTCTTAAAAATGAAATGTGTATTTCCCAAAATATCAAATGAATACCCTAATGAGGAAGCAATCCAAAGCACCACACACCGTCATAAGATAATATATAATAAGATATGATAGAGGCAGTACAAGTGGCATACGAGAAAAAGAAAAAAAGAGATTGCACACAGCTTATATCAAAATAAATACTATAATATACAATATAATATAAGATAGATGCATTACAATAAACTATAATACAAGATAGACATAATAATTATTACACAGAAGTACTAACAGTGGCTCCTAGAGGGCACTTTAACAGTGGTTTTAGCACTTGTTCATTGTAGAGTCATGGTTTGATTTTAATTGTGTGTACTAATGACACCAAATTTCATTGTGCTTTCTGAACCATAATAGAGGATATCCAGTGTTCCAAGTGCCCTGAGGGCCAGTGGTCTCCAATCCGCAGCAATAATTGCACAGAACCTACCTTCGAGGTTTTGTCCTGGGACATGCCCGCGGCCCTGGTGATGGTGCTGGCCGGGGGGCTGCTGCTGGTCTGTCAGGTGTCAGTGGGCGCCGTGTTCCTGATGCATCGGGGGACTCCGTTGGTGGCGTCCTCGGGGGGAGCTCTGAGTTTCGTGGCTCTGCTCGGCCTGATGGGAACCTGCCTCAGTCTGGTGCTCTTCCTGGGGCGGCCGCGGGACGTGGTGTGTCGCCTTCAGCTGCCCCTCTCCTCCATTTTCCAAATGGTCGCGCTCTCCATCGTCACGTCCCTCTCACTGCAGGTAAAGGAATGACACGTGACACACATTTTATAATAAGGACAAAGCAGAGCGGACGCATTGTAATTAGGTTGCCCTCTTTTCGTGCAGATTTTCTATGTGACAGAGTTCCCAGGGAAGGCTGCCTCTCACCTGCATATAATAAAAGGCCCCGTGAGGTGGCTGTTTGTGGCGGCCTGCTGTGCTGTGCAGGCTGGTTTCTGTGGCTGGTTTGTTCAGGAAAGTCCTTCACTCTCTGAATATGTGGCCAACATGAAAATAAACTTTCTGAGGGGCTTCCTGTCGTGTCCGGTAATACCCACGACCGGATTTGCCTTGATGCAGGGTTGCAACTGTGTAATGGCCCTTATATCGTTCATGTGCACCTTCATGGCAGCGAAACCGCTTCATCAATACAATCTCGCCAGGGACATCACCTTTTCCTCCCTGATCTACTGCGTGATTTGGGTGACCTTCATTCCAATCTGCGTAGGCTTGACTGAGAAGACGAGGTTGATTGTTCACATTTCTTTCCTCCTGGCGAGCAACTTGGTACTGGTGGCGGCTTATTTCCCAAAATGCTACCTGCTGTTGAGGAAACCTGAGCTCAATACCTCAGAGCACTTCTGCACCTTCCTAGAGGGAGTCCCACCAACACCACCTCAGGAAGAGTCCAACACACAGCCAGAGGCAGCGCAATAAAACAAATAATAATAAACAAATATGTAAATTGTTACATTTACATCTGCAAGCTTATTATAATTGTATGCTTTTATATGTGATATTACAGCTGCATTCATTATAATTTTATACATCACTGTAGCTATAATTATAGCCTTGATCTATTTTGTAGTAGCTAGGGTTTATGTGAGATAATAGTACATATCCTAATATGTGGAATTAAATTAGGTTTAAGCTTATATACTAGAGACCATACTGTACATAAGACTATAATAAGATGAAATATATTATCATATGAATCTGTGATCATGCAAAATGTAAGACACTTACGCATGTACCATATAGATGGACCTACAGTACATTTTGTAGATTTTCATTTTAATAAATGGTCTGAAAAACACTGATTCTTGAAGTTGACTTTGAAATAGAAAAATGCTTCCCCACCCAAATTACATTGTTGATCACGTTAATACTTGCATAATAATAAAGACTCAATGAAACTGTATGCTTTTCTTTACGTTTCTCCATCTCTGCTTTCAAAGCACTTGTGATTCTTAATTGGAATTCCTATGGGAAGAAATATTTAGATCTTACATACAACAAATATAATTTTCAAATATAATTAATACAAACAGAATTGAAAATCATATCTATAGTATATACAGCTACTGGGAGTAAAAGTCCCACATTCAAAATATTATTGAAGAAAAAAAGTAATGATTATGTTATGATGTTATGAGTGAGCAGTTCCTCTGGATTTTCTAGATCAGTGGTTCTCAAACCTTTTTAGATTAAGGACCCTTAAACTCATGAAAACGAGAGCATGGACCCCATCTTATAAGATTCATGCTTTAAGATGTTTTATAAAAGAAAGATTCTGAAACCCAAGACCAAAACCAATTGCTATAGTCAAGAATAACTAAATAAAGAATGACTTAGTGCATAGATAAATATACCAGTAAATATCCATATTTATTTATTTTTCCATTTAAAACATTTCTCAAATTAATTTGTGTATTAGTTATTATTTATACATTCATGAATGTCAAATGTCAAATGTTTAAATATATTGATTTATTATGTATGCACTCACCCCATTCATTTTAACCTCAATATATAAAATGGAAAATGAAATTTGCAATAAAACAAATTCATGTGCGAAGGGGAAAATAATACACAAAAATAGTAAATAAATACTACGAAATTAAATAATGGATTTATTTATTTTAAATTATGGTAGTCCTCTATACAAATAGTTGTAAAATCTATCATTGTGGAATTATAGTGAAAATAAATTATTCTCCTTTTTGGGGGGGACCCCTGGCACCTCTTAAAGGACCCCCGGGGGTCCCCGGACCACATTTTGACAACTAATGTCCTAGAATAACCTCATATTAGCCTCACGTGAGCGTCCAGACTATACACTCGACATTACCTCTAATAAATAAAATGCAGGTTTCGACTTGTTTCCTTCAGTGTTGCGCATTTTTTAATAAAATTGTGCTTTACCCCACGTCTTTCTCTAATTTCAGCTCCAGAATGAGAGAAGTAAAGCTGAAATAAAAAAAGAGCCCGTCCTCATTTTAAGTGGATAGGGCTAAGTTAAGCTAATGTGTAGTTTCAATACTTTGTCACTTTCCTCCGCCAAAATACACAGTTAAAGTAAATCCTTCTTCCTGTGCTCTCAAACCGTTAATGTCTTACTTTATTGGTGTTATATTCTTGACTTCTTGCTCGTCTCAACCAACCCTGTCTGCCAGTGTTTACCACCGAGAGGTTAAACCAGAAACCGGAAGTGAGCCCACATAGCAACGGTTGCTAACAACTCAAGCCGCGGTGTGAACCTGAGAGAGGACCCACTGGGTTTTAAACTTCTCAAACTTACAGCAGGTGAGATGAAATACATTTTAAACATAGGGAGTTTGTACAGATGAGTTAGCAAGAAGCTAATGTGTTGGTCGTGGTGGGTAAAGTTAGTTATTTGTACCTGTAGTTGATGGATTAGCTTAGCTTATTGAATAGATGAAGCATTTAAGTTTAACCCTAATGGTCAAAGGTTATTGCAGTTCCCATTTATCAATACAAATTCAATATTTTCTGTCCACATCTCACTTTATTTTTTTTTTTTTATAATTTATAATAGTATACCATTCTAAATATAAAAGTATATTTAGAATGGTCTGTGCTTATTTTAAGTGTGCTTAATATGTACTGCTGTGCACCTCATTTTACCTTTTAATGAGTATACTTAGTTAAATTTTATTGTTCCATATTTTATGTCTTAGTTGTTATTATATATTTTTTTTATAATTTAATTGTAAATAACCATACCCTTGTATTTTAATATCCTATTTTACTACCGCATTTATGGTTTAAATATTAACACATATTGCACTTTACCATCAAATTTTACTGCTGCAATTTAGTTTATCATCTATTATGACGTGTGGTGCTGACCTCTTGGCCAGGTCACCCTTGGAAAGGAGACCTTGATCTCAGTGGATTTTATCACCTGGTTAAATAAAGGTTAAATAAAAAATAAAATAAGTATTGTAGTATACTATACATTAATAAACAAAATATAAACTTCATTTTGGTATTCCTAATAAAAAATGTAACTATATAATCATATCTGAGGAGTATACTAAAATACTTTTATCATATTTAAACTGTATTTGATTCAATTTAACTACACTTTTGAAAAAGTGCACTTTATTATTATTCTGTTAAAGTATGCTAATCTTCTGAAAGTAGATTTTAAATACCAACCTTCCGTAGTGCACATTTAAGTGTTTTTCACAGTAGACTTTAAACTCATGCAACTAATGTATTTTTTTTCCCACAATATCTTTATTTGAGTTTTATAGCAGCACAAGATAACAGTACAAACGATTGTGACATGAATAGCCTAGCCATGGCCATATGTCATTTCTCATAGATTAGCTGCCAACCAACTAATGTATTTTTAAAGTATTTTCATCCTTGGAAGAGATTACTATGACAGTGCATTATACAAGTACAGATGGAGTCTAATTCTGTTCCCCAAGGTGACACGATGCCCCGAGGAAGATCAGCCAGAAGTGCCCGTTCAGACAGCAGTGAGATGGATATAGATGGCACAGGTAATATTATATTGTTATTATTATTAATAATATTGTTGATATTCTCACAGTAATGTTATTTTGCCGTGGTATGAGGCAGGTGAGTAGGTAGGTGAGTAGATTATTGCACATGTCCTGTACATGAAAGTACTGTACATGTTCTATACATAGAATCAGAGATAGCCAAACTGCAGAGACAGTTCAGGATCATGGAAGGAGACCGGCAGGCCTACAACATTCAGGCTCAGAAGGAGATCCGCAAGCAACAGTGAGTAATAGACTACAACATGCATTACTTTGTCAACAACATGGGGGCCATTTCTATTCATCTGACCGTCTGTTTGTGTGTTGTGGATGAAGACAGGAGATAGAGAAGCTTCTGAAGGAGCAGGAGGAGCTGCAGCAAAACCTCGGTGCGTGTCAAAGCTTGTCCCGTCAACAGCGGGACAGTGAGGACACGCAGAGTCTTCATGCTCTACTGGAGCAGAGAGACGTGCTAGAGGAAGAGCTGGAGAAAGAGAAGCAATGTCACAAAGAACAAGAGAAAGAGGTCCATTAAGTCATCATCTATTGACTACCGTTCAAAGGCTTGGGGTCACCCAGACAATTTTGTCTTTTCCATCAAAAGTCACACTTTTATTGACAACCATGAGTTGTAAAATGAATAGAAAATATAGTCAACACATTGACAAGGTTAGAAATAATTATTTGAATTTGATATATTCATTTTTTTTCCTTCAAACTTTGCTTTCATCAATGGAAGTTTTCAGCTGTGCTAACATGATTGCAGAAGGGTTTTCTAATCATCCATTAACCTTCTGATGCAATGAGCAAACACATTGATCCATTAGAACACTGGAGTGATAGTTGCTGGAAATGGGCCTCTATACATCTATGTAGATATTGCACCAAAAACCAGACATTTGCAGCTAGAATAGTCATTTACCTCATTAGCAATGTATAGGGTGTAGTTTTGATTAAATTAAAGTTATCTTCAATGAATAAACAGTGCTTTTCTTTCAAAAATAAGGAAATATCTAAGTGACCCTAAACTTTTGAACGGTAGTGTATATGCAAATTTTAGTGTATTATCTTTAGTTTCACTCCATGTTTAGTGATATTAAAGGTCACAAAACCACAGTTTGTGTGTGTTTATGTGTGTGTAATGTGGGCAGATCTCAAACATAAAGATGAAGCTGGCCGAGCTGAGAAAAGGGGAGGTGGATACTACTGACGCACAAAGATCTGAAGTACGACGGACTCAGAAGGCCATACGCACCTTGGAATACAAGCTGGATAGAGTGTGTATCAAAAGCTCTGTAGATATCAGCTACGTCATTGTTGAGAGCCACATTTGGGTACAGAAAGTATTTCTACAAGTCCACATCTGCATGTTATTATAAAATGTTTAAGTTTATGTCGTGTCCTTTTCAGGCATTGACCCGCTTCAATGAGCAGCTGACCAAAAACAGCCACCTGAGAGAGGAGTTGCAGACGTTTCATATTGAACGTGTCCGTTTCCAGCAACTACACAACAGGCTGGAGAAGGTCAGATTCACTTCATAGAAACACTATTTAGCTTCTTTTGTTTGACTCCTGTAGCTGCACCGGTTCAATGAATATGGCCACGCATCATACAGATGTATTTTTGTGATCTTTTCTCTTAGACAATGTGAAAACTACAAAATAAAGCATAGAAAATCAATGAGCCAAAATATACATGTTAGTCAATCAATAGCAGTGCTGCTACTAACCACTATTTTTATGTTTAATTTAGATTTGAGCTGTTTGTGCCATTATTTAATTGGGTCCATTATAATCTCCTTTTTAAACAAATAATCAAATAAATGATTTTTGAACTCTTATCCTATTAATTATTGAACTTGGCATTTTTTTTAATTTACTTTAGTGGGTCACTTTGTTCTTCTTTTAACTTTTAAATAAAGTATTTTTATCTGTAGTTAAAACATAATGTTGGACTTTCTTGCAATATTATAGCTATATTTGCTCTGTAGCAGCAACATAAATTGATTTCTTTTGATACCAGGTTTAAGTACATAACCTTTTTGGTTGTAGAGATATTTAATTTTATTAGATACATTAATTTTATTTTATTTATAGCAGGAAAACTGAAAAATAGGCCTGGGCCTTAAGTGGTTAACACACAACATGCACAAATATGACCTGAATAAAAGATGCATTACCGTGTGCGCCTCTTTTACCAGGCAGAATAATAATTTAGGCCTCTGCAGCCATATTTGGCTCTCTTCTCTGCCGCATAATGTTTATGTGACCCACAACACTGAATATCAACAAATAAGTTGCTTTGAAGCCATCAGAACTTTCAACCATAAACATTTTGAACTGATATTTTAGTTCAGTCTCATTTTAACAGCTTATTAATTCCATTTTAATACATTATATTGATTATATGAACTCAAATTTAATTAGTCAGTCAGTCCGTCATTTTCTATACCTGCTTATTCCTCATTAGGGTCACAGGGGTCTGCTGGAGCCAATCCCAGCGCGTTATGGCGAGAGGCAGGGATACACGGGCAATTTAGAGTCACCAATTAACCTCAGCATGTTTTTGGACTGTGGGAGGAAGCCGGAGTACCCGGTGAAAACCCACGCAGACACAGGGAGAACATGCAAACTCCACACAGAAAGGTCCCAGACCCAGGACCAAGGAGGTCTTGAACCTGCGACCTTCTTGCTGTGAGGCTAACCCCTGCCCCACCGTGTCGCCCCAAATTTAATTAAGTTATTATTAAAAAATATAAAATACACACTCCAATGAAATATCTGTAAAAAAAATTGTCTCTCAGACCATTAAAACTCCCTTGTTAATTTGTTAAGTAAAAAACTGCAAACTGTATCTGCACTGACTCTTGTGTGTTGCAGGAACTCCGAGATGTCCGCAGGAAGATCGGGGAGATGATCAGTCTGTCTACTGCTGCTTATGATGCCAGGTGACATCCCAGATAGCCATGTCATGTACAGTACAACATATCCACATAATATGCAACTAATACTTTGAATCTTTTGTGCATAAGGGTGGAGGCTCAGTCCAAGATGACCATGATGAGAGAGAAGGCAGTGAAGGACCTTGCGCAGTATAACGCTGAGATGAAAGAACTGGAAAGGGTCATTGCACACGAGTGTAACCTGAAAGAGTTCATGACCACAAAGTGCAGCGAGAGGGCCGGCCAGGATGATGGCCAGGAGATGGGACACAGACAAGGTAGGACTTGGCCATTTTAATCTAGCTAATTTAGCAAATTTGGCATGTTGTTCATTAAAACAAAAGTGTTATTGATGCTATCAATGGTGATAATATTACTGATAACTTATTTAATATTTAACCACATCAATTTATGTTAACCATTTAAACCCCAGGTCTATTTTTTCAGTTTTCCTTCTATAAATGATAATTAATATGGAATGTCTCTACAACCATGTACTTCAACCTGGTATCAAAAGAAATCTACAACATGTGAGGTGACTACAGAAGAGTCAGAATCGATTCATGTTGCTGTTGCTGAAATTCATTACAGAACACGAGAATATATTATGTCATATTTTAAATACAAGATTATAAAGGAGCCAAATAAATATTCACACAAACAGCTCAAACCTAAATTAAATATTAAAATAGTGGTTAGTTGCAGCCCTACTACTGATATTATATTAAACTATATTCTTATTGTATTTATGATGTGGATATTGACAATATATATTGATGCTGTAACATTAATATTGTATTTTACTACTACTACTCTTGTGCAATATGTGAATAAAACTCAATGCTGCCCCCATATCAGGTACAATCTTCTACTATACATCTTAAATATAATATATATACGAGACGAGATACTGATGTAGATTTTAGATATCGGAATATTGGCATAACTGTCTCCTCCTTGCTTAAAAAAGGCTGCAATTTCGAATTTGTTCACAATGTACCCATGTAATATGTTTTTAAATTATCAGAATGTTTTCCCCCTCTTTCAAGCATAATATAAAGACGTTCTTCCTCACAGTATTAGAATTGTCTGCTAAAGGTTTTTTTAAATGACAGGGATTGAAGTTATTATTTAAAAATATGCGTAAGAAGAAAAAAACACATCATAATATACAGAAAATAATAGAAAAACTCAGTTTAACTGACTGGGATATCTAACGATTATTCAGGATGTTGCCACAGTAACAATAAGTCAGTAAATAAATGTTGCATAACTACAGATTAAATCAATAAAACATAAAACTAGAAGAAGGAAGAAACATTAACAATCAATGAAGTGAATTTCCTTCCTTCTTCCAGCCACTAGTAGAATCACTGTTATGAACAAAAACAAGTCTATTGAATTTAATCTGGAACATCTACTCTATAAGACTGTGAGATATATAATTTATATTTGGCATTGTTAATTAAAGTTTGTCAAACATCTGATGATGATCAAACATGATGAAAGAAATCACTTTACTGAAGATATTAGCAACAGTGTGTGTTATACAGCCTGATGATATTGATCTGATGGTGTTTCTTTATGTCACAGTGTCAGAACTGAGGGAGCAGAGGATGACAGACTCGGGGGAGGAGTCTCTGGATGCTTTAGAGGAGGTGTTTGAGAGGATTCAGAGTGTGACGGGGGAGGACAACCTGGACATGCTGGTCACCAGGTTCATCCAGGGTAGGACTCCTCAACAAATCCTGACTCTCCCAACCAGACACAGAGGCAATAGAACCTGAGTTCTGGGGCGCAGCTTCATGACATTTTGACATCTGTTTCTATATGAGTATAAATCTTATATCTACATGTATATTTGGTGACGTTCATAATATCAGATTATCATTTAGTTTACATTCTCCGGCTTTGGAGAGACTTCACAGCTACATTGTGTTTCATTGGTGTGATGCTGTTTGTGTAGTTGAAGACCGGAACTTTGCGCTCTTCAATTTTGTAAATGAGCAAAACAATGAGGCCGAGGCACTGAGAGATCACATCAACCAGGTGAGAATGTTTTCTTTAATCCATTTAAATGTGTCTTTTTTTTAAACTTTGCACTATTTTCTGTATACCTACCATGTGATAGTACTGAGAACAAAGACAATACATCACATTCCTTTTATGTGTGCATTATTGGCTAATAAAACTGATTCTGACACTTCCAACGTCCCATATCATAGATAGCTTTTTGATTATAAAAAGGTCTAGGAGTTATACAAAATGCTCAATCCACAGAGAAATACACACAGTCTGTATTTGCCTTAAAACTGTACTTTTTTTCCATAAAGATTATCTACAACAATTACTAATAACTTCAAAGGCCGGGGTCATATAATTCTTACTATTATTACATTCAAGCTATAGAAGGTGAATGCTAAGGAGATATAGGTGATTTGTGATTGTTACAGTTAGAGCGAGTGAAAAGGAAAATGTTATATTTAGTGTAAAGTAGGTTTGTATATACAGCAACCTATTGTGTGTTCACTGAAACGTGTAAATTAACAGATCCAAGGAGAGATGGAGAAGTTTCAAGTGGAAGCTCTGCAACAGGAGCGAAACCATCGCTCTTTGCTGGAAGATATAGATGAACGACAAAAGGAAACCAAGTCCCAAGCTGAGGACTATGAAAACCAAGCCGGAAACATAAGCAAAATCCTGGACCAGATCAAAACAGGTCTGATGTGTACTTTTTTTTTTCTTAAAGAAATGCGGATGCAGCTTGATGCTCAAAATGACACCACAAGTTTGTAGTAGTCCTGACTTTTTCAATTCTCCCATCTCACAGGAGTGAACAGCATCTTCTCAAAGATGGAATGGGACCGCTCCGTGATAGAGGACATGCTGGGCTCCTCTTCAGGCATCAGCGAGAACAACATTATGTCCTACTTGGGTCTGGTGGAACAGAAAACCAACGAGCTGCTCACTATACAGGCTTTCCTCAATTCTAAAGTAACTCATCCACCTGTGGTTCTGTCCTGCACTCTCTGACATACATACACTACCGTTCAAAAGTTTAGGGTCACTTAGAAATTTCCATATTTTTTTAAAAGAAAAGCACAGTTTTTTCAATGAAGATAACTTTAAACTAATCAGAAATACACTCTATACATTGTTAATATGGTAAATGACTAGCTGCATCGGTGTATAGAGGCCCATTTCCAGCTTCTATCACTCCAGTGTTCTAATGGTACAATGTGTTTACTCATTGCATCAGAAGGTTAATGGACGATTAGAAAACCCTTGTTCAATCATGTTAGCACAGTTGAAAACAGTTTAGCTGGTTAGGGAACCTATAAAACTGACCTTCCTTTGACAAAAGCAAAGTTTGAAGGAAAAACGTATTATTTTTATTATTGTCAATATCTTGATTATATATTCATTTTACAACTCATGGTGGGAATTAAAAGTGTGACTTTTCATGGAAAACTCGTCTGGGTGACCCCAAACTTTAGAACGGTAGTGTAAAGTACTTTCATTTCAGACCCAAATTTATCATATAATCACTTTCTAAATCCTCCAGGACATGGAAAAGGACTACAATCCAAAAGACCTGGCCAAATTCCTTCTGGGTCAAAATCCAGAAATGCTTCAGGAGAATATGAGCGCCCAGCCTGCAATCAATAGGTCAGACTTTTATCTGTTTGAATTTATTAAATTCTTATTATTGTAATTAAATCTTAAATTACACTACATTTAACCGCATGGGGTTGGATCTCTCAGTGGGGAGTATGACGCAGAAGATTCGCCTGTCACTGATGAAGAAGAACGTCCGCTATCACAGGGGGAACTTCGCAAAAAAATTATGAAAGGGGTGAGTGCAATTTAATGTGACGTGTTTTTTTTTTTCTTTTTGGATCGCGCTTCACTTCAACACTTCTATTTATGATTTACAGGTTCTGCAGAGAGACAGTTCGTTCCATCAGGCGTCAAACAAAGCGTCAAAGATAATTCAGCAGTTGGGCAGCAGGCAGCGCTCCCTGGAGGAAGCAGCGAACTGATACATTCACCTAATCAACTGAAACATTAAATACAGGCTCCTCCTCCATTACCATCGCCTGCTTTAAGTGATACCTGTAATAAAGATCAATGGAGGCCATGGCCGCTGATGGAAACAACTTGATCGAGAGCCTGAAAATGTTACAGCTTGCAAACATCAACGTTTAAAGCGTAATTATGCTTTGTGTATGTCACCTTTTATGATGAATCATTGGCTGAGTCTCCTTATAATCCTGGTGTGATTTGTTTAGCGGGAGCTAATTAGGTTTGGGGCTATAACGATGCTGTTTCAGACTCTGGTAACCAGCTGTCCTTTTGATGTGCGACTAGCCATCTGGCTTTAACTACAATTTGGTCTTAGTACAACCCTCCCTCATTGGCAGCGTTTCATTACATGATACTCGCTGCTATGCTCAAACAAAAAGGTTGGGGGCAGCAGAACCTTTTGTAATTCTAATTGACATGCTGAGACCTTTTCTGTTTCCAGAAAGGAGGTGAGGAGCTTTTTGCGCTTCAATGTAGGTACTGAATATGAACACATGGTGTCAATATTTAAATCAACTCTTTAACATTTCTATCATATCTCTGTATAATTCATCAAGTACTGTACATGTATTAGCAGGCAGATTTCCATTTGTATGTATACCAGTAATATCAGGATCATCTGTAGCTTTTCTGTAAAACGATCAGTGTATTTTTTGCTGTTCAAGGATTAAAAAAAAACTTTACTTTGATCTCCAGGAGTTTCAAATGTCTTCTTGTCCAAACATCCTGGTGCGGGTCTGTGTTGAGGCAAAAATGGCAACTTCCTCTTTTCAAAAGAGAAAGTCAGGATGGGGAACTTATTTTAAGAGACACTGTATTCTTGCTACAGCTCAGTGAAACAATTAACAAAACCTGTTACTATATTTAGTGTATAAAGGTCAAACTGATGCCATCATTCCTTTTTTTTTTCCTCATGAGCTACACAAAAAAAGGAGGGTGGTGATTCAACAGAAGCATGCAGTGTACCTGTCTAAACATGACAGAGACACAATTGGGCCATTGTGTTGATTATTACGCTCGAGTTGCTTTAATTTGCCTGTTTGATGAAGGGTTTTTTTTCCAGTGAGGTTTCAAGAGCAGCAGATTTTGGGGAAGTGAAGCTGCTACTATAAACATTTATGACTGATCGGCCAATGACTTGGGTTCGCCCCACATAATCCCGCTTGCAGTCTCAACTGTGCGGCTATGAAAACAGATTATCAGAGATAAAAGGGCGCTGTGGAAAAGCAGAAGGGGGGGGTGGCGGCGGTGGGAGATGAGATGGAGGAGGCTGCTTTCTTTGAAATCCTACTCTCACTTAGCCCCCTCCGCTCCCAACAAATTCTCTGTGCACACGGCCCGCCGCATTGCCATAGAAACCTCTCTTTTAATCACAACAGAAACCTCATTTCCTGCTCCTGACAAAGAGTCCTCATTGCCTGTAGAGACCGCCTGCATCAGCCATTTCCAAGGCCCACCTCCTACTGCAGGCTGTACTTACCAGCAGCAGTAGCCACCCCAGCCAGTCCCCTTTTTTTTTTTTTTTTTTTACCCCTCCTCTCCATATAAGCACATTTTCCACCTTTTTTCCTCTCGCCGAACACTCTTCCCATTTTCTGCACACAAGTTCTCTTTTGGCACCTCGTCACCTCTTGTCCTTTCAGTCCTCTGGGTTAGGATGCTTGTGCAAACGCCGCAGGCTGTTGAGCTTGTTGAATGTACTTCAAACTCATCCGAATTAAAAAAAGAAAAAACTAGTAATCCGGTTTTCTGCATTCATAGTGGCACACCCACACACAAACCCGACAATGTGACTCAAACGTGCACGCGCAGGTGTTTTACAGGCCCACGCACTCTTATCTGGGCGCTGCATGCTACGTCTGTGGCCTATTCATCTGCACCTTGTCAAACTGTTACACCTTATCAACAGCAACAACCCCACGTCCTGTTATGCCAATCATAGTGGTTCTCATTTCCACCCATTACTCCGAAAATCCAACGCCGGAGTCCATTTTTGTTTAATGCAACTGCTCTTTCTGTTTGAATCCATTGTGCAGTTTTGGTAAAGTTTTCTATTATTTCAACTTGCAGCCTCGCTTTCAAACAAAAGTTTGCAGCAAAATGGCTTCCTGTCCCCTGCTCTTGTTCTGCTCTGGTGGCAGACAGTGATATCGCTTATAACACGCATTGTTCCCTTTATCTCGGACAGGAGTGTTATCTCTTTATTGGCCGGACTCAGAAAATACCCCCCTGTCCTCTGTCTCCCCTTCTGTCCCTCTCTTGTTTGTTTATTTGGGAATTTTGCCAGGTATTTCCCCAGTCAGTCTGCCTCGTACACCCACATCGCTCCCTCCCCTTGAAGTACGCCCCACCCCCCAGCTCCCGAGCACTCGCACACCCTCCCACCCACATCCCACCCTCCCATAAATGTTGCTAGGCAACCACCCACCATAAGAGCCGGTGCGTTTTTCCAGCCAATCACCTTACTGATCATATTTTTCAAACGCCGTTGAGGAAGGAAAGAGGATATCACTTCTTTTATATCAGGTCGTCCTTCATTCAGGAGGATTATAGCTAGAAATTAAGTTCATTATTTTAATTTGTGGTGCATGTAAGCTTTAGAGAAGTGAGCTTTTGATCATTTTCTGTTCCCCCCCAACACCCCCCTTCCCTCCAACCACATGTGTTAACAGTCCACCACTGGGTGGCAGCACGATCAGTTTCACTGTTACCACACAGACTGCAAGATTTTTTTTTACTGCTGTTGCTAAGCAATCCTGACTCTCATGTCTTACCTGTGAAATATTTGTGATTTTTACAGATGTCCCTGACACCATTTTGTCTTTGTTTTCACCATTTTGAAACGCACCCTACTCCATGTAAAGAAAACAACAACTGCAAACTGGTTTCACTATGAAACCTACTTGCATCCAAAACATACTAAACCAGTATAATCATATACATTTGCAGTGACAGATCCTGTATTTTACTGCTTCGAAGGAGAATGGGATACTCGCTGTCTTCGAGCACCAGGTTTGGGTTAAATATTAGCCTCAAACCGCTTCAGTTGACTTCACCTCATCATGCGGTAGACAGGAAATGTGCTCTTGAATGATTAGACCAGCAGCGCTTGTCTTCCACTTTACCAGCATGTGAGGGTCTGTGCATTTTCTGTGTGGACGTGTTGTCCAGCTTCTAGATTTCATCGTGCATAAAGCTCTGAGATGTTAACACTGACGGTTTAGATGTTTCATCCAGATGATGAGGTTTTTAAATCACTGATTTGTTTCCTCGTCTATACTCTCCAGGTCCCTGTGTCCCTTCCTCCCCCCCTCCTCAGTCCCCCTGTGTGCAAGTCCCTCATCTCAGCTTTGGTTGCTGTGCAGATGGCTCTTTGTTGGTGCTTCACAATGGGTCTAAGGTCAGCATGCCTGCCATCAACACACTCAAAGTTCTCCACTCCAGCTGCCTCATGTTTTTATTCGTAGTTTATGAAAAAAAAAAAGATTCTCCATCAAGTATCAACGCTGCCCACGTGTGCGTTGTTATATTACTGTCTTGAATTAACAGGAAGTTGTGAAACCACAGGCGTGTTAACAGATATGATCTTGTTTTCCATATCTCAGCCACACCTAGGGGTCCTTTGTAAATCGCCAAAGCTATTCCTCCAATTCCAGACGCTTGATTTCTTAGATGTTTCCGTCATATGCATGTTGCGGACCATGTGATATCACTGAAACAAACCAGACACCCGAATATCAGATCAGCCAGAGAAATAGAAATGCAAATCCACCATCTGTTCTGTGATCCCAAACCAACCCTTGTTCATCATTGAAGAGCTAATGTAATAGTTAACCATTAGGAATCATTCGGAGTTACAAGATACTCACAGAATTGTAAACAGATGAGAAACATTTGCGCAAACTTTACAACAAAAAAGATACATTTAATTTACTAATATGTAATATGGTTGTCATCCACATCAAAGACAGCCCACATATTTTCATTTTCAACATATTCAAAATAAAGTTCATACATCACTCCTGTGACTTTACCCAAAAAAAGATGTTATGAGGATCTTGTCTGTGTGATCAAGATAGGAAAAAAAATCAAGATGTTTTGTTTCCTTTCAAGGTGAAAATGTTGGGTCTGTGTGAGCCAAGTAGGAAACTGCCGGGCACTACAAGGTTGTACAGCAGAGGGCCATGAGGTCCTCAGACCAGTCTGCAGCAGGTACAGTGAAAGGCGGGAAACTAGGAGGAGGAGGAGCAAGTCTAAAGCAGTAGGAATTACTGGAAATTTCCACTTTTCTCTGGCAAGTCAGTTGCATGGGTGGAGCTAAGAGGTGCAATAAATAAGGTAGTAGAAGCTGTGCAGGAGAAAACCATTTGCTACACTTACGAGTGTTGCCGTCTATTTGTTAGATTTAAGGTTTGTAAACCTTAAAAGAAATAATTGCATTCATTGTAATGCAATTAAAATACAGTAGTAGTAGATTATATTAAGGATTATATTAAATATATATACAAAAAATGTTATAATCATGTCTATCATCCATCCCTCATGGTATTTTCTTGCTTAGTTTTGGAGTCAATGTCACCGTGGCAACACAGCCAGTGGAGTAGCCCAGGTGCTCTTTTCCCCCAGCCGTCCTCTAACATCTCCACCAAGCGTCCCCATGCCAGCTGGGAGTTGTAGTCCCTGATGTCTGTCCTGGCCCTGCTCTGAGGTCTCCTGCCAGTCTGTGGCCTGTACTCTGGCAGAGAGAGAGGTCCTCAGGGATATATACTGGTGTGGACTCGTTTTTTTTCCAAGATTGCAGCCAATGTGTTCACATTATCATCCTTTTAGTCACTAACTAGGGTGTGATTAAAGATAAACAGCCATGAAGCTCTCTCTGGAGTTCAGCTCTCTTTATCAGCACCCGTGGTCCATTACAATACTGCAGCTGATGCATTTTACCGTCACTCATCTCACAATCATTTCTGCTGTCATTCATTAATAATGAGATCTCGAATGTCTGATCTCCTCTTCTTACGGTAGCTGCTTTCCTAAATACGACACCTTTTTTTTCTGGAGAGTTTCTCTGTCTATTGGATTGACAGTAATCCTCATCCCGGTTACTCCACGGCCAGTAGCTGTGGACAATTTCTCACAGCAGATGTTTGGACTTGTCTTTGCATGAAAAGTGCAGGTGTAACCAAAAACATTAACGCTCCAGTGCATTTATGGTTCTCAGTGAGACAAGACAGTGAGCCAGCATGCACAAAGCAAGGGCCCTCAAACCTGCACAAGTAAATGGAATGCCCCTATGATTCATGATATTAATTACAACTGTGCTTTTTCTGGTGTAATTAAGCCAACACCAAATTTGAACTACTGAGTGAATAGCAACACTGGTTTAAATCCGGGCGTACTGCGACCCAACGTCTAGCAGCATTTGAACAAAATTAGCACAAACATTTTCCAAATCCTCAAAGCACCTAATCCATGCAACATTGAAGAGGCATGTCAACCACAACAGCCCAACAATTATCCAGAGCCTTAAGGATGTCAGGATCTCTTGGCACCATGTCACAGAGGAGCTTAGCTTTACTATGTGTGCTTCTAAAAAAGCAGATTTTCCTATTACTATTTAATACTGGCTACAAATAGATTCATAGCTTTAACTGTTTTTGCTGAATTTTATTTATTTACATGTATTGTACAAACTGTTTAATAGACACAATTACGTACTAAGTAGTAGTAGTAGTAACACTAAATGTAATAAATTCATTTTTAAAGTTCAGCCTATGCATAAAGTAGAACAATTTTAATAAAAATGAATTGCTTATTTGTAAATGAATATTTTTTTTATTGGATAAGAGAAAATCTATTAAACAGGTAAAAGCACTGTGACTATTTTTATAGTAGTTTCTCAAAGGACATCCCAGTAATTAGGATTTAAAAATACAGTAAGAACCGCTGGAGGTTGCGCAGCGGCACTTTTACTGTATATGTTTCCATAATTGCTAACAATGATGGGGCTAACTTGTGTTAATTAGAGATAAATACTGTAACTTTAACTTTCTACCTCGCTGTGCATTTGACTGAAGAGCCCCGGCGAGAAGTCAACTTTATATTGTCCCCGTACACTGCAGGACTTGCCTGAGAACCAGAGAAAGCCAGCCAGACCATGCAGGACACTGCTGTTCAAAACAAAAGAGCTCAGTTTGCACCCACCAATTCCTCCAATTATCGAAACCCTTCCCCCGCCTAATCCTGACCTCCGCTCTTTGATGGGCCCCACTTTGCTCTACCCCTGAGCACTGACATTCCACAAGTCAGGTCAGTCCTTTGTCCCCAAGAAATTAAGGTGAAATTAGGGTGCTACACTTCCCATCCTATAGCCTACATCCTTTAACCTGTTACCACAGCGGAGAATGGTTTGACACTTACAGAAATGTCTCCCCGCGGCTATTGGAACCAATGTATAATATTTAATTTATTTTCAAACATGTGTCACCATGGACACAAAGAGGCTTTTCTTTTGTGCAGTTTTCCTTTCCGTGGTCCATGATTTTGAATGGCATTTAAAAATTTCCAGTTCCTACTTGTGGAAAGAGTGGTAAACATGCCAGTGTGTGGCACATAAGAGATTCATCAAAAATCACAGTATAAATCACATCTCTTTTTCTATGACTGACCTATTTTTCTGCCATTTCAGTTAACCTATTTACCTGCAGCATGAACGGGCTGCCTGATTCCTTTTTTTTTTAAAGATCTGTGGCACATGGAAACATGTTGAGGTAGGCAAATAAGAAAAAAAAGACAGGAAATGATCTCACAAACACTCCCCCTCTCTCTGATTGCTCCCATTTTCCAGTACCAGAGAAAAGAGTGAGTAATGCCTTCTTTTTAGTATACTCCAATGTTCTTACTGTAGGTTTTGCACAGGCCGAGGCCATTAAATTGTGTAAGCCTGCTTTAATTCAGACAATACATGCAGTGATGTGATAAATGACATTCAGTTGCTGCTTAATGTCTATATTGCATTAGTTTTTAAATGCACAAAGTAAATCTAATATGATCATCTAACATTTTCTTTATTTTTCATTAGAACATTTTTGTCTTTTGAGACTCTTGTATATAAAATTAAAGCAATTTATATCTTTGGTATATTTGTGAGGTAATAGGTTACGTTAGAACAGAACTGAATTAATGCAAATGAAAAAAAACATCCTCATATGAAACAGAAAATAAACCTCAAAGCAACCAGCTACTACACTGGGACACAAGCCTTTGATCTCTGCATGTAATTACAGTCTTCATAATTATATTTCTGAATGTGAGGTGAATGACTAAACAGGGCCTGGAAGCTTCTTCAAAATCAGTGGCTTAAATAGGGGGCATGGCAGGGAGAAGATAACTGAGGTGGTTAGGATTAGGTCGTATGAGGCCCTAAAATTAGAGGCTGAAGAAATGCTTGTGTCAAGATATCCTGCTCGGGTGTGTTGGGACAAGTTCACAGTAAAAACATTAGTAAAGACGGTTTAGAAAAATATTTGAAATCAAGAACAAATTATTGCAACATGCGGCACGCGTAAATATGTTACATGAAGTGGAGTAAAGTGGTAATTGCGCTGTTACTTTTACAGCTACCTGATAACGCTGCATAAAATAACAAAATTATGACAGTGAATGATGACTAGGTGTGGGCAGAAACAATGACAGGCGCGGTTGATCTAGGTCAACAGATTTAGTTGAAACTTGTTTTAAATTGTTTAGATTTGACCTGTGATAACAACATGTTTTTCTCCTTTGTAACTGACAGCGAGGCCTGCGTCCAGATGCAGGCTTCAATTACTGAATTCAGGGACCACAAACATGTATGTTGCCACTTCCTCTGGTTTAACAGTTGGACGAGTGAGTTCATTCGCCACAAAGAACGTTCACCTCAGACGAGGGAGAAGAGAGACGGCTAGTTTGGGTTATCAGACAAGGCCAAAGACTTCCTTGTTAACCAGGAAAAGGAAATATGTCTTATTTTATCTTCTGTGTGACTGGTGAAATTAGAATTACCCTATCATTAATTAACACCAATATTATGTAAATGTCTCATTTAAACAAAAGGCAATTTTTTTGACTGCAGATGGCATGATATTTTTTGGAATATTACTTTTTTTCACAAATAATAATTCATCATTATTTATTTGACTCTTCTCTTTTTTATTTATTTCCTTATTGTTCCTACTGAAGCTGTTTTCTGAGGGTTGCCACACAAAACGTTGTTGTATTGAATGTTGTATTGATAAGATACAATACAGCGTCTTATCTGATATGGTTAATCATCTATCATCAAATGCCCCAGACACACACACAGGCCCATTGTATCCAATGTGGCAATACAATTATTTTTTGCTCTCTCTCTTTTCATTGCATGCCTCCCTAAAACAAGGTTACTTCTATTGTGTGCAATGATTTAGACTTTACCTCTCACATGTATTCTGTTCTGTTGTGCTTTCTCCTGAAATAAAAAAAAATGTCTCAGCATTGAATAATATGACAATAGCTGTAATTTCATGTTATATATATATATATATATATATATATATATATATATATATATATATATATATTTTATTTTTTTTTTTTATGTACAAACTCACACACACACTGACTGACAGCATGTGTACTGCTTAGTCTGTCCAGTGAATGGCACAGGATTTGGTTTATTGATTAATAACCTAATTAGGCTACTAAAGTGGAAAATGTAATAAAGATGACTGACATTTATTAGTTCATAAACAACAAAAATGACCAATTTTAATTGTCATGATCATCTCATATAACTGAGCATAATTTATCAACTGCTTTTTTTTCAGCCAGGCTCCAGGAGAAGGCAATGTTGTTCCTCTTCAGGCAGCTGTGAAATTATGATTTCCTTTATTATATAGTAAACGTTAACATTAATTAACATACAAATTGCAATTTTACTGGTGTGACAGTTTATCGGGTCTCGTAAAAAGGGAAAGAGTAGCACACTTGAGCAGAAACCACATTTTGTTACAAGGGTTAAATATAGAAAGGAGGAGGGGCCGCATGGTTTTCACATCTAGGCCTACACAATATTCCTTTTTGCTTGTAATTTGATACCCCATCTCTACAGCGAAAGAGCGCTAAGATTAAAAAAAAAAGGGGGGGGAGAAAAGAAAGATGCCGGGCATGTGTTTCAACTTTACCTACTCAAGAAAATATCCAGTCGCCAGCAGGGTGTAATAGATTAGTAGTCTATAACTTTAACACTGATAGATAGTAAAACAAAAAAGGAGGAAAAAAAAGAAAAGATCATAGTGCAGCCATCTTCAGTGCATGGCAGCGCTTTAAAACAACTGACCAATCAGCGATTAGATAGCCGGTAGGCGGGGCGACGCGCCATGATTGACGTGACGTTTGTCTAATAGAATATTTCGTTGGTCGGCTTCAGCCAATCACGTACGGCTTCGAACCGCTGTATCCAACGAGAATGGATTTTCAACGAGCGAGAGAGAAAAGCGGAGACGGGCAGACATCATTTCTCTCTCAGAGTCTTTGGACTATCCACACGAAGGCAAAGCGCCAAGAAATTAAAAAAATATATATTTTCTGAACTGGAATACAATTATCCTAAATAAATTACAAAATTAACCATGGCCGACACAGCTGTTGACACGACCGCAACTGCAGAGGTTACAGCCAAGGTGCGTTTCATTCAATTCATTTTTTTCCGCTTGAATCGTCGTGTTAAAAGATTTAGGAAACTTTATAAAGTTGCTCTATTATTTTAAACGGGTATATTTAGCTAGCTCTCGATAAAAAAGCAGCGGGACCGTTATTTCCCTAACAGGAGGCGTTCTTAAAACGCTACCGAAAGTTAAAACTAATTAACCTGTATTACTTAAATGACTTATAGTCACATAAATCTCACACGTCGTTAATTGAACACCGTCAATGTTAATTGTTCGTCTTTTTTTTAACGTCGACGGTTTTTTTTGTTGCCGGGAATTTTTCCGTATGTGATGTGGTGAGCTAAAAATGTGATGTAGAGCAGACAAAGCCGTAGAAAGGATCCAGCTGGTGGAGCAGGGCTGCAGCTGTGGGCGGGAAGCCACAGTATCGCTCACGTTAAGTCACATTAACGTCACGCACGGTTCGGCATGGGCACGTTCAACGTCCCGTACTCATTATTTTCCAATTAAGAATTTTATCGTATAACAGTGTTTTTTCTCTTTTTTTTAATTTAAAAAAACACGTGATAGTCGCGAGTGTCACTTCCATTTATAAACTCATGCCGAGCGTTTAACATTGAATGTGGATATGCTTTTATTTTGTAGGAGCTGAAAGAGAAGAAAGCGGCAGAAGTGGCGGAGACGGTGGAGAACGAGAAAACGGAGAAGACCGACAGCGAAGACGCACCTGCTAATGGCACAGTGAGTTTTGAGACGAGGATAAAGCCTCATGGCCTTTTGTCTTAGCACCCCTCATCGTGCAGGTGTCGCTGCGGCCGCCTCCCCCTCCAGTTCAGCTGCTCTCCACACAGCGCTTTGTTTGGGTTGTGAAATGGCACAGATGTTAGCTCGCGAGCTTTTGGACGTCTCTATTGGTTCCTCTTGACTGAGGTTTGTCAGCGCTAATCCTCCAGGGAGGTAATAAGGGCTTGACAAACAAGCTTTTTTTTTCTGAGTGCCCCCAAAGGAGTCTGTACATGTAGGAGTGTGTGAGGATTATTTCATCTATGACTGGGATTCCTTGTTTTGTTTTCTCTCTTTTCACAATATCGCCCATAATCCTACAATGTTGCTCAGATAATAAAAGCTCAGTTGCGACACGTGTTACTGGCCTGACGTTTCCTTCTCTTCATGCAGAACGGTGCTGATCACAGTGACAAAGTGGAAGAAAAAGCAGAGGAGGAACACAAGAATGGAGATGGTAAATTCATATGAAGCATTTGTAGACTTTTGACAAATCCCTGTGATTCTGTCACTTTGTCTCTTTGTCTTTTTTAAGTGTTGTTCCCATGTGTGGCCACAAGTTGAAACGTCCCTGTTAGTGTTGATCTGATGAAAGTAAATCTTGTTTTACTTACACTGAGGGTGAAGGATGTGTTTTTTTAAAGTGACAAACTGTCTTTACAGAGAATGCAGAGAAGGCGCCCCCTGCTGATCAGACTGATGCACAGCCTGTGAAGCGTGCAGCTGAGGAGGAGGAGGAAGACAAGGAGGTGGGTTGTTCTCAGCACGCAGTGCACAATCTCTGACATTCCACTTGACACAGTAATATTATTTGTGGAGTTTAGTTATAAATTGTATTGTCAACTAGTTTGTTTGACCTATTTTTTTCTTCTTTCCTTAGGAGAAAGGGGAGACAAAAAAGCAGAAGACAGAGGAAAATGGAGATTCAAAAGAGGCCGAAGTGAAGGCTTAGATCTCTGCCCTGCTACTTGTTTGCAGCACTGTCCTACCAGCCTGGTCAACATTGTGTTGTAGAGCTTGTGCTTTCTGTATCTTTGAAAGATATTTCTTTTTGTTTGCTCCCATGTTATCACATTGCACTGGAGTCCTGAAACATAGTGGCCCTGCCTCCTTTTTTTACGAAATGTTATTTATTGGTCTTTAAAATGAGCTTTTTTTCTACTTGTACAAATTGGGCCACACTATGAGATCAGTTTTTTCATTTCTTGAGGTTTTATATCAGTATGTTAGAAGCACAATCTCTATTATGTCAGTGCTGACCAGATGAGTCAAACATACAGGCAGCTGCTCACCTCCAAGGCTCATGTTGACCTCTCAGATTCACTTAAAGGACCAAAGATAAGTTTTAAGCAGGGGCTAATGGACAGTTGTTAGCGTTATTAGTTGATGCATAATCTTTTGTGTTGAGCTGCTAGTTAATCCTTGGCTTGGCTGCCCTGTTAACATAACAGATGGTGCAAATGATTAAAGGGGCTCTTTCTTGTGCCTCCATAAGATTCCATGACGCTGTTTGATGGAGGCAGGATTTTGTGATGTTAATTAACCCCTCTTAAATCTTAAGGCTTTGGTCATTTGTTCTGTATGCATTCCACGCAAGTTTGTACCATTTATACTTTGTTTTTCTTACGTTTTCAATGAGTTTTATGTTACGGCTGGGTAGCCCAGTTTTGCGTCCAAGACTGCCTTTTTCAGAACCAGAATGACATTCGGTTACTTCAGCCACTGCTTTGTATATTCTGATTAACAAATAAATTGTCTTTTTACTTAAAATCTGGTTTCTGAGTGTGTTTTTACCTGTTTCAAGATCATTAATGTCTCCTAGAACTGTGGCTTTATAAGTAGATGTCACTTGACCCAGTTTTTCTTAACATGGAAAATGGCTGGCTAAGATGCAGGAAGGAACAGGAATAATCTCATTCAGTAATGGAAAAGGGTGCATGGAATCAATGGATTGCAGTCTTGTTTCCTGGCTCCCCCATGTGGTGAAGTTAAGAACTGCATGGCTGTGATGAAAACCAGGGGTAGATTTATGACAAGAATTGACACAGGAGTCCGAAATGGCAAAATTATCATTTTAGTCTTAACTGAACCCTGAAGAAATGTAGCTTTTACAGTAATACTGCTAGTATTAAGCAATAGGTGGTACCATTATAACACAAAAACAGTGTGTGGTTTCTTTTTCAAGCAAGCTGCAACAGCATGATCCATACAGTAACTGTTTCCTCGGAAACATGGGCATGGCGTGCATCCAGTCCAGGAGGCTTAATAGTTGGCAAATATTGACATTCTGCTGAGGCAGCGGTTATGACGATAATGTTGAGGTGCTCGGTGTGTGAAACAGTCACAATGAAAGGCTTAAAACATACTAAAGTTTACCTGCTTTTGAAGACCTGAAGTCAGGCTCCGTGCCTGTGTTGAGGCTGATCAGACAAAGCAAACTGTTCATCATGGCACAACAGATGTAAAAGATAAATTCTATGTATAATTTTTGCTAATGGAGATGACATCTTGAGGATGAGTTGAAGGAATAAAGTCTGATACTTCCCTCAGAGACTTGGTGAACTGAGTCCCACGTGAGGGCATCACACTACACTGTTGAAGGGCCGGGCATGGTGGAGCAGAAGCCTATGATCTTAAGCATGCGCCCTACTGATGACAAAAAAGCACTTGCTGCTGGTTCTTTGAACCCCCGCAGTCTTTCCTTTCAATGGTGTCCACCTTCAGGGTAACCCATAGTTCACATGAGTCTTCTTTCTGTTTGCTGTTTCTTCTGTTTTTTTTCCCGGTTTCCGACTGAATGCTGATTCACACCCCAGTTTCAACTTCTCCTCTTCCTGATAATGACAAGAATCACTGTCATTATTACAATGCCATGGCCAGGAGCAGGGAGACAGCTTGAAGGGCTGTCCATGGCTCAGTGAGGGCCCAGACAGAATTAGCCACCAGCACACATTTCTCTGTGTTTTTGAAGGTTTGTCTGTATGTGTGTCAGTGGTTCTATGTAGATAAGGTAATTAATTGACATTGTACTCATACTTGGGACTTAATTAAGAGTCGCCCAGCACCAAACTGTGAAACTATAGCACATTGGTACATGTAAGAATGTAAATTGTGTGGAAAATAGTTTGTATTTGTTCTTCAAAATGTGGACAATGTGAAGCCCTTCAGGATTTTAAACTGTGAGCATTGTTCAGACTCACATAAATATCAAGTGCAGTATGTCATTTGCCAAATTATGCTGTGATGAGCTCTTGAATTAATGAAGAGGCATTCAAATTGGGTTTGAATGGTTCCTGGCAGCACATTCATTTAGTCAGAAAAGCCTGCCTAAGTTGTGATGCTAATATGCTAACTCAGAGAAACAGGCAGGTAGACATTCCCTTGGCCATATGACCAAAACGAAACATTAACACAAGGCTTTGAGAGATTATATTGCAGCTCATGCAGACGTTAGGCAACTGATAAAAGGAAGAAAAAAGAAGGGAAAAGCTGTGGTTAGCCTGTACGTAGTGATTAATATCTCTATCCTAAACACCAACAAGCAAGAAAAGATGACACAAGATTTTACAGCAAAGAATCAAGACACAAGAATGATTTTAGCCTTATCTAAACTCAAAGAGTTCATTCATAGTCTTTCATTCACACACAAAGACACACACACACACACACAAATCCAGTGTCCCAAACTGCATTCAGAAAAGGTCACGCATTCACTTGCAAAAGTTGGGAAAATGCATGGGCACACACACTGTATGAACACATGTACACATATTAGAGCAGTGGCCAATGTCTGTCTGTCTGTCTGTCTAGCTCTGAGAAGAGCGGTGCGGATCGGTGTGAATTAATATATGGAACTGTGCTGTACAGTGTGCGGCAGCATGTACAGTGTGTTTGTCCTATCAGTGCCGTGAAGGTCAACACACTCAAGACACTAAGCGACGATGTGAGAGCGTGTGCGTTTTTTTTTCTTTTTTTTTTTAGTGTGTGAGGTAAAATAAATCAAGAGGCTTTTTTTTCTAAATGTGCACCAATAGTGGCTGGGTCTCGCTTTCGGGGGGCTCACCCTCAGGGGGGGGCAGCTGGTACACCACGCAGAGAGAGGAGTACAGGCAGCCCACGAATGACATCAGGCTTGCAAAGTACATCACTCCCTGGGCCCCACCCACCAGTGAGGTCAGAGGTCCCATCGCCACAGAGACCAGGATCTGAGCCAGGAAATACTGGCAGCTGAGCAGAGAGATGTCCACCCCCATCCCTCGCCTGGTCCCTTCTTCCGACGAGCCACAAAACTGAAGGACATACAAAAAGAGTTTAGTCGTGCTCAATACATGTGCTGTACCACAAATAACTACAGTGCTAAAATTATCCATATTTTGCATTTTGCTGAATAGGGTCAGTTTTCAAAAAAGGGGTTTTGAGGGGTGCTGAATGCAAATCTTCTGTATGCCAGGTTCAAAAATGTCCCACAATGCCTCAAAATGGAGAAATCCAATATGTCCGCCGGATTTTAAATAAGCACATTTACCAAAATCCTGCCTGGTCTATAATGAATTTCATAAACAAAAGAGGACGACAAAAACAGTTGATTCTGAAGAACTGACTCAATGAATTTCACACATTTTTGGCATAATAAATATCAAACAAATGAGAATGGTGTTTCTTCTCATTCATTATTAGTAATATCAAAGGGAAATCTTACTTATTTTATTAAAATTCAGATCAAATAGGAAAAGCACTTATGTAAATAATATCCCTAACTTATTGTGAGTAGTGTACTTATTGTATCAGTATTTTAACTATTAAATTACCTATTTATTTAGTAATTTATCTTAAATACTTTACTAATTTATCTAATATAAAATGCTTGATTTCTTCATTTTGAAGACATTTTAGAACTGGGCGATTCAAATTCAGCACCCTTCAAAACCCATAAAAATGTTGTAAGCCAAAAATTAACATGAAATGTCTTTGGTACTTTAAATACTCACATTTCCTAGTCTAGAAGGATAGATGACAAAACTCTCATGCTTTATCAAATAAGAACATTTTCATTAATGAACTTTAGAGGGACTGATAGGCTTTTATCTTCAGAAAGACCAGGCTAGCTTTTTCTCAGTATTTCCAGTCTTTTTGCTAGGCTAAGCTAGCCAGCTGCAGGTTGTAGTAACAAATTCCTCAAACAGGCATGAGAGTGGAATCAATCTAATCCTCCAACGCTGCGCAAAGTTAATAAAGCACACTTCCAAAACTGTCAAACTGTTGCCTTAAGATAATTAAAATACTGCCAAGCAACCACAAAATTACTCTAGAAATAGGAAAATGAATGCCACACTCGCACATATCTGACCTGAGGGCTCTGGTAGTATTCACACAGCAGAGAGTAAGGCAGCGTGCATAGAGAGGAAAAGAGCACCCCGTAGGTGACACACAGAGAAAGTACCACGTAGAGGTTGGTGGAAAGTGTGGCCAGGCCTGTGCCCAAACCGAACGCCAGGTAGGCGAAAAAGTAGAGAGTGCGAAGAGAGAAACGTTCCTCCAGTTTCTCCAATATGGCTGGAAAAGTGAAGAAGAAACAGAGTGAAAGGGAAGAGAAAAGAAATGAATCTTCTCCGGTTAAAGTGTCACTAACTTGGCCATGGTGCGATTTCAAGAGTATCACTCTACCTGAGTAGAAAGCAGCACTGAATGCATAGATGCACATGCCCCAGCAGCCCATGTTAACACCGGCGTTGTAGCGTTGGTAAGCCTCAGAGTCGTGGGGTGCTTTGGGGTCTCCTTCAAACACGACCTCCCCCATGAAATCGGTGTAGAAGAGCAGCATTCCTTCGAAGGACAGCCAGCCTAAAGATGGGGAGAACCACCAAGTAAGAACTCGAACGACAAATTAAGCTTTAAAACGTGTCATGGGGTTTTATGCAAAACCAAATGCATTTGAAGGAGTTATTCTCACCCAAAAAATGATTAGTGCATAAACTCCTCAGAGAGGGAGGCATCCTATAGATGGCTATACACAGCAGCTTCATTGACATTTGGGATTCTCCTGTCTCCACGTTCTCACTCAGATCGCTCTCATAGCGCACGCCATTCAGCAAAATATTTGCAACCTTTATCAGAAAAACAAAAAAAAGAAACAGTTTTTATAGACTGTGGTGACTTCTTGTTACAAAGCTCTATTTATTTTTAAAAAAACGCATCCGACCTGCTGGCTGAAGGTCACAGTTCTCCTGCGTCCATTCTCCAGCTCGACGACCTGGGCTGTCATGGGCTCCTCCATTAGTGCAAGACTCTGGGGTCGCTTCAGGATCCCGGCAGCGGAGCCGCGATGCGACCCGGCGCCAGCCTGAGCCCCGGACGTGACCTGAGACGCCCCATGAGATTGTGCACCTCCCTCAAGCTCCTCTGCATCCTGAGCTTCCCCGGCTGGAGGAGACGCCACGTCGGCCTGGGTCTGTCCTGCCGCGTGGCTCCCTGGACCCGGCCCGGACTCGTCGGGAGGAGGGGAGTCCCCCGGAGGCAGCGGCACGGCGCTGGAGTTGGGCGCCAGGCCCTGTGGCGTCTGCTGACCTGTGTAGCAGTCTATGAGCACGCTGTCTATGTAGGAGGTTCCCAACGAGGAGGCGAATTCATTGATGCCCGTGAGCGAGCTGTCTCTACTTATAAAGCTGCCGTATTTTGGGGTGAGAGGGCTCATGGGCGATATGGGGCTAGTGAGGCCAGCACAGAGGCGTGCGTTGGCACTGCAGGAATGGGCCAGTGGGTCCGGGTTAGACAGATGAGGCTTTGAGAAATGATAGCCGTAAAGACCGTCCTCGTCCTCCTCATCCAGGCCTGGAGCCAGACCGGGGGCAACGGGGGGAGAGGGAGGAAGAGGGAGGCTGGGGCTTTTCAGATGCTTTTTGTTGGAGCTTTTGTTGGGCTGGCTCTTTGGTAGCGGCCGTTCGGGGATACTCATCAGAGTCATGGCTGTGGCGATCACCAAAGTGACGCTCGTAAACAGGTATATGACCCGAAGTTGGCCTCCCATGGACTTCCCGAATTGTGTTTGGTCCCAGTTGATGCCACCTACGATGTAGCCAAATCCACCCCCCAGCCCTGTAAAACACAAAGAAAAGCCTCGTCATTTAACCCAACAGCTTTTTTTTCCCCTTCTTCAAATTATCTGGAAAGAACACACGTTAAAGTTGCAATATTCTATGCAGTACTTCATAATAACATAAAGTCATAGGTGCCATCTCTGGGGGGGAACAGGGTTTTTTGCCCTTCCAATGTTTAAAATGGAGAAGCAAAAACCCCCCAAATATGCCAAAACTGAAATGGGTAGTGAGCTCCATTGAAATCTGGAACAAGTCTTATGATAGAACCTCAATCATCAATCCTCAACTTTAAAATGTAAATGGTCGGTTTAAATACATATCAGGCTTCAATGTGATTAAAGAAACAATAGTTTGCATGCATCAAAAAATACAAATGAGTGAGAATCATCGCTGACAATCAGCCAGAATCAAGAGAAATAAAAGAAACATATGAAACTCACCACATTCTTCACATCTCTAAAGACTGCCTCTTGGTAAAGTGTCTTTTTTTAGTACATTCGTGTGTGAGTTTTTTCCTTTTCCTGTCAGCTGCAATATCTTAACCAGAGTCTTTCTCTTCAAAACTTGCTGTGCATTTTTCTGTTTTTTTTTTTTTAATGTTTTGACCATGTTTAACATTTCCTTCCTGCAGCTGTTTAAACAAAGTTGAACACTGCGTATGATCATTCCTACATGGATTTTAGATTATTAACACACATATATATGTTATATATATTAACACACATATACATATATATATATATATATATATATATATATATATATATATATATATATATATATATATATCCCCCCAATGTTGACCTGAAGTTGGTGCCCCTACATAGAGTTAACAACGGCTTAGTGAATGTGGAAGGTTCCTCTCTACCTGCCAGCAGAGCATGGATGTTCAACCCCCGGTCCTGGTCCTCTGGGCTGCACACATCCATCATGTAGGCATGGCTCGGGTTGTCTGCTGAATCAGCGCTGAAGTCCATCAGAACCACACCACACACCGTCAGGACAATCCCCCACTTGTGATTTGATGCTGTGTCAGCCACTGCACTCCCGATGTCCCGCCCGTTCAGCACTAGAGATAGACCAACCAACGCCCCTGTGGAGATGGGTAGAAGGACAAAAAAACTAATTAGAAATGGAGTATTTTTTGTGTTCACACTGGAAAAAAACAATAGGAAGTATACTCAATGATGCATACACTACTGTTCAAAGGTTTGGGGTCACCCAGAATTTAGTGTTTTCCATGAAAAGTCACACTTTTATTTACCACCATGAGTTGTAAAATGAATAGAAAATATAGTCAAGACATTAAAAATATTAGAAATAATGATTTGTATTTGAAATAATCATTTTTTCCTCCAAACTTTGCTTTCGTCAAAGGAAGGTCAGTTTTATAATTGCTAACATGATCGCACGGAGGTTTTCTAATCATCCATTTGTCTTCTGACACAATGAGCACCGAAAACCATATATTTGCAGCTAGAATAGTCATTTACCACACATCGTATTTCTGATTAGTTTAACTCTATCTTCAATATAAATAAGGACGTTTCTAAATGACCCCAAACTTTTGAACAGTAATGTATTATATGATTAATTTTCCAGAATGCTTTTAACAGATATTATTCTTCAACAATGTAATGCAAACATTTAAATAAATGAGGGTGATGGGGAGACATTGTCATATTGATATAGGGAAAAAGGATTTTAAATGTCATCGCAGGAAAAGCCCACAGAGCTGTAAATAATAAATGATGACTTCTTAGTTTCAGGGTCCTGGTCTAAACCTTTTTATAGCAGCCATATTAACATGAAACAGCAGGTAAACACAGGTGCTACCAATTATACTAATTCAGGTTCAGATCCATTTTGTGTAGCAGAATCTTTTCAGTGAGCCAACATGTACAACGGTAACATCAAGGCTCTGTTTGACTGAATGGAACAGAACCTTAATTAGTATCATTTGTCACACCTGTGTTTACCCACCGTTTCATGTCAGCACGACTGCCGTGAAATAGGTCTGTTGTACAGGCTGGCTCACTGTCACAGCTTACTGGCACACATGAATGAACCTGAGGCATCGGTAATGTTATTAGTATCACCTGGGCCTGTTCTTACAAAGATAAGGCTAAATATTATTTTTGAAGAAATGTTAATCTTTCTCTTTGTAAAGTTTAATCGATATCTGACATTTAACCATATTGTCAAATTATTTCATGTTAGTATAAAATAAACATCATTTTGTATATATTAACTGCTTGAATGAACAGTATTATATGATTAGTGTATATATATATATATATATATATATATATATATATAGAGAGAGAGAGAGATATAGATATATATAGATATATATAGATATAGATATAGATATTAATTAGGCCATTACTCAATTTGAGTCAATTTACTTGTTGAAGGAAACTTAATTTACTGTATATAAGGCTTGTAATAACTTTGGTTCAGATGGGAGTTTGAGAATATACCTTTAGGGATATCATCCAGATGGTTTGTCTTCTTGAAAATAAACTGTATTTTGTATTACATTTAATTTAATTTTAGCGAATTTAGACTATAATAGCACGGTGTGGAGTATAAACAAAATATACAATACAATCATAACAGAATATAGCACCCAGCTGGAATAAAGATCGACATAAATGATCATAAATCAACATCTTCTTAAAGGACCTTCAAGAGGTCAAATATAGTTTTGGACTTGTCGGACGTTGATAACATAATTAGTTGAAACGTATGTAGATCCAGGCATTTTAGGACACAGGGTTACTTTGCTCATTGTGTCAGAAGGCTAATGTAATAACTGATTTTTCTATTCATTTTACAACTCATGGTGGCAAATACAAGTGGGACTTTTCATAAAAAACACTAAATTGTCCCAAATTTTTGAATGGTACTGTATGTTAAACTGATTTTGTGGGCATTTACTATTCAGCAAAGGTCTAAAGAAAGATTCTGAGGAATGTTGAGAGTGTAGAAGCTGGTGTTTTTGTCACTTAACCCATATTGGGGGGTAAAAATCTGGACATCTCAAGCCTCTGCTTTGTCAGTTTTCACCCTCCAGTCTGTTACATAAGTGCTAAAATCAGTGGAGTAAATTTCTTACCTATAGCCAAGGCAAAAATAAATGGTCTCCTTCGCCCAAACCGGGATGTGCAACGATCACTCCACGCTCCTAAGAAAGGCTGAACGAGGAATCCTTCAAACCAAACACAGGGGATGAAGCAAGAGTGAGATGAATGCCATTTAAAAAGTCACAATATGTCAAATACCACGGCCCACCGGGTGGAGGGGGGGTCATCTCCCCTTCCTGTACTCACCCAGGATGGGGCTTATAAACCACACCAGGCTGTAGAACTGATCAGGAAGCCCCATCTGTAAGAGCACGGGAGTCACGTAAGCCGTTTCCATGGCGTAGCTGAACTCGATGCCGAACAGGACGCAGCCGTTGAACAGCAGCTCCTGGAAGGTGCGTCTGGGGGGAAGCTCGCTGAGGTCCAGCTGGTCCAGGGGGCAGGGGGTGTTGGGCGGCGGAGGCGGCGAGGGCCTGATCAGCTTCCGCCGCTTGGGCTGTCTTTGGAAGTTGTTGGCCCGGTGGCTGAGGTGGCGGGTGGTGGACGTCGGGAAGCTGGCGGTTTTGGGGAGAGAACTCCTCCAGATGCCTTCCTGAGCTGCTGGTAACCTCCCCCCCGGACTGGCCAGGAGGGGGTCACTGGGAGTGCCCATCCCCGGAGATGACATCTCTCTCAAGCCAGTTCACTCTGCAGCATTTAAAAGAGAAAACATGTTTTATTTCAAGTAATTCATTTATCTTTTTTTTTGCATTAGAGGTCACTCAAGATCAGCACAGTTTATCGTGCATAATATAACAGTCACGTGAGGAACTTAGTGCTGCCGGGAGGACACTGCAGTCACCGGCAGACAGGAACGATGAGCACGACGCACAGGGACCAATGCGCATGTTGGTGTTGTGCGCAAAAGCCCATGTGCTGCTGCTGCTGCTGCTGCTGCTGTATGCGGCACCGCTCTCATGAAGCCTGTTTCCATTTTAATATTTCATGGAGAAAAGCGCAAATCGGACACAGCGGAGCCGCTTCGGGGGGTGGGGGCAGACAATTAACGCTCAAATTCAGATGAAATATTTCACCCTCCAAAAATAAGATTTTGTAGCTACGCAGCCAATCGATCGCATTTTTTTTTAAATCTAACCTATTTGGTAAATAATCCTACATATCCTCGACTCATTTGGCACTAAAGCTGGAAACCGCACTTGAGTTAGAAGACAGAGGCAGGCGTGCAAGACCCGAAAACGTGAAAGCGGATAATTACCTTACCGGGGAGGCTGCTCATTTATTGCGGCGACTGTGTAGGAGAACGGAGCGACCATTATGGTTTATAGACGGACGGTGGATAGGTTACCGGGAGTCATGATTGTTGTTTTTTTTTGTTTTGTTTTGTTGTTGTTTGGTTATCCTTTGATGCAGTCATCTCTCTCCTCCTCCTCCTCCTCCTCCTCCTCTTCCCCCTCTCCAGCCTCTTCCTCCCGGTCTCTCCCGTGACGTCACGCCCCTCCCTGCAACATCAGCACCGCTTTAAGGCTCGCGAGCGCTTCTGTTCCTTTTTGTCCGTGATGGTCCTTTTTGGTCTGGTCTTTTTTTTTTTATCAGGTAAACGCAGGTGTTACCGATGATGCTAATTAAGGCTGCGTTTAACGGCAGCCTGACTCTGTTTGACTTGAACTGAGCCTTAATTAGTATCATTAGGAACACGTGCGTTCATCTGCTAGTTCATATCAATATGAAAAAAACGTGTTTTTCAGACTTTTTCCTCTGAAATAATCTGAGACAAATCAGATTCCTTCCTAATATTTCTAAATAGATACATCCTAATCTAAATTATTCTTTTTTTGGTATTTTTTCTTCATTTATTGCCTTATGTTCTTTTCAACAACTTTATTATTCATTTCTGTTGTACACTGCATTTCTGTATGAAAGGCGCTACCTATACATTCTATACCCGTTTATTCTTCACTAGGGTCACGTGGGTCTGCTGGAGCCAATCCCAGCATGCTTCAGGCGAGAAGCCTACACCCAGCCCAAGGCCTCGATCCTGCGACCTTATCACTGAAAGCTGCTATACAAACACAGATATTATTATTATCAGTGTTATTATTACTGTCCTGTGAACAGTTAATGCTTGTACGAAGATGTTACCTTTCAGATAATTTCATTCTTTTAACATTTTTTTGTAAACAGAAGCTATTTTTAACCAGATTTTTAAAATTGTGACATAGAAAAATATATAAATACTAAAAAAATACCTTTACACTTAAATATTCTGCATTAAAAATGTGACAGTATTATCAGCAACATTAATGTAAACATATGTGATAGTTGTTACTTTTACATATTACACATTCACTATTCACATTGTGTTGTGTGAATATTTTATAGGTTGTTTTTTGTTTTGATTTGTTTCTTTATTGCTATTTTTTACTTGCATCTGTTTGTTAGTTACTTGTTGTGCATTAAAAAAATAAAGTCCCCTGGGAATCATTAGAAATTAATTTAGTGAACTAAGGAATAATCAATAGAAGAAATATTCAGATCCTTTACTTAAGTAAAGATTGCCTTCTTTCATATTATTGTATATTTGTTTTTATCACTGACAAGCGAGTATTTTAATGCTGTAGTTCCATCAATTCAGAGCCAGTAGTAGATAATGTGCAGATAGAATCAATATCATATTTTTATACTACTACTACTATTACTATTAATAATAATAATAATAATGCACTGCATTCACATAGCCTACCTTTTGCACAAAGTGCATAACAATAAAAAGTAGTAGATTAAACAATTTAAACAACTGAATATTAAAATATGTGAAAGTTTTGTTCTAAAAAGTAACTAGCTGTAAGTAGGAAATAAATATAGTGGAGTAAACATTTACCTCTGAAATGTAGGGCAGTTACATAAAGTAGCATAAATAGAAGTAGAAGAACCTTAAAAGTGTACAGTACTTGATTAAATGAACCTTATTTAGTTACATTCCAGCACTGATGAGTATCTTACTGTTGCAGATGGCTGCAGTGGAGCTATTTTATACTGTTGGTTAGTATAATTTATACATAATGGATCATATTTTAAGAGGCCAGTCATGTGGTTTGTATATGAAATCACAATCTGTGAAGATACTATAGAGCTGTCAGATACATTAATGAAGTATGCAATATAGTATGAAGTAGAAGTCTAAAGTAAATGCTGAGTTACTCTTCTTTCATGATGGTCTCTCACTGATAAGAGAAAACACTGCAATAAACCCTCTGACCTTTGACCTCACCTGTACGTTATGCAACCTGCATACAAAATAATATTAATTCACCACTTGTTAATCCCTTAGTGCTTTTATCGTAATTATCTTAAATTAAACAGATTAAAACACTTAATAAAAATATGTTTGGGTTGGTGAAAGTGTATGCCCCGCCCCGCTGGACACACCTCGCTCTCTGATTGGCTGATTTTCAGCGCCAGCGGAATCTGATTGGACGTAAGTGTTCAGCGGGTGTATCCGGATGTAATAGTTTTGTAAGCGTGCGGCTGGTGACTCTTCACAACCTCCATTACTTAAAACATCAGAAACTGAGCCAAGCGCTGCGTTCACGGGTGTTTTAGAGGTTTTTCCACCATGACAAACGTCGATCTTTCTCGAATCGGGAAGAACTTGTTGAGGAGCTGTGACGCAGGAAAGGTGCGTAACTCTACTGTTTACGTTTTCTCTCTCTCTTCTGCTTATTTATTTTTGTGTTTAAAGGTGCTTGCTTTTAATTTATAGTGCTGTTAGGCTCACCTGGTGTCCCCTTAGAGGTCTGCTGAGCCCTGCTATAATAAACCTGCTATAATAAACCCGCTATAATAAACCTGCCATTAGCTCACAGCAGTGAAATAATGTTTGACAGATGGAGCCTCCAGGGTGACATAATGATGATATGAAGGGAATAGGTCCTGTGTGGGTGTGAATCGTAATGATGCACAGTTTGAACCCGTGATATAAGGCTGGGGATACAGCAAGAAATTATATTCATTATAGCATATTTGATATCAGTCGCTATGAATCAGTGTTAATAGCTTTTAATTATGCATTTTAATAAAGACCAGGAGAAAAAATGTAAATGTAACCACATTCATCGAACTCTTATTGGGGATTCGAACATTAAGACAATACAAACAAGACATAACCACACCAGCATCATATCTCAAAGTGTCATCTTAACAAACAAGACAATTAAATAAAGAACACTGGAAACTATTAAAAGGAAAAATCACAAACACTGAAAACATAAAAAAACGAACAAAAGGGGAAATCTCATTAAATAATAATAAAACAAAATAATCATTCATCGAAACTTGGTTTTAATATGTCCCACTTTGTTCCATAATGTCTATTTGCAATAATCCCTTCCAACATAAAGTCATGTTTCAAATAAGAAAGAAAACATGTTAATCATTATTTTCCCTTCATTTCAGTAAATACATCCCCCTACCCAGTAATATAACAGAGTGGGATATGGCTGTTTAGGAGCCAAAGTGGGAGCATACTTAGTTCCTGTTTTCCTGCAGCTATGGGAATAAAACTGTTGATATTGTATTATCTATTTGTGCTGATGATGTGTCTATTGATAATATATTCTTAGTGTTCTATCACCCGTGCCTGCTGTGATATATAACATGAGTGCAGCATCTTCCATATTTGTCTGTTTGCACCTGTGTGTGTTTCAGAGTATAGAGCTGCAGTCTTTATGGCAGCAGCAGCCGGTCGTCTTGTTCTTCCTGCGGAGGTTCGGCTGTCAGGTTTGTCGCTGGACGGCCTCAGAGATCAGTAAACTGGAGCCAGACCTGAAGGCGAGCGGTGTAGCACTGGTGGGAGTCGGACCAGAAGAGTTTGGGCTGAAGGAGTTCCAGGAAGGAGGGTTTTTTAAAGGGCGTAAGTAGAACTGAGGCGATTAGTGTTTTTTTAACAACATTTTTATGAATTTCATAACTTTTACAAGTAAAGGGTGTATACATATTGTGGTTCACAGGAATATGAGAACCAAAGCGAAAAAAAACCAAACAGAACAAGAAGCCAGCTCAGTTCTAGCTATATGCAGTTACAGGAAAAAAATGTGTGTATATATATATATATATATATAAATTTTCCTTATTTTTGAAAGAAAAGTACATTTTTTTCAATGAATATAACTGTAAACTAATCAGAAATACACTCTATACATTGCTAATGTGGTAAATGACTATTCTAGCTGCAAATGTCTGATGACACAAGTGTATAGAGGCCCATTTTGTGTGTGCTTTAAATGAGATAATTACATAAATATCCACCAAGACAACAAAAATACACTGTTATTTTAAAACAATTGATTTTGACTGAAATGCTGGTCCAACGCTGGTCACTGACAACCTATTGTTTCTAAATGGAATCACCATCCAAATAGCCACAGGTCATATCTACGTTCCACTTAATGTAAAAACACCAGTTCTTATTCCTTGAAATGTGTGTAATCATTTAAATATTATATGTCAGGTTGTGGTAGATGTAAGCTTTGTGTTTGGTCCTCATCACAATTAATTTACCTAATCCATTAATGCATGGTATTTGCGATATACTGTTGGCATAAACTGGTAAAACTATATGTGAAATTGGTCTTGCGTTGATGATAAAAGATGTGTATGATACTATTTTAAAATAATTGTCAAATATTCACATCTGATGGACATCTGCGTTGGGAAATCTATTACAAAAACACAAATTTGTCTTGTAATATTAGTGCAATCATCAAACTAGACTAGTCATACCAACCTATTAGACTGTGACAATTTTGATTTCAACACTTCTTTCCCCTCAAGTTCACAAGGCCAGAAGTGTCCGTAATTGAATAATTACCCATAGGCAAACAAACGAGGAAAAAACCCCACAGCTAATTAGGGTTTGACACTGCAGCTAATAACTTTGCATCTTCCCTGTCAGCCATTTATATTGATGAAGAAAAGAAAATCTACAAGGATTTGGGCTTCAAAAGGTGAGAACAGTGAATCCTTATTCCTTGCATATAATAGAATAGAAAAGTTGAATGAATGACAGTTTGCTTTAAACTTGATACGAATTGCCTTCATCTGTAAAAGACAGTCAGGCTTATGCTTAATTCCAAATGCAAAGTGACAAATTAGGTTTTAACCATTAATTTTTTCCTCCTCAGATATTCAGCCTTAAGCGTGTTTCCTGCTGCGTTGGGGAAGAAAGTGCGAGATGCTTCGGCAAAGGTGAACATCTGCATGGACGAAACATCTGCATGGACGAAACATCTGCATGGACGAAACATCTGCATCAAGCTGCACGTGTGCAGATCGGCAGACTGAATTCTGACTATTGCTTCTGCGGGTTTCAGGCTAAAGCTGAAGGCATCCAGGGAAACTTCTCAGGAGATCTGCTGCAGAGTGGAGGCGTGCTCATTGTAGCCAAAGGTACAGTAAAAGATGGAAGAGGGAGCTTTTAGTGGGGGTCTGTCATGTGAATGAACAAACAGTGACAGGTCCTAATGAAACAAGGGATTTGTAATTGATTTTATATATTTGGTAAAGTGTTGCCCAGCCATTTGAATGCAGGTAAATGAATAGCTGAAATCACATTTTTGCAGTCTCTCCCCTAGAGGGCAATGCTGCATCACATCACCATGCATGTGGGTTCACTTTTTTTATTTATTATATAAGAACAAATGAGCCACCAATAAAGATTACATTATAAAAAATAAACGTTAAAGGATTTGGGAGAGGAAACTGATAATTCCGTTTTTGTTTTTTAATTAAGGGGTAATGTACCAGTAAAACTGGTGATGGACTACATCTTTCTCATGAAATCTTTTCAAATGTGGTTTTCTAATGACAAAACAGGAAAAGCTAGAGTCCCAGTAATTATTATTTGTATATTTGTGTCTATTTGTGTGCTAATGCTCTCTTTTAATAATAATAATAATAATTCATTTTTTATTTCACTTTTCAATGACCCAAAGGCGCAGAAAGAGAGTAACAACGAGCAACTGACACACAAAAAAATAAAATAAAAAAATAAGGCGAAGGTACAAATAACCAATAAATTGAGGGGGGATGTGGGAGGAGGCGAGGTTAGTTATGGAGCTGTTTGGGTAGCTTGTCCTTAAAGAGAGGAATCGTCTTGAGGAAATATGCTACAGGTCACCTCGTCCTGTCTGTCTCTTAAATTACAACATCTTGGCTCCAGCAAACCTCTTAGTGGAAACAAGTTCATTTCTCCTCTTTGAGGTTTTAACAACTAGGATCTACACTGCAAAAAAATGAAACCTTAGCACCTTATCAGGTAAAAATACCTTATTTATGATACAATTAGCCCTATATTAAGTGGAATTGTTGTTGTTTTTTTCATTGATTGGTCAATTTAAACTTGTTTTAAGGAAATAAGCAAAATGATCTATGGAATTGAATGATTGGAAGTGGAGATAGCTTCTCAGTGTTTCGTGTTTGCACTGCAAAGGTGGAGTAAAGATCCTGCTGCACTTCATCCAGGATTCACCAGGAGACCACGTCCCTCTGGAGGACATTTCTAACGCTTTGGGCATCTCAGCAAGAGTAGAAGCAGGACAGAGGCCAGTGGTAAGAAACAACAATACCTAATACCTAATAACAAATACCTAATGTCATCAATAACTCCCATAACTATTTCTTTTTCTATTCTTCTTGTTTGCAATATCTGAGACATTTACACGTTTTTCATTGTAAAACCATCATTTTTTTTTTTACAGTATAATCAAGTTTTAAACTTATCTGACTCAACCCAATCTAATGCAGTTATATAATTAACTACATACATGTACATATAATATATTAGAACTTTGCTTCAAACTGTATAATAAAGGGTTAAATAGTAAACTATTACTATTGCTTAATATTTTTGGACAGTCAAACCCCATAAAATCTTTTAATCTAACATTTTAATGATCTCTATCTGTATTCTTATACTTCAAAGTTATACAATTCATATAAATAGTTTAACATGAGAAACCAGAACCGGCAACTTTACCTGAGAACTATGAAATACAACAAGCGGGGGTCTCCTGTTTTTACAAGGCTGAACTTTGCTGCTTAATGAGCACAGCATGATAATAAGGGAAGGAGGAGTCAGTGTTGAGCATAATTGATTACTACTCAGACAAAGAAAAACAGCCTCCCATCTGCTCATAGTCCAACATGTAATGCAAATGAAAGAATAACAAATACACAGGAAGCTGCATCATTAGTAGCCTGTTTATTTAGTAGAAGATAAAAACAACAAAAGAGTTCAGAAATCAATATTTGGTGCAACAACCCTTGTTTTTCATTGTGTGCATGTGTTGGAATTCACGCTGGAATGGAATGGCTGGGATACATGTAGAGATGCAGTGGCGTCTTATTTTTTTTTTTTTTTAGAGCTGAACATGTTTTGCATCCAGACTCTAGAGGGTTTGTCCTTGGTTTTCATGACATCCAGCACATGTCACAGCGATTCCAACATGTACAGCAGGTTTCCCGAGGACCTGTCATCTCTGCCAACAGGATAGGGCTTTGTTTTCTCTGAATTTTCCAAATGTGGCAGAAATGAGTCACAAAGCTAGCTCGCACAAAATGTGCGGAAGCGGACCGAAAAAAAAGTTTGCTGTCAAAAACTTTGGCTCAACTTCAGCTCCGATCAGACTCCATCAATTATAGATGGTTTTAAAAGGCTTTTCCTGGATAAACAAAGTTGCTTACAGATGTACCTTATTCTGAAATAGAAGCAGGAGTTACAGAACAGTTTATTTGAAGTAAGTTACAAGCGAGTAGTTAAAATTAATAATATTTTACTCCTCCAGTCCAAGTGTCCTCTGGCAAGACACCTAATCCCAAATTAATGGGATTCAAACTAGTAGAGGGCAGCATTTTACCGCCTATCACCATCCTTCCCCTCACTATGTACACTTATAGTGTAATACTCTCTGAGTGGTCAGCAGGGAATTTACCATATTACTGGTTTGAAGTTGAGATCCTTTGACACTTGTCCTTTACATGTACTATGTCGCTGTGATTTAGTGAGTAATTAATACAATAAAGATTCTTTGCTTATTTGATGATTCCTACACTTGAAATTTTATAGTAAAAACCTGTAAAATGCTGCATTGCCGTTAAATATGATGCAGCAAATTGTGTTTAATAGCAGCTTTTTAAAAACCTTTAATCAGCAAGACAACAAACATAATCCTGAGAATCCTGAAAGTTGCGACTTTTGAGTTATTTAAATTACACAAAAATGAAGTGGATATACACTACCGTTGAAAAGTTTGCAGTCATCCAGACAATTTAGTGTTTTTCATGAAAAATCACACTTTTATTTACCAGGATGAGGAAATTTGATTACGTTAGTCTTCTGAAGGAATGAGCAAACACATTGTTCCATTAGAACACTGGACTGATAGTTGCTGGAAATGGGCCTCTATAGACCTATGTAGATATTGCACCAAAAACCAGACATTTGCAGGTAGAATAGTCATTTACCACATTAGCAATGTATGGGGTGTATTTCTGATTAGTTCAGTCAGTCATTTTCTATACCTGCTTATTCCTCATTAGAGTCACATGGTCTGCTGGAGCCAATCCCAGCACGTTACGGCGAGAGGCAGGGATACACCCCAGATGGTCGCCAGCCAATCGTGGGGCACACACACCATTCACTCACACCTACAGGCAATTTAGAGTCTCCAATTAACCTCAGCATATTTTTGGACTGTGGGAGGAAGCCGGAGTACCCGGTGAAAACCCACGCAGACACGGGGAGAACATGCAAACTCCACACAGAAAGGTCCCAGACCCAGGACCAAGGAGGTCTTGAACCTGCGACCTTCTTGCTGTGAGGCGACAGTGCTAAACCCTGCACCACCGTGTCGCCCCTTATTAGTTCATTCTTCATTAAAAAACAGTGCTTATGTTTCAGAAATAAGAAAAGTGACCCCAAACCTTTGAACTGTAGTATACACAGTATATGTCAAATTTAATGAAACATCAGTCTGTGTCTGTAGAACTGCTGTTTTGTGTTTGAAGTGTCGAAATGTTTTATTTTATTGACATTTATTGCCTAAAATAATTTTTTTCTTCATTAGGTTAATGTTTTTTTTCATTTTTTTGTTTTATCTCACCACCACTATCACCTTCATTCTGCTGTTTTACTTTTTGTTGATGTTTCATTGTCGAAATAAATTAAACTAAGTCAAGTGTGAGCATTTTCCTCTTTGATCTGATTGAAGTAGACATTAAATGTAAATGTCAAAAAAAATGAATATCACAATGCTTATTAATTCTGCCGTGTTCCTCCTGGCTCCTCTGTGGCGGTGAAAAATGTGTGGAGCGTCGTGAAAATGACAGACTGCAGGAAGTCCAGTTCAGAGTGGGAGCTGGAAACTGATTGAGTCACGATATTGATCAAGACTCTTATCAGTTGTCTGCAGATACATTACGTGCACTCTGTGCTTTGGGTTGCTAAAAATATTCGCTCATGAGTTGGGAAAGTTTTCCACCCAGTAATCGTTACTAAGCTGTTGACGTTAACGATTAATCACTTTTTTCGTATTAATATGTTCCACCACGTTGGATTTGTGGGAGATTAGCCAGGCCGCCAGTAATTGGACTTAAATCTTATGTTTCAATAAGGCCTGTGCATTATAGTTTGCTCTCATTATACGATGTTTAACTCTTGTAATTTCTCTTGCAGTGTAATGATGATGTTTGTACAAGATGACGACCCACAGCACCTGATGAACACCTGCACGTTGAAGTGGAGCGTCATTAAAATGTTATACTGGACATATTTTATTACTTAATTACCATCAATAAAACAAATAGCTTTATTACTGTTTGTTTAATGATGACAGTAAAGTTTTAATCTGTATGCAACTAAAAACAAGTTTACCTCACAGCGTTTTATATGTTGATCACAATTATTTTCTTTTACATTGATTATATGTATGGCCATGTTTTGCACTTTCTGTTTATAAATTCATATAGATTATTTTACATTTATCAATTTGTAATAAATCTCTTAAATCGAGACATGTGCAGAGTTTTAAGTTAATTTAAATTAAATATTAATGAGACCAACACATATTGACTTGTTCTTTCTAGCGGACAGAGGAGATGTAAGACTAAACTAAAATGAAATAAAGTGAAACTAACTTGAAATAATCTCATCTCATCTTCTATCTATACCTGCTTATTCCTCATTAGGGTCACATGGTCTGCTGGAGCCAATCCCAGCACATTCCGGTGAGAGGCAGGGATACACCCCAGATGGTCGCCAGCCAATCATGGGGCACACACACCATTCACTCACACACTCACACCTACGGGCAGTCTCCACACTCCACACAGAAAGGTCCCAGACCCAGGACCAAGGAGGTCTTGAACCTGTGACCTTCTTGCTGTGAGGCTAACCCCTGCTCCACCGTGTCACCATAACTTGAAATAATTTGGATTCAAAAACATATCTTGTTAGGGACGTCACAACTTCCAATGAAGCCCTTAAAAGTGTTTGATATAGGGCCTTTAAAGAAGCATTGTGCACTTTTGTCATGGAAATTAAAGACTTCTTATATGAATTAGATAATAACCAAATAATCAGTGATACATCCATTTACAAAAAGGCAATACTAGGATTCTGGAGGTGAAATGAGGCAGAGCTGCTCAGTGGCTCTATTATCTATTTTATATATAATTATTGTGATATAATCTGTAAAGTGTCTTGAGGATCATGCACACAGGGGCGCAGCAGCAAATTCTGGGTCCTGTACACTTTCAGCGGGCCCCTATCGAAGCATGTGAGCAAAAATATATATATGTGGTTTTAAAATCAGATCAGATTATGTGATGAATTGTTTAATTCATCACCTAAATTGATAAAAGAACTCCCACACACTGTAAATCACTTAGCAAAAGAATGAATTTGTCTAAAAAGGCAATGGCCTTTTTTCACTACCCTATATTGACTCTTTTTTTTGTTGCGTAAAAAAATACCATTGTCTCTGTGTTGATGACATTGATGGAAAGAGATGTGATTGGTCCAATTGTACCCAGAACCCTATTTAAATTGTGCTTTCTTTCCTTCCTGTCAAAACTACCTGATGAAGGTCTAAGTACTGAAACGTCGTAACATTCACATTTTGATAAGAACAAAGTGTTTAAATATATAAAACTGGCATAACACCATTAAAAGGAGAAACTCGATATTGAACCAGTCGACAGTCACTTTAATGGCAATAATTACAGATCTGAGTCACAAAAATAGCAGTTAGTCTAGATAATAACATAGCAGCAGGAACATTCATAAAACATCTTTTTTTAACGCCTGAAATCTTGCAAAGCAACAATGCTATTTCATAAATATTCATGTAGATAAATAAATTCTTCTGATGGGTATACAGGTGAAACATGTTCATATATAGCAAAAAGAGCTTTTTTTTTTTGTACTTGGCTGATCATTTCAAAACGACACAATATCACCATGTTAATGTGAAGCGAGAACTAAGGTAAGAAATGCACAATTTCTTTCTTACCCGACTGGGTTAACACTGCAGTACAGAACATCAAGTATATACAATAACACATTGTATATTATGTACTCGTTGTGTTCATTTAACGGTTTCGAACTGTTCCAACTCTTCTCGAGGGGAAAAAAAAAACAGACACAAAGTACAAGCTGTTGCTCTTCAATGTTGCACCATAGCTTATGATTCAGCCTCCAGCATTTCATTTAAGGTGGCAGCACACTATCAGCACTTATGTTCTGAGTAAAACAGTCTTTCATTACCGTGTCCCCCTGCGCTAAACACAGCCGTATTTGCCAATATGTGAAGACTGAGAGACACGAGTATAAAGCTTCAATATGCACATTCAATTCTGCAGCCTCTGTTGAGACCTAACAGTCGTGTTCAATTCGCCAAGGCATCCTGAATGCGAGCAATAACGGGCGGCCATTAAAAACCCCAGCTGTCTGCTGTTTTTTCCTTTCAGCTCCGTTTAAAAGCTCCTTCAGCAAACAAACAGCTCGGCTTCCTGCAGCCGGTGCCCTTCGTCCCCCGCTTTGATTCTCCTGTCATTACTCGTTAATAAAAGGTAGAAAATAACAGTCCTGGCCCTGACGAGGCCCCCGTGCTTCAGTGTCGCGGCTCGGTCATTTCACTTTCATCTTCACGCGGCTTACGAGGCAAAAACCACTTCATCTGCTGCCCGTCCGTGTGTGAGTGTATACTGAGGAGGCTTTTCACCTCGCTGCCCTACAGCCTGGAATTGGCTAGAGGATGAAAGTCTTATCATCGCTGTGTGGTTGAGTCTCTTTTCAGCAAATGCAGATTTCATACAAATTGGAATAAGGGTTAAGGGTAAATATACAGACACAGATACAGGTAGGCATTCGTATTTTGAATAAATGTAAGTTTGTGTCATCTGAGAAATTTGGGTAGCTGCATCTCGGCCCTATATATGACCACTTTGGGAGCCTTTTTAAAGTCATGTAAAATGTGGAATGTGTGGAAAGCATCAGGACAAGCTTCAAACACACAGCTGTGATTAGCAACCTACTGTTTATCCAGACCTGTGTCTAAGCTACTGCTGTAAAGTGACGTACGTTGTATTTTTCACCAGTAACGTGTCATTCTATCTTCAAAAGGTTTTTCCTCACAAGCTAAAAAAGTAGCAGGCCACCAATATTTATCAAAACATCCGGTATATGGCACACGTACACAGCTCCGCAGCAAGCACTGAGCAACAATCGTTTGCAGAAACGTGATAAAGACAATTTCATAATCCAAAAAGTACTAAATAGCTTTGTAGATTTTTTTTTTTTTTTAAATACGTATCCACTCTATATATGTAAAAATGTTGCTGCAGCTCTCGCAGAATGTTAATTTAAGGTTAAAGCTGCAAAGATTTAACAGTCTTAAAGTCTTTAGGTAATTTGTTTCATGTAACAGTGAATGACCAAACTCTCAGACTGTGACTAATTCTGTTGTAGCTTCGCAAAGAGCAAAAGCCCCGAGCTCTGATTTATTTCATACAGTACTCACGCCTCAGTCCCAGTTAGATTTGTTCACTGTTTTTCCTTCTGAAGTGGCACAATGTCTTGAAAAAAAAAAAATACATCAGAGGAACAAGTTCACTCAGTGTCAAATGTGAATGGATAAATCAAAAAGATCTTTCGAGATTTTTTCTAAGGATTAATTAAGATCTTTTTTTTTTTTAAAGGTCAGACTTTTTTTTTTAATAGCCTTTTCGATCATGTACCACTTGTCATGTGTTGTGGGACACAGAAAAAAAAGAACAAGTGACCTACTCATCCAGAGACAACACTTCAAACTTGAGCACAGACATTTTTTTTTTTATATGTGCTTCAAGTTTTGAAACTAGGGTGTAGTCCAGGATGTCGTCCATTCCAAATACATCATATATGGAATATCTGTGTCACCACTCTGCCCCGAATAAATTGCAATTAGTGTTAAGCAGGATGTCTCTGTGGGTTTAAGAAGTACAGCTTGTTCTTTTGATTTGAGTTGCTCATGTCAGGAAATAAATAACTTGGCTAAAACTTTTCTACCAGACACGGCACTTTACGTCGGGGTTCATTACGCTGCCTTTTTGGCACTGGAAAGCATCTGAGAAGGCTTTGAAATTCTGGAGAGATCCAAGCACCCTAAAGACAAAAGAAAAAAAAAACAGAGTGTTAGTAGGTGATAAAAGCAAAAATATGTTATGAATGTTAGAGGAGCAGCGTGAGACCAGCCTTCAAGTCCTCATATATGGATCAGCACTGATTCCGACTTAGTACAACAAAATACTGTTTCAATGGAGGCATTAAACTCTATTTACAGAGATGTATATCTTAGCTTTAATGAGGCAAAGTGCCAGCTGAGGAGTGAAGTACCTTTGTCGGTTCAGCCGAAGAGAGGAAATACAATAATCAGTCCTGTGATAACATATTTTTGGCAACTTTGAAGCAATGGAAAAAAGCTGTAAAAACACTGACCCCGTATCAGGTGTGTTTTTAAAGCTTTTTGCCCTCAAACTGGCGGAAGAACACATTATGAAAGTATTAATGGTAAATTTATGGGCTGGAACATCAAAACAACGAGCTGAAAGACACTAGAAAGCTGCAAAGAGTGTGAGTTCATCACTACACGTGACTCCTTACAGGTTGTCATGTGTTAATACAAAAATATCAAAGATACGCCTTTAAGCTGCATTCATATAAATACAGAGGAATAGCTGCATTTAACAAACAAGGAGTCTATGTGTTTATGCTTTAGTGACAGTCATTAAGAAAAATATACACAGTTTGTAATTTAAAGAAAAACAACTGCAACACATCTGTCGATATAAATCTAATTTTGAAATTAAAACACAATGAGAAACATTGTCTATTAAATCTGTCATTCAGTTATTCTCGCAAATCCTGGAATTTGTTATCACTGCACCTGCTGTACAATGATAAAGGTTCCATATTGTTTATTTTATGGGTTTTATTTGAGGTTTTGATGATATATTTGCAATTTAACGTACAACAATTCAGCTCCGGGTAGTTTTGCAGAGCTCTTTAAAGCATCTCGCTGGAGCTCCAGAAAGAATAAGGCATTTTATTGGTCTGTCTCATAAATATTCATGAACCTCTGTTCTGATTGGCTGATTTATATTTGGAAGTGGGTGTGGAAAAGGGAGATACTGGATGACATCATGAAGTCAAGGAAGTACAAACGACCTGTAAAACAGCAACACATTTCTCTCATTTTTCATAGTGTCTGAGGCATGGGACAGTTTTTACATCACCCCTGGCATTTATCTAGAGTATATAAAGAACAATAAAAGTGGCTATTTGCATGAAATGGGATCTTTAATACCTGAACATAACTGTTTACCTATATTTTAAGGGACTGTGTGAATCAGTCTTTATGGACTGGCTGGCATACTCAGGTCGATAAGCCCCACACCACACCTGGAACAAGAAAAAGAATAAATGAGTAGATATAAGATAAGATAAGATAAACCTTTTTTTGTCACACAGTGGGGAAATTGCATTTACAACAGCAGTAGAGACTTACAAGAAAAGATTGCACACAGCCTATATAAGTATAATATAAATAAATATATATTATAATATAGATGCACCGTATATACAAGATAAAATAGATATGCTACAGTGAGTAGGGTAGATTATTGCACATGATAATTATTGTACAGAAGCAGTAACAGTAACAGTGTAATCAGTTTTAAAAGCAGTCATTAGAAGTTAACTGGAAGTTTTTGCAGACCAATTGCAAAAGTATATTTCCTACATTAAAAGTTGGCTATTTCTAGTAATAGGAATTTAACATGTTTTTTTTTTTCAAAATTTAAAAATGACACATTTATGAACTCTTTTACTGACTCATGTATTTGTCCTGTTTTATTGTTGATAACAGTTTTGTGTTGCTCTGCATTCTCTGTCACCAAGGAACTCTTTACTTTGGCAGCTCCCCTCGCCCCCTACGTGTGCCGATAAACGCTGATTTGTTCTGGGTTTGTTTGAGCGTCTCTCGCCCGCTGACAACCCTCCCTTTGTCCCAGTGTTTACTTCTCAGCACTAAACATCCATTGAAAAATGCTCCCGCTGAGCTTTTGGCTCCTCTGCTCCAGATGTGGAAATTCTAACCAAGTGTCACTCCGCTGAAATAACACGATCAGGCGTAACGCGTCTCCTCGTTATTCTCGCTTACTTGGGCGAAGTTCAGGAAGAAAAGCTGCTTGTGATCCATGTCGAGGCCAGGCAGACGAGGCTCGTCGCCCTCCATCTCCACCCACTTCAGATAAGCCTGCACACACATGCTCGCAAACTTAAAAAACACGTTTCGATCACATTTGCAGGAGGTCTATGACGAGCGTTTTGCAGTTTGTCATTACAGCTGAAACGGTAACATGTGTTTTTGTGCTTTTGTGGGTAAGACCCGACCTTGTACGCTTGACGAACGCCTCCGTTGTCTGCGATGTTCTCCCCCAACGTGCTGATTCCGCTGACCTGCAATCACAAAAACCATGAACACGCACGAAAACAGTCATTCCAGTGGTAACTGCATGCACGCTTCGCATAGACAAAGCATCTCATTTCACACAAGCCACCGGTTGCTTACATTTTGACCACCCGCAAGCTTCCAGTTGAAGTTGCCGTACTGTTGCACCATGCACTGCGACTGCTCTTTAAAATGCTCCGCAGAGAAATTACTCCACCAGTTTAGCATATTACCGTCCTTGTCGAAATTGCGCCCTGCAAGCAAGCATAATCCAATAAGTAAAGTGCTGTTTAAACTGTATTTATCAGGTCTGGTTTTCCCCAAAAATACCCGAGTCGAAGCACCCATTCCCTCACCATTGTCATCAAATCCATGCGTGATCTCGTGTCCGATGACCATTCCTATGCCGCCGAAGTTAAGAGCCTGGTGCTGGTGTTTGCTGAAGAACGGCGGCTGGAGGATTCCTGCTGGAAACACTGGACATGCACAAACAGCAGACGCTCATAAACAAGATTAATGAAAACATAAATACTGACGGCAGCGGATTAGGAGGGAATGTTTAACCATAAACCAAGGATTATTGTGAGGTGTAAATTTCTTACCTATCTGGTTTCTGTTGGGGGAGTAAAATGCATTCACCACTGCAGCGCCAATTATCCACCTAAGGAGTGATTAAGAAAATGATTAAACCTGATGAAACTGAACTAAAGCGATGTGTTAGTTGGACCCGCACATAGAGCTTTTTGTGCACCATATGCAAAATTACGAAAAAGAAAAAAATGAAGCCTTTGTTTTAATTGTTCTTTGAGAATAAGAAAAAAAAGGATCATCCACTTGTTACTACAGAAGCAGTTTAGTAGCGATGCATCCTTCAAACACCACATGTCCTTTTTTGAACCATTTTGTTATGCTTTGGATGAGCAGAACCCAGTTTACGATCTTGGAAGCGAGAACAGGGAGCAGCAATCTGTGAAAGCTTGTTATTGTGAACTAAACCTCATTTAAACGAGCGCTTTGTGTTGTCAGGAGCCGATGAGCTTCTATGTCACGTCGCTTGTTGTTTTACAAATAAGGACGGCTTTGCATCAGCAGCTTACACGTCAGGATCCACTGGTTCTCTGAGCTTTTTCAGACTCTTGTGCGCCTCGGACCTCAGGTTCTCGAGGATGTTCTCGAAGTATTGTTCTTCACTGAAATTGAGCTGAAATGAGAAGCAACCCTAAGTAAGTGCGTATTGCACTTATTTGAAATATATGGCCTGGAAATAGACTCAGCTCTCACTTACATGAGCATATTCCTGGTCGAGCTTATGGTTGCCTTTCTCCAGAATATGGTCCGGGTAGCCAATATGCTCCTTGATTGCCATGGCCTACAGGACAAGCAGAGAATTCAATATGGCAGTGCTAATAACCTGCACTGGAGACTCATCAATATTTCAATAAATAGTTAAATCTTTGCTGGACTATTCTCTGTACCTTCTCTCTTGCCTTCTCCTTTGAGGGAGAATCCATCCAGCTTAACTCCTCCAGTGTTTCCACGTAAGCTTTCTGGATCTTAGAGATGAGGTCACTGACCTGCAGAAATATGATCTAATATGTATCTCTGGGGAAACCCACATTTTTTCCTAAGGGCGCTTTCACACCACTAGTTTGATTATTTGGTCTGCACCAGACAATGAAATCTTTACTATGTAGCATATAGTCTCCAGCGTCATCCAGCTTTCTCATAATGCAAACAAACAAAAATGTCTTTTCCATGCATTAGTGCAGATAATGCAGCATTTGTGTTATAGCTGTTGATGACTGATTTGCTTCTGTTTTCCTTCGGCCTGTTTTTAGAGCAAACGACTCACCATCCGTTTACTTTCTCCGGCGAAAGTCTCACGCACGTACAGAGCTCCAACTGCGTTCTCCATGCTGCTCTGGACATAACGGACACATTCTCGCCACCATGCATCCTCCACAGTGGTCCCATACAGAGTCTGACAAGCACAGAGACACTCACCACTGAAATTGTGATTTGGAAAGCGGCTTACGTAAATATGTGTTATTTGTATTATATCATGCTCATCGCACCTTTCTGTAACGGGCTCTAGCATCTTTGAAACGGCGGCTCAGGCTATTAACTCTGTCGATGATGAGCTGCCAGGTGAGGTAGTTCTGCATAGTTCTGCAAAAAAATCACTTGCTTTTTGTTAAATGTTGCTGCGCGAGATATAACTCCATGGAGCAGTTTAACTTTGCATAAGGCTGACCTGACACTGTGTTTGGAAAGAACTTCATTCATCTTTTCCAGGTAGGGAGAGCTGTAGACCACCACCTCCTCCTCTAGCTGCACCTCAATGGACACACTGGACAGCACACCTTGAACAAATCGTGTCCAGTTAAAACCCTGGAAAACAAAAAGCAGGTTCTTTTATCATCTTGAGTTTAAAAAAAAAAAAAAAATACACTGAGAAGGTATTATAGTAAATATAGCCCACTGGATTTTGCATAGACTGCATAGCAAAATTAAATCTCTATAGATTAAAATCTAGGTATTTTCTCTCTGAATAGATTAAGCTACCTTGTTTAAATAAGGTTAAATACTCTGAACAATGGCTACTGAGTACAATGTGATTATCTAAACACATTTCTTTATGTTTTACATGAATAATAATGATAAAAACGAAATCTTCTTTCGTTTTTACAACAAAATAAGTCAACATTATCTTTTATGATCTTGAATATAAAATACAATGAGAATGTATTATGGTTAAATATAGTTCACTTGATTTTGCATAGATTGCAGCAAAGTAAAATCTCTCTAGTTTCATGTCTCAAAAGGTATTTTATTTCTGAATAGAATAAGCTACCATGTTTAAATAAGGTTAAATACTCCAATAATGGTATTTGTGTTCTATGTGTTCAATGTGTTCTATCTTGTAAATATATTACTTATACCAAGTAAATGTTCCAATACTTATGGGTTTTCTGAGGCACCTTTATTACTACATGTCTGCAGAGTCCATTATTTTGTATATCAGGACTTCTCGAGTGTATTATCACAAACATCCACTTCCTGTACACACACTAAGACATGCATTCACACTTTCATCAACAGCATCATTTTCTTTTCAGTCATTTCAACTAAGTTGTTTTCACCTGTGAGAGCTATGTGGAACGTAGCACAAAGAAGAGGTACTGTTGCCATGGTTACCCATGGCAGTTTAATATACCTTTCTAACCTGAACTATATGTTTAAGATTCCCTTTTATACAATTTAATCTTTGGGCACTTAGAAACACACTATATAAGTCGTACGTAAATTGTATCATTATTAGAATTTGATACAAAAATAGCACACAAGAAAGAATTGAAATCGCACTTACGTTCAGGCTGAATGTGCTCTGCAGATCACCGAGTGTCATTTTATTATAGAGAACCGTGACATCTTGCCGCTCCTCAGCTGGAGATGTAGCCTGTCCAGCAACAGGAAGGAGAAGGGAAGAACTTGTAGAAACAGATGGTTGGTAAATTCACATTTTGCACTCCTTTCATCAGCAGAGTCTCATTTGTCTTGCTCTCAACAGATGCAAAAAAAACAACAACCCACAAACCTGGCCGGCCTCCTGTGTCCACACTAAATGCAGCACAGATTCTCTCATTTACTGGAAGCCGGGACGAGGGGGTCATTTTTCATCTCATCATTATGAATTTTCTTAGGCCCTTGTCCCACAATTCCATTTCCTGTAGCGGCCTGTACTCACGTTGGCGATGTCCGTCTCCAGCTCCAGCACTTGCATCATTTCCTCCCACACGCGGTCGTCATCCTGAGTCAAGTTCCTGTCTTCTCGGGTTATCTTCGCGATAGAAACCATGAAATGCAGATAGGCATCTCTGACCTAAAGTACAATCACACGAGCCACAAACGTTGTTACTACAGCAATATCAAGCTTGTGTCAAACAAATTAGTTAAATGTAATTCTGTGTGTGTATGACGCTCAGATCAGTGAAAAATTACACCTAAAAACTCAAAGGCAAAGATTCTCTCCAAACACGGAGAATCATCCAAAGATCTTATATGGACAGTTTTCATTTGTAGAGAAGAGAAGTAAAAGAGTAGAATCTGTATCAGAGGTAACATCAGCCTTATGAAGTGGAATAGCTATGGACCTATAACTACTGTTCAAAAGTTTGGGGTCACCCAGACAATTTTGTGTTTTTCATGAAAAGTTTCCATGAAAAACATGATTGCACAAGGGTTTTCTAATCATCCATTAGCCTTCTGACGCAATGAGCAAACACATTGTACCATTAGAACACTGTGTGTTGCAGTGAGCAGTTGCTGCACCAAAAAACAGCCAGGATAGTCATTTACCACATTAGCCATCACATTTGTTTAAAGCTGTCTTCATTGAAAAACTTTGTGCTTTTCTTTCAAAAAATAAGGAAATTTCTAAGTGATCCCCAAACTTTTGAATGGTAGTGTACGTAAGGGTAGGCCACAGATTTGCTTCACATTTCCTTAAAAAAAATAAACTTAATATGTTCCATGCAAAGTGAAAGACAGATTTCAAATATGGAATAAAGTAATTCTGTACAACCCTGCCAGGGTTTTGCGTGTGCATTTTTATGTGAACTGACCCTTTAAGGCCTCACCTTTTTGTAGTTTCCATCGTTGAAATAATAGTCCCTTGATGGCATTCCAAGTCCTGGCTGGTCAATCTTACCAGAAAACGAGAACGGTAGTTATGCATTTTGCATGTTGAAAGTCGTGTTATTAACGGTGACGCTGTAATTGTCATAATGACAGTATAATGGGTCATTACCACATTACTGCATAATGTGTTATTTGTGCTCAGACAGACAGGGATCTTACGTAAATGATGTGGCGCCGAGAGTCCCGGTCGTCTGTCCACACATACATGTCCAGCAGGGCCTTCTTGTGGAAACGAGCCGTGAGCGTGGCCAGCGTGTCCTCGAGGCTCCATCCTTCTTCTGCAATAACAGGAAAATAATAGCGCTTCATCTAAACACAGCTGTTTAACTGTAAAGTATTATTTAGTGTGGGAGGCTGCGAAACGACTCCCTCTCTGCCTCTCCTGCACATTTAACCGGTCTACGCAGTGTGTAAATCTGCGTGTGCAGATGCAGCTATGCGTGGTTAATTCTGTATGAGCCTCCATCCATGATTACATTTAATTAAAGCGTCAAGAGCCAGGAGCTCGAGAGGGGGGGGGACAGCAGAGTAGAGACTATTTAAAGCATCCTTCACGGCTCTGATTGATGACCTGCTCCTCTGCCCACTCATCACGCTCCCAAACGCCACACCTGACTGCTCAGCCGGAGAGCCTCGGCCGGCCTCTTGATCCCACCGACAAAGATCAAACTCAGCAATTCACTGGGTACATATATATAGCAGCGTTGGGTCTGCGTAGCACATGCACAGTAGTTTGAAGAGAACAATGAGCGGCCGTTTGTGTGGATGTGATGCTTTTGCAACAGTTACGGTGCACAGATCAGGGTGCAGAGGTTGAAGATGAAGGTGGTGGTTTCTACCTGTAGTAGCGTTCCAGTCGTCTGAAGCAACAGGCCAGTCTCCGATACTGTCGATGAGCTTCAGAAGGGGCTGGGAGTCACGCTGCTCTATGAGGCCTGCGGGTAAAACATAAAACATGAGAGCAACACTGCAGCCATTCGACTATTCAAGCTGTGGAAAAAAAACATTGCTTTATTGAGATTTTAAATTTTTTATTCAATCAAAGCAAAGGATGTCTGTGAGCTCCATGCCTGTTTTAAATTGCCATAAAATTTCTTTTTATCCACTTTCAAGCCACATTGTATGAAATGCTTTCTTTTTTTTCTTTTTTTTGTTACAGGTTGTTCTTTTTTTTTAAGTTTGTACGTTTGGATCTTAAATTGTGAGAGCAACTCTGAGCGAACATTAGCATTAGCTCAGGAAACATGTTGAACTACATCTAAGAAACACAGAATTTCAACAGTTGTGTTTGCGCCATAGAGGAGGAGACGACATCTGCAGATAATCTGGTCTAAATCTTATTATTAGACGTAAGGTGAGCTAATGTTTTTAGCAACTCGGCTCTATGAAACTCTGGTGTCAATCAGTTTCTACAGCATCATAGAAAGACAGATTTTTAACATGAAACAGCTTTATTCAGTGTTTTCACATGTTTTATTCATAGGGGTTTATTTGTTTTGAAGAGAGATCTATGAATAAATCAGCTCCTGGTAAAAAAAAACAGAGACAGAGAATTCCAGTCGACTTACAAATTGTGCAGTTAAAGGATAATTTGTGGAGATTTTTCTTATCGTCAGTCAATCTCAGAGCCAAACCAACAATGACATCATCTTTCTTACAAGTATTCTGTGCCATACAACACACAAACACAGCTTCAGATTAGCTTTGTTAGCTGGTTTTGCTTCATTTCACAACTTCTTAATTTTCAGCTACATTGTAAATTTCTCAGAAAAATTTGGTACAAAGTCAAATGTTGTGATATTATAGCACAACAAGCTAGCAACACTCTGTAAATCTGCCGTACAAAGAACCACTCTCATGAGACTGAAAATGTGGTCCCTGTTGTTAGTCTTAGGAAGCATTTCTAAATAAGCTAACATGGCCATGTGTTTTTAATAGATTCTGGACAATGCAGGTCTATGAATGCTGCCCAATTTATGAACACAATATGTCCCGAGAGGCTCTTTGAAAACTAAATTGCCCAAATGTCATAATTATTGATAATTGTCGATTATTGTCATTTGACGTTTCCATGGAGATTACCTGGTGTTTCTTACCACTACCACTATCATCACTTTTGCCACTACCGCTAGCCTTTGCTTTATCAGCCATTATAAATAAGGTTAACTTGTACGGAAACGGTATCCAAGGGGATATGAATGATGTGCTGAGATACACACATGCAAAGAACAAACTGGGCGAGATGAGAGTGTTGAGTGTTGGAGATGATGTATGGAGCGGGGCTGCTTGGTGTGGATTGTGGCAGAAAGGCAGAACTAGTTGGATGTGGATTCAAAATATGAACTTGCAAACGCAATATAGCATTTCATTCATTCATTAATCTTCTTATTCCTCATTAGGGTCGCAAGGGTTTGCTGGAGCCAATCCCAGCGCATTACAGGCGAGAGACACCCCAGATGGTCGCCAGTCTATCGTGGAGCACACACACCATTCACTCACACACTCACACCTACGGACAATTTAGAGTTTCCAATTAACCTTAGCATGTTTTTGGACTGTGGGAGGAAGCCGGAGTACCTGGTGAAAACCCCAATATAGCATTTTATGAATAATTATGGTTATTATCAGTGGTTCTTTATATCTATGAATGTTTGTAACTTGGATGTTTGTGTCTTGGGGAACTGATGCAATCAGGAATGTTTGGTTTGGCTCTGCATGAGTCTTGTTGATGATAAGAAAAAGCCTTAACCTCTTAAGACACACACCCTTTTTTAGTCTTATTTGTGAAAATGGTATGCCCAACTTGTATGTAGCACAATTCCAACATATCACATCTCATTTGAAAGCCCTTGTTATTGGCAATTGGACACGAACATTGGAAATTTCGATTGGCTCCCACTGCTGTCCATCCAACCGAAGGTGGTCAAGCTTTCATAGTCGGTCCTCAATGGTTTTCAGGCCGGCTATCTCTTGACCCCATGCCTTGATTGGCTCGTGCATGGTATCAATGGATGTGAAACAACTTCAAGACCATCATTTTCCTGCTGTTGTTGCATTATTTCCGCATATAAACCAATGACTGAAGTGTAATCCTACTCATGGTATAGTGTGTCTTAAAAGATTAAGGCCTTCATGACAATCAGGCAACATTATCTCCTTGTTTTTGTCAACATGCATCTTTTTGTAAAAAAGTAAGCTCTGTATTCTAAAACCACGTAGAGACTCACTCTCATTCATGCAAGAGCTGTAAAGGACTTTGGCTTTCCTGATGGCGTCCCTGTCGTTTTCATTCCTCGTATCGAGAACACCTGCAACAACAAAACATATGCAGACATTTCCTCTCCGAAGGAATCCCACACGTATCTGCGAATACTGCAGCCCACTGGCCCGTCACAGGCCGAGCCCCCGACCCTAACGCTGCCCCAGCTGACCTTTGAGGACAATCTCCAGCTTGTCCCTCAGAATGTCAAAGACGCTGTGTCGGGAGCTGGTCTCCGGGATGACATGTCGCTCCAGCCAACCCCCGCAGGCGTACTGATAGAAATTATCACAAGGCTTCACGGACGTATCCATGTTCTGCAAGAGCCGGGCAGCTTTGGGTATCGCAGAGAGGCAAGCGAGAAAAAGAGAGACAGAGGGATGGACAGGGTTAGAAAACTGTTATTTTAAGGGCAGATGGGGGGACTTTTCTGCAAAATAAACCAGCAGGAGAGCAAAGAAAAACAGCTCCTCTCACCTGCAGTAACACAATCGGCAGTTGTGCACACATTGTTGAGGTTGGAGTGATTCGGCTGACCTGGAAAAAATCAGTGTCAACCATTATGAGAGAGAATGAGGACTATTTGACAAATAAAGCTGTTGTTGTGTAAAGACTTTCAGGTCGACCTGATATAGTTAATAGCTAATTCTAAACCGCCTGGATCCACAGTGTAGTCAGTGTGGTACAGTCTTGTCTATGTCAGCAGTGACTCTGTTCTTTCACTTTTGTGTGGCACTGCTGATCAGGCAGTAAAGGGAATTACGGTATTTCAGTGTCTAGAGGTGACACAGTCCAACACAGTGTTCAGTTTATAAGCCGACAGCGTGCCAGACTCACCTCCACCTGTTGAGCTCCTTGACACATTCGGCCTGTTAGATTGCTCTGAGATGGTTGGAAGAAATAGATTTTAGACATCAGTGAGTCAGGGCGACTTCAAACTAAACAACAATAATTGCCTTTGTGAGATGGAAAAAGAAAGAGAAAAAAAAGAGAGAGAAAGTCTTTCAGCCTTAGCAGCCTAAAAAAAAGAAAAATGTAATTACATCAGGAAAAAGGAGATCTGATGACTTTACTTGCATCAGTATTGCACAAAGCATGTCATGGTAATTTCTGGAGGGACATTAAGGGGGTCAGGATAATGTCCTCAATCGGTGCCAGCTTGCAGTCACAGAAACAAAAGAAGGGAGGGAGACGCTTGCCACCACAGCAGCCGTCTGTAATATCTGGATCTTTCCACGCCTGACGTCTGACAGAGCCATTACCTTTCATGACCGACGTGTAGAGGACGACCAGCCCGGCCAGGGCGCAGCTGACCAACAGCAGCAACACGGACAGACCGATCTCCGCAACGGTCCAACGACGCTTCCCAGGTTTACTTGATTTCTCCATGATATCCATTTGGCTTTCGGATTTGCCCATTCTCCTAACTGCCGGCTCTGTGGGAAAGACAACGTTGTTGAGTGTGGGATGGTCCAGGCATAGAGCTTCCACTGTGTGTGTGTGTGTGTGTGTGTGTGTGTGTGTGTGGGCTGTGCAGTGATCCATCTGTAAACGGTGCCAGCTGACCTGCAGTGAGTGAGCTTCAACTGCTGAACACCTACAACAACCTCAGTGAATTGTGAAACTGTTTCTATTGCTCTGTTGTGTTATTTGACATCGATGCTGATGAAGAAGACGTGTTTCTTACAAAAAAAAAAAGGACAATGTCAAAAAATGCTGAATCTTGGAGAGCCTCTGTGCCAATATGAGGCCCAAATGTCTCCTTTACATATTGTTCTTGAGTCCACACCTCCTGACATTCGCCTGTACATCTGGTCAAACTCTATCAACTCACCCTGAGATCCAGATAAGGACAGGGTGTAACTTGTTTAACCACTTATGCCCCAGGCCTATTTTTTTCAGTTTTCCTGCTATAAATGATAATAAATATGGAATATCTCTACAACTACAAAGGTTATGGACTCAAACCTGGTATCAAAATAAATCTACATGTGAGGTGACTACAGAAGAGTCAGAATCAATTTATGTTGCTGTTACAAGCAAATCTAGATAGAATATTGCAAAAATAAATCTAACAATTTGTTAGAATTATATTTAAAACTTAAAAACAGACCAGACTGACCCAAAACAGGAACAAAAAAACTTAAAATGAGCTAAATTGTCTCAAAGATGTTCAAAGATCAATTATTTATCCATAAAATCATAGAAATCACACTGAAGATCATTAGAACATGAAGAAAATATTCTGTAAGATGTTTAAAAGGAGATTATAAGGGACCCAATGAAATAATCACACAGCTCAAACTATTTAAAATAAATATCAAAATATTCTTTAGTTGCAGCCCCCCCTACTGATATTATATTAAACTATTTTCTTATTGTATTCTTATATATTGTATTCTTGATGTGGATATTGAGTAACATTGTGTTTTACTACAGATAAAAAAAAAACATTATTTAGTGTTGGAGTGTCATGTGATTTATGAATAAAACTCAATGGAGCTAGTGGGCCAACGTACATGTTAATATATTGTGTTTTATTACACATTTCTGTAATTTTCGCTTTTCCCATTCTGTTGTTGAAACAGACATCATTCATAGCCGATGTCGGGTTTAGAAAAAAAGTTATATTAAAGTTTATTTCTCTCCAGATGGCCCCGTCCTTATTCCCCCTTGTATAATGCCTTGCTTGTCAGATTGTAGTTGTTGCTCTAATAACGCTGGTTACACCTGTTTAAGTAATCTGTGCATGTTCAACACATTTGGCTCAGTGCATGAGTTCATTTAGGACATTATTTCTAGTTTCATCATGGAGCTCCATCTGTTGCTAATATAGTCGAGGATAGAGGGTCATTGTAAATATTCAGTGTGAAATTTATGCTGGAAAATAATTACAGTAAATTAACCATTAAATATACTTTACCTCCCAACAAACACACACCCGTGCACACACACACACTAGCTTGCGAACCATAATCCTACTTCAAGAGAGATAATTTCTATGCACAATAATTATGTGCGTGAGAATACAATATTGCAAATGAGCATTTGTGCAGGGGCACAAAACGCCAATCACCCATAGCTTTCAGTGGCATTACTCTGCATCTATTCACTCTGCAGCACCTGTTTCTCCATAAGCAATCCCATTGCCCTGTCATTAGGCCTGACAGGGGGACGGGGCTGTAAATCAGAGGTTTACACTGCAGTGCCCCATTAGCCCTTTACTGATGAATACTCATTGCCATATAACTGGCACTATAGTGATGAAGAGCAGTCAGGAGGTTTGTTCCAGCTTCACTGCCGTCCTCAGCATCGGAAACGCTCTCCGAGGCAAAATCCTGCTGAACTGCATTAAAGAGAAGCCCCGCTTTATGGAAAACTATGTAATGATGTGCAGTCTGCTGAGTTATTTACAGCTTTAAATGACCTCAGATGGCTTTGCTGCATTTCTGTTCAATCCCCCCGGCTTTAGCTTTAAATTCCTATAGTATGCATATACATTTCATTTACTCATCAGGACCCATAAAACCAATGGCTCGTTTCCAGCACAATACAACCAAATGGTAGCGTGGGACGGTAAGACTAAAACATAGTATTAAAATTGCCTTTGGTTAAATGGCTTTACAGAAGGTTTACTGTGATAAGTATTACATTTGCAGGGATTTTTTTTATGTTTGCAGGAAGGTAAAAATCTTAAACTTTTGAATAAATGTATATTTATGGGATTATTACATTAAAAGCTGCAGATGTTTGTGGGATTAACACATCAGCCTTTCATAAATGCATGTAGATGTATAGAGACCAGCAAACCCATTCAAATTAGTTATTTGTTTATCAATAGTATTATTATAGACTTATAAAAAATACCCGAAACTGGTCAAACATGTGTGAAGCTCTGGCATGATATCACTTCATCAAGCATGGATTGCATTGTCATTGGCATTGTGATATTTCCTATAGTTATTTATTTATTTATCAGTGTTCTTTATGCCTTTTATAATAAGGACAGGCTAAGAATGTTCATTTTAGATGCACTAACTGCAGTGATTATGTTATATGTTGTTTTATAGATAGATAGATAGATAGATAGATAGATAGATAGATAGATAGATAGATATGAATGTTTCTGCAACTATAACAACAACATTTTAATACCAAATTATAGTTGAAACTGAATGTTTGATTTGATGTTTTCGAACATGAACATTGCACTCAGTAGGATCTATTGCATGCACTGGTGGTAGGAGATTTGAACTCTTTATTCTAGACATTGAAGGGATGACATGAAACTTAGACTAGAGATCCAATTGTATGGAATTAATCCATTGTCGTGGCACAAACGATTTGCCACCACAGATCAAAACAGATTGTAAGATAAATGTGGTAGAGGGAGTTGTTTTGATGATGGATTTCCCACTCTGAACAGACTGATCCACAGATGGTTGGGGCAGCCTCTGTGTAGCATGGGAGACAAAAACCCAGCCCCCCCCCCCCCCCCCCCCCCCCCCCCCCCAAAAAAAAAAAGAACTGGACCATTGGGTCCATTCCGTAATGGCAAATCAGTATGACATGCCGACTGCATGGTAACAGCTGACACCAACAGCGTTGCTGCATTTTTTTTTTCTTTAATTCAAGTGTGAAACAACTCAACAGAGTAAGAAAATGCAGTGACAGATAACACCCACTTCTCCTCCTGTGCTCTACACACTATTCTCCAGCTTTATGCTTGGGCAACAAAGTGAAGCGCAGCCCTGTAGCCTGCAACCACCGAATCTTCAAACTTCAATAAATCACCTTGTGACTGACTCGACCAGTAGCTTTTAGTATTGAGGCTCCTGACTTGTGTTGTGTTGTGATACTCAATGTGTTTATTCCTGGCAAAAAAGCTTATTGAAAGCCTGCGAACACCGTGATGTGATAGCTATGTCTGTTTCCTTACAAACGGTGCATTAATGGTTTGATGGGCCACGCTTTAGATTAAAAGTAGTGATGAACCAAAGGACTGAAGTGAGAGTCGGTGCCTAATTTAATCTCGTTGAAATGTGAACAGTGATGTGTTCAATTACTGATGCACATACTAAGATGCATTTAAACTTAGGGGGGAAAGAAGCACTCTAGCTGGTACATGACTGAGTTAGAAACAATTTGCTTATTTAAATGTTTTTATTTCAGTTCATTGTAAAGATTCATGGTTGATAAATGCACCGTAAGCAACCAGATTACTGTTCAGAACTCAGTGACTTTATGATGCATCTCAGTAAAGTCACTAATTAGAGAGATTTTTCAATACTGGTGTAAGAAAGGTCCACAGTACAGAAGTTACACAACTGCAACACACTTATCTCTTTACTTTTCTGTGGCTTTCAGTCTTCTGTCATTAATCTTCTGACCATTAACACTGTGCATATCGTACTGTCAATATAATAAAATGACAAGCTCGATCTCAGTCACCAGTGAGAAGAACGTTGATGCAAACAAAACGTCTGATTTGATCAGCGATATTGATGATTTGAGACACTCGTCAGATAACCATTGTCTGTCCCCGGGTCCCCTTTGATATGAGCAGGATGGCGACACATCTAACTGGTCAGAGGTTCAGTGTGTCAAAAAACAAAATCCTTGCTGTGAAAGTGAGACTAATCTGTGCTAAATGTTTGAAGGGCTCCTCGTTTTAAGCACATTAAGATTAAGATGTGGCTGTGTGCAGTGACTGGTACTGTTTCTCTCTAAACTTGGAGCTCCAATCAAAACAAGGATTAACACAGGGCTCAGACTGTGCCAGCAATCGGCACATTTTCTCTATTTTGGTGTTATTCACTTAGTTTCTGACCATTTAAGCCAAAAGCTCTATAATATATAAATGGTATCAGTATTTCCCACATGTAAAAATGTAGAAACATCTCAATATTTCCTGTCCTGGGACTGCTGCTGAGAATCTGATTGTTACCCAAAGGCTCCAGTTTCAGGCGGATAACTTCAACCAGCCTTCACTTTGGTACTTGTGCAACAAACAAGAGGCTAATCTAAGAATCCGGAGGCTTACCTTTGTGTGTGGATGGTAGAAGTCCCTGAGCCGTTCCCCCACAGCGCGCTAATATCTCAAACACCCCTGCTGAGCATCCACTCAGAGCTGGTGTGTAGAGAAATGAGACTGTGCTGCGGGTTGAAGGAGACGTTATCCAGTTCAGTTCAGTGCTGCTCAGGGAATGAGTGAGGCAGCGGAGAGAGAGAGAGAGACAGAGAGAGAGAGAGGGAGAGAGAGAGAGAGAGAGAGAGGGAGAACAAGAGAGGGAGGGAGGGAGAGGAGAGGAGAGGAGAGGAGAGGAGAGGAGAGGAGAGGAGAGGAGAGGAGAGGAGAGGAGAGGAGAGGAGAAAGGAGGCAGATGGGAGGTGATAGTATAGGATGGTTTTCTATTATTCCACCATGATAAGAAAAATGCTGGAGGTGTGTGCGTACATGGATGGGTATGTGTGTTTCTCTCTGTGTGTGTGTGTGTGTGTGTGTGTGTGTGTGTGTGTGTGTGTGTGTGTGTGTGTGTGTGTGTGTGTACGTGTGTGTGTGTGTGTTAATCCGAGAGGTCAACCAACAGCTTTTGTTACTGATTTTACTTTTGGGCAAAAGGAACATTCTTGTTAGAGTCTATAAACTACTGACAACATTTTCCCCAAATTCCAAATAAAAGTCGATTTATTGAGAGACAAAACAGCAATAGAAGCTCCACAATTGCAAAATCCCATTTTGCACAACAAACTTCAGACAGTCAGCCATCTCCTATAAGAGCTGTAAACTCCACTAGAAATAAAACCCATCTCAGAACTTAAGAATGTTTTTTATCATATAAAGACAATATTGGATTATTAAATGTATTTTATATAGTGATTTATTTCTTATATTTGAGGTATATTTTATATTGTGCTGCAATATTGTTGAAGAGCCCCACGGGGGGCTGGAGTTGAGAATTAGCACTAGTTATAAACTCTATATGCATCACATTTGTTGCAATAATGTAATAATGTCTGACTGCATTGTCCCTGTCAAATAAATAAAAAATAATGAACAATAAAGATACAATGTTTTAGAACTCAAACAATGCAAAGAAACAAGATCAATTTCATTTTAAAACAACATAATAATAATTCCCTTTTATATTACTAATAATGGATGAGAAGAAACAAAAGGCAAAAGGAACATTTTTATTTGAGTCTATAAACTACTGACAACATTTCCCCCAAATTCCAAATAAAAATATAACCATTTAGAGCATTTCTTTGCAGAAAAAGACAAATGGTCAAAATAATAAAAAAGACACAATATTTTCAGACATCAAATTCATTTTAAAACAACATAATACTAATATTTACACTTAAGAAGAGCTCAGAAATTAATATTTGGTGCAATAACCCTTATTTTTAATCACAGCTTTTATGTGTCTTTGCATGGACTCCACAAGTCTTTACCATTGTTCTTGGTTGACTTTTTTGGTGCCTCTTTAAGCAGAATGAGGTGTACATGTGTTGGAATTCAACAGGAATGGCTGGAATACATGTAGAGATGATGATTTTAGGAAAAAATGCAGTGGTCTCTTATTATTTTCCCTCACTTGTCCACAGTGTCCAAAGTGCATCTTAAAAAAAACCTGGAAACCAAATAAGACAAACAAAGTCCTTAAAGCTCTCAGCAGACAGATGATCCATCCAGTAACACTTTATTAAACCTCTTTTTTTATTATCCCAGGGATTTATCACCCGCCAACAATCACAACTCACCACTTTTTGTCCCCGTCATCTCTCCGTCCTCCTGCGTCCATAAAGACCCGTGTTCAGGGAGATCTCAGGTAGCCACAGGGTTCCTAGTGGGGATCTGAACCCTTGCCTGGTGTCAGGCTGAAATGCCGTGACGCCCGGGCTCATTATCGGCCTGATTAACCGCACTAATTAACTGATTAAAAAAAAACCAGTGAGTGGGGGTTGAAGCTTTTCGCCGCCCAGTTGCTCAGGTGCTGCTGCTGCCTCAAGACAAGATGAGAGACGACCTCTGAGACAGTAAACACCTTCAGTGGAGGGAGATCTCCATCAAAACTAAAGCCGAACATGCGGTTAAGCAGCATTAATCAGTACGCCATCATTTAGATCTATTTGAGCGCAATCTCACAGAAAGGTTTACAAGTGGAGGCGCTTGCAGTCATTTAGCAGCAACATGACTGATGGAGTGCAGCTCAGCAGGGAGCTGAGCTTTGCAACCGAGTTAATCATTTATTTATAGCTTTTATTTCGCTGAGAGGATGTTTCCTCTCATATATGCATTGTGTTCAGCATTTTCGCACGAGTGCAATTAACTTATGTAATATCGAGTTGATCTGGAATCCTAAATGTGATCTTCAGCGTCACAGACGACCAAAAAAATTGATTATCCTTGTGTTTATTTTTAAGAAGGGACAGTTGTGGGAGAGATCCACTTCATTTAACCAGCTCAGATGGCTTCAAATCAACTTTTACGAGGGCTGTGGAGCTGGAAAGGATTTTTTTTTTCATGGACAGAAGAAATTATTACAGCATCCAATACCAGTTTCAATATTCACTACAGCCCTGATAAATTGTGAACCCATCCTTTAAGGTCTACATGAGGAAGCACTGAGACGTGTGTGATGCCGACAGAGATCAGGAAAGGCCAAGAGACAACATGTAATCAGGCATAAAACAGTGTTACGTCATCTTCATGTCCCTCTTCAAACTGAGGTCATCCCACAAGCACTGAGGAAGGAACACTGAAACCAAAAGAGCCATTTATTTGTCCATATAATGTAGCTTATGTACAAAAAAAAAGTAGATAAAGTTACATTTAAATTAGCCATTTTAATTCAATTTTAATCCAATAAATCCTCTTTTACATACAAAATAGGTGCCAATTCAAACAGGTGCTCCTGCTGTTATTATGTTATTTTTTTTAATATCATCTATTAATTATGTTTTCTCATAATTAATAATAGTAATCTCACAAACCTAATTTTATATACTCAAGTTATTTATTTATTTATATATTTGTTTGTTTCAGGCATGTCTATTTATCAATTTACAACACATATCATTATAGTCTCAATAAACATCAAACAAAAGGGGAGCTTATTGAGCTCCGCCCCCATTATTGAGCTCCGCCCCCATTTTTCACAGTATTTCTCTTGTCATCTTATGTTCATATTACAAATTACGTTTCCTTATTTTTTATTTTATTATTTTTTTTATTTAGACACGCAGTTAATAGATCCCTTGTGGGTCTGCACAGTGTCCGTTTTCCAGCCTTCATAAATGAGCAAGTGCCTGTTGTGGATATGTTGTCAATATATAGATAATACTCAATATTCAAATTAGACTGCGTGGTTAGTAACACAGTTTTGACAAACTCAGAATGCACACTTGTCATTTCTTTGCAGGGACCTTAAATAAACTGTTTTCTGACATTAAATCGTTACTTATCTGCAGTTTCTAAGCTGAATTCTGTTATATACTTGAGCTGAGTGAAGACTACAGTATATCCTCAGCTCTTCGGGAGTAAGTCAAATTATGTTTAAATAGGGAAACACAAATTTGATTATTGGAAATTTATTTGCGGCGAGGCAGCGCTTGTTTGTTCTCATGCAGGCTATAAACAAATACCGGACTGACTCCCTGATGAGTGGATCTGAAAAACAAGGTTGAAAGCTTTTTAATTAGGCTGCTGTTAATGAATGCTATGCTTTCGGTGGGGAAAAGGCTGCAATAACTTTGCTAAAAGCTTGTGGCAGAAAGTGCAGAACACTGTTTAGAAACTCTCAGTGTAGAAGAAAGAGGGGACACAGTTGTTGTTGTAGGATGACCTTTATGTTGTAAATGGTCTCATATCTTAAAATGATGAACTACAGGTTGTGTAATATTGACCAAATGGTAATTTTCATAATTTATCCGGTTGCAACAAAAGACTGTGACAAGAAAACAGCATGTTCCCATTTGTAGATTAATTCATCTGCATTTATCATGTATTTGTTTTTCCATTTCTCCTTTTTTTTGGGGGGGGGGGGGTTGCCTGGAGCCTGCAGCCTGACAATAGTAGTAATCACTGCTGTACATTCTCCTCTCCTTCTTAATTATGTCCTGTGCTGAATATTGCTTGATTGATTAGGGCAGCAGTCAGCTTAACCAGCCCAGAATATTTCACTATTAAACTGCAAGGCTTAAAACAACATGTCATTTTAGGGTGAGGATCTTATTTAGTGTTAAGATGATATTATCTCACATGCGGGGGTGGATTTAATGATTTAGATTTTCATCTATTAACAATATTTTGTTAAATATCAAAGCCTTGTGTACTTGAGCAAAATTGAAGAAGCATTATGAGCACAATGGACTTATATTTAGTGATGTAATCAAGATGAAGCTCGTTTTAGCAGCTTTATATGCATCATAATCATAATGCATCATATTTCCTCTGTCAGATCCATGTAGTAGAATGAGGAGTACAGTGTTTCCTTTTGAAATAGTGGGAAGTTTTCTGATTAGAAGTGATAGAATATTGACAATAAAGGTATTTTGGCAGCCTTTTTGGTGTGATTTTGATAGAATAGTAACACAATTTTAGATGTTTCATGTCTAAACATTATAACAAATCTATAGCTGTTTGGACCCCCTGTTGTTAGATAATTTTTATTAGTAGGGCTTGTTTCAATGAAATCGATTTGCTCCTGAAACGTGCACGGACAGCATGGACTCTGTTTTAACGCTGGTGGCTGCTGAGGCGTTCCGTCCGTACGTCTTCACGCGACAGCGTTTGTTGTCCTTACACACGCTCTGTCAGCTCGCTGCCGCTCAGCAGATTCATGACTTGACCTCAGCCGTGATTAACAGGTATGTTCCTCCTCTGCTGATAAACTGGATGTGCTTAACAGGGCCTCGGAGGAGCGCAGGGGCCATTAGGCACAGCAGTGACATAAAAGCCTGAAAATGAGTCCCATTGCTGAGCAACTCGGACCGACCCGAGCTGCAGCAACCAAAAAAATCATGGTCTCCGGCCTCTGCTCATGAATCAGCGTCCATTAGTTCGCCAGGTGTAATATGTTGCAGTCGCTGAGTGATTTTCACTGGTTTCTTCACTCCTGACTCTTATTCAAGCAAGGAAAAACCCAAATGTGTCAGAGGATAATTTTATTGTGGATAAACTCTTTGAAAAAGTAAAAACAGGCCACTTAAAAGAAAGAGTAATGTAGCCTACTTATGCAGAACATTCTAAGTGTGTGTAGTGTCCCTCTCCCCATCCAAGCATGGGTGTTATTTGAAGTGTGTGTGCATGTGTGTGTGCATGGCCCAGCTATTCTGAATTCATTTGTACTAAATATAAAAATGCCAAAATTGTTTGTGGAATATACTCTTATTATCAGCCTGATTTGAGCTTTTTTAAAAGATGGTGTGAAATGATGATTGTGAAAATGAGAGGAACAAATACCGAAGCTGTTTTCCATTTACTACACAGAAAATAATGAAGTAATAACAGGGGAAACAGTGATTGTCGGGTTAGAGCAAAGCACTGCTATAAAAAAAATAATAAATACAAATAAAATGAGAGGCAAACAGAAGACGTCTTAACGATGCACACCTTTTATTACTCATAGATGTGTTTGGGCAAAAGGAACATTCTTGTTTGAGTCTATAAACGACTTTATTTGCTGAAAATGACAAATGGTCAAAATAAAAAAAGATAGACAATGCAATGAAACAAGATCCAATTCACTTTAAAACATTAGGTACTATAACCCTTATTTTTAATCACAGCTTTTATGTGTCTTGTCATGTTCTCCACAGTCTTTACCATTGTTCTTGGGCGACTTTATTCCACTCCTGGTTCCTTTTTAAGCAGAATGAGGTGTTCATGTGTTGGAATTCAACAGACGCTGGAATGGAATGGAGAGATGCTGATTTCAGAATAAAAATGCACCGGTTTTTATTTTTTTTTCAATAGCAAACAGAGCAAATAGTTTAGTTTAGATGTTTGGATTCTCAAGAAAAAGAGTTGCGACCGTCGCCGACATCATATTGAATTATCAGCTCGGCCTGATGGAATCGGTCTCTTTGGTGTCCGTGGTCACTCGGAAAAAGCAAAGTGACAACAAACCCTCGTGGTCTCGGACCCTTTTACTCTCCGCCCGTCCCTCAGGTCCCGGCGTGGAAGACAACGCTGTGGCAGGTCTAATCCTCCTTATCTTAATGGCATCCACCTCTATCACAGGAGCGGCGGGGACAATCGACCCCCTTTCCATTTCTTTATCAGCGAAAAACACTTCCCTCACCAATCCTGTTGATCACTCCCTTCTGTCAGAACCTCCCTCCTCCTCCTCCTCCTCCTCCTCTCCCTCCATCAGATTCCATAGCTGTTCTTGCACATTCTGATATATAATCTCATCCCTCTGTGCCTTGTCAAAATCCTACCTAACTAGTATTTATTTGGACATGTCTTGTTCCAGGAAAAAAAAAAAAGAAGCTTGTTGGGAGACGACACGCTCACACACAGACCACACTGGATATTAACCTTGGCTCCAGGGGTTATTTTCCTTTGCCTCCTCATATTCCCGCCATGAGGATGGCGGACTCAGCAACAAGGGAGTCTGAGAGACTTTTGAGATCTGTTAACAGCAGATAACTGCGACTATGTGGTAACACTGAGTTTTCTTTTTCAAAGCCCTCACACAGCGCAGTTTGTGTAACCACGAGCTCTGTTTTCCCTGGACAGTTTCTCAACATTGGCGATAAGTGTATAGATTGTGTTTTACCAGGCGTGCTTTTCCAACTTCACGTCGGACTTTATTTTTATATCGAACGCACAATGGGACTCGCTGTGCTTCCCTTTTTTGAAACAATATTTACTCGGAGGGGGCCTCGGCTGATGGTTTCTAGCTGCGGGTTGAGTTGAGGTAAATAAAACAATGTTTTCTGCCTAAATGCAATTCCGCCGTTTTTGTCTCGCGATTCCGAATGTGATCGGTTTCTCCTCCGCCTGGAAGGAGCTGAGATGAATGAGCGGCGGCTACTTTTATGGCGGCGATACGCAGGGCCTCATGCGTTACAGTTGAAAGCTGGCAAATGCACTGACTTTTTCATTCCTTATCACCATATCCTCACTTTTATGACCTTATTCAAAGAGAATGAATGAATTCTATATCAAAGATTTTAAAAACATGCCCAACTCAGATATATTCTGGCAAAAAATCACCAGAAATCTGAGAAGCCTGAACATCTGCTTCTGTCTTTTTTAACACATTTAAACCTATTAATAAAAAAAAATGTAAATGTTACTCATACATTTTATTTTTGTCTGTTCTAATGACATGATAGTATCATGATACTGTCACATGACGTCATCGACTTCCTGCTCCTTCCTTCCAAGAACACAAACATTTTTTTATTTTTTAATTTAGATTATTATGATTTTTTTAATCATTCAAGTGCCTAAAAAAATCCCCCAAAAGAGAATTTTAGATAGATTTTTGTTTATGGGAATATTTGTACAAATATTTGTACAAATAATTCTATTTTCTGCAAAGAATCTATTAAAAAATGGAAAAACGATTGTTAGTGACTCAACTGATATAATTATATGTATGAAATCTTTTAAGTCTGGGCTTAAATAGGTTAATATAAATAGAAAGAACTGAATGAACTCTGGTTTAAAGTTGGTGGACCTCAATTGAAAAAAATCCCCCCAAAAATCAGAATTTACCAATATTTTAATCCAAATCCAATGACAGTGGAGTTGTTTACTCTTGTTGCCAGGCAACTAGCAATCAGACGGGATCCAACACAGGCCTGATGAAGCAGATTAGCTGAGTTTTTGTGCAAAACCACTCTAGATCAATCTTTGCATTCCAGACTTTGAAACTAACTATGATTGTTCCTTTTTTTTTAGCACATGAATAAATCATGTAGTACGGAAATACTTGAACTTTGCAATCAAGTTTTCTGGGGCTTTAAGTATTATATAGATAGTGTTCCACATAAAGGTCGCCCGTCAGAAAAATGTCTGCAGTAGACAGAAAGAGGGAAACATAATGTGTGAATCACTACCTTCCCCTTCTTCGGGGGTATATATGCTGAGGATTAGGTTTTGTACGAATTGCTTATAACCTATTTGTCATCTGAGTGGCTGACATTTCAGAAGTGAAAAAAACAGATTGTTCGAGCAACATTTTTATCTGTTTTAGACTATGTCGGTGTTATTTATATGCACGCTGCTCCCTCGCTACTAAATCCTCTCGATGCACATAGATTCATAACTGGGGATGGATTCAGAACTCATCGCTGCTGCTGCTGCTGCTTGCACCAGAAAGTAAATTGCCCCTCGTTGGCTTTTTAGATGAGAACAACACCGAATTCTGTTTATAGATGAAGCTTTGCTCAGTAAATGACCTGGTTATTTCACGAGTTTAGTAAATTACAATACAGGTACGTGCCACGTTGATGCGCACTATTTGTTTGTTGGTTTCAAATATTCAATTTGTGAGGACAGAAATAGAAACTGCTTAATAATAATATCATGCCCCACATAAATGGAACAGCTTGCAGAACTTGCTCAAGTTGAATGGCGTGATTCCATTTAATCATTTGAACATGGATGTTCATGTGTCTTCTAGGCTGATGATGACCATTATCTGGTTTTTAACTGTAACTTCTGAAGCTGTTATTATGTTCAACGGTATATTATTATATATATATATATTTTTTTAATCAAGGCGTCATTGTAACAGAGCGCCTGCTCTCAAGTGGCCCAACCTGAACAGATAAAGGTGATAATAATGTGGCTGATTATCCCATGATTAGCTTATATGCACATTTTAAAGAGGTGCATTGTTGTGAAAAAAACACTATTAGTATTTTTTTAATACCAAAGTGATATTTTTTTTCCAATAATTTGAAATCAACAGAACAAAAAAGTGCAGAAAGCACAAAGACACATAATTACCAGATTCTCAGTTTATCATAGTCACAGCCTGTTAGTCTGTATATAATATATAGCCTGTGTATATTATATAATATTCTAGTTGGTATATACTGTACCATAGCTATTTAAATTACTACTGAAACACTTCTTGTTATATGCTATCTGCATTTCATTGCTTTTGTACTGCTGTCATGTGCAATGACAATAAAGTTGAATCTAATCTAATCCAACACATCCCTCCTCATCATATTGTATCTCTGGGTTATGGCACCCATTCTTCTTTCTTTTTAACACCTTTCTCCAAAACACACCTTTTGGTTTCCTCGTCGTAATGGCATCAAAAGCATTGTTTCCCGTATCATATTTCCGTTGTTTTGCAGAAATACTACTAGCTCCGCTTTTTTCTTTTGTTTTTGTTGTTCCCGTGTCCGTTATCTGTGCTTAATGAGCGATGAAGCATTCTGGTGGCAGACAGTAATTACTTGAGGCCCAGCAGTGGGGGTGTAATTAGAGAGACAGGGAGGAGTATATGACTTCATGACTGGCACCGTTTAATGATAATGGGGTGCAACTCCACACGACTGTGGTCAACTAATCATACTGGACGGGCCTGGACAGCTCTCCATACAAACGAGCCGTGACACGAATACTGAGCAGCAGCTCGCCCACGCGGTTCCACACCACTCGCTCGGCGGGGTAGCAGGCGTATCATTATGGCTGTGACCCTGCACCACCTGCAACACTGTCATTAGAGCCACCACGGATGGACAGGTTCCATGTAAATAAACTAATGTCATTATGCCACACGGCGGAGGAAGGAATACTCACGGGTTGTCCTTCAAAAGTGGAAAATCAACGCATTCATCCAAATACCTGTCACAATGACTTTTACCTGGATCTCCTATTAGCTCTCGGTCAATTTAACTTAAGAACAGGTTTGTGATATGCAATGCACGTGTGTCAATTTATGCAAAAACTTCAGATGACACCAAATACTGAAAGATGGCTCCAGTAAACCGATCGCTAATTGCAAGTGCCTGCATAGTCTTTTGTTAGTAGCATCTCATCTTAACCGTGTGGCACATTGTATGTCAGTCAGTCAGTCATTTTCTATACCTGCTTATTCCTCATTAGGGTCACAGGGGTCTGCTGGAGCCTATCCCAGCGCGTTACGGCGAGAGGCAGGGATACACCCCAGATGGTCGCCAGCCAATCGTGGGGCACACACACCATTCACTCACACACTCACACCTACGGGCAATTTAGAGTCGCCAATTAACCTCAGCATGTTTTTGGACTGTGGGAGGAAGCCGGAGTACCCGGTGAAAACCCACTCAGACACGGGGAGAACATGCAAACTCCACACAGAAAGGTCCCAGACCCTGGACCAAGGAGGTCTTGAACCTGCGACCTTCTTGCTGTGAGGCAACAGCGCTAACCCCTGCGCCACCGTGCACATTGTATGTGTATGAAATAAAGTAAAAATTCATATAAACTTATATGGACGTATATGCAGATTAGAAACTGCTCCAGACCATGAAATGTACACTACCATTTAAAAGTTTGGGGTCAATTAGAAATGTCCTTTTTTTAAAGGAAACTGTTTTTTTTGTCCAATGAAGATAACTTTAAACTAATCAGAAATACACTCTATACATTGCTAATGTGGTAAATGACTATTCTAGCTGCAAATGTCTGGTGCAATATCTACATAGGTGTATAGAGGCCCATTTCCAGCAACTATCACTCCAATGTTCTAATGTGTTTGCTCATTGTGTCAGAAGGCTAATTTAATAAAGTTTTCTCTTCATTTTACAACTCGTTGTGGTAAATAACAGTGTGACTTTTGATGTAAAACCCCCAAAACTGTCTAGGTGACCCCAAGATACAAACATGGACAAATGTCAGGGTTCTAAACTGAGTTCGGACAAAAACAGGAAAAAAAACAACTTTAATTGTTTATTGTAGATGGTGTTCTGATGTAAAGATGCTCTCCAGATATGTGTAGGTGTATAAAGATGCTGCAACAATAATGTTTATTATGTAAAAAAAAAAGTATAAATGCCACTTTGAATATAATCTGTAACTCAACAAACAAGGCTTGATATTCATTGGACGAGGCCTCTGTGCATGAGGTAGATTAGTGAAGTTCTTGTCAGTTTCAGTTCCCTCTCACACCACCTGTGTTCTCCCTCCTCACAAAGAGGCCTATCAGACTCTGAAGGGAATTTTAGCCATTGGATAGAATCTCTCTATGCAGCATCACTAAGCATCAATGACTTTAAGCTTGTTTCCATATGCCTCAACCTAAATTAATCATGAAATGAGTTATGTTGAATTCTTAATAGATGGAGTAAACATTGTCAACTGTATGCTTATGTTACTTCTGGTTTTCATAGTGTTTGCATCTTGTTCCAGTTCTTTGTTGCTTGGTGCTGTTTGGACACAACACAAATCTTCTTTATTTTATTTTTATTTGTAAAAATGATTTGAGTTTTATTTTAGGCCTATCATCAGCAGGCTGGACATTTAAACACATTTGTACACTGCACTGTCTTAGTTCATTTTAAATGACTCATAAAGACGCTTGAAGAATTGTTGTGTGTGCTAAAAGAAGGCAAATTTTAAGTTTACTGTAGCACTGTTTGTTACATGACTTCAACTTCAACGACTAATTTATATAACTTCTGCCTATACAAACTCATAATTTTCTGCTGAGGATCTAACTGGACTCAGTGTATACCATCTATAAGGTATGTATGCTGTTGTATTGCATTGTTGTTATTTTCTATCTCAATTAGAAAAAAAAGTTAGCAGCATCAAAGCTCCCCCTGAGATCCCCCAGTCATTTTGATTTGTTAATTTTTAGTTAATTAGAATTAATTAATCTCTTTTCGCTTCAATTCTGTGTATTTCTTTCTTTTTGAAAGGACTTAATGAATTTAACATAAGAACATGGATAAATAAATAAATAAATTCTGTTCTCAAACCAGTGGTGGAAATGAAACACAGAAGAACATATTCCCACCTACTTTTTAACTATAATACAGTAATGTAACTGTATAAAACTAATTCTGCATAAGGGTTACTATTGATACTGATACAATAAAACCCATGAAACAACCAAAACAGGGGGTAGTGTGTGTTTTTAGCAGACATTTTCTCAAAATATGCATTTGCTGAGAACTATTTTCAACCCCTGGGTTAAATTAAAACGAATTACAGTCGCCATGTCCATCATCAGCCTGGCTCAAAGATGTGTTTTTAATAATGTTGGTCTATGGCAGAGGTGTATTTCAGGCTTTGGTTACGCAGTAGGGCATTGTACAACAATTCAATGTTGTTGCTTTTGGACAATAAGAAACATATAGACATTATAGTTTAAAAAAGAGTATAATTTGTGGTTGAAGATCTGATGATGGAGAGTTTTCTCTACCCCTGCACTGGCCCCTGATTGGCCTTGAAGTTTCAGAACTGATTTTCTAAACATTCAGTTGCAGTTGAGTCATTTGAACCCACAAAATGCAGATTTGGTTCAATTTGGTGTCATAAACATGAGCACTGATGTGTTTCACCACAGTACAGTCATATAATTTAGTTCAAAAATCGGATTTCTTCTTCCACCACAGATAACTGTACTTCACATGAACTCTGTCCACTAGCTGTAATTACATTAAGTGTATGGCGCCCTCTGTCGGTCAAAATCCTGCACTGTAGCTAAAAATCAAATGTGTGTCTGTCGCTTTAAGAACCGGCTTGAGCGCTTTGCAAGGCATTGTGGGTAGGAGGTTCTCAGCCAATCAGATCGTTGTTGTCAACGCGTTGTTATGGAACTGCGGGTGCGGAGACGCGTTTAAACACAGAAACACACTGTCCGACATGCGCGGTTTTGAACGTCAGTTTCGAGAAAAATGTCTTCGATAAACGCACTGGACGCTTTGCGAGAGCGAAACAAAGATTTATTTTTCCGGTTGAAGCAGCTGAGACAGGAAGTGGAGAGTCTGAACGGCCGCAAGAGGGAGAGAGAGGACGAGGCGGAGGAGATGCTGACTCTGACCGGGGGAGACCGAGGCTCGGCCCGGGCCGCGCTCACAAGACCCACCGTGAGATTTGCGGGTAATGAAAATTGCCCATTTCCACTGTAAAGTCCAGGATTTCCAGTGTCTGTGTCCACTTGTGTACGCTGAATGTTGAAGTAAGATGGGCTTCTAGAGTGTGGTATCTGTGATGTCACAAATCACGCTCATAGGCCCCGCCCTTTAGAGTTCCAGTGAGTAGAGAGGGAACTTTCCACATTGAACGGATGGATGTGAAAACTAGTGTCGAAATCTGAATATTGATCATTTATTATTTTGCAATATCCTTAGTGGAGGGGAAGTTTTACTTAACCCATAACAACATAGACCTATTTCTCCTTAATGGAAAATTAAAAAAATTGGGGATTAAAAAAAAGCTAAGTAGCCCATTTTGTCTTTTTATTTCCCTAACATATATCATAGTTATGACTTTGCTGGTTAGGATTAACAACACAATATTTAAACAACAGAAACTATATTAATTCAAAAATAAGTGAATTAGCTAAATTAATTGAGCAGCTCATTAACATTTTTCTTATTATAACATATACATCACGTGAGGTTTTCCATGACTGTTTTAAGGTTAAAAACCTGATGTGACATATGTCACCACTAACTTGTTTTATATCAATTTATTAAAGAATTGTGCCCAGAGCAGGTTAAATTTAATATAGGATGTGTTAATAAACTGTTACAATTGTTAAATGGGTTGAAACTTGTGTAACAAAACTCAATCTATTTGAAATTAGTATAGTTTAGTAATTATTAATTAGTCTAAATAATTGATCTTTGAACTTTAAGTTTTTAATTAAGTACTTTTATCTGTAGTGAAACACAATGTTGGATTTTTTTTTTTTTGCAATATTTTAGCTATATTTGCTCTGTACATAAATTGATTCTTGCATAGTCACTTCACGTGTTGTAGATTTCATTTGATGCCAGGTTTAACTACATAACCGTTGTAGGAAAACTAGAAAAACAAGCCTGGGGCTTAAGTGATTAAAGAGGCGATGACACCAGTGTCACAGTGGGGTCGGTTCTTATGGGTTAGTTGTAAAAACTTCTTACTTATTTCTATTTAACAAAAACCTAGTTAACCCGGATGTTACATCTCATTTAAATAACAAAAACTGAGAAAAGAAACCAGCTTGGATCCATTGTAGAATGTTTTTTTGAAGGTTTCATGACCAGGTTTAACAGTGTTCGTATTTATTTAAAGTTTCCCTATTATGAAAAAAAAAAACGTTTTCAGTGTTGGTGATAAATATTCAGGGCTCTGGTTTTCCTGTTAGCACCAAAACTGTGGATTGAAAACAACCAACTTATTCTGTCGTGGTCTAGACTCCTCTCTAGTTATGCTGAAAACTCATATGCAATTAAATAACAATTAAAAGTCTATAAAATGCCATTAAATTGTGGTTGACTCAAAAGTTGCTTTGTAATGCTATTAATGCAATGCACGTCATTTGTAGTGATAATACTATACTCAGTCTAGGCTTGGGTGGTTTTCACTTCTTCGATCCTTGTAAAAGCACAGCAGCGTTTAAGCTCTTTTATTGTGTAATCCGTCACAACAACAAAAAGTGAAACCGTTATCGCAGTGATGTTGGAATAAATGACTCGAAACAGAACTCCAGCACTTTGAATTGTTATAGAAATGCAGTGGACGTGCCGGCTTTCAGGTTGTTTTTTTTTACCTTGGGTAATACAGCGTATGAGTCATGTTCTTGTAAGATTTTCTCACAAATCCACAGGAACTTAGTCACTTCAGAACTGCCAGGATATTAAATAAGACAGAATAGTGTCTGTATTTTTGAGACTAAGACTAACTCAGTCCTTTTATAAGTTTAAGTTTTTATACTGTATATTTACACTGTATTAACTCTTAACTTGATATTTCATGACGCATCCTGTGACTGTGTTTGTGTGAATGTGACTAATAAAATTGAAATCCTGATACAGAGATTCCCTCCCGTCTCTATCAGATACAGGTGAGAGACAAACAGGCGTCCAGGAAACTATCATCACACCATCTTTGATACAGAAACACAGAGCCGCAGCACGAACAGAAAACATTGAAGACAGCGTACGACACACAGAACAGGTAGGCCAAAGAAACACAGTGAGTTAGAACTGAGTCAAACATCAGTCCTGCTATGACTATTTTTAAATCAGAGATGAAGACGTTTCTGTTTGCTGCGGCATATTGCTGATGGCATTTCTAAATTATTGTTTGCTGCACTGTAACTTTGTTGTATTTTTCCCCTTTCAATCAACTGTTTTAAATATCTTGTTGCTTTTAATGTTTTATATATATATAGCACATTGAATTACCTCGTTGTTGAAATGTTTTCTACAAATAAACTTGCCTTGTCTGACCTCATGGAGTCGGCAGCATTGCTTAAACTGGTCGGCTCGAAGGAAAACGTGTCCTCTCAAACCTCTGAACACTAATACCATGCACCGCCTTTTTCCTTCTGTAGAGGGAGGTGCGGAGTCGAGTAACATTTCAGCCTGATGAATGTGAAGAGATCTCTGCCTCAGACAGACATCGTGTGCAGCCTTTACTTGGATATGACTGGATAGCAGGTACGCCTCATTGATCTCTACGACTGCCAGTTTCTTTCTTAAACATCAACATCTGATGGCGCACTAACAGGGGGCATCTTATTTTGCTGTAAAGGAGTCCTGGACACTGAAGACTCCTTGATAGAGCGCTCCGACGAGTTCTTCGACGACCTCCGTGCATTTCGATCTCTCAATAAAGAAGAGTGTGTCCACGGGCCACAGGCAGAGTGAGCACCTCTCGTGTGATTGCACCTTTATGTCCGGTTTACCTGTGAGTGATGATCGCCTCGTTAAATGACTATTAACCGCTTCTCGTTATAGATTTTCTAAGGAGAACCATTCAGTTCTGCCACTGTTACAAGACAAAAGCAGCCCAGAGGCCGACATGGACGCTCATCAGTGTAAGAGGAGTCATTCATTTGATTAAGCAGCGCTCTCTCTCTCTCTCTCTCGTCTTTTCCTGACAGCGCAAATAATTGCAACCTCCGCTCACTCCCCTTTTGTGCAGGTACGTTCTCTTACAGGATTAACAGCAGGCTGTTTCCTGTCCCGCTGCACGCTGAGGAGCGTTGTCCCGTCTGCAAAAAACACAAATCCTCCCACCCTCACACTGCTGCTGACCCAGCTCTCATCAGGTAATGAGGACCTTAAACTGCTGTTTCTGATCACTTGGGTGAACACAAACTCCAAATGAACGCTGACGTTGCTCTGTGTCAGTAGGCAACTTTATAAAGTGTTAACGTCAGTGTTGAGTTTACAGCTTGTTGCAGGTTTAATGTTTATTTACCAGCAATATTTCTACTCAACCTCAAAAATCGTGTCAGTGGTCGATAAGACAGAATCAGATGTTTGTCTGTTTAATGGTTCAGGTCAGAATCAGAATCGGGATCCGCTTTATTGGCCAAGTTTGTGTATGCCAAACAGGGAATTTGACTCTGGTATACAGGTGCTTTAGAATATCATAAAAAAGCAAACAGTATGTTCAATAGAGTAAAACGGTGACAGTTTTTTATGTCATGAAGATTTTTGAGAATCCTTGATTTAAAGCTTAGTTTACAGCTGTAAAATCAATAAATAGCAGTTTCATTAAACTGCACCAGTGACAGGTACGCTGTCATTCATTTTCTTTTTTCCCCCTGTTATTTCTCAGGGTTAGCATCCCTCGCTCCACCCTCCTACCACCTTACAAATACAAAGCTCATCGCCGATGCAGCTTCGATCCTTCTGATAGTTTGGGGTTACCATCGGTGAGTAAGTGTTAAAATTAGGAAGGAAAAATGATTTGCTGACAGTGTCTAAATAAACCGAGTAACTTTTATTAAAGAACCACATGCTGCATTAATCTTCTCTCTCTGCTCTGGTCCAGCACTGTCTCTCAGGATGGTCCAACACAGGCCTGAGCAGCCTGTCGCCACCCAGCTGCCTTGACCTGAGGAGCAGCCTGAATACGAAAAGCTCCACGTGGTTGCAGAATAAAGACCTGGAGGTGAGACTTATTGTATCTCAGGAAAAAAGAATGTACTCAAACGTGACCAAATAGGTCCCGTAAAAACAACAAAAAATATTAAGAGTTGTGTCTTGTGATGAAATAAATGGAAAAATCCTCTAATTATTTTTCTAGGATCTGTCCACGTTCGGTGTTTCCAGAAACCAGCACTCGGACCTGATCCCACAAGTGTCTCGCTTGGCTCGTCACAACTTTCAACACACCTCCCCGAGAAAAAAAATAGGAAGCAGATCTTACCCTTCCTGCTGACAAACCATGAAAGTCTATTTTTAGGCTCATTATTGCAACAGAAACACTGTATGACGAGGGCCAAAAAAGAAAATAATTCCCCATTTTGATGTTCATGTTTAAACCCATTTGTATTTCTTTTTGTTTTTAAGTTTTATCTCAGTGATGCTTTCTTTTTATGCAATGTTTAAATACCGGCACGTTTCCTAAATCAAATGTTTTATTATGGAAAAAAAATCATCTCTTCAGAAGTGCCTGATCTTAAAGCTGCAGAAAGCAACAACTAACCAAGTAAGCATGTTGAAACACACATTCCAAAAACCTTAAATTAAAAAATGTAACCCTTCAAATGTATGTTGGTGTGTTTTAACCAACATTATAAGCAAGCCATATTTCCTACTAGAGCTATAAAATAGTTAAAATACAAGTTAATTTTTTTTAATTGAATGGAGTTGCCCAGTAACACGTTGAAGTGATTTTAAAAATGGAGCAGCACATTTTATTTATATTATATATTTTAGTTGTTCTCTATCATTCTCATTTGAATTGATTACGCCCCTCATGTGACTGTCAACCACCTCGTGGTTGAGAGTTAAGAGGCCATATTGTTACACCATAGTGGAAAAAGAAAGACATTCCCACATGTGGAAGGTTAAAGGTTAGGTTTGCCTTGTACATTTCTCAATAATTAGTCACTTTTGAATCACCTGAGTCGTTCAGAATCCAGCTCGTGTTTCCCTTCCCATCTGTGTTTTAGGACTCAATGCACACTTCTGTTTTCAGCTTCCCTTGACTTCCCTTCCTTACTGCAGGACCGAGAACACTGCAGCAGCAAAGGCTGGGACCACTGTACTGTAGAAGATGTTCACAGGAAAACCACAACTACATATACGTAGTGTAATACTGTAGTGAACCTGCGCTTCTTCTTGTTCACATGCTAAGTAGTATCAACACAGCGTTTCAGGGTGTAGTAAAAACAACTGATGGAATGAAGAAATTATGTCTGTTTTTTATTGAAATATTAAATTGTTTTTGTTATCAAGCACATCAGGAATATCTCCTGTTTGGGTTTATTTTTTAAGTTGTCGTGAAGTGTGTTTAAGCAGCAATACCTTTTATGTTCTTACAAGAAGCTTTTGTTCAAAGCAAGGCGCCACTATTGTATTTGTATTTGGCACTCGGCCCGCTGATGGTCATCATATTTGATAACACGTGCTCCTACATTTGATTTTTATCACAGGCTGTTGTGGAAAGATATGACACTGAAGTTCATTTCGTATCTGTCAAAAGACCCGGTGACACGCGTTACTACAGATCTTTGTAAGTAAGCCGTGATCCAACATTGAAGACTCAGCAGATATCGGTAGCTGACAGAGCATCCTGTAGTGCTGCCACGGGTTTCTGTTTCATACAATGTGGAAATCATTGAAACTTGACACTTGCATGAAACTGATAAGCCATCGATGTGTCATCACATGTACTCTCAATGTAGTTTGATTTGAGAAGTGCGTGTTGAAAGCAGGCCGTGTACTGTAATCTCATTTTAAATTTGACATATTTTGCTGTACTCTGTAATTACTCAGCAGCAAAGGACGTCCAAATATATATATGGAGTAAACTGGCTAGAACATACACTTGTGTAGGTTCATAGGTAGACCAGTAACTGATAAGGACAAACCCAGATAAGACCACAACTGACAAGACAAGACTGCGCCTGCTCCAATTCAGTGCTACAGAAGTATTAAAGTTGTGGGAGGGGAAACTTTATTTTGAAATGTCACTCTCTCACCCAGGAAGAAGAAGAATAATAAACTGGGCACCGCATCTGTAGAGTACTACTACTGGAATATGAGAAGACGCGTTTAGACAACAGTAGAGTAACCTTATTTTTTGTTGCATTTGCCTCATATTTCAGGTTAAAGTGTAAACTTGAGGATGAGGTTGTAATCTTGAGTGACAAAATCTAGTGGTCAGAGAGAGCTGCACTTGGTTTAGATTATGTAAATGTAGAAGTGAAACAAAAAGACTGTAGTTGTGTAACTTGACTGGCACAATATACCGCTGCATGCACAGGAACCGCATGGATCAAATCTTAACAATTACTAAGTGAGAAAGTGAGGGCCTACATTGTGTGAGTGCCCGGCAGTATATAAACAAGAAGGGAACATGTGCACGGGTCCACTTCCTGTTTTGGTAACAGGCTGCATTTTTGACAAATCAGTGCTGCACATTTCCTAACTCAAATAAACATTCAAGGAGCAGCAGAAGAGAAGTGACTTATTTTTACATGGCTTCATTTTACTTAAATGCCTCCATATTTTTATGGAATTATGAATGAAACACTGCCAGAATTAGTAATGTAAAGTCTTAACATGTCTAGATACAGTACTGGGACCAGGTTTCCATATTAAAAAAAAACACCAGTGATTTCAATTTGACTAATTATGTGACTTGTAACCAATAGCCAATCACAGGTATGCTGCCTGGCCCCCTCAAAAAAAAAAAAGTTGCACCTAAAAACTAGGTCACACACACATTTCATTGGACCGCCGCCTTTAGCTCTATGGCACACATTCACTGTGGCATTGTTTCGATAGGTTTCTGCAATGTTGCAAGATTTATTTCCATCCGGTGTTGCGTTAATTTTTCACCAAGATCTTGTATTGATGATGGTAGATTCACACCTCAAAGTCTTCTCCAAACACACACCAAAGATTCTCAGTGGGATGAAGGTCTGGGCTCTGGTGGCCAAACCATGTGTGAAAATGACGTCTAACGTTCGCTGAACCGCTCCATCACAATTTGAGCCTGATGAATTCTGGCGTCGCCATCTTGGAATACACTAATGCCATCAGGGGAGAAAGAATCCATCGATGGAACAGCCTGGTCATCCACTTCATCTGCTTCACTCTGGTTCCCTATTGTCCTTACAGTTTTTAATAACGCGTTGGACCAACGATGGACCAATAATACGTTCAAGAAGTCGCTTTGTTCTAATTTTAACAAGAAAACGATGACCGGAAGAACCTGCTAGAGCAATTTCGTAATTTCTGAATTCTTCTCCGCTTGAAGCCAATGATTTGACCCTTCTCCAACAAACTAACACCTTTTCCACAACCATGGGATGTGTCTTTCCAGATGGCTGTTTAAGAAATGAGAAGCTACTCATTTGCCTCAGTTGGGGTTAAATAACTTATTACCAACTGAAAGATAATTACCTCTGTACAGAATTAGCCAATGGGAGACTCTTTTTAGATGACTTTTTTTTGGCCAGATAGAGTATATTACCATTACCACAGTAGGTAAATACAGTGGTGGTAATTCAGGTCAAACAGTCTGTTGCTCTGTTTGCTGTCTGTGCATGTTCACTAGAAAAAAGTCTCTGCTGCACTAAATGGAAACCTTAATTAGTATCATGCGTTATACCTACTGTTTTAGGTAAAGCAGTGCTGTGATATAGATCTATAAAGATGATATGAATATGGTTTGTGTATTTTATATTTGTAATAAATGTAGATCACTCTATATCAATCTATTTTCACTTTATTATTAATGTCTTTGTTTGCCAGTGTTAAAAGAGCCACTTTAAGTCTACTTTGATTAAACATTCCAGGTTTAATATTGTTCACAGATATTGTGTCTTTTAACTAATCTAATCTACTGCTGATAAACTAAAATCAAAGTCAACATTATTATCCAGTAAGTAAGGGTTTTGTAACCTGTGGAAAGTACAGCGAGCATCGGCTCCTAACCTCATCTAAACCCTTTCTAACCCTCACTGGTTATTCGTATCAGATAAGTGAATGTGGGTTACGAGCTTCTGTGCTTGTTTCCTTCCTCCAAACGCTCGACTCAGTTCAAGGAAATTGCTCCTGTCTGCACAGACTGCCGCCTTAATAAGATGAACTGTACAGAGCACACACTGGTAAACCGTATCCTCCGCAGTCTGTACTTCACTTTAAAGACGCAATGAAGGACATACTTTTACTTCTGGTTCTGCTGATTGCCCACGCTACCAAGGTAAGCGTTGTGTTTTTGACTGAGTCTTTTCATGCATGTTTGTGCTGGGGGTTTTTTTCAGGCAACTCTGGGCAGGTTGGATATCAGTGAGTGTCAGGATTATTCCAACTCACTGCTTACAGATAATTAAGTTTCCCTCAGTCTGGTTCATTCCAGTGAGTGTGAAGTTATACATTACACATACTTTCAAAATCAGCATTTTAAAAATGTGTAAAATGATGTTTGTGTCACAGTCCTGAAAGTTTTTTTGTCCTCCCTTTAAATAAAAATCTGACTGTCTAAACTGACATGGACCAAACAGAGGAAGGATTTCTTATTTCCTATGAAACCCTTTTTTAAAATGTTCTTATCTACATCAATATTAGTTTAGTCATCAGAATGACAGCGATTCAGTAGAAAGGGACTTAACACATACTGTAGTTGTTTGTGGTAAACCTTGGTTTCAGTTGCTTGGCATTCAATGCAGGCTCTGAGAGAATATCTTGTCGTTATGAGAACCAGTCAGAGACCGTTTTCCAGGACCAGTGAAATTCTTTTGAAGATAGTGAGTTTCTTTGGGCATACAGCCAGCCAGGAAGAAAAGGAAAAAACAGAATGTTCTCCTCAATCGACCCCACTGCCAGTAATAACAGAACGCTTTCACAGACGTTACTCTTTAGCGTTGTGTGAGTGGTCATGTCTGTACTTCTGAACCAAAGGCTTCTGTGTTTCCGCCTCCATTTCCTGTAATACGAGAAATAAGCTGCCACTGTCAGCATATTTAACTTGTGTTTGTCACTGGAGGGCAACGCTGTGCTTCACGTCTTTAGCAGAGTACAGGTGTGACTCACGTTTTTTTTAATGACTTCCTCCAACATTCCATTACTGTGTATGACCTGTATTTATAACCTGTTGGTATGCGAGAGAGAGAGATAGAGGTTGAATTACTGTATGGAGGCATGTGTGTAGTGTCCAAAGTTGAAAGATTTTGGAGGGGCCCCACAGAGAGATGAGACGGTTGTGGTATGCCTCCTCAAATTCAGAACAATGGGCGCCTGTCTGACTGTGTCTGCAGCTCAGGCCGGCAGCGTTACCGGAAGGGAAAAGGTGGGCTCAGGTGTGGGTGGTCTCATACTCCTTCAAGCTCCTGTTTAACCAACCAAAAACACTTTTATCAGTTACTGGTCAACTTGAATGCTTCTTTTGTAAGTCAATGACTACATAAAATGACTTATAGATTGATTGATGAGTCGAACATTCATGGTTTACCTCAGAGCAAGTGCAGTTCATGGGACTGACTCATACAAAAGTGGATTGGAGAAATTTTCCATGTAACTGATTAAAAAATTACTCATACCACCCTGAAACTAGCGTTTTAATGAGGCTCATGCATCAGTGGCTGATAAGAAAATGTTTTTTCTTAAAATGATTACAAAGTACTTTCATGTTGTGATGACTTCAGCTGCCCTGGGGGGAGAAAATCCATTTTTAAACAACCACAGTTGTTTACAGAATACATCACATTGTGGTAATTCTATTTGTGGCCGTGTGACGCAAAGTAAACTTTGTTCTAGCACTGTTCTTACAACTAGGGTACATTCAAGGCTGCATTCACACCAAATTCAACAATGTGGATGTTTTTTGCATTTAAGTACATAACTGCTGTGAAATAATCAGCAAATAATATTTTATTTCTTGGATTCACTTGGATCCTCTCTTTATTCACTCCTAAGCTCGCTTGACCACTGCTGCTCTTTCACTGGAAATCTGACCCAAGTACAGGCATTCGGAAAAAATACTCTCTATATATATATTGAGTACCCAATCTTTTTACTGATGGTCTCATAGGCTTCCTTGTCTTTCTTACGGACAGTAGAAAATGAGTTGCTTTCCAATATAGTCTTTCTTTCCCAATAGGTGTGGTCTCTGCCCTATGAAGCAGCTGGAAACTGTCACAACCCGGAAAGAGAGTACAAGTTACCCGGCCACAACCTGTGCTGCAAGAGGTGCCCCCCTGGTAAGGTCTAACCTATGTTTCTGAAATAACACCCACTCACAGTATACAATATTTTTTTATAGTAGCAGTCTCGATACATGTTGGTGAAAGCTTGGGTGTGGAGGTGTGAAAGACGATTAAACACCTACAGCAGCTAAATACATTTATCAGATGTTTGTTTTTTTCTTATTTCATGAGAGGGTGCTAATATTCTGATCTTCCTGTAAAACATACTCATGAGTCTAAACAGCAACTGATTTAAAAACTACTAAAAATTAAAAAAAACACACACAAATTAACAGATTACAACTTGTAAAGCCTTCAAATGTCCTATAAGTGTCAGAGATTCAGCTTCTAGACTCACAGCTCACTGGGGGAGAAAGAGAAATGAATTGAATGACAGGATAAAACATCCAAAACTCATACCTGACCTTTATGAAGTGACATCACGTCACGTTTTTTTTAGAAGAATGGTGACAGAGAATCACTGTGAGCTTGACCTTCCCTGCAGGCCTCTGTTCCCCTTTCAGTGTTACTCCCAAAGAAACCCCTGAAAACACAACACAGTTTGTATGAGTAGACAATGCTGCCTGGAAATCACCTATAATGTCCCAGGTTTTAGTCCAGCTTGAGAAGAAACTACCAAATTTTTGCAGCTACAATTAAAACCAGTAAGATCACTCAGAAGCCAACGTGTCTTAACCCACGTATTTGAATTGACTTCAGCTGTGCGCTTCAGAATATTGATTATATGAAATGAAAATAGGATAAACCAGGTGAGGTTAGTACCAGTCCTGAATTGAATGTGTTTTTTTTTCAGATATAAAAAAGTATATAATGCTTCCTGACTAACATTACGGGATTAGATCTGGCTCCAAAAACATTACTATTTATCCATAGGTTATAATTTGGCTGTACTTTTACATCAATTTATTTATCCACATTAGAGCACATAACATCTTATACACTTGCTCGTGCAGTTTTAAAAAGCTAAAAAAAAAATACACCATTTCACTCTTTAAATGCTTGATACTTGGCTTGTTACAGTGTTGTGCGTACCACTTAAACATGCGAGGAAATCCAAAGCGTGACTGTTGCTATGCTGCTGGAAATGGTTGCTTGTGAGAGAAATTTAGCAAAGTTCCCGTTAAAATTATTTGCCTGTTATGTGGCTACAGAGGTTTCAGAACTGTCATCTCTTACGTGCCACTTGTACTTCTGATGATGATGAAGCGATAAAAGGTCTTTGAAAAGCAGCTGCTACAACATCAGTGATCTCAGCGTGGCAGTCGGCGGCGGCGCAACATGCTTGAAAGTTGCATCTCAGAAATAAAGACACGCTGTACACATGTACAACCTTTTTAATCAGATCTGTCTGCCTCCTTCACAATGTATAATTTGCAGTGACATTGAAATCCTTGTGTTTCTAGTGGAAGTTTTATTGAGTTACAGTGATTATGTGCCACTATAACATGCATTAAAAAGTGACTTACATGCGGATTTATTGTATCTTTCATAACAGGACAGAGACTGAAGGAGTATTGCTCTGCAAAAGCTGAGACTTTGTGTGAACCATGTCCGCCGAAGCAGCACATGGAGAACTGGAACTACGCTTCCAACTGCGTCTCCTGTAAAACCTGCAAAAGCAGTCAGTAGCTGCGCTGTAAATCTCTGCGATAAAAAAAATGTTGCTTTTATTTATTGCATTGTTTTTACCTGTGATCAAATGAATCCTTTTCTGTGTATAACCAGGCAAAGGTCTGCAATATTCCCAGCAATGCTCCCCCACCACACAGCCCAAGTGTGTTTGCCAGCCGGGGATGTATTGCCTCATGGACTTTCGTGATCCATACTGCAGCGATTGTCAGAAATACACAGTATGCAAAGTCGGTTATGGAGTGTCTGTGGCAGGTATGGAGCCTGTTATTTTTCTCTATTTCACCATATGTTTGTGCGTTTTGTTTTTAGTGCTGAAACAATTCACCAGTTAACCGATTGGAGTGTGGATTTTTAACTTGTATGGGTCATACAAGATGGAAAACTGAATATCTTTGTGTATTTGCCTTGAAAGAAATGATAATGGACACGTTTCACTTCTACATTTCACAACCATAAGGTGGTCCCTATATTGCAAATTACATGTGTCAACAAATTAAATAGTTTGACCCCCCTCGTTTAAGTTAATGGGATGGACAAAATAGTAGGAACACTTTTCACAATGTAATCCACTCCAGCTACAACGTCAAATATAAACTAAAGTAGAATAACCGTCATCACCTTTGTGACAACATCAACCAAAACTGAAAGCTTCATAAAAGTAGAATTTATTGTTGTAGGAGTTTTACACTTTCTATATTCAATGTCTCTATATTTCTGTACTAAATAAGCGATCGACCTTCGTCAGTACATCCAGTACATTAATGGTGAACAACATATATATTTAATTCTAAGACCAATACAAACCACATATACTACAAACTTATGCATTTGGCTCATTCAGAATATAACACAATAAGTAAAAATTTAATATAATGTAGTGATATGTTTCATGTGGTTCTCAGGGACAGCAAATTCAAATGTGAAGTGTAAACAATGCACCGAGGGGACGTTCTCTGATACAATCTCCAGCACGGACCCCTGTCGGCCTCATATGAAGTAAGTGAAGTGTAGAAACATCTGTATTCATGTTTTTGGACTGCATGTTTGACCACTTGCTGTGTGTCTTTCCAGCTGTCATGGGAGGGCTGTTATTCAGAAAGGCAACGCGACCTCAGACACAGTGTGTGAACCTGAGTCCATTCAGGGCAACAAGCAGCCTCAAACTCCAACGAGCGCACCTCAGACTCTAACAAGTGCACCTCGAATCCCAACAAGTCCCGGTGCACCTCAAACTTCAACAAGTGCACCTCAACCTCCAACACCTACGCCTTATATCAAAGATGTGTACATAACTACACATCCAACAATGAGAACAGACATAAAGACAAGTGTGTATATATACATATATAATATATACAGTACACTACCGTTTAAAAGTTTGGGGTCAACCAGACAATTTTGTGTTTTCCATGAAAAGTCACACTTTTATTTACCGCCATGAGTAGTAAAATGAATAGAAAATGAAGTCAAGACATTGACAAGGTTTGAAATAATAATTTTTTACGTCAAACTTTTCTTTCATCAAATGAAGGTCAGTTTCATAGCTTCTCTAACCAGCTAAGCTGTTTTCAGCTGTGCTAACATGATAGCATCGAGGGTTTTCTAATCACCCATTATCCTTCTGACGCAATGAGCAAACACATTGTACCATTAGAACATTGGACTAATAGTTGCTGGAAATGGGCCTCTACATCTATGTAGATATTGCACCAAAAACCAAACATTTGCAGCTAGAATAGTCATTTACAACAACTATCAATGTATAAAGTGTATTTTTGATTAGTTTAAAGTTATCTTCAGTGAAAAAACAGTATTTCTCTTACAAAAATAAAGAAATTTGTAAGTGACTCCAAACTTTTGAACGGTCGTGTATATAGTGTGTGTATGTTTGTGTGTGAGGTTTAATCTGTGTTTCAACATGTATTCATTATTTATTTGTTTATTTATTTATGCCAATGTTTATGTTTATGCTTTGTGTCTGTTTATCTTTTAGTTTTAGCCATCACTATCCCCTGTGTCACTGGAATAATTTTGCTGCTCATCATTATTCTGCTGGTCTGTCGTTTCCAAACCTGGAAGAAAGGTAACTACCCTGCAACAAAGTGCATCAATCATGTTCTTGTTTTTATTGAAAACGCTATTATTACAACAACATTTCAGTTTAATTATGTGGAATCATAACAACCACACGTCATAGTTAATACTGTTATTATCACTGCCTTTCTCACTGTTTCTGTTCCTTTTTATCCGAGATGCTGCAAGATTTCCTCCTAAAGTAGATGCAAACGGAAACTGTGAGAATAGTATTGAAGTGAGTCTTCCTCTTATCTACATCTTATTGTGAAGCAGTTGTCTAATAAAATACTGAGAATTTAACTTTTCACTTGTTTCATCTGCAGAGCGAACAACGTTATTTGGGCCAAACTCAGATGACGTCCTTCACGGTTTCCTCAGCGGAGCAACACTGTTTGTTGGAGAAAGGGGAAGCCAGCAACGACTACAGTCAGTCCAGCAGCAACACTGAACTTCTATACAGGACGGACGGCTGTAGCAGCCACGAGTCCAGTACCCCTCTGCAATCCACCATAACCTTTGACAATCCTCACTCGGCTCTGTCGGAGCCCATGACCTTACAGTCTCACGTGGAGCCTGTCGCCCCGCAGCCCAGCTTCCCCACACAGTCCTCCTCTCAGCCCACAAGCCCGCAAGTCATCAGCCCCGTGTCCGCCAGTCCCCACGTCAATGTCAACATCACTTTCCACATAGGAAACGGGTCTTGTGGGACACCGTCCGTCGTGCCTGACGTCACGCCTGGCATGACCAGCGTGCCCGACAAGACCAACGTGTCCGACATGACCAGCGTGCCCGACAAGACCAACGTGCCCGACATGACCAGCGTGTCCGACATGACCAGCGTGCCCGACATGACCAGCGTGTCCCACGTGACCAGCATGACCACAGACTTGATGCAGACAGACTCTAAACTCCCCTTAGGGAAGGAAGAGGAATGCTTCAGCAACCCACAGCAAGAAGCCGGCAAGAAGTTGCTGATGTCAGTGCAGGAGAGCGACAGTTACAACACATGAAGCCTCTATTGCAGAGGTGGGCGATCCTGGTCCTGGAGGGCCCGTGTGGGTGTAGGACTTTTATTCCAGCTAAGCAGTAACGCACCAGATTCTATTCATCAACCTCTAGAGCCCATGCTGAGGCCTTCGTTAGTTCAATCAGGAGAGATGTGAATGAAAATTATGTTTATTACAAAAATTTAATGTGAATTTAAAAGTATTGGACACTGGTGGTGGTAGCCGATTGTCGCTGCTGCCAAAACGAGGAGCCGAAACACTGCGAAGAGATGAGCGATGGCCTGAAGGTGGTGATGGGGATGGTGGAGGGATACGAGAACGGGATGGGCACTAGAGCGGGAGAGAGAAACTTTCTTTTAAACAGACGGTTGTGAAATGATAGGCTGATGGGGAGGATGTGTCGCTATGCCATTGGTTGGTGAGACAAGCAGATGCGATCAGCTGTTCCGACACTTGACCACCCGGGAGATACCATTATGTAGAAACCGTGCGTGGGAGTGGAGGAATAACAATGGTATGGTCTTCCTGATTGAACCTTCCATAAGCTTCATTAGAATCAGGTATGTAACTTCTTGATTGGAACAAAAATCCTGCACCAAACCGGCCCTCCAGGACCAGGATTGCCCACCCCTGCTTTATTGCATAGCGTTGCCATATGGTAACACCATGCAGATTTCCTCATATAGGATTCTTTCTAATTTCGGCCCAGAATGTGCTGCAATATTCAGGTTCGCTGCAACAAATGTGCCCTGGAGGTTCAAATGATTTTTGTCAGTCCATGTAAAAAAAAAAAGAGTAAAAACAGTACACTACCATTTAAAGGTTTGGGGACAATGTAGTGTTTTCCATGAAAAGTCACACTTTTATTTACCATCATGAGTTGTAAAATGAATAGAAAATGTAGTCAAGACATTGACATACTTAGAAATAATAAAAATTTGTGACCCCACAAACATGATGAGCAAACACATTGTACCGTTAGAACACTGGAGTAATAGTTGCTGGGCCTCTATGCCTCTATGTAGATATTGCACCAAAAACCAGACATTTGCAGCTAGAATAATCATTTACCACATTAGCGATGTATAGAGTGTATTTCTGATCAGTTTAAAGTTATCTTCATTGAAAAAAAGTGTGCTTTTCTTTCAAAAATAAGGAAATTTCTAAGCGACCCCAAACTTTTGAATGGTCATGTATTTCCTGGTCATATGATGTGATTTTTTTTTTGGTCCTTCAACGTAAAACATGGATTTTATATGACTGGTTCTCAGTGCCGTTTGAGCCATAGTAATTGTTGCCATATGGCAACGCTATGCTGCAATAGAGGGTGAAGAGTCACATGAGCACTTTCTTTCAGTGTTTGTTACAACAACATGGAAAAGAATCTTTCTCAATGAACAGGATGAGATAAAACCGCCCATTCGGCCGATGGCTTAACCTCATCACTCAGCCAGTGACAGACATTCGCATTAGGGCTGGCTCCACTGTTGCACTCCAGCTAAAAAAGCACTTGTAGGTGTATATGTTTTATGACACAGGCAAATCACATCCTGTATTGTGTTTGCTTATCATTCTCTCAATTTGCTTATCTACTGATGTAACCACTGCCTCTGTGTGTATATACTGTATACAGTATGCTGTAAATAAGAATGTGAATATTTTTTTTATTGATATTGTTATATATTTTTTTAAATGAGCTATGGTGAATAGTATTAAAATCAAATCATCCATATTTTCAAATATTATTAATTATGCCTCAAGATTCCAATATAAATGTATGTTGTAAAATGTAATATTTGTTGTGTACAGTTAACAAAGACATGGGTAAACTCCACTCTTAACAATAACATCTCTTTGCCAAAATTCTACTTTTATTTCACAAGTATTTCTCTTTTGCTTCCCCTGAAAAAACTGCTAGGACAGCTACTTCTCAAAAATGTTATTGTCTCCATGTTTTATCTTCTTATGTTTGAGAAATAGTTTCTGTTTTCTAAATAAACTCTATAAAAGTAAATCCTTTATAATACATGTCCATCTTAATTGGTAATATAGTCTTTTTTTTACCAAATGTGCATTGTTTTCTCCCTTTAACCACTTAAACACCAGGCCTATAAATATAGAATATCTCTACAACTACAAACGTTATTGTATTTAAACCTGGTATCAAAAGAAATCTACAACATGTGAGGTGATTACAGAAGACTCCTAATTAATTTATGTTGCTGTTTCAGAGCAAATATAATTAGAATATTGCAAAAAATGCATTTTACTACAAACAAAACACTTTATTTAACTGACTTAAATCAGGAAAAAATAACTTGAAATAAGCTAAATTATCTGCAGTGCGAAGTTCAATGATTAATAAGATAAGAGTTCAAAGATCAATTATTTGCCCATAAAATCATAGACATCACACTGAGGATCATTACAGAACATGAGTGGTTAGTTGCAGCCCTACTACTGATGTAATATTAAACTATTTTCTTATTGTATATGTATTGACAATATATTGATGTTGTAACAGTAACATTGCGTTTTACTACAGATAAAAATATTTTATTTAGTCTTGAAGCTGAGGTTTTCACATGCAGTAAAACTCAATGCTGCCCCCATATAAGGAGGTTTTGGATTTTAACGGGTTAATATATCATTTTTAACATATCCTCACCCATTTCCATGTTATTGTTATATGGAAGCCTGCATTAGTTGAATGATAAGTGATTTATACCCATACTATAGTTACATGTTATTCCTCCACCTATGGGAAAACTACCGTGGAGCTCCTGACCCCTGCTGGTTGAAAGGGAGCACTGCAGCCTTCTGACATCCCTCGCCTCACAAAGACGTCTCTATTAACAATGACAGTCACTTTTAAGAGCGGTTTATACACTAGTTTTAAGGTTAACCAGTTTCTCGCACGCATTAAGTTGCGTTCGGCGTATTTATGTGTGTTTTTTCGTTATAATCGAGGTAGCAAAGCAGCGATGTAGAGAAAACCGGCGAGGGAATCTGAGCCGTTCCATTATTATAGGAGGTGGGGGGGCATAACTGATAATTGTTGTCTTGTACGCCTCGTATTTACTTTAAAAATTCTTATATAACTTACATAAATTAATAATTGACTCAAATCTATTCTCATGTCGTATTCACCTGCTATTACTGACATCTTGTAAACATGTGTGTTTCATAAACACCCCCGTCGTTCACCGCAGATGGTTCCGCCTGTTGCCGCTGTGTGTTGCTCTCCTTCCTGAAAGAGACTTGCTCTGGAGCCGCTGATGTCGCTGCAGAGAGCCTGGTGAGTTGAGGGTTTTTTTCCTCAGTTTTATCCCTTTTTTAGATTATTAATTGTCACGTGAAGACACCTTTACGTTTCATATATTATCCCCGGAGCCGCCCTGTTTAATATGCAGCCAATTAAGTCAGTGTTTTGTCCCCTTTTTGCTGTCTTTCTGTCCCTCTCTCATCCTCCCACGGTGCCCGGTGCTGTCGTGGTTCTGGTCGGTTATGTTTACAAATCCAGCTAGCAAACCGGCGAGGTGCAGCGAGCCAATTAAACCGCATGTTCGCTAATTAGTAGACGTGGACTCGATAGTTTTGTGGCTGATAGGAGGACGTAGAATTCTCAGTCCGGGCTGCTGAAACTCTCCCGAAAAGGGGGATTTAAAAGGAAGCATGTTGGGAGTCAGCACCGCTGCAGGTGTGTGCCTGTTGGTTGGTGCAGACTGTCAGCTCTGGAAATTAAAAAAAAAAAAAAAGATCATCTTCAATGAGGATGTAAAAGGATGTAGCAGGGTAGAAATGTTTTTTTCCCCGACATGTTCAGGTGTTTTGCAGGTAGAGAGGAAGCTCACAGCAAAAGGGAACTGAATGGCATCTGTTGTCTGGTGACAGCTAAATAAAACGGCGTTTAAACAACGAGTTTAATGTTGAGTTTTTAAAGGTTACGAGAAGAACCTGGAAGGTTTTGCAGGTTCTTTACGCTTCGAGTCATTTTTTTTAGTTTATGCTAAACACAGGACAATTCAATGTACTTCACCAAAGAGATTAAAATGATAATAAATCCAATTAGAAACCATCATTGAGTAATTTAGAAACAATTAAGCACAGAACCATTCATTAAAATCATTTAAAGGGCAAAATTGTAGCAGTAGATTATGGTGATTTGATAAAAGTGTGCTTTCAAATAGGTCTACCTGCAGCTGCAGATCATTGTCCTTATCTATTAACCTGGTGATTGATGGTTTGTTATGTGAAATGCTAGAAGGTCGTGAAAACTGACAATCAAATTAAAGCCCAAGGTGACATACTTAAGATTTCCAGAACCAGGAAACCATCAGGGTTGTGGAGCTGGACCTTGTGAATGACTTTCTTGATTTGGCTCCCAGTTTTGCTGCTTTCATTGACGTTGGTGGCGTGCCCGTTTGGAACATGTGCTGGTTCTGAGCGGGAAGATTGATTGGCCTCCAGATGTGCTGTTTGTACTGTTGTCCAGAAATTGGGCAACGATTTGGCTGCTTCCAGTGTTCTGAAGAACTCAAACCCGATCAACTTTACACTCCACACTGCACTCCCTCTGGTCCTCTGCAATGCACTCACCAAGTGTGAAGTTGATTAGATGAAATTTAATTAAGATATGCAAAGAACAGACAAAGCTCTCTTCCTTTATAGTAAGATGATGCTGCTACAGCGCCACCTATTGGCCGAATGGCACCAAATGTGTCATGGTCATTAAGACATCAGATATGGTTGCAATAGCATAAAGTGTTTCGGAGATTTGACGTTTTTATGTAATATAAGCTCTACCAGCAGCATTTGAGTGAATTTCAAAGGCCAGCTACAGTCAAACTGTAAGGAATATCACAAATATGAAATAGTAACATTTTCCAGCCAAGGCCAAGAGATTTTATGTGGAGAAATTTTGCGACAAATGCTGATAAAGTGTAGGAGTGATGGGGGAAAAAAAATTGGACAAAAATGAAAATAACGGAAAATCAGTATAGGCGCAAATGGGCGTGGCTTATATGGATACATTTGTCTAGTCCCATAGAATCTATGATGAACTACACTTCAAAAGTTATTGGCCAGAACTTAAAGTTTGTTTTAGCCACCACCTTGCCAAATTGCACCAAAGGGGACTTATTCTGTCCAGAACAGGTATGGATTTGTGTGGACAATTGTGAAGTTGATCAGATGAACGGTTCTCGAGATATATGAAGGAGACGCACACAAAAGCCTCTTTCACATATGCACTCTGGAAAATGTGTCATCAATTAGGATCGGAAATAGTCTGGAGTTGCCCTTTTACACACACAGCACACCACAGGATATCATCTGTCTCAGACATTTTGAGAATGTCATCTTGGGTTCTGGAAAACAGCGATTTTTCAACATTTTTCACATTTTAGCGACATTTTAAAAGCTAATTGATAAATGAAGAAAATACCTGAAAGACTAATTGAAAATACATAATCAATGCTTTGCACCAGCTCTGATCGCTTATTAAAGTTACTATGAAGAACAATATAATTGAACTTGGCACTCCTTAAATAATAATAATACATTGTACTTGTATAGTGTTTTTATGGACACCTAAAGACGCTTAACATTAAAAGTTGATTGTCAAAAATTAGAAAAAGGCCTGTCTGAAGAGTTGGGTTTTGAGGAGAGATTTGCTGATGTATCTTTTATATATATATATATATATATATATATATATATATATATATATATATATATATATATATATATATATATATATATATATATATACACACTACTGTACAAAAGTTTGTCACTTAGACATTTCCATATTTTTGAATGAAAAGCACTGTTTTATTTCAATGAAGATAACGTTAAACTAAACAGAAATACACTCTATGCATTGCTAATGTGGTAAATGACTATTCTAGCTGCAAATGTCAGTTTTTTGGTGCAACATCTACATAGGTACATAGGTTCAAACACAAATCATTATTTCTAACCATGTCAATGTCTTGACTATATTTTTTTAAATCCGTTTTACAACTCATGCTGGTCAATAAAAGTGTGACCTTTCATGGAAAACACAAAATTGTCTGGGTGACCCCAAACTTTTGAACAGTATTGTATTAGACACTGCCTCCTAATAACAGATAAGTAACATCTCCATGCTGCTAATTTCTATATTTTAACAGAGTCGACAAAGACGAAACACCATCATTCCCGAGTTTCGTCACCTCCGAAGTGTTAGCCCTACGTAGATGCCGCTCGGCCTCCGTGTTTGCAAATGGCTTGCTGTCTGAAGGACGAGCTCCTCTGTTCCATCTGCCTCAGCATCTACCAGGACCCGGTCAGCTTCGGCTGCGAGCACTACTTCTGCCGAAAGTGCATCACCGAGCATTGGAGCAGGCAGGCGCTCCACGGGGTGCGGGACTGCCCCGAGTGCCGCCGGACCTTCACCGACCCGCTGCTCTCGCCGAGCCTCAAGTTGTCCAACATAGTGGAGCGCTACTCGGCCTTCCCGCTGGACGCCATCCTCAACGCCCAGAGGAGCTCGTATCCCTGCAAGGACCACGAGAAGGTCAAGCTGTTCTGCCTCACGGACAAAAGCCTGGTGTGCTTCTTCTGTGACGAGCCGGCGCTGCACGAGCAGCACCAAGTGACCACCATCGACGAGGCCTACGAGGAGATACAGGTCAGTTCAGGGCGCCAATCGTTGACAGCTCATTAGCCGAGGGTGAGGCTGACGTCTTTCTTTTCTAAAACCCATCAGCGCCAAGCATCACATTGGGGCAGCCGCACTCATTCACCCCGTTGGGAGCTGCCCAGACGGCTCAGCTTCAATCCTCCCCCCTTTGACAAAGAGCAGCTCCACTGCTGCTGTTTAATTCTCTGCTTCAAGCAGTTTTATGACCAGTAGTCACAGTTGCTACTTCTGTGAAGTTCCTCACATCATTGGGCACATACAGAAACATCCAGGTGTTTTAATTTAGTATGTAAATGAGAATTTCAGTAAAAGGATCTTGACTCTGCAAAGGAAGGCACACATGACCAGATGTAAAGGAAAATCCCTCAAATGATCTGACTTTTGGAGGTAATATTCTTATGAAGCGTGTGTGTCCTATGTATTTATAAGGAGTCATATTTTCCACATTAGCAGGATTGGTTCGGTGTTTACTTTCCTCTCAGTGTTTGGATAATTCCATTCCCAGAGAGCTAAAATCCAATAACTGTGAAACAAAGCTCCTAATCCTGTTCCTCCTTCCGTTCCAGTATGCATAGGAAAACATTCCGGTCTAATTTTACGATGTCTCGTTTCTTGCGTCTGCCGTTACCGATGTTCGGATCTGGCATATGCAACATCAAAGAAAAACATTTTCGGATTCCAGTTTTCTTGGCAGACAGCGAGATGAACTTTCTGATATGAAAAGTGCTGATGGTTCACACTCAGCCGTGCTGCTGACTCTGTGGAAGGGTTCACGCTGTCAGGGCAGCTCAGAGCAAAATCCAGGCCAGTGAGTCACATGCACACAGTGGATGTCACCATAACATAATCTGGGATTTTGGTTTCACTGTTATGGTGAATCATACCTTTTAGTTTAATGTTATGCCGTCATCTATGCTGCATCAGATACATTTCTAAAATGCCTCATGCTCTGAAAGCGTAGTTATATGCTCTTATTATCATACATCTTTCATCTGTTCCATGTTCAAGGTCCAGTCGGTAAAATAACTCATGCACAGTAAATGAAAAATCATCATGATGCATTCAAATGTGACATTAATTTTGTCTTTGTTTTCAAATCATTTTGTTTTCCCAGTAATATAAAATAATGATCTGTTTAAGGGATGATGAAGTATTGATAAGGGCTACAGCTCAGCTGTCACTGCCAAGGGCCAAGGCGTAACATTTGGCTTTAGTTTAATTTTAAAATGTCCCAAAAAATTAAAGTATAACTTTCAAAAGTATAGAGAAACAACAGTGGGGACATTACTTTACAGATCTCTATCTGTTGTGTTGCAGCGCCACCAATCAGGGCTGCTTGATTATGTAAAAAGTCATTATCACGACTATTTTGGTCACGTTTTTTCAGCATTAGTGACTTTGTGCTTTTGTTCGAGATGGTTAAACAGATTTGTTGTATTTCCAAGAGTAGCAGATATCACCTTTTAGCAAATCTTGCACGTTATGCGGGATGCTGCTGCTGCTGCTTTCTAGAGGAGGTGTGGCTCAGCAGCAGAAATAGCTGCTACAGGCAGCCTCCAGCCGGGCAGACGTACAGCCTGCAACTGCACCCGATGGATTGGCTTATTGGTTAAATAGAGAAAATTAAATAGGGGGGGGGCGCTAACAATCAGTTGCTGTTAACTTACTTAAATATTTTAATTGGATAAGCACCAATTAAATCCATCATCGTGTTTGTGAGGAGGGAATAAAGGATTAAAACTTAGAATGAAAGACAAATTCAACAGATTAAATGAATAGATTGTGTGTAAACAGGCAGGCAGTTGGTGGGAAGTATAGAGCAGTCGAGCCCTTCTGTGTTCTGCATAAATATAATTAACGCCGCTGTGAACATCAATTAATTTCCAATCAGGCTCTGCGCTGGAAGCCTGAGAAAGGTCAGAACCGTGTAATCTTGAAGCAGAAGTAAAAGAAAAAGGGGGGAAAAAAAGAAGAAGGCCAAGATGTTTCTATATTCTTGGACACCAACTTGTCCCTCTGCTTGAAGCTCTTTCTTTTCAAGGCGGCGTTCTGGCATTTTGTATTCTGGCAGGAGCTCTGGAGGCTTCCCACATCTACAATACTGAAAAGGGAGTATGAGTACACAGAGGGGCCCATCGGAAACAACCGCGTCCCATGATGAACTTGGCATTCTCGCCTTTGTAGATCTGCAATTGAGTTAGTTTGTTACGTAACTTCTCTTCTTCATGAGAAAAACACTAACCTCAGAACAAGGTTGCAGATGGCGTTGCAAATAATTTCTTTTATTTTTATGTCTTTAAAATCACAAAGGTCCTGATTATTGAAGCGTCTTATTATCATTTTATTCCCTACTTGTTCCAGCAACATTCTCTATTATTACTTCTTTGTTTCTTTCCAGTGAGCAGAGAGGAGCTGTGTGTCAGATAGGATCAAATGTGTAAAAACTAATGCCTGCAGGCACAATCCTTTTAGCATGAGGCTTGACAACACATAACTAAAGTGCCACAACATTGTGAGGACGTGTTAAAGTGGAGCAGCAATCAGCTCCAGTGTTTTGAGTATCTGCACCAGAGGGGCACATTCTGAAAGCTGGCAAAGTCTGTAGATAAGGAGGAATGGAGTTAGTAGGTCGAAACAAAACTCGGCCTCTTTGTATCAAATTATTTTTGACAGTTTGGCTGGCACGAGGCACTCGGGATTGGCTTTAACTTATTCTCTCATTACCTCTGTACTTATCTCTGAGATTCTATGAGAGCTATGACTCTTCTTGTAAGAAGAGTTCACAAAAAGAAGAGGAGATTCTTGGTGGTTCTGTGGTTTGGTTCAAATTGCAGAATATTCTGGGATCCATTTTGTTCTCAGGGAAAAGGAAACCAAAAGACTAACGTCTGAGTAATAATGGTTCGCCATTATAGTCCAATTTTCCCAGCAGCGTTTGCTTTTTTAGGTCATGCCATCTTCTCACCCCATCGCCCACTAGAGGAACAGGATGACACTGGCATGTCCTACAGCAGAACACGGGCTAATTTCTTTCACAATCAACATCTGCAATAGACGCCTGTTTAAAACTCAGCCATCAGAACCAATGCCTCCTAATGGGCCATGGTGAAAGACAAAAATAGTAAAAACCTGATCTGTCATGTGCAGGAACTGCTGTGTGTCATGATTCCTTCTTGGAACTTGTTTTCCTTCTTGCAAATGAGATCTTTATCTTGCTGCAGATATAATGACTAACTTTCGATGCGATGGAATTCAGAATTTCACAAATGCATTCATGGCTTCTTTTGACTCACTGTTGTGCATCTCAGTATTCATAGCCTTGGATTTCCTTTTCTCAAATTCATCAGATATCCAGGGTGTCAAAAAAGTATTCAGTCACCAATTATGCAAGTTCTCCCACTTAAAAACTATCAGCTATGAGAGACAAAATAGGGGGAAAGAACGCAGGAAATCACATTGTAGGATTTTTAATTAATTAATTGGTAAATTCCTCAGTAAAATATTCGGTTATTTACAAACAAGCAAGATTTCTGGCTTTTGGTGACCTGTAACTACTTCTTAAGAGACTCCTCTCCTCTAGCCAGTCTCTAGAGGGGATCTGCATGGAGGAATGGGCCAAAATACCAGCAACAATGTGTGGAAATCTTGTCGAGACTTAAATAAGTCATTTCTCAACAACGGGTATATATCAAAGTATTGAGATGAACTTTTTTTATTGACCAAATACTTATTTTCCACCATAATTTGTAAATAAATTCTTTAAAAATCAGACAATGTGATTTTTCTGAATTTTTTTTTCTGGATGGTCTCTCATAGTTGAGGTATATCTATGATGTAAATTACAGGCCTTTTGCACAATTAGTGGCTGACTTAATAGTTTTTTGCCCAGCTGTATGTCATGCTACCGATACCTTAACTATGTGTTGGCAGTGTATTTGTCTGGTGGCTAGTGGCCTTTGGTTGGTCTATAGCAGGCTGTAATCTCCTTAGCCTGGCATGTCACTCCACTCGCTGACCTCAGGCCCTGAGTCTTGTTGCTGCATCAAGGGCTTTACCACCTACTGATCTGCTTCCCAAATCTGTAATGCACAAATCGCATCCTGCAACCGACTGGTGACGCACATCTGGCAAACATTCGCCCGACACATTATTGCTTGCTCGCACATATTTCTCAACATAAGGGACGTTGAGGAGGATTTGTGTGGGTTTGCTTCTGGGAGTGGAGAATATGTAGGGAACTGATGCATCTGATAAGGTGGGGGTTTATTCAGTTTTAAACCTCACGTACCAGGAAAAAAAAAGTATTTTTAATGCAAAATGATGTTTGACTTCTTGAGATATAATACATGGAACTGAGGCACAGTCAAATTCTGAATGAATGTCAAGCAATCACGTTATTTTATTCGCTGTTTGCTCTTTCAGTTTTACTATGAGCTCATTAATTGAGGTTAAAGCCAGTCATTCTTATCTGCTGAGCCACATCCTTCACTCTTTATTGTAAGTGCTTATGTTCTGGGAAATAAGGTTTTTATTTTAGGCAACATGGTTAACGGCGATGAGATTACGGCTCCCTCCCTCAGTCATGCTACACTTGGATCACTGGTGCCATGAGCTCAAATTAGAGTCAAATGTACTGTATTGTGCTATTTTAAGTATTTAAATATGTAAAGAAATATCTGAACAAATTTAATAGTTTTGAATGACATTTTGAAAATGATTTGTGCAAATAATTTCCAATTAGGGAGTGCATAGAATTTTCCCTCTATCTGTATGTGGATGGAAAGAGTTCACACAGAATTATATTGCCTGTTTGAGTCCAAAGTTTACAGCTACGAAACTACAATCTACAAATCAAACCTACGGGTACAAGTACTTTTGTTCCACATTTGATGCTTGTTCCTCCTGAATAGCTAATGGGAATGCTTTGAAACAGTGAAGGCACTGACAGCACGATGCAACTGAACAACCTCTGATCCTCTGAACTTAAAGTTCCCTGTGAAACAGAAGAAGAAGTAGAGTTATTTCCCAGTGAAACAAATTATTTGTGGTTTAAACTGCTTGACAGGAAAGGAAAATATGGATTTTAATGTGAGCAATATATCTTTTTGGAGCAAGAGATAAACGAACAATTAACACAGGGTCACAAATTTAAAACTGTCACAATATGTTTATCATTTAATGGGGCCTTTAACCACGTTAATGCTAAACTCCCTTTATGAAAATACACAATTTATATTCGGCCTTGTTTGCAGGTGTAGGCCAAGCAACATGGATGATATTTTCAAAATATTAGAAGTCACTCTATGAACATGACACAAATAGATTTAATTTGAAATATCTCTACAACGACAAAGGTTATTGTACTTAAATTTGGTATCAAAAGAAATCTACATGTGAGGTGACCTGAGATGTGTAAGAATCAATGTATGAAGCTTGAATTGAAAAATTCAATTATTAAGATAAGAATTCAAAGATTATTTTTTGTTCATAGAAATCACACTGAGGATGAATATTTAATATTAAAAAAGGGAGATTATAAAGGACCCAACTAAATAATCTCACAAACGGCTCAATCTAAATTAAATATCAAAGTATTCATTAGTTGCAGTCCAGTAGCAATGTTTTAGCTGAGGATTTCACCTGTGATATATGTATAAAACTCAATGCTGTCCCCGTATCAGAGTTTTTGGATTTAAACACCTTAAATTGTCTATTTTAGAGGGGAAAAAAATAAAACAATGTTTGTCATTAATGTTACTGTTAACTTTGTTTCATTGATTCTATAGAATTCTGTGCAGAGACCTGCAGACTGAAGCCCACGCTGCTGAACTATTAAATGATTACTGTGGCGTTGAGTCACCCACACAAACCTGTCATTCAAGGTGTCCAGATGTGCCTGTAATCTATCCTCTTTTAAGACTATTATTATACATAGTTCCTGCTTCCTTATCAGAACCCAAACACCAGAGTTAATTATGAAAACATAGCAGCGTGTTTTTTTTTTTTTTCCCCTCCCGTGTGCCTCGCTTGTGATGCAGCAGCGTGGTGTTTGAAAAGGGAGGATGAGCCTTTTGAAGCGCTGTGCTGCCGGTTTTAACACAGGGCCGTCTTTCACTCTCCGGCTGTCAGAGCCCTGCCGATAGCTCGCTCTCTGAGCCTGCCATCACCATGCATGGCCGTGCTGCTGCAGTAATGAGTCAGGCGATTTCAAGGGTACCCACGGCTGCCATCTCCCCCGTGGCTTGCCTCAGTCTGCTTCTCTGGCATCCATCTCAATCTCTCTTTTTTTTTTTTTCCCTCTCTTCTGTGCCGTCTTCTCTGTCAGAAATCTTCCCCTGGTGTTTGAGTTATGTGCTTTATTAAAGGTGCAATATGTCATTTTTTCAACATTAAAATGTCTAAACCTGTGTTAAATATTTAGTTGAGGTGTGTACTTTCATTATTCCAAATTTTTCTGACAACTTAAAAAATTTTAAGCAATTCATACAGCTCTGGGAGACTACTGCGTTTTTGTTTTGTTTTTTTTACACCTAAATCCAATTAAAAACCTCTGGAATGTTATCAGAAGAAGATGGATGGTCACAAGCCATCAAACAAAGCTGAACTACTTTAGTTCTTGCACCAGGAGTGCAATAGTCACCCAAGAAGTGGGGAGCGTGTTGAGACGCATTAACAATAAAGGTTAGTGCACCAAATATTAATTTCTGAACTTTTCTTAAGTGTGAACATTAGTATTATGAGGTTTTCAAATGAATGTGATTTCTTTAAGGTCTTATTTGGAATTTTGGGGAAATGTTGTCGTTAGACCCAAGTATAGACCCAAACAAAAATGTTCCTTTTGCCCAAACACACTCCTCTAACTAGTACAAACTAGTACTGATTTTGCAGTGGTCTCTTATTTTTTTTTCCAGAGCTGTATTTCAATTTTTTATGTAAACCACAGCATCATCTTTCATGGAAGGATCCATGATATCTATTTCCTTTGTGACTGCATGTTTTGATCACCATACATTTAGTATCTAGTCGTAGGACACGTCTTTACAATTCACTTTTGTCCATCTTGGTTGTTTTCTTTAAACTTAATTGGACGACAGATTTGAAAATTCCGACGTCTAGATCTAAAGTTATCAGAACTACTGCCTCTGAGAAAAAGTTATTTTTAACGTGGAACCGTGTTGTTCAGCGTTTTTTACTTTTAACCACCGGGTCGGTCGAGAACACATCTGCAGATAATTCATCTCCCAGTAAAAACCTCCGGAACGTCTGGATGTTAAATTCTTAGAGGTACAAGCTGAGCTAATTTTAACAGCAGCTCAGCTCACAGCCACACCCGGTCGGTCTGTCCGCTGATCAGCATCATGAAAACATTGTTTTTTTAATAACCCTCCATTGCATAGCCTTGTTCTTTCTAATTTTGGCCCAGAATGCACTGCAGTATTCAGATTTGCTGCAACAAATGTGATCTGGGGGTCCAAAGGTTTTTGGCAGTCTATGTAAAAAGGAGTGAAAATAGGATTTCCTGGTCATGTGATGTGATTATTTTTTGTCCTTCAAAGTAAAAGACACAATTCTTACAACGAAACAGTATAACATGGATTTCATATTACTGCTTTTAAGGACTGAGCCAAAGTAAGTGGTAGTGTTCAATGTTCTTACTGGTTTTATTCACTGGGTCCATTTTTTTTGGAGAGCGGGTCCTCTGAGGATAATTTGGCTCCCAGTGAAACCTCCTGAACGTCTGGATCTTATCTTATTAGAGAAGCAAGCTGAACTCATGGTAGTAGCATTTTCCCATGATCCCATGCCATCACTGACTCAATACTTGTTGTTCTTCAGATTAAGAGACCCCTAGCGGCAGAAAATGACATATAGTGCGTGTAAATGGTGATTGATGATTTCTGGTAATCAAGTTTTATGAGGAAGGTGGTTCCCAGCCTCCCATCAGTCTTATTTCCCAACACCACCCACCCATCCCAATCCAATGAGTTTGTCCAGCTTGGCGGTCACTCAGAGCGTCGCGGCAGAGAGGCGGCAGCAGTCATGCGGAAGTGGAGCCATGGGGGGAAAAAAAAACAAGTCATATTGCATTAGAGAAGAGCTGGCATGATATCCTGATCCAGAGAGGAGCTGTAGCTCATGCCGATCTTATTACTGATGGCACTGGCGACACTCGGGGTAGGCTGCGTGTTCAGATTAGCAGATAAACAGCTGCATTGATTGGAGAAAGTACTTGTTAAGATGATTACTTTGGCTTAAGTGAGTCGTATATGCGTACATCTGTTGTATATTAGAACTGCTTATGCAAGGCCTCCTGCACTGAATCGTCCATTTTTGCCATTTCCATGTGAAAATTATTGTTTTTTTTAACAGAACAGGAAAGTTGCAGGTGAAAAGACATGTAACAAAGCTGTTTATGTGAGGCTGAGTCCAAACAATCATTCAAAAATACCCAGAGTCCACTCGACCCCTAAAACAGACATTTGAAAATGACGATGCAGGCGCCCATTTGTTTCCCGTTTGGGTCTTTGCGGTCACATGTCCTTCCCTGATTCCTCACCCCCTGATCATGTGACCCTTTTCCGTTTAGAGAAAAAAAAAAGTACATATATCAACCTTAACTACCAGTGGTTAATTCAGAATGGACGGTTCCTGCTCGTCATCAGGTCAAGCAAAGAAATCTCTGGTCTTTTCGACATTGCTGAAGTGTTTTCAATAGCTAGGTATGGGCAGAGACTTTTTCTGCTGTGGATATAGTCTGAAGGTATTGAATATCTTCATGATTATAAAATCTAACATTTAGAAATAAATAACCTAAAGCATCACAACTCAGGACACTGTTAGAAATTACCATAGATTAGCCTCCTGGCTACATGTTGAAAGCTGTGTCACAGGAAAAGAGAGGAGAACCTGAAAGTCACATTCCCATTTTATAATAAAGTAAGTGATGTACAAAACAGAAAACCTAAAGAAATAAACACAGAGAAATGAATCAATGCCAGTTTCTCTCATCTCTGCCCTCCCCCACCTCCCATATAATATATAAATCTCTTCTGGCTGAAATGCCGCTTTGCTGATGTCTCCATATCTCCCCTTTTTCATCCTCTTTCATACACAGGAGGTCTATATAGATCCAACGGCCTTTTCTATTTTACCACTATTTTATTCTGTTCTCTTGTGTGTGATGTGCGCTGAACGGTGCTGTTGTGACATTTAAATTTCCCTCAGGATTAATGAAGTATTTCTCATTCTCATTTTCCCTGCCTGAATACCGCAGCTGCATCAGTCACAGGCGACACCGTCGTACAAAAAACGTGGAAAGGGAAAAGTCACAAAAATGAAATGGCGATAACACAGAGGAGCTGCGTTGGCGAAGATTAGCAGACCCTTACCGACAACGAGCTAAACACACTGATGGCTAATCCAGTCCATCCTGCATTAAACTCAGCCTCCACAGAGGATATAATCAGCTTTTGTTGAAACTGAGAGAGGTGTTGATTAAACTTTGTCATCTGGGAGGCAGCAGCTTTGGGTGCGGTTGAATTGCATTACGTTCTACAGACAGCGAGTGCTCTTAGTATTTAGTCTACCCTCATTAATGAATCATCACTTTGCTCAAACTGAATTTTATCACTTTATGAAGGTTTATCGCAGAGCTGTTGGGACGCTGTAGTAAAAAAAAAAGAGTATCTGATAAAAGTAGCCTCTTCTGAACTGTTTCCACACATGTAACGCATCTTGATGATTCATTGCGAATGAATGAATTGTATTGGCGGTGTGACATCAGTAGTTGGACGTGTACCTGTGCTCTGCTTGCTGTAACTGGTCGGGCAGGCCAGGTCAGGAAGAGGAGGAGGGATCGGTGAGATGGAGCGATTGTCTTGTCATCTCAGTGAATGAAAGGGGAAGTGCTGTCCTTTAAGTTTTGCAGCTTAAACTTAAAGCAGGGCTTAATGCTGAGCTCTTGCCCCCCCTTTTCCCTACATGTGAGGCAGGGAAAGCAGCCTGAACACGAGTGACACCGCTATGAAGATGGCATTAAATATAAATAAAAGGCAGCGAAAGATGTTGTATAAAACCATTCTCCCTATAACTCCTTTTATAGGGAGAATGACCTGTAAAAAAAAGTGGCGACTATAAAATGAGAGTTTGAGGAAGATGGGTTTGAGGACAGTTGCTGAATTGGAAAATGTAAAAAAAAAAAAAAAGACTTATAATAAAAAATCCATGAGTGTTGAATGACCACAGAGCAGTTATAATGCAGACTTCTGCCTTTCAGTTTAGCCGGTGTCAGTTGAGTATCTGGTGGACTGTGAAGCTCCGTCTCAGCCTTGAGACACTGAGCCCTGCGCTGCTTGATTAGCTGGGGAATTAACGGATTACAGGCCACTGTTCTCGGGGGTCTGGGCAGGGCCGGGCTGGGCTGTAATCTTTTCGTAATCCTGTGTCCGTGATTTGCCGCAGATGATTTAATTAAACCTGCCGCTGCTCTGAGTCCACGTAATTTCAGATTTCCGAATCAGCCCTGTTCATACCTAGTATCAACGCCATGTCTCGGCTGATTCAATAATGAGTGGATATTTCTGTCCCTTCACGTCCTGGTGTGAGGCCCCTCACTGAGTATTTCAAATGAAAACTATCAGGATCAGTATTTATCTCCATCCCTATTAATGCATTTAAGCCCAGATTTTTTCAAAGATTTCATGCATATAATTATAAACCTATAAATATCAGGTGAGTCACTAACATTATGTTAATGCATAATAAAATAGCATTTTAATGGCTATTATAGTTGCTGCTTGCACAAATATGCCCATAAACAAAAAACTATTTATCCCATGTCCAAAATTCTTTTTTGGGAGGTTATTCTAGACATTGAATAATAATTAAATATATATGTCAGGGCTGAACATAATGATAATCAAAATATAAAATGACTCTTTCTGGGAGGGTTTGTATGTTCTCAGGAGGAAGGAGCAGGAAGTTGATCATGGTCATGTGAGAGTAAGAACTTGCAAACTTAGTTTTTTGAATATAGTTGTCTATCATGTCATTAGAAAAAAAACTGTATGAGTAACATTACATTTTTTTATTGTAAGGAATAAAATGACAGTCATGGACTTAAAGGATTATAGGCTTAAATGGGTTAAAAATGTCTGTGAAAACATCACTGGACATGCACGTGAATAAACAAAGCAATGAAAAACACGGTCGTTAAGACATATTAGAGCGGTAACATTACCAGCAGTGTTATCCATCGCCAGAGGAAGCCATCACTCGGGTAATGAAACATGCATGCTACCTTTGTTAGCACCGGTGTCGTTTGTTTCCTTCTGGGAAAAAGAGTCATGTGACCCAGACGTGACAAATCAGGACACAGTCACAGATGAGATTTAATTCGAGAACATACGGGTTCCATCTTTTTTTTTTTTTTTTCCTACAATGCAAGTTTAAAATGAAAATGGGGCCGGCAGCGTTTTCAAAGGTCGGAAACACTGGAGGAGTGTGGAAAGACAAAATGCGTTAGCCAGAAATGAAAAGGGGGGAAAAAAAGACATTTTCAGAAATGAGGGATGCACCCATCTGACTTTTTCAGTCCTGATACTGATACCTGATCTTTGTGGAGCTTTGGGTTTACAGAGCGCTGATCCGATAACAGTGTTTTAATTAATAAGCCGTAGGCTTCGCCCTGTAGAAGAGATGGGGAATCATTCATATGTAAGGCTTGGCTTGAACATTGCTTTCCTAACTTTGTAAAGCAACTGCGTTTCAGGAGTCACCGGGAGAGACAGAGAGGGAGCCTGAGGATGTTTACCTGTTAAAGGCCTCTTTTGTCTAGATGAGAGTTGAGCTGTGTTTCTGTTTACTTTCCAACCTGTGGATCCAGGTGCAGAGCAGTAGGTGATGACTTACAGGCCAGGAGGGCGGATTTAGCAGGAAACACTCCGGCATGCTCAGTTCTCTAGTTTTGTGTGCAGGATTGAGGAGATGGCATCGGATTAAATGAGGTTTATTGTATAATTATCAGGGTTTGGAAGGGAGCATTATTGTTAAATAAGTGGATTTAGTGATTATCTGTTCAATAGAAGGGAAAAAAAGAGCTGGACTTCGCCGATTTGGCTTGTGTAACAAACTCAATAGCAATTTAAACACAATAAAACTCAATTGATTTTGGTGTGATATACAACCAATTCCACCTTCTCATTCCAGGTACTTCTTAAAACCTGACTTTCCCACAATGCGTTTAGGTGGCGGCTCAGGATAATCAGCGAGGAGCAGCCAGCTGTATTGTCTGTCCTCAGCCTGCTTCCTCTAGCCTGCACATTTATGAGGCTTCCTGCTTCAAGCAGCTGTTTACAGTTTAGGCGTTTAGCACTTAGCTCCTATCCGCCGTGACTTACAATAACTGCAGCTGTGACACAAATGAGCGTTCCTCAAGCATTAAAACCTGATATTTCAGAAGCTGTGGAGATTGTCGCAATTTTAATCAGGGAAAGTCAAGTGAGAACACGTCTTTTATCGGGGGTCTTATATCCTGTAGTGACAGAAAACTCATTACGTTTTTTTTATTTTTTATTTTTTCCTGCAACACATTACGCTTTCAGAAACTAATTTTACTTCATCTAACATATGTCTCAGTGGCATATTTACAAAGATGCTTTGGTTGGGAGTACTTGATTGGTCTCAGAGTACCTCCATGGTAAAAGTTGACAGTGTGCTTTATTTTTTTTTTCTCTTGCATTTTATGAGTTCCATAAAATTAAAAACAGTTTGAAATTGGTCTCCAGAGTAGAATCTCAAAGCACCAACAACAGTGCACCACCTCACCAGTATAGTTTCCATTATGTTATTTCAGTTGTTTTAACAACAAAAACAGGAAGGATTTGAACCAAAAAAAGCAATTAGGTTGTGAGTTTATCTTTATTAATTCACAATAAAGGTGATGAACAAACCTAGAACAGAAATTTAAGCAGCTGAGACTGAGGCTGTGTCTGTAGCATTCTTGCTAAATGTTTTCTCTGCCTATGATTTCCCCACCATAAAAGGACAAATAAAAGAGATTGAGCCATTCTTACATAAACAGAGTTTTTCCACTGTGAACACAGGTGCCTATTTTTACTGAAAGAGGTCCATAAGGAGTCCCGACTTTTAGGTTAGCTTCTCTCCCACTAGCTTGTGCTTCGCCACATGTTTTAAGCTGATTATTATCTGTTAATGTAAAAATCAATCAACATTAAGCCCTGCTTTAAGTTTAAGCTGCAAAACTTTAAGGACAGCACTTCCCCTTTCATTCAATCTTTGTCAATATAGCACTTTTCATACATTTTAAAATCATCATCCATATATAGACCCCCCCCCTCCCTTAGAACTAGCATCAGTTCTGTGTGTGCTCAGATTCAGTTTTCCAGTCACAGCATCAGTTATGAGCATATGACAAAACCCATGAACATATGAACACGCCCCTTATACAAACACACAATGTCTGACTAATGCAAGTGAAATGGACATTTGGTTCTCTGTATTGTGGATGTTACTATTACATTTATTAATCATTTGTGTGGTATTTCCTGTATCTTGTTTCTACAGGATTCTGTTTACAAATGTATATATGGATTTAACTGCTGTGTATTATGCATTAACATTAACTGTAAATGGTCTTTTTTTCATCTGCTTAGCAATTGAGCATTGCCTGAAATTACTATTTAATATGGTGATTGTCTACTTATGTAATTATCGTATTATTACTTATTTATTGACATGCAGAGACTATACTTAAAATTCATACACCTACATTGCCTAAACAGAGTCTGGTATTTTACAGCGCGACTTGACAAACGAGGCGTACATACCTAAATATTTATTTGATGTCGGGGGACCGAAGTGAGAGAGAAGCAGACTTTATTTGGTCAGATCGAGCCTCTGGCGAGCTGCAGCAATCACGTCTGCATACACAACCGCCTCAACAGAATAGCTTCCAGCTGCACCCCTGCCGCTAACACCAAGTAGAGGCAAACAAATCTGTTTGTTATCCATGCTGCGTGGCGCCAGCTGCCATGCAACAACACCGTGCTTTCTCACAAGGTGATTTGTGTGCATGACACACACTACATGGTTTTATATTAACAACATGCTGAGTCTTAGAGGTCTGAATAATCCTAAGGAGCTTTTCTTAAAAGATGACACGAGCGGGTATTAGGTTGTGGCGAAAATCCTCTGGCAGCGAAACATATCCAAGGGTCATTTTCAGGGTGTTTACTCTATTGGGTTCGCACAGAGTGAAGTCACTGCAGCAGGAAAGAGATAATGAGATAGTGTTTGCAGGAAATGCAGTTCGCCAGAGCCGTGTTGTTATGCCTGAGTTTTATTTCTGTGTGTCTGGATTCTGTACGGACATGCAGAGCTTCCAAACATAGATGAGCTGTTTTAAACAAGTCCTACTAATGACTTCTTTCTTTGGAAGCAAGAATAGGCTACATCAGAGAAAATGTAGGTGAAATTTTTCAGTTCAAGAATTTGAAATGATTTAATTTGTGGCAAAAGTATAAATAAAAATGTAAAAAACTTGAATTGAAAGTTCAAAAGGGAGCTGAAGATCCCACTGAAAGGAGTTGAAATGTCAGCCCATATGGTAAATTGAGCTAGAAGTGGCTGTTAAGGCGGAAGTCTTAAAGTTCAAGTGTTCCAAGATCTGAGAGGTGATAAATGAAGTGCAGTCCTATGCTATGGAATATAAGTCGTATCACTCCAGTTTTGTTCCAAGGTGAAATTATATTATGTCAGTTCACATGTGGAATTCAAATGAGTTGAAGAGTCAGTTGGAGTGTAACCACTGAATAGTTGAATAAAAGAAAAGTTGGAAGCATTAAATTACATATCAATGGTAGGTGAACTTCCAGTGGAAGAGCTAAAAAGAGTTCAAGTGTTGGTTGATGTGAATGGTTGAAATCAACCAAAATAAAAGTGAAACTGTTTTCAGGTGACAAGTTTAAGGCTGCAGGATGTTATGTTCCTGTGTGGCTCGTTAACGCCTTTGTGATATTGGGCAAGCCAAATAAAACCGACTTGACTTGACTTGCCACTGCTGCCTCCATTGTTGTCAACGTGAGCACAATGACGAGCGGTATTTGCCCTCCCTCTGCTCGCTTCTGCCTATTCTGGCGCACACACGCAGCATTTTGTCAAAGTTCAGGAGGGTTCAGATTTTCTAAGTCGAAGGTCTACTTGACCAAAGCAAGCACCGACACCACAGCGAACGGCACGATACAGGATGTGATTTTACTAATTTCCTGAATTTTCTCCAGCAGATAAAAGTGAATTAGGAGAAACCGGTTCTGGAGGTAGCCTGGGGCCCCCTGCTGCTGCCAATTCAAAATACATTGTTGCCGGTCGTCAGCCACAGCAGCAAAATGCTCCAGTCAGTCAGTCATTTTCTATACCTGCTTATTCCTCATTAGGGTCGCAGGGGTCTGCTGGAGCCTATCCCAGCGCGTTATGGCGAGAGGCAGGGATACACCCCAGATGGTCGCCAGCCAATCGTGGGGCACACACACCATTCACTCACACACTCACACCTACGGGCAATTTAGAGTCACCAATTAACCTCAGCATGTTTTTGGACTGTGGGAGGAAGCCGGAGTACCTGGTGAAAACCCACGCAGACACGGGGAGAACATGCAAACTCCACACAGAAAGGTCCCAGACCCAGGACCAAGGAGGTCTTGAACCTGCGACCTTCTTCCTGTGAGGTAACAGCGCTAACCCCTGCGCCACCATGTCACCCGCAAAATGCTCCAAATTCCATTAAAGTGAATCGAATTGAATTCAAAGTGTAGGCTAAATGACCCATGACTGCCAGTCTTAACATTCAGCTTGATACGCACCAGTGGTAAAAGGGATAATGTCAAAAATGTCATGTGGTGTAACAAAATTCCAGGAATTTTCCAGATTCAACCAGATTTAAAAGGATTTATCAATATTTTTTTTTTTTACAATTTGCCCATCGTCATGATTCCCATAGTCACAGGAATAGCTGCTTTACCATTTTGTTTTTGTCGATACCAGCTGTTTCCAGACCAGCGGAGCAGAGCCACAAGTTGCTCAGATTCTAATATGCAGCTAATGGTATTTTTTGGGTTCCCTCATCAACCAGTTTCATCTTGTAATGTTGTGTTATCTCATAGTGTGGTGTGGTAAGTTTTGATAGTATTATAGGGTAAATATATTTTATCTGTATGGTATTAATATTTAACTTGCAGATATTAAATGAAAATGTACTCATACAGTAGCTAGCCGATGAATATTTCCAAAAATTCCCCCCCAAAAATTGAAAGTTTCTGGAAATTTACTGGATGTTTTCGGCTCCTTTGCTACCCTAATCCTAAAACCTTGGGACCAGATAGTTAAACTATCTTAAAAAGGTTTTAAAATAAATTAAAACACCTGCTATCAACTAGTTTTATATTCTTTGACAGTTCGGGTCAAAAAATCCCATGTGATTTTTGTACAAATGGACTTTGACATGAACACAAAACACTTTGAGAGACATGATGAATGCTTTTTGACTTTCTCATCTTGCCAAACATTAGTCTTGACCCATAATCCAAAGAAGCCTGAAAGGTCTGAAAGAAAAGAAAGGAAGAACATGATTAATGTGAAAGTGGAACCCAACAACTTTACAAAAAAGCAGGAGTTTGTTTATCCATTTGGCCCATTGTCTAATTTAATCTGTTCTCGTCTTGTGCCATAAATCCAGCCTTCATTTTCCTGGGAGATGAAGCCCGGTGTCAGACTCAATTGCATAGTGAAACGAGGCTTATAGAGAACCAATCTGAACACTGATTGTGTCATTATTCTATAGCTGGTACACTGTGCAATCAACGTTTACTTCATAATGATAACTTAACAATATATAGATAACAAAGCAGTCGGCATCTCATTTCCATTTTAATGTCATTTTTTTTTCTTTTCTCGGTTGCCTGTTGAGATGATGTACAACCTTCTCTAAGATCAGCATCTCAGCATCTCTCTCGGACAGAGTTGATGGATAGCTCTGCAGAGATGAAACCGGGTGCTTCAGTGAGAATATTCCGATAACAAAAAAAAAAAAAGAAAATCACATTAACCCTGCGAGCGTCGGGAACGGGCTGTCCGTCAAACAATTCTGACTTTGACCGCCAAAGTTGTCAGCGCCTCGCGCCGCTCACTTAAATATTTCTGAAGCCAGATTTGCTCGGCTGTCGAGACGAGACGAGCAGCGAGGGCCCAGAGGACAGAAGGTGAATCGCTGAGTGGCTGTGAACAAGCAGCCGTCCCCGCTCTTATCGCTCAACACTTCTCCGATTTCCACTCCGGCGCCAACAACAAACCCCCTGTTCCTGGTAACCGGCCTGTCCTGCGCCATTTATATCGTCAAACCCGAACATCGATGCCTCTGAGATCTGTTTGTCTACTTCTCCGCTGGCTTACTTTACCGTTTTTTTCCCGTTTTTTTAAGCATCATAATGATAATTGCGATAATGATAGCGTAGTATTGTTGTTTTCTTTCCCTTCCCTATTCATGTTTGGGGTAATGCATTTGCATAGTTTGTTCCCTTCCTCGCTCCAGGAAGTGGAGCAGCAGCCTCTGAGCATTCATCATTTACATGACGTGTCCTATATTCAGAGGACTGGAGGAGGCCGCCAGCAGCAGCGCTTCCACTCATCCCCACTGCTTTCATCAAATGGGAAAATACAAGTTGAAGATGTGGGGCTCATTTGTGATCTGATGCTCCGAGATCAGTAGAAGCCGTTTCAACTGTCAAATATAATTTATTGAAAAGCAAATATCTGGTTAAAGGTGCTGATGTGGGTTTTTTTTTTGTGTCCAGAAGAAGAATTGTAACAATTCAGCACTAGGAAAAGAAATTTGGCTTAAACTTAGTAGATGAGAGAAAAAGATCAGAAAGTCTATACAAATTATGATAATGGTAAATTCTTTAAGTCATTTATTGAGAGGAACAATTGAAAATATGAATATTTGCTGCTTTTCTGTTTTCACTGCAAAAACTGACATCTTAAGAGGTAAAGATATTTTTGGTACACTTAGTCCAATATTGGGTAGAATTATCTTATTCCACTGGCAGATAATTTGACTTATTTCAAGTTTTTTTTCTTCCCTAAATTGGGTCAATTTAATCTTTATTTTAACATTTTCTAATCTTATTGACAAAATCAAGAAAAACTTGAAGTAAGGTAAATTATTTGCCAGTGGAATGAGTTAATTCTACTCAATATTGGACTAATTGTACCAAAAAACCAAGACATTTTTACCTGATTTCAGTTTTTGCAGTGTATATACATGAATCAAAAGTTTAGACACATTCTCATTCAAGTGAATGGGAAGGTGACTGTCCTGTATTGTAGATTGAACAATTTGTGAATTTCAGCTGCTGGTCAACTCAAACATCAAGTCATAATCTGAGAAATTCAGTGTTTTTCATAGATTTTATTGACTAAACAATTGATTTAGGGGCCAAACTCACTCATGTTTACACCAATAGTTTAATCCGTTGAATTATTTTTAGATTTATCCAAGTAATATTGCAAAACCAAATATCTTCACAATTTTCCTCAGCCCTAAAAGTGAAATGAAATTTCCAGTTACATAAAAAAGACAATTTAGAAAATCCTCATACTTGAGAAGCTGGAACGAATTCACGAATTCATGGAAAGAATCCACATTGTGAAAAATCGGCCCATCTACAAGTATCTACATATTGTCACCTGCATTACACCGAGGAGTCTGTGGACTACAGACACGGAATCCTCTTGCATATCTTCTGTTTTCGAGATGGATGCACACATACCAGCCTACTATCCAGACTCTGTAGGACATATGTTGGAGGTGAATAGTGTCTCGGTCCTCCAGCCTTCTCATTCAGCTCAGCTGGCCTCCTCCTGCTGTGGTGGCTGATCTCAGGCTGCAGGGATGTCTTCCCCCCTCCGGAGAGGCTGCTGGCTCTGCTGATGCCAGAGGAAACAAAAGCTCCGGGATGTAAGGCACAGCTTGATCTCAATTTGATGCCTTGGAACAAACACACCCGAGCTCACAGCCTGAGACAGCATTTTTTTTTTTCCCTTGTTGTTGTTGTTCTGCTTTTTGTTTCTTTTTTTGTTCAGGTTTTCCACTGAGGACAAAGGAAAAAAGCAGCAGTCACAGCAGACAGGTGAAAACATTTTCTGGCCACAATGCGTTCTAATCCCGGAAGTCATCGGTCTGCGTTTAGATTATTTTTTTTTGTTTTGCAGCGAATAGCACTCTTGGAAGAACTTTGCATCAGAAATGATATTTTTGAAAAGCCTCATCTCAAAATAAAGTTCCGATGCGACAGCGGGTGTTTCTGCGGCTGTGACATCAGTAGTCGCTTGTCTGCTTTTTCAGATCCGCTGTGAGCTCTTTCCTGCAGCTTTTGTCTTCAGGCTCCACTCAGTTTGACACTTTGCTGTGAAAGGGTCCTCACGCTGTGAAGACGTCATGTTTCATCAAGACAAACGTGTTTGGAGAATATATTTTAGTATTGCATAGAATTCCATTTCTACTTTTGGTCTACTAGCAGATCATGCTTGTGCTGTTGTTTTTTGTGTGTGTGTGTAATTGTACTCTGCCATATTTACTTTCAGCTGAATCCAATAATGACGTAAGTGTTGACATTTCATCTTTTGACTCGCCGTTTAACTCATTGATTATTTCCCTTCCGTCGCAAGCAGTAATGGATAGAATTACCACATGTGGTTGAGCAGGACTGAATATTACAAAATTATATAGTTTTCCTTTCAGTTTTTGTTGTTCACATCGACTTATTACAAACAAACCAAGAGGAGTAAACACAAAGTCATGTGAACTGAGTGGTGACTCATTAACTGGACAGTTACGTCATGTGTTTGTTCTCTGGTGTCACGAAATGTTCACAAAACAGTTTTGTAGCCAAAACTTCACCTTTTACGTAATCTCGTGTATAAATAGTGACACACAGACACAAACAGAAAGAAATGAGCATTTAGTGCCATCATTTTAAGGGTTATTCACTGTTTGCTTTCAACGTTTCAGTCACTTTCTCAGTTTTGGGTCATTTCTAAAACAGATGTGTTTTGTAAAAGCTTGGCACCAGGTAGTTTAGCTCTCTTAAAAATGTTTTTAAAAATTAAAAACACATGCTATCAACTTGTTTTATATTCTAGGTGGATTAAATGTGTAAAATATATCGCTCTTTTTCAGTTACATTTGATATTTCTTGTAAAAAAAATTGCACATTGCATGCGATTTTTGTAAAAATGGTACAAATGGACTTTCAAATGACATGAAATCAATATGAACCAAAAAAATTATAAATTTTGAAACCTGATGATTGCTTTTAAAACTATATTTTAAAAGATTTGACTTTTCCCATCTTGCCAACCATTATTTGTCACTGACCTACAAGCTATGCATCACATATAGACCAATCAAGGAAATCTTTCTTTGATTTCCTCACTTAAAAATGATCACACAACCAGTTTTACATGCAGAATTCCTGTGTGTTCCTTTTTAAAACCTGAACAATTCTCACTTTAACATTGTCGCAGGCCACCTGCAAAGATACCATCTAGCTCCAGTTGTTAAAGCCACACCGTTTGTGATTAATGCTTTTACACCAGCGGCATCGCATGTGAATTGCTCCGGTCCAAACGGGTGAAGCGCAAAAAAGCGCCTTTAATGTTCTCCGTCCGCAAATAACTCATAGTAAGGTAAAATAGTGGGAATAATGGAGTATAGAGTTGTGTGTGTGAGCGCCGTATATCCCAGCAGACAGCCTTGAGCTGACTCTGTATCTGGATGTAATCGCTGCTCGGGTGTTTGTGCAACATATTTCAGACTCGACCCATCTTAAATCACAACAAGACCATAACGCGTTATTGGCCGGCGTCCTATTTACCCACCCTGTCTGCAACATGACAGAATTACACCCTCAGCCTGACGAAGGTTATGCTAAACTGTCCCTGCGAAAAAACCATCCGGCAGCGTGTTTAGTTGTTGTGGGGTCTGCCGGAGTGACTGATAAGCATTTGAAAGCATCCCACTGTGTATGTATATATTAGTCTAAATGGCATTTTTCGTCTCTCCATCCTGTCTTCCAGCAAGGAGATGAGCTGCAATTTTTCGCTGTTGATTTTTTTGTGTATTTGAGTGAATTCGCTGGAAAATATGTGTAAGGGTTCTCCATCTCGTAGACTTTCTTTTTTTAGTAGTAAGTTTATTTGTAAAGGAAGGTAAATGTTCTGATTTGATGCATTGTACCAGAGTTAGCTCAATGTACACAAAACTGTACATTTAAGCCACCCACTCATATACTACTGTTCAAAAATTTCAGGTCACAGGAATTTTCTTATTTTTGAAAGAAAAGCACTGTTTTTTTAAGTGAACACAACTTTAAATACACTCTATATTACATTGCTAATGTGGTAAATGTCTGCTTTTTGGTGCAATATCTACATAGGTGTATAGAGGCCCATTTCCAGCAACTATCACTCCAGTGTTCTAATCTGTTCCTTCATTCCGTTAAAAGGCTAATGTGATAACATTTTCTATTTCTTTTAGTGTGTGTCTGTGAGAGATGCACTCAAATAGACAAACAGGGTTGCAAGGTCATATTTAAATAAAATAAATCACATCAGTGACTTTCAGTAGATTTTTTGAGTTCATTCTGATATAATCATAGGTCACAGAAAAGGCCCAGAACAGCCTCTTATTGATGATATTCTAGTGGATTCTATTATTCATGCCGTGGCGCTGCATGTTGTTGTGTTCTCCTCTTCATCACGGCTGGCAGTTTGAAGCCAATCATGTTCTTTTAAATCCCGAAACGAGCTGCCGAACATAATAAAACTGGCAGCTGTGCAGGAAGTTTTGAGGAAATTTTAAGCTCTAGCACGTTTTTTTTTTTTTCACGGAGGCATATACTGACGGTCTGATTTTACTGGTAAATATAAAACCCAGCGCCGCTACGAGAGGAAAAGGGAAGGAGGCAATGACAGCAGGATGAAATGAGTTTTAGATTTATAATCCCGCAGCCGCGACCCCCATTTCCTGCAACTTGACGTCCTGGGGAAATGTCATATCTGGAGTTGGTGTCGGCCAGATGCGATGGGGAGGAGAGACACACACACACACACACACACACACACACACACACACTCCTGCCAGAGACTCTGCTTATACCAGCATTCATCCACCTGCATCTGTTTGCTTCTTCATAATGAGGGTTCTTTCACCGTCACAAACACACACACACACATACACACCTCTCTAGATGTCTATGAATCACTTTTGATTCATATTTAATCCCTTTGTGCAGTAATTGACCCTACAGCTGCTGCTACAAATGTCATCACAGAAAATCTCAATCAGCAGGACACTCAAAGGGCGTCTTTTTTGCTTCCAGGAATATAAAAGAGGATTATATAATTAGTTGCTTTACATTGTTATGGATGAGGTTCGGGGGCCTTGAAACATATGAAAATTAAAGTTGATTTTTTTTTCTTTTCCCCTGCTTAAATTTAGCTGGAACTAAATACAGCTCTTGAAAATAAAATGGTATCCCACTGCAAAATCTGTCAGTTTTTCTGATTTATTTACACTTCATACTTATAGGTATGTGTTTGCATAACATAATACTAATGTTTACACTTAAGAAGAGTTCAGAAATCAATATTTGGAGCAGTGACCCTTATTTTTAATCACAGCTTTCATGCGTCTTGGCATGTTCTCCACAATCTTGGTACCTCTTTAAGCAGAATGAGATGTTGGAATTCAAGAGACGCTGGAATGGAATGGCTGGAATACATGTAGAGATGCTGATTTTATAAAAAAAATGCAGTGATCTCCTATTTTTTTTCCAGAGCTGTATCCTACAGTGTATTTGAGGAGCAGGGTGGGTGTATCCAGTTAATGCGGAGGCTGCAAAACTGCCAGAAAATGTGACTTCCAACATTAGAGATATAAAATGTAACTTCCTGCGTTTTTTTTTTTTTTTTTTGATCCGGAGTTTTCCAGAGACGCGTGGGTTGGTGTGAGATACGCCGTATCAGGAACGCTGCTCGGCCGACGTGCAGCAGGAGAGTCGCAGGGACACGTTTCCTCTTGTCAGTCCGTCGGTATCGGTTCGCCACTGTGTGGGAGCGGCCTTTGACCTGCTGCATAGCGATGAGGCGGAGAGCCTGCCGAGCCTGCCGCACTCCTGTCATTAACATGGGGAGTCACGCTCCCCCTCTGCAGCAACCATTGTTTTCCTCCTGATTCCGTCCTTGGGAGGAAATGTGCTTCATCTTCAGCAGATTACATTTGCTCCGATTAATTTAAGTGAACTGAGGTCAAGGATCTTCTACTGCATCGCAAATTAATGCTTGTCTTTTTTTTTTTTTCTTTTACCCCCCCTCTTTTTTTTGTCTTGTTTTTTCCTTATAGACTAGACGGTTTAAATTATGATGTATTTTCCTGTCAGTGGAGATCTCTTCTGGCATTTATTTCCGCCTGGTAGCAGAGATGATGGTTGTTTTATTAGCCTCGCTAAGATGACAGTTCCATTTAGTGTTTTTTTTTTTCCTGCAGTGAAAGGAGGGTGACACTGTGTGGATCACAGAAGGTGACACACAGGTTACATGAGTAAAGAGCCCAGGCAGCAGGGCGGCATAATGAGAGTGGTTGAAATAAATTAGGTTCGTATCAGGTTGTGTTTCCTTTAGATTCCAGTTCTTGTTTCTCCTGGATCAGAGCAGATAAATAAAATATGCAGTTAACAAATATATTCTCTTTAATGTGGGGCTTTTGCTTCATTCTGTGTAATGTGTCTCATGTGTTTTGTGGAATCATTTTCATTTATGACATGGGGACAAGGCCGTTGTTTCCCTGATGTTCACATTTGTTTTATTTTTCCTGAATTTCGTTGTTAAAACTCAGCCCCCAAATCCCCCATGAGCAGAGATGCTGTTGCCAGATGACTGTTTTGCCACTAAAAAGGCTTCACTATTATGTGATGTTTTTGTTTTGTTAGGAGTATTTTTTTTTCTTACTGATTATGGTGAAAATTCAGGTTTTAAAAGTCTGCCAGCTCATAAAATTCTGCATAATCAAATCAACTGAGAGACAGGATCCACATCACTGTTCCTTTGTTCCTCATAGTAATGGAGGCTAGTACCTCTCTATATTATTGTGGGGTGATTACTTTTCCTTTATATCTCTAAATATTATATAAATAAAGTGATATAGTATTGAGATTCCCAGATTGATGCTGTCTTGGTTCATAAATCAATAAATCTGGTATTATTTTTCATGGGGATTTTGAGGAAATTCTTAAAATTGAGACTCCTAACTCACCTCCAGCCTCCTACATCCATCTATTCAGGTTTCTTCCAGGAAATCTTGTTAATAAATAAATAAATGAAATGTTAGAAAAGGCTCTGTTTACTTTGGAAGATACAGATAATTGGGCTCAGACTGCCACAACTTCATTAACTTCAGCTGAACTTTAAAATTGTGTACAGAAAAATGTATCTTGGCACAGAATGAGCACTGTGGATTTTCTGAATACAGCTCAAATGGAACATAAAAATGCGAAGCCTCTTTCCGAGCGAGGCCATGAATTCCAGACTTCACCTCTACCTGCCCGTTCGTCTTTAGCTCGCTGTGAAAACATCCTCTGAGTACTGATTACAAAAGCACAGAGCTGCACCTCGAGTCTTTGTGTGTTCCTACAAAGACGAGTCTGCAGTGAAGAGACTCCATCAGCTGTGCCGCTTCAGTCCTGAATCCTAAATCTGCGAGCACCGGTGTTGCCGGCGCACATGGAACCTGCATAAAACATCCGTGACAGCAGCGTGACTATAGATGAGACCTAGTTTTCTCTGACACAGCTCGACACCTCCAGAGATTTCACTTCATCTCTTTCATATCTCTCTCCCCGTCTGTTCCGCTCGTTTTGTAGCTGAGGCTTGAACTATTGCCGCCATATATCTGAGCGCAGTGAGCAGCTACTCAAATAACACAGGTTAAATCAACAGAACGGGATTCGAGCGACGCAGAAGTGGAGTATTATACTGGATTAAATACAATTATCCAATTAGTTTGTCTGATTCATGTGTTGTGCGCTTGTATCGATTTCTACAGTAGTGTTTAAAATAATAGCAGTCCAATGTGACCAGATTAATCCAGGTTTTTAATATATTTTTATTGCTGCATGGTGAACAATTTACCAGCAGATGCAGTAGATTCTCAGAAAACCAACAAGACTCAGCATTCATGATATGCACGCTGTTAAAGCTGTGACATTTGGCAATTAGTTGACAGGGATGTGTTCAAAAAATAGCAGTCTGTCATCGACTTTATAAAGTCAAAACTTATTAGCAATCGAATTTAGCTATTGAATCACTAAACTAATTAGTTGTATCACCACAGTGCTTCACATCTGTGCAGCATGAGGTCAACCAACTTGTGGCACCTTTCAGCTGTTATTCCACTGCAAGATTGATTAACAACATTCCACAATCCATTTGCATTTCTTGGTTTTTGCTTCAGAAACAGCATTTTTGATGTCACCCCACAAGTTCTCAATTGGTTTATGGTCCAGGAATTGGGCTGTTGTTGATTTTATCGGTTTGGAAGCAAGATGCTGCTGGTTTACTACTGTGTTTGGGGTCATTGTCTTGTTGAAACACACATTTCAAGGGCATTTCCTCTTCTCTATGCAAACTGATCCGTGATTATCCCCGGTATGTGATAAATAGGAGAAAGATGCCTTAGAATCGACTGCACCTGCTGCTAAATGGTTGCCATTTAGCAATAAAAATATAATAAAAACCTGGATTAACCTATTCAGTCATATTGAAGTGCTATAATATGAACACGACTGTAGTTCTGAATGTTCTGTCATATTGAGGCCTGGTTACTAGATTCTAACCTGTTGTGTGCTGGTTTGTTGTTGCAGAGGGAGATGAAGGAGCAGCTGGCCTCCCTGCAGGACAGTGAGAAGGGACACACTGAAGCGCTGCAGCTCCTGCAGAGACAACTCACGGAGACCAAGGTACCATCCAAGCAGAATTCTCAAATACAGAGATGAACCAACAGCAAGCATCAGCAACACAACTTCAACTAATGAGCATTTTCATTATTGATACAGCAAATATAAAGCCAGTAAATAAAGGACAATTTACGCATCTGCTGATCCAAATGGGACGTCTTAATTTATTAATATTCATTTACAACAGTTGTGTAAAACTCAGTTAAGTTCATTGGCCACATTTAATGCAATTTAATCTCAAGTGGGCCAGACCAGTAAAAATTAACATATAAATAACACCTATGAATTCCTCTCTTGTTTTTTATATGTGGAGAAATACATTATAAATATTGACACTATTACTATTACTAGTAGTTAACCTTCAATTTACAGGAGAGATGACATAAAAAATAACTGCAATTTCAACACTATGATAACCCAGTTTTTCCATATTGAAATGAATTAAATCTTAAAAAATGACAATATCTTGTTTTTGGTCCAATTTGTAGTCAAGTGAGTAGAATTATCTCTTAAAACAAGATTAACTTCTTTGACTTTTTATCTTAATTTGTATTTTTATCTCATATTTTGGACTTTTGTCTCATATTGAACTTGAAATAAGCACAATTATCTGCCAATTCAAGATAATTCTACTGGACTAATTGTATTGAATAAGATATTTACCTTTCATTTTTCGCAGTGTATTGTATTGTATTGAATAAGATATTTACCTTTCATTTTTCGCAGTGCACTTACCAACATTTATTTTTTAAGCAGTGGGTGAAGTTATCTCCTGCCTTGCAAAGCATTTATAAAACCAAACTGTAAATATTTTATCTCTTAAAGCCCTGAAGGATTCTCACTGACTTCACATTTCTATGAAGAAACAGGATTTGGTGCATTTTTTTGTCTCATCCAGGGGCCGGATTGGACCCTTTCACGGGCCAGCTCTGGCCCCCAACCACATGTTTGCCCCCTGATTTAAAATATCAGTTTTTACACTGGTGTAAAGCACAAAGCTGGCACACAGGACATGTTTGGAGTTTTTGCTGGTTCAACAACTTTTAATTGATCAGCCAATTGATAAATCATCCTGGACTAATCGTTACACCAGTCTAAAGCTAAAATGTGAATTTAGCAATTTGTAGAGTGATGTTTATCCTGTATGATAATAAGCTAAATATATTTGGGCATTCAAAGATGTTACTTTGGCCTTACGTATAGCCATTCTTAATTTAATTTTGTATGTATTAGATAATGAAAATAATTGAAAATTTTTCTTCTCACCATTATCTTCTGATCAAACTGCACTCAGCATTAATGCATCTAGTTGATTCGCTCCACATCAGTTGACAGAAACATAACTAATTTCTTACTTGCGAGATCATGCTTGACATCTAGATGAGAACACGACTAATGATAATTCCCGTTTTTAATTCAAAAAGTAATTACAGAGCCACAAATGACGTCTGAAGCCAGTCAGAACAAGCTGCGTCGATGTTTCAGCAAAGACATCCTCGTTTGCATCGAAAGCGAGACGTACGTGATTTTCACTTAGCACCAAAAACCCAGTGTGTGAGCGGCAGCAGCTACAAGACGGGTCTGTTTTAATGTGAATGAGCCGTCTTTCACTCGCTAATTATCCATCTTCCTCCCTAACAGATTTTTAATTGTCAGTTAAATTCCAACACTTAAATTGGTTTATTGATCACGTCTTTAATCTCGACACCTTGTTTTAATGAGCAGGAGCCTCCAGCCAATATGTCACTACCACACACACACACACACCTTCTTTCTCCTGTAGTGACATTGAAGCTATTGACCAGGGGAGGATCTCTGGCAGAGATGGTGTCGCAGTGGTCAGCATTGCTTGTCATTTCCGGAGCATGTTTCTCTCTCTCTCTCTTCCCTTTTCTCTCCAGTTTTTATACCTCCAGTTGTCAGGACATCACTCATCTTTGAGTCCAGGTTCTGCACCGCAGGACCCTCCACTGCCAGAGAGAACCAGCCCCCCCCCCCCCCCCCCCCCCCCCAGTCCATTTCAGCCCTCTTCGACTCTCTCTGCAGGCCTCTGAGCCGCCCCCACTCTAACTGATCTCATTAGATTTACATCCATTTGCACTGAGTGCTCTGCCTGGAAGACGGCCGCATCGCAGCCACATCAAACCATGATGCATTGAGCCGACTGACAATGAAGTGTCTCCTTGTTTCTTCTCGGCCTTAAATTTAAGGATGCCTAACAGTTTTTTCTTTTTTTTCCCCCTCATTGTGCTTAACGTCAAGCTGCACGTAGAAACTGCAGCTTTTTTTTTTTAGCTGAATGTGCCTGCTTTGCACTCTGAGTGCTTGGCTCGCGTGTGCTCGGGAGGGTCTCCGTCTGAAGGATGGACCTTGTGTCCTATTCACACACCCCAACGGGGGATTCGCTTCATAATCGCATGCTTTCCATGAAAGGTAGCCAGCCCTCCTGTCTCCAAGGGCTGCAGACACCCTTTCACTGCCACCACAGCCTGCCGGGCCAAAAGCAGCAGGCACGTCAGCGAGACTGATCACTGGGCTGCTGCAGTCCTCCCCCTTCCTCCTCCTCCTCCTTCATACCATCAATTCTCAACTCTTAACTAGGTAGGAGGGCTGGGATACAGCCCACCTTAATGTCATAGCTCTCATAGCGGTAGAGAAATAGTCATCTTAATGGGTTCCCACAGGCAGCGAGAGAATACCTGCTCCCGGTCTGTGAAAGAGCAGCAGACACAGTCCTGCTGTTTGAAAGGGATTGATTGAATTTTTTTCGGACGGGTTGTAATTAAACCTCAGATCACAGTTCCCAAATCCAACTCCTCCAGAAAAGATCAGGAGTTGGTTGATATCCCAGGGAGAAACCGCAGCTCATTCATCATCAAAGGTTCATGAAAATGCTTAATTGGATTAGTTTTACTGTGATTCAGTAGTAGAAGCAGGAACCACAGGGAAACTCCTGATACCATACTCTCACGATTCTTGGCCCATGATAATGATGCTATGATGATATTGTGATTTTTGTGAGAGTAGCAGTTAGATAATTCATTATTAACCCTCTATTGCATGAAATATTACTTAGAAATTGTACAAAAGGTACTATGAATTTTCCATATTTGCATATTATATACATCTATTTTATCATATTAGACAAAAAAACAAAATTATACCATCAAAATTGAAGTGAATTTAAAAAAAAAATAGTTTACTTACCCTGGATAGTGAGTTCATTTTATTTGTTGGAAATTGTGAGTAAAAGGGACTGACAAACAGGATATTCTGTTCATGTAACTTCATAAATTGCATATCCTTTTAAAATAAAAGCCCTCTTTTTACACCCAACTGTAAAAACATAGATTTTATATCACAGCTTTTTAGAAAGAAGAAAGAAGGAAGGATAAATTGTTGCTGCATGGCAACACACTGTGATACAGGGTTAAACAAGGCAATTCATTCACATCACATGACAAAATCTCAGGGTTCCCACCGTGTCCTGGAAAACCTGAAAAACCTGGATTTTTTCAGTCATGGAAAACACGGAAACTGTGGGGGAGAAAAGTCAAAAGTCCTCAAAAGACGAAATGATCATTAAATTCTTATAAAATCATTATAAAATCTCTTGTTTGAGCCTTTGATGGGCAGATGTTGGGGTTTTTTGTGAAACTCGAGCTTCACACGAGTTCAGCCTTTTGAGTAAAACGATGACTGTAAAGAATGGAAGAAATGCAGAATGAAGTTCAGCCTTCGCTGAGCCTTCAGAAGCTTCAAGTTAAGCGGCTGCTGCTCATCTCTCTGATGCTCAGACCGTTAACGCTTAGATGATTCATTCTCTCATTTCCAGCTTCCCGTTTCTTCTTCAGCTCCCCCCCCCCCGTTTTTTTTTTTTTGTTGTTTTTTTCTCTTCAGCTGCCATCCTGGTGTCCACCACGGGCAGCTTGGCTCCGTCTGTAATGGCTCCAGCTTTTTTTCTGGCTGTCCACTGGTCTCGTAATGAGCAGAACTTCCCACACAGGACGCCCTTTGTGTGGCTCCTTCCTGATCATCTTTTTAGAGCAGATTCTTTGTTAGCACTGACTATAATATGTACAAAAAAAAAAAAATTCAGCACTAAAGCTTCTGTACCCACTGTTCTAAGAGAGTCACTTAAAACGCTGAATACATGAATGAACATTAATGTAATAGTAATACAATGTAGAGCACTTTGTAAGCCCTTGAATTAGTGATCTAATTAAGGGGTCAATCTACTGTGACTGTAACACTCAACAAACCCAGCTGATCATTACAGGATTCCCACGCGTCCCGAAAAACCTGGTAAATGATTGACTAATTTTCCATTCATGGAAAACATATGGAAAAAAGGGTCAAAAGTTTGTCCTCCACCTGTCCTGAGAGAGAAAGCAAATGGGTTAAATGTCATGATCTCTCCCCAGTTACTCTTCCTGAGGTTTTTTCTCCATTAAAGGGTTTTTTAGGGAGTTTTTTCTTCTAAGATGTGAGGGTCTAAGGACGGAGGATGTTGTGTTGCTGTTGTACAAACTGTAAAGTCCATTGGGGCAAATCTGTGATTTGTGATTTTGGGCTACACCAATAAAATTGGCTTGACTTGACATGTACATGGATGTCTGTTATCACCTTATCCTCAACATGCGGCACAGAGCTTCTCTGTAGTCGGTGCAGCCCATGTGACTCTACCAGCCAATCAAATTTGACTTTGCTGCTAGATTTAGTGATTTTTATTTTCAGACCCATTTTTTGTGCACAGGGAGTAGAAGCGCCCTTAAAATGAGAAAAGTGAACATGAATGTGATCTAACATGGCTAAATTAGCATTAAAACTATCACTCAGTCAACTTGACTTTATTCAAGAGTTTTTATTGTCATTATCCTGGATAGCAAAATATTTGTTGGACCCATGGCTTATGTACAATAGAATATAATACAGGAAAATGTTATTAAATAAAAAATGTTGCATATTGAGGCACCCATTACAGGGCAATGTATTAATGCATGACATGATAACTTGTCTCTGTAGCGGCAAATGTCCTGGAAAAGTCCTGGAAAGTAATTTCAGGTTAGGAGTGGGATCCTTGTATTACAGCACAAAGTCTTATCTCACAGACCCGTCGTTTTTCCTGTTTTTCCAGTCCTCGGCCAAGAGTCTGCGCGCCACCATCGGCGACGCGTTCGAGCGCCTCCACCGCTTCCTGCGCGAGCGTCAGAAGAGCATGCTGGAGGAGCTGGAGATGGACACGGCCCGCAAGCTCACGGACATCGAGCACAAGATCCAGCGCTACAGCCAGCAGCTGCGCGACGTCAAGGAGGGCATCCAGATCCTCCAGGAGCGCCTCAACGAGACGGGCCGACACGACTTCCTGGAGGGAGTAGCCGTCACGTCCGAGAGGTGCCCCGCCCGCCGCCGAGTTTACCAACACAGTCCCAACATGATCTGGACAAGCAAACTAATGTGGTTGATACGTGTCAAAAGTCCAATATGGATCAGATTTAATCTAGCCATGTTATAAATTCCATTAACACCGTTGCTACGACAAAAACCTCACAGCACTCGAAACACGTGTTCTTGCTCATACTGAAAGCAAAGCTGCTGAAATTTTGGCAGAAGTACAGATTTGAGCAACAGCATTAGTTTAATCCCTGAACAGATGGCGTATTGGGCCTGAAATAAACCAGCTGCAAGGTTTAATCTGGGAGGGGTACTTAAGGACGATTTAATTGAACAGTTTAATATCTTAGAGCAGATTAATGAGGTTGAATATAGAGCGAGCACGACCGACAGATTCAAACATCAAAATGTATTTTACTCATCATCATGTCAATAATGTGCAAATCATTATTATTCATGTTAGTGTTATTTAATCTGATTTGAACAGAAGATAGTCAGAAACTTGTTAAAATAGCATTAATTACCGATGCATTGAGAAGAATATCTTTGTGTCAAATGGAAAAATAGAATTTTTTCAGACAAAGGCTGACAAAAAAAATTCTCAACCTGACCCTGCTGACCACAGCACAGGACTCTTATTTAATTATAAATGGCCAAATAACACACAATTATTCACGAAATATAGTACATTTAGACATTAGAAGACATTGAGGATGAAAAGCAGAAAACAACACACCCTTATGCTCTTTGGCAAGAAGCAATGAAACACTAAACCCCCCCTTATTCCCCAAAGTGGTTTGATCCAGATGCTGTTTTCCAGTGGGCGGGGCCAGTGGCTAACAGCTAATTTTGACTGTCAGCTAGTAAATAGCTACATGAAAGAAACCAATCAAACTAATATGTACTAATGATTGTTAATGAGTTCATGCTGAGGCAGGTTGCAAAGGAGTGTTAGGAAGAAAAAGAGAAGAACATAGGACCAGATTATTCGTTTTTTCCCCCCTAGAAATTACTCTGAAAATTAACTGTTTATTGCCCCCCCATCAGTGAAATGGGATTTTCGCCTCTGTCCACTAATATGGACGATGACAATAAAACATATGAACCACAGAGCCTTAAAAGTTTCTCTAGTGAGACAACAATGAGCAGCCTGATGCTACAGAGCAAATGTAAAAGTCCCTTTTCTCAACATGTTGTGTGTGGATTTTGTGGATTATCAGTGCAGTAAGTTATCAACCCACTCAATACCTCGCTTGAACTTCATACCGCATGTAGGTGTTCGCTGCGTGACTCACCTGGAGGCTCATATAGGCATCATATCATTACGCCATTAGAGCTCTAACCTCCCCTCGCTGATACACTGATCCCGCTGCTGGAGATTCACAACGCAGTTTGTCAGTCGTCTGACACCGATAACGGAGACACAAATCAGATTAATTACTCCCAACATCGACATGGCGGGTTGAGGCAGGGCGCGGCGTTATTTGGGGGGGAAAGCAGCAAATTGGATTTAGGCTGTTATTGATCTGTTTTTTTTTCTGTTGCAGGATTAAAGGGAAGATACACGAGACCAACCTGACGTACGAAGACTTCCCGACATCCAAGTACATGGGACCTCTACAGTACACGATATGGAAGTCGCTGTTCCAGGACATTTCTCCAGGTATCAATCAATGACTATTGAATTCAACAATAAGGCTTGGAATGTACAGACCCTTTCTAAAAAATTAGAATATCATTTAAAAGTTTATTCATTTCCTTAATTCCATTAAAAATGTAAAACTTTCACAGTTTCACAAAATATTTAACGTACAAATTTTAAACGTTGATTTGATGTGATCCTGATTTTTCTCTTTTTTTCTGTAAAAAACAGAAATAAATGGTGATTTCTTCACAGTATTCAAAGTTTTTGAAATCCTGTTTTTGCAGGTACTGGTCTGGAACCCCAAAATATGTAAAAATATACAAATAATTTAAATTGTTTAAGTTTTGGGCCCTGAATCTATAATGTATGAAAGTATGAAAGTTTAACTTTTTTTATGGAATTATGGAAATGAATAAACTTTTCCATTGTCGTTTCTTGATGTGCTGTTGAGAGAAATCACCACCCGACACGTATCCTCTTTTTTTATTCTAAAAAAAAAAAAAAAATCATTTTTACAAATGTATACTATTACTCCAAACAAGTAAAGTTCTTTAGATTAATTTAGATTTACACAAATTAAGAGGTAGAAAATGCACTACTCTATTATAATACCTTTTTTTGGAAAGGATCTCTGTGCTTTGCTTTTTTCTTCCCTCCATTAATAAGAACATGTTTTCGGACCTTCAGGGTGGCGATGCCCTTCTGTGTGTGACAGCGCTGCGAGGCGCTCTGCTCCCTCTGCCCACGGCCATCACTCACTCACAGGAGATTATTTAAAATAATGTGCGGAGGATTTATTTATTTTTCCACTCCCTCAATCAGTTTTCCCTTCCCAGCCTGGCTGCCGAGGGGGAAGCCGGGCAGTTTTTTTTTTTTTTTTTCATCCTCCCTTGACTGGCTGCCAAATGGAACAATTGGTTAGGATCCATCACCAGCGGTTGCCAGAGACGGGACAAAGACATTCCTCCAATCATCCCTCATCCCTCGCTGTCACCCGACGGGTTAGCGGGAATAACTACCAGACGATGCTCTCTCTCGCTGTCTCTCTTTCCAATAAGCAGGAAAAATGGTTCCTCGGCTCTGATGTGTCCCGTTGTAGAGAAATCTGATTACGACAGACCAGGCTTGAGAAGTTGAAGGCACTTAATTTACCATTTTTATGTCATCTTTTAAAGTCTGAGCCCATACAAGTTTTGTGTATCTAAGCAATTTGAAAAACAGATGCACACCAGCGATATCAGAGCGTTCAATCTGAGATTGCTGCAACAACAGTATGTATTTCGCTAAGAATCTTTGTTTTATCTTGTACCAACAAATTCCCGTCTTTTATTTTGTCAGGTCACCTTCCAGCCCACTTTTACGCAGCGCAAAGTAATACATTTACTCCAGTCAGCCCGTGATTCTCTGCATGGCACAAAGAGGCATCGGGTTATGAAAGTTTAATGACTTGATTGTAACAAACACTGGAGACGTCATTGAGAGGAGCAGGTGTTGTCCTGTCCGCTGGCCGCCTGCCAGACGTTTCACCTCCATTTATCCCGGGAGATAAAAACGCATCCCACTCTTTTTCCTGAATCAGCTTCATGCAAAAAAAAAAAAAAGCAAATAGAACAAGCCGCCATTGTTCAGCCTGATAAAGTTCCCCCAAAAAAACTGCAGACTCGGGTGCAGATCCTCCCTCCATAAAAACCACAAAACTGCAAAACTGAGCAACGGCGTCCAAACCGGCCCGGAGCAGCAGCTCCTCCCACCGCTATAATTACTGCCTCTCTGTACCGTTGGCGTGTTATGATATTCCTCAAATTGAGCTACCTTATGAGACTCTGGAGAGCACTTGACTTTGAAGACTAGATTATGCATGAAGGTAAAATTAGATGAGAGGAGAAAAAAAAACAAAAAAACAAACGTATCACACTTTACTCGTAGTCCCACAACTTTTGTTTTCCTGAAACAAGAGTCGAGCAGCAGTTTGGCAATAACAAGCCATCATTCATCTTTCACCACAGGGCACAGCTTTGATCACCTCCTCTAACTCTTTCTATATACTGTAGCATATGTAAACTTATCTATGAACAGTGTCTACCTGATAACCAACGGAGGATTGTTTTTCTTTGGTAGAAAATAGCTACCAATTAAAACTGCCAGTATGATAAAGGAACATGGTTTTATGGGGAGATACCTTGATGATGTCACACTGTCCCACCACATACATGTAATTAACACACATGATCTCTCTCCTCCCCACCGTTCCCAAGTTTTGAAAGAGCAAAAAATATCTTCAAGGCTTTGAGCTTCATAGATTAAATTCCATCCACCTTTATGTTAAAATGGAGGCAGAAATCTAATCTAATGTACTAATGCATTGCCCGTAGGAAGTATTCCTATAGAAAAGTGGAAGCTTAAGTGTATTTGTTACATTTGGCCAAATGAGGGTGTGTTGGAATGTTACATAACCTTAACTATTGTCTATTAAGGCTATTGTCTAGCTATTTTTAATAGATTTTTCTAGCTATTCTATTTAATAGACAATAGATATAGTGATATGCAAGTCTATGCTGTGAACACCTTTTATTACACAGTAGCCAGACAGGAGGTAATGGGGGAGAGTGAGGACTTGAACCGGGGTCGGCTGCTTAATAGGGATGGGAATGGATAAGATTTTTATGATTCTGATTCCATTATCGATACTGCTTAACGATTCGATTCTAATTTATCTTATAAGATATTTATCTTATCAATGCTAATGTTATAGCATGTTTTACAAATAAGCACATAGGCAGTGGGATAGCTACTTGGCTACCAGAGTTGCCTTTCGTAACCGTAGAGGTGACAGCTCGGCTACTGCTGAGTTGAGATGTATCACTCCGAAGCGTCAAAAACACAACACTCGTTGAACATAATTCCATGTTCTTGTTACCATCTGTTTTCATAAAGTGAAGCCAAACTTTGGAGCGTTTGAATCTGATGGGGGCCATTGTTGTTTACGACCTGCTAAACCAACATAACGTCACCACGTAATTAGTCATGCTTGCTGGAATGGAGCGTGCGTAACTTGCATAAATTACGTGACGTAGGAATCGATAAGAGAATCGTTGGATAAACTGCCAAACGATTCCATGTTTTTGATAAACACTGAACCGGTTCTCTACAGGAACCAGTTCTCGATTCCCATGCCTACTACTTAATAGCGCTGTACCCCTACACCACCACAGCACGCCATGGATTTTAACTTTTAATGATAATATTGATGTTTTGAATACCCATCCAAAAAAAACTCTACAAAAAGGATACGTGCCACAATGCCATGTGCAGCTATATCCGAAAGCTGAAGTTGGAGCACGAGCCACAGACTCACACACTTCTTAATGGATGGATGGATGGATTTAAAGAAACCTTTGCAGATAAATTTCAAAAACATCCTTTAAGCTTTTAACACGATTTCCTGGTCAGAACATTAAATCTCCATTTTCTTCAGAGTGCTTGTTTTATTTTTTTTATTTTATTTATTTATTTATTTTTTTTGTTGGAGTGTTCCAGAGATCCGTTCATAACCTTGACCTGCTTCTCCTGTAAAGTGGCTGAGCAGTCTAGATACCTTTACTTCCTGCCTCAGCATAAAACTGTTCACACAGCATCCGCAAAGAAAAATGAGCTGCCGAGGACAACGCTGCAGTCCTCGCCGTTCACTTTGTCCCATCTCCGAACATATCGATGTTTGTTTTTTCATATATTCACGTTTGTCAGCTGCAGGTCGCCTCTCCGCTTTATTAAATCTCCGTCTTCCTTTTCCTCCCTGTTTGTCGTCCCCCTCAGTGCCGGCAGCGTTGACCCTGGACCACATCACGGCCCACCAAAGACTGATCCTCTCGGACGACTGCACCATCGTGGCCTACGGGAACCTCCACCCGCAGCCGCTGCAGGACTCCCCGCGCCGCTTCGACGTGGAGGTGTCCGTGCTGGGCGCCGAGGGCTTCGTGTCGGGCGTCCACTACTGGGAGGTGATGGTGTCGGAGAAGACGCAGTGGATGATCGGAGTGGCCAACGAGACGGTGAGCCGCAAGGGCAGCATCCAGATCCAGCCGGGCCGCGGCTTCTACTGCATCGTGATGCACGACGGGAACCAGTACAGCGCCTGCACCGAGCCCTGGACCCGCCTCAACGTCAAGAGCAAGCTGGAGAAGGTGGGGGTGTACCTGGACTACCCCAAAGGCCTGCTCATCTTCTACAACGCGGATGACATGTCCTGGCTCTACACCTACAGGGAGAAGTTCCCCACCAAGGTCTTCCCTTACTTCAGCCCCGGCCAGAGCCACGCCAACGGCAAGAACGTGCAGCCGCTGCGGATCAACACCGTTCGCCTTTAAAGAGCCACGCACGCCGCGCCGACGGTCCGGCGACGAGCGTCCTGACGGGGACTTCTGTGGGTTTCAAAAGATGTTCGAGAAATCGGCTTAAAAAAAAAGTTTAATAGGGTGTTAAATCTGAAATGTTTCTTTCCTTCAGTTCGTGTGTTGAGAATTGTGCTTCGTGTCGATCTTAAAAACCTGCGCTGTTATTTTTTTTTTTTCACGTGACTTGAAAACGACCACGCGACAACAGCCCGAGCCTCGTTTCCTCGTCTTTAAAGCGAGGGAACGACACTAAACGGAGTCAGAGGAAGCCCCAGGCTCCTCCGTGGTCTGTGGCAGTGATGTTAAAAAAAAAAATGAAATTATAAAAAGAATAAAAAAAAAAAAAAGTGGTGCCCCCTCTCTAGAAATGACTGTTCCAGGCCCACCTTGCACACTCCCAGGGGCGCCGCTCTCCTTATCGAGCTCCGGGTCCGTCAGACCGGACGTCCCCGGAAAGCGGACACCACAAGACCTGGTCTCGTGTTTTCTCTCGTGCTGTACAGTTGGCTTAGCTTCGTTTTGTGGAATGTGATTGACAGCACTCGCCTCCTATTCTGTCTTTTTCTTTGGTCACGTTTTTTTCGTTTAGAAATCCACCCTGAACTCTGCACTTTTGTAAGTTCTGTCTTGAGATCGTGATCTTGATTTCCACATGTGCGTTTAGTTTTCATCTTCACAAGGAAACCTCGTGACTTATGAGCACCAGTGATTGTCCAATGGAAACAATAAAGGTATATTTGATAGGCTGATCCCTCTGTGCTGCCAGCTCCTCCCCAGCTGGTCTGTTTTAGAGGTGGAGATTGAAAATATGCTGCTATCGGTGGAGTCAGCACTCACATGTCTGTGTCTACACAATTGTGGGTTAAAAGGAATATTTTTCTGGTCTAGTTGGCTCATGTTTACATTTTCAAAACCACAAGTATGTCTCGCCCTCAGCATACAGTCTACCTATGGGTTTTTGTCCATGTCAGAGTCCAATTTCTCCTTTATCATGTATAGTAATATTTCTGTCTTAAATACCTTTCCACAAGACAGAAAACATGCCGTAAAAGCAAACTTCTGAGGTGTGAATACCAGAAAAATGTAAGATAATATATTAAAAATGCGAGACCAACTGTTCTCTCTTATCTGAAATCATATTAGTGTAGATTAAGTCGAGCTCTGTGTTTTTTGGGAAATGGCAATTATCAAGGACTTTGGTGGTGGATAGATGGACCTCTGTGTTTATGACTAAATCGCTGATAGTTTCTCTGAGACTCTTGTGTATCATTAGTCGTGCACAAGTCCTGCAGAATCTGCTCTAAGATGCTGTCGTCTCACAGCCAAGTCCTGCTTACCGAGAGGTGTGTGTGTGTGTCTCTGTGAGTGTGTGTGTGTGGACGTGCTTGGATTTTTGTGCAGCACAGTTCAACTATAATTTAAAATCCAGCTTTGAGACCATCTGGCCCTCCAAGCATACCCATGTAGTGACCAAATGTGTTTATTACACAATACTTTTGGGATCAGATGGACTTTTTGTGTGTGTGTGTGTGTATTTTTATTTTTATTTTTTTTTTGGAATCGCAACAAAAAGAGAACAAACACACTCACCCCCCCCCCCCCCCCCTTTCTTTACTCTTTACCACTGTACATCGTTGTATTTTTATGTTCATCGTCCGTTTTTAAGGAAACTTTTGGCAGCGCCTTCGCTGTCGTTGGACGTGGTTCCCGTATGAGCAGCGTGACGCAAACTGGGGTGAAATTGGAAGCATCTGTAAATGATTCCTGATGTTTTGTTTTAACTTGCTCAGATACGCAAGGTCCCGTTTCGTAAAGCGATTCTATGAAGTCATCTGTTAAACCTGCTTTGTGAAACGTGACTTATATGTGAGGATAAAAATGACCAGAAAAAAACCTTTGGACAATCAAGAAAGTATTTTACATCTCTCTGATTGGCTGATCCGAATTGTCCCATCAGAAGTAAAATCCCATGAACATTAAAGCACGTTCAGCGGTTTGAACCCCCGGTTTGTTGTGGGTCTGCTTCATTTAGACATTTTTCTTATCGTATATCCAGAAGAAGGTTTAACGTGAGGTGGTGTCGGGCTCCTGGTGGCGGTGATAATGGGTAAAATGAATTCTGACGATGATTAAAATGACATTTTTAATTATTACGATGATTGTGTCTTTTGATGATGGCCGCTGTGCTCCCATCATTGTGTGAACGCACTCTAGTGTGTTGGAGGTTTGTGAGAAATGTTTAATGTACAATAAATTACTGCTAAAGTCAGCCAGCCTCCATCTGGTTTGTTTGTTCTGGTTCAGATGTGGAGATGAACATTTTTATATTTCATATTATCCATCATCTATCTAACGGTAGATCGGACACAGTGGAACTGATTATTCTACTTATAAATGCTCTGTAACGCATCTATAACACATTTAGATATTTAATACATTATCTATGGTTAATTGACAAAGTGAAACATTAACAAACAGTAAAATAACTAAATATATTTACCATTCATCTATGATGATTATAGCATTTTATTTGGGATGAAAATAAATCGTATATAGGCTGCAATTTAGGGTTATTTTAAATTGATTGCTTCTTTAACTGCAGCCTAAATCCCCCAGAAAATATTCAATTTGCAGTCGTACAAAGCAGGAGCAGCACAGTTCTCCACATGTAAGAAGCTGAAACCACGGAATGTTTGCTAGTTTAGTTTAATATGTCCCATAAATGATGGATGACTCATTAAAACGTGATAAATCTTCTGTCAAGTCGACTAATCGATTCATCAGTTAATTGTTTCAGCAATAATTGTGTCTGGTGCATAAACTTTCATCATTGCTATTTCTTTGTTAAATCTTGGATCATTTTAACCCTTCAAGCTTATGAAACCTTCTCCATATACAGTTTTACAGCCTGTGTAATACTGCATGACAACATGCTGAATACAATCTGTACAGCCAGGCATCCTCTATCTTTAAATCCTTGATTCATTTAAGGGAAAAAACTCCCTGAACAAATAGAAAAAAACTCAGGAAGGGAGAGAATCCAGCCGATAGCTGTTGGGATGTTTCCCATTTCTTAGTTTCAAGTCACATTTTGGCAGCGGCTGCTGTAGAGGACACCCGGTGTGTGACAATTTGCTGACAGTGTTTTATTGTTTCATGCGATCCGTGTCACCACTAAGCTGAACCCGAAATCTCAATACTCTTAACAGGAAACGTATCTGGAAGGCAGATGCAATCTCGTTGAAATGCAGGAAGCCTTGTCTCTGCTCGTCGATACCTGCCCCGGTTCACTGGGAGTTTTCATGCCAGACATTTTAGCTGAGATGTGCTGAACTCTCGGCGCTGTCGAGCCTTCCAGCAGAGAGCCGGGGTTGTCGAGCGCCCGTTTATTGCCGTTCTCCGCTCTTGCTTATGCAGGAGGCCCAACGTCTGGCCAGGTTCACCGTTCCCTCGCCGACGGCCGCGGGCCTGCAAGAGGTCGTCTTCATTCGCCGTCCGCAACGCGTTTGAATGAGCTGCGAATTATCACAGGTTTTGGGAATCGTGAACGGAAGTTCGGAACTGCAAAAAAAAGTGTTTTTCTTTTTGTTTGACTTTAGCGCCATGCAATTAAGTCTTGTTTCATCATGATTACAGCTGTTACACAGCAATCTGCACTTTGAAGAGTTGGGGAAAGTTTAGCAATGAAAAGTAGATAAACTACATTTTAAGCCCCAGGCCTATTTTTTTCAGATTTCTTGCTATAAATGACAATAAATATGGAATATCTCTAAAACCACAAAGGTTATTGCCCGAAACCTGGTATCAAAAGAATTCTACAACAATGTGAAGTGAATACAGAAGAGTAAAGATAGCTAGAATACTGCAAAAAGAAAAATCTAACATTGTCCAGATGAAAATACTTTATTTAAAACTTAAAACAAGACCAAACTGACCCAAATCAGGAACAAAAAAAATTAACTAATTAACTAAATTAACTGCAATGATTAATAAGATATGAGTTTAAAGATCAATTATTTGTCAATAAAATGATATAAATCACACTGGATAATTATAAAACATGAACATATTCTGTGAAAAGGAGATTTACAGAAGGAAAGAATAATCACACATTAATGGCTCAAATCTAAATTAAATATCAAAATAATGATTAGTTGCAGCCCTACTGATATTGATATACTGATATACTGATATTATATTGATAATGTGGATATGGAGTTTTTTTTTTATTTTAACAGGTTAACTACTCCCAAAAAAGGTGACTCAAACTAAAATATACAAAAAAAAATCATTATACTCCAAGTTTGGAGTTGTTCAACTGACCCTGAGTAAAATGTAGGTGCGTTTGATTTAGAGACCAGAGCAGCCAGAGGATGGTTTAGGAGGATGTGAAGGAACTTTTGAAATGAAATCAGGAAAATGCAACATTTCTGAGGAAATTTAAAGAAAGTCATGTCAAACTCCATGACCCAAACTATTTAACTACACACAAAAAAAGGTACATTTGTTTAAACTACCACCCCATTACTACCAATTGTATTTAAACTGGTAGTAATTGAATCGCATGCAGGTGACTCTTCCCTGACACTGACAGATTGCAGCAGAGAATCTGCAGCGCGGCCTCAGGACAAGTGGAGTCATATTCTCAGCTTTGATTCACTGTTCTTCTCCCCCGCTCACTTTGTGATAGAGGCATTTTTATCCAAGGAGACGGTGTCCATCCTGTAATAGACATTTTTACCCGAGGGGGAATGTGTCCATTAAAAAGTCACTGAGCTCTCCTTTGAGAGAGCCGTATCTGATTCCAGCTTGATGTGGCCCTCCTGAGGCAGGAGTGGTAGGTTTTTTAATCTCGCAAGTGGTGGGAGGAAGAAAAAAAAAAGAAAATAGCAGAGATGGAGGCTCATTTTTATTATCACTTTTTCTTTTTTTTATTTTATTTTTTATTTTTTCGGTGGCACGAACAAATCCATCATCCCCATTATTGCAGATGTGTTTCAGATTATATGGCAGGTGTAATATTGGTATAGTTATTGCACAGTATCAATGAGGACAAACAGATCTTTACACCATTTACCAGGTGAATGGATTAAATGGCTCAATAGAAAATGTATCCCCAGCATTTTATTTGTCCAGCTTTTCAAATGTGGTCATTTTGTAGATTTTCTTTATTGCATCATTGGATCTTTGGGTTTTTTTGTTGTCAGTTGGACAAAAACAAGCACAATGAACACATCACCTGGATCTTTTTTTTTTTTTTTAAATGATTTGCTAATATTGCATGAACTAAACCATCAAAGATCACAGATTGATAATGAATGAAATGACTTAGTTTCTACCTTTCACATGGCGATTTACATTCTAAATTACTACAACTCTGGAAAACAATAGGAGACTACTGCAAAATGATCCGTTTTTCCTGATTTTACTATAGTTATATAGGTACTATAGGTTATACGTATGTGTTTGGGCTAAAGAAACATTTTTGTTTGAGTCTATAAACATTTCCCAAACAAATTCCAAATAAAAATCCTATCGTTTAGAGGAATTATTTGCAGAAAATGACAAATGGTCAAATGATCCAATGTTTTCAGGCATCAAAAAATGCAAAGAAACAAAATTAAATACATTATAAAACAACATAATACTTATGTTTATACTTAAGAAGAGTTCAGAACTCAATATTTGGTGCAATAACCCTTATTTTAATCACAGCTTTCATGTTCTCCACAGTCTTTACCATTGTTCTTGGGTGACTTTATTCCACTCCTGGTGCCTCTTTAGGCAGAATGAGGTGTTCATGTGTTGGAATTTAGCAGAAACTGGAATGGAATGGCTGGAATACATATAGAGATGCTGATTTCAGAGAAAAATGCAGTGGTCTCTTGTTTTTTTCCAGAGCTGTATATAGGCTACCTACCTACATGTTTGAGTCATTCAGAACTCTGCTGTAACCTGCTTCTCACGCTCGACACCTTCTTGAAATGTGTGTAACCTTTGAAAATCACATCAGATATGAAACTACAGAATGTCTTGTGAATGTGGGCCGTGTATGTGAATGAGTGGATAACTCACCTGGCTCAGAGCCGTCCCGTCCTTTATGAGAGTGCTGTCAGCGCAGCGCCGCTCATTTAGCAGCTTCTTGATCTTTCTCATGCCTGCGCTGACTAGTAACGACATGACTGAGGAAACCTACAGCAACGGAGAGACGTTTCCTCTCAGTGTCGTCATGCCCTCGTTTGAAATAAACCCATCAAAGACACATAAAAGGGCTGCAGCTCATTAAGCTTTTTGTCACTTCCTGCACCAACAGAACATGTGAGCTCACAGTGTTCTGAAGGCAATTATCTAACTTTAGATACAGGGGCATTAACGGTGCTTCCACCCATTCTAAAATAACACACGAGAAGGAAGGTTGCCTGCACTGTTGGTGTGTGTTTTAGAATTTGTCTGCACAGGTGTGTGTGTGTGTGTGTGTGTGGTACTGAGCCCTCTGGCTCCATCAAAAGCAAGAAGACAACCTGAAAATGCCTCCTTTTGTTGCCTGAATCCCCTTCACCCCTCTCTTGTTACAAGCTGATGCATAGCTGTAGATTTTGAAGGGGGGTGCAGGAAATATGTCCCCCTCAACACATGCACAAAACATGAAAGAAGCTGAGGACTTTTATTTTGAAAAATGAAAAAAACAAACAGTTAATCATACCGTTGTGCATTGATTCATCGGGGATAATATTGCATGAGAGAAGTTGAGCAACGGGGGAATGAATCACTGACAGCAACACAGAATGAGCGTCTTACAGCATTATGTTACATTATCTTTTCAGTTGTCACCTGGTGCTTGGATTTGTTGAAATGAAACCTACACCCTGGTCCTAATGCTTTAATGTTTGAAGCATTTCAGGAGCTTCCAGGTGTTTGGATGTTGGTTGTTGTACCAGAGTCAGAGCGCCCTCTGCTGTTACCAGCCTGCTCCTCCTCAGACGACAGCATTTCTCGGTTCAGTGAGTACATAATGTGTCTTTGTGTCGTACACCGATGCAAAAAACACCCCTCCACAAATCCTGTGGTCAAAATATTTCTTAGGTAGATGTACATTATGTTTTATCAGCAAAATGTATATGTTAAATGTGAAAAAAGAATATGGAAAGTAAATATACTCAGCAGAGGATTTTATTGTTGCCAGTTTGACAATTGCATATTATATAAGATGATAGTTCAGTTCAGTAGTTAAGGCTCAAGTCAAAGGACCTCAAGATGAATTTGAAGGCTCATAAGATGATTAATGGTGCAGGAAAGATTTGAAAGATTTTAACCTTTTTTCTTTTTTTACTTGAGTAAAAATGTCTCTTTAGTGAAACTGCAAACAATCTGAAATGAAATATATGGTTCAACCAAGCCCAAACAGTTACCAGTAAACGTCCTGCATTGAAAATGGCAGCTAAAGTATGCAATTATTATATTATTATAACAAAATGTACTTAATCTATCAAAAATAAAAGAATACCATGATGCAGAAAAATGCTGCCTTATACTTTGATTATACCGTTGGATTTTTATTGCAGATGCATAAAAAGTGTAAACAGCATTTTATTGCTGAAGTTTGATGAGGAGGAGCTAATTTGAACCATAAAGTAAAGTAGCTCAGTCAAATTTGCATTAGGGAGGGAGAAGAGTAGAATTATTTTATTACAGCGTTATCATAAGCATGTTGTTATTGCTTTTATTAACACAAAACACACATCCGGCATGTATTTTCTTTAAAACTCAATTGATTCTTCAATGTATGAAAAGTTAGAAAACAGTCAAAAACACAAAGAATGAGTTTAGTACCATGGGAAAAAAATTGCGAAATCTTACAAATATTCACATATGAGAAGCTGGCACCAGTGAATTTTATGGCTCTTTGCTTAAAAAAGAAGAAAAAAACCTGCCTGAGTCACTAAAAGAGGAAAATCCAGCCTTAAATTGAGGAGTTTAATTCAGTGTATTAATCCTAAAAGTAACCAGTAACAATATCGGTCGGATAAAAGTAAGAAATTCAGTATTTCAAGTATCACAAAAACTACAAGGAAGCGAAACAATATGCGGCCCACCCTCGGGTCACGTGGTATTTATTTACAGCGCTTTTCGTATTGCTCTTTTCAAGGCTCCTTCGCTCATTCTTCGGCTCCATTATTCGAGGACAAATCGCTGCACGGCTCCAGGCCCTGAGAGCAGAGTCGGCCCCTCCAGCGTCTGTTGGAGTCTCTGCAGCGAGCACGCCTCAACGTGCCTCCTCGGGACCTTTCGGCAGTTTCCACATATTCTTCCCCCGCAAGTGAATAGCTGCTCAGAAACGTTTATTTACCCTCCACACAAACCAGTGTTGACAGGCACGTCGACCTGCTGCCTGCGCACCTGAAATATTAATTAGACGATCCTTATGGTCCGCGTTTCATTCTCGCTTGTCTGGTTTTTAAACAATCGTGGCGTCGCGAGAGACGGACGTGTGGCGTGTCGTGTTCGCTGCCGAAACCAGAGAGTTGATGCACATCTCCAGCAGGGTTTCTATAGTCTGGATCAGGAGGATGTTCACGCTGAGGTTCAGAGGCAGCACGAAGATGGAGAGCACGCCCGTGAACCCTATCATTACACTCAGCCCCGGGCCGGGGAAACCCAGCCGCCACCCATGCAGGCTGCTGCAATGTGAGTTCAGGTGTCCCTGCTCCGTTATGGAGGTCGGGGGGATACCCGTCAGCGTCCTCCGGTGCTCCTGTCCTCCTCCCTCCTCCTCCGTGGACAAACAGTCCGGGGAGAGGAGGACAAAGTTTCCATGGCGACACGCTGACATTTGCATGCTGTTCCAGGAATACGCTCTGTGAACGCTGCAGCTGCTGTCTGTTTTCTCTGGGTCAACACTGGGCGGCCCAGGGCGGTGCGCGGGTCTGGAGGATACGGGAGGCAGATCCGGAGCGAGGTCGGAGTTTTTAACGCCGCGTTTCTCCACGTGCGTCGTCTCCCCACGTCTGTGCAGTCCCGCCGCCGCGGTGAGGAAGACGAGGAGGAAGGAGAGGAAGGCCATGCCCCAGCAGGGGTTGACGCCGCTGGGCATGGGGGCTGAACAGGTTGGGCAAACACCTGATCAGGGAGTTGGTCGTGTGGAGGCAGACGGCGGACCACATCTCCTCCACGTTCCACTGCCGCCTGACATTGAGGGCGACGACGACCCAAACCAGCAAACAGCAGAAGTAGCCGGAGGCCTGGGACAGCCAGCACTCCCTGCTTGGGTTATCGCTGTCCTCCTCCTCCTCCTCTTCATCCTCCTCTTCTTCTTCTGCGCAACGACGCTGTCCATCAGAGCCGACCGCTCGGGCACGGCGAGGCCGCAGCAGCCGGGTCAGGGTCTCCACGGCGATCAGAGGCGTCGTCAGGAGCAACACGGCGCCGTACGTGTGGCTGAGAAAGAGCAGGAAGCGCAGGGCGATGACGTCGCTGAGCGGGGTCAACTCAGTCAGCCAGGGGTCAAAGATGCAGAGGAAAGTCAGAAATGCTGGCAAGAAAAAAAAAATACAAGAGTGTCAGGTGACTCCGGTTTGATTGGGTTACAGTTAAAGGAAAAATTCACATTTTTTTTTAAAGTCAGTCCTGAAACAATAGTAATAATAGATTCCCAGACAAACAGACATATGTTGTTCTTAGTGTAATCATTCCTCCCATTGATACTGCTCAGACCGTGGACTATAGATTTTTTCCCCCGTCACTTACATTGTAAAAGCATTCATAAAGGGTTTTCTATTGGTCATTGTGAGCAGGAGGAATAATGACAGCAAGCAAACTCTGTTTAGAGACTATCCAAACTAAAAGCACATGCACCCAGATTATTTTGCCAGGTTAGGGTTAGTGGACTAGCTCCGCTAATTTATTTCTCATTTACTATAGGCCAGAACTGACAATTACGTTCATCAGTCATTATAAGGTGTCATATAATGTCATGACGATGATATTATTTTTGACAGGCCAACGCTAAATCTTCTTGAATTTACTGTCAAATTAGACAAGAACAACAGCAAATCATATACAAGTGAGAAGTCATAGAAATGTAAAGTTTGGGGTCACCATGACAATTTAGTATTTTCCATGAAAAGTCACACTTTTATTTACCACCATGAGTTGTAAAATGAATAGAAAATTTGATTCCTTTAACCTTTTGATGCAATGAGCAAACACATTGTACCATTAGAACACTGGACTGATAGCTGCTGGAAATGGGCCTCTATACACCTATGTAGATATTACACCAAAAACCAGACATTTGCAGCTAGAATAGTCATTTACCACATTAGCAATGTATAGAGTGTATTTATGACTAGTTTAAAGTTATCTTCATTGAAAAAAAATAAAATAAGTAAATTTCTAAGTGACCCCAAACTTTTGAACAGTAGCGTATAAATACATTTCTAGATCTACTCTTATAGATAGTTGCTGTCCGTTAATTAATGATGCTACTAGATTGTCACTATAGCTTCTAATTATATCCAGAATAAAACAAAAAAGCTGAGGGGCTGCATCAGACATTAAAAAAAGCTTGGAACCGGATTTGACTTTGGAGTGGAGGGCCCGGAGGGGGGGGGTCACCTGATCGGGTTCTCACCTGCGACCAGGAAGTCGGTGAACATCAGGAGGCAGCAGCAGCAGAAGCCCACGGAGCTGTAGGATGCAGCCAGCGAGGGCAGGAAGAGCAGGCTGCAGCCTAGTTTGCATACGCACAGCACCGCCGCTCCTTCCAACACGCCATCCATGGCTGAAACAAAAAACCACAGCAACACACGCGTGGGTCAGCATTCTCAAAAACTGGTTTTCTTCTTGCCTCGGGGTGAAGGAGGGTCAAGAATGCTAGACACTCTGCTGACAGTAACATCCCCCCCCCAACACACACACACACACACACACACACACCTCCTGAAATGTATTTTCATCCCATGGTTGCAGATCAATATTTCATTGTGTACATTTCTACTGAACCCTGGACTACACAGCGGCTGATTGATCGTTAAAAGTAGTTTTATTTGCACTCCCTTTTAAAAGAAAAATGCTGTTTAATACCGACAAAAACCAGGGCGACTGCCACTTTAAAATAGATTAACTGTTGCTATGACTAGACTGTTAATATCTCCTCCACCTGACCCTAATACTGTAAACACACCGGTTCAACCTGTTAAAAAAAAAAGAAAAATCACAAAATACTTCCATCATTATTCAAGTAAATGATATGTAACCAAAAAAAAAAATGCAAATGTGCGTGTAGATCACAAAGTGCAGTGAGGTTGTGGAGTTCTTACCTGTGCTCACAGGAGCCTTCAGAGCAGCATATCAATATGAGCTTCAAATGTTTCATCGGCTTTCGCCTCCCCTTTGCTCCACCCTCTCAGGGGATAATGACCCTCGCCCCTCCTCCCCCTCCTCCCCCCACCTCCGTGCACCCTGCACCTGGCCTGTGTGGAGGTGAGAGAACATGTGCGTCTCGGAGGGTGTGGCACTGTTTGTACAGACTAGAAAACCAGTCTGGCAGCTAACTAACTAATAACAGTGGGACATGCAGACCGCATGTTCCTGTGTGTATGTGTGTGTCTGTCAAGAAAAAACATGTTGCTATTAGTTAAGGATGTACAACAGGACAGGAGATGTTTGCGAGTGGAAAGCACGAACCCTCCTTTGTTACACAAGCATCGCTCAAAGCCTGTTATTTTTACAGGTTTCAGCAAATACATGAATGCAGGGAGCTTCATAAATCAAGATGTCAAATCGCTGCGAAGAAGGTGGTGACGCTAAATCCGCTGAAACTCAACAAAAGTTCAATAACCGGTTCAGAAATATGGTACACACGCGAGAGACGACTTCCGTTTAACCCTTGACCCATATTTAAATGTTTTTAGGTTGATTTCAATATCATCTTAACCACTTAAACTAACCCTATTTTCCTGTTTTCCTGTTTTAAAAGGTTCTTGTACTTAAACCTGGTATCAAAGAAATCTACATGTGAGGTGACTACAGAAATGTCATATTCTTTCTATCTAATCTATGTGTTTTACTATTTATAAAAAATACTTTATTTACAACTTAAAACAAGACCAAACTGACCCAAATCAGGAAAAAAAAATTGCAATCCAATATGCAATCCAATGATTAATCAGATTAGAGTTCAAAGAATTATCTAAATAATCATAGAAACACACTGAGGATCATCACAGAACATGAAGAATATATTCTGTAGTGTGTTATTGTAATGGACCCAATTAAATATCAAAATATTCACTAGTTACCGCCCTACTACTATATTATATTAAGCTATTTTCCTATTGTATTGATGATTTCACTGTGTATATTGAAACTGTAGCAGTAACATTGTGGTTTACTCCAGATAAAATACTTAATTTAATGTTGTGGTTGAGGTTTTCTCATGCAAAACTCAATGCTGCCCCAGTATCAGCGGGTTTTGGATTTAAACAGGTTAAATGGTGATTAATTTCATAATAATCACCACTATAGACTGTCTGAGCGGCTGAAACCGTCCTCTTTCACCATCAAAAAGGAAGTTGCTTTGTACTCTATGAGGCTTTCTTGGGAAAACTTGTTCTTTCCCCGCAATTATCGGCCTTTTATGTCTTTATTATACAGCCGACACGAGAGGGATGACAGGGAACGAGGGGAAAGACACAAGGAGAGAGAAAGAGAGAGAGAGAGAGAGAGAGAGAGACAGAGAGAGAAAGAGACAGAGAGAGAGAGATGGGGAAACGACATGTGACAAAGATACGTGGCCGGACTGGAACCTGTGTGTCAGGTCTCAGTTTTCTCTTTCAAAGTTTTGAGTCAACGTGGATGAGACTTCCATAAAGTGTTCAGGGGAAAAAAAAAATGAAATTTGAACTTCTGCAATTACAAGTGGACAAATTCCATCTGCTGAGGGAGACTGTGTGTGATAGGACCGAGCTCTGGAACTAGAACAGGAAATAAATGGACCTCGTGGTGATATTGTCCTGTCGAATTCTACTCACAACAGAATGAAGAGCTATTGTGCATCTATAGTCATTTAGTTTTTATACTGTGTATTATTCTGTACCCAGATATCGAGCTCAGTGAGGACACTTGTTTGGACAAAGATCAACAAACTTAAATCTTTATCTTTTATTTAACTGGCCTATCTTTTACTCTCACCGAGTTTAAACAAAGTTCAGTGATGCATTCTTTGGAAACAGGACAAATCTGCTCCAAAAGGAGCCTCATGATGTTCTGGCGATACAAAGCAACGGCCGGCGAGCCACGTTTTCTTATCAACGTTTACCCTCTTATTTATTCATAGTGAGAATCAGGAAGTTGTGCCAACTATGTATAGAGAGCATGAAGAAGAACTGTATTTTCCATGTGTACCACGGAGGTTTCAGCAGCAAATATGTGGGTAATATACAAGATAAAACACTGTCCACGCAATAATATTACAAATCATTTATAGGAGTTAAAATCTAATGAGCTGCTGCAGGACGACATGAGAGGTGCAGCAGCCTCACAGCTCAGTCAGCAACATATCAGGGTCCCAAAAGCGAGAGTTCAAATTTTAAAATCAATTCTAAAATTGACCGAAGGCCAGTTTCACGACCTCAGCGCAGCTCACGTTTCCCTTTTCTAATTTAAACTCTTAGCAGCTGCGTTCTGCAATCGATCAAGACGGACTTGTTGGAGCACGGTGGTGGATACATTATGATGAATAAGACAGGAGTTATATATTTGATTGGTGTGTGCACACTCAAAAGGTATCTTAGCAGAGTTTTATTAGACCAGGGGAGCCAAACCCATTTTAGTTTAGGGGCCCCTAAACTAAAATATGAGCAATATGATCTTTATTTGGGCCGGACCAGTAAAAATGTATTAAACTTCAATTCGCAAAACAGGAGAGATGATGTATGAATAAAAATTGCAGTTTCAGCAAAATGATGTCTCAGTTATTCCATATTCAGTTAGTCTACTGTTGCATTTTAATTCAAATCATTAACGCACTGAGCAATATTTAGTTTTTTAATAAGCAGGTGCAATGCAAACTGTAAATATTTGACCCCTTGACCCTGAACGACTTCACATTTCTGTGAAAAAACAGGAACTGGTTCATTTGTCGTCACAATTTCCGTCCAGTGGGCCGGATTGGACCCTTTAGCGGTCCGGTTGTGGCCCCCCGTGCCTCATGTTTGACACCCCTGTGCTAGACCTTCACATTTAGTTAGTTAAAAGTAATATGTCCGCTTTAGGACTTTAATGAGGTCACTAACCAGCTCAGCCTTTCCTATTAAAGCTCTCACATTTAATAAAGCGAGTTTTAAAGTCTTCTTATTCATCTCAGTGGCTGAGGCTGCGTCTGAGGGAGAGAAACATTCATCTGAGTCACACTGTGTTTTGTTTAAGGTCATGAAAAGCTGCAGCTGCAACGGTCGCTCTCTAAATCTATCAGTGAAAAATGATTCCAAACATTTTATTATATCACTGCACTCCCTCTGCCTGTCTCTCTCTTTGTCTCTCGTATTTCAGTCGGCCTGCGTGACTTTTGTATCTTCATTCTAACTTGAGCCAAATATCCAAACTGGAGTCGCTGCAGAGTTCTGCATTTGAAAAGCATATGTAAACATTGATTTGAACGCGGAGACTTTGTGTGCACAACCTGCTTCCTCCCACACCTACAGTACAGACCACAAAGGTAAAAAAGACACTGCATGTGATAATAACTCACATGCATTAGTGCTGTTGATGCAGTGATTTGATTTTTTCAAAAATACTATATAATATATTTATATTTATAATATACATTCTTCTCCCGGGTGACACGGTGGAGCAGGGGTTAGCGCTGTTACCTCACAGCAAGAAGGTCACAGGTTCAAGACCTCCTTGGTCCTGGGTCTGGGACCTTTCTGTGTGGAGTTTGCATGTTCTCCCCGTGTCTGCATGGGTTTTCCAGCTTCCTCCCACAGTCCAAAACCATGCTGAGGTTAATTGGTGACTCTAAATTGCCCGTAGGTGTGAGTGTGTGAGTGAATGGTGTGTGTGCCCCATGATTGGCTGGCGACCATCTGGGGCGTAACGTGCTGGGATTGGCTCCAGCAGACCATGTGACCCTAATGAGGAATAAGCAGGTATAGAAAATGACTGACTGACTTTTGTTACATTATCCTTCCGATGCAATGAGCAAACACATTGTAACATTAGAACACTGGAGTGATAGTTGCTGGGAATGAACCTCTATACACCTATGTAGATATTACATCCAAATAATGGATGAGGAATAAGCAGGTATAGAAAATGACTGACTGACATTCTTCTCCCATGTTTTGAAACACCAAAACACAAATGTGCACAGCCAGAATTGAGAAAATGTCTCAAAATCTCAGAGTTCTGCAAGGTTATGATGCCACAACTTTACAGTAACAGCCAATCAGAGTAGAGGCTGAATAACATTAATGAGACAGACACAGAACGTACTCTGTTCTTTCCAGAGCTCCAGGGAAGCTTGAGAAAGGAGATGTAAAAATTCTATCTAACGCTGCATCCTCGGATTATTCAAATGTTCTAAAAATAGATGTGCAGTCGCAGTAACGATTGTTTGCTTCAGCTTTGAACGAGTCAAATGTATGAGCTATTACGAGCTTTGTGTTAAGGTTTTTACTTGCTGAAATGGAACCTAAGAATAAAAAATTCAAATGAAACTAAACTTAAGGAAAAAAATACCGAGGTCATGACCTCTGTGTCCTCAATGGTGGCTACGGCCCTGGTGTCAAACACATTGATAACATCATGAGAGAATTCATTTTGTGATGTAGTACTATACTGGACATTCATAGGTCCCCCCTCTTGGAGACGTAAAATAGTTTGTTCTACCCTCAGACAAAATGAATTAGAGTCCAAATGCATTAAATCAGGTGGTGAATGAACCGGTGCAAGGGTGCAGCACTGATTCCTGGGCCCCGTACACCCTTTGTGTCAGTGCCGTTGCACAAACTGGACTAAACCAAACCTGCTGCTAAGAAGGGTCCCCTAGAATGTCCAATATAGTACTATGGCACAAAGTTCACTCTCTCATGATGTTTAATTTAAATATATTTTACATTATATTAAACTAAGACACCAATTAACTGGAGGCCCAATTAATTTATTCATCAAAAAATGGATTTTCATGTTCATTTCAAAGACAGCCTAGGCTAAAATATGAAAGACCATGCAATGAATATGACTATTTTAAGGTTCAGTCATGTTCAGGTCAAATTCATGTTTAGTTACGGTAGGAATTATTCATCAATAACAGGCTATGATTTGGATCATTGGTTAGTGTGAGGCAGTATATTATATAAAATATTTAAAATTTTAATTTTTTATTTTAAAATTTAATTTAAATTTGAATCTGTGATTTTAGTGTCATTCATTTTCTATACCTGCTTATTCCTCATTAGGGTCACAGGGGTCTGCTGGAGCCTATCCAACGTGTTACAGCGAGAGGCAGGGATACACCCCAGATGGTCGCCAGCCAATCGTGGGGCACACACACACCATTCACTCACACACTCACACCTACGGGCAATTTAGAGTCAGCATGTTCTTGGACTGTGGGAGGAAGCCGGAGTACCTGGTGAAAACCGGGGAGAACATGCAAACTCCACACAGAAAGGTCCCAGACCCAGGACCAACCTTGAACCTGTGACCTTCTTGCTGTGAGGCAACAGCGCTAACCCCTGCGCCACCGTATCGCCCTGGTTTTAGCGTTTTAATTTTGAAACAGTGGTTTTAGTGTTTTAAATTGTATTTGAATTTTAAATCAGTGCTTCGGCTGAATTACAAAACATTTAAGTAGTAAATCAGAGAGGCGAATTTGGGAGCCGAAAGAGACGGCTCTTCTTAGCGAGCTGAGCCAAACGATCCGACTCCCTAAAAACAAGCTGAATTCCCATCACTAATGTTCACCAGTATGTGACCCTGGCTCAGCTGTGGCAGCAGTGCCATCTCCTGCTGAGCTAAACACAGAGCATATTAGCAGCCTGTCATGCTGAGAGGATTACAGCTCATCTACTCTACAGGCCTGACTTGACCCGGGACACATGAACACATTTTATATATTATATTATAAAAACACTAAATAAAAAAAAAATCCACATGTGCAACACCATTGTGCAGCAGAAGCAGATCTGATTGACTGTTTTATTTCACATTATTTAGACAAAAAGACACAAGTCAGTCCCATTAATAATATATGATGAACCAGCGCAGGGAAACGCAGGGACTGATTCTGACTGTGGAGCCAGAAAATGGGTTAAAAAAAAAAATCTGTTTTCAGCTTCGGTGTTTTCACGCTGAACAATTCCTCGCCTGCAGCACCCAGAAGTGAACAGCAGGCGACCCGGAAGGTTTGAAGTCCGACTGAGAGCAGGCAGAGAGAAGAGTCAAATCCACAATAAAACATTTCTTTCCCCCCTTCGCTGGTTCAGGTATGTCACAGCCGCTCGATGCACGATCCCTGCCTGTTTTCTGCTTGTTTTTTCCTCCTCTTCTTCTTCTTCTTCTTCTTCTTCCTCCGTCTCTCACGACAAAGCTGCCGTGCGTCGCCTACTGTCTCTCGTCGCCGTTTCTATTCAAGTCATGCAAAAGTTGTAATTTAAAAAAAAATAGAAGAAGAGAGAGAGAATTCTCGGCGCGGCGTTTTTTTTTCTGCAGAATTAAAAAAAAAATCGCTTCTGCGCGTCGGTGCGAAAAAAAAAAAGACGCTTCGACGCGTTGGATTTATGGCTCCGCGGCTGCAGCTTTCGGCGGCGGTGATTGTTGTAGGAAGTGTCAGCCTGTTTTTTTTTTCCTCCTCTCTCTCTCTCTCTCTCTCTCTCTTCCTCTCTCTCTCTCTCTCCTCCTCGAGCCGGGCTATTCAAACCTGCAAATCAAAGTAAACAATCGTTCGTTTAATGCAAATGTGCCACATCCAGCGCCGCGTCCCCCTCCACCCCAGCGCTTTCTGCTACATGTGGAGAATTAGCCCCCTTTATAATATTCGGATCTGCAGAATATGGCGTCCGGTGCTTATAAAAATAAGACAAGGCTGCCATTTTTGTTTTCCTTTTGTCTGAATTTTTTTTTTCTCCTTTTTTTTTTTAATAAACTGTCTGAGAATTTGGGGAGAGGCGGCGGACGGACCGAGGCGCGGCGGAGGTTCTCGCTTCTCCGGAGGAGGAGATGCTCGCGTTTAGCGATGATGATGATGATGAGATTAAAGATGTGGAATCTGATGCTTTTTTTTCCCTCCCTGTTTTTTGTGTTTTAGCTTCATTCTGCACCGCTGATATCAAAAAAAGGGGGTAAAAGTTAACCTTAACTTTAGAAGATGTCGTATTTCTGCGCAGAGGCGATTGTTGCGTTTCTTGTGAAATGATTTTGGTGCATTTTTATTATTTGAAGCGAGCTAAAAAAAAAGTTTGATGTCAGCACTGGAGGTTTTACCTGCACGACAGTGTGCTGACCTTTGACCCCCCCCCCCACACACACACACACACACACACACACACACCACCACCACCAACCATCTGTAGGTTATTACAGCACCTGATCTCTGCTTCTACATCAGCTGAGCTGTTGTATAAGGCAGGATTTATAGAATTGGTAATAATATGTTTATTAAAGTTTCCTGGAAAACCTGGAAAATGATTGACCAATTTTCCATTTATAGAAAACATATCGACGCCTCCTTAAAATAATCACCGAAGTCATTTTTTCAGATTTTCCAGGAAACACAAAAAACGGAACCATTTGTTGAATATATGATATTTACTAACAATTTTAATCCAAACAGTTATAACAACAGATGCCTATGAGAGACATGAGAGAACATGAGGGAATTAAATGACTTAAGCAAATTTTCTAAAATGCCTTTATGACTTAGGCAATTATTTTAAGAGGGTGATGATATGGAAAAATTAGGAAAAAAAAGTCCCGGAAATGATTAAATTATCCTGGGTAACGGAATATTTGTTGGATCCACGGCTTACATACAATGACTAGAATAGAATGGAGGCATATGTTAATGAATAAAAGTATATTAAGCACATTAAAGCACATATTAAAGAGGAATCTATTAGTATATGACATGATAACTTGTCTCTATAAGTGGGAACCTTGTGCTTAGTTAGAAGTTATTAATAAGAGCAGGTTTAGGCTTCAAAATCCTCATAATTTCAATTAGCTATTAACTGTGTTGTTACTAATCTGTAATAAATGCCTTGGATTTTAAACCCTAATTAGAGATATTCTCTTAAGCTTCTCTCTGGAGCTCTAGAAAAAAAACAGGTAATTTTCTGTCTGTCTCATTAATATTAACGAACCTCTCCTCTGATTGGATGATTTGGATTTCTGTGAATGAAGCGGTAGGGGTGACTGTACAGGTGTGACATCACATTGTCACATAAATCCAGACTGGATTCTGAATACAGGCTGTTTTTTTTAAAATAGAACACAGAGAACTTCTTTTAATCAAAAGCAATTCAAACTTTACTTTATAAAATATGGGACCTTTAAAGGTTTTCTCATTAAATCTCCATTTATAATGATAATAACTTTTCAAAAAAAGGGTTCAGTCATACTGATAAGCGGATATATTTCAGTCTGAGTTAATGGTCAAACAGTCAAAGGGATTTTTTCACACAACCCAACTGTTTTTTTTGGAAAAGGCTCTTAACTGTTATTACTTATTTGTCAAGTGCAAACTCGGCTCACATCGATTTAAACACCAGAAAAGACTTTTGCAGCAATGAAACTTTTGTCATGAGCATGAGTTCTTACATTACACTGAAACACGTCTGGAGATTTTATAGAAATGTTTATAGAACTCTACTAAAGTGTTCTTTATCCTAACTAGACCACCAGTTTAAATGTTGATGTGTTAAAAGAGACCAAAACACAATGTGATGTTCTGATTCTATAAAAGTCTTCAATGATATTGTAATGCAGTAGATCTAAGATAAACTGTTAATTGAATTAATGGCCACAATTTATTTTTCTTTTAATAGATGAATAGTTTTAGTCATATTTAAAGCAAAAGTAGATTTTCCGCCTCCAGCTTCCCAGATTTGATGCTTTCTGTTTGACATACATCATCATTATGTGACGTTTTATAGACTTAAAGAGCAGTTTTTGTTATATTGAGCTTCTCTATGATGCACCTTTACCAGAAATAACTAGAAAAACACTCCTTATTGTGCGTCCCGACTAACATTGATGTCCTTTGCTGTGCAGGTGCAAGATATCGGCCCCAAACCTATTGAAGGTCCATTTACCCTTATTTTATCAAACAACAAAACAATCAAAGCTATGGAGAAACTAGCATTTCTTTAGGATCATTACCAAAATGTAACCATCTGCTCATCATACCATTCCCAACATTCGCTGAAAGTCTGGCAAAAATCCATCAAGAACTTTTTGGTCAATAGCAATATTCTTTATAACCCTAGCTCATTGTGACTCTAACCTAAGATTGATGTCCGATACCATGTCGGTGCAAGATACCATCACCAGGTGGCCCAAAATGATGGTGCGTGTTTGAAGGTCCATTTACCGCAACGTTACTAAGCAACAGAAACTTCTATCTGATCCAGAAACCAGGATTTCTTCAGGATCATTACCAAAATGTAATCATCTGCTCACGCTACCATTCCTAACATTCGCTGAAAGTCTGGCGAAAATCCATCCTGAACATTTTGAGTACAGACAGACTAACAAAACATAACCTCTTTGACGGAGGTCACTAACAAGATTCTCTATAACCCACTGGAAAACAATAAAGTCCTGCACGTATCACAGAGGCCATTGAAATTCCTGCAAAAATCTTGATTCTAGCAAACTCAATGTAGTCAAGACCTGACTCTACAGGTAAAAGTTCTCATTGGAAGGCATAGGACAGTTTAAATGTAAAGCAACACACACACACAAGCTTTAAATCACACATGCATTGAGCCTAGTTGCTGCCATTAAAGTGATTTCTAGGTGAAGCGTCTAATTTTGAAAAAGTGACAGGGAGATGTCCAGCAGCGGTCCAACTCCCCCGAGGCAGCGAGCCTCCAGGAAGTGAATCCGATCCCCCACTGGCATCATTAGAGAAATATTTTGTGGGGTTTAGTGTGCGTCTCGTACCCCTGGACGTATCGTTTTTGTTTCTCTTGGCTCGCCGACGTGGGCTGTGTTATGCCTCTGCTAAGCCAAACAGACTTAGGAATGGTGGAGCCTGCCAAAGCATGCAATGCAAAATGTCTCGCGAAAGAACTTCATACAGGGTTGAAAAGACTAACTGTGGAACAGAAAAAGGCCCACAGATCACGACTTTAACGGCAAGTAGCTTTCTCTTTCTTAAAAAAAAAAGAAGAGCAACTTCACTGAGAAATAGAGTCAGTCACAGATGTGAAGGGAGAGAGAGAGAAAAAAATGTGTCACTTACAAATCGGTGTGTTTTTTTTTCTGATCAGCATCCTCATTAAAGTTACTCCACGTTCTTTTCCTTCGTTTTTTTAACACTAACAAAGAGCCGTTTTTCTCTGGAGGACTCTTGTCGACTCTTACCCAGTCAGGGCCCCTCGCGCGGAGGACAGATTGGGATCGTGCCTCATCACTTTTTACCGTTCCTGTTGTCTGTGATAACCCGTTCAGGAGAGCTGCACAACTGGCGCAGTCACGTGAGATAGACTATCGCCCGGGCAGCTTGCCTGTCATGCTGCCTTGTGGCTATAAATCCTCAAAAAAAAAAAAAAAGGAGAAGAACCTCAAACGCGTTACCCGGGTAAAACGTCTTCTTCCCTTCTCTGTTGTCTCTAGATGGTGCAGAAAAAGTGTGAGAGCACAAAGTCTCCTCTCGCATTTTTTGGGGGTCTTAGTCTTAGAAAATACACAAGAACGAAGCAATTTATCCCAAATTATTACATCAAAGGGTCAGCTGCTGCCTGGGTGGGGAGATCTACTGACGAGCTGGTAACCGCGCTTTTTCTGCACAAACAATGGACCTTCACATAAACCGTTATCTTACAGCAGTTGTCCCCAGTCTGAGGACAAAGGGTTACAAGATAGAACCGAGCAGTCACGAGTGGAATTTTATTAGTGTAGCCAAATATTAAAAATTCATGTTTTTGCCTCAGGGATCTTTAAAATGTCTGCAGCGATACAGCCTCCTCTGTCCCGAGACCCTCCACACAAGCTTTTTATTCTTCAGATTTTCTCAGCTATTTGCTTATTTTCTGGTAGATTATAGCTCCGCAAACAGGGAGAATAATAAAGTAATCAACGGATCCGAAGGCAAACGGCGCTTTTGTTTTAAGGGGTCGTAGGTCAAATAAAGGCCGAATCCGCGTCCGCGGTCAGTGTGTCAGCGATGAGCAGATGGAGCGGCCGAGTCACGTCCTCAGCTGCTTTATGACCTCTCGTGTGTTCGTTTCAGGATGGCTGAACCGCGCTTTAACAATCCCTATTTTTGGCCTCCACCTCCCGCGATGCCCGGCCAGGTGAGTGACGCTGGTGTTCTCACGCTCCACGGTGGAGTCCTTGTGTCGTATGTTTTCCTGTGGAAAGGTCTGCCGCTTTACGATGTTAAATAATTCACATATTAAATAATTCACAGCTAAGCCCAAAGTATAATACCACTGTCACCATTTGTACAGTAAATATGAAGCTGCAGCCACAGAGGAAACAAATATGACTCCTAGACCCTTTTAACAAGGTCTATCTCACTTATTAATGGTAGATATCTTTTAAAAAAAGTGTAAAAAAAATGTGTAATTATATAAAATGTGTTATTATTATAGTGACAGTTTTTTTTTTAGTTTTTTTTATGAATTATATATTGGATACTATCTCTCAAGGCAGTGGTTCTCAAAGTGGGGTCCTTGACATCCCCAGAAAAAAGGGAAATAATTTATTTTTACTATAATTCCCCAATGACAGAATGGAAAACTATTTGTCTAAAGGGCTGCCATAATTTAAAATAATTTTTAAAAATTTACTTCATTTACTAGTATTTATTTCCTATTATTTGTTATTTATTTATTATTATTTATTTATTATTATTATTTTCCTTTTGTACATGAATTTATTTAATAGGGGTGGGGGGACGAATACATAAAAAATACATACATTTTAAAATTAATAAGGAAGTAAATGGAAATTAAAAAAATAATACACAGATACTTTAATTTTACAAATTAATTAAATGGAAAATTAAATTATGGGTAGATTTACTGGTATATTTATGTACCAAGTGAGTTTAACTACTTAAGTCCCAGGCTTATTTTTCAGTTTTCATGTTATATAGAATAATAAATAAGCAATATTTCTACAATCACAAAGGTTATGGACTTAAACCTGGTACAAAAAGAAATCAGCAACATGTGAGGTGACTACAGAAGAGTCAGAATTCATTTATGTTGCTGTTATAGAGCAAATCTATTTAGAATATTGAAAAACAGAAAAATCTAAAATTGTATTTTACTGCAGATAAAATACTTTATTTGTCCAAAATCAGGGGGAAAAAATCAAATAAGATAAATTATCTACAATGCAAAGTTCAATGATAAGAATCCATAAAATCATAGAAGTCACACTGAGGAGGAATGAATGTAAATGAATATATTCTGTAGGATGTTTAAAGGAGATTATAAAGGACCCGATAAAATAATTGCACGACTAATGATATATATTGATGCTGTAACAGTAACATTGTATTTTAATACACTAATTATTTAGTGTTGGAGCTGAGGTTTTCTCATGTGATTTATGAATAAAACTCAATGCTGCCCCCGTATCAGGGGTTTTGGGATTTTAACAGGTTCAGTTTGTCTTATTAATTGAACACATTGACTTCTTCTGAATACGTTATAGAGTCGATTCTTTCATCTATCACATGAGAAAGAAAGTTCTCTGTTTAATCTCATGAACCTCTGTCAGCAGCTGTTGGTTTTGGGTACAGTGTCCTGTATGAGCCATTAGAGGGAACTATGGTGTCGTAAACGGACACCGACTGAACTGATGGCTGTTCTCTTGTCACAAACGTTGTTTCCTGGCTGGTCAGCTGGATAACCTAGTCTTGATCAATAAAATCAAGGAGCAGCTGATGGCGGAGAAGATCCGAACGCCTCACCTGCCCCCCGCCACCGTCCCTTCCCAACAGCCCCTGCTGGCTCCCCTGAGCCAGGCGGAGGGCGGCCAGCACGCCATGTCCAAAGCCCACCAGATGCCGGTTCTCCACAGCCACAGCCCGTCTCAGCCGGACATCGCCCTGCACGCCCGCCCCGCCTCCAGCTCAGTCACAGGTACGCTTCCTGGGACCCTCCGTCTGTTTCGCTGCTTTGGTTGGGTTGGGTTTTGCATGGCGGAGGCGTCTTCTTTTATCACCTTGAAATGGCATGAATTTCCCAGATTTTAGGAAGATGATTTTGAACAGATGAAAATAAAATCTTATTTATTTTTAAATCCTGATTAAATAGAGTGGTTGTTGCTCTGCCCTTATGGTCTACAGGGTAAGAACTGCATTGAGCTGTTATCTATCAATCTATCAATTAGTTGAGCTATCAATTAACTAATACATCATTCAATGTCCCTTTCTATGAATTTTCATGTACTATATATACCAAAACCCATATATATATGTGTGTGTGTATATATATATATATATATATATATATATATATATATATATTTCACTTCATAGTTGTGCCTTATCAGGGTTAATTAGTGGAATTTCTTGCTTTATCAATCAAAGCAACTAGTTTATATTTTAGGTGTGATTTTTTTTTTAAATGTATTATTCATTTTTGATTATCCCATTTGACATTTGTATCAAAAATTTCGATTTTTGTAGAGAAAAAAAAGGTAAAATTTGACTGAAATGAAACCAACAAGACCACAAAATGTACATTTTGAGAAGCCTGATGAATGCTTTTAAAACTGTATTTTAAAAGGTTTTAGACTTTCCCATCTTGCCAAACATTTTTTGTAACTGACCCATATATGTGCACGTTTGACGTGTTATTATTCGTTGTAGTATTTTGTCATTTCTCTTATCAATTTCTGCATTTTAGGTTTTAATAAGATCAGAATAAAAGAAAAATATATTAAAGAAAATAATCTGATGATTTATTATTATTATTATTTTTACACATACAGCATTAGTGTCTTTGGGGCTCAACCAATGACATACATCTGTGCTGTTACAGATGGACCTTTTCTAAATACTCTATATTATGTTGCTTGTACAATACTGGTTTGAGGTCAGATCAGGATGATGAAAGATGAATGTTTGTTGTTAAACAGTGAGATTTTCCTGCATGTTTTTTTTCCAGGTCGTATCCTGGGGGATGTAAACTTGAATCTGGATGAAAAGGCAGCTATAAAAGCCAGAGGATTATGGGAAGACTGGCATCTGCGTCAGCTCATAGACCATCCTTCTAGAACAAACCACGTCTCAGGTAACAGCCCAGCTGTCGGAGTGGCACTAAAGAATCATTAAAGCGTTCATTAAAGAGTCAGAGCCGCTCGGGTCTGCAGGGTGAATGTCACTATCAGCACCGGAAAATAATGTTGAGAACATCTGATTCTCTGCACTGTATCTGTGCAGGAAGTAGACAGAACAATGTACACACTTGCTACAGAAGGGACTCCTATTATGAATTACAGCACAGGTGTCAAACCCAGGGCCCGCGGGCCAAATCTGGTCCGCCACCTCAGTTTCTGTGGCCTCTCCAAAGCTTGCACAGGCGATTTATTGAGATGGAAAAGCGAATAAATGTTAAAAAACAAATGACGCTGGTCATGACGGCTTTTCTCAATTGGCCAATAAGGTTCTTTGTTGAAGTACATCTGTCATTACTTTCTTGCTCTTTCACTGCTTTGTTGTTGCCGTTTGTTCAACATTCATAGCTACACGACAACCATGGATTCCAATCTGTGAAAAATCCATAAATTAAATAAAATTACCTGCATATTCTTGTATGTCTATATATCTGTAATAATTTGGCATGTTTTGCTGCAGTATTTTTTAATAATTAGATGCTAACATCATAGCAATGTTACATTATTTCTAAGCATAAATTGTAAATTCTATTGTCACCAGAAACTACTTAATTATTAGTTACAATTATTCATTCACCATTATTAGTGCTGAGGTAATTATCTAATATAATAACAAGTAGAAACATTTATATGATCTTTACAATCGACCATACTGCTGCTGTGGCCCGGGATGAAATTGAGTTTGACACCACTGAATCACAGCATTTGCTCCATGATAATGGTGCAGCCATCAGCCTGTGATAACATTTGTTTAAACTGATTAAGTATCTGTGCTTTTTCCAAACAATGTTATCAATGGATTGATTTTGCAGTGTTCCAAAAAGAATTCGTCATCAGATCCTCACATGTCAAAGTATTGTTTGCTGCATATGTTTTATAACACACAAATGTTGATGACATTCAGCCACTTTTTAGGAGTGTTAGTAATTCTAATCAAGTTGTTTTTCACTCCTTCTTTATCTCTCTCTCAGCTTGAATCGCAGGCGACTGGACTTGTATTTGTCTGGGAAGACGTTTCACCTCGTACCCGAGTGGCTTCCCCAGTTCATCCACATTAGTCTGACAAGACAGTGAGACTGAGACTAGTCTGCACTAGACCTGTCTAGACTTTGACTAGTCAGACCGAAGCCCCAAGAACTGAGGAAGCCACTTGGACAGGGGAGTCAAACTCAGTTTAGTTCAACGGCCAAAATCAGTGCAATTTGTTCTCAAGTAAAAACCTATGTAACAAATGTCTCTCCTCCTTTTTGTGGATATAAATTCATTCTAAATATTTACAATATTAATTAACCTTCAAATCAAAACTGGACAGATGATAAAAGGAAAAAGTTCAATTTCAACAATACATATGTCTGTTATTCCGTATTCATAGATTTCAACTCAAAATATTTTCTAATATTTTCTTAGTTTTTTAACCAACAGGTAAAGTTTTCTCCTTCGCCTTCCAAACCTACAAAACAAAACCATCATTATTTTATCCCTTGAGCCAGGAAAGAGTCTCACTGGCTTCACATTTCTGTGAAGAAACAGGAACTGGTTCATTTTTTGTCTCACTTTATACAGTCACCCAGTGGGCAGGACTGGACCCTTTAGTGAGCTGCATGTTTGACACTCCTGCACGTGGATAAGAGGCAAAACGTCTCCCAGACTTATACAAGTCCAGTTGTCTACAATTCAATTCCAGAGAGAGAACATTGACCTGGGTGAACGAGAATATTCAGACACATTCCTTCTATATCTACGTTTAGCCTGACTCCACATTTCTAATTTGCTGCCCACATATCAGATTTTTGTTCAGATTCATGTTCATGATGCTCAAATTCAAACTTCTGATAAAATCAATCAATGAAGTGAAGTGAAATAGGAATTCAGTTCTAATTTACAGCTCTGGAAAAAAGTAAGAGACCACTGCAAAATGATCAATTCTTTCCTGATTTTACGACTTAAAGGTATGTGTTTGAGCAAAAGGAACATTTATGTTTGAGTCTATAAACTACTGACATTTCCCCCAAATTCCAAATTAAAATATGATCATTAGAGCATTTATTTGCAGAAAATGACAAATGGTCAACATAACAAAAAAAAGATAGTGTTTTCGGACCTCAAACAATGCAAAGAAACAAGAACAAATTCATTTAAAAATAATATAACATTAATGATTACAGTTAAAAAGACTTCAGAAATCAATATTTAGTGCAATAACAATCACAGCAGGCGACACGGTGGCGCAGGGGTTAGCGCTGTTGCCTCACAGCAAGAAGGTCGCAGGTTCAAGACCTCCTTGGTCCTGGGTCTGGGACCTTTCTGTGTGGAGTTTGCATGTTCTCCCCGTGTCTGCGTGGGTTTTCACCAGGTACTCCAGCTTCCTCCCACAGTCCAAAAACATGCTGAGGTTAATTGGAGACTCTAAATCGCCCGTAGGTGTGAGTGAATGGTGTGTGTGCCCCACGATTGGCTGGCGACCAGGGGTGTATCCCTGCCTCTCGCCGTAACGTGCTGGGATTGGCTCCAGCAGACCATGTGACCCTAATGAGGAATAAGCAGGTATAGAAAATGACTGACTGACAATCACAGCTTAATCACAGCTCTCATGCTCTCCACTAGTCTTTACCGTTGTTCTTGGGTGACTTTATTCCACTCCTGGTTCCTCTTTAAAGCAGAATGAGGTGTTCATGTGTTGGAATTTAACAGACACTGGAATGGAATGGCTGGAATACATGTAGAGATGCTGATTTCAAATAAAAAATGTAGTGGTCTCTTATTTCCAGAGCTGTATATACTCATTGCATATGTCAGTGTTTAGTGATGTGCAGAGTCAACTTACACAAAGCTGGTATACATGTCATACACACATCTGTGGGAGGAAAAAGTTATAAATATACAACAAATTATTCTTGGATATGAACAAATAAATCTGAAATAAAACTCTGTAAAACAGCGTAGAAACAGATGAATACATATCTGCTTTTTGAAACCTGGACCCCTCGGTGTTTTACGATGACTTACTCCATCCTGGTCCTTCTTTCAGGTGTGGCGCTGGCATCCAGGACAGGCAACCTCAACTCAGAGATCATCGCCCCCACCACGCCGCCCTCGAGCAGCCACAGCCGTCTGGGCGGAGCCCCCACGCCTCACCTCATCTCAGGGTTAGCCGCCGGCCACGGGATGGAGCATGGGAAAAACAACGGGGGCCTGGTGGGGCTCCTGGGGCCGCCTCCGAAGGACGAGCGAGGGCGTAAGAAGATCAAAGCGGAGAACGGGTCCTCGCTGCTGGTGGTGCCCTACCCCATCCTAGCCTCAGGCAACGACCAGTCCTGTGTCACCATCACTGCCAAACCGGGGAAAACCTACAGGTGACGCCGCTGTTTACAATTTCTTTTTGTGTAATACCGGTAAATGCGTAATGACATAAGGCGCACGCCCTTTGACCTGTGTGCACAACTGTTTCCAGATAATAAAGGGCTCAGTGGTACTGTAGATGATGCTGCAGGTTTCAAATCTGCATCTCTGCTCAAAAAAAAGAGTAGTAGTGTGATTTCTAGCCCAGCAAATAAAATCTGAAATGCACTTTTCCTGCATAAAGAAATTGTCTCCCTCCTTTTAACCCTCCAAATGCCTTATAACTTATTTTAAAAACAATTTACAATAATATTCATAATTTCTCACTGTAAATATTACAGGAATATAATATTTTTTCCCTCCATTCAGTCTTTCACATCACTTTCTTCTTGCCTTTACGCAAATTCCATTTTTCTCCCTCCTGTCTCTTGCTTGAAATGACATACCCACAGTAAATGTGTAAAAGAATTAAATTTGAACATTAATCTGGCATCAAATGAAAGCTACAACATGTGGGTGACTACAGAAGTGTCCGAAACAGTTCATATGTTACCGTGACACAGCGCATAAAGATAAAACATAGCAAAAAAAAAAAAACGGTGTAAGGAAAATCCTGTTTTACAGTGAATATCATCTTGGAAAAATGATTTAGTGGCCCAAATAATCCAGCAATCAGTAATTCAATGTATGACCAGTATGTATGCCACGGTAGATTAGACTACAGATAAAAGCACTGTTAGTGTTGTAGCTGAGACTTTTCTCATGCAATTTATGTATTGATGCAATGATTTGATACAGACGAGTCTGTGCTTCACTCTGTTCAATGCACAAAACGTTGCTGCTCCAGTATTTGAGCCTTGGATTTTATCAGGTTAAACTATTTGAGCCAATGGAGGAGAATCACACAGCAACAACATTAGTATTATTTCCATTACATACACTGCATTTCATGTTTAATATTTAACCATCATCCAGTTGCTGCTACCAGCAGATGGAGCCATTTCCCAATCTTGTTTTGTTTTTGAAGGGTGGGTCAATTTATTTTCAGTCTTTCCTACCTCTGTATGAAAAGTGAAATAGTATCGAACCTGATTGATAAATCCTTTTGGGTGGTGGAAGAAAGATTTAGACACTTCACAGAAGTAAAAGAAGAAAGTATGAAAAATACAAATGCATTTTATATGCACTACTCACATAATTACAATTGTTTAAGTATTATTGGTGAATTGATTGATTGTTTTTTTTGTTAACGACCTTAATATTTAACCATATTACCCAGGTTTTCCAGTTTTTCAGCACAGTTCTTTTTTCATTTCAGCAGGTATTGAAGGTAAACCTATTGTTAATTGCTATGCAGCAGTCAGCAATTAGATCCCTTCAATAAATAATTTGTATATAGAAATGACTCGTTTTATTCTCTTATACTAAAGGGTTGATTCAAAATATAGTTTTTACTTCCCTCCAGTGGTTTCTAGCTGTACAGTTTTGGTTTGACGTAACAATCTGCAGACCTCACTGTGCAGAGCTGTCTTAGTTTTGACCTGATCAAAATAAAAAAGATCCCGATTCTGAGGAAGAAAATGAGTTTCTCAAGAAAAGGTTGAAGAATTTTTAACATTTAGAAATTGATCCGATGTGCAAAGAGGGAAATAAACAAAAACCTCCACAAAATCACTCCTACTGTAGGTCAAAGAGATCATACCATTCACAACGAATTTCCTGTATTGTAAATGAATAGAACTGACCAATGCAGGACTGTGTGATATCTATTGTACAGGCTTCATATGTGTCTGTCTTCGTGACTTAATTCCATGTCTTCTCTCTGTGTCACTGTGCTCTTGTCCAGGTGTAAAATGTGTCCGCTGACCTTCTTCTCCAAGTCAGACATGCAGATTCACTCGAAAACGCACACAGAGGCAAAGGCTCACAAGTGTCCTCAATGCACCAAGTCCTTTGCCAACGCCTCTTACCTGGCCCAGCACCTCCGTATTCACCTGGGCGTCAAACCGTACCGCTGCTCTTACTGTGAGAAATCTTTCCGCCAACTCTCACATCTGCAGCAGCACACCAGGTCTGATATTTACATACACACTCTCTCAGCTCTGTGAATGGTCTGAATTTATGTACTGCAGGAGTTTTAATGCATATTTGCCCCTCATTCACAGATTAACACGCACCGCAATTTTGTATTTTCCATGAAAAGTCACACTTTTATTTACCACCATGAGTAGTAAAATGAATAGAAACTTTTGTTACATTAACCTTCTGATGCAATGAGCAAACACATTGTAACATGAGAACACTGGACTGATAGTTGCTGGAAATGAAGTTCTATACACCTGTGTAGATATTACACCAAAAAACAGACATTTGCAGCTAGAATAGTCATTTACCACATTAGTAATGTATAGAGTGTATTTCTGATTTGTTTAAAGTTATGATTCATATATCATTCATTGAAAAAAGTGCTTTTCTTTAAAAAAAAAAAAAATAAGGAAATTTCTAAGTGACCCCAAACTTTTGAACGGTAGTGTAAGTTATTCAGTTTATTCCTTTATTTTAAAGGGTTAATTCAAACTACAAAGAAGCATATTTTTTGGACTTCTCTCCTGTGGTTTCTGGCTGCAGAGTTTCATGTTGATGTAATAATCCACAGACCTCACTGTGCAAACAACACAACCTGCTGCTTATTATTTATATTTTTTTATCTTTGCAAAGAAGGACAAATTATATGACTTGACTATATGGCTCAAAGTTAATGAGCATTAGTTCTTGTACTGGATATATAACGTATACTGCTATATTTGCTATAGTTTTAACAAATAAAAAAACAATGCTGTTAGCTTTACAAACCAAAGATCAGACAGCTCAGAGATTATATCTAAAAGCCTGGACAAGTAGTTTAAAAATATCTCCATCACTTAATCAATGTACAGGACTTATAGAGGTTATGTATACATGTACTAAACTAAACAACAGCCGGATTCAAATACAAGAATAAAAAAAATACAAAAAAAATATTTGAATTAAATATTTCTATGTTAGACCAGGAGTCAGGTTTGAGGATGAAGCAATAACAAGGCACATAAAACAGGATTATTAGAGGATTCTGTGGCTTTGTGTGTGTACATGTAGATTTATATAAAAATGTGTTTGTGGCTGGTGCTGGTGGACGTGTAGGGGGTGTTATGGTGAGTTATAACAGGTCCCGACAGCCTGATGGATGGAGCGGTTACCCACTGTTTCAGTATCTTGTCACAGATGTTAGGAGTCTGTAGAGGCTGTGTGATGGACAGTTAGTTTAACGTACACGCAGGGAAAGATTTGTTGTCTTTGTCTTGTTGGTTCACCTCTTTTCTGTAGTTCAGTTTGTCTTTGTCGCTAATGAGCCTCACCACAGTTGTGTCATTAGCAAATTTGTTGAAGTGGAAATTGTTAGTATGAACTGTAATTTGGAGTCACAGTCATGGGTCGGTAGGGTGAAGAACAGGGGACTGAACACGCATCCCTGTGGGACCCCCCCATGTTCAGTGTGTTATTATTGCTGATCCTTACTGACTGTGGTCTCTCAGTAAGAATGAATATACTATTATACAAGTAAAAAAATATTGTCTTAATCTTAATATGTTTTTTGGGGGGGTATTTGTGTGAGCCAAACCTTTATCTATAATGCATTGAGCGTCTGTGTGTCTGCAGCTCACGTATCTCTCTGACCATTTATTATATTAACCTCAACTTTCAGCTAAAGCTTGTGCATTGCACAATGCACAAGGTCAATTTTTTTTCCATAGGTATTAAGGTGTGAGTGTGTGAGTGAATGGTGTGTGTGCCCCACGATTGGCTGGCGACCATCTGGGGTGTATCCCTGCCTCTCGCCGTAACGCGCTGGGATTGGCTCCAGCAGACCCTTGCGACCCTAATGAGGAATAAGCAGGTATAGAAAATGACTGACTGACTGAGGTATTAAAAATATCATTATAATGAGATACACTTTTTTACAGGAATACATAAGGAATGATGTATTCCTATAAATAAGTGGATCTCAGGTCCTGCACTAGTTAGTGTTGAGTCAATAAAGCAGTTAACTGCTGGGCACTTGTGTCCAGTTTGCTTATTTAGGAAGCAGCGTCTGTCATGTTAGCTGCAGGCTAGTACCAGTAGCTTTAGCATCGATGTTCCCTGGTGACGACAGTAACTGCAGCTCTTTTCTGGAGAGGTTTTAATGCTGTGTGCTCATGGTGCTGTGCAAACAAAGACAAGATGAACCTCTGTGAAACAAACTTAAAGCATGTTCTAATGATTTTTGTCAACTATTTTTTAATTATTTGGGAAGCAGCTTGTGGCATCGCTTTATTTGTATTTCACTGTGCTGCAAGCTTTTGGAGCTTCATTTCTGATCCACCTGAAAATATGTGTAAGCTGTTTGTTTCGCTCTAATATTTGCATCACTTTTTTGCTCTTTTAGAATCCACACAGGTGACCGGCCATATAAATGTGCCCATCCAGGATGTGAAAAGGCTTTTACTCAGCTATCTAATCTGCAGGTAAGCCTGTAGTTTTTTCTCCTACAACTTGTCTTTCCCGCCTAAATGCTGCATGTCGGTGACTCATTCTGTTTCTGTGTCCCTTGCTGAAGTCTCATCAGAGACAGCACAACAAAGACAAGCCCTTCAAGTGTTCCAACTGTTACCGTGCCTACTCGGACTCTGCCTCGCTGCAGATCCACCTGTCTGCACACGCCATCAAAAACGCCAAGGCCTACTGCTGCAGCATGTGCGGCAGAGCGTACACCTCAGTGAGTTGAAGATCCAAATCAACTTATGTTTTTTTAAATTAATTTAACCTTTATTTAACCAGGTAATAATAAACCCTATGAGATCAAGACCTCTTTTCCCAGGGTGACCTGGCCAAGAGGTCAGCAGTCACAAAACTCAAATAACTACATTAAATTAAATATTATATTTAAAACTAAAGTGCGGCAGCTCTGGAAAAAAAAGGGGGCACTGCATTTCTTTCTGAAATCAGCATCTCTACATGTATTCCAACCATTCCATTCCAGTGTCTGTTGAATTCCAACACATGAACACCTCATTCTGCTTTAAGAGGTACCAGCAGTGGAATAAAGTCACCCAAGAACAATGGTAAAGACTGTGGAGAGCATGACAAGACGAATTGAAATCAGTGATTATAAATAAGGGTTAATGCACCAAATATTGATTTCTGAACTCTTCTTATTAGTATTATGTTGTTTTAAAATGAATTTGATCTTGTCTCTTTGCATTGTTTGAGGTCTGAAAATGTTTTTTTTTTTGACCATTTGTCATTTTCTGTAAATAAATGCTCTTAACAGTAATATATTTATTTGGAATTTGGGGGAAATGTTGTCAGTAGTTTATAGACTCAACGAAAAATGTTAATTTTGCCCAAACACATACCTATAAATAGTAAAATCAGAAAATTTGATAATTTTGCTGTGGTCTCTTATTTTGTTTCCAGAGCTGTATATATATCAACATTCAAAACAAGGTGCAGTAGTTAAAAAAATCGGATGTTAAAATGCAAAAGTGCAGTAGGTTACAGTAAATGGAACGGAAAGGTCTAAATGAAAAGTTCAGCCAGTTCATTTTAAGTTCACTTTGAGAGGGCAGAAACACTGAAGGCTTGTATCGGCTTGTCTTGTCTAAAGCTTTTCTTTTTTTTTTTGCCTTTTCCCCCTCCAGGAGACCTACCTTATGAAGCACATGTCTAAACACACACTGGTGGAACACATGGTGTCCCATCACTCCCCTCAACACAGGACAGAGTCCCCCAGCATCCCTATACGGATCTCTCTCATCTGAGCTCCACGTGTTCTAGTCCTCGCCCTTCTCCCGCCCTCCGTTTTTTTTCTTCCTCCTGTGATATCAACGTTCCCTCTGATGGACTCTGAACCCATGAACAGGTTCCGTAAAATGTGCCAGATTGTACCAGTATCTTGTGAAGAGGTGCTCTTCTAATGAGTATATCCTCCTTTTTCTTTCTTGCTGACCAGATAGTATAATCTGGAACATCCAAAGATGATTTCTCAGCACTTTCAGGCCTGGAAATGACAGGCCTAAAAAAAAAAAAGAAACATTTTTTTGTGTGTGTGTGTGTGTATGTGCGTGTGTGTGTGTGATTTCACAGAGAAAAAAAAAGGTCTCGCTCCAGGCAGCTACATGGAAAATCTTTTTAAACATTTTTTTTTGTGTTATAACAGATTACTTTGTCTTTTTATATGGTCCTTTCCTTTTCTTAAGTCTTTGCAAATAAATATATTTGCATCAGAAATAGTCTTCCATTAGCTCAGTGGCCAGGTGAACATAAAGGTGAATGCTTATATAAATGTGTATTCATGTATATTGTGCCACACCCGACGTCTGTGTTTGCAATGTTTCACCATACATTTCGCCATAACGCACACATAACGTGTCAATATCTTTATTCAGTAGTTTATTTTCACCCGGTTTGCCACATTCATAACCTAAAAGGATGGATGTTCTTTCTTTTTCCTAAAAAACTAAAAAATGATGCACGATTCTCCAGTAAACTGTTAAAATATAGTCAATTGTAAAAAGTGTTTTGGGGGGTTTCCTAAATTTTAACTGTTATTAATAAACTTAAATAATGAAAATCATTCAAAAACTGAATTGAAATGTTAATTGATGAGTCTTTGAGCTCCTCTCTTTATGTACAATCTAGCAAAGCACAACAAGTCAATCAAAAATGTGTTTTTATGAGCTGGTCAAAACCCTGAAAATAGAGTATTCACATGCCTTTATTTTTCCAAATTGACTAAAATATTTAGTATTATTGTGTTGGAAATACATTGAAAGGTGCACTTACTTTACTTTAAGCAATTTTATATTTAATTGGGTATGTGCAGAAATAAATTTAATGGCAAGATTAGATGCTTTAGTCCACCACTGCTGCTGCTGCCAGATAAACAAAAAGAGAAACAGACCATTCTGGAATTAAGAATTGTCTTTTGGGATTTTACAATGTGTAGAAGAAGCATCAAATATTAAATATTAGTTGTTTTATTAATGAACACTTTGCCATTTTATATGCATTTAAGCCTTAACTTTGTTACAAACCCACTCTTGTTTTATCACTTTGCATTTGCCTTTTATGTCATAGCATGATATATACTGTAAATAAACTATATTAACTGTCACCCTGTTTTATAATAAATTATTCTATAATTACAGGAGGTGGTAGAAGTCTACATTTTATTTTTTTTTCTGTCACATGATGCTTGTTGACCCACTTCTAAGAGCCACAGTGTCTTTTAGTTATTAGTTACTGATGCTCACCTGAACAGAGTTACCTGCTTGCTGAAGAGGAGGGAGAACGTGTTTAGGCCTGTAAACTATTTACGGTTTTCAGTTAACTATCAGTGACCTTAAACAACTATGTATACACCTTCAGGAGGTCCCTAAATACACATTTGCGTTTTAGTAACATAAATGATAACCCAAGTATCCAAGTCATGCTGTCCCACATTATCAATCATATTTGATAAAGTGAGAACTAAACTAATTAAAGCACATATCCTACATTTAATACATATTTGTTGCTTGAAAGTATCACTATCAATATATTATTATACTACAACTGTACTGTTAATCCTCTACTGCTCTTTTATATACTGATATTAGTATACTGCTATTATTGCTATTACTGTGCTATACTATTTTATTATTACTATTCTACGTGGCTATTAATATACTCTTATGTTACTATGATTAATGATTTTACTGACTAACTAGGTCTAGATCATGGGGTTCTGCTTAGCTCTAGAGCTCTAGTCCTAGAAAAGACCCAGATATCAGGCTTCATCCATGCTGATATACAGACGGAGGGTTAATTAACCAGTTTGGATCAACTTTCCACACTTTATTACTGCAGAAAAGCTGTATGTCTAAGTTCTTAACTATTACTTGATTCCTGAAAAATAATATCTCTCTTTTTTGGGTCGGGTAGTTAACTGCTTATTTTTGTACCATTTAAATGTCCCATATTATACAGTTTCCTGTTTTTTATACTGAATTTTGATATCCCTAACAAGATTTTCAGTAGCAAAGGTCATCTCAGTATAGCTTTACACTTCTTCTATTTAACCCTAGGCCTATCCTCCTCCTGTTAGTGGTGACTGTATAGTAGTGACATCACAACTTCACGTAAGTCACGACCGCTTGTCATATCTATCCTTGTAAAGCATGTCTCGGGAGGAGAGCATCTTTCCTATGCCCCGCCCCTTTCGGTGACATCACCCACCCCTCCAAATTCTCCTCAACTAGAGAAATAACCAGACTGGAGCTCACGTGTCGCGCGTTACGCATACGCGCATGACTTAGTCATTAACTAACGCATCGCTAAAACTCGTTGCTCGTCCGTTCTGTACAAGTCAAATGTTGGTGCTCGTTGCTAAGTGTCCCGTTAGTTTCCTGCGTGTTTTTTAGCAGACGGTCAGACAGCCCCTCCCTACCCCCCTCCCTCCCTCCTCTGACTGTTGTCTGATGACAGAGGACACTTCGAGACTTCACCACTTCTTATAAATGATTTCTTCATACTTTTTTGGGGGACGATTCGTGGATATTTCCTCGTGACAGCGACCCACAGGTGTGTTATCAACGACATTTGTTAGACAATATCTCCTGAAGTTGAAGCCTACTCTCAGGAATGACTTTAACAATTGTTCAAATTTGAGTGTGACGTGTCTAATTTCACTATATGAACATAAAACACACTATTATACGAGCGTGAGAATAGGCAGGCGTCTTTTTTAAGGTCCGAAAGAGCAAACAAATTAAAACGTATCTATTTGTTTTGGCTTTATTTAATTATTTAAATTATTAATTCTTATTCTTTTTTTATAAACTAAATCTCTGCTTGTTTACTACTTCACTTTGAGTGCACAACACAGCAAGCAACAAATGTTTTATCCATCTTAGCTTCCAGTTTCAGGGTTTACAATAACTCACATAACGTAACAAAGCTCATTTTAACAGAGGCTAAACAAACTGTTACTTTGATTATATTACTTTAACACACACACGCCACATTATATCATTACAACAAATATAAACCTTGTGCTTCCTCGAGTTTGCTGAGACATCAGATTTCCTCTGTATTTCTTGAAATCACCGTTTTTCTCTATGTTTTTTTCTCCGCGTTGACAGTTTCACCGATCATCTGTTCTACACTGCAGGGACTAGCATGCAACTTTCAAAATAAAAGCCTCACTCACCAAAATAGGAAATAATGTGTGGGACAGAGAGAGAGAGTCGTACGGTGGTTGGGGAGCTTTTACCATGTAAACACTTGGTGCTAAATTTATCTGTATAAGAATTGCTTTATAAATAAAGATTGATAACGTATTTAAAGCTTAAAACAGGTTATATAACACACATTTTCCTCATGGCTATTTATATACGTTTTCTGGTTGGCTTCTGATGGAATGGAAAGTTATTGTAAAACGTTATTGAATGTTCCTCGTCCTGAATTGAAAGTGCTCGGATAAAATTCATCATCAAACTGGCGGGCAGTCATGAGTTGCATGTGTTTTTTTTCTTCCCCTGTCTTTATTCATTCAGTGTGGTCTTTAGGAGAAGCATGATTTAATAATGACTGTTGACTTCAGATGTTTCCCTGTCCTCACAGTGAAATATTCCCTTATCATGCAAAGGTGGTCTCTGTTTCTGGCCAGGCTGCAAAGCTTGTATTCACATATTGTTGCTTGCACAGATTTCCTGCACTCCAGTTTCAGACCTCGCCCCACGTCCATGGTTAACTCCTCAGCAATGGGGTAAATTTCATTCTTAAAAACTAATTCAGCTTTGCATATTCAGATGCATTTAATATTACTTGTTTTCTTAAATCGGACATGTCATGTAATCAGACTGTGTTGACTTTGCTCTTGCAGATACACTCAGAAGATAAAGAGCGTTTTGAAATGTCTGCTTTGCTTACCTGTTGTGCTCTGTATTTTCTACAGTATAGCCCCAGCTTTGCGGTAATAAACAAAAAATGAAACAAGTTTGTATTTAATTTAATAAACACCACATTATAAACATTATATTATTATAGTTTCTTTCACCGTTTCACTTTTTTTTTTGCTATCAGAGTTTTAGTAGTTCTACTACCGATGGAGAAATGCTCTCTGGAAAGTGGAAAGATGCTGAATCAGGACACCAGTGTTGATGCCACCCTTGACCTGGGGTAAGATCACTGAGATCTTAAATAACACCTTCAGACAAGTTGTAAGATACAAGAGAGGTCCCAAATAATGGAATGACTGTTTATAATTATAAGTTATTAACCTAGACATATATACTGGTATTTTCATTTGATTTGAGGTCATTTCTCAAACCTTGATTGAGCTGCTGAATCTAATGTATGTTCTTGAAAATGGTCTCCTCCTATTTCAGGTCCAGACGAGATATGCGGACATGCACATCTTGGAAAGCTCCCATCCTCTGGGAGGGGATGTTTGACCCTTTTCTTTATGACCAGATGCATAAAAGGAAAGGTTCATCTGTGGCTTTAACTGTGTTTGCTGTGGGCAGGTTTGTTTCTAATAACATATTGATCAAATGATAATAGAAATAACATACTACAAACATTCTAGCATTAATAACACATTCAATTCGGGATGGCTTTGCATATTTCTGTTTGATACATTGGCTGTTTGGATTAAGGTCTATTGAGTTGTATTTAATGTTTATCTGTGTGTCTAACTATAGTGACTGTAAGATATGAAAGCAACTGCTTTATATCTCCACTTTCACCAAAGGTACCTTGACGTTTACCTCCAGACCTTCTTGAATTCATCAGAACATCACTTCATGTTGGGTTTGCCGGTGACATATTACGTATTTACCGACGAGCCAAAAAAGATGCCACACATCGAGCTTGGACCTCAGCGAAGCCTGAAGGTTTTCAAAGTGGTCAAGCACGTCAGGTGGCAGGATATCTCTATGATGCGAATGAAAACTATTTCAGATGTCATACAGTCAGATATTCGCCACCACTGCACGCACGTCTTCTGCTTTGATGTGGACCAGGTGTTTACCGGGAGATTTGGCTCGGAGGCTCTGGGAGAATCTGTGGCTCTGCTCCACGCCCACTATTACCGGTTTCCAAAGATGTGGTTCACCTATGATCGAAACCCAAAGTCCAAGGCATACATGGAAACCGGGGATTTCTACTACCACGCTGCCATATTCGGAGGCTCGTGGAAGAGTGTAAAGGCCTTGACAGAGGCCTGCTACCAGAACATCATGGCAGATAAGGAAAATAATGTGGAGGCTCTGTGGCATGATGAGAGTCATCTCAACAAGTACCTGTGGCTCCACAAACCGAGCAGGGTTCTCTCTCCGGAGTACTGTTGGGACCCCAGTATCGGCTACAAGAGTGAGATACGAGTCACGCGAGTACTGTGGGCACCAAAATATTATGATACATTACGTGCACTATAGCGTGTTTGTATTTCAACCTGGAATTATGCATTGAACGATTTGCATAGACACTATCACTCAATGAATGGTGTGAAAACTGATAAATATTTTGCTCTCAGGTCCTCATGCTCCTCTATGTTCCTTCTGGGGCTTAATTTGCATATTTCTGCCAATGTAGACTTTCCAAATGGAGTGACATTACCTTTGTTTGTCTGCCCTTTTAGAGAAAATGTGTTTATCTAGGAAAATCGATGAAAAAGTTTTGCATGACTGTCAAAAGGACTTCTATGTGCTCAAAGAAAAGCTAGAAGTTTCCGAAGTATCAGGTGGTAACAAAGCTGTGTGCATGGCTATGTTGCTCTTCAATTTTTATGTTTATAGATAATTCTTTTTTATACTGATATGTCCTTTGTGTAACCAGGGACTCCGTGAGCCCTTAAAAGCTAAATTGTCTGAAAAGGTTCAGTTTGAGAGATTGTTGTGACTTGAAGTTGAAAACGAACGTTGAAGGGAAAACCGTATTTGTTTATTCATTTAATGTACTTACAAATATAATTATTTCTGTACAGTTTCTTCATGTTGCAGATAAACATAAAATCTCAGGAACACGTACTTTCTGGGGTGCTGGGGGGAGCCGCGTATTCAGAGCAACTCTGAGCTGAGGTCAGGTTCAGATAGCCCATCTCTGCTGATCGGGACAGCGCCGCAGAGATGAAACTGTGAGGACAAGAAGTCGTGTCTGTCAGCTTGGTCAGACTCTTTTGACAACTGTCAATAGCATAGAATTTTAGACGCCTCAGGCGTAACCACACTATAGACACAATCAAATTTGACAATGGTAAATTTCAATGGTATTTTATTCTGTGCACACAAAAAAAGATTTTGATGAAGTTCCCTCTCCAGATCAGACCTACCATGATGTCTGCACAGGGAGGGGGGTATAAATCTTCTGAGGATTAGATATTTTCTTCAGCTCCTATTTAAAAAAAATAATTAAAAAAATATTATACAATTCAAAAATGACATTTGTCTTTCTCTTAAGGTCCGCAACTTTCACAAACCTGACTCTTGTCCAACACTTCAGTTTATAACATACCTCTAAAACTGGCGCTAATATTAATGCTAATTAAGCACATTAGCATAATAGGGCTGAGTAAAAAGTCTACACACCCCTGTTAAAATAATAGGTTTTTATGATGTAAAAAAACGACAAGTTAAATAATTTAACAATTTTTTACCCCTTCAATGTGACCTATAACCTGTACAATGCAAATGAAAAAGTAACTGAAACCTTTAATGGAAAAAAAATAAAAATAAAAAACTTAAAATAATCTGGTTGCATAAATATGCACACCCTTAAACTTGTTGCAGCACCCTTGTCTCTTTGGGTAGGAGTCTATCAGCATTCTAAATCTGACAGATTGTGAGGGTATCTGCTGTCGCAGCCCACAGATGTTCAATGGGATTCAGGTTTGGACTCTGATTCAGGTTTGGACTCTGGGCCATTCTAAAACTTCCATCTTATTCTGGTGAAGCCATTCTTTTGTTGATTTGGTTCCTCTTCATCTTCAGCTTTTTAACAGAACCCTGAAGGTTTTGTGCCAGCACTGACTGGCATTTGGAACTGTTCGTAATCCCCTCCACCCTGCCTGAGACCCCAGTCCCAGATGAAGAAAAACAGCACCAAAACATGATGCTACCACCCCCATGCTTCACTAAAGGTATGCTGTTCTTTTGGTGAAGATCAGTGTTATTTTTGTGCCAAATAACGCAAAAGGTTTAAGCATAACAGATGAAGAAGATGGGAGATTGACTCTGATGCATTGAAACCTCTCTGTTGTCCACGGCTTGTGCTGGAAGATGTGGTTGGAAACATGTCAGGAAAAGTCACTAGAACAGCTGAACTTTATTTGGGGTTAATCAGAGGAACTTTAAATGGTGACAGTTGTGTGCTGACTCCAATTTTACATGAGTTTGAAAGTAACTGGATAAATCCAAACACAGCCACATCCCCAGTTATAAGAGGGTGTGCAGAAGTTGTGAAATTATTTATGTTGGTGTCATTTTTTTAACATCACAAAAGCCTGGTTTTGTAACAGGAGTGTGTACACTTTTTATATCATGTGTCTGTATTCCAAGTGTGAAATATGCACTTTATAATACCCTAACATTGCCACACTAAAAAAATATGTCTATGGCAAAGTAAATAACTACCATATCTCTACAAAAGCACATCTGATGTTTTTAAATTGACCACTATAAAGATGATAAAGCACTTTTGATGGCTTTTTCTCTGTTGTCAAACCTTACATTCCTCTGGACCAACGTTCCATACATGGCAAAGCAAAACTTTTCTTGCTTTTATGAAGCATTACATTCTCATGGAGCCACTAGCTTGGTGTTGTATTAACTATAATGTCAGTCAGTACTGTAGAGAGTCCAAACCGAAATATCAGACAAACTACAGCAGCTAGTACTATATATAAAGATGAAGCATATGTGCCCAGTACCTCGGTGGAGTGTAGCGACTGCATGTTCTGCAGGGTTCGCTCCAGGGCAGAGAGCTGATTGGACATGTGAACTATTTTGGTTGCGAGTTTCTTGTTTTCCATCTCTAGGAAATCCACCCTTGAGGTTAAAACAAGAATATTTTACTTTTGCCGTTTCCTTTAAACACATTTAGTGGACTGTTTCATCATGCAGCAAAGTGTTCACTGATTATTTTATTTCAGTACCTGCATTTGGACAAAGAAGCTGTTAGATTACTGTCTTTCTTGTTGTGCTCCTCCTCATTTAGCTGCTGCAGTAACCGCCTCCTCTCAACAAGAAGTTTTTCATTTTCCACAGTTATACTTCTGATGAGCTCTTTCTCCTGGAAATGGAAGACAATCATCCAATTTATATATATGTATATATGTATATGAACTAACTGCTAGTGCAGGGATAGGTGATCCTGGTCTTGGAGGGCTGGTGTGGGTGCAGGCTATTGTTCCAACCCAGTTTATTTGTATAATACATTTTAACAACAAGGTAATTCAATGTGCTTTACAAAAAACATTAAAAGCATCAAGATATAATTTAAAAACAGTTAATTGAAAAGGGAACTATCAGAAATGAAAAAATAATTAAGATCAAAAATAAAAATTGAAATTGAACAAATTACAGCAAGATACAATTTAACAGTTGATTAAAAAGGGAAAAATCAACAATTAAAATTAAAATAAGAAAAAAGTTACAGTGCCATGAAAAATAATTAAGAAATCAGCAATAAGGCAGCAGCAAACAGAAAAGTCTTCACCTCTGACTTAAAAACAGTGAGAGTTGCAGCAGACCCTCAGTTCTCTGGGGGTATGTTCCAGATATGTGGAGCATAGAAACAATGCTGCTTCTCCATGTTTAGTTGATTAGTAGAATTAGGCTGATTAGTAGAATCAGGTGTGTTGCTGCACCCACACTGGCCCTCCAGGACCAGGATTGCAGAGTTGACCGACCAACAGCAAGTGCCTTGGGAAACGGAACTGAGCTGTGTGCTAGGTATGGAGTGAATGAGGTAACATGGACCGAACATTACACTGTCTGGCGGCCTAAACCCACTAAATAGTAATGTTAGATACAAGTCTTTCTACAGCCAAAAAGTGCATGCATGTAAGCTCTGAAACTAGACGTAGAGCGGGTCATTTATCAGCTTCAGCAAGTATTCCAGGGTGATGTGTGGTGCGATGAGACCTAATGGAAGGAAAAACCTCCCTCTTATCTAATCTGATTATTCTTACACATGATACCATTTATAATGAAATAAAAACTCAAGCTGAATTGAATTCTAGTAAAGACGTTGCAATAATCACAAGCACTCAGAACATATTACTGCAATGACTCCAAACTTTCCAGCTCAGACATACCTTTACTAACGAATGGGAACACAAGGACAGTTCCCGCTCTAGATTTTTGATCTTTTCATCACGTTGTGTGGCTTCATCATCAAATTTCTGCATGGCTCGACATAGTTTTGCTTTGTGTTTTTCTTTCATTGCATGGTATTTGCTGCACACGTGGACAAAAAGATGTACAGTTCAGACATAATCCAGACAACCAATCTACAATATTATCTAAAATGATGATTTCACTATAGATAATGAACATCTCAGCAAAAAGTGTTATCGGCCCTTTACCTCCGCTCTTTGTCGAGGCATATTAGGGTTTCACAGACCTCGCTCTTCAGTGTCTCACATTCATCTTGTCTGGCCAACAGAGCCTTCAGCGCTTCTTGATAATCTGGACACTCCTGTGACCCAGAGTGCAAACATCAGCAGTGACAGGAACTGATGGCGTCAGTGGTTATGAACGTGACACGGCTCACTCGCTCACAATCAAATTAAGTTAGGATGGTAAACAGTTACACATACTGTATGTTTTGCATATCTTAAATCAGATTATTTATATCGCCAGTATATTCAAATATAAAACAAAATTACCTCACGCAATGTCTGCAGCTCGCTGTTCTCTGGTGCAAAAGAAGTGTCCAGCTGCCTATAACTGTTTTCACAATGCTGTGAGTCATTTTTTTCCCACAAGCTGCAACCATAAACAAGCATGGTTAAATTCTGATTATATATTACTACAATGGCATGTATATACAGTGTTTGCTGGAGCTGCAATATGGTGGTAGATCATATTACTTTTGATCTTGGAAATTGTTTTCTTTCATGCAGATGCTTGCTATTATGTTATCCAAGTCTTTCTGGGAATTGTCCAGCTGCTGCTTAAGGGAATCTATCTGAAAGAATAAGAAAATATTTTAACATAACAGGGAATAGAAAACAAAGGCCATTATAGTGCATTTCTCTCAATGTATTTTAATATTTGTCACTCACTTCTGACTTGTTTTCCAAAAGGCTTCTCGTCTGAGCACTGAGCTTATTTTGTAAATTTCTGCACATCTCATTGCTTTGACTCAGTTCAGTTGCCCGGGACTAGAAACACAAAAAAACTGAATTATTTTCTTGGTTAGATTTAGAGTTCGAGTTACAGAATAAGAATCTTGATAAGAGTGGGTCAGCCGTTCACACACGGCGATGTAAAGCTCAGTGGGACTTACTTTAGATAACTCGTTAGCTTGTTCGACCTGAACCTGCACCACAAAAAGCTGCTGCTGATGTTCCTGCAGGGCTGACTGAAGCCGCTCCACCTCCTTCCTTAGAAATATAATCTAAGACAAACATTATGCTGATCAATGTCACATCTGTGCCCGTTCTCACACTTGGTATTTGACCATGCCTTAATCTTTTATTTATGCTGTGCATTGTTTTATTAACATTCAGTGAAGCGGTGACAAAGCAGTCATCACCATGTGTTGAACAGCTGTACAACTCCTCATAATACTTTACATTAGTTACTAATCGGTCATCTGTTCTTATTTCTAGGTACTCACAGTTTCATCCTTTTCCAAAAGGCATCTTGTCTGAGCGTTGAGTTTCTCTTTTAACTTTCTGCAGGTGTGGTTGCTCTGTGCCAACTCTGCTGCTTGAGACTAGACAACGAGCAACGAGAAGGTACATTAAGAACATGGATCCACCAGGTGCATCTTCGAAGGGTCACAAGAACAATAAGTTTCTACTTCATTAATACAAGAGTATTCCCTAGTGGTCTAACAATGAGTAGCTTACTGACTTCATTCAGTCTGTGTAATGAGGTCCTTCTGTTAATATCTCCTGTGTTAATATCATAATCCAAGCAAATTTTGCTTTCAAAACCATCGCTGGTTATTTTCAATATGCTTTCTAATTTGAAAGACTCCCTTAAGCCTTGTTAAGAGCATGACTTTGAACAGACAATATAGCTGTGGGCTATAATACTGGCCTACTATGCTGAATGACAGAGCCATCACAAGTTTGAAAAAAGTGATTCATGTGTTTACAGTAAATGCGTTGAAGGTGTGGGACGTACCTTTGACATCTCTGTGGCCTGCTCACTTTGAACCTGCACAGCCAGGAGTTGCTGCTGCTCCCGCAGGGCTGATTCCATGCTGCCCACCTCCGCCTCCAGAGACGCCACCTGAAACAACACACGCTACTCTGAGGTGGGGCTGCAATCAACGATTATTTTCATTACTGATCAACATACTAAATTATCAATTAATTGTTGGGTATATAACATATCTGAGAGTGGAGAAAAATGCAAGTTGCAATTTCCCATAGATACAAGTTGATGTATTCAAATTATTTTGGCAGACCAGCAGGCAAAAATATTAAATCTACTATTACACAAGACAATGACATCTACTGAATCTTCACATTTAGGAAGTTGATTTTAACTAGTTAATTTTAGTAAATTCCTGTTGCTAAAGACATTTAAGGGATTCAGTTACCATCAAAATTGATACTACTAATTGATAAATGTGCTAATTGTTTCAGTTCCACCATATGATAACAGGCTAATGTCATTTGTCTGTGTCTATACCAGTGCCTTAAAATAAGAGGTCAAACATGAGTAAAAACAAAAATTCAATTAAGTATCTCAGGCCACCGCCACACTGTCCCATTAGTTTAACCGTGTGATCAGCAGAAGCATTCAATTTAGGTCAACTATTGGCTAGGACCTCATTGTGTTACGCTATATAATTTACTGAAAATTAAAAGAAATTGAGCTGAAAATAAAACTTACTGTGTACTATCTAGGTAGTTATACTAGAAACATACTATATATCTGTGTTGAATGTCATACCACTTTTTATCTCTCTCTCAAAAATATATATCCAATCCATATTTTGCAATATCTATATTTTTGCACACAACTAAACGGTAATTAACCACATATTTTACAGTGCTAAATAAACACAAATGTCAGCCAGAACATATATAACAATGTTATGATGGAAGCAGCTAAGTGGTTAATGGCATTGGCCATCAGCACATCCCTATTTGCCTCTGACCTTTGTTGGTTCCCTCCATCATATAGTCTGTAATGACTTAACAACTTAATGCACCAATAAGACTGACTGTATGTGGGTTTTTCTGTTACTGAATGGGCTTAACTGAACTGAGAATAGCTTCTTCCAGGATGTATCTTACCATCTGTTGCAGAGAGCTTTTCTCAGCATCCAGGGAGCGTACTCTATTCCTTAGAGCTCTGATCTCAAGGTCCAGACGGTCATTGAGCTCTTTGGCTTTTCGCAGCTCCACCATTTCTATTGAAATAAAGACAGGCGATAATCAGATTATTGCAGTTTTTGTCCATTGGTTTGGCTCAAATAGAAATTACATTCTCAAACTCTAAGATTATTTAGAAAGCAATCTTACAGTTCAGCACAATGCCAAAGCGACATTGCAATAGCTCATATTTATTCCAAAACTGTTCACTCATGGGACAAAACAAAATTTCTTCTCTTCAATGTTGCCAAAATACATCATCCCTCTGTCTTTGTGTGAGCACTGCAAGTCAAAATGTTTAGATGTTTTGTCACTATGGCAGCAGAGACTATTAAAAAATCCCTCATGTCCACCGCTCAGTCTCAGCCCAGACCTACACTGATACTGATAACTGTACTAGTCTTTTTGTCTAGCTAACAGAATACAGTTGTGTATAAAACTGAAAAAAATGTATGATTTTTAGGGTAACATAAAGAAAAACTCCCAGATTTGATATCATACATGCTACCAAGGTAATTGTACGCCTTTTTACATTTTTTTCCAATTGCTAACACACTAAAATGAGCCCTTTTCACAGATAAATGTCCTTTTTCAGTGTCAAATGTCCTTTTCAGTGGCAAATTTCCCTTTTAAATGTATTTTTTCACCCATCAGTGTATAGTTCCTTAGACATAGTATAAATGAAGTTTGCATCATTTGGTGTAGAACTTTGAATTTGATAATGCAATATCTAGTTTTGGTTACAAAAATTATGAGGTATTTTGCAGTTTGGCTGTGTGGATTTGTGAATGTATTACTATGAGCTGGGACTTTTGCACATATTTTTTGCCTTTTACATTCAATGTACTCTAAATATCATATGGGGAAGAACATTCTCACCGTATTTCTTTACTTTTTCGACTTCTTGTCTGAGCTGCTCTACTTCCTGCTGTGCTCCCTGCAGCTCAGGCTCTGAAAGAGACAGACAGTTAAATATATGCTGATGTTTTTTTTCCACCAAAATAACTTCTGAACATTACACAATATTTATTCTCGTTTTTTAAGCTTCTGTTTATTGGAATATATATGGATTATTCCAGTAATACTCATCCCCCGCCCCATGCATCCTCCTAAGAAAACCAAAAAAGTGACAAATAAATACATAGCAGACATATAACCTTCTTTATAACACAGTTGAGGAATACGGTCAAAAATATATATTGATAATAGGAAAAAATAAATATATATGAATGTATACTCCTCATTATAGAATAACTGCTACATCAACAGCTCCTGTGCTGCATCAAATCGAGAAACATTTGTCATGTCTGTTATTTCATATTAATGAGACAAGGCCACTAGACTGTTAAACTTTATTGTATTTGATAATGATTTTTTAAAGCTTCATGTAGAACATAATCGCTTCATCTTGTATTTACTGTAGATTTGGATGAAAGGTAACAGGTAAATAGAGAAAACACTGAAAGCAGAAGGCTACTGTATTATTATCAAGAGAAATCTCTTCAAGAATGACTCAGTCTGCTTATCAGCAGCTGCCTAAAATCTCTCACCATAAGCTCTTTGGGTCAAGTGAGCAGACTCGAGCTCATCGGTCAAACGTCGGATCTCGCTGTGGGCCATGGCCAGCCGCCGGGAACCCTCCTCCAGGTCCCGCTCCAGGCGGTAACACTCCCTTTCTATGCTGCTCGTCTGAGCAGCCAAATGTCTGGCCTCAGCCTGAAGAGAAAAGAACACAACAACTCAGAGAATGACCAGATTATTATTAGTGCCATGCTCGGAAGGGAACCTATCGACACGGGCAAAGGAAAACCTCAAGGAGTGCACTGGAACAAGATGCATCAGTGTTGGAGTATCTTGGATTTCTTCTGCCATGCAAAGCTTGTGCTCGTTACTGAGATTAATAACACTGGAACAAAAGAAGAGGTTGCAGTTAGTGCAGATGCTGTTTGAACAGGTGATCTGAAAGGAAGACATGCAAAAAAGACTTGTGCATTCACACATGCACCTCAGGCTGCACAACAAATTCAGTGAGAGTGAATCTCTCCTACCTTGGTGGAGCTTTGTGAAGGCTTGTGAAGTCCGAAAAGTCTCTTCCATGGGCTGTGGCCCTGTCGTGGCGCCCCCTTGTGGGGACACTGGAGAATAACATTACATCACAAAATAAGACATACAGTTCTGGAAAAAAGAGACCACTGTATTGTTTTTTTCTGAATTCAGCATGTCTCCATGTATTCCAGCCATTCCATTCTAGCGTCTGTTAAATTCCAACAAATTCACACCTCGTTCAGCTTAAAGAGGAACCAGGAGTGGAATAAAGTCACCCAAGAACAATGGTAAAGACTGTGTAGAGCATGCCAAGATGCATGAAAGCTGTAATTAAAAATATGGGTTATTGCAACAAATATTGATTTCTGACCTGTTCTTAAGTGTAAACAGTATTATGTTTTAAAATAATTTCTTTGATATAGTTTGAGGTGTAAATGTTTTTGTATTTTTTTTTTATTTTCACCATTTGTCATTTTCTGCAAATAAATGCTCTATACAATATTTTTTTTTATTTGGAAGTTGGAGGAAATGTCAGTTTATAGACTCAAAAAAAATGTTCCTTTTGCCCAAAACATATAAGTAGCAAAATCTGAAAAACTGATAATTTTGCAGCGGTCTCTTATTTATTTTCCAGAGCTGTATGACCACAGAAAATGTGTTTTGTTTCTGGTATAATTATACAAAACCATGTTGTTTTGAATTATTATCCGTATCTCTCACTTTTGCAGCAACATGAACATTTACCAACAGTTAACCTCTAACCTGACATGCCCTGGAGCTGGATCCTTGAGCATCTGTCCCCAGCGAGTTGACCGGTCGTCCGCCACCTGTTGGATTGTCGGGATCCTCCCTTGTCTCGAGAAGAGAGGCCCTCTCCACCAGGAGGTAAGCCACCTGCTCACTGGGGCTGCTGTGAATCAGCTCTGTCAGACCCTGCTGGTACAGCATTTTAGCCACCTCGCTTATCTGGGCATCTGTCACAACACAGATTTGAGAAAGGAGTAAAGTCTATATTCATCAGTTACTCTGACAATCTGTAGATTGGGGATGTCTGGTGATCTACCATAAGTGTATGACACAAACATATCTACAGTAAATTACCCATGCATTTACTGGAAAATACCTTGCAAATACTTTGAGAGATGAAAACACTTTAGGCAGATACATATTGAATGATAATATACTGGTAAAAATGTCCAACCTTGAAGGGATATGAGGCGCTGCAGCTGCTCCTTGAGCTGATCATTCTCTCCTTGTATCTCCTAAAGACAAAACATTTTGGTAAATGTCAGTCATTCCTGTGTTTTTAAAAAAATAAATAAAGAATCTGAAAATCACACTGTACTCTACATCGCCTCAACACCATTTTTCTAATATCTAGTATCATGTGATTCATTTGTAGTGTAATCTTAAGTGTCTTGTTCTTATTTTTTTTATTTAATTTTAACATGGTTGATGTTTATTTTTATCTCAGTTGTAAAGCGCTCTAAGTTGCATTCATGTATATGGTGCTATACAAGAGTTGATTTTAATTATTATTCATGTATAACCTTACAAGAGTAGTCTATAAAATGCCTGAAAATGTGGAATCATAGACTTTTCTCAGTCTATTTAAATAGAACCAGATATACTTTATTATACAGGTAAATGTGAAGCAACTTTTTTTTATTTCAAAAACTTCTCCAGGTTTGGAAATTGCTACATCCAAATTCCCTGATCATTCCAAGTTTATCATGACTGTAGGAACCTCCTATTAATCAATTCATATCTGGGATTTATAGCATTGTTAAAGGCGGTTAAGCTGTTAATGCTTCATTATGTTTTAGACATTTCTATGAGTTTGTATGTGAGAGTGCCTGAAAGCTGTGGAAGTATGTTAAGCCCGAAGCTTCCTTGGCTCATTTCTACATTCTAAGATTTTTTTTAGAATGTAGAATTCTTGATGATCATTTGTGAGATTATAAGACATTGAGCAGTAAAAACATACCTCTGCCATCTCTGCTAAGTGTGAGCGCTGAATGTCCAGGTCCCTTAATACGCTGCTTAGCTGGCTCCTTGTATGCTGGTGGGCTCTCCATAACACACACAGCTGAGCCTCCTTAGGGGCGTCAGATGCGAGGCCCTGCTCACTAAACCATGTGGCGATCTGCTCCAGCTCCTCCTAGAGAGAGTATGGGAGACATGTGGACATGATCACGGTCCAACCACCTTCTGTCCTGCTTAGTGAGGCTCTGCAGTGGTTTCCAACCACCCTTAAGGGTTGCAGGATTACTAACTGAAGGGGTCACAGGGGTCATGGGACAGGATAGGAAACATTTATTATACTAATATTATACTCTTAATATATTTATATAATTCATAATAATGTATACAGAATAGGTAACCGTAATCTACTCACCTACCTCATACCATGTGTACTATTACAGTAGCCATGTAGCAATAACAATGTGTGTATAGGTTACTTTTCAATTTCCCTGAGCGAACCTCCCAAAGGGATCAATAAAGTCTCATCTAATCTAATCTAATCCTCTATTCAGATAAAACAAAATAAATCTTTCTAGAGCTGCAAGGTTTTTCGATTCAAGTATTTTTTTAAGAAAAAAAGTCACAAGTCTAAATCAACCGGTTTAGCTTCTCTCAGATGTGAATATTTGTTGCTTTTCTTTGTTGTAATCTTTTCTATCAGTCTCTGTACACCAGAGACTTGATTGTGTAATATTACATATTTGGAAATCATTGTGAGAAAGTGCTTTTACATCCCACCAAGCAACATCAGCAGGAGAAACTGATGATTTATAGGCTAAAGCAGAGGAGTTGAAGTCATTTTAGTGAGCTGGACCAGTAAAACTCATTCATAATAACCTCCTGTATAAATAACAACACCTCCAAATGTCTTGTCTGAAAATAAGTGCAAATTTAAGGACATTTTATTATATTGATTTATATAGAGAGCGATTAAAGCTGCTGTGAATACATACAATCGAATGGTCCATTTTTCTTAGGAAATCCAAATCTCTTTGTCCATTTTTTATCATTTCATGTTCTTATGAATTCCCTTTCTTATGAATATCTTTGTCCATGCATGTGCAGCTCATCTCTCAACCAGAATGAGATCAGTACTTGGCTAAAGCTGTTTTGCATATTTTGAGGAACAGCTGTTTCTCTTTCTGTGCAGACAGCTGGCATCAGTGAACTGCTTCCTCCTTGTGCAAGTGTGGTGGTCTTTAAAAAAAAGACGCCAAAGTTCTCTGTTGCCAAATAAAACACGTCGAGGTGGAGAAGTGTGTATTTAAAAAAATGATCCAAAAGAAAATACACGTGATGAAGCCGTTTATAAAACACGGTGTAAAACACGCTGTGGATTCAAGCTGGAATCTGAGGGGGAAACAAAAGGGAGACAACTGGCCAACAAAACTTAGTTTTAGCGATAAAGCGTCGGGTTTTAGCGTAAATGTGAATTAGCGGTGACTTACAGTTGTTTAGGGTTGGCTAACGTTAACGTTACCTCGTGTCGGTCCATTTGTCGGGCGGCGAGAAACAACTTTCGACCGGAGTTTATCGCTCACGCATCGGCCGGAACGGTCCGAACGAACCTCCCCGCTCTCATAACGGTTATAACGGTAGCGTGACGTCAGGGGCGCACTAGCTAACTCCTCGAACTTCCAGGGAAAAAAAACAATTAAATGCGATTAAATTAAACAAGATACTCTAAACTTTCGGGTCAGAACAAGCGGTAAAGAGGGTAGAGAATATATGAAGTGGGTTGAGCCTGACGGAATGTAGCCGCCTGCGGTCGAACGTCCTACAGCCTGCGGCTTGAGCTGGTGGCGGTTCGGCGGTGGTTCGGTGGGGGGGACGTAGTAAAGTTGCTCTTATTTGGCTCTGGCGCAGTGATATTGTTACTAGTGATGTGTTCATGGGTCTTTATAGAATAGTTCACGTTAATAACCATTTAAGCACTAGGTCTATTTTTTCTGTTTTCCTGTTATAAATAACAATAAATATGGAATATCTCTACAACCACAAAGGTTATTACTTAAATCTGACATTTAATGTGATTATAGAAGTGTCAGAATCAGTTTATGTTACCGTGACAGAGTAAATAAGTTGGATTATTGCAAAAAAATGTATTTATTTACTTTATTTAAAACTTAAAATAAGAGCAAAATGAACCAAATAAAAAAAACACGTGGATATAAGTTAAATTATCTGCAATGCAAAGTTCACTGATTAATAAAATAAGAATTCAAAGATCAATTATTTGCATAAAACCATAGAAATCACACTGAAGATCATTAAAGAACATGAAGAATATATTCTGTAAGATGGAGATGATAAAGGACCCAAATAAATAATCACATGAACAGCTCAGATCTAAATTAAAAATCATCTTATAGACATGAAATAAACACTAAAAACACGTTGAGAAAAATAATGTTAAGAAAGAAAGAGACAATTGAGATCCATTTAAGATAAGGAGAGAGAAATACATTGAGAATGTAGGAAAAATAATTTAAAATATAATAATAATAAGAGCAACAAACCAATAATGTGTATGAATTAGCTTCTCTCTGAATAATGTCTGACCAGAAACACAAAGTTTGTCTTAGTAGTTCTTATAAAAGTGGTCTAAAACCTGCCCTGTAACACTTGTATAATGAGAATCCTCCATTGAACTGAAGCTTCTTGATTCTTTAACCTGATTTTACAGCAGTTTCGTACTTGAAACCTATACTGTGTTGTACATTTACTCATTTATTTGTTAGAAATAGCCTATATAATTTATTCATTTGCTAAATGATTCCATAAATTTACACACATTGTTGCTCTAATGGGGATTTATATGTGTTTATTTCCTTTTATAATGATATATTCCTGATTATTCCCTTTTTGGCGAAACAAAGAGATTTTGTGCACCTTTTTTAATGTTATTATTTTCCTCTATTCTAATATGAAACACTATTTTCATTGCATGAAATAGATTTCTTTGCTGAATAGTAATGTTTCCGAGGCTCCTACTCTGCGTGTTGTGACTTGGGTGGTCTGAGACTTCCTGCACATTTACCATCAATAGTGGGCAGTAACCTGCCCCATTTCCTGCCTTTTCATTCAACTCATTTTAGAAGGAGTGAGGTGGTCTAGATGATGATTCGCCCAGAATGTACAGAATGAGTGTATGTGTTACATTAACTAAAAGTGTGACTCCAAAAATACTAAATCTAACCATCACATGCAGCTTTTACAGTTATGGCAATTTGGTTTTCAACCGTCTGATACTTTGATTTTTCTAGTACAATTACACCAACTACTACTACTGCTGCAATCCAAATATTGTATTTATGCAAAACACTGTTTTAACACCTTTTATTCCAAATTTAGGTGCAGATTTGTACATGTGTGCAGTATAGCTTTTAGGAAAACATGCTATTTTTATGCAGGTCCAGAGGAATGTTATTTTGGGTGTTGAGCTGGTCCAGACCGCAGATTTCAGGGGGAGGGCAGGGAAAATTTAGAGGAAATGGGTGTTGAGAACGGCTCCTATATCTCGCTGCACATTCCTCTCCTGTACCCTTCTGTACCCTCCAAGCTCTGGAGCTAAAACCTTCAGAGAGAAAGAGCAGAGAGGGAGGAGAGCAGCAACTGGAGAAAAGACGATCACTGAAGCGTGCAGAGTCCAAGGCGCTGAAGTTACGGGTAAGAACTTCATAAAAACATCTTGTCCATTTTCTTCCACAGCTTAGTATAATGAGACTATCAAACAATGAGATGCAATGTAACCAAACTCTAAATCCTTAGTGATTTTGTATGAATATCATCTATGTCCACTCTACCTCTAAGAAGCTCTTCTGTTTTCCACTACGATCGTTACTTTAGTTGTTCCTGTGACGTAAACCAGATGTAGTACAATCCAACACATGTCTTTCTGAATACTCAACTGTAAGTGATTTCCCTCTTTGGGCAGAAGCTAAGTGAGAAAGACCAATATGTGTAAGACAGGCATTCAAAATAGTGTACTAGAGATGTAAAAACACCTCTAAATCTAGCCCTTGTATTATTTAAAATTAATGAAATCTAAAACTAAGAATCTCTTTCTTGTCACAGACACAAATGGACCAAACAGGTAGTTTTGGGTGTTTTAAACACAACGTTTGATTTGAATGTTGTAATGCATTTTATTTGTGAACTGAAACTAAAAAAGTATTTCTTAATAATGTGACTTCCCCGTTTGTGCTTGTGTCCCCACGAATGGATCAGATTTGATAGTAAATTGGAATATAACAATTCTATTAATTTCCAACCTTATTACATGTTATATTTCTAAGGTGTGGATCATTAGGGAGTAAGCTTGAAAAGACAAAGTGTGAAAAACTTTGTTCCTGATTCATACCAGTTGAACCTGCACCTCTACTGTAGTTGTAATTGCTCAGATTAATAAAATAAACATAACAGACCGTCGGGTTTTCAGACTCCTGGCTTGTTTAGAGAGGGAAGGGGGTGATGTAATCCTCAGAGACCAGCTCTGGAGATGGGCTGAGCCCCCTCTGCCCAGTTTGGCTCGATAAATGGGCAGAGATTGTCAGTGCAGATGTTAAGGGCCGTGATGAAAGGGCTCGAGTTTTCTCGAGAGGCGGACAGACCCGTCCACTGTTCCCAGCAGCGGCTTTGAGAATCTGCTGGAAGGAAAGGGAAGGTGCTTAGCTCTGACAAAATAGGAGTTCTGTTTATTTTATGAAGCTGTTTGTTGCTGTATTAAACCACTAATCTCAGCCCGGAATGTTTTTTTACAGGCTTGCCGCTCTTATGAAGACATCATAGCCTACTATAATTCTAACAGTGGTGTTTATGCACAGGATACCAGGCTCTTCTTCACATATTCCAACAGCCATGGTTTTCCTCCTCGTCTCCTTAACCGTGCTGCATCTGGTCACCTTGGCCATGCTCCTCATCGCCACCCTGGAGAAGGTAAAACTTGTTTTTCCTCTGTAGATCACTGATAATCCCTGGATAGTATGAGGAAACACATCTTTCTGTCTTTCTTTCTGCAGTCCTGGTGGGTATGGGATGAAACGGAAATCACAGACCTCTGGTATAACTGTTTCCACGATAATGCCACAAAGACCTGGTTGTGTGCTGCGACCAATGAAAGCGGTAAATCATCAAAGTCCACATGCATGCCTGCATACGTGTGCATGCCTCTCTGTTCGAACGTCGTTTTCTCAGATTTTTACTGTAATTTTACCTCTCGGTCTTCTACTTATCATGTGACCCTCTCTCCCAGACTGGCTGCAGTCGGTCCAGGCCCTCATGGTCCTGTCTGTGATCTTCTCCTCCATCTCCTTCCTGGTTTTTCTGGGTCAGCTGTTCACGATGTCCAGAGGAGGCCTCTTCTACTTCACAGGCTTATGTCAGGCCTTTGCAGGTGCTTAAAGGCTTGTTCCACATAACATGCTATTATAATTTCTTATGACAATAAAAATAGTGTAATTAGGCCACACTTTTGTAATTTAGTTTGCAAGTATTAGTTGAAAAAAGAAAAATCAAGGTGTAATTCGGGAAAAACTGTTTTTGTTTATTAATCATGCCTATATGGAGGAGGTAACTCAGAGGTAACAAAGTTACACCCTTTTCTTGTTAACAAATTCCAAGAAGACATCAAAACCAACAAGGAACCACTAACTATTGTCTCTGTATCCAATGCTGTTGCTTATTTTCCTGTTGCTATGTCTCTATTTTTGCCCCCAAATTATTAAGAAATCATGAGTGAGTCACACTTTTGGAATGAGTGACATGTTCCCTCATTACCATGGGCACTGCAGTTTTATTTTCAGTCAAGCCCACATACAAAGTCCTGCTGTCCTTATCCAGCACGCATAATCTAGCTCTCTTAATTTTTTTTTTTATTGAAAAGTGCAGATATTTGTAATATTTTTATTTTTGCTTTTAAAAAAATGTATTTTCAGCAGGAATATGGCCAGGGAGGACATTTAAAAGAAATTGAAAGACAAGTGGAATGAAAATCTGTTGGTTTGCAATTAAATATTTAAGTAGTCATTATCATTGATCAATACTCTTGTGTACTATGAGAATTTATGACTGTGATGATGTTAGAAAATGTTTGTTAAAATGTTTCTCATTTGTGGCTTTTGCAGGTTTCACAGCCTTGGCCGCTTGCCTTATCTTCACCTTCCACAGAAAGGAGATCTTAAGTGAATCCAGAGATCTGAGCAAAGGACGCTTTGGCTACTGCTTCATCCTGGCATGGTTGTGTGTCCCTCTTCTTCTCATAAGTGGACTCTTGTATGTCCACCTGCGTAAGAAGCAGTGAGCCAAAAAAAAGAAGGAAAAAAAAAAACAAAATGGACAAGAGAAAATCAAAACCGCCGCGCAGTGATGCTTTACACATGTAATCACCTTCAGTTAACAATTTAAATACCTCTAAATGACACTATTCATTCACTATGTTATCATGGTTCTATTCTGCTTGTCAAACACTGTAAGTCAAGAACAGATCAAGAAAAGTAAAACTCACTGCATTCCAGTCATGCTGTAAGATACAAAGCTCCTATCAATGCTACACATTTAAATGAAAGATGTTGACATAGTAACAGTGGCTAATCAGTGCAAAAGTTGTCCTTTGTACATAATCCAGTTTACTTATTACAAATGCAATACATTGAATGTAGTAGCTTTTAGCCAATGATATCAATCATTTATTAAACTAACTAAATGGTCAACACATGCAGTATTCCTGGTTTTGAAGACAAATTCTGCATAAGGCCTGTTTTGTTTTGTTTTTATGGTAAGTCCTTCATGTTCAACGCAGTGTCGGTGCTCTCCTCTAACATACCACTGTTGTCAAAGGGTGTGGTGACACCTGTAGCCGGTAAGACAGAAGATGTATTTCATGGAGAACATTCTTGCTGACAAACCTACCTGTCAGGTTGGACCAGTCCAATTAGCTAAATTACAAAGACTGAAGCTTCTTGAGGAAATAAGGGACACATGACAACATGTTTCATGCATGTGTTATGGTATGGTATAGCATGGTATGGTATGGTATGGTTTAGCATGGTATGGTATGGTATAGCATGGTATGGTATGGTATGGTGTGGTATGGTGTGGTATGGTATGGTGTGGTATGGTATGGTATGGTATGGTATGGTATGGTGTGGTGTGGTGTGGTGTGGTATGGCATGGTATGGTATGGTGTGGTATGGTATGGTGTGGTGTGGTGTGGTGTGGTGTGGTGTGGTATGGTATGGTGTGGTATGGTGTGGTATGGTATGGTATGGTATGGTATGGTATGGTGTGGTGTGGTATGGTGTGGTGTGGTGTGGTATGGTGTGGTGTGGTGTGGTGTGGTGTGGTATGGTGTGGTGTGGTGTGGTGTGGTGTGGTGTGGTGTGGTATGGTATGGTGTGGTGTGGTATGGTGTGGTATGGTATGGTATGGTATGGTATGGTGTGGTGTGGTGTGGTGTGGTATGGCATGGTATGGTGTGGTATGGTATGGTGTGGTGTGGTGTGGTGTGGTGTGGTATGGTGTGGTGAGGTGTGGTGTGGTATGGTATGGTGTGGTGTGGTGTGGTGTGGTGTGGTATGGTGTGGTGTGGTGTGGTGTGGTGTGGTATGGTATGGTGTGGTGTGGTGTGGTATGGTATGGTGTGGTGTGGTGTGGTGTGGTGTGGTATGGTGTGGTATGGTATGGTATGGTGTGGTGTGGTGTGGTATGGTATGGTGTGGTATGGTGTGGTGTGGTGTGGTATGGTATGGTATGGTGTGGTGTGGTGTGGTATGGTATGGTGTGGTGTGGTATGGTATGGTATGGTGTGGTGTGGTGTGGTGTGGTGTGGTGTGGTATGGTATGGTGTGGTGTGGTGTGGTGTGGTGTGGTATGGTGTGGTATGGTATGGTATGGTGTGGTGTGGTGTGGTATGGTATGGTGTGGTATGGTGTGGTGTGGTGTGGTATGGTATGGTATGGTATGGTGTGGTGTGGTGTGGTATGGTATGGTGTGGTGTGGTATGGTATGGTGTGGTGTGGTATGGTATGGTATGGTGTGGTGTGGTGTGGTGTGGTATGGTATGGTGTGGTGTGGTGTGGTATGGTATGGTGTGGTGTGGTATGGTATGGTATGGTATGGTGTGGTGTGGTATGGTATGGTATGGTATGGTGTGGTATGGTGTGGTGTGGTGTGGTGTGGTATGGTGTGGTGTGGTGTGGTGTGGTATGGTAGGGGATAACTTATAAAGTTAATTAGGGAACTTTTTTACCACTAGTAGTTTTAAAATGAACTCTTTAGGTGTTATATTAACACTAGTGATCTGACTGTGTTGGGATAGTATGGAATGATATGGGATGGGATAGTATGGGATGGGATGGGATAGTATGGGATGGGATGGGATAGTATGGGATGGGATGGTAAGGAACAGTAAGGGATGGGATGATGGTATGGTATTCTATATGCTATGGTATAGTATGGTATTTTACTTATCAGAGGCATAGGTGATTCATGTCAAACTGACACTGTGAAGGTCATAGGATAGATTCAGATTCAGACTTTTGTTTTTTATCCCAGAAGGGAAATTCTGTCTTATCACCTACCCAGTTCATGAAAAGAAATACAAAAAACAAACTCTAGCAGCAGCATTGAAACATGAACATCAGCACGTCAGGTCAAACACAGTGACTGCGTCTCTGAACAATCTGTCAACTGCACCGTGTTTCTGGAATCTGAAGAATGTCAGTGACGAGGAGTGGAAGGGTTAAGAAGACTGAGATGACATGCAGGGGAGGGAACAACGAAGATGAGCTCGGCTCCTGGGAGGCTCCTTATGAGTAATACTTGAGTGTGAGAGATGAGACAGGCATCCCAGGAGGTGAGTTTCTTTTGATTGTTTGAACTGATTTTGTTATGGTGACAGAAAACTCAGTGATCGCTTCTACTCATTGATTTATTTGTCATGTCAACACGACCAGGGAACAAGGACGCTGTAGAACAGGACACAACCTGTAAACACTGAACAAGCTTTTTGTTGTGCAGTGAAACTCACCGTCAAGGTTGACACGAACATCAAAAAACCTGATGTTTTTTTGGTCACTTCTCGCCAACATGGGAAACAGTGTGACTCTTCACCAGAGGAACCAAAGAGATAATAATAGATTCCATTGATTGAAGAATGCCATGTCTGGGATGGTGATGTTCCCACACAGCTGAAGTCAGTAGTTGAAACTTCGATAGGTAGCACTTATTCTAGGCGACACACCAGGCTGCAGTTATGTCGAACTTTAAAGAGCAGAGCCTGGATGAAAATGCAGTATTCCTGCCAGTGATTGAAACCTCCCCGAAGTTCCTTCACTCCGAGAGGGAACGTCTGGCTGTGGAGAGACTCCTAAGTTTTGGTCCCGAGGCCTTCTACAGCTCTATCGGCACAGAGCGCTCCAGCTGCTTTCTGTCGCCTGTGGAGGTCAGGCAGATAACCGGCTGGGCACAGGACTATCGCCATAGCCAGCTACAGGTGCAACAGGAGGAGAACAGAGAGGACGGCAACTCAGTGATGGAGAACTTTTCTTCTACCTACTTCCCTTCCCACACAGACACACCAGCCCCGGACTTGGATTTGGGCTGGCCTGAAAAAAGCCCTTGGGTGCCAATGGGAAACATTTCGGTCTACACCAGCCCTCCTGCAGAGGGAGAACCCCATGTCAGAGAGGTCGTCAGAGAGCACTTGCAAAAGGCCATGCAAGTATGCAAATATGATGTGTTGTTTTTTTTTCAATTTATGAATTAGCACAGCATATATTTTCATTCATTCATTCTTTTCATTCATTTTTATGGTAAAAGGTGTAGTACATTAATCAAATAATGGACTTAAGTACACATTCAAGCTACTACACCCCTAAACAGCTATATATCTTTAACCCACAACATGAATTTGATAGCTTTAGTAATAATAACTACATTGAATATTCAGAAATTACACAAACCTTGATAAACTCATACAATATGATGCCTTAATTATGCCAAAGTAGACAGGAAGCAGCCTGCACCAACAATATTAAATAGTGCATATAGTTTAATGTTTTAACACTCCTCAACAAACTAGACTACTACATTGCAATTTGACTGTTACTACTTCAGTTTTACTTATAAAGGTATCATGAATGAAGATGAAAATCATGAATGGAAATGAGCTGATGAATGAAAGCTAAAACAGAGAGGTATAATTCTCTTTCCGTGTAATCAACCCATTTACGCGGAGAGTGACATTTTCTTTTCTGCGCAGGTAATTGCCATCGTAACAGACAGATTGACAGATGATGCAGTAATCGGTGATTTACACAATGCTGCCTCCCGGGGTGTCCCGGTTTACATCATCCTGAACCAAAGGTCTATTCAGGAGAACTTCACGCTCAACAGGCTCAGGCATCCGGTGAGTCGCGGCTTACAAACCAGCACACGGCAGCCGTCCTCTTAGGGTATGTTTGAAAATGAAAAAAAAAAAAAAATCCACAGATTCTGTTTTGCCAACATGAAACAGGTCGATGCACCATGTATTAGACTTCATTCTAACAAAGGTAACCACTGAAACTAAACGTGCATCAGCGTTTCAGAACCTGACACGCCACACACGTACTCAAAGCTATGTGGTGCACTTTTAGCAGCATGTATTGTAACTGAACTGGTTGCACAGCATTCAGTGGTGATTGTGTTGCTTTATGGTGGTGAGGAACCGGTCTGTTGTTGAGAGTATCTATAAAAGGGGAACAGACTTTTCAGAAAAGCCATAATGTAGGATCTCAGATATGTTTTAATTACCATAGTTACACTGGCTACAACAATCTCATGCATAATATTTCCTCATACTAGCAGCTTGGACCTTTGCAGTGTCAGCTCCTTCAGTCCACTACAGTGGTCCACACTGCTATGACAACAACAATTGGATGTGACAAATTTGGTACAGAGGATAAATATAGTGACTTCGGTGATCCCCTGACTTTTAAACTTGCAGCACCAGCAGACATTCATATATAAAATATGTGGTGCTTTTCTTCCTGGTTGACATACAGTTGTGTTCAATATAATAATAATTATATTTCAATGCTGTGGGAACACTGCATTTTATATCCTCAATCAAAATGTGAAGAAAAATGTGTCAATTTTAATAACTTTAAAATTGACAGGCCAGTGTAACTATGGTAATTACAAACATATCTGAGATCCTACATTATGGCTTTTCTGAAAAGTCTGTTCCCCTTTGACAGGCCAGACCTAACCCACCATATATTATTATTATTATATTATTATAATAATAATAATAATGAGCTGTTCAAAGAAATAGCAGTGTCTGCATTTTTCTTTACAAACTCAAATATTTACTGAATGAACTGGAAAATCTTCAGGATTTAACATTCCTGTAAATCACTAAAGTAATATTACTGAAGTAATATTTAGTTATTATAACCATGGTTTCTGAGACCTGCTTCATATCTGTGTTGCATGGACTCAACCAACTTCTGGTTCCTATGAACAGGTATTTCAGCTTCATAATTCCTCTACATTTCTTGGTTTTTGCCTCAGAAACAGCATTTTTGATGTCACCCCACAGGTTTTTAATGGGATTAAGGTCCAGGGATTGGGCTGGTCACTCCAGAACTGGTCTGGAACCAAGATGCTGCTTGTTTGGGGTCATTGTCATGTTGAAACTCACAATTCAAGGGCATTTCCTCTTTATCATAAGGCAACATGACCTCTTCAAGTATTCCATTGAAAATGCAGACACTGCTCAGCCCAATACTCATTTTTCTTCATTTTCTGTGAAGTAATTAAAAATTTGACATGTTTTTCTCCATATTTTGATTTAGGATATAAAATGCAGTGCTCTAAATGCATCAAAATCTGAACTTTGGATTTTATTCACGCTGCTATTATATTGAACACAACTGTAGGTCTTGATTATTGAACGTATGACAGTAAATATGGTAGCGGTTTGTTTAAATCACGGCTGTAGGCATGGTGTAGGTTCAACACGTTCATGTAATTCAGTGGTGGGTTAAGTCTGGCCTGTGATCTGGCAGAACATGCGGGTCCGTGTCCTTGGCGGCAAAACTTTCTGTTCGAGGGATGGAAGAATGGTGGTCGGGAATCTGAAGGACAAGTTCCTCCTGGTAGATTTGCAGACAGTGATTCATGGCAGCTACAGGTAAGTCAAGTCTTTCTACAAGTTGCTTTCATAGGCTATTTGTCACACACGAGTGATGCAACAGGTTGCGTTCCTACGTTACAGCTTCACATGGACAGACGCGCACCTGCACCGGCAAATGGTCACCGTTCTAAACGGCCCGGTTGTGGACTCTTTCGACAAGGAGTTCAGGATCCTTTTCGCCGCTTCACTCCCCGTCTCAGACACCTGGAAGGTGGCCACCGCACACGTAGCCGTGGCCCATCAGCAAAAAGACTCTGCGGATTTCGGGTTCCAAAACCATCTTCCCTTGGAGCACGAGATCACCAACCCTCCATCCCCACCTGTTGATTCCCCGCTGGACTGGGAAGCCATGGGTGTTATCCAGAGACAGTATTGTCCAGACAGTCCTTTCGGTCAGCATGAGGAAATTGTGAGGCAGGAAATGCCACAGCAGAGCAACATGCTGTTTGGTGACCAGAAAAGAAGGTACTTATACAGTAAGAAGGTATCTCAGACGCCATAAGTGAGTCCTTGAAGTTGTCTTCGGACCAAGCCTAAAGTATATCTTTGAGAAATCATAGAGTAATTTCCACAAATGCAACTCTGCTGTGTGTTGTACAGGAATATTCTTGTGATGACTCACCTTTTTTTGAAGCTTATGCCAAAACATTTCAAAAATAGTTTCAGTTTCTATTGATTCTTGAGAAATCACCTACACCACAGGTTGTTAACCGAAGTCTGTTTGTGACAGGATATATGAAAACGCCTTTCCAGTAACAAACAACGTGCCGGATAAATCAAGAACTTTTAAGTGAGTCTTGTTACAGTTTTTACATAATGCTGAGGTAAGACTACTGACCTTATATTTGATTTTTCTTCCTAATTTTTATGGCAACATTTCCCTGCGATCTTATTTTCACAGTAACACACAGCACACCCCAACAGACTGGGTAACTCCGGATATAATAAAAAGGTGACAGCAAAAAATACAGTAGTGCTCAATATGATAGCAGTGTGTTTAAAAACACATCAAAAAAGCCAAAGTCCTTATAATCATTTTTATTTCAATGCTTTAGGAACACTGCATTTTATATCCTAAATCAAAATGTAAAGAAAAATGTGTCAAATTTTAATGACTTATATTACTATAATGATTCACGGGAATGCTAAATCCTTAAGATTATTCAGTTTATACAGTAAATATTTGAGTTTGTAAAGAAAAATGCTATTTTTTTGAACAGCTTAATATTCATTTTTCTTCATTTTCTGTAAAATAATTTAAAATTTGACACGTTTTTCTTCATATTTTGATTTAGGATATAAAATGCAGTTTTCACAATGCATCTAAATAAAAGTTATTATAAGGACTTTCGCTTTACTTACATTTTTAAACATCTTAAACACTCTGCTATTATATTGAACGCTACTGTATAAAGGATTTACAATTAACAAAAAATTATTGGAATGAACACATCTAAAAAGAAATGCATTTCCCTCCTGTAGGGTGGATCGCAACCCAGGACAAGCTATGCAGCTCTTCAAAGAGAAAGACATGAATGCAGATGACAGAACAAGAACAAGGCTGGATGATGAGGAAAGAGAGTCAACGCAGAAAACGGCACCGCTTCCCTCTGCTAAGGGAAAAGAGGGCTCGAGGAGGAAGTCATTTTTGCTGGAGGAGAGCAGCATGGACGAAGCAAACATCAAAGTGGAGCACACACCCTTTTCTAGAGTGAGTCATTATCTCCTGCTCCTGTTACTCTTGATACCTCGATCCTGTTAATGCTTTTCTCTCCTCGCAGAAACCTTTAATCTTAATGATGCCGGAATCTGAGAGACGAGGCCCCGTGAGCGAAATTCTGAAGAGGCTCCGTCCTCAGCAGAGCACGTCAGGACAGGCCCGCACAGGGTCAAAGGGCGCGAAGTCCGAAATGAGCCGCTCCATGATGGACCTGAGCGTTCACAGCCCAGATACAAACAAAGACGAGAGAGGGGAAGTGCCGGTGCCGAGGCTGAAGGGCAGCGTAAGTGTTGATTTGCCTCATTTGTGTAGAAAGACTAGTTTATGGGTCGGTGAGAAATAACGGTGAGCAAGATGAGAAAGTCAAAAAACGTTTTAAAAGCTTTCATCAGGTCTCTGTGCTCATGTCAGTGTCAGGTCATTTCTATTTGTACCATTTCTTTTTATAAATATCACACAGAATGTGGGATACAGTCAAATAACTAACACTGTAACTGGAAAAGAATGATACATTTTAAATATTTAATCCACCTAGAATATAAAACTAGTGGATAGCATGTTTTTATTTTTGAAACATAACATTTTATAACATTTTTGACTTATTCCTTTTTTTTTTCTAAAACTTCCATTTATCAGAGATGAAGTAGACGTGCTTTCCTTAAGTAACAGTAATGCTCCATAGTTCTAAAAAGTAAACAATTAATTCACCCAAATTACAAAAAAAAAACAAAAAAACAAAAACATTTTAATTACTCATTTGCTCATTATAGACTGTTTTAATTCCATCTTTCTTGGTTTTGTGATATTCACATCTCTACCTCTACCACATATATAGGGAATTTAGTGTATGGTGCTCATAACATTGGCAAATTGCATTTAAAAAAAAAGAAAAAAGGGTAATGTCTATTTTCATAAATAAAATGCCAGTATATACCATTTAAATAACCTTGTATTTTTATTTATTAATGTGGAAAGGTGTTAAAGAATTGGCAGAAAAGTGAAATGAAAGCACATAAGGATTAGTTTGGCTTTTCACCTTGTTATTTGACAAACTAAAATGAAATGTATGTATTTCGACTCCCACGTTAAGGTGGCCAGGTCCCGTACATCATGTCAATCTCTGCTTCCTTGACAGTGCTTTAACCCGGGTTACATGACGCCCGCTTTGGCCCTGATGAAGAAGAGGAATGACGAAGCCAAATCTGTGTTGTACAGAACTCCACAGTCCTTCCTGCCCAGAGAGAGGCCTCGCAGCGCCACTTTAGGACTCAGCATGGACTGGAGGAGGTCACTGGCAGAAAGGGAAGGGGAACAGGAATGAGGAATGAGGAAGACGTGCACAAGCTCTTATTTATTGTCACAACCGCTGTTGCTGAGTGGCAGCTGCCAACAGAGGATAATTATGTTCTCTGCAGTGTTAATTACCCAATCAAACTAAAACAGGCTGTGACTCTGAAAAGGAAACTACCGTCAATGTGCAGGATGTGCATCGCATAGACTTTTATCTCACTAAACGTGTTGGTGATTTACTGTATGATAAGTTTGATGCAATGTTTTACTTGACAATATGTTTAAATTAATAAAATTATTAATGCTAATCACAATGGTTATTATCACTTGAAAACGTTGCAGGAGGTCTGTATAAATATGTGATCAAGAAAATGAAGGTGTTTTATTATAGAGTCTATCATTTTATCATAATGATAACTAGACTGTGCATTTTCTAATGAAAATGCATTTGATTATTGCTGCTAACTGTATGAATAATATTAATAGTAATATGAAGTGATACAGTTTAACCAAACTAATACAATATAATATAATAAATAATAAAAATTGGTTTAAACTAATATATAATATAATTCGTTTAAACCAAACTAATATCCAGTTGTTTCAGATCATTAAAATGTCTCTTTAAAACCATCTGCAGGGTTGATAGATGGACTAATTACATTAGTATAATGGTCATGACCCTGAGAAACAGATGATTAGTAGAAAATTATAGGAGAGTGGAGTTTTAAATTATCACATGAGGCAGGAGACAAACAATTAGATGTCATAAGGAAACATTGTTAATATTCATGAGAATAAGCTTCATCTTCCCAAATATCTCAATGTTTTAAATACAATACAAAGGCCCCAACCTGTGGATTTTCCATTCGTTTAAAAAACATCCTTCTTTGACACCATGTCTTGAAAAAGGACTTAAATTCCAGTTGTTCCTGTTTATCAATGTCATATAAAATGTATATATTTCAATTTGTTTCACGTTATTTAGGTAGAGCTTACATTAAACGATAGGTTCACAATTTTTCAAATCTGTCCTATCAACAATCAGGTGTCTGATTGAACAATGAAACCTTTCTGCAGAAGATGTCACCTTTAATGTACAGTGAAAAAGGCCTAAATAAATAAAATGTTAACATTTATTTGAAGATAATATGAAATATAGCAGATTATTTTATTCCACATTTAAAGTCTTTGAGTAAGGCTGAGCCCTCATAGACAAACAATTAATTAATCGGTTGGTTTGGTCTAAGAGACTAATGATTTATTGGTCAAGTAGTTGGTTTCTATGCTGAAATAGTTATAAACTGAAGACTTATGAACATGTCTCTGGTAAGTACTAGATTTAAATAGGCCCTTATGCATTGTTGCAGGTGGAAAACTCAAATTCTATTGATTCTATTAATCTGTTGATGAAATCAACTTAACAAATAGTCAAATCTTAGTTGAATAGTTTATAAGTCAAATGACTACAAGTCTTAGTCAAGGACAGTCCCACTTTTTAGTAAAAGAAAAAAATCCCATTTTCTATGTGCTGTTCAGCTGCAGCAGAAATATCGAGGGACTATGGCTTAAAAAGAAAAGTATTAAAATAATAATCATAATAGATTTGATGAACTTTTAAAAAAAAAAATCTTTTTCTGCACACTTGTGGATTTTGTTCCCTAATACTTACATAAAAAGTGCATCATGAGGCATGTTTTAAAGGCTGGTATGAACAGGAGGGAAGAAAATGTCCATGATTTATGACTTAAAAAACACACACACGTGGACATGTCCTTTAAATTGTATTTTTATTTGTGTCATTTTATTTGATTTGACCCAAAATATGCTAAAAGTTCAAATAGAGCTGGGAGCTCCTATTCTCCCGTACAGTAGGCGGCGCTGTTTACGGTTCACGTGCTTTGTGAACCGCCATTAAAATACCAAAGAAGAAATCCCGGAAGCACGTGCGGATCAGTTGGAACTCCACACACGTAAAAACCTGCATCTGGATATTTACTTAATTTGATACATAACCGTAAAAAGGCTTTAAAACTGAATTTATCGCATCATTTATGCATCGAGCTGTTTATTCTGCGACGTGTTTCCAGCGCGTTTAATTCACCTCAAATATGGTTCGAGCGAAAAGGTGAGTTTAGTCTATTTAAGTCTTAACCCAGTGATGTTATATGACATGTTTCTTTGTTTAATTCATGCACGACGATACAAAGATCCTCAGGATGCAGAAGATGAAAGCTCTGTCTGTTTTTTCAGGGGTAAACCAGTCCAGCGGCCTAAAAGGACGCATCGATATGATGATGATGATCCTGAAGCCTTCAGGAACATGCCCGAGCCTGATAAGGTAGGAGTTAATGAGGAAGTTAGTGCTGCTTATAATAGTTAGGGTTTTTATTTATTTATTTTTGGAATTGTTTTTAATTCCATGTTGGTCTTAATTGGCTTTTAAATGTCTGTTTGCTGGTTTTATTTTATTTTTTTGTTGTAATGTGGACTTTTTGTCAGAGGAGATATTCAAAAAGGTCACAACAAATTAATGGAAATTGTCAAAAACCTTTTAAAATCCATTTTTCTAAGCGTTCATCATGTATTCCAGAATGTAAAATGTACATTTTGTGTTCTTTCATATGAAAGTCTGTTTGTACCATTTCTTATTATAAAATGACAGTGGTATTTTTCTTTTTTTTTTTTTTTTTTTAAGGTTTTTAGGGTTATAACACATGACAGTATTGACATTGTCCCCTAACCATCCCTTAACTAGAGCTAAAAGAGCCCATTCTTCACACATTCAGAACATTTCCTTTGTAATTTCAGTTAAATTTCTAAACACACTCCTGATATTTGGATCAGATAAACTTTCCCATCTGAACCATGTAGCTTTACAACCTAAATGTTTTACACACTGAAATGTCCCAACCAAAAGTCTGATGCATTTTTCTTTTTAACCCCTTGACCTCCAGCCCTTTTTTAGGTTTAGGACATACCCATAGTCAGTAGGGTATGTCTGGAAAAAACACGGAGATGTTGGTCGACACGAAACGACCATTTATTGATCTCAAATAAACATTTTCATCCCAAAACAGCAACAAAAAAACACATTTTTTGTTCGTCGCTTCAAACTAAGCGACTTTTTACTGTAGTGTTTTTTGGCTGCTAGTTTACTGAGTTTTTGTCATAAAGCTACACTGATGGTACCGTTGGACTCGTCACAGTCTCAGCTTTCATATGAGATGTCATTTGTTTGTGTAACATGAAGTATCAGAGTGCTAGCCATCAAAATGTGGCGAGTGGGTTGGCTTTATGATCGTATACCAATTTTCATATTTGTTAATTCATTTGCTTGGTGTTGGAGTTGTGTTTGGTGTGTGTAAATATGACTTATATGTGCTTGTAGTGGAGTTTCTCCTGTTTAATTTGATGTATCTCCAAAATCCCCTGTGGGGGGACCCTGGAGTTTAACGGGTTAAAGGACTGAAAAGGACTTTGCATATTATCTGTGAATAAATCCCCTTGTATGTTGTTTTTGGCTTGTTTTGAAACAAATATTAAGAATTGTACAAGTTGTGTAAAATGCTACATAAAAATTGGAAACACAAACGGTTTCAGGTCATTTTCATGATTTTTTGTAAAGCCAAATTTTTATTTTTCATTTTCAATTCCACTTGTTATTTAGTTATATTTCATTAACAGTAGGAACCTTGGTAGAGGACAGTATATCCATGTTATCCACATCATGATATGAGATTAGATTTTAGCTCATTGTTGTGATACATGTCTTTTCTTGGTTGTGTTACAGTGAAGTCATTTCTCAACCAGACTGTTAGAGCTGTTCTAATATTTATATATTTTGTGAAAACGCCAAAAATAATATATTTGATTTTATCCATAAATAGCTCAGCTCCTCATAGTCCATGAGTTGAACTTTTTTTTTTATTTGTTTCTATCTTGATGCTTTAAAAAATAATGGTATGAATAGATTGTATTAATCAATTATCGTAAGAAACCAATAAAAAAAAATCTATATTTGTTGTAACCAGGTTTTTTCAGGGTGCTCAGCTGGTCGGTTGTTCAGGGAGAACTTGACACATGTCATCATCTGTTTCTTTTCTCTCTTTTTTTCCATCAGTTGAAATTAATCTTTTAATTATTTCACTTTACTGCAGAACCCTAATCCTCCAACAGTGTTTAGAACCATCAACAGCCAGTCAACACATCTGGTTTTGCCTTTTTGTTTGTTGTGGTTATTATTTCCATCGGAGCTGAACTCGTCCCTTTTCTCCCTTTCAGAGATCTTCAGACTACACGAAGGACAAAATCGACCAGTTTTACGATGAGAAGATCGCGGTGAGTTCGTGGTCGGTGGTTTTAAAGGAAAAAAAGGCGTTTGTTTCTGATTTAATGTTCGATTTAATGCGTCTCTGTTTCGCTACAGAAACTTCTAGCCCAAGGAGTCCAGATGGAGAGCGACCCAGAGGAAATGGATGATGAGGTATGAAGGACTTATTTTTTTAATTAATACATTTTTAAAAATTATTTATTATTATTATTTGTTCATCTGGACTTTGCAGGAGGAAGTGATGGCGTTGGATGATTCAGAGTCAGAAGAGGAGGAGGAAGAAGAGCAGGAGGAGGGGACAGACATGGAGAGTGATCTAGAGGGGAAGAAAGATGAAGGTTAACATAAACTCACCAGTTTTTGGGTTGATTGAGTGTCAGAGCGACCGTTTTTAATGTTAATGTGTGGTCATTCACAGAGCTTCCTAATGAAATGGCCTGGGGCAAAAAGAAGAAGATGTACTACGACACGGATTACGCAGCCACCAGTAAGTGTCTTTTATCCGGTTTCTAATCATCCGGTCGCCCGTGTGGTTAATGTTTGCTTCTGCTCATTTGGATTGTGTTATTACAGAAGGGAAGAAGCCAGAAGAGCTGGAAGCAGAGGAACAAGAGGAGGAGGAAGAGGCCAAAAACATCCAGAAACGTCTGGCTGAAAATCTCAGCGAGGAGGATTACGATTTAAACTTTCTCCAGGTGTGGATGAATCTGACCTGTCGTAAATTCCACCTGCGTTTGGAAAACTGTCCCCCTTTTTTTGTCAACTTTTGTGGTGTTTGTGCGGCTGTTTGAATAAAGGACTTTGCCGCGGAGGAGACGGATGAAAAGAAGACCGCAGAAAAAGAGGAGAGGATCGTGAAAGACCTGAAGCAGATGTCTCAGAAGGAAAAAATGAAACTTCTGAAGAAGGAATCGCCAGAGTTGCTCGAGCTTATCCAGGATTTCAAGGCAAAGGTGAATTTAAAACGTGCAACAAGATATTTGCTTCCATCGCCACAGGGCAACGTTTAACCGGTGACAAATGTTGCAGCTTGCAGAAATGAAGAATGAGCTGCAGCCCCTGGTACAGATGGTCAAGGATGGAAAGATCCCACCAGGAAAGGTGGGATTAACACTTTCTACCTTGTGTACCAGCATGTTTGGTGCTGTGTTATATACCAAACTACCCTGATACATTCAGGTTTCTGTGAATCTGTGAACCTAAATATCTCTTGGTCATGTTTTCCAAAGGGTGCTGACTACCTTAAGACAAAACAGCAACTTTATCTCAAGTAAGTTGTCACCAAATTGCCGTTTTAATATAGAGAACGTGTGTAATTGTCCCTAATTGACTAATCGTTATTTCCTGCTACAGTTACTGCACAAACATCAGCTTCTACTTGGTGCTGAAAGCAAAACGAATCCCTGCTCACAACCACCCTGTGATAGAAAGACTGCTTACCTACAGAAATGTAAGTCCCCACATGTTCAGGTTTGAGTTGGTCAAAGGTTCCAGCATTTCATTCTAGTTTTAGTCGAATAAATCCAAAGTATTTTAATCTAGTTTTAGTCAGTCTTTCAAAATAAATCAAGTAAAACCAATTTATCTTTGTCTCAAGTTTTTACCTTCTATTTTTCAGTGTATTTCAGGCAGGAATACATACATTGAAACACTGCTTAACAAGTGAAATGACTATTGATTGGCAAGCATGTTTTACCTAAGAAGCACTCGCTACGTCGCTGCATTCAGTGCCGACAGCACCAGTGGATGCTCCTCACTCAGACACTCACACACACACCTCAGGCAGCAGCGAAATCCAAGGGATTGTCATTTAAAAAGTCTGTGAGGAGAAAGGAAGAGACTTTTTTTAATGAAGTAGATTTTGTCACATCTTCTTTTCGTCAACAGAAAATCAGTCAGTGGTTAAGGGCATTGAAGAAAAGATCGTTGATGAATATAGTTTGACTAGTCTTGTCTTGATGAAATTAACTGTTTATCAATTAAAAAAACTGCATGCATTTTCTTTATTATTCACTTTATCTCCTCCACACACATCCAGACCACATTAGTTCCAACCCTCCCGTCTTGCTGATGTTGTGAATATGTGCCTGCAGCTCATCAATGAATTAGACGCAGTAGATGCTCGGCTAGCGCCACAGTTTCGTGAACTACTAGCCGGTGAAGAAGAGGAGGAGGAGGAGGAGGAGAAGGAAGAGGAAGCTGCCTCCAGACCAGCTAAGAGCAAGAAGGTTGGAGTCTCCAGTAAAAAGGACATGGTAAGATCTCCTTAGATTCATTCTCCTGAATGACTTCACTTTGGATCCGTTGCTGATGTTTAATACAGATGTTACTGGTTTCATTGCAGGATTCCGGTGAAGCGGCGCCCGAGGTCGAGGACTCTGACTCCGAGCTGGATGAGGAAGCGGCTTTGCGTTTCTACAGAGGAGTGGAGGAGCGGTTGAAGCTGAAGAGGAAGACCAATGACCCAGAAGCTGAAGGGTGAGTAGGGACCGACTCTTCACGGGGCGGGTGGGACAAATCAAACCGGGGGGGATTCTGATCGGGTGTCAATGTGTTGCAGGTTGGAGGAGCAGGAAAACGAGGAGGAAGATTCAGATCCAGACGCTAAGAGAGGCATCACTTACCAGGTACTCAGTGTGGACACTTCTGTACTGAAATGCTTCATTTGCAGTTGGGAAATGTGTCTCTTACTTAAAATGCTGCTCGGTATTCAACAGAAATATAACACATTCACATCAGGTGCAAACAGATTCTATTATATGGGTTTGAATGTATAAATAAAGAGGACTGGCATTAGCAGGGAGTTCTGTGTGAGGACTTTCTTGCTCCTACATTCTGAAGACAAATCATAACAGTGGAAATTGGTTACCTCCACCAAGGAGGTTGTATTTTCGCTGGTGTTTGTCTCTGTCTGTTAGCAAGATACTTCAAGAAGTTTTGGCTGGATATGTATCAACTTTTCAGCAAATGTTGGGAATGGTCCCATGAACGGATGATTACATTTTGGTTATGTTCTGGAAGAAATCCTGATTTCTGGATAGTTTTTGTTTGGTAACATTGCGGTAAATGGACCTACAAAACAAGCGCCATGGTTTGGGGACCTGGTGGTGATATAATGCACCTGTATTTGTTTCTGGACTGGGTGTATAGGACAGTGTTGGGTGGGAGTCACAATATGCTTCAAAGTCCTTTTCTAGTTTATTATTCTATCTATTTAAGTGAGAATGCCACCTGCTGGGAGCTAAGTAGTATGTGTACATAGTAGAATAATAAAGGATGCACAATGGTGCAGATATGGATAGTTGATTTAATATTGCAACTTCAAAGAAAAGTACATTTTCAATGTAATGTGACACCTACAAAAACATCAGAGCAACTTCACAAACTATATTTGTCTTGCGCAGTTTGCTATAATGTTGCTCACATGTCATAGAATATTAATTTGCTGAGAATTTAAACCAATATATCTTATAAAGATGTTATTTTTAGTATGAGATTCCCCTCAGAGTGTATTTATGTCACACATTAGCGTTTCCACTGAAAACGTGTTTGGTGCGGTGGTAATGAGCTGTTGATTCTGTTCTGTTAGGTGATAGTGCTGGGATTTCCTGAGGGTCTGTGAAACTTGAGTAAGGCGCTGCAGCTCGGGTGTAGAGTGTGGTTCTCTTCTGAAAGAAGCAAAGACAGCAGCGCTCTCTGCATTTCTGAACAGTTGTCCTAACTCTGTCCCTCTACCAAACCCCACAGATGGCCAAGAACAAGGGGCTCACACCGAAGAGGAAGAAAATCGACCGTAATCCCAGAGTCAAGCACAGAGAGAAGTTCAGACGTGCCAAGATCCGCAGAAAGGGACAGGTTTGTACTCTCGCCATGCACAAACTCATCAGTTTAAATCTTTAAACAAACACATCCTCAATATTAAGATCTCCTCATCTGTCTTCGTCAGGTGCGTGAGGTTCGGCGGGAGGAGACGAGATACAGCGGAGAGCTGTCTGGTATTCGTGCTGGAGTCAAGAAGAGCGTCAAACTCAAGTAACCAAGAGAGAATTGAAAATACTCTGCGAAGTGTAGCCATGACAGCAGGAGGAAACCAGTGGACTGTACTTATCAGTGATTATTATACAGTGGATGTGACTGTTTTTGTAAAGAATGTCACTGAATCATTTAGCTGGCAATCGTTGTTGTATAAAGACACTGAAATATTATTTTTTTTTCCTGGTCGTAATTATTGCAGAAAGTTGAATAAACATTTTTATAAACTTTCTATACATAATCGTCTATCCACAGAAATATAACATTACAGGCTCATTTGTAGATCATTTCAAATGAGAAGGGAAGGCATTATGTGTTTTATAGTCATTACTAAGGTTACACAGCCGTACAACATCTGGGACATACAGGAACTCGTCAGCAGGGCAGGCAAGTGGGAAGAAATGAGCCCAAAGTGGTGCCCAGGCAGAAGTCAGTGCTGCGTCGTGAACTCCAAACATGGCGGCGTCTGTCAGCCCAGCTGCTGACTGATGAACTGCTCGTGCGCGGACGTCAGGTTGCTGACGATCCTCTCCTCGATCTCCACCTCGTTCTTGGCGTCGTCCTCCGTGAGGACCAGCTCGTCCTGGGTCTCTGGGGTCACCACCACCACGTAGCCCCGCCTGGAGTCCAGCACGTTGGCCACCACGGCCTGGTGCCTGTAGGTGTCCAGCGCCCGCCGGGCCTTGTCCAGCAGGATGGTCGCGTCCGTCTCCAGCTTGAAGGATATGACGAACGCCTGAGGCGCCCAGTCCTTCACCAGTGGGGACAGTATCTTGGGGACCATATTCAGGCTGAGCTGAAAGGTAGGGAGGAAAAAAAAGTGTAGCCATTAACCACTGATGCCACAGGTCTATTTTTCAGTTTTCCTGATAATACGCAATATTTCTACAACCCAAAGGATTATGTACTTAAATCTGGGATCAAAAGAAATCTACATGTGAGGAGATTACAATTAAATGATGCCTTTACAGAGCAAATATAGTGTATTTTTGTATTTTTAATTAACATTGTTTTTCACTACAGAAAAAATGTTTATTTAAAACTTAAAACAAGACTAAACAGACCCATAATATAAAATAACAGAAATCACAATGAGGATCATTACAGAACATGAATACATTCTGTAAGATGTTTAGAAGAGAGATTATAAAGGACACAAATAATCATACAAACTCCAAATTAAATATCTAAATAGTGGTTAGTTGCAGCCTTACTACTGATATTATATTAATCTATTTTCTTATTGTATTGGTGACATATTGATATAACAGTAACGTGTTTTACAACTAATAAAATCTTTGGTGTTGTAACTGAAGTTTTCTCAGGTAATCTATGAATAAAACTCCCTGTATCGTGGTTTTTGGACTTCACCTCCCTTTATTTCACTCACTTGAAGAGGCCCGTTGGAAGACTGGATTTTGTGTTCAGGCATCTCAGACGCTGGGATGTAGAAATCGGACACAGCTGCAGCCAAGTAAAACATGGCCTTGGATCCTATGATGCAGAACAAACATTTGAGGTTATGGTTGATGTTTGACAAGAGTCACAACTCCATAGATGTGTAGTGTTGTTCAGGGTCACCATATTACCAATCTACCGTCATTCACTGCTCTGTGTTACGGACTGTATGAAAGTTAAGGCTGTAAATTAAGTTGTATATAAATGATCTTAAAAAGATTAGTATTTATCTTGAAGGGCCCTGTAGGAACCCTGGTAGTTGACCTCTACCTATCGTGCTGAGGGCCTGTGCTGCAGCTTTGAGGAGGTGCAGGTACTCCGACAGGGTGCTGAACTCGATGGGCAGCAAGAGGCCTCCCTCCGTCACTTCCTGGTATCGCTTCAGCACTTTGCCGATGTTGGGAAGCACCCGCTGGTCCACCACCACCTCCCCGGCTCCTCCCCCCCTGAACTGCAGGGCGTCCAGCATGTTCATGGTGGAGAACATGCGTGTGTAGGGGTAGAGGGAGCGGTGTCTGTGCAGGAAAACGACGGCGTAGCCCGAGTCTATAAAGTACTCCGCCGAGGAGGCTCCTCTCCTGCCGCTGCTGAAGTTGTCCAGGAAGCGGACCGTGCGGGACTCCAGGGGAACTTTGGTGCCTCCTGACGTGATGAGGACCACTCTGCGGCCTGCATCCGCGTGGCGGGCGGCAAACGCAGACATCTTCTCTTTGACCTCCTCGACGTGGGAGGGAACGGCAAATTCTTCAGCTAATTTGCCATCGATGGAGGATATTCTGGGTTCTGCCATCACCTGGTGTGTGTATGTGGGAGAGAAACATCTTAATTCAGCAGATAGACATGGTAAAGGTCAGTCTATTTTTAAAAAAAAAATGACAGGTGCCCAAATGAATATTTGTTTTTCTTTTTGTCATCACATAATCATCACAATCCTGTTCACACTGATTACCTTCATAATGCACTTTCAATGTAAGTGATGGGAGACGATATCCACAGTCGTCCTGTGCTAAAATGTGTGTAAAAGTTTATTTAAAAGGTAATAATGAAGCTTTACCATCCAAATCAAATCCATATCTTTTAAAGTTAGTCTTTTTAGTTACTATGCTTCCACTGCAGCACGGCAACAGGGAAGATTCTTCTCTTAAAGAAAAAAGAGCAGTGATGATCGCTGACTGTCAGACATGTTTAAAAGTAATCATCGATTTTGCATATGGAGGTGTATAACTTATACGTCTTGTGTGGGTCTGGGAATTCTAAGAAATGAACCCCTGATGATGTCATAAGGCATAAACTGTAGACATCATAAACTAGACGCACATGCAGGATAACATTTGAGAACAGAAATAGTTTAGAAACTGGAGTTGTGGAGTTAGAAAGAAGTGGGCATTTACCTCACAGGATCTGTATTGAAAGCCATAATCAGATTGAATTAAGCAAAGTGTAGGATCCAGAGCTTTATTATATTTTGTTCTTTTTTTATATAGTGTCTTTCAACAAATTGCTCATTTAATTTTTAAATAATCAGCCTGACCATATATATATATATATATATATATATATATATATATATATACATACACACATATATATATATATATATATACATACACACATATATATATATATACACACATATATATATATATACCCAATTGTCAGTTTAATAGGTAGTAATGCAGTCCTAACAGACCTAAAACAAATCCTGAAGATTATTATAATCATAGATTTTTTTTTACCTTGACTGTTACAGAGAAGGGTCGGTTCATCTTGATGGTGGTTTTGGGAGTTGTAGTTTATGAGCAGCAACAGCTTAACAAACTACAACATATTGACACCTCTCCAACAGTTTAGCAACACACTTTAAATTACTTTTTCCCCCCACTAGACTTTACATTATATTAGCTTAACATAGCTTTCTCTCTCTTCATAGCATGAAGCGTTCAGGGAGGTCATGAACCTCACAGGTTAACCTTGACCATAAGCGCCATAAATAACTCTTTAGATACGTCTGTTATGGTCTAATATAAGGCGGACACGTTCTGAATTGATCTGCAAATGTTCCGTAATAATACAGGTGAGGAGAAAAAACAAGGAGCAGGTGAATCTTCTTGTGCACTCTTCTGCAAAAAGAAAACACGTAACATTACCTGCTGTTTGTCAATACTTGTCCACCGTGAAAGTGCGTCGAATGAAACAAAGGGGGGGGGGGGGAGAAAAAACAACGCTAGTTTTATTCTAATAATCACAACCAGTAGCGCAAGAAACGCTGGTTTACATTCCGAGGTGGGAGGACTGTTTTCAGGCAGACTTCACAACAACTTCCTGACAGCGGGAGGCTTCTTCGCTGCTCTTTATAACCACAGAGAGAACTCGGCAGCGCCACCGGCGGCCACGCGTGGTACTGCAGCTGCCGCCTCTGCCGCTGCCGCCTCTGCCGCTCCCGCCGCCGCTCATGGCGCTTCTGAGTCAGGTAAATGATGCTGTTGGCCTCGTGCGTCAGTTAACATTCTCACTTTCATATGATGCGTCAGAGTTCATGAAACCAGCGACCGAAGGGGGGATTTCTGTGAAAGGGGATCTTTTTGGTCTGGACTCTCGCTCTAACTCATCAAAGTGTCACCATGAAAATAAAACCTAGTCTCGAATTTTTTGACGCTGATTTATCGGATATTCTCTAGAGTCTCTGAATCTTCTTTTATTGAAATAGCAGGAACCCCTTTTTTATTATTTATTTTTTTTAGACGCTGGTTCGTGCTCCAGTGCGCAACATCTGTTTCTGGTGAGTTTTTCTACATTTGACTACCTTGAAGGAAATGACAGTAAATTCCATTTTCTTGATTTTTCTTTTACAAAATGAAAAAGCACCAAGGCTACTATACTGTAGAACTTTTAAATATCACGTAGGGCCCGATGTCATTTCTTCTGTAGTTATAATTTAACATAAAAAAAAATATTAATTATGATAGAAGCTTGTTTTAATTGATTCACAAATCTGCACTTGCAAAACCAAATTCTGTAAATGTGACATCTTGCTTTTGGCTTTAGAATTAAAATCGTATACTTGATAACTTGAGTTGATCATAGCAGTTTCAGGATTTATTACCAGAAGTTCCCGTTATCAACCGACAAGGGGCGCTGTCGCACTATAATCATAATTACTGAAGTGACGATCATCACATTATAACAGGAGGCTGCACTTTTTATTATTGCATGCTGATTGTATTGATTAACCTGATCCTTTCTAACACATTTTGTTGATATATATGTTAGAAAAGACTTCTGAAACACCAGCTAAACTAAGTAAGTTCAGTTTTCAATAAAGTTTAAGGCTGTTTTCAGTGGTGGGAAATGACAAATACAATCAAAACAGGACTCATATTGAAGAATATGTAGTAGAATAGTAGTAAATACAAAGAGTGCATAGACATGTTGTTATTAATTTAAATATAGGAAAAAAATGGTTGTTCTGGGCCTTTGTTTTCAATTAGTCTTTTCCATATACTAATGTTGGTGGTTCTCTGGTTCTGATTGCCCATTGACAACTTTACAGGACAAAACAGGAGTCCTGTAAGTGGAGTGAAATCTCCCACAGTTTAGTTAAGCCACACAGAAATCTCAGAAAGTCTTACCAATAACATAAAAATATCTTTCAGCTTCAGCCTGCACCTTCTATCTGTATTTACTGTTGATTCAATTGCTTTTAGTTGAACATGTTGCTGCTGTCTGCATAGAAGCCTTTAAATTGAGACCAAAATAAATACCACTAATTCTTTGACATATGGACTCATGGTAATGCGTCTACAAAAAGGGATGTGGGTAGATTTTTTTTTTAAATAATACAATTTAAATATGACACAAACACTTACTTCATATATTCCACTGAATGAGGTAAGAAAGAGCAGTTAAGTCAAGGTCATCATGCACTCACCAGACTATTGACTATCAGGGCTGTATATACCATTATAGACGTTAAGGTCATGTCCTTGGTGATGTTCCTCTGGGGAATTTAAAGGCTCTTAAGTAACTGTAAGTGCAGTTTAAATGGGTGGGTGGTTTCCTAAAGGCAAACAATAATTTGAGTGACTTACTGCAATTAAATATGATATACAATTGATTATGTCAGCATCATGATTTTTAAACAGCATTTAGACCATAGTGCAAGATACTGGGATATAATACTTAATTGATAATTAATATAAAAATGATGGGTTTAGGGAATAGAGACTATATATGTTTTCTTATTTACTATAATTAATATTTCTTTTTTTTAGTTTGGTGGTGTTATGTACACATAAATATATATATGGTACATATTTAAAGGAATATTTCCAGTATTTATGAATGCTTTGTAATTTGCAACAAAAGGTTTCCTAATATATATTGGCTTTATCAGTAAAAAGCTATTAATTATTAACCTATAATTAACTTTTTGGGTTCGCCAGCTTGTAAATCATCTAACAGTCTCTAGAAGGTGTGAGCCTTGTAAGCATTAAAGCATTTCACCTTAACATAATACAACACAGGCAGGATAAATACCACCCAAAAGAACTTTTCCACAACTACAAGTTGTTCTTACAGCTTGAAACCAGTATATGCTTTATTACACGTTAATAAAGCCCTTTAGCTTCATCTTATAAAACCTTTTATAAATGGTGATTTATTAGAAACGGGCACCCACATGGAATGCCTTTTTATTTTTATTTAATCAGAAAAAATGTTGATACAGAGTTCAAACAAGAGCAACAAACATGAATGAAACATGAATAAAATAAGCCAATGTAGTTCATTAAATACAAAAAGATTCATAACAATTGAAACAGAGAAATATAATATAAAGGTAATTAAATTAATACAATATTTATAAAAGATAATTAGTAACAAACTCTTTCAGGTAAACATTTATATAAAAACATTTGTCTGCTGACATACTTTTTTTTATTTCTTATAAACAAAATGTCAAGGTTATTACAAAATCGTGGTAAAAGACTTTTTTAAGGAAATATAATTTTTTTAATGTCGTTCACATTGGTGCTTTTCTTATTTGTTAGAAGATTCAATGATTGAAAAATCAACATCTGTTAACACGTGGAATATCTTCTACTTTCTGCTGCTTTTATTCTCCGACCTGTGAGTTTCCAGTTTTACTTATAGGGGCTATATATCACACTAGAATGCATTCTGGGTAACAATCCCTCACAATGTCGAGTAAATACACTTGATTTACTGATTACGTGATTGATGGTTTATTTGCGGTGCTATCACCACTGCGGGCTTGTGCGTTTGACCGCGCGCTAGTTTCTGTGGCGGCAGGGGCGGTGAGGTGAGAGGTAGAATCTCCATCGACGAATGTGAAAGTAGTTCCGGGCACTTAACCCAAAACGAGGGGGAGGGCGGAGGAGGGGGGAGAGGGAGAGTCCCGGATGTTGGCTCGGCCGCCGAGAGAAAGGCGAACGGGAGAAGGCGGAGAGAAGCTGAGGAGGGACACCACGGCACCGCAGGCACACCGGCGAAGCTACGGCTACGGCGGGTCTTTGCACAGGACAATACGCTGTCAAGAGCACCGGGACACTCCCGGGGGTCCCCCCCGATAGCCGTAGAAGAGGCGGTGGAAGGAAGGGGAGGGGGCAGTGACTCTGAAACTACCGTGAGGATTACAGAGAGCCGCCGCCACCGCAGCTTTCTCCCAGAGTAAGTGAGCTACGCGGGCATGGAAGTTGAAGCGAGGCCCACGAAATGGACGACTTTGACGGGGGAAGTGGGCTGCGCCGAAGTTCTGGGGATTGAGCCCGGTGAACAGGCCCTGACACACGGCTTTCCGCTCACCGTGGCGGCGGGGCGTGCGCGGGGGAGGGGGGGAGAGAGAGAAAGAGAGCCAGTCGGTGTTATACACCCCCGGTCCTGTAGAACTCTCTAAGTTGACAGCTCCTCCGTTAGCCTCGCTAGCACCGACGTGCAACCGGTGACAACTGACAGGGCAACTTTGACAGCTAGCTAGCCAGTTTCCACCGCCGGCTAACTTTAGCCGAGCGTTGCCAGCGCTTTTCTCCCGGGCCAGGACTAACATTAGGCGTGTGTGTCTGTTGGGTTTTTTGCTTCTTTTTTTTCCTCCAGCCTCGCATTCGGTTGGATATAACGACCTATATCCCAGCCCCCCTAACAGCTATCGTTAGCTAGCCGTTCGGTATGTGAGACGCCGTGTGTCCAGCATGAAGTGTGTGAGCCCAGTGTCATTTGGCTTTTCTGCGTGCTCCGGTGGTATTTGACTCACAGCTGTTGCAGTGTGTTTTCTCGTCTGTCAATCGTCTGTTTCTCAGGCGGCTAATAACATTCTTCCAGGAAAAAAAACAAAAAAAAACTAGAGTAATGATCTTTGTATGTAAAACTAGTGCGAGAAGGGGGAGGTTTTGTCATGTGGCCGGACACTCAACAAGTGCAAAGCATGTTTCCAGGTGAATTTCATGCCGCCGAATGTGATCTCGGAGCTGCCTGTTTTCCTCTGGGTGGTTTTTACCCTTGGCACGAATGGTGTTGCAGCGAGATATTTTGTCCTGTGTGCAAGACATTTCTCAGCTCAGCTTCCCTTTTGCTTTGATGTTTCACCAGTTGGCGTGTGTGATCGCATAGGCAGACACTTATTGGTTAATGCTACGACTTTAAACAGCTGTGACATTTGCGTGCAGCTGTGTACAAAACGGTGCCCTTGCTTTATCCTTTACATTTTATTTCTTTGATTTTTTTTAAATGATGAATAACTGAACTGTTATTTTTCCCGCTGTCAACTTGTGCAAGTTTTTTTTTTAATCAGGAGGAGAAAATTATTAGCTCATCCTCCCATACTTACGTGCGACTGAATTTATTATTAAATCAAAGCATTACAAAATCCCCACGAACACCCCAACGCTGCCAAACCTTAAGCTTCAACTAACAAGATGCCCATAGCGTTAGTCAGAACCCACAATCAAAGGTCAGACCTGGTTTGCTTCTTAATCACCCATCCTTTAAATAGCAGGCCTACAGCAAGCTGTCTGGATTGAAGCTATCTGTGCATGCAGCTGTAGGACACACATGGTGTTTAAGTTTGTGCTGTTACTCCATGCAGGTAAGCAGAGCCAGTAAATGCATTGTTTAGGAAATGCATATAAGCATTTCTTTTTCTGAGAATCTTCCTGACACTTTCTGATGCTCTGTGTTTTTCTTTTTTTTTCTAAAAGATTGACACTAACAAGGCTCCATGTGCTGTTAAATTACATTGCCATCTCATTGCAGTGTCCTTAGCTCAGTCTGACACTGAAAGACGTTTTAACTCCTGCTCTACAAACAGTTCGCACCTGGATTTTTAGAAGAATGTTTTTTTTTGAGCAACTCTCTATGATAAAGTGGTTGGAATAATTGATATAGACGGCGGAAGTGACATTTTGCTGGCTGTTAAAGAAAAGACCTGGGTATGCTATTTACATATTCCATTCGGAGATATGAATCACTCACTACAAAAATAGCAATACAATTCATTCGTACTGCCCTTTTCATTCATAGTGAACGTCAAAAGTACTACAGTACTAATAAGCATAAAGAAAACAGTAGTATGAGTTAAGATGAAAAAGTTTCCCCCAGAATAGGAAGCTTTTTAGGCCTTTTAAACACAAAAAAGTGACTTATGGTCAGTGCTGCCCTCAGATGGTTAGGAAGGCTGTTCCACTAGTGTGGTGCAGCAGAGCAGAAGGCTCGATCCCCCCATGGCGTGGAGCTTAGTACTAGGGGGGCCCGGAGGAGCAAGCTGCTGGCAGAACTGAGGTTGCGGGTGGAGGTTTTGTGGTGTGATTGGTTCCTGTAGGTAGCGAGGCGCATGCCTGTTGATGGATTCCAGTGTGAGCAGCAGGACCGGGGAGCCAGTGCAATGAAAACAAGATTGGTGTTATATGTCTGTGTTTTCATACTGTCATCAGGATCCTGGCAGTCCTGGAGCTCCGGGCCAGGGATCCCTATGCAGTTAGTCCAGGCATGAGGAGATAAACGCGAGGATAAGTTTCTCTGCATCTGATGTGGTTAGAGAGGGGCGGAGTTCAAGAGATGTTTTTGAGATATTTGAAAGGTTTTGCTCAGATGACTTATATGGTCATCAGAAGTCAGCTGAGGGCCAAACACCCAGATTACTGACTGAGGAGGAAAAGGGGGAAGTCCTGACCGTCAAAGGTGAGATGAGGTATGGCTGGAGTGCCAAGAGTGCTTCAGTTTTGCTGCAGTTTAACTGGAGCTAATTTCTGCTCATCCGGGCTTTTATCTCCTCAAGACAGATCCTGATGTAGAAGAGTTTGGGCAGGTTTAACATACAGCAGGGTAACATTAACGTAATAAAAATACACCCCACAGCTGCTGATGATGCATCCAAGGGTTACCATGTTAGGTGTTGAAAAAATTGATAATTGATTAATCGCGATTATGTTATGAGTATAACTCGATTATTACATTTTCAAAAATCAAGCATGTAACATATCAAAAACCACATGCTAAGACGCTAGCGGGTTTAGCTTCTCCTTTTGTTCCTCATGCTAACACTGTGGCTGTAGCCCATGCCTAAACAACAAACTTAGTAAGGAAAGTTCATGAGTGCTGCCGTCTTTCTTTCTACACACTAGCTGCGGAGTCTTACTCCAAGACGGGTTCACAGACCCTCAGGAAATCAGAGCACTATCAATCTGGGCCTAGGCTTATTTATTTTATAAACTATGTTGTTAATTTGCACACCAATAAATTATAGAACTTTAACATTGTCTCACCCCCCCAAACAAATTTTCTGCAGAAAACCCTGGAGGCCATATCTTATATTATTACCATAGATATGAGGCCATGTTGTCAAATGAACAATCGATAATCTGTGATCGAGAATCAATAATAATCAAAAATTGGTTAGTAATCGAATCGGGAAACCAGACAGATTAACCACCCCTAGAAAATACAGATGGTAAACAGGAAGCAGCCCTTGTGGAACATCACAGGTGATAGGGAGCGATGTAGACCTGCAGCCTTCCACTGAGACACACTCAGTCCTGTAAAGGTACGTCTGAAACCACTCGAGTGCATAGTCCTGACAGGCCAGTAGTGGTGTGGAGGCATTAGCGAGATCCACGGTGTCAAATGCAGCACTCAGGTCAAGGAGAATCAGGAGAGAAGGGTGACCCTGCCTCAGCCGCCATCATTCACAACCCTGAGCGAAGCCGTTTTCAAGTGCTGTTTGCTGAATGGAAACCTGACGGAGATTATTCAAACATGCTGTTGTGTTTATGGCGATCGCGTCCATCCAAACCTATTAGTTAATTAGCGGTGTGGCAATGACCTCATGGCACAATATTCTTGTTTTTGTATGATTCTTTGATGATTCACAGCATAGACATCTTCAGCTATTTGATGATTTTTTTTTTATTCCTGTTTCTCTTGAGATTGCATTGAGCAGAGTTTGAGACTTCCTTTTTATTTTTTTTTTAAATCAACCTTGATGCGTATAGAGATAAACACATATCTGTTTATTCTCACAGTACATCACAAATGTGAATGGCAGCTTTAATCGCCATTGGTCTTTGAAAAGTCTATTGCCTAATTCTTTAAATGCACAGCACCTACACTTGCAAGGCCCTCTTGTGTTCTGTGTGTATAGAGCTACTGGCACCTTCATCAATCCTTGAATTAATGCTATAGAATACGTGTAAAGAAATATTGATATTTATCATGGTGTCATGGATAATGTTCATCTGGGGGCTGATGGCATCTCATTTAATAGCTTCAATAGAATAATGACATAATATGTGACTAATTTGGATAGATGTCAAGGGTCAGCAAGCCAGTAGAGTGAGTGTGAATTTATAACGGGTTTCTACCTTTTGAAATACCAGCACCTCATTTGGAATTCAGCATGTGGCTAGCCCCGACTCAGAGAGGCTTTTTAATTTCTCCCCTTGTTGAAGTGATTATTCAAATGGCCATCCGTGAGATGCAGTTATCAGACTCCTGGTGGTAGTTGAGCCTGTGGCAACATGAATGCCCATCGCAGCTCCCCCTTCCCCCCACCCTGTGTAGTTGGACAGCACCCAACAGGTACCCTCTGTAGCAACCCCTATTAGACCGCCACATCTTACCCCTCCGGCTGAAATCCTATTGTGTTAGCCGATTGGCAGATGGCAATTTATTCATGAGGACACTGGTTTATTTTTTTTGGCACGGCGTAGTGGCGATGATGTTGGTCAAAGGCCTGCGTTTAGTATTTTTTTTTTTTTTTACGATGACTTATTTTTGGTCTGAATCCAAAGTGGACTTGTTTCAATTCCTCTCAGCTCAGGAATGCGAAGTTATTTTAGGTTTGCAGTTTCTTTTTCTCTTCACTTCTTCGCTTGCAATCTTGTCCTTATGTGCGTTTTTTCACCTTGGATGGGCAACAAATAATAAAAAAAAAAAAAACTGGATTTTCCTTTTTCTATTCAACAGCTGCCTGCTCCGCATGGAGGCGAGGCCATCCTCTAAATGACTGGACAGTTTTTGATAGAAAATTTGCTTCCACACTCTCCGCTTGTATCCGAGTGCAAAGTTTTTGCTCTCATGGAAGCCGTCGTGTCGGGCGAGAAGGGACCGGCTCAGTCTTCATTAGCAACGCCGTGCATCACTAGAATGCAGATGAGCTATGAAGCCATTCATCTGCTGGAAATGCCTCCCTGATTCCAATTTGAATCTTGTTTGCAGTCACATTGTGTGAGCCCACTTCTCCATGTTAAAGAAGTCTCTTTATGTGAGAGATCAGAGGGGGATAATTGCACTTAAGTGAACCTCATTTAGTGCTGGCCAGAGCAATTACTGTAACTGCAGTTCTAGGCATTTTTTGGGGCCTGGAGCAGCTGTCATTGAGTCTCTGTAGCTGAGATATCAAATAGTGAATAGAATGACATTGGCGTGGCATCATGGGAATGGCAGATCCTCGGATGGATTTTAATTAGTTTTTGCAGGTTTTTTCCTCAGCTCTTTTTTTTTTTCTTCATTTGATGAAAAGCATAATTAAAAATGACACTTGAAGAAGTGCATTATTTTAGTAATGATTGAAAATAAATTATTCTCAAGGTGCTGTAAGGTGAACCAAGCCAGCACTCTTTTCTTCAGGCAAAACCCCCCCCGGGCTTGAGGGAGATGTTTTTATCATTAATGTTATTCAGGAGCCAAATTTTGAGTTTTTGCTCAGCTGGGTGCTTTAATCTATTTTTGCTGTAAATTAATGAATTTTTAAAGAGCCCCTCGCTGGATACGGGTGGATGTGGGAATGCAGCGCTGGTTCAATTTTCAAACGAGCCTCTACTCCACCGTCACCCCCACCCGTCCTCCTCACGGGATGGAGAGAGCGAATTTACTGAAGCAACTACACTTTCATTTTTTATTCATCCAGCAATACACTGCCTCGTTCTCCTCGTCCCACCTCCTCCCAGTCTATTGAGCTGAATCTGTCAGTGAACTAGTCCTATACGCTCCAGTCCATGCTCTGGGTTTGAAATTAGATGGACTTGAATCAGTGAGGGAATCATGTGATGTTTAATTCAACCGGTTTGTTGCCTGACGTTATTGGCACATTTGCTCGAATGCATGTTTTATCTGAAAGTGTTTAGCCATTTATTTCCCCATTCCTGCTAATCAGGACCCTTTCGATCTGCAAGGGGAACTACTGTAGGCTACCTACCCACGCTGGAGCTTGCTGGGTTAGTTCAGAAAGTCTAGAAGAAAAGGGTCAGTGGCAGCTCCTGTAGTGCATGGCGGTTTCTGTGACTCATTCCAGCTGTGCGGTAGCAGATTAATTAAGTATGTGCCAAGTTTATTATGAATATTTGGTTTGTTCTTATCTTTGTATTAAGTTCACAGCGGTGGTACATAAGCAGAAGTGCTTTTTTTTTTTTTTAAATGGGTATGTGCAAATAAAAACCAGGCCTCCAAATCAACTGCATTGATGGGCAGTTAATGTGGCGCTTAACTAGATGTAAAACAGTAGATTTCAGAATAAAAGCCATATACGTAGCTGTTTCATTTAAGATTTGACTTTATTAGGTGTCAGCCAAATGCTGGAAAAATACAAAAGTGGTTGGTAGATTTAACAAAGTAATATATATATTTTTTACTATTCAGTGGCTGGCGAATGAGAACATTTATTTAGATGTTAACGTTTAAGTTAATTCCATCACTGGATTATACTGAATTGACTTTTGTATGACTTGAAGGATTTAATAATTCATCATAGGGGGTGCTTTGTCCTTCAGTTTTTATAGGCCCTCAGAATCTGTGTATTTCTCTTAAGCCTTGTCTTGTTCTTTGTTTTCAAGTAGAAACAATTGATATGCTTTTATGATTCACACTCTTCAGAGACTTTCAAGCCATGTGCAGGCAGGAAGAGCTTACTAAGCTGACACAGCTTAAGTAGTAAGACCAGAGCTTTCACCATAGCACATGGTATTTTATTTTAATCATTACAGTTACTCTTGTGGTAACTCTGCCGTTTTACTCCAGGTAAAACGGTAGAATAATCTGGAGACTGTTTTAATCAAGAAAGACATATTAGATTTGAACAATGAAGATTTGCAACAGCAAATGGTAGCGCCACACAACTCGCCAGACTAAACAGCCTTGTCTGCATATGAGTAGCCACAGAGCCTCAAATTCATGACAGATCATACGAATGAGGGCAAGAGATCCTGTGAAAAATCTTAAGAAGGAATATTTTCTCTGTTATTTTTTTTTAAAAAGGCTATAATAAACAGAAAATATTCAGGAGCTGCCAGTGTTATGAGTCCTTCTTAAATCTTTCTACAAGCTTCCTTTGACTCGGTACTGACAACAAGATATATGTGTGATTTTTGAAAAGAATTATTTTATTTTTGGGGGATTTTTGGCATGAGCTCCTCTACCAACAACTCTTCATGAAAGGAACATTTTACAATTAAATGACGTGATTTTCCCCGATGTTACCTCTGGCTCCCTGCTGTGGCCTACACGCGTGACAGGACAATTTAAAGGTGATGCCATGGCAATGACAAGTAAAGAGTCTGCTATAAACCAAACTTTTATTGAATATCATAAATCTCACTGCGGGGCGGTGGTTGGTGCATGAGCCCGGGTAAACAATGCATGTTGATCATAGAGCACACACATAATGACTCTTGATTGAAAGCAATAGGAGGGTTGTCTTCTCAGCCGCATTTACGGCTCAGGAGTGTCGCTAAAAGCCCAAGAGTCCAAGTGAATTAGCAGTTGCTTGTTTACTGTAGCGGTATTAGTATTCAGTAAATAGGTGTGACGCAAGTTAATGTTGGACTTCATAGGTTTATCGGTGTAATTTTTTACAGTGTGCTGCAGCAGTGAATATTTTCTCACGTTTGAATGTCAATCTGCCTGATCCCGAGAGGAAAGTTGGAGAGAGGGTCGGGCTTAATTAAGTCCACAGTCCTAAGCCTTCTTGAGGTTAAATATCGGGGTCTGATGATGTATTGCACTGCCACATCACTCAAGTTCATCCCTTGCTGACAGTAAACCGGCGGGAGATTGATCATTAATCACGGAATCACAAGACAGGGCGTGTTTCAACAGCCTGCTCATGCGATCTGTGAGTCGGTCCTCCAGTTTGTTTTGTGATTTCAGACAATGTTAATGTGGGCTAGTCCAGAAATAGCTTTATGTAGAAGTTGGAGGCTGTGTGTGATGCGGTGTGTGTGTGAGGCTCATGATCTGCAGGGGCGTGTGCCAAGTTTTTGCAGATGTGGTGCGAGCCGGGGAAAAGGAGCCGTGGTGGATCTGTTAGACCCCCGGCGATTTAACGCTTTTTTTTTCTTTTTCTTTAAAAATCGTAGTCCTCTGCATGCTCAGCAGAATCACACGTCTCTGTCATCGTCATTTGACTTTTTTTTTCCTTCTTCTTCTTTGTGAAACCTGATGGATTAGCTTTAGATGTAGTATTTGGAGTCTCCATCTGTGATTCAGAAAATCCCTAATAGAAGCCAAGGATTCTCTCTGCTTGGAGTTGGAGGAAACGCTGATCCGCGTGGACCAGAGAACCCACACAAGCGATGACTCGCTCTTGCCCCGTTATTCCCGCCCCGTCTCTTTTCTCTCGCTCTCACACGTAGCCCGTCTCTTGATTATTGTTTTATCGTGGCCGTCCTCTTTTCCCTTTACACTCTCTGCACCGTACTCTCCTGTGCTCTTCACTTAGCAAACAGCATGTCTAGAGAATTCTTAAGAATGCATCTTGTTGCTCAGATGAGTCATACTTCCTCTGGCCTGCATGCCTCTCCCTCAGGGTGGATGAATGAGAGGGCGGAGAGGTTAGCGGGAGGAGGGGCTCCGCGGCTGAGGCGACGTGGTCCGTGCCAGTTCTTCGCTAAATTAAAAGAAAGTTATCAGCGTGTCGGTCACGGGACCCGAGACCCGCGGACCAGAAACGCGGTTGTCCTTCGCCAGGTCGAGTCGCCTCCTTCAGAACTGTCAGGAAATCTCTGACCCCACGAAGTCAGCCGCTCTGCCAAGGTGCCGTGGCCCTGGGAGGAAAGCCCGGGCCTCATTCTGGGAAAGGACCGAGACTGCACCTGCAATCTGAGAAATCTCTCTGCCGCACTGGAAGGGAAATTTATATGGCAGGGATGAAAATACTGTAGAGGAGTTTGCCTGCAGTTACTAGGCTTAGGCTAAATGTTTCCCACGAGGCCTGACTACGACACAATTTTACCTAAATTTATGGGATTGCATACAGTTTAGTTTTCTGGTTTTAATTCCCTAAACTTCATATTGTGTCGTATCACCCAATACACAGCTTTAGAGGTAACCTTGATTGCCCTTTTTGCCTTTTAATATATAATTATATATATATATATATATATATATATATATATATATATATATATATATATATATATATATATATATATATATATATATATATATATATATATATATATATATATATATATATATATATATATATATATATATATATATATATATATATATATATATACACACATATATATATATATACACACACACACACACACACACACATGCATAAATATACACTGTATATTTTTGAAATAGTGAAATAGTATCAGTAGACATAAAGCTCTTCTCAGCCCGCACTCTTTCTCTCTCATACCTGCTCTTCTTGGTCCCCTGCCAAAATCTATGACTCACAGGAGACTGAGTGACCTACTTTTAAAGTCTTCTAGGAGTGCCAGAAGAATTTTTTTTTAATATTTGCAAGACAATACTGTGGGTAAATATAAGTCAATTAAAATGCACTTAATGCACCCATTTTTGGATTTAAGCAGCTAAAGGCTGTGTCAGCATGGCAGCCACCTCTGAGGATTCCCTTCATTATCGCAAAGGAAAGAAGAGACGTAGTAAACAGTTGAGCTTTGATATCTCATTAGAAGCAAACTGAGTTTAAGGCCACACTGGCTCTCATCAAGCCAATTTAACATTTTTTTTTTACTCAATTAAGGGCTTTCATAATCCTGCGATATTTGTGTGCTTTTACGTCACGTTTCCCAGTTTATCCAGGTTGTCAGAGATTATAGTTTCCACGTATGTGTAGACAAAGCATTTATCTCCACGAAGCCGTGAAAGTAGCCTGGAGGTGTAGTCGGTTTGTTTTAGTAATGAGAGTCTTGGCTCTGCTGTCATGATAAAGCATGAACAGTTGATCTTAATATTATATGGATTAAGGCGGGAGATAAAAGTTTTGGGTACAGAAGCAATCTCCCAAATGCTTGGTTTACAGTTTGCCTACCTCCTGAAAAAGAAAACAAGGACGGGATCAAAGGCCGCAGGATCCCTCAGATGATTTGATGGGTTGAGCTGGTTTTTTGATTGGAAAAAGACGCCGCTTTTACGGCGGATGGAATTTCCACTTTAATCGCTAATTGCCGTTTTTTTTTTTCTTTTTTTTTTGGTCGTGTTGTCTCTCATTGAAGCAGAAACAAGCTGTGCAGTTGAATGCGGCGTCTTGGCTGCTCTTCCCCCCCTCCTTTTTCTACGAGGCTCGGGCTGCTTTGATATGTCAGTTTTGTTTTAGTCTGCCGCCTTCGTCTTGACACGATTGGCCCCGCTCGCCCCGACCTCCTGGAAACCCCCCGGCATGCCCGCCCCGGGGTGTGTGTTCAGTCATTTATTCGGCTTCCTCTAAAAGACTGCCATGCCTTCACTTCCCTTCTAGTTTCCCTCTTATTAAGATGCAGAAGGCAGAGCAGCGTTTTGGTCTGAAAGGCTTAGTGCTGGTGTGTACAGTGGGGGGTAAAGGGAGGGGACTGCGAGCACGGGGACTTTAATGACTTAATGTGCACTGTTGCAGCCCGGCCACACTCCAGCTCCAGTTCTCACACTGGCTCTGACTTTGCCTCTTTTTTTTTTTTTGAGTCCAGTCACAGAAAGTCAAACTGATGCTTTGACAAAAAGTGACTATAATTGGACGAGGAGCACTTTATCAAGACTTTCGTTAATGCTGATTGCAGCTCGGGTTTATGCCTGATAATCCCTATTCAGTCGTCCAGAAAACGATAATCTTGTCTGTTCTTCAATGAATTTTGTGATGTTTCTGCTTCTTTTTAAGAAGTCCCCGCGGCGAACCACTTTGACCACAGCACAGGCGATTTGATTTCCCGTTTTTTTTTTTTTTTAGTGAATATCCTCTTTGTCTCTCAAGTGTGAACGTTTTCATTCCTGTGGCAGACATACATTATCGCCGATACTCTCTGCTCTGTCGGTTGCAATGACATGTCCTTGTCTGTTTACTTACTGAACCAAAATGCAGGGGAGACATTGACGGTGTCGAGGCTTTTTTTCCTCTTAATGGCTCCTGCACAAATATGGTCACACTCAAAAAATAAAATAAAATCTACAGGCACCACACATTGTTTGTCAAAGATGTACTACAATGACTTCTAATTATTATGTTTGAATGCAATTAATGAGAGGTTATAGAGGTCACAAAAGCTGCACGGTGATGAGTAACATTCATTGTATTAAATAAATACAATGCTAATGATTTAAAATCACTTAATATAAGTTGATGTATGGCAGCTGCAAATGACAGTGACACTTCTCTTTACTGAAAATGTCAAGTCAACATCTGCTGAGCTGACAGCTTGAGTTATTTTGGCGGGTTTTGGAGGCTCATTTAGAGAAGTTGCCATAGGCCTGATAGGTTCCTATTGTACGCTTAATTTCATGCATGCGTTGGCAACTGGCTTTGATAGTTTGAATCACTGTGATTCCACTGTTTGCTTTCTGTTATCATATCAGCCTAAAGTAAAGATTTAAGTCATGTTATTGTTTAACCTTTTCATATCGGCTGTACCCTGTCCATTCATTTCAGCAATTGCTACGATGCGTGCTTGTTGTTAAAACAGCCAACACAAAAATGTCTTCAAAAAAAAGAATTATTTCAGTAGTTTAAGCTCCACGAGAATTTACTGCTTCAAGCAAATTGGTAGGAAATGGATCAGTGATTTATCACACAAATGTAACGCTTTTCAAAAAATACAGGCTAATTCTTTAGTCATACTACATAAATTAGAAAAACCAGCGTCGTAAAAAAAAATTCCCATATGACTTTGAAGGAGTTCCATGTTTGGTTCTAGGCTGAGTGTAGTGGTGAGAGTTTTGGTTCCTATGACGTCAACACCACCTCAACCACCACCATCACCACCTTCACTCCGGAACAGTGCAACCTCAGCACAAAAAGCTTTCAAAATGAAACACCGAATTCTCATTTGAACGGCACCAAACACATTTATTTCTTGTGGTTTCGACAGACACTTCACTATGCAGTCAAGAAGTGTCGAGTGTTTTCAGTTGTATTGGCGTTAGTTGAAGATACCCCTTAATATTCATTCTGGATGACTACTAAATTAGTCATGCTGCGTTTTATTTTGCGCAAATATGATATAGTAATGGTTTCTTTTTATCTATAATATAAATGTGTATATATCCTCATGCTAATTATACAGTATGGATCTGAAAGTCTTGAATAAAAAGTTCCTAATTTCTTAATTTCTTTTTTTTTTTTTTCATCCTCTTGGTAAGCGATCATACCCTTATGAGTCATAGCGCTCAGAGTAGGAATTTCCCAGTTGGTGAAGCAATAAAGAGCACAATTAGACTGTTCATAGTGGCATGATATTTGTTGATTTAGTTTTTTAAAATAAATAAACGAATGGATACAATATGGACAGGGAACGTGACACTAGGACATATTTATCTTTTATAGTGTGCAGGTCACTTGAGGGCTAGTGTTAGTCGGCTAAAAGTGAGGTCTGTGGTCATTGGGGAACAATACAGTTCAGGTCAGTAGCTTGCAACAGTATAGGTCTCTCTGTCCTTCTCTTTCACAGTGACTCATGACACTATGATGCACTACTTTCATCAAGTGAGTCACCCCAACACAAGAGCACCACATTTGAAGGGAACCAAGAGCAAAACTTTGACTTTTATTCCTCTTTATTGTGGTTTTGCTATTTATTTTTTTCTCGAGCAAAGTGTGTGACAATTACTCACTGCTGCCCGAGAAGCTGACATGGTGTTTGTGTTTGTGGTTCAAATTTGCAGCGGTTACAGAAAGTGTGGTGGTATCATAATGGGTCCGTTTATGCATTTGCGCCGTTTTTAAAAAAAAAAACAAAAAAAAAAAACTCCCAAGTCTCCCAACTTGTACTAAAAATGAAGGTGATAGTCTGAGATGCCTGTCTCGCTCCAACCAATGACTCCAAACGGCCAGTCAGTCAGTCATTCTTTCAGGAATGTTGTGGTTTTTTACTGTTTTTACCGTTGTACCACATGCTTGCGGAGCACGGTGTAGATCGCTGTAGTCCATAGACGTTAGTCATATAAAAGTCAGAAATCCTGTGAACTGTGACTCTGTGATGAAACCCTGTCTTCCTTCTGTTGTTTTAACTAGAGTCATGGACCGGGGAGCTTTTATTAAATTCTTCTTTGCTCATTACCCATGCTCTTTTTAGTTGTAGTAGGGTTATATGGACCCCACCAAATAATTTTCTGTTTTCTTTTGCTGTTTTCCCTTACTTAATGGTCAGTGAGAGAGAGGATTAGATATGGACACAGTTAATATCACAGTAATTATTAGATGGGAGCCTTATTTATAACAGTCTTTATACAGTATATTAAAACATCACATAATTACATGATTCGATTTAGCTTTTCCACTCAATGTTTTTGTACTACTACTAATAATAATTTCCCTTAGGCAATTTTGAAATTGGGTATTTTTTTTACTATCAATTCATCTGTAGGGTTTTTTTATTTAAAAAATATGAAAAGATAAACTCATATTCCTAAAGATCAAGGTAATGTCTTTACTTGATTGTTTTGTCTGACCAACAGTCCAAAGCACAACAATATTTAAAGAGGACATATCAAGCACAATTCCAGGTTTTTAAGTATATTCTGGGGCTCTGCTGGAATATCTCTGCATGCATTTTAGTTCGTAGGACTCCATATAAATTTGATAATGGCCCTTTTTGCTTGTTTTCCCCCTTTCTTCACTCAAAATATAAACCTGAGATTAATCCATATATATATATTAAAGCCTGAATCCGATATGAAATAAGACAGTGAACAATGCCAACAGCTAGTGGAACAACTTTAGCAACAACCTTAGCTGATTGCTCTCAATCTGATCTACACACATGCTGAGTACAGGTAACAGGTAAGTATCCAAGTGATCAGAGCAGGTTTTCACTTGACTGAAGCATTTTTGCCTCATGTTTTGGAACTTTGACGATGTTTAATGTAGATATCTGATATCAAAAGTATACAAATGAAAATTACTAAAAAAAAATGTCATGAAATGTCACTAAGTTACGATTAATCACTTAAACCATTAAATGACCATTAAAATTGTTGGCAATTAGCTAAATCAGATGACTTATAAAAGAACTGATCATTACAGCGAACAGACAGAGTTTGTTAAAAGTGAAATGATCTCAACATGATAATGTGGTCATGATCCTGTTATAAAGATCGATGGAAAACAGTATTATTGAATTCACCCAAGCTGTCTCACAAGACAGGTTTATGCGCGGGGAGGGAAGCAGTGTACTGGAAGGTAGACTTCTGTTTTTCAATTTGTTTCCTGCATATAGATATATTTAAACTGAATTCTGTGCAGCGTAAATTCTTTCTGGGGTAGCATCTTTGTGTGAGTGTCTGTGTGTGTCTTTGTGTGTGTGTGTGTGTGTGTGTGTGTGTGTGTATGGCCCCTTTAAGAAGACTGCATTTGTTTACTGGCTGTGTCTGGGGCCCAAAGTGGAGCTCTTTCTGTCACATGAGTGAAGCTCTGCAGAGGCAGCCACTGGGAGTTCTGTTTCATCTCCACTCGTACAGCTCTGGAGCAGACATGTAAATCCGCTGTAATGAGCGCAGCTTGTGTGGTGGTGGTGGTGCTAATGGGGAGCGAGGAGGGGTGGGGTGGGGAGCACGGAGGGGTGGGGATGAACTCTGGAATTTAAAGTGGAGAAAGGGAAAGGTGGTGGGAGAGGAAGGTGAGACGCTGACAGCCGTGCCAGATAGCGGAGTACGGAAATTTAACGGGGTTTACGAGAGGGTTGTGTCGGGAGCGTTGGAAGTGACAGGAAGTCTTCTCTCTCAAATCAAACGTTCATTAGAGCCCGCTGCGGCTGCCGTCTTCCCTTCACCGCCGAAACACCGAGGTAGAGATGCAAATGGTGCCACTTTAATTATCCTTATCTTTTACACCAGCAAGACGTGGTGTTAAAAAAAAAAAAACACATAACAAAAACACAGTGCATGATAATCATCATCACTGTTTGCAGATGTAATGAGGCTTTTGAATGGATTCTGCTAAAAGTTTAGCATCCTAAACACTTGTTAATATAATCCCTGGATTTGTGATTCACAAAAGAAAGTTGACTACTGTATTTTTTTCTTTTCTTTTACCGTTCCATACTTGATGTGAGTTATGAAGATGGTTAAGTGAAATGCTGTGGACATGGTTTCCCTGACTGACATGAGGACGCAGCAAGAATATTTCACCTGTCACCAACGCTGCAGTCCGTGAAGTGTGTCATAAACCCCATTAGTCCATGCCGGGCTGTCCGATAGCTTTGCAAATCTGATTTTATTCACTCATAAAGAATTAAATGTCCAGTCAATGTTGGGATGCTTTGGCCTTGGTCTTCATCCAATAATGTAAAGCACTCTAGACTTTTGATGAGCTCTGCAGATCGATTGAAGGTTAAGAGCCGTTTCAAATAAGCTGACACCTACAATATGTCATGGGGTCTTTAACCCTCTATAACTATTCATGGGCACAGTACTAAACCAGAAACACTAAGCCCCAGGATCTGAAAGTAAGGAACTAACTCTTGAAGATTAGGCAAATTACGCCGTTAATGGATTAAAAAGCTTTGTCTCACACAAGGGAGAGTTTTTGTCTTGTTCCTTGTAATGCACTGTTGTTCTACATGTTGAAACTGAGATGTACCAAGGTTGAAAGTCAACCCGAGTGTTTATCTGTTGATTTTTCTGCTTTAGTTACATAAGCAGATTGAAACAATTAGCAAATACTGTAAATTTTTGTTAGTTTCTCACACATGTTCTTTTTGTTTATTTAACCATTATTTTTTAAATAACTGTTTAACAGTAATATTAAAACAATATGGTGTCCTAATATTAATGAAAGTAACAACCAGTGTTTTGTTGTTGCCTGAATGAATGAATTCAGTTTTCATTGTATTCAATTAACTTCCCACTTTGAGGGACTTTTAGGGAACTAGAAATGAAAAGGTATAACGTTCAAGAATTAACCAGAACATTCAAATGAACTGAACTAATGAACTAAAATGGGAAGAAAGAACAGCTTTGACGTTGATGTCAGACCTTTGTATTTCAGAGATGTCTGCTAGTGAACATGCTAAACGACTAGCACCATCCTCAGGCTGTAAAACCATTTCTCCCTCTAGAGGTGATAGTGAGTCAATGTAGCGTTCAGTCTGCTCTCAGTCCAACATGTGACAAGAGAGAAGTAGAAGTAGACTTTTCCCATCCGGTTGGCCATTGCTCTTTCAAACTGACTTGGATCAAGCACGGGCCGAGTCACCAAATCAACACAGCGACCACTGACCCCTTTCCCATGTGCGTCACGTAGTGGTCACATAATGCAAGTTGGGGCGATGCCTTTCTTATTGCTCATCGTGCTCCAACTATGCCGGAAATGCTACTACGATGTCTTTTTTTTCCCAAGCAGTACATTAGAACATGTTGGAGCTACACCTGGTGGTGATAGTCATAACTTTTCCCACATTGACCATACGCGGTCCAGCCATATACCAGGGTTCAGCCAAGAAAGTAACCGTTCAGATTCTCAATATGTGATATGTGGTTAGTTTATCCAAAAATGCCTGTTTGGCAAGTTTTGACCAAGTGTCTGGATCCAGTAGCAGCTCAGAGTGAGAGAGCCGATCTCTCTGCTGCATGGTCTGTGTGCAGCTTTTTGGTAATTTACCTTTGGGCTTTAATATCTCCGTAGCATTAGGATACCTTGATGAGATTCACTGTAAATTGTAAGCTTTAGGCTATATTCTCTCTCACTCACACACACACACACACACTCACTCAATCCCTTATTGGTTTGAAACAAGTCCCCTTTCACACGTTGTAGTTTTTAGGTTGGTCTCATAAAAGTCTTGCATGTCAATACCTAATAACAGAAGAGACAATAAAGCGATATCTCTTATGGATGTTTATTCTGACATGTTTGTTATTAGCTGATCGCCAGAATCAACCAATTTCACAAGCTGACAGGGGAGTCAAATAATACTCCAGCAGGATTTAAATGTCAGCTTGCCCACACAGCTTCGTCAGCGTCCTCCTCTGACACGAGAGGTTCCCCTCGTTGGAAACCAACCACAGCCAGATTCACAATAGTAATACAGTATCTCCTCCCTGCTCCCGGCTGTTGTCAGACAAAACTCTCAGATTGTTGCCTGGCTGCGTCTTCGCACTGAAGGGAATTCCTGTGTTTCAGTTGGGTTGGGCTATCAGAGGGAGTGCTGGGTAGGGACGTCATCGGAGCTCCACTGACTGTCTGAGGAGGCTCTGGCCTTTACTTGCCACAGACAAACAGGTTTGCTATTGCTCATCCTTATTAGAAATTAGTGCAGAGTGTGTTGGATGAAGTCAAGGGTTACTCCTGTTGTTAAAAACAAACTCAGCAGTATCAGTTTCATTGTAAGAAACATTGAATTTTATGTTGAGTGTTTATTATTTGTAGTATAAAATTACATGTATCTACAATTTAGTGTGAGCGGTTAGCCAGCTAGAATCTGCTCTTTTTTCTTCACTCTTAAAACTTTTATTATAATCTAAACACAGACATGCAGTCATGTTTTTTTGCATATTGAAGCCCAATACATTTGATACGAAAAGTCTGGTGGGCATTGTGCATATCCAAGAATTCTTAATTCAAGAAGCTACTAAATCAAAATTATCTTTTTTATCATTGTCATTTTTGATTATGTTTTGTCTTTCTGGTATGACTTTGATATATGGGTGTGAAGAAAGGATGCACCATATATTTGGTATATATTCAGCCGAATATTGAGTGAATTAAATGCAAGGCAGAATAGTGGCATGTGATGCAAGGTACAGTAACGTGGTGACCTTAAGTGTTGGAGAGTGAGAACAGAATTCCAGTTTAGAACAAGCATTCAACCAAACTTTCTTTGCTTTCTCTGCAAAGAACTTTACCGCTACTGCTTTAATTAGTCATTTTGAAAAGTCCCAAAAAAATTTGCAAAGGACAGCGCCAAAGCAAATGAAATCACAAAGAAGGTGATGGAGTCCATGTCTTTGGATAATGAACAGTTTAGTGTTGTGAAGGACATTGGCTTTCAGAGGCTTGTCGAGCACATTAAGCCTGTTACTGTAATGTTTTCTGCTGTTAGAAAGATGTGGTTAGCTCTGATAAATCTAAACATTGAATTATTTCTTTTTCTTTTAAAGCATTTTGTTTTTCTTGCACCTGACCAAAGTTAGGACAACTACATAAGAGATGTGTAATTCAAGGCCATAAATTGAGCTGGGTTCTAGATGAACGTCAATTCTAAATTCATCATGTTTTGTATCTCGGCTTCCACTGTATCATGTCCTGTTTGCTCATTTGCGACTTGTGCTGCGTTAATGCCAGGAACAAATCCATCATTTGCTTGATATCTCCTCTTCAGAGGCACTAGTGGCTTTAGTGTCACTATTTATGGCAACAGTGGGGACAGCCCTACAAATGCAAATGTCTGTCCATCAATGAGTCACTCCCTGCCTGAGTGATGTCCAGCCAACCAATGGTGCAACTTCATCTGTCGCCTCGGCTGAGTGTTGTTAGTTTAAAATTAAAAACCCTCTAGCACTACACAGTCCAGCCATATTCAAGGTTTGGACCCAGTCTTATTGAATTGCAATCAAATATATTCTATTCAGTCAAGAACTGGAAGCCAACAACTTTTGACTCGAGGCCTAACTCGCGTGTCTGCTGTTGTCATGGTAAATCCTCTGGTTCTGTGTTGACCTATTGTGGCTCTTGTAAGGCGGTTAGCTCACAGTGATGAAACCTTTTTTTTGGCCGGGAGGTATTTTCACTGCAAAGCATGAACCAACAATGACTGCTGCTACCTTCCCCCACCCCCTCATCCACGCCCAGATAAATAGCAACATTGTCTCCAGGAAACCAAATTAATTGAAATGATGTGGAACATAGCAGGGTGAAGAGAACAGGTATAGACACCGACAGCTGTCCGTTCCACGTGAACACAAATTTCTGGTCTGTCACACTCTGCTGTAGCAGCAGGCCTCGGTGTCATGTTTTTACTCTACTGTTCTCTCCTTAATCAGTGGTAGACGGAAACCAAGCTGCCTCAAAATTACCCTGGAAGTCATCTGGAGAATGCCCAAGGAATTTATTAGCCTGTATAAACACAGACGATTCCTGGTGACGTAAGGCTGCACTGGTTAAATTCAACAGCTGATTTGAGCGCCTTCGGGTCTTTATAAATGGATACCGGCATGTGAATATCCAAAAGCTGTAGGTGAGTGACAATTATTTTGCAACGGGGAAACCGTTGCATTTTTTGCTTGTAGTTTGAGTAGTATTGATCAATCACACTTGAGCAGGCAGTGGTTGCAAGTGACAAGTCAGTGTGGAGAGCTGCACGGAGGTGGATTGCATTGACCGTGGTGTCTTGGGACCTATGTGAGTCTGTTGACAGTTTTAATGTCTCTTTATTAGCTTTTCCATGGATTAGATGAAATGCCTAAAACTGACAAAAGCTGATAGTCAGTTTGTGAACAATGGCCGACAAATGGAAAAAATGATCTTGGACCGGATACCTGCTGGCTCAACCAGATGCAAGTAAATAAGGGAGGTTACACCCAGAAGCTAATCCGTCATCCGACAATAGCCGATTGATTCTGAGATTCAGTGCTTCGTATTATGTTTTACAACACTTCCCATTAATGCTCAAAGTTAAATATGCATATGGATATGCCAGATATGGACCAGGAGGACATGTCTTGATCCAGTGTGAGACAGAAGAAGACGATGACTCCTGTAGCGAGAAAGCACAGGGTGACGGCTAGCCTAGCACAGATGTGCAGGTTTTTGCGCTTGATTTTTTTTGTCCCAGCATACATCCAGAAATATTGGAAATATTAGAATATATTGGTGCTCGGTGTCAATAGATCGGCATAGGAAGGACGAGATAAAAAAAATGAACAGCCTTACAGACCACTGCCCCTTCAAGGCCTTTGTTTTCTTCTTTTATTTAAGATGTACATCATCAAGAATATCTCCGTAGTCGCCATGTTTGTTGTCGTAGGCTTTTGACTCTGAGGTGCTCCCTGGTGGATATATTGGTCAACATCTATGCCAACGTAAACAACGCATACGCAAGTATGTGGGCAGTGATAGTAACAACATTTGAAATGGAGACATACAATTTAATCCGTATGTGGAGCATAAATGAGGCTTTAGACAATTTCTGTTCTTGGGGTAATTTGACTAGGCTACTGAGACATTTTGTGTGTGAGAATGAATGAGTCTGGAGGTTAAAACCTGATATTGGGAGGACTGTCTAGTCAGCTGTAATATCTTAGTAAAGCAGAAGATTTAGTGGCAAGAACATAGGAAAAAAACTGACCTGTGACTTCTAATCCCTCTAATTTGTTGTTTGCCATGTTGCAGTGCAGAATGCATTATCACTCAGCTGCCCTGAAAACATGATCATAGAGGTCTGCTAGTGCTATTTCTTGCCTCACACTTGTCACATGCATGTTTACTCGTGTAGTGTTTACGTGTTTCATCTTATAAAACATGTCTCGGTGAGAGTGTACACGCTGCATGTTATCAGTGGGGCTGTGTTATTATCTGCAGGTACAGTATGACTTCAGGGGCATTCTAAAGAGCCTATACGGAGATGCAGTAAACCACTGAAATGGGACACGAGGAGTCAAAGAGCAGAGCTTCAACAGCTTAATGATGTAGAGGCATCCCCCTCCGCCAGGCAGTAAACTCTTTAATATGCTGTTAATTATTTCTGAGAGATTGAATATTGATTAAAAAGCCAACTGGTTTTAATCATTACCCCAGCTCTAGTGCCATCCTAAATGAAGACAATTTTAGGCTTTACTTGAGAGGAACATCCAACAACCTGCCAAACCCCTGAGCTGTTTCATCCCTTCTTCTGGATTTTGTCCTTACTTTGTATTTTCTTGCTCCGTCCTAGTGTAACCGGCGTTATTACTGCACCTCTCCGATCCAACTTCAGAGCTGCCAATGCTGATCCACTGTCTAAATTTGAAATTCATGACCTGATTCCTGCCATGTGTAGCACTCTCTGAACATGCATTGCCCACCTAGGTAATTCCTTTAAATCACGCTCGGGTAACTCTAGCATTGTTTCTTTTTAACACATCTGTGTTGCACTTGGAAATGAGGCTGATATACACAGCTATTTCTAGGAAGATTGACATGGACACATTTAACCATTATATACCATTATATCTGATTAGGTTTATCATTAAGTACACATAGTATATTGTATTTATGTGGACATAATTTTGTAATTCTCAGCACATATATTTGAATATGCCTTTGAACCCATGTGCAATTAATAATCTTTTCTCAACCGGTTTATCATTAAAACATGTCACAAATTGCTAAAAAGAACCTCAAAAATTCGCTAACCCAAAGCTTGTTTTGTCTGAATTTTAGTCGGAAACCCAAAGACCTTGTATATAATCATGTAATACAAAGAGAAACCGCAAATCCTCACAAGTGAGTATCCAACGCCAATCAATATTTCCTGAATATTTTTGCAGATTTATTTTTTGCCGACCACTTAAGCGGTTGTTTCAGCCCTAAATCGAGCTACGTTTTCTTTTGTCCTTTTTTTTAACCATGAAATAGCTGGCTCATACTCCCAGGTGGAAGCAAAGCTCTATGACTTTGCTTTGGGCGATGGAGTGAATAGCAGACAGCCCGAGCTAACCCTTCCTCGCCGCTCGCCTCAGACACTAGGCTAATGTCTAACATCGACGTTTTATCTAGATCTAGCCAAACGCATGTTAGGATAGGCCCTCAAGACCGCTACCAAATCGCTCAGCCTGCCGGTGCTTTAAGTGGTCTATTTGTGATTCAGCAGCAGGATCTTGCCGGCTGCCAGGCTGGCATGGAGTCAAACCTCCCAAGGGGAGAGTGTGTTAATGTGGGCCCCCGGGCCGTGGGACCGGGGTAATTGGGTTCGCATGGTCAGTGTCAGGGCACCCCTGCCACCTCCCAAACAAAGGCCCCCCTCCCAGGCAACCTGTTAGGGACAGAGAGACAAACCCCTCTTGATCACCACACTGATTCACTGGAAAGGCTTATTCAATTACAGGAATGCTGTATGTGTGTGTGTGTTTTTTGTTTTTTTTCTTGGTGTGTGTATGTTGACCTGAAGATTGCACAATGAGCTGAGGGCCTTGTTCTGGTGTGTGCTCCCTTCATTTCTGCATTAAAAGAATGTTTATATACATTCACCCCATAAACCTGCATCAACATGCAAAGTAGCGATTGCCGAGAGCGTCTCGTTAATATCGTGCCACGTCTCGGCAAAACACGTAAGACCGCCGCATCCGTCCACACAAATTTCTATCTCAGGGTTGATCGTGTCTGCATCCAGGGGTCATAAACCCTGTTGCTTTTGCTTTGTGGCCTCTCCAGACAGCCTAAAGCGGCTCAAGTTGACCCACGGCCAAATCCCAGATCCTCCGCCGCTCTTGATTCCTCTGTCCCTCTGCCCAGTCCGCCCGCCTGCTACCCCTGTCTGCAGCAGCTGGATGCGTTTTGTCTTTACCACGTACTTAAAAGACCTCCCTTTGTTTGGCACTGACTAATAAGAAAAATGTGTCTCTCTTGCCTTTTTAGGTTCAGCGGGTTTAAAGGAACTCAGGTTCTAGCTCCGCTTTGTTGACAACTCTCCCTCTCTCCTCGGCGTTTAACTGCCCCACAGCCACAATTGTGTTGCGCTCCCGATTGATTTGCAGAATAATTATGGACTTGATTTGTTCAACCACAGGCGAAGTGGGATTGAGGGAGGAGGGGAGCAGAGAGAGCATGTATACCATTTTTCTTTTTTAAGAGTGCGGCAGAGAGGTCTGCTCGCCCGCATCTTTAAAAAACAACTTTAACACAATAGCCCACTAATAACACTGACACAGAGATTGCACTGTAAAATATAGACGCTCCTGCACCTCCTCACCGCTAACGGCGAGGAGAGGCCCCCTGGTCGGCGCCCGGGCTCGGCTGTAAGGCTGCAATAAGCCGAACAATGTGCTCAGCCCGCGTGAGCGGCGAAACGATAATTGACACATCCTAAAAATGCAAGTAAGGACTGGGTTATTAATGCTTTCTTCCTGGGGGTGGTTTCAGCGGAACCATTAAGCCTTTAATTGAGAAGGAAGACTGACGTTAAAAGCTGTTGCCTTGGCATCGCCTTTACCTACTTTTTTTTTTGTTTTTTAATGAAGATGAGGCTCAGGATAGTTTGCTTGCATGATTGCTCACGTGCGTTCACAACACTCAGACGCAATGCTATTTTAGTTTGAGAGAAACAACTCCCTTAAGTCCTTCGCCCCGGGGGCTGGAAAAAGTGAGGTGTCTCCTTTTGACTGAAGGGCAGGTGAGTAGAGTTCCCACCCCTCTCCGGTTTATCCCCGCCCGCCTTGCAATCGCTACAGCAGGGAAAACAAGGGCTTCTCCCACGCTAGATATAAAGCTGTTGACATGGAAGGTATGACCTGGGTTTCGGTATAGAGTAAAGATGCCAAAGGCTTGTTACCAGGTTACATCACTGTTGTTGTTGTTGTGAGTGCATGTGCCAAATCTTCAGGCATAACAGAGGGAGCACGCTTAGCGATTCCCCTCCCTTTTGCCAAGTTACCATCACACTACAGGAAGATTCTTGTCATAATATGGTCTCTCTCTTTCCCTCGATCTCTCTCCCCAGACACAACCAACGTCTGGGCAGCATTTAACAATCAGCCGTGTAAATATTTATTACGGTCTGTTTGAGTCCTCGTGACATTGTTTTTAATGCAGCATTCATCACGTCTTGCAGTTCTGCGGTAGCATGTGCGGCGGTGCAACAGCCACAGGTTTATAGTGGCCGCGTCTGTGTGGCTGAGCAGACACATGCGGTTGGAGTGTTCCCCGTGACGGATCCATGACTGCAGTAAAAGGGGGATTAATCGCGGAAATTGCAGATAAGTGCAGGAGAGCACTGGTCTGGTACCTATCAACAGTCTTGTGTCTGCAAGTGGGAGTTCGTATGTGAGCTGCAGCCTACTCTTTCCTCAGAGGAAATGATGACAGTGATGCACAGGTATTTGAGGGGAAGTTGTTCTAAGTAAGCTAGTAAGCTCGATGTTCTTGGTAGACAGTAAAATAGGCTAGCTGCGGTGGGATGTCATCATGCTATAATACATTTGTGTGCACGTAGGGGACATTTTATAGTAACGGCAAACCACAAGCTCTAGATAGTGCCTTACAATCTGCAAAGGAAATTACAGTTAAAATCTTTTTAGCAACACATTTAATGCATGCAGCTGCCAGTGCACTCTTCATCTACTCTAAATTAAATTGGTGCCAGCCTATTAAGAACCTATTAAGATGTATAGCAAGAGCACAAATCAAAATGTTTGTACCAATGTATTAAAATGTATCATACAAGTGTTTATTATGATGTTGTTAAAGCTAACTGAGCTAATCAGATTGCAATGGTACTAGAATCTTCTAATAAAAATCCATCACTGGTTAAATCTTTAGTTTTATTCACCCAAATATGAATTTGTTAAGGTTATCCCAGAGTAAGACAAATAGATTTCTCACTAAACTAACAAAATAGAGCTTAGTCACTATAGTTCTGAATTCAACACTAAGTCATTGATTAGAGTGTGTCTCTAGTTGTTATACATCTAATAACATGGGTTTAACCTACATTTGAATTTATTATAATTTATATATATATATATATATATATATATATATATATATATATATATATATATATATATATATATATATAGTCATTTATACATTATTCTTTTAGGACATGTTTTGCAAACCAGTTCAGACTGTGAGTAATCAATGTCATGATAGCTTTGGTCACTGCTCATATATACCAGAACATATAGTGATAATCAGTTTATTAAATGCTATTTGCGGTTTGCGGCATTCAATAGTTTAAATGTATATATATTTTTTGATTTTTGATTTTTTACTTTCTTTCTGGTTGGCCATTGTAAAAAGACAAAGGTCTTGAATAAAATTGATTCATATAAGAAATATGATTCTGAATCAAATTCTGACACAAAAATTAAAAAAAAAAAAAAAAACTGAAATTAATATTATTTTTTATGATTCTTCTCCTTTGCACTCAATCGATCTTTAAAATTTTAGAAATGTTTTGAATGGATTTCTGAATCGAATCATGAGACACCCAAAGATTCTCGTTGCTAATGTCTTACTTACTGTTAGGGCAGCAACCGCATATTTATACAGTACTTGCCTCTGAGAAAGTGCAATGTTGCAGCGGTGTACACACAGTGAACAGTGCAGTGTTTACTCAGGCCATTGGTAATGTGACAGGATTCTGTACCTTGTTCACCTTGAAGACAAGTTTTTGAGTTGCACTAAGCAGTTTCCCCTTTTAAATAAGAGCTGGAAGTAAGCACTAATATAAGTAGAAGAGAAAAGCAGTAGTCGTTCCTATAGACCGCTGTAGTGAGCACAGACACCATGACACAGGGGCCCATCAGTCAAACGAGCCATGTTGACTCATTCACACCAGCAACAATGGACTTTTTTTCCCTTCCTCTAATACTATTGGATTCTGTCATTTCTGCTTTTTACTATCAGGCAGTGCACAGCTTTCATCCTTGCATTTTTTTTTTTATCCTATATCCACTTATCTTACTGGAAAACTGATTTATTTAGTCAATCACCGCACACCTTAATTCAGTCAAGTTTATTGACCCGACTTTATTAAACAGAAATGGCAGATGAAAACATTAGGTGCGCATGCTGTCTGTTTCTGTTAGGCCACTTATGCTTGACTAACATTTCCTGTGGGGTGTCATGTCATGTCTTTTAACACTGCTCCCCACTGGGAATGTGCTGCAACCAGATTTCTGTTCATGTGTTTTTCTCTTCACAAAGAGTGCCTGGGTTGTAATTCAAACAGTAAAACAAGTTTTATTTACCCCTTTTTATATTACCTACTTCCCTTTAGTGTGCATCCTCTACTTCTGGTTCAGTCAGTACTTCCCTTTTGTTTTGCAGAATGTCTTTTTGCTCAAAGCTAGAGTGAGACCTGAGAGGGTGCTAGTTTCATTCATAAGGTGAAGGCTGCGTTTAGTTTTTGTTTTTTAATCTTTCAGGAATCACACTTCAATCCATAATTGTTTTTCATGTTTAAAAAAATTAGGCATTGTCGGGGAGTTTTAACACCAAGTATTCAACATTAAAGGAGGTGACAATTTCTGACATTGGTACAGGGTTTCAAAGCTTTACAACAGAGCACAGGAAGTCAACACTTTTTTTTTTTTTTAATTAACTATTATAATTTTAATAAAAGCTAAACTGGGCATTTGTTTGTCAAGATGGATTACCCAACTCCGCAGCTGTCGGGTCTTTAGCAAGGTGATTTTCATACCGTAAAAGCAATTTAAACCAACCCACGTATTCTCTGGAAAAAGCAGCAGTATCATAAACTATACTATTACATCATTTTGTTGCAACAGGTTTTGCAAACACAATGGCTATAAACGCTGTGGTACGTGGCACTGGTCAAAGCCGTTTACCTGCTCCTATGAAAATAAATATATCCATCTTTTTTTGTTTATCGACAGGCTCAAACATGGCACAGCCATGCCAAGGTGAAGTATTTATTTGCCGCATGTTCATTTATTTGTTTCAATATCATTTAGTTGTTTTTCTTTATGGTATTACTTGCAGAGAATCTGGATGATCTGCAGTGTTATCAGCAGCTCATTTGGGCCAACTTCCCAGTTCCCATCTACCCAGTCAACACCGTCGTCTTGCAGCAGGAAATTATTATTTGTTTTAAAATTGGTGGAAATTGGTACGTTAAAAAGAAAAAAAAAAGTATAAAGAATAGGCCTTACTGTACAACTTATTTAATGTTAACTCTGTTGTTTTTACCATAAAGTGTCGGTCTATAATTGACTGCAAATGTTTCTCTCTGAACATAACCCTTAACGTAATGTCTGCATTTTTCACACATACACTTATCTTTGATCACATTATGAAATCCCATAATTCATGTTCCTCTCACAAGGGCGAAAAAAAAAAAAAAGGTTCAGATGTTAAGTGACTTTTCCCACAGTTGTATCGAAGCGGAATAATGTAGTCAGTAGAAAGTGCATATCTTGTGCCTCCACACTCTATTTAGGGAGACTGTTGATTATGCTTGGTCACCGCTGGACAATAGATCATTTACAGTAAAAGAACTGATGCAATGAAATAATTAAAACATGGAACGCTATAATTACCATCAGCTTCTTTTTGCTGTGGCAAGTTGTAAAACCGGTTTGTAACAGCCCCGTCCCTGTTGTAACTCCAGGCAAAGAAAATTATACGCTGTCCTCTGTGATAGCGTAGCATTTAGGTGGAAGTGGACACGGCGAGAGGCCGTAACATTCGAGCTGCAGTTGCCAGCCGGACCACAAAAATCACAAAACATTTCTTGTGGATGCGCTGCTTTTCTGGTATTTATGATTCTTAACTTGCATCAAATACCATAGTATTGAGTCACAGTTGTTTACAGCTACAAAGAGAAGTCGATCAATTGAATAAGTTTCATATTATACACTTTTTTTTTCTGCGTTTGCTTTGAAGTCGTGATCACCCTATTTCTGGTTTTAAGGAGCAAAAATTATCTCAGAAATATCAGGTTTTTCTCTGGAGCTCTACAAAGTACAGGTTGTGTGTGCCTGTCTCATTAATATGAATGAGTCTCTCCTCTAATTGGTTGATTTGAATGGGGGGGTGACTTTATAGTTGTGATGTCACAACTTCACAGAAGTCTTGAAGGCTCATTTTAAGATAGTTTCTGAATAGAGGCTTTCACTGTGGATTGAGTGTTTTGAAAGACGGACAGTATCTATTCAACATCTCGACCTTCTTCTAATAAAAATGCCATTAAAATCGCACTTTCTACTTTATTAAAAAAATACCAATTAGCCTGTTTGGATCTATTTAATTGTGAGGAGTTTAAAGTTTTTTCAAGGAAAAAAAAATCTATGAAGAAGACTTGGTTGTCGAAAATTGCTTAATTTCCGATCGCCATGGCTCCGGTGCAGTATGAAAAAAGAAAAAAAAAACTACAACATGAAATTCAAAATTTCTGTTTGCTGATTGCATTGATTATGCAGATGAAAACTCGGGAAGCATCCACAAGGCAATCTTCCTTTTGAAAAGTTCTACTGTAGTTATACTGGTTTAATAAAAATAATTATATAGAATTATAGTAAATTATCATATTTTTCCAGTTTTGCTGATCAAGATTTTTGTCAGGGAGGAATTAATCTCCTGTCCCAAATAACCACCTGGTCTCAAATAAACACCTGATCCGTTAAGTGATTGAAACAAACGCCTGGGATATAAAATATTATTAGTTAAAATGAAATATTTTCTGTAAAATAGAATGATATTTAGACAAGGGAACCCTTGTTTGTTTGGGAGAATTTCGTAACGATATGATGTAGGTAAAAAGTGAAACATAAATCGCTACAGGACATGAATCACTCAAGTATCATCTCTGCTACAGCTTTTTTAAAAGAGAACCAATGGTCCGATCAGACTGAAAACCCTTGTGTAAATGAGTATAAAACTCAGCATGAAAAACATATGTTAAAATTAAACTGGTTTATATGACGTCCCTCTGACCAGCGTTTGTAGCTGGTTCAAACATCTGCAGTCATAGGCAATGTAAAAAAAAAAGAATTGTAGAGAACGACGGTTCAATTGGGGATAAACGTGCATAAAACTTTTGGACAAACCTTCCTCCTCTGAGGCATTAGTGGTGTGAGAGAAGTTGTGAATAATAATAATAATAAAGAGATCAAGATTAAGTCGCTGTCACTCATCTTACAATATAAAACGTGAGTCATTGTAACAGTATCACACTTCAAACATTAATTGCATCCTAAGTTGTGTATTATTAAGGGCTTAAAGTTTTCCAATGCCTGCTGACTATAAAACAGAATTTTGCAATCGTGCACATGAGGAACAGTGCTGGCTTTATGACGTCGTTGCTGACTCGTATCTACGCACATTCCTCTCACACTGAGGTTGACATAATCCGCTTTCTTGTGTTAATCAATCATCTTGTTACTCAATCTGTTGCCACATTGGTCATTTTTTTCTTTTGAATAAAAGCGAGCCTGACACATGTGGAATAACTATGTCAGCTTGAGTTTGACTTAAGAGGCTGAGACACAAAAACGCAATCTGTGATTTGCCGTCATTTTTAGCGCTCCGTCAAGAAATTATATCACGATATTTCAAAAAAGGACTTTTCAACTTCTCATTCAGAATCAAATCTGCTTTCGATCCCCAGGGGATAACGAATCTTTCGGTGCTGAATAGAGAATGTTTTTCCCCCACAGCGCTCCATTCCAAAAAAACAAAAAAAAAACTTAAAGCTGGAGAGTGGGGGAAAAACCTTTCTTTTCGTTTTCCTCTGGTAACGGCGCTGGAACCCCGTTTTCCTACATCCAGATCAAAGCGTCTCCGTGTGTGGGATCGGCGTCCGCTCCCTTGGGGCTCGTAACTCGTAACGCCTGAACTCACGGCCCATTTCAGCGCAGACACTGTTGCCGCTTGTGCTCTCTCTCCAAGGCCCGATGCCAGCGTCGTCATGCCCTCCCCCCCCTCCCCTTACAGCTCTATATTTCCCTCCCCTGGCTTTTCCTGTCATCTGTCCCGCCCCCTCCTCCGTACGCCACCTTCCCCTCAACACCCGTCGGCGAACAAACTCGGGCGGCCCTCGCTGAGGCGGTGGCAGGCTGGGGCTTGTCCCTGCTCTGACTGTCCCGCAGCCTGGCAGGGTAATGAAGGTGGGGAGGTGGTGAGGGAGGCTGCGTTGCGCTCCACAGCCCGTGGTTCTCTTAATTAAGATGCTGACTCGTCCACGCAGATTATGTAGCAGCTGGATCGTTAGCGCCTAGGGTCAAACGGCGAGCGCCTCCGTGCGGCGGGCGAAGCTCGTTTCATCGAGGCCTTTTTCACCTCTGGCAGCCACCAGGAGGGTCTGCCTCGCTTTCTGCCGCTCGCTTACTTACCCCCATTCATACCAAGGAGTTCTGTGTCAATGGAAATGTTTACATCGAGGCCACCAGGAGTCAAACTTCTAGATTCTAGATTAACACTCCCAGTAGCAACATCTGCTGCAATCCTGTAAAACAGCTCCACAGTCATTATTTCCAGCTTTATAAACTTTCTATCAAAGGAATGTTGGAAAGCAATCAAACAGGTGTTTTTTTTGTAGTGTTGCTGAATATTTTGCTTTTGATGGAATAATGTCGAGTGTTAAACTTTAGATACACTTCAGGAAAGAAGTGACTCGGTCTAGTGAAGAAGCACATCAAATCGTGCATTTGTCTCAATGTTGTGAACAAGCATGTGTTGCACATAGGATAAGATTGTTGAAATATCAGCTTTTTATGAAAGGCACCCTGAATATTTTAAACCAGTGGTTTTTAAAGTGAGGTCCAGGGACCCCATGGGGTCCTTAAGGTGGTTCCAGGGGGTCTCCAGGCATTTAATCCTGTGAGCCTTTAAGTCTTTGACTGACATTTTATACTCTAGATCTAAATGTTACTTATAAAGCCTTTTTCTTAATCATATGATGGTGGACAACTTAGACAATGTGACATGTATGTATCTATTTCATCATTTACGTTTATAATCAATAGGATAAATAGATTTGTGCAAGCAGCACTTATAATGATTAAAATATTTTCTGCAAAGCAAAGAGTACAAAATGGAAAAAATAGATGTGTAACATGATTGTAAATGACTCATCTGACATAAGTATATGCATGAAAACTTAATTACTAAATGGGTTAATAACAAGTCCCCCCATAAGGAATGCAGTGACATTTTTATCATGGGTTTCATACACTTTCTTTAATATCTAATTGTAAAAAAAAACATATCTGGGTCAAAATGGGGTCTGTGGTCTAATTTGTGTCAGTCTAGGGGTCCTTGACATGAAAAAGATTGAGAACCACGGTTTTAAACGAGTATTATCTGTTAACCCGATGCTCGACAGTATGGTGAATGTGTAATCATGCACTACAGACTGAACTCTGATCACAGTTTACAATGAAATGGATGCAACTTGATTTGAAGGTGTATGTTAATTTTGTAACTGGGCCCTTTTGGGTGAAGTCGCAGATATTCAAACGGGGCATATAGACGCATATCCAACATCCAATTTGTTTTATATTTCAGTCGGCTGCCATTTCCAGGAGGAAAATTACCGCCATTAGCTGCCAGTGATTCACTTTTATTTCGGTTAGAGGGTGGAGATATTTTCGTGTTTGATTTGTTTGTCATTTCGGGCTGAGGAAGTGTTCTCTTGGCTGACTCACCTGTCGGTCGACAGTTGGCAAGTCTGCTCATCTCTCCGTGTGCATGTGAGTGCAGAAAAAGGTCAATCTTAAAACCACTCCTGTAGGATAATCATCTTCATGCTCTTTGTGTTCAAACTGTATTTATTCATCAGTTTTGAGTTCCGGCACATCAAACGTCGCTGTTTTTTGGGACATAGTTTGGCAAAAATATTACCGTTTTGATACATGTGGATGATCATACAGATGGATAGAGCAGGAGTGAGTGTCTTTTTTTTTTTTTTTTTTTTCCCCAGTTCAAGATGACTATAGCTGCTGTTCACCTTCAGTGAAGAAAGGGGGTAGGTGTTTGCTACTCAAAAGATAAATTATAGGTAGAGTATCACTTTGAAATAAAGTAAGGAAATCAAATAAAAATGTAAATGCATTTTTATCCAGGGAAAAAAAAAGAAACTTCACTGCGCCTTGTTAAACCCAACACTGATAAAGGGACATTTAAGATGCAACAGGCAAATTTTCCGCTCCATCAATGATCTCCCGCAAGTAGATTCGGGCTTTTCCCTCCACAGAATTCTGTCTGTACGTATGAGAAATGCCTTCATCATCTTGCTCCGCCTGTCTACACCGATAGCAGATATTGAATTGGCTGCTGGGCTCCAGCTAACCCCCACTGTGAGAGATCAATTGAGAGGGACAACCACGAAGTGCTGCTGACCAACTGCTGCCAAAGCCGTTTGCCCCAATTTAGGAATTTCTAACTATTCCTGCTGCATCTCATATTGACAGCTGAAGCCAAGAAAACATATATATATTTTTACTATACAGTATATGCACTACCTGAGGACATGCTGAGGAACTTGATTTCAGATTTCAAACATTACACTGTACAAATAATCTGAATCGAACATATTTCAAGCATTTTTTTTTGAAGAAGTAATCTGTTTTGGCAAAACTTATTTTTCTACTCATGAAAAGAATAATAACATTTGATGCCAGTCCCATTGATAAGTGATTTTCAGCAAAAAAAAAAAAATTTAAATGTGCTTTTCAATTCGGACACATTTCTATATTCCACACAAATACTATTTTTGAAAGATTTTGGCATTTGACCTATTGAGTGCTGTCACGACTGTATTTATTCCTAGCCTGACAGCCTGAGTGCACACACACACATATGCACACACACTGGTGTGGGCATGCTTAGTAGAGAGAAAAAAAATCCCACAACTCAGTGAGGATTCCTAATTTCCCTTCCTCTTCTGTTTCTTTCTCTCTCAGCCAGATTGCGGTGTCATTCTCTCCCATTTTTTTTTCCTTCCCCCCCCAACTCATGCCCACGTTCACCTATGTTTCGTAACTTTAGCCCTTTTCTACTCTGCCCCTCTATTTTAAGACGGGCAGGGCAGTGTGCCGAGAGGGACGGGGAGGCAGGCTGTTGCAGGCTGCACACCGCGCAGCACGGCAGACACGCACGGGGCCGAGGACGGTTTGCAAGACGACACCGGCTGGCTCGTTTACGGCAGAGGCTCTGTTCAGGGATGGGGGGCAGGGCGAGCTGGAAGGCCGGGAAGAAAGGAGAGGGGGGTTTACTACCCTCAAGAGAGTCGGAATTCCTCCTGAGCCATTCCCCCCATTTGGCTGGCAGTTGTGAAAACAATTGCCTGGCATTATTTACTCTCTCTGTGCAGATGGAGTCCCAGCTATGAGTCAGCTCTGAGAGCAGCAAGTGGTGGAGAGACTGGTGGGCTTGTGTTCTCCTGCACAGAAAAATAGAAGCAGCATACCGCACTCACAGACACTCAGTTCTTGATGTCGGGCGACCCTGTTCAGTCGCTTCCTCACTTGGGTTAGGGACAAATGATGATTGGCAAGATGAGAAAGTCAAAAACTTTTTTAAAACACAGTCAATCTAAACATGTACATTTCGTGCTCATGTTGGTATCGGGTTATTTGTTGTTGTTTTTTTTGTTTTGTTTTTTTTTAGCAAAAATCTGGAAGGTGCAAGTTTTTTTTTTTGACAGGAAATGTCAAATATTTAATTCACCTAGAATATAAAACTTCTTGATAGCATCTTTTCTTATTTTCTTTTAAAACCTTTTTAGGAGAGATAAACTATCTAGTACCAAGTTTTTAGGCTTGCACCACATGAAATTCAGGGTTTCCTGCAGAAAGTTTGTTTGGTGAGGTGGTGGTGGATGTTAAAGGTCAATAATTCATTTGTGTGCAAATCAACAACAAGAACACTGCTTATAAAAAAATCCAGACTGATAGTGCTGGGATTTCCTCAGGGGCTTTGAACACATCTTCCGAAGTTTGTGGTTTTGGCGCTGGCTACAGGCATAAAGTAGCAGTTAGACCCTCTAACGTCTTAGTGTGTGGTTTTTGAGAGACGGTACAATACTATGCATGCAGTGATGCACAATATTTTTTTTTCAGAGGGATGTAGGCGACTATAAATTCTTCATTGTGTTATCTACAGTCCTATTGATATACATTTTTTTTCTTTTGTACGAAAATCAGTTGACTGATAAAAGGTTTTCGTGTCTCCTGTTTCTTCAGACTTGACCCAGAGAAGACGCCATGCTGACGTCCTGAGCTGAGGGAGCCCCTCCCCCCTCCGACTTCATCCTCAACCCGTCGGTTTGTCTCTTATTCGTTATTCCACACCTGGTCCACCCTCCAACAGGCACCGAGCTCGCAACAGCAACCGCCGTCTCCGTCCCCCCCCCCCTGCCCCCGTCCCGTCCGGCCTGCCGTCGCCATGACGTCGGAGCTGGAGAGCAGCCTGACCTCCATGGATTGGCTCCCTCAGCTGACCATGCAGGCGGCCATCCGCAAGGCGGACGCCCAGAATGCCCACGGGCCAGGTATGGGCAAGAAGAGCACCCTGCTGGATCCTAACACCACGCTGGACCAGGAGGAGGTGCAGCAGCACAAAGACGGCAAGCCGCCCTACAGCTACGCCAGCCTCATCACGTTCGCCATTAACAGCTCGCCAAAGAAGAAGATGACACTGAGCGAGATCTACCAGTGGATCTGTGATAACTTTCCCTACTACAGGGAGGCGGGCAGTGGCTGGAAGGTGAGAAAAAAAGACATCTGGCCTTGATATTTTTTTACAGATATAGCAGACATAACAGATGATGATCATGATGATTGCAGAGTTACATTTTTGTTATAGCGGGGCTTTTGTCTTACACGGATGCTCTGAATCAATTTCAAAGAGGCTGTGCATTATTTCATTGCTTTTGAATGTTTGAAATTGGATGTCGCGGTGTCTGCAGTGGCAGGCCTCCCTCGTGTGAATTCACTTGTGGAAATTCTTTTCTAATCTTCATCGCAAGCTATTTTTAGGGTTGCAATTGATATTCCTCGACTTAAATCATTGTTTTGCGGGCGCTGCCGTGCGTCTTAAAGAAAAGTGCGATGCCATTGGTAATCACTATTGTCACTTTTGAGAAAGCTTAGGGAGAAACTATGAGTGCGCCAAATCACACTAAGTGCCTTACTCCTCCGAATGAAAAATGGTGCAGCTCTGAGAGAACCATATGAAGTGTAAAACCCTGGATTAATATTCAGAGAAGTGGCCCCTATCTGTGCGAACACAGACTAAATAGCCCATTCATGGGTGGTATTATTCATTGCAGATGCCTTGATAGGAGAAGGCCATTATGCAGAAGGAGAGAGCCAGTGCTGTGTCATCATCTCAAGGAGCCCATGATATACTGAGATGAAGCTATGCTGATTGCCTTTTAAAGGGCCCAGATGGAAATTGATATTAGAATGAGTTTTCCAATCAGTCGACGTTTATTGGAAATAGAATCTTAGGTACTGCTTTATTGCAGTCAGACAAGATGTATGAAGCCCATTTCCTGGGGCGACAAGATCTGGTGTGTGTATAGGCTGTACCTAGGTGTGTGTGTGTGTGAGACAGACAGATGAGTAAGCATGTGTTATTATAAATGGATTATTTTTATTTTATGGCAAGGCCTTTTGTAAGGAAATGAATTGTTTTATTTTGCAACCTTTCTTTCCTCTTTTTTTCCCTTCATCACCCCTTATTTAGCTGCAGCCGTATCTCACTTGTCTGTCTGCATTTCTTCTCCCATCGGGTTACAGGTATTTTTTCGCTCACCATTGACGTCGGCTCTGTATTTTATATACCGCCTACCTCCTTTGCTTTTAAAATTAAGCATTTGTTGCATACAAAGACACTTTTTTTGTCTAGGTTCAAGGTTGCGGCAGGAAATTTATATTCACTATTTCTGCATTTTAAAGCAGAGCATGATGTACTCATCGGTCAGTTGTCAGCGCGCATTCATCTCCATATTTTCATCAAGTTAAATATATTATTTCTTTGTGTTCAAAGAGCTCTGATAGAACACAACATGTAGTTGACATTTTTATCCAAAGCACTATGAATGCATACACCTTTTATAAATTGTGGAGTGGGTGGCCTCAGTGGGAATCAAACTGCTACTGCTGGCAGGGTTGAAGCTTTGCTCTGCCCACTGAGTGTACCCGCTGTAGACACTATAGAAAGGACTGCACAATATTAATTTGCAAGAGTCAGGCCTGTGTGTGTGGCTGTTAATGTGCGGCTTTATAAGGAAATCAGAGGTGCAAGCTTGTGCTGATTTCAAGTTCATAAAACCCTTGGCGACATTGTTCTGGAAATGAAAACTTGTTTTGAACACCGATATTTTAGATTAGCTAAAATGCAGCTGGTCTGACACAACAACACTACTATATTTTTGGAATTTTTCCTCTGTGCAAGAGTCTGTCAGCAACAACCTATTTGGTAGCTAACCAGCGAATGGGTTCAATGCTTTTTAGCATTAATTGACCGAGGCAAGTTTCCAATATTGGAAGTTAAGCGCATGCTTCCAAGCAGTATTAGATCCTGGAAGGTGTTTTTTTCTTAATTCAAAACATTACCTCATAAAGCAAAAGTGATTGCGCTCGTGGAAAATATACCTGGGGGCAATGTAGAAAGTACATTTTTTAAATGTACGCTTGTTCTAGTCCACAGCATTCAAAATATCAAGTTTAATATGAAGTCGTCGTTGAATGGTTTTGGAATTTAGTGTGATGATTCTGAGGTACTGTTAGGGGTTGTGTGGATTCAGTTCACTTCACTTTATTTCACAGGGATAATCAATTGAGTATCAATACTGTTTTCTAGTGAATCCTGAGAATAGAATACATTGTATTCAATATGTTTACCCCATTAATTACTTCTGTCAAAGCCCATATAGTTTAAGGTTCAATACAATTTGGTGGACAGACAGGCCGTGGATCAAGGAACAATTGACTATAGATCTAATTGCATTTCTGCCATGAGACTGCCTTGTAGCCATAGAGATGAAACTATAACAGAAATAGAAAATGCTGAAATCGCAGTGGTTTCAGGTGTAGTGTAGGTTTGAAATGATCTCTTGCGTATAAGAGCAAGTTATAGGATTAGTCAGCGTCGGTGGAGATTCGCACTTCAAGTACTTTCTAGTTTAGTAAAGCCTTGCATAGTTTAACAGATTCTGGTCTAAATGTGGGCTGCAACTGTAGAAATACCCCTCTCACTCAAGTGTGAAAAACCACATCACTCTAACCAGGATGCTGTCAGCACAGGAAGCGATGAAAAGCGGTTTGGAGACGTACTCTTCAAGCTTCAGCCTGCGTCACTATTTTTTTTTCTCTCTCAGTTCTTGTTAATAGGGTATTTTCCCTGCTGCTTTTTTTTTCTTCTCAGAATCTAAACAACTAAAATAATATTTATTTTGTAGATATAAGTATATGTATGCAGTTTCCATGCCCTGGGCCACTTGAACCACCTCCAGCAGCCTTAGGTTTGTTCCTATGGTTTTGCGCTTTGACAATTTTCACAACCCATCACGCAAATGATATTTTCATCATCCTGCGCGAAAAAAGCCTGGAATAAGTTTCTCTCCAAATCGTCAGGAGGTCACTAGAAGCCTGTTCTGTTGTGAGGGCTTTAAAGCTCTCAAAAATCTTTTTGAAACAACAGCATGACACCTAAAGCACCCTGAAATTGTGTAATATGCATGCATGAGTAACGCTCTCCCCTGCATTGTGCCCAGACTGTTCTATGAATCCACCTATAGTGTGACGGGGTATTCTTGTTTGTGTGTTATTAGTGGGGAAGCAAGCGTGCCTGGGTGGGGTGAATGTAGGTCGGATGTAGTCATCGCTCCTCCGTTCCCCTGGAGATGTCAGTCGCAGGAATTTAGGACCCAGCACACACATGCGTCTGTTCTTTTTTGATAATAGCAAGCTGCGCCGACGAGATGAGACCAGGCTAATCCGGGCACCGGCAACTCATTTAATCATCTCAATAGAACTCCATTAGCCTACGCTTTTAAGAAATATCAATAAGCGCCATCAATAAAAACAGATAATTCATCAAGGTTAAAAAAAAAAATGTGAATGCAGAATATGTGCTTTGCATCTATGAGCAGGCAATTAGATGATGCTTTTCGTAACACCCTCTCTAGCTGTGAGGCTTTTTTTTTGTTGTTTTTTTTTTGTCCAAGGAGTCTTACAATCCAGCAGCTCATATACTGTAGTATCCGACCGTGTCCCTCTGTTGTGTGGCAAGCTTTTTGAAGTCCTGCCAGATTGCTTAAGGATATATCAGATACAAAAGAATCCTAAACACATATTTTTTATGTGAAATATCATCTTTTTGCTTGCAAACTGTTCTATGATTGCGGTAAACTGTGCTCCTAATTTTTTTTTTCTTTAAGTCCTCTTTGTCTGTTCGCATCTGTTGCTCAGTTCCTTTCATCAAAGTCAGGCGATGTAAGATGGCCCAGTGACTCCTCAGAGATTAAAACATCACAAAGTCTTTTATCTCACACTTCAAGGTCAGAAGAACCTGTCTTTCTGTCAGGAGCTGTTCGAAAATTGATCCACAGTCTTGCTTTAGTCTCGCTAGCATTACAAGCCTTATCTTTGCTGTGATCATGAATTTTCCACTGACTAACCTATTAAAGGTCTCACATTGCAGAAATTGAGAATTTGTTTTATTCTAGCTTTTTGATTATAAGAAGTTGGTGTTCCATAAATACTGTCCAATGTTTCAAAAAGCTCAGTCCACAGAGAAATACACACAGCCCATATTCAGAAACCGTGCCGCCAGGACTTCCGTGAAGTGAGCGGTTTTGTGTTCTAAAGTGCAGCTAAAACGCCCACACCTCTACACGTCATGTCGGGAAAGGTGCCGCCTCCTGTGCCCTCTCTGCTCTGCAGAGGGACCAGTCAAAAACAGGCAAACCAACATTACTCAAGGAAATTTTTTTATTGGTTGAGTGTTTTATGTAAATATAAAAATGAGAAATGTCTCTGGCGGTCAGGAAGAATGAAATAGAAACACAGCTGTACCCTGGCTGCTACGTTTTTAAACGACTTGCAATATCGTGCACCGTTATTGGCTGGGGGCTCGTGACACACACACACACACACACTCTGCTCAAAGATTGGTGCCCAAAAATGTCCCAGACCCACCAAAACAATGGTAAAATCTGAAAATACAGGCGGTGGGCATCTGCAGATAAGCTCACGACCACACACTTCTAGTGGGTTGTAAGTGATGATTGATACTTTTGGATCAAGTGTTTAATATATTGTTTAATTGTGGCAAAACCTTTCTACAAACAGGGAATATTTGAAGTTTGGAAATTTAGTTTGATTACTGATATAATACGGGCTAAATATATGTTGCTTCACCTTCTCTCATCTGCTCTTTTACCTAATGAATGATGAATCGGCACTCTCTCACTTTCAATACAACTGTTTGTGGGCCGAGTTTGCATAAATGATCTGCAGACGTTTGGAGATGGCTGCTAAATGAGGGGATATCCCCCCGAGTCAGCCCCTACCTGCAAGCATCACGATGGGGGAAGGGCAGACGACCAGAGGAACACTTACAACTAGGTATAAAGGTTGTGATTTTATTGAAATTACTGATGCTTGATCAATTCGGCAGATGGAGAGGAAATGGTGGATACAGTGTCAAGTATTATTTTCTGACGTCGCTAAATTGAGTAGGTTTTACTGTTTTCCTGTGAGATTCTCTCTGAGTAATACGTGCAATTATTTTTAGAATGTCATCGTTTAACTCACCAAGCCGGTGATTGTTTTAAGACAGGGGTGTCAATCCAGCCTGATGGATGATCGTATAAAGTGAGACAAAAATCTTCCAGTTCCTGCTTCTTCACAGAAATGTGAAGTCAGTGAGAATCTTTCACGGCTCAAGAGATAAAATATTTACAGTTTTGATTTGTAAGCGGTTTGTAAGACAGGAGATAGCTTCACCCGCTGCGTAAAATACTAAATATCGGTCATTGCACTGCAAAAAATTACTTTATCAGGGGAAAATATGTTATTTAATACAATTAGTCCAATTTTGAGCAGAATTATTTTGAATTTGAATTATTGGCAGATAATTTAGTTTATTTCCAAAATATTTTAGATAAAATAACAATTTAACCTTATTTTAAGAAAACAAGACTTATCCGACCAAACTCCAGGAAAAATCCTGAAATAAGCAAAATTATCTGCCGATGGAATATGATATTTCAAGATAGTTTGACACATTTTTGGACTAATTGTACCAAAAACAAGATATTTTAACTTGTTATAATCTAATTCCTTTCACTATGGAATAACTGGGCTATCTTAAATTTCACTTTTTGCTAAATGCTAAATATTTATAATATATTTCTTGACATAAAAAGCAGGAGATAAATTCATAGGTGTTATTTTATGTTAATTTTCACTTGTCTGGCCCACTTATGATTAAATTGCACTTAATGTGGCTTATGAACTGACACCACTGTCTTAAGACAATGGACTAAAAGAACAAATGATCCTATGACCTCAAAGTAAGAATCGACTGCAAGTCTGGCAGCAACGCAGCATGCGTGATCCAGCAAGTGCAGATTCCTGGCAAATTTCTTTCTAACATGAACCACCGCTTTTCACCATTTATCATTTTTATGAACGACAACACGGTTGCCACCATGATAACTTTCCAAAGTAGTAAAATACGGTCTCTGATGTGGTCTATGAGTATCAACTGCTGTGCAGCTGATGAGCCTTCAACCACGCAGATCTAGTACACAAATTGGTTTTCCTGGATCATATTTCTGATCTTGTTGGTACCTAATGGAACGCCACCAGCGCAGCCCCTCACGTTGTTTTCAATTGAACGACCGCCTAATTGTCCGCATGGAAGTCTTTGCCCCCCTCTGACTGTGCGATCTTTCTCCAAGATCAGACCGTTTGAAAAAAGTGAGTTTTATCTCACCTCAGCTTAGCCGGAGACAGAGTGACAGTATACGTGATTTCTTGTCTGGTACATTTCCTGTGAAGAAAAATAAATGGTCGGGAACACACTATTAAATAGAGATGACTACACATAGGCTCTGAAACGTTGACCTCCATGCTCGTCTCAAACCTACTCCCTGCTTCTTGTAGACTCACTCCAGGCAAAAGTGCGTAAATTCCCCTCTGCATTTCTTCCAGGTGAAGAATGCCAAAGAATATCTGGAGCAATTCTCAACCAGTTTAGAAATGCTTGAAATGTTCGCTCTTGAACTTTAACTGTTGGGGAGATTGTTGCTACTGGCATAATTTTATTTTCTTTCTTTTCCACACCTGTGTACAGGAAAGAGAATTAACTGGAAGACAGAAATGGCTTCTATCGACTGCCTAACAAACGTTAAATCTCCCACTGCTTTTTCACAGAGCTCCAGAGCTCTTTCATGAGCTTGTTAACAGGGAAATATGCAGTTGTGGTCAAAAGTTTACATACATTTGTGAAGGACACGTATGTCATTGCAGTCTTGAGTTTCCAATGATTGCTCCAAATCTTATTTTTCCTACTATGGCATGATGGGAACATATACTAGGTCCTTGTCAGAAAAACACATTCATGGATTTGTGTTCTTTTATGACTGGTTTCTTCTTCAAGTCCAACATTTTCCATTATAAAACCTCAATTCTAACCTGATTTAGCCACTTTTGGCGTGTGTTCTGGGCCATTGTCCTGAAGAATTTGAAGGTGATTTTCTTCCATAATTCCATTTGACAGTTCCACTGGCAGCAAAACAGCCCCAGAGCACAATTCTACCACTGCCATCCTTAACTCTAGGTATGGTGTTCTTGGGTGTTAAAAGCCCCATCTTCTTTCCTCCAAACATATTTCTGATCAATGCATCCGAACGAGTACATTTCAGTTCCATATGACCATGGAACTTTCCTTATTTATCCCATATATCAGCAGCAAACATCAGTTGAGCCTTAAGGTGCTGCTGCTTCTAGAGCGAAGGGTGTCCTTCCTTCCTTGCACAGTAGCTTCATATTTTTGACCCAACAGCTTTTGACACATTTCCAGAACAGTAATACATTTATAAAAGGAACCAAAATGCATGAATGTTTCTTTTTGTGTGTGTGTGTGTGTGTGTGAGACAAAGACGTATGTGTTCCAGTGATTCCACTGCAGAAAAATAAGCATTGTCGAAATAATGGGAAACCTAAAGCTTTTGACCACAACTGTAGCCTTGGTCTGTAAATCGTCCAGAGCACAGAGTGGGGCACAGAGCTGCCTTATGCAGGGGCCCTGGACCTTGCTTTGATCTCATTATAAAATGCAAATACGCTGTACCCTAAACAGATCAAAGGTTCAACTTCCCATTGGATCTGAGGCTTAATAATAGCAGCCTGGAGCAGTTTTCTATTTTTTAAGAAGCAATTTGGGTAGCTGCTGGTCCTCGAGGACATTATTTACTCTGGAGATAATGTTCCTGCCTCTGACTTGTGACTAGCCACAGTGCAGAAAATCCCTGCTCCTGTTACTTATTTAAATTTAGATTTCAAAGATTGGTCAGGTATGAGCATTTTGCAGGTTCCAAGCCGTATCTCCCCACCCCAAGCTTAGGTTTGCAGGGCCCCCGAAAATCTGAAAGTGTAAAATTTGCTGCGGTGCTACACTCTCTGATACCTTCATCTACTTCCTTAGCCTGTATCGTCATTACACCGTAAAGTAAGCATTTAAATTTTGAGGAGTCTGCTGATACTGAATTTTTCAGCAGCGCTGATACATATTTAGAGCACCACTCTGTTCCTTTTGTAACCCGGCACTGCCCATCATTTCCAAGATTTTTTTTAAATTTTATTTCTTAAACGTCTCTTTTAGTCTCCTGAACCTGCGCTGAGATGCAGTCTGAGTGAGGAGGCGATACCGGCAGTATTTTTAGCTGCTTTTTCTTTTTTTTTTTTTTGTCTCCTCCATGAATTCTTTGTTAATTGCAGGGACGGTGAAAGTGGCTGCTCGCTGGCCAGGCGCTTCACTTTGTCAGGTGGTGGGAGGGGTAGTGATTCACTCGGCAGCCAGTTTGATCCTGCTGTGAGGCGGATTCCCGTGTCAGGAAGCTCCAGCCTGGCCACCCGCCCACCAGCCTCACCTTGCACCCGCCTACCGGCGCCCCACCGCTCACGCTCTGGCCCTCGGAGTGGGCGGGGAGAGCAGGCTGGCAGGCCTTGGCACGGATCGTTTTTTGGCAGGAGCCGCTGTCCCCACACTCTGCCGAGTGAAGTGCTGACCGCAGTGCAGAACATAAAAGGCCAGAGGCTTCTATCGTTTCCTCTCGCGGCCCGCGAGGCCTGCGTAGATGTTGTCTTCAATTTTACTCAAGTCTTCCACTTGTCTTTTTGTCAGTCATAGCCACGACCTCACAGTTCATCTTTTATACATACATATGGCTCCTGTTATCATTTTAAACAGTCATTAACCCTCAACAGCTCCCTCCCATCTGCTGTTTTTTTTGCTTGGTAAGACGTGACTTGGCAGCTCGCTTCAAAAGCTGCTGTCTATGGTCATCAATTGATTGAGTGAACTTCCTCTTTCTGTGATAATGAGATCTATCGAAGTCGATATCCGACTCGCAGGCCGCGGCACACCACTTGTGCTGCTTTTTTTCCCTCCCCTCTTCTTTCTAAGAATCATTTATAAGATAACAGCTGACAGTGATGGGCTGTTGATACCTGCACACATTCTTAGTCGCAGCTTCAGGCCTTTGAATAAACACTTAATCAGTTTGCATTGTTGAGACATGCTCTTCACTTGGCAATTGGAGATCTGAGAGGCCAAGGACGTTGGGCCTGCTGGTAGATAGTTTTCCTGCCTTTGTCCCGGTTAGATAAGGCTTGGCCTTTGTCTCGGTTGTATAGGGGCTTGTATATGAAAACTATAAAGTATTTAGCTGACAGGCATTAATGAGACACATAAGAGATTTAATAACTCGGTAAGAGGTCGGGATCTGCGTTTCTATGTCTTTTCCAGAGCTCGGTCCGTTTATGTGCCGACTGAGATCACCTCCAGCAGGCCGTGCCCTTGCTTTGTCACAGATCCGTAGCCTGAAGTGCACTTTGGGCAAGAAAATCCACCCCCGGTGTCACAGTTAAAGTTATGAACTGCAAGGAATTCGAAGCACATTTCAGAACGACTCATAACTGGAAAAATCATTAGCTAGTTCATAGATTCTTCAGAAGGGGAGATGAAGGGCCATAGGGAGCTGCTCAGAAACTCTTTAGTCATCATTCTGTGGCTAGAAAGATTCAGACAAAAATAGCCCTTTGCTTTCCCTGTTTTTTAACTTAGTTTTCCCAACGAGTGGCCTTTTGCCCTTGTGTCTTTCTGCTATTCTATTTGCTGTCACCTTCGTGTAATGCTGTGTATGTAGAGAGTTAATATTGCTTTAAGAACTAGATAAGGCTGAGAATGTTTATTTATCATGATAGATATAGATTACAGATGTAAATTGTGTTTTATATTCAATAACTACAGGTGAAAACAAACCTTGCCTATATTATACATTATTCACTTTATATAAGATTTAGTTCTAGTATTAGGCCCCGTATTCATGGGCCTCAACTTGGTGACATTGCCAGATCTGAAGTCAGATCTGCAATATATGATGCTCTATGTAGCCATAAAATAAATCCCAATTAAATGTTTTTATGGCCCTAAGTTGGCTAATTTTCTAACTGCTTCTTAAATGTGAGCATTCCAGCCAGTTATCCTCAGGCTTCTGAAAAGGTAACAGACAAACTAGATTGAGCAGGTGGAGTCTTTAATAAATCAAAATTGCTTCAATTATTTATTCATTTTTTTCCTTTGATAAGTGTCCACATTATGACAATGCCCTCTGAAGTATCCTGATACAAGGAAACAAAGGGCTCAGTGAATTGGAGTCTTATTGTAATATCAAGGTAAATATTTGCCTCTGCCTTGTGTACCAGGACACCTTTCCAACACATGACCACTTACATCCAAAACTAATTGTCTTTGCATAAACATCTATTGTCAATATCAGCAGCTGTTCTCTGTAATGGTGCTTGACTTCCACTATCCATACACAGGCTGACAGTTTGGATACATTAGTCTAGGGTTAAGGTAAAAGCAAATTAAGTAAAGCCGAGTAAGTAAGAAGGTAATTCCAGATTTAAAGATGTAGTGAACAGTCACGCAATCGCTGTACAGTCTGAAGAACAGGCTACTTTTTTTATTTACATTAAGATTACAGACTGAGACTGACAGATTTTCCCTGACAAGGAGGAAGAGAATGGAGAGAGATACTGATGAATTCTGCACTCTGTAGATTTGCCCTCAGTCTGTGGAATCCTCCTCGAACACTGAATCTACTCTGTTATATTCAGCAAACAGTAATGTGCGTGTGCCTTGCATCATCATGTATACATGTCTGCATATGTATTTTGTTATTTATTGTGACATATATGTATATATGCATGCATGCTTCTGTACAAAAGTTTGGGGTTACCCAGACAATTTCTTTTTGCAACAGAAACCAGACATTTGCAGCTAGAATAGTCATTTAGAACATTAGCAATGTATGGAGTGTATTTCTGATTAGCTTAAGTTATCTTTATTGAAAAAAACAGTTTTTCTTTCAAAAATAAGGACATTTCTATGTGAAACTTAGAAACTTTTGAACAGTAGGATAACCCTTAGCGATTTTATTTGTTCTTTTATGAATATCATAACAACATCAGTATTAGTGTTTTTTTTAGTATTTTTGGGTAACAGATTCATAAACATAAAATGATGATTTTCAAATTATTTTTATTTGTTTTTAATCTCATCTTTTTTCTTTGCAGGGGGTAGAGGGTATAATGGCTGAGAAGATGTGGGCTGAGAAATTAGCTGTTGTTGTAATAGACAGAGAGGTTGATGCATCCTGTCTGAGTTTATTATTCACATGCAGTTCATATTCCTTGTATGACACGTACATGACAACAACCGCTTCAAGTAAACATGTCATTTTAACATTAACAAATAACTTTTAATATGAGTGTGATTGATGTTTTTTTTTTTTTTTTATTTCACCTAGTCTTCTTAAATGCAATTAATAGTATTCATAATTAAGCTTGTCTACTCTCCCTGTAGAATGGTTGCCTCCTGTGAAGCTTGCTGCTAATTTATCTGCCAGCATCATGCATGCTGTGTTTCCTTTTTGGAAATGAAAAGGGGGGGAAAAAAGCTGCAGGACTAATTAGCAGAGGCTGGAGAAAGATCTTTTTAAAAAGCCTACATCAACCTGAGACTGCTGATACGGTCAAAGGTCTGTAGCTGCCTGAGGTAAACCCTTCCACCGAATCTCCACTTAGTGACATGCATGTCCAGCCACTGGTCATCCACGTCTCGATAGGAATTTTTAAAAAGGAGTAGACCGGCCCCCGATGAGTGGCATGTTGATAAAATCTGCATGGCAAGTAATTATCGTGGGAATCCATCTGATGTTGTTCCATTTCATCTTGGTTTTAATCCACGCTTTCTCTTCTCCGGCAATTATTCGACCCCGTCACCTTCTGTGTCAGTCTCCTGCAGCTAATGGCTCCACTCTGCTGCCGCTTTTTTTTTTTTTTTAATGAAAGGCAAGAGCCATGTGTCTTAAAAGGGCTCTGCTGCTGCCTGGCATTAAATGCTACTTATTGATAAAGATGTCACCATGGCAGAGGATATAGGGGAAATGTTTGTTTTTTTTTTTTTTCTTTTTTGTCCTATGCCTTGTCAGTGAAGCAGGACGTCTGTCTCTTATCCCAGAGAGATATTTGATCGTCCTGCTGCTGCATCCTCAGTGGGGTCAGCAGCCTGTGAGAGGAGGACAGTGACACAGCTGTGGCAGCCGAGTGGAACCAATGATGGATGACATGCCAGAACGGGCTCCGCCGCCATCCCGGGCGCCTGTATTGACAAGCACAGCCCTCGCATCTCACATTCGGTATCGGCCGGGGCTAATCGCGGGTCACGCCGACCACAGATGTGACACATGAATATCGCTCCTGTAATTGCTCATTTGTCATCGTCAAATTCTCAAAGAGCCGGTTTGCGCGGCTACATTGTTGAATGGAACTTGCTGCAAAGGACAAATGTAAAAAAAGGAAAAAAAAAATATGAGGAATATATTAAACTGGCAGTGTAAGCATTTCACACTTATTACATGCTGATGTAGCCTAAATCTGATTTTTTTTTTCCTTTTAATTATTATTTATTTTTGCCTACACATGTCTCAAATAATTTTTTTCCTTCTTTTTCGGTATTGGAATGTTTTCTATCAGATCTGGGCCGCTGGAATATGTGGTTCTAAGATGTGAACCGCTATCCGATCTCTAGTCTGAGCGATCACATGCGCGTAATTTATTGCAGTTAATGTAGAGACGCGGACGTTTCAAACTCGTAGGAAGGAAGTTTCTGTCGAAGTCGACCCGGGAGGAACTTTTCGTAACCGAATGCCGGCGCAGCCGTGTCATTTATGTTTATGACTCGACTGGCACACGAATGACGCTGGTGCTGTTATTCTGGTCCACATTGGGCTCGCGTTTCAGCTCAATCTGCGTCTGCGCAGCAGTTTAGGACCTCATAGCTGCATACATGTCACTAACAAATCAATGTCAACCATCGGCTCAAAAAGAAATGATCATTAAAGCTTGTAATATCGATGTAGCGCATAAAAAATGGGCCTCATAGCATAAAAGCATCACTGGTGTTAATAGGCGGGCAGCATTTCAATAAAGGCTGAATCTAAGGGCCACGGACACATCGTATTCCTTGGAATAAACATGACGACCATTGTAAATGATATTAATTCTCTTATGTTGAAGGTTTCATTCTTAGCCACGACAACTGTGTTGACTTGTTTGTGGTAGTATGTAAAGCTTGTGTGTGCATGTTTGTGTGTTTTCATGCGTGCGCTCATACTGATTATAATCCAAACCCTGGCTTTAAGCCCTTCAGCTAGTGCTCCAGCAGCCCGCAAGGCCACTGCCTCTCCCCACCAGTTAATTGCATCTGAATTAGTCCGTTAATGTGGCCGTGTAGAGGGATGAAGGGGTGCGTGGAGGTGTCTGGCCTCTTTTGACCACTGCCATGTATTATTAATGGGTCAGCAAGTCTGGCAGCTCTGCATTAACTTGGCTAATGGACTGTAGGGCGGTGCTGCGATTCCCTCTCAGAAGGAAATCAAATCTAATGCATATAACAAAAAAGAAAAAAAAAAAAGGCTTTCTTTAGACTTCTTTCAGTCTGTTAGCGAGAGCAGCGGTTTTTAAAACAAGGCTTTACTTCTCAGCTTTCCTTTGTGGATTTTGTTCCTGCTGAAAGGTTCCTGTGGAGAGTCCAAGGTTGCACCGAGTCATCGTCATTGACATGCACAAAAACGCACTTTGCTAATGAAAAATTAAGCATCAAATCAGACTTGTACAGATGATAGTCAATGGCTTTATTTGACTCTTGTTTGTACAGTAGCCTTCAGGCGAACTATTCTAAAGCCAGAGGATGAGCGTAGTAAATGTTGGAGTGAGCCGTGTGACATGAGGACAACTGACTAAGAAAATGAAGCCCTTTATGCAGTTGATCCTTTTACTACAAACCCACACGTTTTGTTTTTTTTTCGACAGAAATATTTTTCAGTGTCCTTACCGACAGCAGCCAAACAATGCACGGTTATGAAGTGAGCTGCCATCTGATTAAGTCTTTCCCTACAGTATGAAATAAAATTCCTTTAACCTGATGCTAGAATTTCTATTGTTACTCTGCAACTAGATTAAAACTAATGGAACAAATGTCCTGCACATGCAGAACAGTTGTGTACATACAGCAGTACTCTGCAGTCACAAGAATATAACTATGCAAAGACAGAAGGTTAAGGAGCGCATGTGACGGTTTTATTTTATTTGCAGTCTGACGGTAATGTGCATATTGAGCAGCAGCATAAGCTCTATAATATTTGTGTAGACATGCAGGCAAAATAAAAGGTCAAAACGTCTGTTTTTCCTCTGCCTGATACAGCGTGTTTTCAGTAGAATCGTCCTGTTTTGCATTTCATCCTCCCAGCATCGCATCTCACGGCTGAAAACGTGCTACTTAAGCCTAAAAAGGAAAAAAAAACAACAGAAGAAAAGAACATACACTGGAGCAGCACACAAATGACTTTCTGGTGCAGTTGCTTTAATTTCTCTTACACTTAAGTGGACGGTTGACACTACCCCGTCACCATTAGTAGCTGCAGTCAGTTCCTCATTGTTAGTGGGCACTGTAGTCAGCAGGCTGCTGTGAGCCATTGTCAGAGGAAAGCATCAGAGGCCCTTCTTCTCGCTGATAATTAAGTGGCGTACTGACAAACTGCTTTCATCAGATCCCTCATGTGGAACTGAGAGCATGCGAAGGCTTTCAGGGAGGATAAACCGGAAGACGTCACTTTGCCTCCAATCTTTCATGGCCTTGTGCTGCCTCTGCAGTGGAGGAGGAAGGGAGAGAAAAAGAGGCCTTGTGTAGCGCTAATTTACAGAACTGTGTAAAGTGTCTCCCTTTCCTGATATTTCCAGGCTGGAGCAGTTTGTCTTGTGTGGCCGAGCGTACAGTGTGCGCTACATCTTTAATTCCCATTAAAGAATCGGTCAGTAATTCCTTCACCGGGGTTTCTCTAAGGCTGATACAACTTGTGATGAGAGTTCATGGAGCTAATCCTGATCCCAGTGATCTTCTTGAAACATAAAACATTCTGTCACGGTTACCTCCCCACACCCAGTAATCCATCATAGACTTAAGAGAAGATTCATTTTTTTTTTTAGATGTTCTGTCTGTTGTGGTGGTAATTTTTTTTTTTTTTTATATCAACGACCCTTAAACTCACAAAAACTAGACCTCGGACCCCAATTCATAAGATTTGTGCTTTAAGAGGTTTTATAAAAGAAAGTGTCAGAAAGCCAAGACCAAAATTATGCAGAACTGAAACTGCCATAATCAATAAATAAATAAATAACTCAGTACATACATATATACCAGAAAATGGCCATATTTAATTTCCATTTAATAAATCCATGAAACTAATTTGTTTTTCCATTTTATTTATTTATTAACCTATGAATGTATTTGTTTATTCACTCACCATTCATTTTCACTTAAATGTATAAAATGGAAAATAAATTTGAAATTAAATAAATTCATGTGCAAAAAGAAAATAATACACACATAATATGAAATAAATACTACTAAATAAATGTATGTATTTATTTTAAATTATAGCAGTCCTTTATACAAATGACTCTACATTCTGTCATTGGGGAATTATGGTTAAAAATAAATTATTCTCCTTTTTTCTGTGGACCCCCTGGCACCTCTTCAAGGACCCCTGGGGGTCCTCCGACCCCACTTTGAGAACCACTGACTTGGTGAACACTTATTCTAAAACGGGTCTCTCTTGATATATGTTGGTTGATGTTTGCTAACATTATGTGTCTACCTGTCTGATTGAGTCAGCTTTAAACATAACACACTTCAATGAAAATAAGTGTCTCAGTTATTCACTAATAATCACTATGATGTATAATTTCTTAAATTAAAACATATGTAAGTTTACTGGAATATAAAACTTATTTTGATATTTATATATAGTATTATATGTTCTATTTTCATCATTTTAAGATGATTTTGTACAGTAGCACTTACCAAACTTTATCTTTTCACTATTGTGTTGTTCCCCTTGAGTGCAGTGACCCGCTAGAAAAGTGTTCCCACCACGTTTAAATATTTTCATCATTTTTAAGATGATTGTGTACAGAAGCACTTACCAAACTTGCTTTCTTTTTACTGTTGTGTTGTCCCCCTTAAATGCAGTGACCCGCTAGAAAAGTGTTACCAACACCATTTGACCCGTTCTCAGACGCTCCTTGCTCAAAAAAATGGGCTGTTTTCTTAATAAATAGACACTTTCATTTTATTTTCTTGACTTGACTTTAATCTTTCCATGTCTCAATCTTTGGCTCCAGCCTAATCTACCATGTTGTATTGACTGGTTCACTGTTGAATGGTGTTATCTATCACTCAATCCTGCCAATTTTCAAAGAGGTACGTGCCCATCATCGTTTCTACTCAATTCTCCCTGGTTCATTGCCAACGACAACCCTGTGGAAGGTCAGAGACGTTCTGAAATAATCCACTTAATGGAATCATGCATCACTCTTGCACGCTGCACCGCGCGATAGTTTTAGCAAGTGCAGCTACACCAGAGGTTGCACAAAGCGTTTTGACTGTGTGCTGTTTTGCTCTGAGCAAGAGCGAGTGAGACATAGTGGGAGAGGCACAGATATCGGTAAAAGAGAGAAAGACAAAGACAGATAGCTCCATGAAGGACTGTGATCAAATAGGCCTCATATGAGTGGCTCGGGGCTTTTGTCGTGGTGTGACCTGTCATTCACTGTTGCGTTAAGTGAATTTTCCCCCCACAGCTTTTCAGATCTGCAGTGACGGGCTCCCAATTTATAAAAAGGGGAGGCGGGAGGTTGCTCGAATTTCAAACACGGCATTCAGGCCAGGGCTGTAACCTCAAGCACCTAGAAAATAATGCAGAAGTTGTATTTTTTTTTTTTTATTTCCTTGAATTTCTGCAGGTCCATTCCAAGGTTGGCCTTAAAGCAACAAAGCGGGTAGAGAAGGGAATATAGGTGCATGTGCCTGAGTGAGATTGAGTTCATAACATTTTTATTGTAGCTTTTTGGTCTCCAACCACTGCTTCCGTTGAAAAGGAAACATACTTGGTGCAGCATTCATACTTCAACTTCTTCTAAGCCACTGCATGGTTTTTGTGTTGGCTCAGCCTATTGTCTGGCCTCTATAGAATCCAGTATCCTTGGATTACCCTCAGCATAATTACGCGGCAGATAAAGCTGGATTGCTTTGCTTACTTGGTGTTTGCGGAGGATTCCGTGCTATCAAGAGCAGGCAGGTAAGCTCAATGTCTACTTTTAGTTAGTGGTTTGCAGATTCCTTTGGTTAATGTGTATCTGACGGTGGTTAATATGTTGACAGCTTGGTTTGATACGGCCGACTCTATGTAGCTCTGAGGAGTATTCTAGTGTAGCCGAGGAATGGGACTGCATCTGTTGACGTTAGGGTTGCAAAATTCCAGGAATTTTCAAAGTTGGATACTTTCCATGGGAATTGATTAGAATATATTGGAATAATAAATGGGAATACATCAAAAATTTAACAAATTTAAAGGTTGTCTCTTAACAGGGATCTTAAATATAGTTGAGACTAAAACTGAGATAGTTGCACATCTTTTTGAAAATTCACCCATCATCACGATTCCCAAAGTCTTTTTTTTTGTTGTTGTTGTTGAAACAAGCGGTTTCTAGACTAGTGGAGCACAGCCGTGAGCTGCTCAGCTACTACTACCATGCGGTTAATGGTATTTTTTGGTTTCCCTCATCAAACTCAGCAAATACACAATCCAGCAACTTCCAAACTCTGTGGTGGATGAGTTGTGACTTGAACATACACCAGGCTTTGAGATATTAACTGTAGCATTACAACACGTGAAGCAAATATTTATGACTCCCTTCTTTAATAATCCACTTTTACATTACATTTACCTTGAAAACAGTTCCGTCTCGTAATGTTCCGTTATTATCTAATAACGTAGTGAAGTCAGTCTTGATAATATTATGGGTTAAATATATTTGCTCTATAATGGTATTAATGTTTAACATACAAATATTAAATGTATTTGTACAGTAGCTGATTAGCTGGTGAGTTAGGTGCTAAATGTTGAATATTTCCAAAATTCAACATTGACTTCCCATAGAAAGTTTCTGGAATTTACTGAAAATTTTCCACCCCTTTGCAACCCTAGTTGACTTGCTTTTACTCATCTGGAATAAATGTTTGTCCTCATGTCTGAGAAGGCTTTACTCCACATTTAGTACCTGCAGCCTCCCCTGTCCATCCCCTTTACCTTTCCTGCCATTTGGACGTATGGCGCTGGCCTCTGGAAACAACACACCTGCGGAGGCCGATGCAAACCACCGTCCTCACAGTTGTCATCTCGATTTTCTCCCCTGTACTGTAGCTGCAGTTGAACTTTTGACAGCTTTAAATTCTTGTTTTTTTTTTCTCCCCCTCCTTTGTTGTGTTTATTTTCATTAATTGCAGCCTCGAGCTCCTAAAATGAAAGGAGAAGTCAAAGCATTTCATTTTTGCAAACGCTCTGAAAGGTGTTTGTTGCCGCCACTGTTCTCCCCCTCTTGATAACGTGTCCTTTTTGAGTTCCACACATGTAATCGCTTATCAAGCTAATTTCTCTCTCACATGTATTGGCCTCATTATATGAGCCTGCCAGTGAAAAATGGGTTTAATTTAGTCAAATGCTCACTGTTGTCGGGGAGGGGGTGACGAAAAATACAATTTCCCCATAGTGTCATCTCCTTTTCGTAGAAGTGGCTGTTGAGTTTTAATTACTATAATACCTCAGAGTGCTGCACTAGACCCGGATCTACACAGGAAAAAGTTAGCGATCATTCAGATTTTCCTGGTTTGCCTTTTGTCTTACATTACGGACACGGAGCTCTCGGCACGGCATAACGGGGTTATTATATTCACGACAGATCTCACCTTGGCATGTATTTTTCTGCAGCAGGCGAGCAAAGCGTTCATGTTTTATTAAAGCTACATACAAGTGAGTAAAGATCAGAGACTAAGGGGGTTTAAAACGTAGCATGCCAACACATTACTACTAGATGCCAAGGGAGGCAGATCAAATGCCTTTGAAGACGGTAAAAAAAAAAAAAAAATCAAGTTGAAAATCGTTATAGTTGACTTCATTGGTATTTGAGTGTGGGCTTCGGGTCTCTTGGTAGCTTCACTAGATGCGAGAGAGCTTTGCGGTGCGTTGGGCAGCGCATGTTGCCAGACTTCTGACAGCCTGGTGTCGGTGGGGGAGGGGTTGTACGACTCAATACGACTTTAGTAGTGTTAAATAGAATTAAATATGACTTTAATAGGTGTTTTAATAATTATTTTTGGCACGAAGGTCACGGAAAACAGCTGATACTCCAAATTCTAACGCTTGGAACTTGTTAAAAAGATGCTTTTCCTCCTGATTTTTCATGTGCTTGTTGAAACAGGAGGTGACAGTGGTTTGGTCAGATGAACCTCATCCTGACGGCCCGAGCCTCGCAGCAGGAATACGTCGTACGTCGATTGTACCTGGACTAACTTACCTTCTTCTACCTGTGCATGTGTGTGTCCACACGGCTTTTTAAAAATTTTGTTTTGTTTTTTTTAAGCAGTGCCTTGCTGAGCGAATGCTGTGGCATCCCACATGCCTTCCCACACCCACTACAAATAGACAGTGAAGGTGCTACATTCCTTGGCCTCGGTGCAGATCCCCGAGGCTGAGGAGTATGTTCTGTGTTGGTGGGCATGTCACCGGGTCCATATGAAATAACAAAGGCCTAAAAATACAGATATCTACACACCTGTGTTTGTGTGTGTCTCTACTAAATCAATCCAATATTCCGTACCTGCTGTTCTTTCTCTTTCTTTCCCTTTCTCTTGCTTTCTCTCTCTCGATTGCTCTTTCTTCCTTCCTTTCTTTCTTTCTCAAATTCAATTTGATGATACATCTATGTGCCTTTGCCCAAATGCTACCTGAATACTTTACTTGTTTTGAACACTTAACTCCATGTGATGAATATTTGAACATGAACTTTTACCATGCTCATTTTAAATATTTCATTGGGGGTATTGTAACACTCCGTATTCTATAAGGCTGCAACTATCGATATTCACCTTTTCTCTATTAATGTTTTTTTTGTTTTATTGCCAAGTAGTAGCACATACACAGGATTCAATTTGGTGTTATGGTGCAAACTATAAAAAACATAGATATAGTTATATACATTATGAATAGTTATATATATTAGATCTAGTTTCTACTGAATCTTTGTTGTAACTCTTGGCATGTTTATGAATAAGAAAACAACATAAACTTCCAATCATTACTTGTCTTGGTCTCAGTCAGTTTATCTTTTAGTTTTTCTTGCTGATGTTTTCTCAATAATTCATTCTCTCTCTCACTCCCCAAATCAAAGAGCTCTTTTTCTTCTCCCCACTCCATCCATCCATCTATCTATCTATCCATCCATCCATCCATTCATTCATTCATTCAAGACATCATATTTATGCATTTTTGAGCAGATTTGAAACCTGTATCACAGTAGTAGGTCCAGTCTTTTATCTCCCTCCATCATTGAGAGTTGCTGACAGGTCATTTAGAGGCTGAGGTCCTGATTGACTGATTTGTCTTCTCACCCTCACTTTACATAGATATAAGATGTGGTCTGTGGTATATGTTTACATGGCTGTTTTTTTCACCCTAAACATCATGTGGTTCATTCTGTTTCCTTGTAAATGTGAAAAGACACGTTGATTTCATACGAAATGGGATCAACTTAAACCGGAAGGGGTGCTGTAATTGGACCCACAATGTCACCTAATCAGCCACCATCGCCTCGCTCTGAGCTCGTGACTTCACTCCCTGTTGCTTCTCTCAGCAGACCTACTCTTTATTTGAAATGTAAATTGAACTCAGGAATATTTTTTTTTTTTTTTTACCTTGAAATATTCAGCCTTTATGAGCAGCTCCTGCAGCGGAGGTCTTTTGTAACGTTTCACCACTGGTTCCTGACACCGTTCGGCACACGCCGCAGCGCTCAGGCTCACACTTTGATCACAAAGGCAGCAAAATCCAGCAGCATTTGAGTTTCGCTCCATCTGGAGTTTAATGTAAAGGCCTTAATAAGAACACCTCTGGGTCACCGCAGGCTCTCACTTAGCTTCAGGAACGATTCACGAAGTAAACTCACAACTGGACTTATACTGCTGTTTCCTTTTCTTTCTTTTTTTTTTTTAAATGTGTAGTGTTGGGAAATATAAGCGTGGGCTGTGCGTTGGTTGGTTTTATCTTTTTGTTCCGAGGCGTAAAGTCGCAGGGAGCATTGATTTTTATTCACGTTGGACCACGGGGGTGACTCTGCCTCTCGCTGAGTCGTGGGTGTTAGTCCCCGTGTCATAACCGGTATGGCGTGTATTCGCCCCCGTCTGTCCCGGCGTGCCGAGTCCACTCCCTTGGGTCCCTGACCGTGCGCACGGGGTGCCTCCTCCTCCCCGGCTGTGAGGAGCAGGCTTCTGACACGGCCTGTCCCTTTAGCTCACTTCTGAACGTTTGACACGCCGAGCGCAGAGGTCAGGCTGACCTACTTTCCCCTGGCGGCCCTTCTGCTGAGCTGCAGCGCTCCTCAGCGGGAGGGGGGGAGAGGGGGCAGTGAGGGCGGAGCTGCTTACGCCTCCGCTGCTGTCCTGGTGTGTTAAATCACCGTCATTTGTTGGGAGACACGTTCTAGTGTGTGCGTTTTTTTTTTTTTTTTTAAAGGCGTGTAGGAGGCATCACACACACACACACAAGCGTGTGCTGAGGTAGGATATGAAGTGCTCTGTGGGGGTTGCAGGTAGATGCTGGGCAGCACTTGGGCAGGACCCCCACTGTGAGCTCTGTCTGACTCACTTTGTGTACCACCGCTCACACCCTCCGACCTCTGCTGCCTCCTTCACTTCCCTGTTACACTGGAGATCGACTCGTACCAACTCATAGCCTGCTGCCTTAAAGCAAGGCAAGTTTGTGTAGCACATTTTAAGGTATTACTAATTTAGAGTGCTTTTAAACATTAAGAGCATCAATATATAATTTAAAATTAGTTGATTAGAAGGGAGAAAATCCAAAAATTTAAATAAAAAAATATGAACAATCAGAAATTAAAATTTTGTTAAAATTAAGATTAAAAAACAAAACATTTTAATTAAAGACAAAGAACAAACAAGATATAATTTAAAAGCATTAGATTAAAAGGCGGAAAATCAAAATATTTGAATAAAAAATAAGAACAATCAAAACTTCTGGAATTAAAACTTAATCTAAATTAAATTGGATTAAAAATCAAAAATTTAAATTAAGGGAAAAGAACAAATATAGAAATTGAAACTTAATTCAAATTAAATAAAAATTAAATAATAAACAAGATATAATTAAAGGACAGTTGATTAAAAGGGAAAACATTTTAAATAACAATCACAAATTAAAACTTAATTCAAATTAAATAATATATATATATATATATAAAACAAGATATAATTTAAAAACAGCTGATTAAAAGGGTAAAATAAAATAAGAACAAAGTTACAGTGCAGTGAAAAATAATTAAAAAATGACATGAGTAGCAGCAGCAAACAGAAAAGTCTTCAGTCTTAAAAACAGTGAGAGTTGCAGCAGACCTGCAGTTCTCTGGGAGTTTGTTCCAGATCTGTGGGGCATAGAAACTGAACGCTGCTTCTCCATGTTTAGTCCTGACTCTAGGAACAGAGACAGACCTGTCCCAGAGCATCTAAGAGGTCTGGATGGTTCATAAGGGATCTAGAGACTAGACTATTCAGTGCTTTGTAAACCGATAAAGCAAGGACTTTGTGTTCAGATGGGAGTGAATGGTAAATCTAAGGAGCTGCTGCTCCAACGCTGACATAATGTTAATATACGCTGAGGTAATTGACCTTAATTTTTCATCAGCCAATCATCGTTTTGCTTCTTTCTCTCCTACTCAGCAAATACACGGTGATCTATCGAGCTGTCGCTGTCATCACGGTTCCTTTTTTTTTTTTTTTTCTCTGCCACTGTCGTAATGTTTTAAAGTCCCTCTTTGTTCTGGTTCATCTACTCCACTACAAATGACCCGCAGCTTGTTACTTTCACACCACAAATCTGTCTAAAGCAGTGGAAGTGTTTGTTTGACACAATGGTTGTAGGGGGGGCGGCACACAGCCTGTCAGGAGGAGAAGAGAGCAGGCAGGCAGGCCGAGTTCATTAAAAAGTAAACTTCTAATGTAGCGGCAGGCCTCGGCTGCTCGACTGTATCAATGATTTAGGCTCAGCAGAAGGTCCTTAATGGATAGAGCCACCTTTCTGCAGGAGTTCAACTGCTTCTGTCGGCCCGGCATCAAGTGGCACACACACTCACACACACGGGCTGCGAGGGTAAAAAATGGTTTTAAGTACTTGGGTTTTGTACAACCGTCGTACAGTATAGCTCACGCCAGACGCAGAACATGTCTCAGCGTTTTAGGCCGGCTAAAAGGAGAGCTTCATACCTGTTTTCCATCATCCACTATGCATGATCCCGCCTAGTTCACTTTGTTTTATTCATCTTAACCGATGTTGAACCGTAGAGCGAGGCAGGAATGACGAGGCCTTTAGAGCGGCACGGTTGGCGCAGTCCGAGCAAAGAGCTTGACCCACAATCCCGACAGGAGGTGGGATCATGTTTGTGTGATCGACGTCATGGTCCATCGCTGAGACCTTTATTCCTCCGGCTGCCGGGACACGAGGCTACTCTTCCCTGTCTCGCAGCTTTTAGAGACCCGGCAGGTCGACAAGACTTGTCAAACGAGACACAAAATTGCCGAAAAAGTCTGTTTGCTCTCGATCTTATAAAAAGGTATTCAAACGGTCGCTATCTCGCTGTAAAATTAAGCGCTAAATGGTTGAATCCCCCACTTAACTTCCCATGAAACGTTATTGGACATTTACCAGAAATGTTCCGCCTCTTTGCAAGTTGTGAGTGAGATTGTGGAAGGAGTGGTGTTTAAGTGTTATTTTCATGAAACAATGCCTTGTTTGGAACATGCTGACCATACAGTTAGACAGGATAATGGATAATGGTGGATTTTGATAGCCCAATGCCCATAATTCTATCTGGTAAAGAAAAATATTTAAATAGAAGAACAAAAAACAAGAGACACAAAATTGCTGAACTTGAATGAATGGTTATTAAACACTTGTGAATATTCACTTGAACACAAGAAAATGAATAAATTATTATTAATTTTAATAAATTAAAAACACGATTGCTCTCTGCAGATCTACACCCTGCACTCTGCTTATTTTAATAGAAGAAATGTCCACAAGTAATTTAAAGAAATGAAACGAAATGCAGTAAAACGTGTTTACTGCACTTAACAGCATTTATCAGCCAATAATAACAGCATCTTAGCATCTCTGTTTCAGTCCCAGTTAAGTAATATTTAAAACTAATCTGGTCACTTGAACACAGGAAAAAATATGAATGAACTTGGAAATAAAAATGTGGATTATCTCAGTTTGCTCTCTGTAGATCTGCACTCTGGATCTGCATGATGCACTCTTACTTACTGGTGCACACTGCACAGCAGCAGCAGCAGCTTTTGTTTTCAGTCCCTGTTAAGAGCAGCATCTCGTATGCAGGAAACATCATTTCTCTGCTGCATTTTCTTATGCGACTTATATTGTCAATAAAAGATTCATTGGCTCTGGCGATTAATAGGTTCGACGCCTACTACAGATGAGCTTATTTCTGCTGCCGTGTGTTTGGATTACATTCAGACCACATATAGGTTTTGATCATAGTGCACCCCTGAGTGCTCCCATATCTAGTTTTAAGAGATCCGATAGCAGTGTGACCAAAATATATTGTGGTTTGAGACCTTTCCCGAAACGCGTTCTGGTGTGGTTTTAACTGGTAAGAGAGGCCGTAGCAGCTCCCGTCGAAGGTTGTTGCACCTCATTTAAGTAAGAAACGGGTTAGTTAGAAGGGATTTTTCTTTTTTTTAATTTCTTTTCTTGATTGTCTTATGTGTTGCTGTAGGACTCCCTGCTGGAACATTTCTGTACGCGTATGCGTCTTTTGTATTTTGTGTTTTGTCTGCAGGGACTTGATTTCCTCAACTCAGGTATGTCAGCAGGTATTCGGGTGAAACTCCACCCAAAATGTTTTGAGCATTTGCACCTGTGGTTTTCAAAGACAGCAGCTTAATTTGTGTTGGTTATGTTGAGCAATGGTGGTTAAAATAAATTAAATCAAAATAATCATGCAGCATAATCCAGTTTTCTGCCAATTCTCACGCTCACTATCATGCAAACGCACACTTTTTTTTTTCAAAATCCGGCTATTTACTTTATTTCCGTTACAGTTGTAAGTGAGATTGTGGAAGGAATCTCTTGAGCATTAATTTTGTGGAACAATGACTTGTTTGGAACATGCTGACCAAACAGTTAGACAGGATAATGGTGGATTATGAAGGTTGTTTCATTGGAACCTTTTCAAGATTTTATCTGCCCTGAAATCCTGTTATTTAACATATCATTATTTTAGCATACATTTAACTTACAATGAGTGCAATCAATGTGCGGTGCACTTGAGACATGAGATTTTTCATAGTCGGCTGGAAAAGGCCAGAATTGAATAGAACCATGACCAGAACATGCAGAACATGCAAACCTAGAACCATGGCCCCCATCTGATAAGACTTTTAATTTAGTTTTTGGTTGTTTTCCAAGAGAAAGTGGCCAAAATTATGGAGGACTGAAACTGCTACAATAAAAATAAATCAATGATAGACTCAGTTAATTTATTAATGTATTATTTTCCCAATTTATTTGATTTTCCCCTTTTTTTATTGATAAAATTAAAATGAATTAAAATTAATTTTTTAATGTATTTATTTATGTATTCCCCCCCAATAATTAGCATATGCATTATTTATGTGTTTTCTTTTGCATTACCACCTCCCTATATAAACAATTTCAAAGTAAATTAAATTAATAAAATTCCTGTGCAAAGGGAAAATAATAAAATATAATGTTCACTCCTCGATACAAATGCTCCTATGTTCTGTCATTGTGTAGTTATGGAAGGAATTATAGAGAAAATAAAGGATTCCCCTTTATTGTGGGGACCCCCTAGCACCCACCCAAGGACCCCTGGGGGTCCCCGGACCCCACTTTGAGAACCACTGCTTTAGAGGCAGATCAACAGTGAAATTCTTTGTGAAGGAGTAAGCTGCGAACCTTTTTTGAAGTGAACGTTTGATAATCAAAAGATGGATTGCAGACGATATTCTGGCACAAGAACATCATTATTTAGATTATGGCGCTAGTTTCCCCTCCTCTATATTTTCTGTTGGGGAACATTGTTAGAGCATTGGCATTTCAAAATGATTTAAGTAGTGAGACTGACAGCATTACAACGAGACTGTCATTATCATCCCTCCTGTGGTATAATTGCCTATAGTGTTGAACAAGCAGCTCCCATCTTGTGCTGTCTCTCTCTGTCTCTCCCTGCCTCTCTCTCCCCATGCCAGTCTATTTATCTCCTGCATCCGTTAAACTCATCAGAGAATCCTACAGCTTTTTAGTGTGGCCATCTGTCAATACCACTCCATAAAGTGGAGTGGGGAAATGTGTGCATCCATTGGCCCTTCTAAGCCCTGGGCTGGCCCGCCTCCAGCTGGTTCTGAGGGCCTTGCTGTGGCTGGTTAACCCAGGCCTGGAGCATCGCTCTCCAGCCCTTGTGGCTACTTCAGCCCCCCCCTCCACCCCCTAATCAGGCAGCTGGATGAAACTCCCTCTCCACCGCCGTGGAGTAGCTTGTAACACTGTAATGAGTTAACTTTCAGAATGATCTACATAATTTATATCCTGCCCCCACAGGAGCCTGCTGGAGCATTAATTAATATCAGGCCCTGGTATCAGCATCCACCCCAGTGTGGGATTCCTTCTGGCTCCTATTTTTGGCACCCGTAGAATTCGATATGTTGTGCAACGAGACTCGTTTGTTGGATATTGATGAAAGATATTGCTTCCTGGTGGCTTCGTACACAGACTGAGCTTCTGGAGACAGTTGTAGGCCAGATCTCACGCCGCTGATACAAGCTGACCTTGATGACAGGAGCTGCGACTAAACCTCAATGATACATGCCAACAATGGCCATGATGTTTTTTTTCCCCCACATTATAAGGGTTTTTTTTTATGTGCACACTCACCTCACCACTTTTTCTCTCTGTTTTTACCCCACAGAACTCAATACGGCACAATCTGTCATTGAACAAGTGTTTTCTCAAAGTGCCTCGCTCCAAAGATGACCCAGGAAAGGTAAATACCAGAGATTGCATTTATTTATGAAAAAGTACATCATGCAGGAATATGTTTACTTCCTACTTCGTACTCATTGCCAGCAGTATTCACTGTTACCACGTTTTTTTTTTTCTTTCTTTTTTTTTGGTCTGTGTGTATCATGCTATCTGTGGTAGAAAAATGTTACCTTTGAATAGCTGCCAGGACTCTGACAGTCTGGAAATGCATGGCATGCTCATAATCTATTATGAACCTCCCACCCCCACAGGATTGCATTTCCAATGCAAGGAGAGACTAGATTTTAGACCAGCACAGACAGCAGATGTGGCTGAGGTGAAAAAAAAGGAGAGAAAAAAAGCCAAAAGACTGGTGGAGATGGGGCCATAACAGCCAGGGTAGAAGTCAGGTCAAAGTATTTAATATTGTTAAACCTTCTCAAGAAATGAATCAGACCTCATTTGCCCTCTACTCTGCGTCTCACGTCCCATTTGTCTGCTCTGTAAAAAGGATTTATAGTCCGACATGGTAATTTGACATTTTGAATCTCAGTAGGACCACCTACTGTTGCTTTTTCAGCCCGATTTACTTCATAATCTCCAGCGACATCAACCTGATAAGTAGTGTCTCCTGATAGTCTGGGTGGTTCATAAAGAAGGAGCCTATGGTTTACATTTAGTATGATAGAGCGCATAGGTCTAACCATATGTAGCCTAACCTAGATTTTATCCCGGCACTGTCAGAGCATACGCTACATATGCTTAGGGAACCACACAAATAATTACACACACGCACGCACGCACACACCGACACATGCATGAAGAGCTACGCCTAGCTGTGTAGAGGATGGGGACTGAATGCTAATTTCGTGTTTTGCTGTAATCCTCTGATATTGACACTCCTGGGAGCTGCTCCACTAAATACAAAATAATCTATTGCTGTATGGATCCCATTCCAAATGCATGGCCAACATGCTCGCATCCTTAATGTTTAATTTGGAATTTTCCTCACTCTCTTCCCCCCCGAAGACAACTTCAAAGAGACGCTAGCTGCTCTTGATATGTTGCATCAATATTGTAATGTGGCAGGAATATGAGAACTGCTGGTTGGATGAGATAGGAGAGTCATGTCGCTCTCAGTCTGTCTCCCTCTCTGAGATGGTGTAAGAGATGACAGTCGGTATTGTGCATATACGCACTCTGTTTACCTCGGAGGTAGAAAACGCAGCTTGTGAAGGCTACCGTTAATAATCTTTATATTAATTGGTCTTATGTCTCTGCCCTGGAGTTGCCAGGATAACGGGCGCACTTGTTGTGTTTGTCCTTCCCTCGTATTTACACACAAACGGGGAAAGTACGTGACATAATTTGGAATTCTGAAAAATTGATATGAAAATTAGCTGCGTCATTTTCAGGAACAGAACAGGTAGATTTCATCTGTTATCCGGATCTGGTTTAAAATCAATCTTTGCAGACGCCTTTGTTTTACGAGTGCAGAGAATAGTGTTAAAGCAAAATTGATACTGCATGTTTCATACTTCAGACTCGATGTGCTTCAAGATAAAAAAGCACAAAAAAAGGCAAAGGACATGCATGAAAAAAACATTGTTGCGCGAATCTGAACCACACAGTCAACATTTCAAATTAGCATAATGGAAATAATAAAAAAAGTGATGTATTCAGTTCTTCTGACTGGGGGGTTGAGGTAGTTTGAGACCAGAGTGAACATCTGGTTGGAGAAGAGGATTACACTTGGTGTCGCCAATGTGCTCCTCAGAACGAACGCATCGTTAATTAAGTTAGTTTCTTAACAGATAAGACGGAGGAGGCCTCTATTCTCTTCTTTGCCTCTTCTCCTCATATATATATATATATATATATATATATATAAGATGCAGCAGCGGGCCACTGCTGCATAATGCATACACAGGAATCACTGTTACATATTTAAAAACATATACGATAAGAAAAAAAGCATAAAAGATAAGAAGGTATTATATTATGGTTTTGCTGTGTTGTTGCCCCAGACTCCATGGACACACTTCGCTTGGCATTGCCACAGTATATTGCAGAATATTTGTGAATAATTTAATGGTTCTTTTATATGTTTTTCTTTTTTCCTGCCAACTCTCTGGGGGTGGGTGCAGGGAAATGCAGAAACTCCCCTTCCCCAGAGAGTTAACTTAAAGTCTTCTTCCCCCCCCTAATTAAAAGTAACCCAGGCCTGGCTTTGTCTGTGTGACTCCTAATTGCTAAACATCTGCATCTGAATCCCTGCATTTTAGCACATAGATGGATCAAGGAGGTACAGACCCCCTGGTCTATGGTCGACCGTTAAATTGTTATCATTAAAACACATTTCTTCTTGTCATCTGACACCCCACCCCCCATCCCCAACCCCTGCTGCTATTATGAAAACAGTGCAGCCGAAACCTTTGGTCAGTCAAATCTGCAGAACACACATGACACTAATGTAAACCAATCTGCAGTCCAACTAGCTAAGTCAAAATGCCTCAAAAATCACCCTACCAAAAAAAAAAATCCAATTGAAAAGGAGCTTTTCACAAGGATCTGAGCCCATTGGAGCTCTGAGAAATGCAGTTAGTATCTATGGTGACCCGTGCACACTCCTGTGCATCTTCCTCACATTACCGGTGACCTTGGCTGGAGGTGAGCATCCGTTCAGCAGAAATAAAACTCATTATGTGCTCCACAATGAGCCAGGAAAGCCTCAGTGGACTATCCATCCTGTCCAATGAGAGAATACTGGTCCAAAGACTGGACTCCAAGGACATTATCAGAGATGATGCTGCGAGAAAAGTCAGGCGACTGGTGTGTGGATCTGAACACTAGTCAACAGCACATCACAGGTCATAAAACACAGCTGAAAGATAATAACAATTACCAATTATTACATTAAGCTATACACTTATATTAAATACATTGAATATGTACCTTGATTAATAAAGCCCTTCAAGATTTAATTAATTAAAGAATAATTGTATTTATATTTCTCTGTTTGATTTCATGCAGTCATTTCTTTAATCAGTAGCCTAGTTATACATATCTTATGTGCATTTTGCTGTAGGGCATAAGAAAAGTCTGGTGGAAATGGGGAAAATTTGAAAAAAACATAGTAGTTTCTTGCCTTTTTTGAAAAGCGCTAAATGTGAGCTTCAACAAATAAGTTCTGGCACAGCCAACATTTAACTCATGTGACTGTTTCTGTTGTCGGCGTCTTCCCAGATATTTCCATAATGTGTGAAAACCGCACGATACATGGCTGATATTAGCTGATGTGAAAGAACAATTAGTTTTGTCCAATTGAAACAATTAAAATTCCCAGAGACCCCTCACCATTTCTGTCTCGTACATGACCAAGGAAGCTGCTTTTTTTTCCCCAGTTTGCAACCTCTACTAATTCTACTACCTTCTGAGGAAACTACTTATTTATTCACTTCGTCCAATTCATGTTTTCTTTTTTCCCTTTTTGCGACGTTTTCTAAAGTTTGCCAGAACTTCTCTTGACAATTAGATGGAAACATGGCTGGTGCTTTGTAATAACTGACTTGACCTTTTGTGCTTTTATACCATTGAGTATATGTATGCAAAACAGAGCGTGGCCTGGATGGGTCAAAAACACCGGATTTGGAAATGTTATTAGAGACTCCCGTCTGTGTCACTATGAGGCTAATGGCTAAGAGCTTATTTGAAATTGCCTGTGTTGGTATTCGAGCTCAGGGTGGGTGGTGGTGCGGGTGTGGAACAATTTGGGAAATTTTATCCCCCTGTCCATAATTTGTAATGGCCGGCCTGGATGGATCACATGCAGAGAAAATATGTCTCACCTTTACACGCCTCTTGTGGAAAACACGGGATATATAATGAGGCATCTGCATTTCACTGTAGCTTTCATCAATAGGAGATATTTCTTCATCTTTGGTAGATTGTGCTGTGAATTATTCTTCTCTCTGAGGAAAATGTTAATTGACCCCAAAGCCTTGCACATATTAAAATTTATAATTTTAAACCCCTGACGAATATAGGCCAACCCTGCCTTTTCATTTTAACTGCAGCAGCAGGCTAAGCAAGTTGTGAAAATGGCTGATATTGCTGGCTTTAACAAGAACAGGCTATTGTGTATGCTGCAGTTATTGTATAGATATAGTACTTGAAATACAGCTTGTTCTATGGCCTCTCCTGTTCAGTGATTTTTTTTTTTTTTTGTGGAAATATCAATTATTCTCTCTGCTAAGGAAGTAATTTTAAAGGTCCTGATCTCACTTTCTCCTGACAATTGAGATTTTATCAGGGGTCATATGAAATATTAAAAATAAATCCAGAACTTGCAGGGCCTTAGGGTAACAATCTCATTTTTTAACAACTGTAAGCTGCCTTGCTGTTGGCTTTCGAAAAAAAAAAAGGAGGAACACCACTGGAAAAATAAATGAAATGGGGGGCTGAATGCAAAGATAAATAATGCAGCCGCAGTTGTGGAATTGCTCGCTGCAGCCCCAGAGCCTGCCCCAACTGTTCTCCTCTTGATTAGCCTTGCACAGACCTTAGAAGAAAAGGAACGAGGCCGGGCTAGAGCCGAGACCGAGGAAGCCTTCATCCTTGGCAACGGCACACCGACTCGATACCTGAGGCTGAGGAAGTACGGCTTCAGGAAGGGCTTAGCATTTCACCACCACCAGCTGCCCTCGCCAGCCTCTCATTGAGGGAACAGCCGCCGTGGAGGAAAAAGCCAAGTCTTTACTTACTAACAAACAAAGCCCACCCACATGCCTGCACAAGCTCTGAACACACACGAGCTACCAACTCAAATAAAGGCTTTAGCAGAGCAAATTAGGCCTCCGCTGTTTTTTTTTTTGTTTTTTTTTTAAATAGGCGCATCTAGGCTGGAAAGGCAAAGAGAGCTCAGAACGCGTCGCATGTGACGCCAGAGAGGAAACGTCTCAGCCCAGCGCAAACATGGCATGGGAAGTCATGGGAGAAAGCAATCTGTTGTGTTTTCCTCGGCTCACGTGTCTTTTCGTCTGTCCGCAGGGCTCTTACTGGGCCATCGACACCAACCCGAAGGAGGACGCCTTGCCCACGCGGCCAAAGAAAAGGCCGCGGTCTGGAGAGCGGGTGAGTGAGTGATGAGAGAAAAGTCGCGTGTTTCCCATGAAAAAAAAAAAACACATTTTCTCTGCATATGCTGCTGCTCTGCTGAAGCTTCTGCCTTCATCTCGAACATGTTTTTTTCCTCTACTTCTCCCTCAATATTCTTCTTGCCTTTACCCTCCTTCCTCTCCTATTTTTCTGCCACTCTTTTCTCTTTCACATGCAAACACACACATCCTCAGTAGGAGTTCAGACTTTATGTAACTGCCTCTCCATGCTGCTTCGCTAGCCTGTCATGATGTGGGCTTCTTATTAATAAACTATGCCCCAGGCAGCCATTACATACATTACATTCTGCTTTCTCTCTCTCTCTCTCTTTTTTTTTTTTTTTTTTTTTTTTAACAAACATCAATTAATGCAGAGCCGCGTGCGCGCCGCCTATTCTGAGCGGGGGCTTTTTTTGTCTTTAATTATTGATGAGCTCGGTCCGACGTTACATGCGGCTGCACAGGTTTTTACCGAGCAGTTCGGGTTGACCTGGCCCTGGGGCATCCCAGCGCAGCGAGCTCTTTGACTCCCTTCCTTGCCCACAATGTGGCTGAGCAGAGGCTAGGAGGAAGGGAGGATTCTGTTAAAGCTGGGGAAGACTCAGAGTCATTCTCACACACACGCTCACACGCTATTGTCTCTACCACACACACACACACACACACACACACACACACACACAAGCACCGACAAGACATAAAACTTAAGACACCAGTCATGTAATTGCCCTGCAGCACTGAAATACTATCACGTTCATTCACCAAACTACTCCTCTTTGCTGGGGAGATTTTTTTAAATGAAATGCAAAGTAAGTGGGGGAAAAAGTACATTGGTCTTAATGCGCTGCTCTAACAACACATTCAGCAAAAACTCTCTCCTCATTCTGTTCATTTAGGCATGACACAATAGAACGCACCATGTGAAGAGTGTCTTTTTCTGTGGTACACATGCCCACCCCCACCACACACACACACACACCACCAGACACTTGTCTGTCTGCCTACAAGGCATTCCATTAAGAGTCAGACATTGAAATTGAGAGTTTGTGAAATCTCATTTATGTTTATCATGAATTAAAAATGGTATTGTTGGCAGCCAATCCTCTTACAGTAAGCAGTTTGGGGGAGACAGGCATGGGAGAGTTATCTCTCACAACAGCGCGACTGCAAGACGACGGCATGCGCGCGCGTGTGTGTGTGTGTGTGTGTGTGTGTGTGTGTATATGGGTGGGAGGTGAGGGTGGGCACGGGGGGCTGTCTCAGTCTTCACAGAAAGCACAGTTCAAATGTGACCTAAATAAAGGTGTTGCTCTGTCATATGAGAACGGCCTTTTTTTGTTTTTTTTTTGTCTTCTTTACATCTCACTGGTGAAAATGTGACGCTGATTTGTGCAGAAGAATTTTTCAAAAACATAATATAGGTCTTCCTGCAGCGGCCTCCTGCAACGGGATCTCATGTGTTTGATAATTGGATAATGTTTGATTTTTTTTCTTTTTTGTGTGTGTGTGTCTGCCTCCCCCCCCTCCATCCCCCACAGGCTTCAACGCCGTACAGCCTGGAGTCAGAGTCTTTGGGGATGGAGTGTATGATCTCTGGAAGTGCCTCTCCAACGCTGGCAATCAACACTGTGACTAACAAGGTACTACAGCCAGCCATCCAGCCTCCAGCTCCAACACACACCTGGCTACACGGCTGCACCCTGACCCCACCCACTTCTCCAACCACCTACAGCACTATTCCCCACAGAGAGAGAGGAGCACTCTCGTGGAGGGGAGATACACACACACACACAACACACACACACGCTTGTATGCCTAAAGCTTCTCTGCAACCCACACCAAAAACACACAACTATCTGCACTGCAGCGCCATTTTCCTCCACAACAACAACAACAGGCAGCGGACTCTCGTTATCTCCAGTACAGAAATACGACGCTCACACTGATACTTAGAGCTTTGTAACCCGATAGACCTTACACATAGTCTCGTGCAGACTTGCAACAGGATCCTCACACACGCGCACACTGCGTGGAGTTGCTGTATTCGCACCTGTAGTGGAGGTTGACGCCCAGAGTCGTGTTGGCTCATCCTGTGGCCACATTACGCTGCCACACCACAGGTGAACACCCCTGCTGCTCGTTCCGTCTGCTCTCAGGAGTTGTTTTTTTTTTTTTTTTATAAGCTTAGAGAAACACTTGTACATCACAGAGCAAAGCTATACAGGCTGTTAGCTGTGAGTGTGTGCCGCTCACTCTGAAATTTAAATAGGCTTTTTAACCTTAAGCTCTCATCCTCTGGGCCCAGTGGGGGCAGCTCTCAGGAGTACTTATAAAAAAGCCTACAAGAGTCGCTTATTCATTTGCTGCAAGCATTACCAAAAAAAAAAGGTTTAACATGAACACGGGTGTTCATAAGAAAGAGGAGTTAGTGTGCGTGCGTGTGTGTGTGCGTGTGTTTGTGAGGGCCTCTTGAGTTCCAAGTTTGAGGCAAATGTCTGAGCATATGTCGGCGTGTGTTATGACTTGTATGCACATGTATGTATAGCGTGTCACCGAGCGTTTCTGCTTGTTTTGACGAGCGTGTCATTGACAGCTAGCCAGGAGCAGTGTCTATAGAGGGCGTGCATTTTTTCCGTGTTTCTGTAGCAGACGGATTCATGTGTGGAGAAAGATGGCGGCTTTTCCCCCCTCTCTGATTGCAACAAACAAGCACTCGCCACAGACGGCACCGGTCTCCACCAGCAGTGACTGTATAATGAGGCTGTAATGTAAAGAGCCGACAGCTAAAGAGTCTGGATTCCTCACGTCAAATTACTCAGAAGGGTAACAGGCAGCAAAACGGCACCAAATGTGAATACTGAAGAGTCAGGAAGTTTTGGATTTGTCTCTTTATGTTCATTTGCTTGCGAGGGAACTCTAATGTGACTGCAAAGACCAAGAAGACAAATTGGAAATCGCAACAGATCTGAGCTCTAGCTCCTCAGAGAGAGCTTGTTTCTCACTGTCTTACACTGTAAACACACGACAGGCCACGCCTCTTTCGGTGCGGTGTGCCAAGCCACAGGAATTCCCTCTCTCTGTTTTTTTTCTTTATTCTCTCTCTCTCTTTCTATTCCAGTCCCTCTCCCCTCATTCCCGCCTTCTCGGCTAGACCAATGAGAGAGGCTGGAGAGATGACTACTGAACCAGCGAGAATCTCTTTTCTCTCTTTTCTTTCTACTGTCGGACATTCCTCACAAGATTGTCCCGCTCGCTCTTTTTTTTTTTTTTTTGTGCCTTTCTCACGTAGGCTCAGACACCCCCCCCCATCCTCCTCCTCCAAAGGTTGTGTTCCAAGACGGCCCTAAACATTCACATGAATGTGATGAAACTCTGGCACTGAAGTGTGATGATGAAGGGAAAGAGAGGATTTGTTGGAAGTTTGCTGATGAATAGTCTGCCCCCCTCCCTCTCTCTATATATATATTTCGCTTCCTTCTCTCTTCTCCTGTCTGCTCAATCCTGCATGCAGGGATTGTTCTGAACACAGGCTGGCATTGTTGGAGACACCTAGGCCAATCTTGCTTTGATTTCATAATCCGTGTCTCATGCTCCAGATTAGGCCCCCATGTAAAAGACACCTCTGGCTTTTTACTTAATTCACCGCTAAGAATAGAACTCTGACTCGCTTGCCTGCTAGCTAACACCGAGCACAGTATTTACTCTGCAGCCTCTCCTGCCTGTATGAGCATGCTATAGTCTGTATGTTTGTCTGCTTGTGTCTGTCTGTGTGTGTGTGTTGTCCTACCTTTTGTGCACATATCATATAAAGCAGCCACTGAAACATGTCTGTGTGTCATATGTTTGTGCATGATTACACGAATGTTGAGATGAGACTGGGTGTTCGTCTGCGACGGTGCGTGCTCGAGTGGGCGTCTTCGCTCGGGGGACTCTGGGGGTCTGCGTTAAACCACAGAGAGCAGTGAGGTTTTTCAAATCGTCACACTTCATGGGTGAGTGGAGTAAAAATAGATTGCAGTGAGCGACTTAAGGCTAAAAGCCTGTTTTCATGACTTCATTACATATAACATTTATAATTCCGCGGCACGCTGTTTTTGATTAGCATTGTGGGGCTGATTTTTGTAGACGTGCTTAAGCCTTCAGTCTTAGCCGCTCATTGAGTTCCCCTTTACGCTAATGAACGCTGGAGCCAAGCCCACACTGAATGGAGGAAGGCTAGAGTTGCCTAATGAGATACTCCCACCACCACCCCCCCTTTCCATTCCCTCAGCCTCACCCCTCTTCCTTGAACAGCTTTGCCCGGATTCAGCATTTTCGCTCAGTTTTTTTGTAAAATCCCAGTATTTTCTATCGCGTTTTTACCGCTCGGCCGCAGCCAAGCTCCACATTAAAAGCTTAATACGATTGGACGCTCTCGCTCGGCATGTGTGCTTCCTGGATTCAAACCAGGAAGTTAGTCAGCCCGGGCCAATCAGTCGGAGAAGAGGAGGCAGTCATGGCCGCCTGGGTTTTCTTTTTCCTCGCGGCCTCTGTGGCTCAACAGAAAGACAAGAGGCTTCAGTCCGCTGCTGCTGCTGAGAGGCAGGGTGCTGGGCAGGGCCTGAGTGCCCAATCTGCCTGCCTGAAGGCTACTGCCACTGCTGTCTCATTGTGCTGAGCACAGAGCCCACTCTGTTCCACTCTCAGTGATGAGCAGAAGCCACCATGCTGCACTCAGTCATGGACAGACACACACACCAATCTTAGAATACCAGCAACACCATCAGTGCATTACTACCATTCCTCTCTCACGATACACAACTAAACACGTATTCTCAGTGGGTGTCATTATATTCCAGATCTGGATTTCTTCTGACTATTGCTTTTAATTGTCTTGACTCCGCACTTTATCTCGGAAGGGGTGTGAGGGCTTTATACGTCATTAAACGATAATTAAGATCGTCGTCCTGAAGTGCTTTTGGCTGGTTTTCTCCACTGTTTTGAAAGGTCAGTGTCTCGGCAGCACTGAAATCCTTTGTTGGCTTGTCCCAAACGGATTTGCGCTTGGTGAGCAGATGTGGCTGACACCGCCAGTAGTGTGACCTTTAGTGATGGGTACGTCTCAGCTGTCTCCAGACCCTGTTGCTTTTTTTTTTTTTTGAGTTTTTTTTTTTCTTTCTTTCTTCGTTCCGCCCTCGTGTTCCACATTCATGCAGAACCACTCAGCGACTGCGGTGGGTGTCGATCAGCACCCTGCGTCTCTCCCACACACACATAAACACACACTCTCAATAACGGGAAAAAGAAACTACTCTGCCATTATGACATGTCATCGCACGCAGCCCATTTCCATAGTGAATTACATTGTTAACTATAGACAGACTTTACCTTTTCCCGTACCCATTACCTCTGGAGGAATGTTGACGGGCTCCGCCATTAGACAGTCGAGATGACAATGCTAACCGTGATTTGTGTGTGACTGGGAGGGAAAAAAGGAAAAAAGCTAACGTGCATGTGTGTGTTTCAGGTGGCGTTGTATAACACAGACCAGGAAGGGAGCGATAGTCCAAGAAGCAGCCTTAACAACAGCCTGTCTGATCAGAGTCTGGCCTCTGTCAATCTCAACAGCGTGGGCAGCGTGCACAGCTACACACCGGTAAGAGCTACGCCATGATGGCTATACTTTACACAAAACAACAAAAAGTGATGCTGTAGCGTCTTGGTTTCCTTTCTACAAACGTATTGTTGCCTTCCTTCCTTAGAGGGTGAATAGAGCGTAGGTTGATGTTAATGAACACTCTTTAAAACGTCTTTTTAGTTGGATATTTTCAACAAAATATTTATATGAAAGTTTTTTTTTTTTTTGAACGTTTAAGCTCTTAAGGCCAAACGATAAATTTCCGTTTTATCCACATTATTCAAGCTGTGGGGGAGCCGCGTTTTTACTAGACGAATGGAAACGAAACACCACCAGACGTGGTACGCTGTATCCCATATTTCATCTGATCAGAAAGCCCCAGGAGGCTCCGGTTCAGAGAAAAGCAGCTGTACGCAGCAACAGAGCAAGGGTTCGGCGCGGACATGCTCTAGACTACAACATCAGGAAGGGGGGGTTAAGGGGAACAGAGGAAAATGTGCACGCTCCTGGAAGCCAGACAAAGAGAAGCGCTTCCTCTGATGTCCTCCCACCAGAGATGCCCCCTCTTTGGTGTGGTCCTCCCGCATCCTAGAGTGCTCCCCGCTCCAGGCGCTGGGCATCGATCGGCTCAGGCTGATGGATGTGCTCTCTTCTCTCCTCTCTTCTCTCTCTCTCACAGCCAAAGCAGCAGCAGCCGCAGCTCACAGTAAACACTCTGGCTTTATTATCACCTCTTCCCTCTTTATCCGAGCCAGGCTGTGAGCCATGCACTTGAAGCGGCCTGCCTGCATCTCGGAAGAGGAAGATGTTATGATCAACAATTGGACGTGACCCCTGTTGTAATACGAGCTCACAGCGGACACGGGTTAGGTCCCGCTTTTTTTTTTTAAGTGTGAAACAGTGGCGGTTTTGCATCGCTGCTCTGATAAACTCGTTGCCGGAGGGAGCGCCGCTCGCTGTCTCACACCCAGGGGCAGTGCATAACATTGACTGCCCACACAAATACATGGATAAAATGGCTGCTTATTTGTACAAGGTATTGCTATTGATTTTGTTTTAAATACATTTTCCTCAGCCACCTGAGTATTGGCTTTGTGTCCGTTCGAGTTGCTCCCGTAATGCTGTGCGAGCCGCGGCGGTAAGCACTGACCTGGACTGTTGCAGTTTGTGTAATTGTTCTGTAAATGTTGTGTGACTGATGCCCCCCTTCAGACAGAAACAAACATTGTTAGGGTGTGTGTGTGTGTGGAGGGGGGGGTGTCTGCTTCGCACGTTCACACTTTACATTAAATATTCTAGAGATTTTCTGTTTTCGCGGCTCCATGACCAGACGAGCATGGAGGGTATCTTTGAAAAGTATGTATATTATTGATGGGTATGTTTGAACATTATAGCGCTTCTCTTAGCATCGGCGGTCCCTGTAGACCGTGCTGCAGATGTAGAAGAACTCCAGCCAGCGCTTTTTTTTTTTTTTCCCAGAAAACCTCACAAATTAAACATTAAACATTTTATTTTGCTCTCAACGTTGCATTCCATTTTGTAAAACCTTAATGTCCCCTCATCTCTTGTGTCCCCGCAGGTGACCAGTCACCCGGAACCCGTGTCCCAGTCTATGAGCCTCCAGCAGCCGCCCCAGTCCCAGTACAACATGGCGGACAGGGACAAGCAGCTCCCGTTCTCTGAATTCGAAGATCTCAGTGCCTCCTTCCGCAGCCTTTACAAGTCTGTTTTTGAGCAGTCCTTCAGCCAACAAGGTGAGTGGCCTCATCAGGGCATCAAGTGGAAAACCTAATCAAGAGCCAGGGCTTCACTTATCAAGGCAGCATGTTGGAATAGGACGTTTCTCAAATGATTTTCCTAATGCGGGTTTGTTCTTAACAGCCGGGGCTATAGAGGAGTCTTAAGCCACTAATGAGGTTTACTGAGAAGTGAACAGGTATTCAACAGGCAGACTCGCCTTAAGAGCAAATCTATACTGAGTATTTTTATGGTCTTCTGCCAGAGCCGCGTGACCTCGCTTCACATTCAAAGAACGAGTCTGAGAGTTCACGTCTTAAATATTTCATTAGGGAATGTAAAGAGACATTTATTATATGGTTCGTTCGGACTCGATACACATCGACATCATCCTCCTTGCTATGTATTTTTCAAACTATATGAAATCTATCTAGTATCTTGTCATGTTTGAAATGTTTTCTTGTGTAGGCCGGCTTTCATCAGAGTGGGAGAAGTTACAGGCAGCCCGAGTCCTCCGTAAATCTGCCGGATTGAGGTTCATTTGTCATAATGATGGGGTATTTTGTATGATATAATGCATAGTGGTGGATGGAGCACAGCTTTCCAAAAGCCTGTGAGTCCCGGTAGAACAAAATGCAGTTTTGCTTGTAATCTGATTGACTGATAAACAAAGAGCACTTGACAAGCGGGTTATGAGCAAAGTAGACGGAGCTTTCCGTGTATAACCTACTTTCGCAAATCAAATGCGTTTCATGCTAATGCTTTCAAAGAGTTCCTTTCCTTTTAATCTATCATCTATGTTTCATTAGCTGAAAGTTGTTACCTTTTCTGCACGCATAAAAGTGAAATCTTGTAGTCAGACGAGCCCCAGCAATTAAAAAGCGTAAATAATCGAGCTTGAGGATTTCACACCCTGCTGCCGTAGACAGTGAGCTAATTCACTGGCTTTGATAATAGGTAATGAGCTCACATTATTATTCTGGTGCCGCGTTAATTGCTTTCTGTATTTCCCTGGTTGGACAATGGGGCTTTCTGTGCCGATAAGAGATGCACCTTTGTCACCTCTGCAGCGAGTGTTACGTGCCGATTGTGGAGGTACAGGGCTAGAGTCGGCTCTAAAAGCACTCCAGTGAAATAGGTTTACTGTGCCAAAGCTGTGAAGGACAGGGCCTCTTAAGACCACTCCCCATCACTCAGATGATTGCGGTTTGGGTGTGCAGATGTTCACGCTCCCGTCATGTCTGTTAAAGAGCCGTACGCCGTGTTTTTTCAAAGACAATCCAGAGCCGCGTAGCTGGAGAGGAAACTGCAGCTTGGGCTCGTGAACCTCAGAGACACAACTGATGCTGAGTCATTCCCTGATACAACAAAATGGCAGCTGGTCTGTCTCAAGTGCAGGAACTGCATGTACACAGGAGGCCCACAACCCCATTATCGTTACGTTAAAGATACATGTCCTTCAGTAGCTGTTTTTGCAAGCGACGAACCTGACACTCAACACTTTGTGTTTTTTGGCTGAAGTGCAGCATGCTAATTCAGAGATGAAGCTATTATCCGATCAATGAAATAGTTTTTAGGCAAATATTTAGAAAGCTGCAGCTTCCAGCCGCTTAAATGTCAATACTATGTGGTTCTCTTGACTCTCTTATGTTGAAATGAATGAAATTCATTAGATTATGGATGCTTACTTACTTGACAAAAGAAGCAATTCACCTTGGGCACTGGGAAACTGTGATGCACATTTTTTGCTATTTTTAATCTATCATTTTATAGATCTACAAATTAATCTGAAAAAAACAAATCCACTGGTAATTAGTTGGGCAGCAACTAATGATTTTTTTTAATTATCCAGGAAATCTGTCAATTATGTTTGACTAATCAGCATCTGCTGTAATTTCGGTGTTGTTACGGCTTTTTTTTTTCAGTTTGTGCGTTCTGTTTTTCCAGGTCTGATGGGAATCCCTTCAGATTCCTCCCAGCAGACCCACACCTCCTGCTCCTATCAGCACTCCCCCAGCGGCGCCATTAGCACCCAGAACAGCCTGTCCAACAACCAACCCAACAGCCACCCCAACAGCCACTCCGCCAACAGTGGCCAGGTGCCCCTGTCCCACCCCGCCCAGGCCCACCCCGGCCACGGCTCCCCGCACGCGCAGCACCTCCCGCAGCAGCACGGCGGGCCCCACAACCAACACAGCCAACACGCCCAGCACAGCCAACACAGTCAGCACCAACAGCAACACCCACAGCACTCCCAGCACCCGCAGCACGCTGCGCACGCCCAGCACGGGCAGCACCCGTCGCAGCACTCGTCCCACAGCCAGCACCCGCAGCAGCACACGCCACACCCCTCCCAACACACGCAGCACAGCCAGCACCCTTCCCAGCACGGGCAGCAGCAGCACCAGAGCCTCTCCCTCCAGCCCCATCCGACCCAGCAGCAGATGGCCTGCAACACAGGTACGACCCTCTTGTCTGTCGTCGTCTCTTCATCCTGTCCATCACACTAAGAATACTACGTCACAATACTACACAGCCCAATTCGGTTCCGTATCAGTAATTTCTTCTAGCCGTAAAGCATCAAGAAGTTTATTTGAGGTGCTTAACAGTAAATCACCATCTGATTTATTATCTGTAATGTTGTGAGAACAAAGCAATGCTGCAGCCAGTGGCTTTGAGCACAGCACCTTTTTTACAGAATCAACTGGCTCCTCCTAGTGGCCACCACACAGTACTGAAACTCTTAAAAAGCCTGATGAACCCATTCATTCGGTGTTGCCTTTCATTCATTTGGCGCTGCAAGAACGCCTGCACAGCTATAGAAATGTGAATACAATGAAAGTGCATCATCTGGCCGATAACTGTTCTGCAGTTTTTTTTTCATCACTAGGTAATGTGTATTTTTTTTTCTGTTAAAACCAAAATGAGCTGCGTTTCTAACATCTCTTATCTTGTAATGTTACAGATAGTTTGCTGTGTGTTTTTGCAGGTTTACTGTCTGACTGGTACCCAAATCTGGATGCACTGAAAGAAAGCTGTCGTATTGCTAGCAGCTATAACTGGGCTGATGTCGACCTTTCACCTTTCCAAGGTGCAGTTTGGACACTATAAGTAGATCTGGTTGCATTTACAAGCATTAACCAAGAATACTAATGATTATAGAATGTTTAATTTTTATTTTTCAGAGATGGAATATTTTTCAAGGTTACACTTGGCTCAGTTAGATGTGCCTCCTGTGTACTCAGACATAATCAGAAGAAAGCAAGTAGCTGTACTGTACTGCCCCTCCTTTTGATTGAGTGCTGAAGTGTTGACACTGTGGAGTTGATTACGAGTTTAATTAAACTGAGCTCTTCAATTAAATAACACTGCCTTCAAGTTTAATTACCAAAACACCGAGCTCAGCAGGTCAGTTTATCCAATTACAGTCTAGGATTGCAAGGTAGGATGTTTTTAAAAATATCACCCACTGAAGGTTACTGATAGATACAATGAATATATATATATAGTGTATAGGGAAGTTTTTAATTGGTTTCTCATTTACTGAACCTTATACAGGATAGTCTGTTAGTGCAGTTTCACACATTTCATTGTCACAAAGGCACTTAAGTGCAGGCAGACGCTGCCATGAGCTCTGATAGCAGCGCCGGTTGTTCTGTCTATAAATGTGTTTTTGTTTCCCGCAGGTTTGAGAGAAAGTATGAGACAAGCAGAGTTGAACAACTGGTCCCTGGAGCCCACTCAGATAGCCGACCTCTGCTCGTCCATCAACCAGTTCTTTGCCCGCACCGGTGTAATCCAGCCACAGGGGGCAGTGCAGTCTCCGGTTTGTCACGGCTCCATGCACCCCAACAAACCCAGCCAGCACCTCACCACAGGTCAGACCGCGGCTCCCAAACCGCCTTCAGCTAATTATTTCTATCATCGTGTAGAGACACGGCTGATGGGAAGTGTTGCGTCTTGAAAGATTTAGGCATTTAGACTTTGGACCTGTTAGTTTTTTTTCCTCCCCACTGGGAATGAGTGAATCACCTTTGATCACACCTATAATAGAATCTATTTTCAACATCAAAACTATGCATGGGTGTAATTAAATAGAATCCTTTTCCTCAAACATTATAAATATTAATATATTAAATGAAGAGCTGTAGTGTGATACAGCTCACATGTAAATTCAGACTTGCACTGCTCACAATAAGTTAGGGATATCGTTATTTACATGAGTCCTTTTCCTATTTAGTCTGAATTTTAATGAAGTAAAAGTTCCTTTTGATATTGCTAATAATGAATGAGAAGAAACATTTTCATTCGTTTAATATTTATTACAGGAAGAATGTATGAAATCCACCCAGTCCCATTAACACATGACAGAAATGTAACCCAGGACAATTTACAGATGTCCCCTAAACGCTCGTCTATTCTTCATTCCTGTAGCTAATTTCCAGCCGAACATTTAAAGTTAAAACTACACTAGTTCTGTTAAAGCATATTTAACTCTTCTTCTTGTGCAATCACACTTTCCTGATCCGTTTCTTACTTAGTTTAGCAGTTAGATTGCTTTTCTCGCTCCTGCTCACTATCCAGCTCTCTTTTTGCTATAGTGATATTGGTACATGTGCTTTATTTACAGTGCCGGAGGTGAGGTTCAGTGAATGAGACGCAACTCAGCGGTTACATTAGTATCCCACCTCCAGAAGCTGGTGCAACTTAATGCAACATAGCTCTAACTAAACTCTGACTCCAATAAAATGATTTTCTCTTATCGATCACATTCCAGCCAGTCTTTTGCGATGCGCTTACCACACCTGTTTATATAGCGTTGACGATAAAACACCATTCATTGGTTAGATTAGAGCATAAACGGAAACGCTGGTCGTAATCTTTTTACCTTTTTAATTTATAATTTGACCAAGCGATTGCTTTTCAAGCCTTTCCACCTGAAACCCATTGCATCAGACGTTTAACGTGAGGTTCTAACTTTCTATTTTTTGTTGTGATTCTGTTGTTGTGCCAGGAAATCTCTACATGGACTCCAGACAGAGCATGTCCATGATGGGTCCTCCAGGATACCCCCACATGCCCCCCATGAGCAGCACAGGACCCACGATGACAGGTGAGGGGAGGAAGAATAATGACTCGCAGCCTGTTTTTAATGCACAAACCACCAAAAACCGCTGACTCTGCTCCATCTCCGCAGGACACCACGCACAGATGAACCAGCAGCACATGATACCTACCAGAAACTTCCAGATGCATCGCATGCCAGCCGACGACATCCAGGATGATTTTGATTGGGACTCCATCGTCTAGACCCCACCCCCACCCCCCCCGACCCCTTAGACCTCCTTTTGCAAAGAAAAAGGGAGCGAGGAGAGGAGGTGGAAGCCAGAGGAAGCCGGGCTGAGCTGAAAGGCCACAGGAGGAGGAGGCGGAGGAGGCCGCTGTGGGCGGGATGAAGAAGAACATTCGACAAGCTTCGGAGAGACCCCCCGAAGGCGGACTTCGGAGTCCCGACGTTTTTACAAAAAGCAAAACATAACTAGAAAATGTTACTTTGAAGACAATCATATTTAGTCGGACATGTTAAAGTGATCGCTTGCGTACTTGTCTAGACAAGTAGAACACATTCACGTCTAAAAACCACACGCTCCTCAGCTCCTCAGCCAGCCCTCTCCCCGTCCCTAGCCAGCAGCCTTCCAAAGTCCGAGCCCCTCTCCCCCTCCAGCCCCATTGCTCCGTAACTGTTATGTGATTTGAGCGACGTGTTCAGCTTGTAATTCTTCTCGTGTTGACATTGGCCTCAGCTGCCTCGTGGATGAGTTAATCTCTCTTTTTAACATTTTTTTTTTCTGTTTTTGTTTTTGTTTGTTTTTAATTTTAAGTTTTTATGAAACACAGGCCGTCTCTGTAATGTGATGGTGCTCGTCGGTCACTTTTTGGGATAAAGTGGGCCCCACTGCGGCTGAATTGGTGGTAAAGTTAGGTTTACAATAACAGAGGTTATGTTTTTGAACAGGGTGTTAAATGTTTAAGTAGGCTTGATATTAAACAAATCGAGAGATGGAGAGAGAGAGCGATGACAGAAAGCATCATAGCCAACCAATGTGATTGGGCTCACTGCAACAGACTAGTTATGGGAGTACAGCAACTTTTTTTTTCCATAGTTCTCCATTTCAAGCACTTCAAGATGAGTGAATATGATGAGTGTGATTGGAAGTTGATAGCAGGGAAGTCAGATATTTGATATATATTTTTTTGTCTTTTTAAACTACTTCAACCCAAAAGGAATTTGTTCTCGGTGCATCATGTAGGTTGGCGTTCACTCCACCAATCAGAAGCTGTTGAAAACTTAAGTTGACATTATGATTGGGAACTATAATTGGTTTTAAATCAGCAGCCTATTGATTAGTCAAGAAATGTTCAACATTTAAGAACTACACTTATTTGCCTTCTTCACAAGAGAACTTGATAAGAGAAGATTGATACCTCCATCATCATGTAGAGTGTGAAGCTGATTAGCCCAGCTTAGCGTAAAAGGCTGGAGGCAGAAGACAGCTAGCCTATACAAATATATGTCTGCCAGCATTACTAAAGCCTGTTAATTATAAACGCCTGTTTAATACAAACCAATACATTTAAAAAAAAAATCTCTTAAAAAAAGCTTTGGCAAAACGGCAGCAGTGACTTCTCAGAATCCTGTTGCTCCGGAAGTGCCAGACATATGGATAAACCGTTACACCACATAACTCTCTATGAAACCACAGATTGATCCTTTTACATTTCTATTTGTGTGGGAATAAAAAGATGGGATGCAATATGTTAATAATTAATGGGCTTTAGAGGTGCTGAATGAGGTGCTTTTGATCTTCTGACTGAGCCTGGCTGCTACTTCTAGCCTTTACGCTAAGCTTCGCTAATAGCCTCCGGGCTACTTAGCCAAAGAGGCACATGTGAAAATGTGGTATGAAGCCTTTGTGACTCCAGAGGGAGAAATGAGGTTACTAGACCTGTGATGCTAGTGGTTCAAGGCTACATTAGCATCTTCTAGAATGACACCCCAAATCTCTGACAAATTGTTAGCAGATAAGATGCATTATGGCTTATGTGGTATCAATCTTCTGATCTAACTCTAAAAAGGAGGCTGTTATTCTCAGTGTTGAAGTATTCCCTTAAAAAGCATAATCATTATCTTTTCAAACCAGTTTTTAAACCAGTCTTTATGTGTACTGTTCAGGTTAATTGGGTTTAGTTGTATTAACACCTCAAATTGTGTGCTACACAGCATAAATACCATAAACATTTATAGTAACAGTCAAGAAAAGAACATTTAAGAATCGTGATTAAGTCTCATTAACTTCTCAAAGTGCTACAGAAGGTTCATACTAATTTCTCAACAAGGAAAAAAATCCGGTATAAAACCTTCATCAGACTTGGATTAATCAATAGGATATGCATCAGTTATTGAACTTTCCCTTTTAAAAGGGTAAAAATGCAAGTATCTTAAAGTTTCTTTGGTCTGTAGAATCCATTTTTTTTTCTTTTTCTGCCTGACATTTGAACCATGGAGATATGATTCTTGTTTTAACTGCCCAATGGTTTGTTGTGATAGATCTTGCTATTACACAATCATACCAGAATGAGAAATGTGATTGTCATTATATAGTACATACTCTGTGTGTGCGTGTGTGTGTGTGTGTGTGTGTGGAACATATGGTGTGTGAGTGTCTGTGTTTTGGTTTTATTGTAATTTTAGGGCTATGATTGATTGCTGCAATCATCTCTATGCTATCTATGAGCACAAAAGCAGATGCACACAGTGATTAAAAACTAGATTTGAGACATGTGTTTTCGTGAGAAGGGTTTCTCAAGCACAGAACAGGGAGATTGGCGGTTCTGGAAACCTGTCCTCTGTGTCCTGCAACAACAAGTGGCTCCTTAATCAGACAGGTGCTGAACTTTAGAGACACTGTTATTAAAAAAAAAATAAAAAAAAGAAAGGAAAAAAAAAACAGGAAAAAGCCCTCTGCACACTTAACACTTTTCATTGATCCTTTTAAAATGCAAAGCACCTCCTGGATCTAGGAAGCTCGCTTCTTCACAGTCATTCATTTGTTCGTTAGCTCACTCCGTTAGACCACCTGACCCCTAGTGGTAATTATAAGGCATTGTCTGTTAATGGAAATGAATCCGATTATTTCTCCTCTTTGCAATGCAGCTTTTTTTTGTATGGTGCTTTGCATCTATGACACTGTGTGTCCTTGTGTAGAGGAATAGTTTATGGAAATGTGATTATTTCTCGCAGAGAGTTAGATGAGAAACTTAATACCACACCCGTGTCTCTATGGTAAATACGAAGCTACAGCCAGCATCTGCTGAACTTCACTTAGCTGAGCATAAAGATTGGGAAACGGGGGGGGTTAACAGCTGGCTTGGCAACAATGCGGTTATCTGGCTAGCTCTATTCCCAGTCTTAATGCTAACCTACGCTAACCAGCCGCTGACTATAGCTTTATATTAAACAAACTGATAAAAGATCAATCATCTCATGTTACTCTCTATAAAATAAGCGTATTTCCCAAAATATTGAACTATTCCTTTAATACAATTTAGCGACTAGGAACATTTTGATTTTATATCGATGACAATCATGGGTTTTTTCTTTCTTTTTAATGATAATGCATAATGTCTTTGTTATTGTGAGAAAAGGCACTTTAAATTCTCACACGATTGTTTATTGGACATTACAGAACCATCCGTTTTAACACACAGAAGGTGATGTGAAACTCGAAGCAGCCCAGTTCCGTGCGGTCCAGAGCTGACACACAGTGCAGCTCCGGGCGCTGAAGTCAAGTTCTCCCGTTTTCAACAGATGATACTGCCATTCATTTTTTTTTTATATATATATTTTCATCTAATGGTTTTTGTTTAATGTCTTCTTTTCTGGTTTAATTTCTGTCTTTGTGTCACAAATGTCCGCTGTACATGTAAAAGATTGCCTTGCCTGTGGATCACGACTTTTTCTAAGTTTTGTTCAACTGCCAGAATTTCATAATTAGCGGTCAGACAGAACACGTAGTCGATCGAGTGACCCGAGATTATTTGAGATGCTCATCTATACGCGAGTGTGACTCTTGTTGAGTGTGGGCCAAAGGACTGCAGCTGAAAACAGCAATGACATAAAAAAAAGATAATCATTGTGTATTCATTTGGACTCTACGGACCTACAATAGTCCTCGGCTTGTGTAAAGGTGAAGTGCGTTTCAGTTCTTCCAGGTGAAGATCCTGAACATGCAAACTACTCGTTGAGAAAACACCCAAGCATATCAGGCCAAGGGGAGGGGGAGGGGGGAGAACATGGAAACAATTCGAGCTAACGGATGTGGCTAAAGGGAAGAAAAAAAAAAAAAGAAGTGAAGACAATGACTGGATCACAATCACAATTTTACATTACGTCTGTATGTGCGCGCGCGTGTGTGTGTATTTGTGTGTTTGCTTGTGTGAGTTTAAAGTTCTTTTTCAAAAGACAATTAATTTTTTTAAATACCGCTGGACATGTACCTGCCAGAGAGATTACCATTATTGGGGGGAGGGGAAAAGATGAAAAGATTAAAAAAAAAAAGAAAGTAAAAAAAAAAAAAGCCTTGTTACAATATGGGAGAGAACTGCCAACAAGTACTGCTGATTGGGGCCTATTTTATTCAGTGCTGGTGTGTTGTTGTGCTTGTACATATATGTCTTTTCAATCATCCCTTTTTTCCTCTTGGGGGTGGGGTGTCAAGGCAAAGGGGGGGTGGGTGTTGCTCATGAGAGCAAAGAGGGAAAAGAATAGAGTATTTTGTTATTGTCCAATCAGAGGGTGACAGTATGTATATATCTATATTGTATATATGTGATGAAAATGCGTTGGCTTTTTGTGTGACACTACCTTTTACCTGTACTATGGTTCTACATTCAGTGTTTCAGTGTTGATAATATATATTTGGTTTGTGTTTTATTTTTCAGTTTTTTTTTTATTTTGTCTTTGTCATTTCTTGTATTTTTTCTCCTATTTGTCCTTTTTTTGTTTATTGCACGGTTTATTACTTTTTTTGTTGTCCAATGAGGTGACACAGCTACTCTTTGTATTCGTTTAGTGCTGTAAAATAACTCAAGTGTTATTAGAATTGTCGATACCACCGCCCATCCCCACCCCCTTCCCCAATATGCATGAATGGCACTTAAAGAAATAAAATATGGTAACTTCACTGTGGAATTATGTGCTGTTTGAGCTTTTTTCCTGGAAAAACTGTTCCCAACATGATCAACAGCTGTGGTGGTGGTCAATAACTGGAGCTGATCAGTAGCATTAGAGCTAAAAGCTAATGTCAGCATGCTAATTAGCCATAACCAATCACTATCGCGCCACGTGTCAATTCAACTCATCCAATAGTTCTGGACAAATTGGTTTCAAAACCACAAATGTGAACTTGTATTATATTAATTAAATCGTATAAAACGTTCACTTCCTGGTGGCATCACTGATCAGTGTTGATCACCTCAGGAGAAACTGGACGAAATATAGTCAACGATTTTTTATGAAGAAAACAAGAAAAACATTTTTGTTGACGCAAAAAAGAGAAGACGAAATCTACTTAAGTGAAAACTATTTAAAAAAAAGTTCTTTTTTTTGTCACAGAATTTTCAAATTACAACCAAAGCGCCTTCACTAGATGCGCGTCACTTTTTTTTCCTCCACCGATGATTTCGGCACTAAATGCGGTGACGTCTGTCGCTTCGTCACAAGAAGCTGAATTACTGTTATAACCTGCTGGGTTACACACTTTATTAAACTTATTCTTATACTTTCTTATACTTTATCGTGTAGGGAACAGTCAACTCACGCTGGTAACTCCGGTGGTGTCGCTTCAAAATATGTCCGTGTGCCACACTGAACTAAACAAAGGTTCCTAACAAAAGTTCCTATTGTTATAGATACCTGTCTAGATTAATTTTGATTAAAACTACTATCAACCTGCTGTCAAAGACGAAAAAAAGCATATTAACTATAGGTCCTATATTGACTATAAAAAAAATCATTTTTTATTTTAGTCGGCTAAAACTAGACTAAAATACCAGGACTTTTCAATGACTAAATTGTGACTCAATCAAATAATCGAGTAAATATGACTAAAGCTAATAAGGGCATTTGACACAAGACTGAGACTAAAATAAAAAGAAATAGTAGCTCAAGATGCCACAGATCAAGAGATCACCAAATTCTGTAAGCTTCTTCCTCTGGAAACTCTGGAAACCTCTGGAAACCATGAACTTAAAACCAAAATGGAAATCATTTCAAGCCAATCCATCTAGTCGTTGAGATATTATAGTCTGAGCCAACCACAGACCAGAAGACCAGGCTAAAGGCCTGTTCTGGGGCAAACCCATACATGATCATATGTCACATACAGCAGGTTTCTCTTTTACCCTCCCAGCCCTCGTGGTGTAACACTTCATAACGTGTGTCCACTCTGACACATCACAGTTCATGTGTGTTTCAGCTCTGTAGAAGATTCTACCAGTGTATTGGACTAATTGGCAGCGATTTGACTACTGATGGAAATTCTCTGACGAGACAGACATCATGTTTAAGGCTTTGTTCCTGATGATCCTGGTCCTGAATGTTCCGCCGCACTCATCAGCACCAATAGGTAAGCTATACTTCTAATCAATTTGATTGATTCACCACATTTATCAATATCAATTTAAAATACACGTACTGTCACATTAGTGCATGTGAAATAATCAGTAAAAATAATCAAAAGAATAAAAACACAAAAATTCTATTATGCAAAATGCATTAGCTTTTTGTTATAACAAGGAAATTGCTTCATAAAATAATGAAGGTTTAATTACATACAACAGACAAATAATAGACAAATGGAGGGTATATGTAGTACCACAGTATTTAAATACAATATATCTGGCAGTTTCATTGCTAATTTATTTGTTTTATTTTACAAATTATTGTTACATGCAACTCAGCAGATGGGAAAAATGTGTCAAAAAAGTTCAATTCACTTATTTGGTGTTAGTCAGAATAGCAACTATTGAGTCATCCAGGTACTTTCCAGGTAGAAATAATAATAGAATGCAAATGTAACCCATGTCATCATCAGTTCAGCAGTGAATCAAGGATGAAATGTCATGTCTTGACATTCAACATTCAAATTTATCTCAAAATACTTTTTACAGCCGGCTCTTACAGGCATGTTGAAGTGACACATGACCTAAACATGGATCAACACACATGTTCCATGTGTGTATCAGGTCACAGGAGCCTCCTTAACTGTTATATAATTGCTTGTCTCTAAATTTGACGCCATTTTTATGATAAAGGATTTACTTTATGGAACTTTTATTAAATCCCAGCTAAATTAACTAGTAGTAGCCATGTGTCTTTGCTTTAAAATCTCAATTTTTAATCAATTATCCATAAAATATAGTATGTTTATATACTTCTCCAACAAGGATTCACTGTGTAAAATTCCCATTTGTATTGGCGTCCACTGTTCATTTACTTATAAAACATATGGGTTTACTGTTGATGCACTGGGAAACCAGTTCAAGTTGTTGCTGAGATGCTTACTTCTATTACAGATGGTGAATTTCTTCAGTTGTTGGTTGTGGCTGAGGAACCACAGGAAGTTGCAAGGGAGAAAGGACATTACCCAGAAGAATCCATTCAGGAGAAACTCATACCAAATGTTGCAGGGAAATCAGCTCCATCCACAGCAGGAAACGTAACATCTGAGGAACAGACTGCCAATCGAGACATTCCAGCTATCGCAACAGATCCAGAACCGGTTTTTGTTGGAGATCAGGTCACTGCTGATACAGATGATGCATCTCAAGACTCTCCAGGTGGAACACCAGTTGTGATTAAATTAGCCGCTAAGAATGAGTCTCCAGAACAGCATGATCTGAAGGATCAAGCTCCAGCAGCACTGATCCCCGTTGAAGAAGCAGAAGTATTAGGATCTGAATCGCCAGAAAAAAATGCAAAAGCAGCAAAAGAAGCTTCTCCAGAAGGACCTTTACTTGCAGTCCCTGATGGAAATGGTGAAGATCAAGCTGCTGCTTCTCAAGAACCTCTTCCTGGTGCAGAAGAAGATAAAACTGTTGCCCTCATCCCTTCAGAAGTCAAGACAGAAGTGGCAGGTGAAGAGGAACCTGCTATGGAGGAAGTACTTCCAGAACAGTCACGCCCAGAAGAATCCGATGTCATTCTTAATCCAGAGGAACCTACTCAACATGAGCTGGATCCAGAGGAAAAACAAGAAATACTCCCTATCGTTTCCTCAAATGAAAATCAAGAGGCACATATCGGGGAACATACAGAAGTAGAAACACCTGTCCTAGTAGTGGTAGAAAGTGCACAGATGCCTCCTTTAGTAATCCTAGGAGAAAACCCAGAAGAGAAGCCTGCAACTGACAGAGAACTTCTTCATAGTGCACCACAAGAAGAGAAATCTATTGTCCATCTTCCTGCAGAACTTAACTCAGAAAAGGAAACAGTACCACAAGACAGAACCACAGGAGTGAGCTCTAGAAAAACCTGCTGTCCTTGTCTTGTGAAACAGGCTAATGAGGAACCAGCTACAGGTGACCCACTCCTTGCATTTCCCCTGGAAGACTCAGAGGGGAATGGTCTAAAGGGAGAAGGAGAAGGAGCTGCCCCGGTAGTGGTGGAAGAAAATGTTGAAGAGCCCCTTCCAGTTACAACAGAAACAGAGGACTCTGTTGTTCTTGTCTCTGTAGAGTTTGAGACAGAAGAGGCTGAACCTGCTGCAGAAGAAACGGTACCACAGGAGTCAGCTTCAGAGGTTCAGGTTGTCATTGGTCCCGTGGAACCTGCTGAAGGGGAGCCAGATCCAGAGGAACAAGAAGACAAAGTGCCTATTGTTTTCTCTGAAACAGAAAAAGAGGACGTTCAGGTGGAACCTGCCAAAGAAGCAGAGGTAGCCGTCCCAATGGTCCTAGAGGAAAATGCTGAAGAGGAACCTGCTTCAAACAAAGACCTTCCACCCGAAGAGAAGAAATCTGTTGGTCTCTTTCCTGTAGAGCTTAAGACTGAAGATCAAGGTCAAGAGGGGCCTGCTGCAGAGGAAATGGTACCACAGGAGTCAGCTTCAGAAGTTCAGATTATCATTGGTCCTGTGGAACCTGCTGAAGGGGAGCCAGATCCAGATGAACAAGAAGAAATAGTGCCTATTATTTTCTCTGAAACAGAAAAAGAAGACGTTCCAGTGGAACCTGCCAAAGAAGCAGAGGCAGCTGTCCCAGTGGTCCTCGAGGAAAAGGCTGATGTCATTGCTCCTGTGGTTGGGGAGCCAGATCTGGAAGAGCAAGCTGCAGAAAAATCCATCCCCATCGTTTCCCCAGAATCACCAGAGGAGGAAGAACATGTAAAAGCAGAAGCTGCTGATACTGTGGAAAGTGCAGTGATGCCTCTTCCAAAAGTCCCAGAAGAGGAGCCTGCTACTGATAAAGATCCTCTTCATAGTGCACCAGGGGAAGAGGAATCAACTGTCCATGTTCTAGCAGAACTTGACTCAGAGGAGAAAGGTCAAGAAGAAACAGAACCACAAGGCGAAACCACAAGAACCTGCTCTCTTTGTGCTGTGGTGGCATCTAATGAGGAACCAACTCCAGATGACCCAATCCTTGCACTCCCCGCGGAGGACTCAAAGGAGGATGGTGTGGAGGATAACGCAGGTGTAGAAGATTCTGTCCAATCGGATCCTCTTCCACATCAACCAGCCCTGGAAGAGGATACAGCTCCTCAGGAAACTGAACCAGATGACAGAGATCCAGTCATACTCACAATACCTGTCACTGAGACCCCATCTGAGAGCGAGACCATAAAGACGGGACTGGATCCAGTTGAAGGAGTCACAGTAGGAAATGTAATTGTTGTTGATGGCATCAGCAACAAAACACACACAGGAGATTTTGGAGCTGATATTGTATTGATAGAAGATGAACCAGTAGGTAAGAATCCTAGAATCAATGTTCAAACTTTCCAGAATCTAATTGCTATCAATTATAGTGACATTCAAAAAAAAAATAAGTGGGAATGGACTTCCCAGGAATGGGTTAATTCCCGGGCCACATGTAATGCTGTAAAGATATGTCCACTCACACTGAGAATAGTTGAATGTGCACGCAGCAAAAATGTTGATTAAGCTAAAGACTAATTCAGGAGTTTTGATTTCCCAGCTCAGGTTAGCAGAGGGGCGGTGCTCGGCGCAGCATTCCTCGCGCTGATGTCTTTTATCGTTATTGGATTTGCTTGGACAACTGTATCCAGGAAACTGCGGTGAATACAAGTGAGTACAATAATGTCACAGGATTGAATTACCTTGAATCCAGAGCTAATTATTTTATACTGTAGTGTATTAATATTCCTTATTTCTGGTGTTAAAGCCCCCGAAAACTGCAAATCACAAGTATTTTTCCATCCCAAAAACTATTCAATATTTAATAAGGAACAATGACTGAGTGAATTCAAACTTAGGTATTATTTTTAGAGATTATTTTGTATTAGCAAGTCATGATCCATAGCATTCTTAGTAAGAAAGCAGTCATTATTTTGGGATTCTAATTCAATGTTTCTTAATATTTATTGGTGAATGGAACCGCATGTGGCCGCATTATGCGGCCGCATGGCCAAATAATACCATTCTTTCATCTGCACTTGTGATTCTTTCTCCTATTTTAAGACACAGAACAACTGACAAATGGAGCAACTGAAGCACTGAGCAGAAAATATTTCGCTGGACCTTTGCTTAGGAAAGTGCACTCAACAAAATCATTGGACTACTGATTCTTCAAGGTTTGGACACTCAGAAAGTGGATTTTTCCCCCCAAAAAAATCCCACTCCAATGATGGAAACAACATATTATACATACACCTCCTATAACATGGAATACCTAATACAAGCTGTGGGATGGATGTTAACGAGAGTGACTGATTAGCTACTTAAGACTGTTGTGTAAAACATGGACATATTTGAATGGTGTAGTAGTGATACGTTGGTTTGATAAATGAACGTGAGAATGTGACCAACCATGTGAAAAAAAGTTATGATGTGTAAAAGGCGATGTGTATTTACAGAGAGTTTATGAGTGATGTTATTTTATCTATGTGATCACATTTTGATTTTAGAAATCATGCGAGAATCGTTGACTTTAATTGATTTCGCTTGCTCATTAAAACTGCACAAAGCCGTGTGCAGCTATTACTGATCATATGTTTCTGATCAGTCAAACACTGTCCAGCCTTAAGTCACATAATGTTCTTTACCTATAGCACATTTCCAGCGGACTCCTGGCTCACACACACAGTACACCACATGCGTGAGTGGAGCGGGCCTATGGTATCACTTTTCCTGTCCTGTCGTGCAGCGCAGGGCTCCCATCAATCACACTTTGGCATTCTGCAGCATCGGCTATATGTTCACAACTCATCCTGCATGCCAAATATTTTTAGGACAGTCGGGGGGACACTAGTAGCGTCCGTCCTCAACAGGCGGTGTGATAGTGTCTGTAATGCACCCGAAGACCTTATAGTTCAAGTTTTGAATATTTACACACACTCGCAGTGTTGGATAGACGACGACATGAGGTCTTACTTTGCGAAATTGAAATATTCTTGTTCATTTTTGTCCGATAATGTGTTTTATTTGATGGATACCATCGAGAGGAGTCACTGCTGGTATTAAAAGTGAAAGGCCTGGTTTAGCTGTCAGCCTGATGGACATGGGGAGGTCATCAGGGTGCCGGTACCGCTCGAGCAGTAGAGGTGAAAACTTGTGCAAAGGAAGACGAGAATCAGCCCATGTAGTCACAGGAAGCTTTACCACTGAGGTTCCAGCCATTAGAGAAGCAGATGAGGCATGGACATGACAGGGATTCCACTTGTGTAACTGGGATATTCTGAAATGAATACAAATGGAGGGGGGATCTAAACACTAGATAACATTATGAAATTGTTGATTCCAATTGTTGTTGATTGCTGAGCAGATGGTCATTAAAGCTACACAATAGTCATGTGGAAGTATACCAGATATTATATATATATATATATATATATATATATATATATATATATATATATATATATATATATATATACCAGATATAATATTTCTTATCAATTCTAAGTTTTTTTTCTGATTTTACTAGTTTCCGGTATGTGTTTGGGCAAAAGGAACATTTTTGTTTGAGTCTATAAACTACTGACAACATTCCCCCCCAAATTCCAAATAAAAATATCATTGTTTAGAGCATTTATTTGCAAAAAAAAAAGATAAATAATCAAAATAACAAAAAATATATAATTTTTCCAGATCTCAAACAATGCAAAGAAACAGGATCCGATTCATTTTAAAACAACATAATACTAATGTTTACATGTAAGAAGAGTTCACACATCAATATTTGGTGCAATAACCCTTTTTTCATCATAGGTACACTCTCCACTAGTCTTTCACATTGTTCTGGGGTGACTTTATTCCACTTCTGACAAGAACTGAAGCAGCTCAGCTTTGTTTGATGGTTTGTGACCATCCATCTTCCTTTTGATCACATTCCAGAGGTTTTCAATAGGGTTTAGGTGTAAAAAGTGGTCTCTTCTATTTTTCTAGAGCTGAATCCTTTGTATGCAGCAAGTTTATTTCCAGTGGCTCATACACACAGTGAACTACATTCACCAGCCAAGTGGGCCTACGGTATTATTTACCTGTCCTGTCATGCACCACGTGATGTGAAGCTCTCCCATCAATCACACCTTGGCAGCACCTATCTGCCCCCCTCCCTCCCCCCAACCCCCCTATAGCCTGCAGCCCCCTCTCTCTGCTCAGCTCCCCACGCTCTGGGAGATATTCCTCTCCACCGGCCTCCATGCTCCGCTCGGCCCGGCTTCCTGCCTAAAGACTCAGGTTTTTTTAGCTTCCTACACCAAAGCCAAAGCCCCAGTTTCCCAGCTTCCTGCCCAGCTCTTCTCCAGCATTTCCCCCCGCAGCCCACTTCATTCCCGGCTCACGTTACCAGTCCAACAATAAACTACCCCGCTGCCTCCTGTCTGTGTCTTGCGTTGGGTTGACTATAGCCGAGCCGCAGCACACGGCTCATCCTTCATACTGTAAATATTTGTAGGACAGCGAGGGGGGGGACGCCGTGTTCCAAATGAAAGCAATAAACTGCTTTTCTGTGTAGAAAACTGCAGCCGAGAACAACCAAGTATACGTCATTGTCATTGTCGGCTGTATTTATTGCACTTCCATGATTCCAAACCCCGGAGTCTGCATGACATAATGTAGAATTATAAGACCTGGGGGGACACATTCTCATAACTTTTACACATTTATAGCAGCTACTATGTCCTTCACATACTGTAGAAGTTTTTTTTTTGTTTTTTTTTTTTAGCATGTGTGCTCACTAAAAAAAGTGAGCTGAGGAGAAATTGCCTTTTGCACAACACAAAGACTAATTCAGGCAGTTACAGTATATACGTCTCTGGATAAAAATCAGAGCAAAATTATCATTTTTTTCTTGTGAAACGTTACCTTATAGGTATGCGTTTAGACAAAAGGGACATTTTTGTTTGAGTCTATAAACTACTGACAACATTTCTCCTAAATACCGAATAAAAATATTATCAGTTAGAGCATTTATTTGCAAAAAAAAATGACAAATGGTGAAAATAACAAAAATATACAATGTTTTCAGACCTCAAACAATGCAAAGAAACAAGATTAAATTCATTTTAAAACAACATAATACTGTTTACTCTTAAGAAGAGTTCATAAATCAGTATTTGGTTCAATAACCCACAGCTTTCATGTTCTCCACAGTATTTATCATTGTTCTTAGGTGATTTTATTCCACTCCTGGTTCCTCTTTAAGCAGAATGAGGTGTTCATGTGTTGGAATTCAACAGCCTACATGGCTGGAATACATGTAGAGATGCTGATTTCAGAAAAAAAAACATGCAATAGTCTCTTATTTTTTCCCCAGAGCTGTATATTATTTAAAGTACCATATTTAAAGATGCCAAGTCTTTTATACTAAATGTTATATTAGATTTGTTGTAATGTTTCTATTTAAATGCTGTGCTTTGTTGTGTTTAACCAACAATGATCCCGAACAGTTTGAAAAGTCTTGACACAGCAAACACATTGTTCAGAGTTCTGAGATTACATGTTCTTTTTTTTGTCACGAAGACCAAATGATCCCAACTTTTGTAATGCGCCCGGTGACCTCATTTATAATTTCAGGTTTTCAAGATTTAGTTTGGTGAAACTTAGAATTAGATTAGTGTTTGAGGGACACCCTTGCGTCAAAAAAGCCAAAATCGGAGCGACGGGGGTCAGCCGTCAGCCTGATGGTCGTGGATTCAGTCTAGCTGGAGTCGTGGAGGTGAAAACTTGCGAAAAGGACGACAAGAATCAGCACATGTGGTTGCGGGAAGCTTTAAGCACCGAGGTTACAGTCATTAGAGGAGCAGATGAGGCATGGACATGACAGGCCCACGCTGTGCTGTTTTTTTTTCTCCCGTAACAGCATAACTGGGATATTTTGGAATTAACACAAATGGAAAAACTCTGAACAGAAGATGCACTTTATAATAAAAAAAAAGAAAAAAACCCTGTGGTTGAGCCCCCTCAGGTCCACTGTGCCAGACTTGCAGAGTAAGTACTTGCCAACTGTGTCTTAATGTGGCATGAAGTCACGCCTTAAGAAGTCATAACACATATCCTTTCATAATTATGAACAGGAAGAATAGTGTTGCCTACTACCGCCGCAAGGTTTACGTGAGCATTCGGGCCTAAAATAGACACAGAGACACTTTGTTGCATGGTTCAGACTCTTCATTGTGCAGAAACAACCTTCTACAACCAAAGCTGCTCATTAAACCTTACAACTCGGTCAACAGATGCTCGTCAGATCGCGATGCCGCTCTGGCTTTTGTTTAGACGTGGCACGATTTTAAATACATTGGCCCTCATCAGCCGCTGCTCTTATAAGTTACAGTTCACGAAGCCTCCAGGCAGAGACTTTGATCCGTTCCTGGTAGCACAGCAGCCTCTAGTGGTTACAGATGTGAGCTGTGAACAATGAGAACGGCCCGTGGTCACCTAGTTTGGAGTTTGTCGCGTGGAAACTTTATGTGGAAAGTAACAACGTAGGGAAGTAACAGGAACGTTCTGCTTTCAGCAGAGAACGGCAGAGAAAAGAGGCCACGTATAAATATCTGGCATAGAAAATAACAAGTAAAAACTGTTGTGGTTGAGTTGCTGTCGTGTTCAATTTAATGAGAATTAACTAAGAGTCATTTATTGTATTTCTCCGTAGAGATAAATGGTGGGAAATATGACAATACTGTTGTTCATCATTAGGTAATTGTGCAGTTTTGCACAGAAGCTTAAGCAGTACATGACATCTGCATCAATGCCATGACAAACTATAATTAACCAGCTGTTTAATTCACTGGATTAAACAAATCAAACATTTTTCCAATTGACTTTGACATAAAAAGTATAATATATAAAGTCATGCAAGGTAATATTTCATCCATCTCTAATAGAAGACATATTACACTCATGAATATAGCAAAGGTCTTTTTATTTAACTTACAAGTTTTGCTGATCTTTGCTGCCAAAATAGAACAAATTGACTTTTATTTCCTAAAGGACTAAATATAAGATTAGAGAAAAAGGCAGCATATCTTGTGTGTGCATGCAAAAGTGTTGGGTTTTTTTTTTTTGCAAATAAATTCACTAAATTTCAAGCACCACATCTTTAAGCAGCATTTCTCCGAATTCACTTTGAAATCGACTGACACATTGCTGACTCGCTTGAACTTTCACCCTAACATCAAGGCAGCAGGTGTTTCTGAAGAACTGAAATTAAAAAGGAAAATTAAACAAACAAAAAAAATACATATACAGCTTTTCTTCTTTTTTTTTTTTATTTCACAGAGTTCCTCCTGGCTATTCATAGGTGCATAGACGGCAGCCTACAGGCCCATTATGCTCACAGATTAATCCGAGCAAGGTACTTAATTGGCAGGTTTCATTGTGGAGACACAACTTGATCCAACCGCCGGAAGATCAGGGACCAACAACAAAAAAAAAACCCTCCTTTTGCAGCGTGACTTGAACATTATTGCCCCATCGCTGCGTGCGCGCCGGGCTCTGACAGGCTGCGTCTCCCAACTCCACTACACTACGATCCGAATGAGTTACTGAAGCTTTCGACTCAAGCCTCCATCCGCCATTTTCAGCAGATTGAAAGCAGGTAGAGCAACAAATCCCCCCCCCCCCCCCAAAAAAAAAAAAAAAAAAAATCACAAGTCCCCGCTCAAATAAAGCAGGTAAGTGCGCGTAAAGACGGAGCCTTAACCCCCCCCCCCAAAAAAAAAGATAACCCCACCCATGCGACAGGCAGCATTAAGGAGAGAGAGAGAAAAAGCTCCAAGCACCTTCCTCCGTCCAGCATCGGCAGGAATAAGAGCAGCAGACGAGTCTACAAGGGTAACAATAAAACGCATCCTGCAGCCGCTGCGCTGGTTGGACATTCCTGTTTCATTCTAACTTATCTACACGCGTTAAATCCGCTTTTCGCTCTATTTTTTTTTTTTGGTTTTACGCACAGATTGAAAACCTCTTGGCTCCGTTTGTTGCGTGAACTTTAGAGGGATTTAAACGTGTCTGGTCACAACTCTGGATTAGTGTAAGACGAATGATAGTGAGGAACCTAAATGAACAGGCTGATAATGGACGTGGATCTGTTTTTTTCTTTTCTCCTCCTCACAGTTGTAGAAGGCGTTTAAAAAAAAAAAATCCCAAACTGGAGCAACACAAACAAGACAATGAGATGAATCGTCAGATACTGTAGAATTCCATGTATCTGCTTTTGAGTTAATGTGAAGATGGTCTCATGAAGTCAAGTTAAAGTCAAAGAGTGTGTGTATATGTGTGTGTGTGTGTGTGTGTGTGTGATAATCCAGCATGTAATGACCAGCCCACAAGACATGTGTCAGCTGCTCATTGTGCTCATAAACTGCTCCCACTTCTGCCAGTTGGGACAAAGAGCAAATGACTAAAGCATCATATTTGCCGGTGAATAATCAATAAAAGTCCAAACCTCCTGACAAACTTGTAGAACTGAACCGGATCAGTGGTCGAACAGAAAAATCCTCATTTCCTGAGCAAACGATTGAGCGGTTTCAACTTCTCAAATGTCATTTTTGATGCTGCTTTTCTGTCTTTTATTTGATTCTAAATTGAATATCTGGGATTTGAGCAGTTTGTTCCTTTCTAATTACTTTATAGGTCAAATGGTAAATCGGTTAATTGAAAGGGGAAAACCAAACAGGACAGGTAATTCATCACTATACTACTTATATATGCTGTGTTCTGAAAGGTCATTTAGTTTCACTATGGTGTCCACCTGTGGTAAATTTGCATTTCAGTAGTAATAATAATAAAAAAGGCCTCCGTGTACAGTACAGACACACACATGCTGTGTTATCATGAACCTGCCAAACCAGAATCTCTGTTTAAATAAGCCCTACTCAACAAAGTTTATTTTTATTCTGTTATGTTTTATGCAAAAATATCAACGCTTTAAATGGAACTGATACCTGTTGGTTGTGTGCTGTCTTTGAGATGCATTTCCCATCGTAGGTATGAATTCACTTGGAGATCTTTCTGTAAATTAACCGTGTTGCTGCTTTTATTTTTATGTAATCATCTACTTTGCATTTTATTTACAGATCATGCACTAAACAACTGAGCCTTGGCACCCATTCTCCTTTGGAAACTCATCCAAGCAGGTGAAATATGGTTTTTGTCAGTTAAATATTTGTTTTTTTTTTTCCACATTTCTTTGATCCAGACATCTGACGCTTCTCCTCGTTTCCCCCGTCACAACCATCACTAAAACAACAGATTGTCATTAATAGTGGAAAAAATGAAGCGGTCATCTTACTGCGTCGATTGAAAAAATGTATTTCAGGTCATGGCTATTACTGGTGGGACAGTGGAAACTCTGGATGAGATTCCAGCCCACGTGAGGACGGGTCTGCCCGACTGTTTGAGTCTTGCTGCTTCTGCTATAGACCAAAGCCGCATCGGTGAGTAAAGAATAGAATATGTTTGTGGTGTATTTAACTACAGCAGCTTCAATAATGTGTAAAGACTGGTAGCATTATGGTTGAATGGGGAAAAAAAAGATTTTTTTTTTTTTCTGGCAGATACTTTGATTCTCAGGGGTTAGCGCTGTTGCCTCACAGCAAGAAGGTCACAGGTTCAAGACCTCCTTGGTCCTGGGTCTGGGACCTTTCTGTGTGGAGTTTGCATGTTCTCCCCGTGTCTGCGTGGGTTTTCACCAGGTACTCCGGCTTCCTCCCACAGTCCAAAAACATGCTCAGGTTAATTGGAGACTCTAAATTGCCCGTAGGTGTGAGTGTGTGAGTGAATGGTGTGTGTGCCCCACGATTGGCTGGCGACCATCTGGGGTGTATCCCTGCCTCTCGCCGTAACGCGCTGGGATTGGCTCCAGCAGACCATGTGACCCTAATGAGGAATAAGCAGGTATAGAAAATGACTGACTGACTTTGATTCCATTCATAATTTTCCTCTTAACATCTAACATGTGCAAGCATCACAGAAACTGTCAAGAACTGATTTCAAATATAGTTGTGTTTATTCACAGGATCCATGCTGTGCATAGGCTACATTGAGTGTTTAGTTAACAGCAACTGAAGAACTAAAAGAGGCGTCTGTCTTACCTTAAAATAGAGCAAAAACATCTTTTACCTAAAAGTAGTGAAGGTCAGGGAGGCGGCATACGAACCAAACCTGGGTTAGGAAAACCGAAAAAAAAAAACCTGCAGCTTTGACAAACTTGAAATCAAGTTGCCTGAAAGTGCAGTTTTCGATCTAAAAAGATCATTTAGGCCGTTTTAGGCTAGACTATTAATGAAACATTTAAAATGAACCCGCATCTATTTTTGATTAATCACTTTAAGAAAGCCCGTCCATATGCTGTGGTTTTGTATGATAGTAATCGGAATATATTATATCTGAATTATCTACGTTTGTTGTGACGAAGCTCAACACTTTTTCAGACAGTAATCCACATTCATCCCAGTTTTCTAGCGTTCTATAGGAAGAATGACTAATCCATTAATTGATCAAATACGTGTGTGTGTGGAGCTCCTTAAGATAAGAACCCTAAACATCATGCTTAGACTTACTTTATTCCACAAGGAGCCTCAGAGGAGACACACGGACACATACAAGAACACAAAAGACAAGAAAGACCGTTTCTTCCCAAGAGCTGTCACCGTTTGCACTGAGGGGCTGACATGTTTGCACACCACTGGCAAATGTCACAATGCTGAACTAAGAACCCTGGACTCAGATCAAGAACAAAGTACTATATATTTTCACATTTGCACTATTAAATCTATCTGTAAACTGTCATTTTATCAAGTCAGTCCACCTGTTTTTAGTCTGAATACCGTAAATTGTCATACTTGTTATATTCTAGCATATTTGCACTGATATATCATAGCTATCTGTAAACTGTCATTTGACATATCATATCAAGTCAGTCCACCTGTTTTTAGTTGCCTGCTACTGAAAATGGTTGTAAACGCCATTTCTGCCTCAATCACTTGCTGCTAGTTACTTTACTCCCAACCTCTGTACCTGTTAATTCTCAATCTGCCTCGGTACCTCTAGCTTTCCACAAGTTCTGCAGAGTTTCTGTATGTTATGTATAGTTGTTAGTAGTTTTATATTAGTTGTGTATATATTTTCCTATGTTTATTTATGTGTGCACTTTATGGTGAAGCTTTAAATCTCATTGTACCCTGTATAATGACAATAAAGGCTTTTTATTCTATTCTAAAATAAAGACAAAGTAAGGCACTTCAAGTGAGATAACCCATTTAAGCCCAATTTTTTTTCAGGGATTTCATGCATATAATTATATTAGTTGAGTCACTAAACAAGCGTGTTGATCCATCTATTTATTTTTCCATTTTGTACTCTTTTCTTTGCAGAAAATGGCATTTTGATGACTGTTCTAGTTGCTGCTTGCACAAATCTGCCCATAAACAAAAATCTATTTATCCCATGTTCAAAATTCTTTTGGGGGTTTATTCTAAAGACTTGTATGATTAAATAGATATATACATGTCAGGGTTTAAAATCCTAATCTGAATAAAATGACTCTTTCTGGGAGGGTTTGTCCTCTCCATGTTCTCCAGAGAAAGGGGCAGGAAGTTGATGATGTCATATGAAAGGAAGTATTTGGAATATAATATGACAGTCATAGATTTAAAGGCTCAAAGGCTTCAATGTGAATTAACACAGTGAATTAAAGAATAAAACTAATAAAATAGTTTGTATTTGATACATATTGAACTTTTTATTCCAATCTTCTGCTATAAATGACAATAAATATTGAATATCTTTACAACCACAAAGATTATTGTACATTAACCTGGTGTCAGAAGAAGAGCTCGATTTCCCCCTAATATTCAATACCATCCTATACTTGAAGTTATTAAACACAGTCCAGGAAATGTTTTTAGGTGGAACTTATGAAATGTTGTCACATCTTTATTTTCAGGCGTCTGGGCCACGCGGATCATCCCTAAAGGCAGGAGGTTCGGCCCGTTTGTTGGAGAGAAGAAGAAAAGGTCCCAGGTGACCAGTAACGTCTACATGTGGGAGGTGTGTTCCAGGTTGCTGCTAAAACTGCATTTATTATCAACGGCTTAAAATAGGGGTTGCTAGCTGCAGCTAGCTAGCTACTGTATAAAGAATTTGTATTTAACATTTGCAAGTTAAACATTAATACCTATATCTAATATATTTACCCCATAATATTATCAAAACTTACTTCACCACGCTATGAGATAATAATGGAATTTAACGAAATGGAACCAAAAATACCATTAACTGTGTAGTAGTAGCTGAGCAACTTATGGCTCTGCTCTAAAAACACCATCTAACTATGACCCTATATACCTTTTCTAGTACATATTTACATATTTTCAATATTATATTAACATTTTATTGTATATACTTTACTATAACCCTTCTATTTAATATCTAACGTGTATATTATATCTATTATACTGTGTGTGTGTGTGTGTGTGTGTGTGTGTGTGTGTGTGATTATAGGGGTCTAATAAATCTATAAGGTATTAATTGGAATTAAACTGCTTAAATTTAAATGAAAATGTGAAAATGTCTGTTCTAAACGTTGATATTTCTTCCTTTTCGTGGTGTAGATCTATTTCCCAGCGCGGGGCTGGATGTGCGTCGACGCCACGGACCCCGTGAAGGGGAACTGGCTGCGCTACGTGAACTGGGCTCGGTCCAGTGAGGAGCAGAATCTTTTCCCCCTGGAGATCAACAGAGCGATTTACTACAAAGTCCTGAGGGTAAGAAGAAGAAGAAGAACATGTTTCCACACAGGTGGAACATGGGCTGGAATACGGTGAGTGAATGGAAGAGTGAAAAACCCTCTGGGATGAAAACACTCAGAATGTTGTCTTTATAAGGTTTTATCAAGAGGTGAAGTATAAATGTGTTTGAAGAACATTTTTAGCTTTTATATGATGTTGTACCTCTACTCCACTACATTTATTACACAGCTATAATTACACGCTACTTTTCAGGTCAATATATTATATGTAAAAATGTATGTAAATTTATGTGAATCGATCAGTTAGTCAAATATACTTTGCAAATTAGATTATAACTAATCTTATATTAGTAATGATGAATATTACTATTTTACTAATATTAATATCAAAGGTAACTTTGATATTACTTATAACGAATGAGAAGAAACACCTTTTTCTTTGTAATTCCCTTTGATATTATTAATGACTGTAAAGAAACACCATTCATTATTAGTAATATCAAAGGGAACTTTTGCCTATTTTATTAAAATTCAGACCAAATGGGAAAAACATTCTGTATTGTACTTGTATACTACTCACAATAAGTTTGAAGTATGTATGAATGGTGTTTCTTCTCATTTATTATTAGTAATATCAAAGTTGCTTTTGATATTACTAGTTATTACTAATAATACAGATGTTCCAAAGTTGGTGTTCGTTCTAATTTATTACTTATTTATCAAAGGGAACTTTGATATAATTAATCATGAATGACCATTTCCATTTTAATATTTAATATCCCCAAAATGTATGAAAACTCTGAATATCCCTAACTTATTATGAGTGGTATGGCTACATATAAGTAAGTAGCACAGGTTTTTACTTAATTAACATTCGAATAGCTGACTTTAACTACTACTAAAGTCCTTTTCTGCTAACATGTCTGTACATTTTACTCAAATAAGGCTTCAGGTAACTTCCCACAACACTCATAGCACAACCCCTTTTATTAAAATGTGGCTTTCTATTCACAGATGTGGGCCTGGATAGAGAATATGCTGCAGACTATGGTTTTAAAAACACTACACTGTCAAATTCCATCCACCCCCTTAGACAGATTAGATGCACAGTGGCCCAGATATGTCCTCTGCCTCTCAGCAAACCGGCCTGTGATTGGCTGGCGGCCTCCTCTCTCCTTGTTGCAGCCTATCGGGCCGGGAGAGGAGCTGCTGGTGTGGTACACGGTGGAAGACAACCCGGAGATAACAGCTGCACTGGAGGAAGAAAGAGCGAGCAGTCTGAGCAGGAAAAAAGCAGCCAGGGCGAAGCGAGGTGAGGCCTGCCTTTACCAGCCGAGATGACATGCCTGCTCCTCGGCGAGTGTCGTCTCCGCCGCTCGGTCGTCGGTTTAAAAAAAAAAAATAATGATTTGTTTTTTGGGCCTCGGAATTGTCTCGTTTTTCTTCGCGGCTCAGACGAAGTTGTGCAGCGAAGCTAGCTTTAGCTTTAGGAAGCTAGTGGCGGCTAACGGGGGCGATGTGTGCGGCTTTCCTCCACTTTCACACCCGAGCTCAGGGAAGGAGAAAAAAAAAAAAAGAACTCGTCGCTGCGAGCGGATTTCGCTCCCGATCGGCCCTCGGTTAGATGTTAAATAAGTAGTTAAAGTGTTCTGAGAGCACGGGGGGAACTTTTTATCGGCTTTTCTCTCCTCCTCCGGGTCGAGGATGTGACCTTCCTTGAGTTCCACAGCATGAAGCCATCCATCGGAACCTCAACACTTGATGGGGGCCTAGCAGCTTTAGCTAATCACTAGCGGCGGCTCGGCCACCGACCGATATTCGCGACGAATGATCCGGTTAAACGGGCTGAAATGTGGCGTTTATTTCTGCCGAAGTGTCTCCAAACACCGACCAGGCGTCGTTTGTGGGCCAGAATAACCAGTTCATCGGGTTGTCAGACTTGTGTTGCATGCTAGCTGCGGCTAAAGGCTAGGTCTGAACGCACGGACATGTAGGTGAGCAGATGGCAAACTGTCTGAAGTCCACTAGTAGTTGTAATAATAGTAAAAATTATAGTAATAAACTGTATTTGTACAACATCTTTTATATATGAATGCAGCTCAAAGTTGCAACAGATAAAAAATAAACTTTAAAACATAAATAAGAGCATTAGACAATTAAAGCCATGTTCAATTTATTGATCATTTCAGATTAGATCAGATCAGCCTTAATTGTCAAAGGCTGCTCTTTGTTTCTCAATACTTTTCAAAAAATGTTATTAATTTGTAAAGCTGCATTTGTGAATGAAAGGTGCTATACAAATAAGTTATTATTTAAAGCAGGAAGAAAAATACATATGTAGGGGGAAATGATGTCAAATCAACAAATGCATACAGATCAAATTACCTTCTCTCTGAATTGTCGATTACCAGAAATACAATGTTGGTCTGAATAGTTCTTAAATAAAAGTGGTCTCAAACCTGCCCTGTTGGCACATCTGCCATAAACCCCCAAATGACGATGAGGCTCAAACTTCCTGATTCAACAGCATTTTTTTAGTTGAAATCTTAAATGCAGATCACATTTATCTGGTGCAAAGACGGCGAACGCAGCCGCATGCGTCACAATAAGGTTATTCTAGTGTTATAGGCTTGTTTGTGAGTGTTTACACCGCGGCGATGGAGATCACACAACAAAACCCACATATAAAGAGACAGACGCCATTTTGCTAACCTTTGATGCATTTGTGCAATGACAGTTAAATGAATTTCTTCTGAAAGACATGAATCATGCTCCTGCTCAAGTCAGTCATGTGGCATCAACCGAGCCCCCATTTTGTAAGAAACAATCAACTTGGCTGTGTAATAGTGCATTTGTCAGTATGAACCGGACATAATATTTTCATGAAGACTATTAGATTAGGAGGTGTATTTCCATGCCTGCAAACAAATACACATATTTAGGATTTGGTCTGTTTTTGATAGATCTGTCATCTATTTATGTTATACTGAACTCTGTGGCATGTGGAGAAGTTGTCATGTGTTGTAATGTGTGGTTAAAAAAAAATTATATTGAAGCATCATTTTGGAATAGCACAGGTTATAACAGCTCTGTGTAGACAATGCGCCGTTTAAGATGTCTGCAAATGTCATTGCGAAAGTCTGACTCCTTTTGTCGGATGTAATTGCATCACTGCAGAACAGGCGACATACTGAAATTAGCGATTTATCCCCAGAATTAGCAACATCTCTGTTTATGAAGGGTAGAAAATCCAATTTGAGGACTGTTTTTTATCTGTGTAATGTTGTTCGCTGTAATTTGATAGGCTTGACAAAGGGTTTTTGAGTTATTTCATAGGAGGATATAATATTGTGTGTAACCCTACTGCCTATAGGGTCTATTATAGTCATCCCACTGCACTGCAGTGTAGTTGGTGACTTTGGCAGCTCAGAACTGAACTGCAAAGTCACCCACAATTTAGTTAGTCTACCTATCTGATTTGCTTCACATCTGACAGATTGACTGCTAGAAATAAAATGTTTGGAACTCTTGAATGCTACTGCATTTAAATGATCCATATATGTCTAGGTAGTTGTGATGCTGCCGGCCCGTAGCTCCTACGGCCTCTGACCATGCTGGTCAGATGACTGACCTGCAGCATGTCTCTGGTATGAATTAGGCTTTGTAGGCCAGGTCAGATGACCTTGTTGACAGACTCCACTGATGATCAGGGCCCGGAGAAGCCTCTCGAGTCAGATCAGACCTTAAAAAAGTCAGGTTAAGCATAGCCTGAGACCTTTTTCTGTCTGTTGTTTAAATTTCTGAGGCACACTAAGGTTGTAGTCATGGGCCTGAGCCCTATATCATTGTAACATTGTGATGTCAAAAGAATGTGGTACACACTTGCACACAGATGCACCAATTCTGGATGGTTTAACCCGGATAAAACCTCTGATCTGCACCACTGGTGATTTACTACCATCACTGATCAATATCCGTGTACATCCATTGGCTTGGCATGCCATTTAAAAAAATATTTTTCATTCTATAGTCACATCACTATGACTAGTATTTAAACTATTTGCTGTCAGATCTGCCTAATGAAGTATCTTAAGCATAGACTATAGGGAGGAAAGGTAAAGAGAGGCTATGAATGGGCAAGAAGTGGTAATTAACATTCAACATACATATATAAAAGGTATAAAACCCAAATGCACACAAGCCTGTAATTATAAACACAGTGTTTACTTAAGGATAAGCTGCAAGGTTAATGCATTCATTTCATTTTGACTTCCAAAAGCAGTCCCATGTAAGTTTTCATCAGTGTCTTTTTTTAAGTTATGAATGTGAATCCAGATGATTTGATGTAGTAAATTGAGTGCCAGAGGTGAACAAGAAAATTTGAGTTTTAAGATTTCAGCGTATTAGAAAACATCTTATCAAATCTGTATGTTTTTTTTTTTTCTTAAATAAGTAGGGAAAAATAAGTATCGGCCTGAATTGATTTCTGCAGTGCAATTGAATTAGAGATATATTGTGGTCACTGGAGTTAGTTTGTTGTAGGCCTAAATGAATTGAAGTATTGGAAAAAAATATCTTTAACCAAAATTCTATAATTGTTTTTTATTATGGGGGAAAAAAATCCTAAAATGTCATCATGATAAAGTGTTTCACGTCTGCCTTATTTGTGCTTTATTGAGGGACATTCTGCTCATACAATTCTTTTGACAGAACCTAAAACTGAAAAATGCTGTCATGACCCTTTCTCGACATGCACCTTCTTGAAAACCTGTATTTGTCAAACCTGACAAGACATTTGTGTGTGTTTGTTTGTACTTTACAGCCAGGAGAAAGCTGCTTGAGAGAGCCAGACAGGCTGGTTTGGGTGAATTCAAGAAAACAAGTGGAACCAAAACTACTGTCACGGACATGTGGGATGGAGAAGAAGGTAAGTTGACTTTTTGTTAATTAGCATCTTGACATTGTGGCCGAGTCAAATGACCCACCCTTCATAGTATGACCTTATTACAACATCTTTTTATGCAGTGCCCCAGGAAATATCCATAATGATTAGAATTAAATAAACCAGAGCAGTGCATGTTCAGAACAGGCCGATTACTTTGCTACAGGTTTTACTGCTTGCATATACATAGCCTTTTACACATTTATCTAGATAATATGCAAATTGAAACAAAAATAAACTAAACAACACAGAACCTATTCATTCATGTTCAATAAATATGTTCTACTCTTTTCTTGAACATGTACTGAGTAGTTATTTGAATTTTAAGGATGTTAATTTGTGTTTTTCTGACTCTCCTGGTACTGTTTACAGGTCTGAAAGAGGACGATGAGAGGCCATCAACCCTAGGGCTCTCACAGGAATTCCAGGAAAACCATCCCACAGGAAGCACTGACCATAGAGGTACACAGGACATGTCAGCAGCAATGATGGCCAGGGGAAATGGGGAGGAGGAAGAAGCACAGGATTCCAATGAATTGGAGGACTCGAATGAAGTCCAACAGCAAACTGCTCAACATTCATCTTTGGCTGATTCTGTGCAAACTAAGCCACCTGCTTCATCCCTGAGCCATGGCGAAGAAAGCCATAAGGAGACACAGGCAAAGCTGGCGTCTTCCTCGCTCCCAGGGCAGGATCCGGAGGTGGATCCTGACCTTGACCCAGATCCAGACGGTGACCTAGAAGGCGACCCCCTTGGAGAGTCGTATCCCTGTCCGCACTGTGAACGCCGCTTCTCCACCAGACAGGGTCTGGAGCGCCACATACACATTCACGCCATCACCCACCAGCAAACGCAACTGTTCAAGTGCCGGTACTGCAGCAAATCCTTTGGGTCACAGGTGGGGCGGCGGCGGCATGAGAGGAGGCACGAGAGCGGGCCCAAGAAAAGGCCTGGCTCCCTGGCTGGAACCCCCAGTCTAGTCAGCCCCCTGGTGCAAACCGATGGTTCGAGTCCTGACTGCACCAGCCCAAACAGTCACTATATAGCCATAGGGCCTCAGTTTACCGGAGGACCTCTGCACAACTCTGAGATGCAGAGGAAGGAGTCGGGGCCTCACGCCGACCGTCCCTTTATATTGGATGAAAACGGAGAGTCCAAGGAGCTGCATCCTTGCAAATACTGTAACAAAGCATTTGGCACGCACACAAACATGCGCCGACACCAACGCAGAATACACGAACGGCACTTGTTACCAAAGGGGGTGCGCAGGAAAGGCATGCTGCTGCAAGAGGCGTCGGCACAGAAACAGCAGCTGCCCGACGAGTCCCCCAGCACCAGCCCCCCGCCCGTCTACGAGCCCAGTGCAGACACGGAGGACGAGGCGGACAGGGACGATTATGCAGTCGACATATCCAAAAACATCTCTGAGAACCTGAGCTTTTACATCGACGGCAAGATTTTGTCCACCAGCGCAGTGAGCGGCTGCGAGGTGATAGAAGTGGACTCCGCAGCTCTGTTTGGTCTGGACACCGTCATAATCAATCCAAATCAGATCAGTCAGGCACTGAAAGTGGAGGGTAGGACCAGTGCCGTGAAGCAGGTCTCCACCATCGGCCAGCCCACAGCAAAAAGAAGAACGTCCACACCCCCACTCGTTCCCAGCCTTAAAATGGAGACAGAGACAGCGTCTTTCACACCCCCTTCGTCGTCTTCGTCATCCTCTACGTCTTCGTCGTCAAACCTGCTAGTGGGAGGCCTCTTCCAGCAAGCCGTGGATTCTTCTGCGTTTCAACGAGAGAAAACGGTTTATCTCTCGCCCAAGCTCAAACAGCTCCTTCAGACACAAGACATTCAGAAATCAACAATTGCTCTGTTGACAGAAAGCCATAGACTGGCCCCCCCGCTGTCAGTCACATCACTGCAAGGAGCGTCGGGCAGGTTTAAGAGAAGAACCGCCTCCCCACCGTCATCTCCACAGCTCAGCCCTGCATGTAAAGCGGAAAGTGGCAAAGCCGAGGTGGCAAGCTCGTACACCCTTAAGGTGCCAAAGCTGGAAAACCTCAGTGTGTCACCCACTGGAAGCGCGCTGGACAAAGACGATGGGGACACCCTTAACCCTTCTGGAAATAATATCCACAGCCAACCCTCCTCTAGCAGCGGGGGGAATTCATGTAATCAGCAGCCCTTAGACCTGTCGAACACTGTCAACAGGAGAAGTGACACTCTGAACAAGGTGCTTGGGGATTCAGCTCTCGACTTGAGTCTGCATCGAAAGAGCAAAGCCGAGCCCGAGTTAAAGGGAAGCCCGGCGCCGCAGCCGCAAACAAAAAAGAGAAAGCCTAACACCAGCATGCTTGAAAAGGTGCTGATGAACGAGTATGTAGGTTTAACCTTGGCGGGAGAGGAGGGCCCGTCGGCCTTAGCAGACCTCACTTGTTTTCACTCTCGCTCTCCAAATGTTACGTCCGAGTCGGCCAACCCCTCTCCACCCTCTTTGACCCCCGTGACCATGAACCCCTCTTCGCCTGGCACGTCCAGCATCACCTCCCCGACGCCCCCTCCCCCCGTGCTACCTACCATATCTTCTCCGCCGGCTATGCCAAGCTCTCCCCTGTCTCAGCCTTCGGACTCGTCTGCGCTCAGACCTCTCCCCGTCCTCTCGCCAAAAATGTCTCCAAGATCAATCGAGCACGAACACCTATTGGACTCGGAGGAGATTTTGTTAGCTGAAGAAAACAATGACGAGGAGCCGCCTGATTCCCCAGACACTCCAATTAAAGATCCGTTTTATCGTTCGACACCGAGCCCCCTTGAGCCTGCTTCGGTAGATCTGCCTGCTACAGAAGACGTTTCTCCGACTGCGACTCGCACCAGTCTGCTAAATGGCAAAACGAACAAACACCTCAACTCTGTAACAGAGAAATCATTGAACTCTGACTTTGCTGCTCTCTCATCCCAGCCAGAATCCTCATCTTCCTCAATGTCACCGCCACCTCCTCCTCAACATGATTCAACCCCGTCACTACTTCCATCATCTCTTCCTCAGATGAAGATAAAAGAGGAGCCTCAGCATCGCGAAGACGAGCTGTCCCTTAACAATCACTCACCTCAGGACAGTGTTGACTCTTCACCACCGCCCGCCGCTCCCAATAAACCGCCTGCGGCAGAGGAACCCGACTCGACGTACTGCAAGACTTTTGTATGCAATGTCTGCGAGGAGCCGTTTAACTCCATGAAAGAGCTCGGAGGGCACATCACGGAGCACGCCGCCAACTGGCCCTTTAAGTGCGAATTCTGTGTGCAGCTGTTCGGCGACGCCCCGGCCCTGCTCGCTCACCGGACGGCGCTGCACGGAGTGGGCAGGATCTTCGTGTGCTCGGTTTGCTCCAAGGAATTTGCGTTTCTCTGCAACCTCCAGCAGCACCAGAAGGACCTGCATCCCAACGAGACGTGCACACATACTTCCGTAGAGAGCGGCAAGCTCAGACCTCAGAACTACACGGATCCATCCAGAGCCAAAGAGGAAAGCAGTCCCTCAACACCAGCACCGGAGATTTCTGAAGAAGCCGCTCCGCACAACGACTCTGATTTGGTCAAAGAAGAGTCCGAGGTTAACGGTAATCACGCAGAGGACGGGGCAGAGGATGGAGGAGAAGACCCCAACGAGGAGCTCTACACTACAATAAAAATAATGGCTTCAGAGGGAGGGAAGGCTAAAGGCCCCGATGTTCGCCTCGGCATCAACCAACACTACCCCAGCTACAAACCGCCCCCCTTCCCCTATCACAGCCGCTCCCACGCCGGCTCCGTGGCCTCGGCCACTAACTTCACCACCCACAACATACCACAAACCTTCAGCACTGCCATCCGCTGCACCAAGTGCGGCAACAGCTTCGACAACATGCCCGAACTGCACCAGCACATATTGGCCTGTGCCAACGCTAGCGACAAGAAGCGTTACACTCCCAAGAAGAACCCCATCCCCCTCAAGCAGATCGTGAAGTGTCCGAACGGAGTCGCGTCGCCCTCGGCCGCCGCCACGGGCCAGAGTGCTTTCCGTAGAATGGGTCAGCCAAAGAGACTTAATTTTAACCAAGAGACCGTTAAAACAAAAATGAGCGCCCTTAGTAAGAAGAAAAACCAGCTGGTCCAGAAGGCCATTTCGCAAAAAAATAAAGCCGCCACTACAGCGAAGAAGGCCACCGTTAAAGTCGAAGAAGTGCAAGTCTCCAACGTCTGCCCCCACTGTAGCAGGGAGTTCACGTATCCTGCGAGTCTCAGTAAGCATATGGTGGTCAGCTGTCCCATGAAGCCTGTCGTTAAAAAGGGGAAAAAAGCGGAGGTGAAAAAAGAAGCCGCGGTCGATAAAAACATGAACCTTAGGAGGAAAGCTTCAGACTGTGAAATACCTCAGACGGAGCCAGAGCGGAAACGCTTGGGGAAGACCAGAGCTCGGAGCTCGGGCGCTGCCGACCCCGAACCGTCCCCAGCGAGCAAAGGAAAATCCGCTGCTACCCTGGGCCGGCTAAAGAGGCCCGCTTCGTTCCCGGCGCCGGTGTCCGCTAGCAAAAAAAGGAAGAAGGGCCAAGTTCAGTCTCTACCTCCCACCCCGTCAGCCTCCGAACCCCCGAGTGACGCGGCACAGCGTTCAGCCATGAGAATGCAGCGGATGGGCAAAGAGGCGGCACCCAAGAAATTAGCAGAGGCCAAATCACCACCATCAACGCAACAGCCGAAAAGAGAGGAGCGGTTCTCCCTTAGAACAAGGGAGCGAGTCGGCGGTCCGGTGACGAGGAGCTTACACACGGCCAACGCAGCTCCCTCTGCTGAGGTCATCGCTGAGGAGCCACCCATTCAAGAGCCAAAAGAGACTCAGGTGGGATATGGACCTTGAGTTTTATTGTGTCACACGATAAGAGACAAGACGTATCTGACTTAGTTTAGAGACTTGTTTATGTCTCCTTCACATACAGGGAAATCATTTTACCAATGTAAAACGTCCAACTCTACATATTAGAGCTGCACATGTATGCTAGTCAATTTTAGTAGTTTAAGTCATTTTTTTAAAAAGAAAAAAAATGGCTTCATTTCCTCACATGTGGTGGATTTGTTATATGATAGTCCAAAAAAACCCAAATAACCAGTTTACTGTTTGTCAAATGTCAGTTCATTATTTATAATTACATTGTTCACTATTTTGTTTTTTAAGAAAATAACATACAAATTAATCAATAATAAGCCATAATTAATATTTTGACAATTCAACTTTGGTCTGTCACAAGGTCCTATACATGGTAACTGGTTCATGTTCATGTCAACCCTAACCCTTGTAAACTAATCAAAGGTAAAAACAAAAATAGGCTTATTAAATCCGAATAAATAGAAAAACACTGATACTGTGTCCCAAATCCTGTACTTCCCCTCCACTGAGTGTGTAAAACTGATCAGCTTGGTCACTCGCGGAGATAAAAGATGGCAAATGATTCGTTCACCATCACCAGTCACAGTCTGCAGTGACGTGGAATAAAAAAGCTGCTGTGTGACAGAAAAGGAAACGATCGTGTGTGCGAATACACTGAAACCAGAAGAAATTTTGTATTTATTTAGCAAGAATTATGTGACATATTGGTAAAAAGAAAAGTGGCATTGCAAAAATTTGTTATGTCTTGCTATTTACGCATTAATTCATGTGATCGTGAAAAACTGATGGGACTGTATGGTGAGCATTGACTATAGCCTGGTGTGAGCTGTTGCTTAAGTACTGGCCTGTAGTCTTTAAATCCTGAGTGCTGCTGAACTGGTATAATATTTGACTGATGCATGAGTGCGTGGAGTTCTACGTGTTTCTAAACTACGTTTGTCTTAACGTTTCAGGAGGTGCTGATGAAGTGAGCCATGTGGACATTGTTGAGCAGATCCCTGGGAATGCTGCGCTCACCTCTCAGGCAAAGCTCTGGACTAATCAAGGCACTGACAGCACTGAGGTTGACCTTTTTTTTTTTTTTTTTGTGGTGGGCATATTCACTCAAACCGAGTGAAGTCTGCGTGTCTCAACTGCCTTGCTGGATTTAAGGAGGGAACTCGTCTTTTTTCTTCCATCTGTCATTATGAACTGAACTGAGCCTCGATTTTAGCCAGCCTTGCAAAAAAAAGAAAGAAAAAGAAACTGTAAATGGCAATGAGTTAATATATACAATACGTGTCATTACTTGACCCAAAACAGTAAAATTAGGGCTCCGTTATGTTGGAAAGCTGATATATTGCAAATGGCAATCATGTATCAGTAAGGGTTAGGGAAACTTGTTTATTCTTTCGTTCCGTATTTTTCTCCATTTGGTTGTTTAGATTTTTGGATGTTTCCAGAGTCTCTTAATGCATGTGCTGAATAGAGTATAATCTAGATTAAGCCAATTTCCATGTCTCTCTCCCAATGGGCACCTATTTTCAGTTTATACATTGATTTGCAAAGTATGTATGTTTGATTTAAATTTATGTAGTCATTATATTGTAGAATATATCTTATCGGCCTATTTTTGTTTGGGGAAACAAAAATGAAAATGGCAGTCGTTTACTGCAACAATTGGTCCTCAGGAACACTGTATATGTGTGTGTGGTAAGTATGTGTATGGTTATGGTTGGATGTGCGGCCTGACAGCTATTCCTCCGGTCTCAATCTCAAGTATGTCATGTTTTTACTCGCTTTCTCATATTTTTTTTTTTGTTGTTTATCTGACATTAGCAGGTAATTCCAGTTAAGTCAAGTAAAATGATGGGAATTATGTTGTAGTCTCCTTTTTTTTAAAATAATGCCTCTCATGAAAAGAAATGAATATCACTCATATAGCCCAGTGTTTTTACAGCACTTTAAAAAAAAAAAAACTGCCAAAATTTCTAGCTGGATCAGTACGATTGGTTTAATTAAACGGGGAATAATAGAATGTATTCAGGTCTGTTGCACTGTGTAGACACTGGTAATTTGTTCCAAAGTATTGCAAATCTTTCATCTGAAATATTACCTTTTACAGCCTTTTTTTGCCAGTACAATTTAAATTGGTCGTCTTCGTTAAGCAGTTTGACACACGAAAGTGACGCATGAACCGACTTTCTTCTGTCAAAATGCATGATTGACTCAAATCTTAGACAGAAAAAAGGTGAATGCAGCAGTAACTCATATTATTTTTCGTCCGTTGTAAGTGGACTTGTGAAAAAGTTGCCTCCTGTGTCATTTTTCTTTTTTTTTGTTGACGAGCCATGCCATAGTAATGTAGCTGAAAGATTTTTTTTATTTCCCCCCCTTCTGAGGACAAAGTCATCTTTGTTTCGGTGAGTCGATATATTTGGTCAAGACTGTCCATGATGAAAATGTCATTAAGTCCATACCGAGAAAAAGCTTATTTTTAGTTTACGGTCTCCAGTGCTCGCCCCACGTTCTCTTCTCTTGACTGTATCCCATTGTACAACTGAAACAAGACACACAGGCGCGTGTAGCATGTTATGGGAAAGTAAATTGAACAATATGATTTGAAGCTTAATTTATATTTCCACGACAGAAATCGTCATGTTTTGCCTTTCAGCATCAAGATTTATGTATTTAAGGATGAACAAAGACAAAAAAATCCCGAATGACCTCAAGTAAAACATTGCTGTAATTGACATAATAAAAAAAAAAAATAAATCTAATTTGTGTAAAGTTTTTATTGGTACACTTGCATATGCAGCTCGGCAACCTGCAGGCATAAACAGATGTAATGGGTAAAAGAATTGTTTTAAGTGTCATGTTCATGATTTTATGTGCAATGTATTTCTACAATATTAAGCAACTATTGCTTCATTGTAGGAAGGGAACACGAGAGTAATTGTACTAAGTGGGACTGAGACTTTCTTTTTTTTTTCCTTTTACATAATCGATATGTGCCTTTCCAGCCGCGCTACAATTTGCTGATTGCCTCCTGCATTTACAACCTGTCAGGGACATGCCTGATTGTGAAGAAGACATGATGATTTTCTGTTTTTCTTGTAGTTTTGGTACAAAGCAGCGTTGAACGTTTCCTATTTTTAAGTTGCCGCCTTTATTCCGCAGGTCAGCAAGCAGCTACCAGGGGGCCATGGTCATCGTCAGCTTGCTAGTTGCTGCGAGATCTGTATCTATTTTTGGAGCAGTGCACTTGTCAGGGAGGTTGATATGTGAGTCATACCGCTACCTTAAATTCTCACCTCTGCTGTGTAGCCTCTTTTTTGTTGTGTGCCTCTGGTATGGTGGGTTTTGTGGTATTCAGAGATTTGCCATCGCTGGATCCCAATTAGATCGAAATAGAAATGTAAGGTTAAGAGGCCACAATGAGGCCTGAATCAATTCAATATTAAAATAAGACGGATGATTATGGAAAACCACAAATTAACATGTTTAATAGAACTATTAACTGAATGCATCACGCTCATGTACTTTTTAAATTCTGCAAAGTAACTACAGCTGAGTAAAAAAGTCAAATATTTAAGGAGTAAAAATATAGTAGAACATTTAATATACTGTAGAGCACAAGTATGTAAAAATTGTACATAAATACATATACGTAGCTAGTTCCCACCACTGCTTTTTGCATATTTGGTTTCTCTGCATGGCCACTGCTCATGTTCCATTCAGAGCTATGCAAAAACAGTAAAAAAAAAAACCCTTGTTCTGCATTTTCCATTCCATTTTGTCATGTACTATGGCACAATATTTAACCTGTTAAAATCCAAAACCTGCCTTGTTCAGTGTAGACAATTACAAGGGCAGCATTGAGTTTTATGTATATATCACATGAGAAAACCTCAGCTACAACACTAAAGTATTTTTGCAGTTACTTTTACAGTATTGTGTGTGTATATATAGTATACATCCACATACACTATATATCCACATGATCAATACAGTAAGAAAATAGTAATATCAGTAGTAGGGCTGTAACTAACCACTATTTCTTTATATTTTAGATTTGAGCAGTTTTTACGATTATTTCATTGGATCCTTTAAAAATTTCCTTTTGAAACACCTTACAGAATATATTCATCATGTTCTGTGATGATCCTCAGTGTGATTCCTATGATTTTATGGACAAATAATTCATCTTTGAAATCTTATTAATAAGCTTATTTCAAGCTTTCTTTTTCCTGACTTGGGCTAGTTTGGTCTTGTTTTAAGTTTCAAATAAAGTATTTCTATCTGTAGTAAAACACAATGTTGTAAAACACAGATTCTGACACTTCTGTAGTCACCTCACAGGTAGATTTCTTTTGATACCTGGTTTAAGTACACAACCTTTGTGGTTGTAGAGAAATTCCATATTAACTATCATTTATATCAGGAAAGCTGGAAAAACAGGCCTGGGGCTTAAGTGGTTAATCCTTTTGCATGGATGACCAAAGCATCTCCGTATCACTGGCTGTGTCCCTATGAATACCTTTCAAGGTCTCATCTGGCCTGTGTGCATGTGATACTCAGATTATTTTTGTCCAGGACCCCATCCGTCACACTCCTGTACATTAATGAGCTATCAAGCCCACCAGACTGACAAGCCCACCTGACCACCTCCACTGTGGAAACGAACCGACCGAAGTGCTGCCGGTGTCCTATTGACATGCATCCTCACATAAAAAAAATGAGGGTCTTGTGTTGATGGATGGGGTTAAGAATTAAAAGCAATCTGTATGTTGGATTTGATCCACATGACGGGTTTTTCTTTATTCAGAAGCGATGTGGAGACGTGTTTATTTGCCCCAGTGCCATGACGCCATGGTTTATGGCCTGGATGAAGTTTATGACTGTTCAGCTCGGTGTGCACGTGTGTGTGTGTGTGTGTGTGTGTGTGTGTGTATGTGTATATATATATACACACATATATAGGGTTTGGGCACTTGTGTGAGTGCTGCGCCATACTCATGCTGTCAGGTTGAAATATCACTGCACTCTCTCTTGATTGCTGTGTACGGTGCTCCAGCTCTATTCATAAAAATGCAATTCCATACAGCTCCGTGCCTGACTTGACGAAATAAACTACAGCACACACCAGAGAGGCAGATTTAAGGCGTGGAGGAGCAGCGAGGCTGCTCCAGGGGATTGCTACGCAATTACAACATGCAGAGTGTTCAGAACACACATCTGTTTGCAAAAGAACGCACAAATTCAGGATGGAACGCACTAACATTGTTAAAGTAGAACAAAACGATTCACTACATAACCGTAATGCTCTGATTTTGTTTTTTATTGCTTTTAATTTTGTGATTTTTTTTTTTTTATTTATTTTTTTTACTTTTTTCCAGATAAACAGCGCTATTAAGTGTTTCTTTATTGGAGTTTTCTGTTCTGGAAGCTAAATAAAACAATTTCATTATCAAAAATAAACGCGTTAACACAACAGCAACAATATAAAAACATTTATTTGCACACTTTAATAACATTCATGTAACAATAACATTTAAAGCCTGGAAAAGACAAGTATGCCTCAAAAAGCATTGATTGGTTTAAACTGTCCCCAGTTAATTTTCTCTTCATTGACCAATTATTGATTGTGTGTAGAATAAATTATATTCTATACACAGCCTCATAAAAAGCTCACAATGCTCCTATTCCCACTTCAAGTACCCCAGTATTCTGTTACAGCTGTTAGAGATAGAGAGGATGATTCTGCTGCACTCAAAAAATCATTTAAAAACTGAAAAGAAGAAAACTTGGAAAGTATTCCAACTCAATTATAATATGCAAATTTAACAAGAAATTGTTGAGCGTATAATTTGTAATAAAGTTGCACACTACTGTTCAAAAGCAGTTTTTTTTTTTCAATGAAGATAACTTTAAACTAATCGGAAATACACTCTATACATTGCTAATGTGGTAAATGATTATTCTAGCTGCAAATGTCTGGTTTTTGGTGCAATATCTACAGAGGTGTATAGAGGCCCATTTCCAGCAACTATCAGTCCAGTGTTCTAATGGAACAATGTGTTTGATCATTGCATCAGAAGGTTAATGTAACAAAATTTTCTATTCATTTTACAACTCATGGTGGTAAATAAAAGTGACTTTTCATGGAAAACACTAAATTGTCTGGGTGACCCCAAACTATTAAACAGTAGTGTATCTTCCCCATTAAGTTTGATCACCCACACTCAAATCAAACACGTTACGATATCAACCCTTTCTGATTAAGTTGAAATAACTTTTAGTTATGTTAACTTAAGTTACTTAACTACTTAAGTTACATAACTTAAGTTATGTTGGATTTACCCCTTGTAATTAAGTCACACAAATGCATTTTCTTGACCCCGCATATTTACATTTGTCATTCAACAAAACAATTTCTTGCTAAATTAGTGTTATAATTGGTTGGAAATACTTTCCATAGTCAGTAATAGTAGTAATTTCCCCCCAACAAATGATTTTTTGTGTTGGTGTGGGCATTAGTCTCAGATTTCTTTTTAATTCCTCTAATTCTTTTTCATTCAACCGTTAACACGCTGCAGATCCCAAACAGGTTTATATGCATCCGTTTGCTGCTGCTCCGATTTGTGACAGATATAAAAAGTGGGTAACCTGCTCCTTAGCAAACACACTTCTATTTGCCTTCATGTCTCGTGTTAATCTTATCACCTGCAGAACCACCTGCCTGAGCCGAGCCTTTCCTGCCCCCGCCGAGTGTCCTGCCATTTCCTTTCAAAACAGGAGGATGTGATGCGAGGATGTGAGCGCGGCGGTCGGGTCCCTGAAGTGCTCGCCCTCGGCGTGAGAGAGATGGCTCCGTGACAATGGGCTTCCTGGTGCTGGAGGAAACCGGCTGTTTAGTGCAGCAGCAGCAGCAGCCGGCCCGAGCTCCGCCGCAGGAAGGTTCCACGGTGCAGAGACCGGGGGGCCCTGAGTGCTGGAGTAACTGTGTCAAGAGTCGTGCTGTGGCCGAGAATCTCCATGCCAACCGCTGTACAATTTGGCACAATATAAGCCAACCGTGCCTCCAAGGCCTGTGCGGGTATTTTAAGGCCTCGCGACATGCGCCCATTTGATCTCATGGTGTCGTTAATCTTTTATTACGACACCTTATTTGCTGCAGTGTGTTGGAAGAGGTTTCAACATGTCGCAGTACATCTCCCCCTTTTTTTTCCGCTGTGCCATGCTTTCGCCAGAGCGGCTGCGCTGGAGTTTTATGAGAGTTATGAGCTAATTTTTTTATTTTACAATCAGCAGTTTTCTACGGTTCCTTTTCAAGACGAAAGCCTCTGGAAACCAGCTGCTGTACCAGCCCTAGTTTTCACTTTTTTTTACACACAACCACTTCCACTTTCTCATCCCTCTCTTTTTCCTTTCAGCACTAAGGGGGAGGGGGGGGATGAAGCACTCGAGTTTGCTGGAATCCGTCTGCCAGCGAGCGGCGGTCCAAGCTTTAAGATGGATCGAGGGGGGGATTTGCATGGGGTGGGGTGGAGGAAGAATAAGGGGATGTGAGGAAGTACAGGAGAGAGAGAAAGAGAGAGAGATGTTATGGCTGAGGCGCAGCGAATGAAGGCTGTAGGGAGGGGAGGGAGGAGAGAAAAGGGGGGCATACTCACACAGATCAGAAAACAGCGGTCCCGTCCTGTGCCCGCAGGACAGACGCCGCCATCGACTCGAGACTGAAGAGGGAAGGAGGGAGGGAGGATTGACTTTTACCTGCTGCACTCGAGCCCCCTCCCCTTCTCCATCGCAGCCCGCCTTTTAACCGCAGAGGACCGCCAGCCCCGCACAGACGAGGCACGAGATCAGAGCGCTGGCGAAGAGCAACTGTGCCTCCACTCTGCTACCTGCTCGACAAGCTGTGTTCTACTCTCTCTTTCCCCCTCCCTCCCTCCCTCTCTCACACACAGATATGCTCTCGCGGGCACACATCCAGAGAACTTTCTCTTATGCACACGCACCTACATGCTGACGAGCAGGCAGCCCGGCGGGCACACCCCCCTCCTCCTCCTCCTCCTCCCGTTATCTGTGCGGCGAGCGGTTCTGCTCGTATTGGCGTGAGCAGTGAGGGGCTGTATTTCCCTCCTCAGCAGCAGCAGCAGCAGCAGCAGCAGCAGCAGCAGCAGGACACATCCAGAGAAGAGCAGTCATCAGCACAGATCACACAGCAGCTTCTACAACTGAAGGCAAGATGCCCTCTTCTTCTTTCTTCTCCTTTCTTTCCCTCTTTTTTTTTTCTCCTCCTCATCTTGAGGTGACGCAGTGTTGCTGACCTTCCCTCCTCTCCCATCTCCCCCCTCCGCTCCTTCTTCCCACCCCACATCTTTCTCCTCAGCGTGTGCCAGTGGGACAGCCATGGAGGACACCCACACCTGCAGCCATGCCACCTTCTCCCAGGTGTTCGGACGCCAGGGACAGCTCATGCAAGCCAGTGAGTAGCCACAGATCCCAGCGCCCGTCTCTCCCCCCCCCCCCAACAAATCATTAGCCAGCTGCATGTCAGTGTAACTCATCTCCACCCTCAGCATTTCTCCACCAGCCCGTCCTCTAGTCTTATTGCCATGTTAATTTAGCTGGTGCAACAAACCTCTTTTTCTTTCTTTTTTTTTTTTTGAGGTGGGAAAGAAAAAAAAATGATCAGAGCTAAAAATCCTCCTGTGCTGCTGCTGGTTTATTATAGTTTATTTAGGGGGGAAAAACACAGAGAAACCGGGTTATTTTTGTTCAGTAAGGGAAGAAGCTCAGTGATGTGCGTGCTTATGTAAAGGGCAAGAAGAAAATACCCATTTCAAGGTTGTTTTACTCACAACAGGGATTATATGATCGCGGGGTTGATGTTTTTGTTGGTACAGTTGTGGAAGAGCGGGTCGGCGCATCCACTCGCTTAATATTGTAAAAGAGAGCTACAAAAAAAAAAAAAAGTAAATCTGGCGTGGGTGTCAGCTGTGTTTGTAGGGGTTGTATTTTTGGAAGATGGGGGAGCATTTAATGGGGGAATACAACACAGCAACATAAATCCCATTTCTGCTGTCGAGCCATGGATTTTTTTTTTTATTGTTATAGTTCGAGAAGCATTTTGTGCTTCAGAGAGATTTTTTTTTTTGCATGTTTTAGCGGTTTGATTGAATCGTAAAACCTCACTTGGTTGATAGCTGCTTCAGATTCATATTTCTTTATCGTCCATTAAATTTACATAAACCCGACTTTGGCACCGACGTATGAGACAACCGCACGCGGCAATACACGATAATTATACATCGAGGTAAAGTGGAATCGTAAAGTGACTGAGAGGCAAGTGGTAGTAATAAAAGTGATGATTGGATTGATCTTCCAACTGGCATTTAAGGCACCATAACCATTACAACAGTACACAATACACAGCAGTAATTAATAATAAATAAATAAACGTAATCTAAAATCTGGGATGGTGTGGGTGGAGGTGGAGGTTTGGGGGCTTCTTAGAAATGATGTTTTGTGTCCATTGGGACTCGGTCTGCAGTTTGATGGCAGCAGCTGAGTTGCTGCTGGGTTGGGTGGGTGATGGGTGGGGTACTTGTCATTCTGGATCGCCTTTTTGTTTCGTCTCCATTGATCTCGCTGGCCTGGTTGACTCCCTGTTTCTTTAGTTACTAGTTTACTACTGAAAGGTTTCAGTTTCCAGTAACAGCCTAAGAAGATGTGGCTTGAGGTGTTTCTGGTATAAGGACGATGGTCGTTACCCTCCAGGCTCGACTTGAGGAATATTTGGAGTAGTTGGGTGATAATAATCGTACATTCCTTTGGATCCTTCCCCTTGACTCCCTCCGTTTCAGGAGCCTTGTGGCGATTTGACCCTTCCAAACACAGATGACCTCTTTCTCCTGTGGAATCGCATGGTTATTCCAGCGCAGACACTTGTCACTGTAGTCTATCCTTTTATAAAAATCCAAGTTGAGGTTGTTGGAGAGACTGGGGGGCTGGTTTCTGCTGCCTGTATCTCCCTGTGTTCCGTTTCCTCCAGGCATCTCTTACATCACAAGTTCCAGTCTCTCCTCAAACTTGTCATCAAAGTCCGTCTGTGCTTTTTTGATCATGCGTTCTATTCGCCTGTTTCGCTCCTTCATTCTTCGACACGCTCTGCAGAAAGGGTTTTTTTCTTTTCCTTCAGGTTTAGGTAAAGTTTCCTTTCTATGTTAACCCATGGTTTATTGTTGAGGTAGATTCTTTCCTCTCTTTTATTTTGAAAAGTCTACACAGACGTTTACATAGCTGGTAATGGTGTCAGTTATTAGTTTATAATTGTTTAGGCTCGGCCATTCAGAAATAAAACCCCCTCAAAGCAGCTCTCAGCTCTTCCACTGAGTCATTTGTTCAGGTCTGAATATGGTGGACAGCAGGTTTAGCTTCTTAGTTACTGAGGGCACTTTGTTAACAAGTGGATAATCTAATGATTTGACCGTCTGAGAGCGGGTATCAGGGCTGATACGATTTTTAAGAAAAGACAGATATTGCAATTTTCTTCCAGTTAAGTGAAGTGTCAGAGCACAACATTTCCAAGCATCACAGAAATGTATGTCATACCATTAAAACAATAACATGCCAAAAGTCTAACTCTTTAGCGTGGCATGTTATGCACAGCACCTGTTTCTGATGTTCGTCTGCAGCCTCAGATCTGAAATAAATCAGATGAGCGATGTGCTGTTTTTCTTTGGGATTTAAAACCCCCTGACTCTGCTTCCTGTACCGTCACTTTAAAAATCAATGATCAGCTTCCACTAATCGGACTCCAGACCTAACCTCCTCACGCAAGCTTCTGATTGGTGAACTTAACAGATTGGTAGGGAGGCGGCGTTCATGTTTATAATAGTTGATGAAAACCTTAAACAAACAAACAAAACTCTTAAGATTGCATTGTCTGAAATTGCGTTTTTTCGATCTAAGATGTGATTCACATATTCTCGGCAAATCTTGAACAAGATGTGGCATATCTGCTACAACAATCTAACATTTTTTTTTCAAATTTTTTTAGATTTTTTTTCCAGATTCATGATGCCAAAGTGCAGTATACTCACGCTATACCCCACATATGCAGAACTGGCTCTGCACATGCTCAAAATGTTTCATTTGAGGTCCCTGTGTCTGAGATATTTGTGGGGAGGGAGATTTTTGTTTTTTTTTAACTGGGGAATGAAAATACCTGTTTAAAAAAAAAAAAAGACTAGTGTAGCCGGGGCCTAAAATGACAGATTGTTTAGGCCTAGCGGGTGCGTTACATTTTGCTCAAGGTTTGACGAGAATGTGGAGTCATCACATTTGTTAACAAGTTGAAAGAGCGGGTCATTGGCCTTGTTCTGACTGGAGGCTCTGCAATCAGCTGCATGTGTGCAGTCTGGTCCGGGCATGTACACCACAGCTAGTGTAATCTGCCTGAACTCGCAGGGCAATAAATGTGGAAATGAAACATGTCTTTGATTTGCAGCGAGTGGAACAGTGCGTTTTCACACGCACTGATGTTTGCTGCCCAGTTGGTCCACGTCCAACACTTCTCGCTGTCTGTCTGCGTAGTGTCCCGCTCAAATCCCGGAGAGATTATCTAGATCGATGTCGGATACATCATCGGACAACAATGCTTCAATATAGCAAACCCTGTTGCTTCTGCTGAAATCTTTCTCCTGTTTGACAAGTGCTGCAACTTTGTGCTTGTTTTTTTTTCTCCCCGTAGTGGGCGGTTGTTGTTAAGGGTTATTGTTGGAAGACGGAATCCACTTCCCCTTCGGTCCAGTCTGAATCCCTCCTCTCTTTTTCCGTCCTCCTTTTGGAATTTAGGATGGGCTGACGGATGTGTGGAGCAGATCAGGAAAAGCTGAAGAGGTGTTTTGGAGGAGTCTTAATTGTGTTTCAGGGACTCGGTTAAATCCTCATGGGTGTAAGTATCACGGTTTGTGCAGTCCTGTCACAGATGATCTTCAGAGTCCAGATTGCCGCTATGAGCTTGATCAACATGTTCTCCAGGTGTGGAATTTTTCCACATAAAAACTTGAGACTTGCCAAGAGCATCAGGTCGGCGTTCGCCCTTTTTCATCTTCACCGTGGGATGCAAAATCCATCACACCTCCTCTTGCTGAAACATATTCATAATGTAGATGCATACTATTAGCACGGATGAGTCTAACAGACCGAGACAGACATGAGAGACGCTGCAGAGCACAGACTGATGGTTAAATTATTGAAAACTGAATCTATCAAGATTTCCAGGGCTGCAGAAGCATCAAATACAACCTTGAACCGCTGCAGACGAAGCCCATCCTTCAGTGATATCTTATTATGTAATGGGCATGGTCAGAATACATATTTCACCTGGGGAAAAAGGAGGAGATTGACTCGCTTCTGGAATGAAAGTGTCAGCTGCATCCTCCCTCATCTGGCCCGGAATCTCTCCTCACAGAGTCGTGCTGCGAGTCAATGCCTTTGATGCCTCAACTCAGCCACAAATGCAAAGTGAATGTTCACACAGTGTTATGACGGATAATGAGGAGAGCCCAGGGCCAATATCAAAATAAAAACCGCCTTTGGAGTTGGATCCTCTACGTTGACTTTGCCTCCTCATTTTTAAATTCCTGTTTCCCATCATTACCACCTGCAAAGAGACGAGTACGGTTTTTCAAAGTGAATGTTATTAACAAGGACCCAGCAAAGACAGCACTTTTTTTTGTAGCTAATAATGGAAACACATCAGTCATTTTTTTTCCTGAGCTGAGGTGCATTTTTTTTTTTGGGGGGGGCATCTTTCTTAATAAGCAGCGTTGCAGGATTTCATCTATTGGGATTTATTTAGCCTGTTTCGCATAGGGAGGTGTTTGAGAATTTAGACAGGAAAGAATAAGTGGATTGTTTCCCCCTTCAACTGATATTCTTCACACCCTTTCTGCCCTATTTTATAAATGAGGTGCTATGGTTGAATTTATCTGTGGGCTTAACGCTCTGTTGATATCACTTTTAAAGGGTTGCAGAGCCCTGATTAATATTCAGCTTAGGACCAGCAGATTGCTGGAAGCGTCTTGACTAAATAAGTGGTTTTGGAGTGCTGCTGATTTGCTGTGTCTCTGGTTTCATGTTTTTTATGGCAAGCAGAGAGGGCAATCCTCTCAGGATTTATGCCTTAATAATATGAGTACATACTATTATAAGTCATAATAAAACTTATAATTAGTACCCAAATGTATGCAGTGTTTGAGCTCACGCTGGCCTTGTAGTTATCCGTGTTTGAACACTCTACATGTTCCGCAGCATGTGATTCTGAGTGAGTTTTATCAGTATAAAGCGAAAGTAGACGGGTGTGGTGGTTATGCAGAGTCGTACCACATCACGTCATGGCTGACGGCTAAACTTTGTCTTCAAAATAAAAGCACAGAAGTTTTACAAATGCGATGATGATTGAAAAACGCTGTAAAATTATTCTAATGTTAGGGAAATGTCAGCTGTACAATACTGAAGAGATTAACAGCATGGCACTATGTTTCCCAACATCCGTGATTTGCGACCCTTGAAAGTGATGCACACTTTGAGTTGAGAAAAGGTTCAGTTAAAAACAATTTCCCCTTCTCAGAGTCAGAAGAGGTAAAACTATTTAAGTTTCCTTAATTTGTATTAATTTGTTTAACAAATTAGTGCCTAGAGAGAGAGTTTCATGCTTGGGTCAGTCTTTTTTAAGATAGTTTTGCATATACCCCAATACCAATGCACAGTGTACAAAACTTTGGAATCACAGAGCAGTGGAATGTCGCTGTGGGACATTGTTTGAGAGGGGAATTGTTTTGCAGTTGCACCAAACAAGCTGCATGCGGCTGCATGTGAGAGAACAGCCTGTGTGAGTTGTGCAGTGAACAACATGGACGGAGAAAGAGGAACTTCTACCAAAAAGAGGAGCTGTGTTGGTTGTGTGGAAGTACTTTGGCTTTAAAAAAAAAAAGAAAATAGAACCAGAATCTGTAAATGTTGCATTGTAGCTGAAGTAGGTAACACGAGTAATTTGCTTCACCACGATAATGTCCAAGGATATGAAGAATGCATGAAAAGAAGATCTTTTTCCACGTTGACATTAGCGCTGCAACGCAAAACGCGAGTCAGACGTCCCTCAAAGCCGCGTTTGCTAAGGGTGAGTTAATACTAGTCTGGTCAATCTAAGACAATTTAATACAGTAATTATTCTCTAAATTATTAGAAAATAGGCTAACACCTAGTCCTGCATGGGAAAAAATACCATCATATATAAAAAAATATAGTCAATATATAATTTTGAAAAATTACATGAAATTTGAGGTCACCCATAGACCTTATCTGGCATGAAGAAATCAATGGAAGTGCCTGTTTGCATGATGTAGGACCTTTTAATAAACTATATTAACTTTAAATTATTAATCTCTTTTCACTCACTGTGTCTGTTTCATCATAAAAGGCCTTTGTGAAGTTGTGCTGCAACGGGTTAGCGTATACACGCTGTCTGCCTCATGCAAATTCTGTTTGATTGGGCCACAATGAGCGGGTTGGTTGTCAGAGTGGATGCACAAGAAAGAATCGCAAATCTAACAGATATGCAAATCAGTTCTGGCGAGGCTGCTGTTCTGGTTTGATGTATTGAACTGAAATTGGGTTTCATACTAAGTGGCTTTAATTTGTTTTTCGAGATAAAAAGAGGAAAAAAAAGCATCTATAGTGAGAAAATAAAATTATGATAAGAAGAACAAGTGTACCAGCATCTAGAAATTATGAATGTGTTCCACTTCGGGGACGAGACTTCCTCTTCCTTCTCCTCCTCGAGTGCGGTGCAGTAAAATTTCGCAGCCAAATACTTGCACGGACACGTATATTAAGCAAAACTGTGGCAAGACTGTCGCCTTGTTCCTAACGGTGTTTTTTTTTCCCTTCTGTGCATCTTTGCTACGTCTATAAATTCGCCCCGGGCGAGCGGCAAGTGGATCCGCAGTTTCCGAGAAGCCCCATACATTATTCACTACATCTTGACTTTCTTCATGTGGCTGCTTGCTGCTGGAATCCCCTCCTTTATCTTTGCTTTTAATTTCACAAACATTTTGTCCTACTTTTTGCCCTTGAATTGCTTGCGGCAACAGAAAAGTTCACAAGCCTTCAAAAAAGCCTCAAACGCATCTCTAACTGTGTTTGCACAAATCCTGCAAGCTCAGCCTTTGCCCGCTCCTCGCTGTCCGGATGGTTATGCCCCAACGGAGCAGTGGTCTCAGTCACCTTTCTGCTCCACTGGACCACAGTGACAGGACAAATCCAGTGTAAGGTTGTCCTGGCGTTGTCCGAAGGGGCAGAGAAACCCCGTACGTCTTCATTCTCCCTCCTGTACGGAGCCATCTTCACATCTCTGCTCAGGGAGGTCAAGGTCCTGGCTTATAGCCAGCGATCCCATCCCTATTAGAGGCTCTGGCTGCCGGCCATCAAACCTAATAGTAATATAATTCACAAAGAGAAAGGCTCTTTAAATTGCTTCTTTGATTGAGTCATTTCCAGTGCAGGTGGGTCTCAAAACCAATCCCATAAGTGCTAAATGAATTTCGCCAGATATGATCAGCTTTCTGCTTCCTCCCTAGCCCTTTCCGCGATAATGACCCAGTCGTATATTTTTAAATATTTTCTGTCAGCTGGATTTGTAGTTGGCCTAATACGTCCCTCGTTCTGGTTTATACGTCCTCGCTTGCATTATTGATCCTAGTCCTCGGGTATTTCCAGCAGCGCTGAAGGTTAGAGCTCCCTCTCCGTTCTAATCCCCATATTGGATTTGAGAAGTAGCCCGGTAGCTTCCCCGTGTCAGTCCTCTCCGAGTCTGTCACTCAGCACGTCCCGACTCAAAGTGACAGCTCCAGCCCGGAGCAGCTGTTTAATTCCCCATAAGCTGCTATTATTACACGTCTCATTTTAGGCAAATCATTAGATGGCAAAAAAAAATCAATCGGGATCGAGTTGAATGTATTGCGTCGTGCTGGAACGTATCGAATCGTCGTGTATAATTTACTTTTACGCGTATGATCCTTTAGTTGACAGCGAATCACATGGATCCTCATTAGCGTGCCTTCCCTCAGGATGATCAATAAACCGATGGAGGTTCACTGACAGCATTAGTTCAGAGCTCGCTCTCTGACAGGAGATTAGCATCTTCTCCTCGACTGCCAGGAGTCCCCTGGCTGAGAGGAGATCCTGTGATCCGGGAGATGCCGAGCCTAATGAACTCTCCTCACGGAGTGACGAGACCGACGCATGGCGTCCTGTGCGATGTAGCTCCTCACAGACTCCCAGGAGAACGGACGGTCACGTTCTTCCTCTCTGATGGATGTATTACATCCCTTTATTATATTAGTGTTATTAATGTAGTGACATGCACTATAATGGTGCAGAATGGACTCAAGGCCATGAACAAATGCCTGTACCAGGTTTTGATGTTTCTCGTGGAACAGCACATCTGCCCACTGACCCCTGACATCTGCAGACATAACGATTTGCAGACTTTATACATAACTGTCTGTGGTTTAAGCAGCCTCAGCAGGATGGTGGACATGCAAATGTCTGTGTAGGTTAGTGGTTTCAGACTCCTTCAGTAGTGCTTTAGTTCCTGACAGCGAATCACACGGGTGTCTGTGTATCATCCAGGGGGATCGCCTTTTATGCGTCTGAAGAACACAAAATATTAAGAAATACACTACCGTTCAAAAGTTTGGGATCAATTAGAAATGTCCTTATTTTTGAAAGAAAAGCACTGTTTTTTTCAATGAATGTAACTTTAAAGTTATCAGAAATATACTCCATACATTGCTAATGTAGTAAATGACTATTCTAGCTGCAAAGGCCCATTTCCAGCTACTATCACTCCAGTGAATTAACAGTAATAGTTTAGCTGGTTAGAGAAGCTAACAAAAATTTGTCTGGGTGACCCCAAACATTTGAACAGTAGTGTATGTGACAAGTTTCTTTGGGATAAAGAAACCTAACTCACCCACAGCCTGTGTAACCCACAGCAGTGTGAGTTAGCCTCGTTATAATGGAATTTTTTAACTGAGATCAGAGTTTTTACATGCTTTTTACATGTTACTTCCAATGTAGTCATAAGTTACAACTTAAATCTTATACCTTTAGTAGGTATTGTCCTACACCTATGTTGGTAAAATATCACAAAATGATACTCACTAATAGTACAATGGCAGTTTTCCTGTCACACAGCATCACTGTTTCATTATCTGCCATTTACTAACATGGCAGTCTTGTAGAGACCTGATATCTGATTATGGGGGAGATGGTTATTTGTACCATTTAGCTGTTCTGCTGTTCTGGATTTTTATCACATGATCCTTCTCAGCAGATATAATTTTTCCTGAGGGTTTATTTGCCAAATACCTCTTCCAAGGTCAAGAATTAACTTTTAATCAATCAAAGGCTGATCCGACCTTCATCTGCCGAAGGTCTGAAACGCAAGCGACTCCACAGTACTGTATTTTTATGTTTATTTTACGTGCTGTATCTTTGAAAAAGGGGATACTGCATAATAACTCACTTTACAGTGCAAAACTCATTCCAGCCTGATGGTTGCTGCATATCTCCCTGTCCTACAAAAAGAGCGTTTTATTACATCATCTTTCATACACTGCTGCATTGTTTCAAAGGATTGTCATAATTTCTCGCACTTTGAACTGTTATGCCTCCTCTCTCGCTCTCTTCCACTTAATCTCCCTGTCTCTGTTTATCTCCCTGTCTCTGTTTATCTCTCTTTTTCTCCTTCTCTCACCCCCACCCACCCTCCAACCCCTACACACACATACACATGCTCATTGAAAGCTGAGGTTGTTGCTAAATATAAAGTGGATACACATAAGCTGAATACTGTGCGCTCAGCGAACACATCTTGCAGATTTAATAGTCACTCATCTCACTTCGATCTGCTCTGCACACACCAGGCTGCCAACGGAGTGTTTAAGGTATGAACAACAGCAGCAGCAGCCTTCAGAGGGACTAATCCTGCTCAACTTGGTGACTGTATGGTTAAGCATATATACACAGCTCTGGAAAGAAATAGGATACCATTGCATTTTTATTTCTGCGTCTGAATTCCAACACATGTACACCTCATTCTGCTTAAAGAGGTACTGATTAGGTGAACACCTGAACCAAGAACAATGGTAAAGACTTGTGGAGAGCATGCAAAGATGCATGAAAGCTGTGATTAAAAATAAGGGTCATTGCACCAAATATTGATTTCTGAACTCGTCTGGAGTGTAAACATTAATATTATGTTGTTTTAAAATGAATTTGATCTTGTTTCTTTGCATTGTTTGAGGTCTGAAAACATTGGCTCTTTTTTGTTCATTTGACCATTTGTCATTATCTGCCAATAAATGGCCTAAACGACAGTAGTCAGTAGTTTATAGACTGAAACAAAAATGATCCTTTTGCCCAAACACATACCTATAAGTAGTAAAACCAGAAAAACTAATAATTTTGCAGTGGTCTCTTATTTATTTCAAGAGCTGCATTTGTGGGCTTACCTGAGTGTGTGTGTTGGTGCAAGGTTATCCCTGTATCCCTGTAAATGTGGATGAAGTTTTCAACTTTCTGTCATGGTACAAACGCACACACATTTCCTAATTAAATGCTGAACAGACAGATAAAACACACCCAAAGCTCTGATTTAAAAAAAAAGAACCTGCAAAAAAAAAGCTGAAAATCTTCTTCCTCATAGACTGTTACACCTCGAGAGCTGCTTCCAACGTGCTGTTCCCGCCGGGTTTTCTGCGTCATTGAACCCTCTGCCTGAGTGTCTGCTGACTCCACATATCTGCCGTATCGTGCCCGGCGCTGCCCCTTAACTGCTCAGCCCTGCTCTGCAGACACATGCTGAGCCACTTCCCAAAAACCACAGTGTTCATCTTATAATCCACCACAGAGCAGACAGAGTACAGGGGAGGGAGACAATGTGAAGTAAAAAGTCGAGATAACTCTGTAAACACCTACAGCACCCAAGTGCCAAATTGAAATCACATCTAAGCTGCTGAACGCTATAAATTACCTGAGCTGAAAAAAAAAAAAAGTGTAAGCCAGGTTATACAGCTCAGCATGAGCCTGAGTACTATCAGGCATTCCATTTCTTATCGGTCATGGCGCTACAGCGCCGTGATGCAAGCAGCAATCCTGAGGAGAATGTGGCGTACCCTGAGTCGGTATAAATTTGCATCAGTAGCTAGCGCGGGCGCTCCCACGGTGATGAAATATATCCTGTTCTTCCAGGGGCTTCTCTTTAACATGCAGGGCACACCGTTCGCCGACGGGAGTGACGGCGCACACTGTGTGTACATCAATGTTACAATGAGAGAACAATGGATTCACTCGGATCGACTCCCTGCGTGTGACCGGAAAACAGGAACGCATAAAGTCGTACACCGTTTGATTCAAATCGCCTGATTAATTAACCGGAGCTTTTGATAAGCAGCAAAGCATAAGACATGGCTTAGTGTGGGACCCAACCTGCATTGTACACACTGCATTGAGTGCAAAATCAAGAAGATATATCAATAATTACTATTATTGCATAAAATGTGTCTTCATATTGAGCTTCTGGCTAATTAACCCCACATTTTCATCTGTATGTAAGGGATATCTTTTAACACTCAACATGTGAGGGGACGATTGTTTCAGGCAAGTGTCTGTTTATGATTATTGGAACAATAATAAATAGTCTCAGTAATGTCAGACTTGAGTTTTGCTTTTAAAATGCTCAAAGAATATGGCGAATGCAACAAGAACAAATAAGCTTCAGTCATATTGACATGATAAGTTCAACATTTATTGAGTAATATGAGTCCTACTTAGGATTCCATGGGAATATATGTGAATTTATGGGAATATATGGGAATAAACAGGAATAAATCCATAACTGACACAAATTAAGGTTGTTCCATAACAGAAAACTTAACTATAGTTGGGGAAAATATATTGTAGCATTTGTTCTGAGCATCTTAGCTCAGGACTAATCTTGACTAAAATAACCACGTTTAAAGGGGTAGTTCAACTTTTTTTTCAAAAATGCCTCCATTGTCATGATTCCCATAGTCATAGAAATAGGTGCTTTACCTTTTTTTGTTGATACCAGCTGTTTCCAGACCAGTGGCGCAGAGCCGCGAGCTGCTTCACTACAGCTATGTGGTTAATGGTATTTTTTGGATTCCCTCAGTTCAGTGTCCTAACATTCCGTTATCTCATAGCATGGTGAAGTAAGTTTTGATAATACTATTTATAATTATAATTGAAATGTGTTTACAATCCTATGAATTGTTTATTTGCTGAGTTTATTTGCTGAGTTTGGTGAAGGAAACCAAAAAATACCATTAGCCACATCGTTGTAGCTGAGCAGCTCGTGGCTCCTCTCGCTGGTCTGGAAACAGCCGATATTGACAAAAAAAGGTAAAGCATCTATCGCTTTACCCAAATGACACTTCTAATTATATAATTGCAGTTAATCATGTCTCTATGTCCATGTGTGGACCATGGAGCACCCACACTGACATTAGGCTCTTGGTTGAACGCTGGCTTTGTACACATGCCTCATGGTAATACAGCTTAATGCGGCTGTAGAACCACTGGTTTGTCATATTACATTACATTAGCTGCCTCTTTTGTTTAAGGATTTGTTGCTGACACCAGAGTCAACGCCTTTGCTGAGGTCCCATGTCAAACACTTAATGCTCTTATGAAGGTCTCTGGTGAATTCTGTGCAAGTCTGAACTGAGCAGTGATTCCGCTTCAGCGCCTCAGGAAAAATGTTTAGAATCACCGTTGTCACAATATCATCTGTGCTTTTCTGAATTATCGCATCTTTAATAGCGATTCAGCTCCTAATGTATTGCCCTTGAGCCCTTCAACAACCAGAATAAAATTCCAACAACAAAACATGCTCTGGATAAATGAGCGTAAATAGACTGTTTGGGGCAAGAAAGAAAGAAATGGCCATAACTGGGAATATGAAGTATGAGCCTTAGCACTGGCTAACTGTACCTTTAAGTATTATGCTAACAAAACCAGTCCATTCGGGACACATAAAAAGCAACATATTACCAGCAGATTAAGACTTTTTGAAGTGAACAGCAATAATAAGTGAACATTTCATTGAAAAGTACTTGAATGCTTAAGTAACCGAGTTAGAATAGCTGTAAAAATAAAGTAGATAAAGTAGGTAAAGCTTAGCACAAGCCTATTCAGTCTTCATTTGGATCTATTCTCTCCCTCTTCTAACTGCGCTGACAGATAGTATCCGCGCTTTTCATTTCAACCAATTCAATTTTGCTTTGACCCCTGTGAACCAATCATCTTGTTACAGAGTGAGGACCCGGGACCACAAGACTCTGCAAAGGGCGGTTCATTCAGCTGTGGTTCTCTGAGAATGTTTATGTCAGGTGCTGCAGGAAGAATATAAAGAGAACCATTAGAGATCTTAACCACCTGGGTATTTTTCCTGCTGCGGTTAGGAAGAAGGTACTGGATTCACCAGGCCTTTACTGAGAGGCTCAGGAAGCTGCTACCCTCAGGCAACTAGGATCCTGAATGAATTGTACCTGATTTAATAAAGCATCAATGAATGATTGTCAAACCTCAAAGAAAAAAAAAACAAACCAAAAGGAAGAAATTTATATTTTTAATTCTTCGATTTTAACAAGTGTACTTGCCAGCTATCTGATCCGTTGTGCACATGTCGACTTTCTCCCTTCAACCTGAACCCACTGATTGCAGCAGCAGCACAGATCGTACCTACTCCCCCTAAATCTACATCGTCCTGATAAAACCCCAGTCCTTACTTCAATATAGCAAATCAGAAGTGATAATGTGGCGTTCCATCACAGAGCAGATGGTTACGCTGAGCCAAATGACATCCTGTTGCATAACACAAAAGCCACAGACTCTGAACATCTTGTTAAACCAGCCGCCGAACAAACATGAACTTGGGAAGAGTGCACCAGTAAGTTTTCAGGCTAGAGAGTTAATTAGCTCCTTAGTTGCAACACATTAGACATCACGTCAACATGTCATGTTGTGAAAATGTCACTTTGGTCCAGTTCGACGCTGGCTTGGACACTGCTCTTCAACATCCCTGCCAGCGACAGACTGTCTGTCCCTGACCTGTAGCTACAGCAGTGACTTTACTTCGTCTCAGTTTGACACTTTGACGCTTTGTCCCCTCCCCTCAGCCAGCTGGGACAAAAAGAAACATTTCCCCAAAGTCCTATGACTAATTCATCTTTAAAAACATGTTGGTGTTTCTGACTGCAGTGAGAGTTGATTAAATGTGGTTTCATTCGCTCTGCTTCTGTCATCTTGCGCAGTGTCATCAAAACCAAATGGGTACAATGGGGGGTTTGGCTTCTTCCAGTGAAATCATCACAGTCAGGTCAGCAGGAATTCCTCTCCAGATCTTTACCTCAGTTTCATTTTTTTAAAAAGTTTAGACTTCAACCAGGCTGCATTCCATTTGCACTGGGAAGTCAGGATTTCAGAGTTTTGCGTGATAAATTTCAAATGGAATGCCCCCTCGAAGTCGGATTTCAGACTCTGAAAGCCTGAGATCCTCAACACCCCTGAGTTGACCTCCCAAGATGGCCGTCCCAGTCGTAAACAGTTGTAAAAGCTACTGTTTTTACACTTTATAACATTGACTAGCGTATGTTGCACTAAATGAGTCATATCCATAGTATTGTTCAACATTTGATTGTTATTGACATTTTTTATGTGATATATGCAAAGTACATAGAGTGCATGGTTCCCACATGTCCTGGAAAACCTGGAAAACTATTGACCAATTTTCCAGTCATGGAAAACAAATGGAAAATGAGAAAAAAATCATCCTGGAAAATGATGGCAGTGAAAACATTACACGTTCATTTGAACCAATGTTGTTGGCATAAATGAATGTTATTTAATGTGGCTAAATTGGCATTAAAGCTATCAATTAGTCAATTTGATTTTATTCAAAAGTCTTTATTGTCATTATCTGGAATAACAAAATTTTTGTTGAACTCCTGGCTTGCATATAAAGAGGTACATGTTAATAAATAAAACAAATGAAATTAAAAAAATAAATTAAGACACACATTAAAGGGGAAAGTATTGGTGTATGACATGATAACTTGTCTCTGTAGTGGATGATGCCTGTAGCCATGGTCATATTTGCTTTACTGTTTTTGTAACGCAATGCTAACTTGGCTTTTACCTTGACTGTGACATCATTCCCACCTCTGATATCTGACTTCCGAGGTCATTGGAACGTCGTTTATTCCTGAACTCATGACGTGACTGGCCTGTAAAACAATGGTAGCGTGTTGGGTTCTAATTGCCAAAGATACTCAAATATCTCCTCTACATGTAAAACCCTAAAGACGATTACATCATCTGTGTAAGATGTGTTTATGTTGGTCCTTTGACCAAAGGATTGTGACTTTTTTTTCCCACATTTTATCACCATCGAAAAATCATTTAAAAACATGTTTCTTCGTATGGGCACGTTCTCTTCTAGTTGCACAGTCGACTTCATAGCAAAGTTTGAAATATAGATTCAGTTTGTGTCAAGTTAAAGTCCTGCCCTATGAATGTTTAATATAACTTTGTAACCCCACGGTGCGTGAGCCGCACCACATATGTGGACGATGTTGGAGCATCGCTGAGATCAGAGAACATACCCAACAGATCAGAGGCGCAGGCTCCGTCCCGGGCTGATAGAGTCTCAGCTTCATCGCACCAGCGAATTTTGTCAAGTGGTTTCTGCATCACGACTCTGATGTCATTTTAGTCTGAGCCGTCCTCTGCGGACGTGCTCGGCATCGATAAACGACGCTCGGCTCTTTCCTCTCCAGGCTCGCGATTGGCGGCCATATGCATGTGGAGAATGAGCACAGTTTGGAGCTTTTGATGTCAAAGAGAAGTGAAGAGAAAGAGCCCAGGAAACGTGGCGGCAACAGATTTCTGCACACAGGAATGTCTTACTTGTTAACGTGTTGGGCTGACGCTCCTTTGAACTCGCTGAGTTGTTTACCTGTGCAGAAATGTGTTAATGAATGATAGTGGTAAGACCTGCAGTCTGCATTCAGAGCAGTTCTTATACTATCCGAAACCTGCTCTGAAATTGAATGTCGAGCATCAAAGTGGCTGATAATGAGAACGGACTCAGAACCGTCACCCCGTATTAGAGCAAATTTGAAGTTCCTCTGCTTAATCTGAACCGGGTCTCATTTCAAATATTTGAGTTGTCGGGCAAAGCCGCCATTATGCTCCGGTGCAGCGATATGCTTCGGATCCACGGCGAAATCCCAGGTACAGGCGCTGGCAAACCGGCCTAATTGGCTGCAGCCTTTTCACCGGTGCTACCCGTAGCCCCGGCTCTGAGAAGACACTCCAGCGTTCAGCCTCAGGATTTTTGAAAGGCCGCGTTTGAGCTCGCAACGGGCCGCCTCTAACAAGCAGTGTTTACCCCCGACTCTGGAGAAGACGAGAGGAGCCTTATTCTCCCTCCTTATCTCAGCTGATGCAGAGACGCTTCTTGCGTCTTCAAAGTTTCCCCTTAAGCTCATTTTCATGCTCCGTGACTGCTGCTGAAAAACAACTTTTTAGCCGTGCACCTTGCTGGGTCCGTTTTGTGGTGAACATTTCTTCTTCCTCTTGAATTCCGGGGCCAAATGCTGATAATTTGCCTGACGTTGTGTTAAGTTGTTTGCAGCCAAAGGTGCGGATCTCATTACAACTTAGGGGAGGGACCACAAACTGTGATACTTTCTCTATGAACACCCATGAGCTGCACTAATCACTCAGTCAAGTATGAATCTGGTCGTCCTGGATTGTTAAAATATCACCTATAGTGAAACTTCAATAGTCTTGAAAGTTCCATGTCGGAGAAGATGGGGTTTTAGTTGCTTTTTGAATCTAAGGAGGTCTATGTGTTGCATAAATACTGAACCATGTTTAAATATTCTGAATCCACAGGGAAATGCACACAGCCTGTATTCACAAACTGTGCCTTTTAAATGAGTCAGGAATTCCACAAAGTTGTGATGTCACAACTACACAGTCACTGCCCACCCCCTCCATTCGCAACCATTCAAATCAGCCAATCAGAGGAGAGGCTCATTAATATTAATGAGACAGTAACAAAGTGAACTGTTCTTTCTAGAGCTGCAGGGGGAGGTTTGAGAGAGGAGAAGTAAAATTATATTAAGATGACATTTAGCAGGGATTTTTTTTTTAACATGCACTTTTATCTGTTGTTCGACACAGTGGGCAGTGGGTAGAGGTGTTGCCCCACAGCAAGAAGGTCACAGGTTCAAAACCTTGAGCTGGGACCTTTCTGTGTGGAGTTTGCATGTTCTCCCCGTGTCTGTGTTGGTTTTCTCCAGTTACAGTCCAATAACACGCTGAGGTTAATTAGCGAAGCTAAACTGTCCATAGGTGTGAGTGTGTCAGGGAATAGTGTGTGTGTGTGCCCCACGATAGGCTGGTGACCGTGTGGGGTGTGTCCCTGCCTCATGCCCTAAGTCTGCTGTTGATTGGCTCCAGTAGACCTCCATTACCCTAATGAGAATAAGCGTAGAGAATAAAATACCTGACTGACTGACTTTCATCTGTCTCTGCTGCTGTCAATGTCACGGAAGTCTTTTTTTCTCCACCTACACATCTTACCCACAGCTCAAAGAATATGCAAATTTCTACTTTGTATGGAGGTGATTGGAGCAGGTTGCAGTATTGAGAACACCAATAAAATAATTTAAAACAGAATAAACCCTGCAGTGCACAGAGCAACAACAAAGATTTGTGGTATAAAATAACCTGAGGCTGGATTTTTACATTTAACTTCTACTTGCAGCTGTTATGGGATTTAACTGTTTTCTGTGCTGCCTTTACCTTTGCTTATTCTCCATAACTGAACAGATCATTAGTTATTTTAGATGATAAAATAGAATATGACGGACACGGATGTAACAGCGCTTTCAAAGACATGGGAAATGGAATACAAAGATGAAGCACGTTTTATATTTGAGAAACACAAGAAGAACTTTGGCAAGGACTTTGCCTTTTTAAATATATATATTTTTTACACAATTTATCACAGTGACCTTGAGAAAGTTTCTTTTATGCCCGATGTTGATGCTGCCTGGGACTCTTTTAAAGATTTTATTCACACTGAAATGCGATAAGCACGGTCCTGTCAAAAAGTGTTCAGGGAGGAATTAATCCCTGCTTTTTCAGACAGACACCATACCCACTGCACTTAGGCTAAGAGATGCTGCATGGGCAAAGGCCAGGAAATCCAATGCCTTAGCAGGCTGGACCTCTTTCAGACGCCTCAGGAACAAGTGCACTCGATTGATTAGAGCCTGAAAAACCGAAGATTATTTGAAAGCAGTCACTAAAAATTTAATTAACCTCTTCAAATTGTTGGAAATTGATTAAATCTGTATCTGGCACAAATGTAGAATAGTGACAATTATAAAAATATTATTGCGTTTAAATATTTTATATCTGTTGAATCAGTTTTTAACCAGTCTAAGGCAGATTTTTGTGCCTCTGGCTGTTCTCTGTTGTGAATCCTTTTCACCTTAAGTCTGTTATACTGAAACTTGTAAATAGTATAGGGAACTATATTGAAGGTACAAAAACAATTGTCATTGCAACAGTGCCAAATGTTGTTTTAGATTTTTCAGGAAGGGATAATGTGAAAATGGGAGATAGAGACGTATTTCTGGGAAATTTGCTCCGGCAATTTCCCACGTCAAGAACTAGTAACATTACAGGAAATAAACGGGTAACTACTGTGTGAAGGTGAGCAAGAACAATACTGGGAAGGGCCCTCAGAGACTTTTGTCCATGTGAGACTACAGAGATGCTAGATGTCTTATGTTGTAATGTAATATAATATGTTCTGAACTGTGCTGCCTGTCTTGGCAGGTCTCCCTTAAAAGAGAACGGTTAAAATAAAGATAGAATGAATGAATGAAGATAAAATGGTAAAATATATTAAAAATATATATTTAAAAAAAGCATGATGATGGATGCAAACATTAATTATCCACTTAACCCTAAAAATTAAATTTACAGATAATCATTCGAGCAGCTGACCCCTCACATTTGGCAGCGACCTGCCCTTCCTGACATTTCACACACCATTACAACTGATATCAATGAGAGCTCCTGCTTATGAGTAAATTAATTGTGTGTGTGTGCGTGCGCATGTGTGTGTGTTTTTCTTGCCTTGGAGGTGTTACACTGAGACTTTCAGTACTCCGGCGGTTTCATCGGGTGCCGAAAACCTGCCTCAGTGTGAATATCAAAGGGTCACGGGAGGCTTTTATGTTCAGTCGATGGTTCAACGCTCCTCCTGAGATTTGTTTTCTAAAGTCTCTGACTCAAAAGAAGAAAGAGGAGCCTGCTACACTCACTGCTAATCTCTTGTACTTCTCACTAGGTGGCATACTGATCAAAGTTATGCAGAAAAAAAACCAAGGCAGGCAGACACTTCATCCTGATTCTCTCTGGACTGTTAAGGACTTTATTTTAATTAAACAACAGGAACTGCTTATGTGATAAATCTCGTCACTGAGAATGATTCAATTTTCATTATAAAAAATGTGCAATTTGTCAAATAGATTAAAGATGAATGAAAGGGGATTTTTAATTCGGCTGATATTCATTAGTTGCATTATATTCAACTATTGAACTAGGATGTGTAATATCCTAGATTAATCTGTCTGGGATACAGCATGTGTTCTCCTACTGGAGGCGGATGTGTTGAAGGGTCCAACATGCACTGTGACCAGGTGGTGGCAATGTTGCTGTGGGCAAAATAAAATCCCTCCTGCAGTTTCTGCTTCCACACTGGAGCTTCATACTCTACAGAGCTGGCTGACACAGTGAGATGCAGCTTTCTCCACCCCCAAAGGGTCTAAACACTCTATACCACGGCCGATTATTATAATTCTTAAAGAGGACAAAATGAAACTCCTACTATATATGGGTCATTTGTACATGATAGCTTGAGATGCTGTTGATTTTAGAGAAGTAGAGCCTGCATGATTGCAGGAAAGTGCGAATCATACGTTGTGTCATAAGCTAAGAATTTAAGGATCGCTTTGTGTCATCTGAGGCACAGCGTGATCTTTACTTTATGGACAAAATATATGAACACGTGCTTACAGACTTTTGCTTTTTTCTCATGCCTGCTTCGTTCCAAATACAGGAAATCTTAAAGTGATTACGGGTTGAGATCAGTTTCCTCGCCACGGTCAATATAAGTTGGCGTAGCCGGAAACAGATGCAACATGTCTTCTGTGCTTTTGAAAGGAGGCTTTTAAAGTCTGAAAAAAAAAAAGTGCTGATGATGTCACCGCCGATGTTGTCTCAAATTTGCCTTGCAGGCTTTGGATGTTTGAACAGAATAAGCCTTCATTATAAACTGGAGGTGTAGAGTTTAAAGTCAGCATATGCTTTTTGTAAATTTGATTAGATGCCTGTGTTTAACATGATCGAATTTCCAAAACATGAAGCGAATGTTTATGAAACTGCTCGCCGCGAGTCCAACAACGGAGTTTCAATCTGCTCTGAACGCTCGGTCCGCAAGGTTACTTCTACTTTCTCCTTGTGATGACATGCACATGCCCGCAAATAGCCATCTGTTCGCTGTTGTTGTTCGTTGTTAAGGTGGTTTCATGGCTTGTTTGCATTGTCCCCTCACATGCTGGATTTGGGATTGATTTTTCAGCTCTGATGTACTTAAAGAGATGACGTTTTGGGTAAAGAGCAAGCAACATAGTACAATACTGTTTGATTATGTAGCCTTCAGGGCCAGAATTTCCTGATGAAGCTGCCAATCAGAACGGAGTCTGCTCATCAGGAGGAAGAGAACTTAAACCGGCCTGCTGAGGTGCTGGGTAAAGGCCCAGTATGAGATAAAGTAAAGAAACAGTATTTTAGAAGGGAAAATCTTGCAAAGATATTTCAGTAGAGCCCCAGCATATAACTATATACCTGGAAATGTGCTTGATATATATCCACTTTAGAAGATGTAGTCCTACCAGGCAGAGAGGCTCTACTGGAATATTGTATTGGAATATTGGGAAGTGTAGCTTGAACCATAAAAGTGACTAAAGTCAGAACATTCTACCCTCTGCTGCTTTGATTTTTTGCTTTTTATTTTGTCTTATGCAAGATCCTCAAGCTTAATGAAGTGTGCTAGTAAATAGCTAGAATAGTTTGCATCAGTGGTCACTCAGTGGTTAGCACTGCTGCCTCGGGCCGCGGGCCGTCCCAGACTGTCCTGTGTGGAGTTTGCAGGTTCTCCCTGTGTTTGCGTGTTTCCTGCTGGTTTCACTGGTTTCCTCCCACCATCTATAGACATGTACGTTAGGGTTTCTCCTGTCTGGGCTCCGGCAGAACAGCTGGAGTTGGTTCTCAGTGCACTGGGCCAGACCACTAATGTACAGGCTGGATCAAATGCAGAGAATGAATTTCCCCACCGGGATCAATAAAGTTCTTCTTCAAAAGTTGTTTTTTTGTGTCTGTTCTGCATGGAGCCTTGTTCTCCACCTCATCCGTGACCTATGGGATGAATTGGGACACGACTGTTACTTCATTTACTTTTCATAACGGGTTAATGTGTAATACTTTGGAAATTTATTGTGTTTTTAATGTATAGAAAAGCTCCTTAAAAATCCTTATTATCCTCTTGATATACAGTATTAACAAAAATACACACAAAAAAGATATAATGCAGAATTGCCCAGTAATTGTACAGTACACAGATATGTTAGCATGACTGGCTGTTTTAATGCCATTTCAGAGGAGAGGCTGTGTTTGTTGCATGAATTAGGTGAGGTTGAGAATTAGATTATTTTTTGTTTTATTGTCCTGTCTAAGAGGATGTAAAAAGTCCTCCATTTTTTTAATTTTTGAGTTGGATGCTCACAAAAAATTTAATTGGATCCTTTTTTGTAGCAGATTTTATTTGCCAAGCATAGAAGACTAGACAGAATATTTTTTTTTAAGACTGAGCTGTAAAACGATTTTTTTTGCAATGAAATGAGTGTGAAATGGTCGACCTGCTGCAACTGTCCTTTTGGTCTCTTACATAAGTTGGGTGCTTCATGTGCATGACACAAAACTTTAAAAGAATCCATCAATGTACGTCATCCGGGACCTTTGGGATGAATTGGGACACGACTGTGACCTTACTGCTGACCTTGGGGCATCAGTGTGAGCTAATAAAGTCAATATTATGCAGAAACCTTTTCCAGAAGAGTGAAGGCTGTTATATTAGCATAGTAATGTCAAGGTTTTAAAATGGGATCAATCCATCAATCATCTTTATTTGTCACATGATCACAGCTTAGGCTCATCACAGTGAAATGTGCTCACATCGATCACCTTCAATTGTGAAATAAATCATAGTAATTAATAAACTAGAAAATTTCCTCTAGGGGAATAGGGGCTCCGGGGGCTACTGCCGGAGTGTATGATGAGCTTCTACAGAGATTTCAAACAAATAATACTCGTAAATTTATGATATTATATACAAAGAGTCAATGAGGAGCAGAAACAGATGTGGCCTCACTTAGAGGCTGCCCATTATAATTCAGTAAATTTCTCAGATTTTAAGCACATTGTGAGAATGTTTGAAGTTTCTCGACAAAGTTGGCAAAAAACCTGCGTTTATGTTGTAAATTGTGGCCAGAAGGAAAGTGGAAAGAGAAATTGAGATTTTTTTTTGTTCTCCTACACTCCGAGCAATGATGTCACCACTGAAGCATCAACATTCTGTCCCATATGCTCTCATTATGAACTCAGACGTTCTTATTGATCAGTGATTAACAAATCAAAAAGCTCCATTACCTATCAAAACATGGAATAATATATTAATACACAAGACATGGGTCTACAGTTTAGAGTGTAAATGGAGTCTCTGGGTGAAAGAATGCCCGAGCAGCAGTGTGAAAACTCAGATTTGTTGATTTTTTTGACCTCCTGTTCATTCTCTGAGAAATCTTGTGCAGTTTTTTGTGACTTGCATGAAAAAAAACAAAACCATTTCAAAAGACAACTAAAAAACCCTTTCAATTCCATCCAAAGATGTGTAAAAAATACATCTTTGGACAAAACAGAGAGCGGCGACAATACAAACATAATACAGGTAAGGACAAAATTTACAGCAACAGTACAAGACCAAAAAAATAAGCAGGGAAACTAAGCTGTGAGAGCAAATGAGGTCATTTACTTAATAGCTGTGTCTCCTAACAGTGTGCACTTTCTTAAAAATGTGTTAACTATCCTTGAATCACATAAACTGTTTGATGAAAAGAGTATTAATTTAAAGATATACTTTTCATGACAAAAAATACTGCATACAGTTAATCATATACAGTATACTATGCTGGAAGTCTCTGCCAAGAAGACTAAATAAATGTGTCCAACAAAAACAAGCAAAAAAATACAATATAATATATGTTGATGGTTGTAAAAATGCCATGTATTTGATATGTAGAAAGCAATGTGTTACAAAACTAAACAGTTTTACTATTTTCTCTTTGTTATCACAAATGAAACAATGTGCAAATATTTACGCATCTGTTCATAACTAAGCGTGGAAATAAAATCTACACAGATAATAAATCCTGCATCATGTCAACTCACACAGAGAAACATTGTACAATCTGGAAGGAAAAGAAACAAGTTTAACGTTGAGTTAAGCATCAACTCTTTTTATTGGCTTGTATTCCGATTTAGCTTTTGATTTACAACAACTGCGAAATTGATTCAGCAGCTGACTGGGTGAATTTCATGACTTCATGCCTTACCTGGCTGATGTTAACTCTACGTATGTAAATCAACATTTCACGCATACCGCCGCATGGCTTGTTATTGGCGGCGGTTAAAAAGGTGCTGGCTAACATGCCGTAAAGCAGCGTATACTGCAAACTCTGCATAATGGATGCATGTGGTATTCCTCTCTTGGCACTGAGGGAATCAACTTAAGAGTCTGGATGCAGATCTGATGTGATGTGGTACAGTTTAGTTTCTAAACAAGCCAAAACACGCCGTCATGGGAACTGTCTAAATGAGAGTGTGATGCAGACTCGAGGGATCCAGATCCGCTCGCCTGCCGCGGACAGAGAAGAGACGAGGAGACGCCTGGCAGCCGCCCCTCTGCTGCTGTCTGTCTGATTGTTTTGGACAGATTCCTGTGATTTCTCAGAGCTTCAGTTCTGGGGGAATGCCACGGTACGGGAAAAAAAAAAAGGGGCCCATGCAGTTTGTTTTCCAAGGAGGTCAATCTCCTAAATCCATTGTCACAATTATGCACTCCATGTTCACATATTCCCAGCTTTGCAGACAAAGCTCAGGGCATTCAAAAGCCTTCATCTGCTCCGCATCAGAAATTAGTGGACAGTAGCCAGAGGGGAAGGATCAAATGCGTTTTGAGGATGTGTGTGTGTGTGGGAGCGTGACATTGGAGTTCACTGTAAAGTCTTTGAAATTCATGGAGTGCGTGTGTGGTACCATACGCCGGAAATGAAGATAAAAAGATTCGCAGAGCATGCTGTAACATGCTCGCAATGCAGAATCCGCTTCCTTTAAAACGGAGTCGGAGCCACTGCATCCTGACAACCTGAGATGCTTTTCGGAGTATTTCTTAGGGGAGGAAAAGTGGCCAATTTCTCGTGGGGGGGGAATTGCAACAGGCGCTGAATTAGAGCGTCCTGATAGGGCCGCGGAACAATCGAGGCAAACGGCACAATTACAGACTCGTGTTGACGCCGTCAGACACACGGAGAGGGATTTGGTTATTTCTATGCAAAGCAAACTTCGGTAAGCTATAATCGATCTGTCCAAATTCCCGTGTTTGAACAAACCCGCAGTTAGCTCTACGGTGCCGTGTTTTTTCCAAAGCCTCAAAATGAGCATAGATTCTTTCCCGAGAAAGGGAGAGTGGTGTTATACTCTCGGTTTGGGCTCAGCTTGGGCTTTTTGTCCGTCAACAAGATTGTGTTGTGTATTTATCTGGCATTGTTGTAATTGCAATGTCGCTTGAGCTCTCTGTTGGGATTGCTCAGATTCACACTCTCATTCTCTCTCTCTCAGACTCTGGGCCTTTGGGCGAAAATCGTGAAGTTCTTGGAGCTCCCTCAAATTGTCTTGGCAGAGCTGGCTGGATACTGTATCTCTCTGACTGTAACCAGCGCTCCCTAAAGCCAGCAGAAGCAAAAAAAAAAAAAGTCTTTTAAATATTTTTTCTCATTTCGTTTTGGGACAGCTCATTTGTTTATATTTTACTGTAGACATCTGTGTTTTAAAAAAAAAAATCTCCCTTGATCGCATTTTGCGAGATTTTTCCAAATTAACAACCATCGCATGCAGAAACTGAAATGGGTATTTCTTTTTTCCCAGCAGAGGGATTGCATTATATGACTGAGCTGATTTTTCTTTTTTCATATGCACACTTAATTCTCCGTTCGTAAGGACTGTACAGGCCTTTACAGCTTTGACAAAACACCAACATGCCTCATTAGAGATCATTGTTAATGTTCTTTTGCACCTGTGGGCGGCTACAAAGATTGTAATAAGCTGTCCATGTCTCACAGTCACCGGCAGCACCCGGCCAGATGTGTGTGGGAGTGTGTGTCACAAAAGAAATACAATATCACTCTGATTCAAACAATTATACATGGCCTATTATATTTTACTGAGGAAAAAAAAATACCGATGTGAAGGTTTATGAACGGCAGCAACTTGTATGTGCACTTTTAATAAAACTACTCTAGAATAGAAGATATAACCGTAACAAGGTCTGGGGAACAAGTGACTCAGTGATAGAGATCTCATGTACAATTATTCATTAACTCGCCAAAGACAGAGATCTCTTCTTTTGACCTTTTCACAAATGGAGCGCTACACCTGCTCTGGTGTAAAAGCACTATACATTGCACATTACATTTACATCGCTCAACTGGTTTCAATAGGTTATGTCGAAAGATTTATGATTTAAAATAATATATTTTTAAATAATATATATATATATATACTTAAATGTGTCTTTCTATTCTGCATTGCCTCCTCTTTCTCAATTCAATTTCAATTTAATTCACTTTATTGGCATGACAAATGACAAATTTGTCATTTGCATTGCTAAAGCTTATAATATACATGACAATGTATATAAATTGAGGAAAAAGTACATTAACATTGCATGTAAGAATTGCCAATCCAAAATGGCGGCATTGTTGATGCATGAACCAGAGGTCAATGAAAGTGTCGTTTGGCTTCTTACTTCCTTGTTACATCCAGGGAGGCCATAGACTTTACATTGTGTTGATTTAAAATCACTTTCCTCGGCTCAAGGAAAATTTTATGACGATAGCACCGATACAAAACAATCATAACTGACCTGTTTGCAGTTGGAGGATTGCCCATTGAACACGGTCAGACTTCACCAGGCCACTGACGTTTCACAGCAGAGGACGGGGACTGCTGTCTCATCTGGTTTTTGCCCCGAAAGCAGACGAATATTAAATGTGCAGGCTTGCAGATGTGCACATCCGGACCTGAACCGCTGTCAAACGTTGATCGGGGGTTGTCAGCATTTCCGGAGAAGCATTACGGCACCGAATGTCCGCGGATGAGAAGCAATCACTTGTCATAACCGCTTTCGACAAAATCAAAATTCAGCGTCACGCGTCTTCACAAGCAGCCGTGGCATTTAGATTGTGATATTGTATGTTGACATATTCGGGGTAGTCACGTTGCGTTTATAGAAAGCCACCTGTCCGCTCCATTATGCATCACAGTGTGTGACAGGATGCATTGATTAAAAACTAAAAGAGGAGCAGAGAGAGGAGGGGAGGGTGTGTCTGTTCTCTGTCATTCCCAACAGCGGCGTTTCATTACTTGATGTGTTTGTCCGTCTTTGAGGCAGAGGGGCACGCCTTGTAAATGTTGAAATTAGAATCCAATCGTCAACCTGTGTCATAAACGTTTTCCGCCAACACACATACACAGACGTACCCCTACTCCCCTCCGCCCAGCGGTGATTTGATATATGCTGCGCTGCCTGCAGGGCCGCTGCCTGATCGTAAACATGCCTCTTTTTTCCAAGCGACTGCAGTTCAAGAGAGCGCTGCAAGGTGTGGCCATAAATCTCTGATCATTCTGCTGAGGAGCTGACCTTGGGTGTCGCCCATGAGTCACACGTTGCCTGAGCCGCTATGTCACTCTCGCCCAAATTGACCTCTTAGCCTCCTCCTTGACTTGTCCATGTGTTTGTGTGTGTGTGTAAAAATTATGCCTGACCTCCTTCACATCTGCCAGCTCCATGATGCTGACATGATTATTAGTCATTTGACAGAGAAGTGATTGACAATGTTTTATTTTTATAGTTAAATCATATTTTTCAAGCAGAATTGAAGCAAACTAAACAAATATATTGAGGTTTGGGTTTGTTATACAACTCAAATGTCTTCAGGTTATTACCTTTGGCTCTAGGTAATTGTGATAGCTTCTTTCCACATTGCCTCTTTTTTCCTTATTGCCTTTGTGTGTGTGTATATATAAATTTGGGGTCACAATTCAGCTTTCCATTAAATGTCACACTACTATTTATTTACCACCATGAGTTGTAAAATGAATAGAAATGTTATTACATTAGGCTTCTGATGCAATGAGCAAACACATTGTACCATTAGAACACTGGAGTGATAGTTGCTGGAAATGGGCCTCTATACACCTATGTAGATATTGCACCAAAAACCAGACATTTGCAGGTAGAATAGTCATTTACAGTGTATTTCTGATTAGTTTAAAGTTATCTTTGTTAAAAAAACATTGCTTTTCTTTCAAAAATAAAGAAATTTCTAGGTGACCCCAAACTTTTGAACAGTTGTATATAGTTGTGCTCATAAGTTTACATACCCTGGCAGAGTTTATGATTTCTTGGCCATTGATTCAGATATGAATGATAGCACATAAACTCTTCTTTCACTCATGGCCAGTGCTTAGGTGAAGCCATTTATTATCCAACAACTGTTTACTCATTTTAAATCACAATGACAACAGAAACTACACAAATGACCCGGATCAAATTTACATACCATTGAGATTCTGGCCTGAATACATGCACACAATGGGTTTGAATGGGTGCTAAAGGTAACCTACACTCTGATCTGTCTCCTTGTAATCAGTGTATAAATGTTCTGTGAGTTTCTGGGCTCCTGACAGACCCTTGCACTGACATCTCTGGATTCTTAGTCAAGGGCAAGGCAAAAGAATTGTCAAAATATCTGCAGGAAAAGGTTATTGAACTGTATAAAACAGGAAAGAGATATAAGAAGATATCCAAGGAACTGAGCTTGCCAGTCAGCAGTGTTCAAACTGTACTCGAGAAGTGGAAAATGAGAGATTCTGTTGAAACCAAACCACGATCAGGTCGACTAAGAAAAATGTCTGCCACAACAGCCAGGAAAATTGTCCAAGATGCAAAAGAAAATCCCGCAGATGACCTCAGATGAAATACTTTGGGGGGGAAAGTGGTGTGGATGTTTCAAGATGCACAATAAGGAGGCACTTGAAGAAAAATTGGCTGCATGGTTGAGTTGCCAGAAGAAGGCCATTACAACACCAGTGCCACAAAAAATGCCAAACAGCACAGAGACAAGCTTTAAAACTTCTGGCACAAAATCATCTGGTGTGATGAGACCAAAATTATACTTCTTGGCCACAAGCATAAACATTCGGAGAGGAGTCATCAAGGCCTATTATGAAAGGTACCCCTTTCCTACTGTGAACAATGGAGGTAGAACACTGTCAACAAATACATGGGAAACTTGGTCAAAAGTTCCCAACATAAATGTGGCGTGTTACTAAAAAAATACTAGAGGAAATTTTGCACCCATCAGCCCAGAAGCTGCCCATGGGACGTACTTGGATATTTCATCATGATAATGATCCAGAACACAAAGACAAGTCGACCTGTCATTGACTACAGCAGAGTAAAGTGAAGGTTCTGGAGTGTCAGTCTCCTGACCTCAATATCATTGAGCCACTCTGGGGAGATCTCAGTTCATACCAGACAGCCCACGAATTTACAGGAACTGGAGGCCTTTTGCCAAGAAGAATGAGCGGCTTTACCATCAGAGAAAATAAAGAACCTCATCTGCAACTACCACAAGAGACTCCCAAGCTGTCATTGATGTTAAAGGGGGCAATACGAGGTATTAAACTGGGGTATGTAAATTTTGATCAGGGATTTTTGTATTATCATTCATATTCTGGCCAGAAAAACCCCATAAATTCTGCCAGGGTATGTAAAACTCTGAGCGCAACTGTATATCATTTAACGGGGCGCTGCTTGTTGTTTCCACTCTATGAATAAAAGTTTCAATCAACTTGAATTCAAAAGAAGGTTCTGTTGGTTGGAACAGCATGAGCTATCGTTATTGGCTCACTGGAAGGATGTGGCTTGTTTAAATGAACTTATTAAAGAACATAAACCAAAGAATAATTGATAAACGGCAGTATAAGTGCTGACACTCATACTGTATCTTCTAAGTTTCCATGCCTGCTGTTCTATCACCTTGCTGACTTTGTGTGGAACTTTCACAGAATTGATGAGAAGTGATGCGTAAAGACTATAATGGGGACCTTTGTGCAAGTACTCTCAAAAGATACAAAGAAGTTTTTCCTGAAGTGCATACTGTGTCGAAATAGCCAATATGTGAAAAAAAACAAAAAACAAAACACATAATAGCATTATTACAGTCTCCATGAAAAATGGATTATATGATTGGGTTCTGTGTCTTGGTAATGGATTTAGCCTAATGATACCCCTTTTGTCCAAAAGAAGGATTATTCTGAAGCGAAAAGCAGTAGAAATAGGCCATCTGTGGACAGCAACAGAAGACAGCCCCTCGAACGCCAGCCTCAGATCCGTCTGATCCAGAATTGGAGTTGTTGTGTTTCTCTTTCTTTGTAAATGTGTTTTTCATGCGCTTTTGCCTCTTTTTTTTTTTTTTTTTTTACAGCGGTCCAGTCTCTCAACAGCCTGAATGATCAGATCGCTCAGTTCACGGTGAGCAGACCTCGCAATCTGCCCGACGAGGACGAGGCCTTCCTGCCGGGCGAGAGGGACACCTTGAGGAAGTCCATGACCCTGATGAGACACCTGCTCATGGACGCCCAGGTACAGCTTCTTCACCCAAGCACAACACGGTCACACTACAGCAGGCTCCTCTGTGCCCGCTTGTTCCTCAGGACAAATTTGTAGATTTGAGAGAGATGATTTTCATCCAGCAATCACTGTAATGCAACTGGGATAGATAACAACACGGCTAATTACTGTTATATAATCAGTGAGATCCAGGTGCACACTGCAGGACAGTTAATTATGTTTTTGTATATTAGGTGTGAAAACTGAACTTCAATGCATCACATTTTGCATAATGACAATCAAAGGCAAAGCATTTGTTGTCATCAGCACAATGAAAAACTGATTTTCGAGACAGATAAGACGGTAACAATCGTCTGGAGTATCATTGTGTCTGGTGCTTTTGCATTAATGATTGCGTCATCGTTATGTAAAGTGCACTATTCCCCTTTAACATTCCATGTACTCCAGTGATCAGGCCAGCTGATTTGTCCTAAAACACACGGGTGCCGTTCAAATGCATCGTTGGAAACTGCAATTTGCCTGAAACCAATATAAGCAAGCTGACGGACTCAGATTCAGACCACAGCGCTGTTCATTGTCGTCATCTAAAGCATCATCATCAGATTGTAACATTCTATTTGAGTTATACAAGGGCTAAAGGGAGCACTTTGACAGGAAATTGCTGAAGCCCAGACAGCATTTTCATGCACCAGCTATCAAGTGCAATTGCTTGATTTCCGATCTAAGATAAAAAGGTGGTTAAAGAGGGAGTTAAATCACTGTTGAGTTCAGATGAGAAGACAAAGGAGAACTTGGTTCACTTTAAAGTTGTTTAACTGTGTAGCAACTGAATTCAAATTCATCTGGTTTCTCTTCAATAACACCACTATGGAAATTATTCTAGTGACTTAAATTTTTTGTAGTATTGTATACAAGCGTTTATTATATTTTTCATGTACTGAATAATGTCAATCAATCAATCAATCAATCAATACTTTTAGAAGACATCGGTTCACCTTCAAGCTCCAAGGATTGTTTGATTCTTAGTGGATTTTCCAGGTTTACTTTTTATAGTAAAAACTTAAAAATAGGGGTGGGATTTGATTAAAAATTTAAATAATGTAGCTACTTAATTAAACACAATTCATTGCAATAATTGGAAAATATTACAATATTTGTCCCAAAAACAACATTTATTTATGTATGAATGAATTTTAGTCGCTATCTGTAGCACATTTTCTGACCCTTATCCTAAACCACTGATAGTGGTCTATAGTCCTGGGAAATCTCTTACTATTTCCGATGTTGATTTACTAATTTTCTTCCTGATGAAAGAACCAGAACCGTCAACAGCTCCAGAGTTTCTGTGCTCACTGACATGTTTTGCATTTAAACGGTATCGTAGGGTTGGTGCTACGATAGTTTGGCGTGCAAATTGCATTATAACGCTTTCATATTTTAAGCGTTATTTTCTTTGTGATTCATTAATCATAATTAATGGGTTATAATTAAAAAAAAATAGATTTTAGGTATTGTGAAGCTAATATTAATATTTTTTTCCCCCTACGTCATGCCAGTGTGAATTTCCGCACAGGATTGAATCCAGTATGTGTTCCCCTCTGAGCCGAAATGAAACATTTGCCCTTCGCCCATAACACAACCGGTCCAACGGTGTGAAAACCCTGGCCACTTCAGCCATGTTGTGAACAACTGACAGTTGAGCTGTGAAACAATTTTTTTTCCCTGTTAATCCTCAAGATCCACGGAGGTGAAACGCCTGTTTCTGTCCACTGATCTTAGCTGCTGTATTTTCTGTAAAATCACGTCCAGAGCTTTCTGAACCTGTTGCCTCCATTGTAAAAAAAGACAAGAATGGGCGTCTGTGTGCGTTTTAAAAATAGTGCAAAGTAATAAAAATGTTTTCAGTCTGTCTCCTTTTGCTTCAAAGGAAGCGATAATACGTAGCGTAGCGTAGCCGCCACTTTATTTATATTCCCTCTATGTTGTGATGAATGTTAGATGAGTCTTGATGCTGAGATGCATTCGGGTTGTCCATTAGTGCCATCGCAGACTTGCCTGATGGATACTCAGTCCCCGCGCCGTTCTCCTGGAGATATTTCCTCTGATGCAGCGTCATTGATTAAAGAGAAGGTAATTCGGCAAAAGGCCATTGCTTTCATGTCCACTCAGTGGGATGCGAGCCAGAGGGAAACATGGTTAGCCCGCAGTCAGTCTTTGTGCTGCTCGGAAACGGAGCGACGGGACGTGATGGATGAGCAGGAATCTCAGCCGGGGAAGGAGAGACAATGAGCTCTCAAGATTTTCGTCTTGAAAAAACACGTTTGCCGGTAGTTTAATGTTAAATGAAGCTTTCAGACACCAGACAGCATGACAGATTCCTCCGCCTGTTGGTCTTGTTTGTGTCAGACGGTAAAACCCACAACCTGTGCATGTTCCCTGTTTTTTTTTATTTTTTTATTGTCAATTGGAGGCCTCTGTCAGCCAGGGGGATGTTGCTCTAAAGTGTCTGAGGACAAAACCGATCACAATGGCATATTGACATGTGACTGACAGTTGCCACGGCGATATGTGTGTTTACTCTGAGGCTATATCACATTTGTCAAAGAGAGAATTTCTGTCCCAGACTAGGTCCCTGTCCCAAATTCATACGAATTCTAAGCAGGTTTTGAGTTTGTAATGTGTTCACACGGGAAATGAGATGCTACAAAGTACAGATGATTTTTGAGTTTTGATGGACATATTTATCCCACATTGCATGAAGGAAATAGAAATGCTCATAGATAAAAAAAAAAAAAAAAGGATTTTAGACAGCTGCAGAAAAACTAAAAAAAAAAAGAAATCAAATCTAAGAAAAAACTTGTAAGTAAGTTGTGAAAAGGAAAATATAGGCTACATCTGTCTGTCATTTTTAGGTTGTAGCTGTTGCTGCTAGCAAACGATAATTCCTGGTTCTCACACGTTTAGAAACGTACAAAAGCGTTCAAAAGAAATTACCTTATTTTTGAAAGAAAAGCACTGTTTTGTTTTTTTCAATAAAGATAACTTTAAACTAATCAGAAATACACTCTATACACTGCTAATGTGGTAAATGACTATTCTAGCTGCAAATGTCTGGTTTTGGTGCAATATCTACATAGGTGTATAGAGGCCCATTCACTCCAGTGTTCTAATGGTACAATGTGTTTGCTCATTGCATCAGAAGGTTAATGGATGATTAGAAAACCCTTCTGCAATCATGTTAGCACAGCTGAAAACAGTTTAGCTGGTTAGAGAAGCTATAAAACTGACCTTCCCTTGATGAAAGCAAAGTTTAAAGGAAAAAAATATTTTTTTCAAATACAAATCATTATTTCTAACCTCGTCAATGTCCTGACTATATTTTCTATTAATCTTACAACTCAAGGTGGAAAATAAAGGTGTGACTTTTCATCGGCAACACAAAATCGTCTGGGTGACCCCAAACTTTTGAACGGTAGTGTTACTTAAAACTTTGACATTTTGGATTCGGAAGGTTCTGGATCCAACAAGCAAGTTTTCTACCGGCTTTGATGAAATGCCATCAAACGTTCTAGTCTTCAGATTTAATCACCGTGTTTATACCAATCACCAGCAGGACTGAGCTCTGAGGCTCCCGATCATCACTCACGTTAACAATAGACGGACAAAATAATTGTAGCCATGTTATGCGTCGGGTTCCTTTTGTTCTCCGCGTCCCCGAGGGTCAAAGTCAAGAGTGATCTCATCTCACATAGAGGAGCTTTTCTCATTCACAGGCTTTTGCATTAATGGAGATTATTGCTGCTGTCAGATGGAATATAAAATGAGTGCAGTCTTCCTTCTCTTCCAGTCTTTTGGGTCATGTCTGTACGGCGAAATCAAAGACCCTTCTGTTCACTGTGCAGTTTTCGGCGAGGCGGCTAACCTGATGCAGGTTATTTATCGCTGCCAATAGCATGTTAGGTCTTTTTCTGCTGGACTGGTAGAATAGAATCAATGGCCTCCTGTCACTCCAGAATCCTTAATGCTTTTCTATATTCTGTATGACGTGAATGACACCCAATGGTTTAGTTTGTCGGTGGAACTTGGGGTAAAAACAAAACTGATGAAATCAGCAGTAAAAATTCCAGTCCACGGCCACTAAAAGGTGGAAAATTAATTTAGAGGGGATTTGATTAGTTTCTCTTTGAATGCTGTCCCAGAATTGATTGTCTCATTTGTCATTTGCACAGATGAATTATTTATTTCCCCGTTGCTGCGCTGGGGTGACTAATCAAATGCATTTCGGTGGGTGTGGAAGCTGTGAATTGATGTAGTGGAACATTGCGCCGCATTAGCTACTTTGGTCGTGAAGTCGACGGGGCGACAATCGCGGCCTGATGACGGCGTGACAGAGGAGACATTGCTCGCCATAATTTGCTAAAAGCGCATGGCCTAACCGTCACTTTCTGCTCGTTCACAGCGAGTCTTCCTCTCACTCTGGGACAGTGGATCAGTTTCTGTCCAGGTCAGCTCCAACAAATAGAGCAGAGCCTCAGAGAGCTGGTCTGTGTGGGTCTGGATAGACTGAAGTACTTTACCTCAGGGCCCATCAGAGATTTCCAGGGCTTTGTTAGAGAATAACCGATTGGTCCATTATGGGCAGAATGTCACTTTGGATCAGAGAACTTGAAGTGATTACAGTAAAACATAGTAAAAATGAATATGTCCCCGATCCATGGGGAGGATGTAGCCCCCCTCCAAAAAAAGCTTTAAATAAATGATCTAGTACACTTTAACAAAAGATCATGCACAGTGTTTCTTCAAGGTAAATGCTATGGCAAGATAAGGCAGGTTTATTTCTATCGTACAATTCAGCAATAAAGCAATTCGGCGTGCTTCACATAAAACATTAAACACATCAAGACAGTGTGCAAAATAAACACAAGTAACCCTATATGATATACTTTATATGACCTAGTCTATCATGCATTATAAAGCACATTCAACAAACAATGTAGTGCATTTTTAAGTTTTTATACAAGTTATTATATAATCAGGTATGACAGCTTATTTGTGAAGTATTATAAGTGTTGGGCAGAGACAAGAATCTCTGCACATTTGACAGGATGCAGCCATTAGAACTGAGATTCAAGAGCTAGTTTGTTCCTGCATGTTTATGGTTTATTACCTTAGAGACATTCAGTGCATTGTTTAGTTTATTAGATGCTTGGTTTCAAGGTGAAAGTTAAAGGATGAACGTGCATTGTCCCGACCTCTGTGCATTTTCTCAGAATTTCACTTTTAGCATAAAAAAGATTCTTAGAATTGTATTTAGCACAAAAGGACTCACTTCACACTGACTGTAATTTAACATAATGCCTTTTTTAAAGTTTTAATATGCATTTTTTTTCGCTTTTATTATATTGACAACAACCTGACTCAAGGACGTCAAAGTCTTCTTTCAAACACTGTTGGCATGGAGGTATAAAGGATCATGAATGCTGAATTTATTATATAATCTATCCACCATTTATAATACTTTATAAACCTTATCATAAGTTGTCAACCATGATTATAAACCTTAATAACAAGTTTTATAAATACGTTATAATACCTTCTGATTGTGCTCATAGTGCATTATAGACCCTCATAGGTCACTCAATGGTTAAAACAAGAAAGAACAAGAAAGTAAGAAATAAATAATCACTTGATTTATTAAAAGGCAGCGGCAAACAGAAACGTCTTCAGCGTTGGTTTATAAAACGACTGAGAGTCACAGCAGGGCTGCAGTTTTCTGGAAGTTTGTTCCAGATTTGTGGAGCAGGAAGCCGACCTGTCGCAGACCATCTGAGGAGTCGGATCTGGGCAGCATGCTAACAAATTCATTATGAAAATGCTAACATGCTGACGCTAAGCAAGTTTTAAGTATAGGCTGAGCCTGAACGACTAAAGTACTCGATAAATTAAAGTTTGGATCTGCGATAGCCAAAGGCAAAGACTCAGGGGATCATTAAAATTATTACATTTCATTCTCCGGGGTACCAAATTTAATTGCAATCCCTCCGATACTGAGATATTTATGTGGGGGAACTAAATGGCGAACTGACCATTCAATCTCTTTATCCATAAAGTCATGCAGCTGCATGGTGAAAAATATTAGCATGTACTGTCATTAACTCAGGTGAAAATTTGGGAAACTGCAAACCTTGTCCAGCTCTGTGGTAGAAATTTCCATTTGCATCCAGAGGCTAAATCCTAAAACCTGATTTATCGTCTTTTAATCAGCTGTTCTTTGTCTTTTTGTAATAATTGGAAAATGTTAGCATGCCCATGAGGCTGGACTTGTGTCCGTAGAAAAAAATACTGCTAAACAGTCACTAGAAGTTCAAAGAAAGTTTAGCATCATATAAAGAGAAATTGTGAGCCAAAAGTTATAGCTGATAGCAGCAAAGCAGAAAGCTGCCAATTGAGTCATTTCATTACAATGTAGGCAGATCTACCTTAATTCATTATTGACCAGTGTAGAATTAAAGGGGGAATATGAGCCTGAGCTCAAAGTAAAACACATAGAGAGATTAGATTAATGCTACGGTGAGGTTGGGGTTGTCCTGCAGCTGTTAATGAGAAAACAGATTTAGTTCACATCTGGCATATAATGAACTAATCCATTATTTGGCACAGAGAAAGAGGCGTCACTAGAGAAAAGACTGCAAAGGTGGTCCGGGGGGGGGGGGTTTGCTGAGATCGATCCATTATTTTCTGATATTTTCTTGTCTCTCATTGCCTGGGAGATACGTAGGTTCATCATCAGGAGATCCTCTTCATATCAGACCGTGTTCTGTAAGTGTCTTTGGCTCTTTGAACACAAATAAATCCTTATTACGTGAATCCGTTGGAGGCTTTCATCTCGTGCTTCATTCCTCAGACGCCGTTGTATGCAATGTATGCAAATCCTTTACATCCGTTTCAATCATAGATCCTTTATGTTACAGGGTCGGTGTGAACTGGAGCGGGTCGGACTTCAAAGAGCTGCTCGCTTTTTTTTTTTTAAGAACTGCAGTTTCAGCTGGTAGCCGTCTCTCACCAGTCTCTACATTTCTACCCACTCTGAAACACCGGACACATGAAAAAGATCAAGCACACGTCCATATTATTGTTTGGAGTTGGCTGTGGGAAAGGTTTTACAACACTTGGTCTCAGCTTGATGATTAGGGATAAAACAGCAGTGTAGATTAGTATTTTCTGATATGACACGACAGATGAGGTAGTTTATCAAAAACTTTTTTTTCATTGTTCCCAGACCTCCACGCATTACACATCTCTCGCTCAGTCAAGCAGTTTTTATCAGTGTTTTTTATCAGCGAATTTGTTACATTACAATATCACTATATTTAAAATGTAAGGCATTACACTACCATTACATTACTATTAAGTTAATCTCACCAAAATAACTGGAAATATGGATTTGGCAATCTAAATATATCTCACCTCAGGGGCGATTTTAGTATCTGGTCTTCAGGGCTGCTCAGCCCCCAGTGCTCACAGAGGCACATTATTTTTCACTAAATGAGGCCAACTAGTACATTTGTAAATGTTGGAGCTGTATTAACTTTGCTTTGAGTAGTGTTTTCCCCTAAAACATTCAATTTTGACCTCTTCATTTCAAAAGGCCGTAGCTTTAAATTCATACCTGGCGAATATTCAGCACCGCCGCCGGTGTTGCTGCCTTGCGGATCCAGAAATTATTAGCAGCTAACGACTAGCGCAAAAAGCAGAACCCTACACAACTCTAGCAGCAAGCAGTCGCGTGAACGTGGCGGCCAATCAGAAGAGACGTAGCTGATCTGTGAGCATGGTTGCCAGACACACAGGGTTGCCAGATTGGCCGGTCGCAGCAGAGTATTGTGCAGGGGCAGAGCAACGTAACTGCACAGTTGCACTCATTTTCAAAGTTTTTCACATAATATTTTTAAAATGTGCTGAGCTTGTGTTTGCTGAGCTAATTCACGGTGGTGCAGAAGCACCCCTAAAAATAGCCTAAACCCGCCCACGGCTCACCTTTGTCATTATTGCTGCGAGTTGCGACAGGGATCTTACTGACAGGTTTGTAAAAAGCTGGTGATTCCAACATCTTCCAATACAAGTCTCCTAACCTCTTGATGCTGAAGGATCTCGGAGCGGGAGAACATAGTTTTGTCTGTTTTGTAGTTTTATCTCCACTCTCATGCTCCGCTTGCTTCCTTGCTGACTTCATGTTACTAAATGCGAAATTACCGGTGCTGTTTCAGGAAGTGGACAGTTCACTAGGTGTAGCACACAGAGTGCATTTGACTTCTTTATGTTGCACAAACGTAAAATGATGAGTGTAAGTCCATCTGGAGAATGTGCCGTCCGATGTTTCGCGGACGTGTCACAGCTGCTGATCTTAGATGATTTTAGGTGATTTTAGGTGATTTTAGCTGTATGAAGGGAGAAAAAGAAGACCACTTCAATCCAGGTTTCTACTGAGTAAAATATTACCTTGCGTTACCTGTGTTACAGCAAAAATCAATGCATTACATGCAAATTTATTACTTTTGTAATGCTTTACTCCCAACACTGGCTTTTAAACATAAAAGGTTTCATTCAGTGGACCAAACCATTACTGTGGGTATTTTAAGATCACAATATGGCCTTCATTAGATGAAATGATGCATGCCAGATTGTGAGACTTCATCGTCCTTTCAGCCTTTCAAGAAGCCATCTGTTGATGCCGGCCAGGATGTATAAGTCTGGCGCGTGTTTTGGGGGGCCTGTGCGTTTCTATGGAAACCCACCGGCACATTGTCACAAGCTGATCCGGATCACTACGCGCGTCTTTCTGCAGATCAAAAGGTGTTCACCTCAATTTCAGAGAGAGTTTTGAGTGATATGGAGAAGGCCGATCTGTCTCTCTCTGTCTCCGACTCGCCCTCCACTTGAGTGACAGACAGTGTTTGTACTCGTCGCGGCCCTTTTGTCGCAGGGTTGTTTGCGTCTGGCTCGTGCGCAGAAGTGTCTCGGCTCGGCCCGCATGAGTCCGAGACTCGGAAAAGCTCACGAGTGGCTTCACGTCCTTAAAGTGACTTTCTCTGCTAAACAGAAAGCCACTTAATTCCTGGAGAGATTTTCACATCAGATTTGTGAGCCCCGCTGTCTGGCTTATTCTGTTTTAATGCATACAGAGGGAAGGAAGTGTACAGTAATCCATTAGTCCATTATTTATCAGTCAGCCTTACATGAGCGTCCTCATGCTGCTGCTGCTGGAGTCTCCACAGGACCCGACGTGCTGAATAATTCATGAGGAAACATCCGCCGCTGTGTACACAGCAGACATGAGTGGGGACTGTAATGTGACGTGGAGGGATATCGGTGTGCCTTTTTGTTTTTGTTTTGTCAACTTTTTTCCACATGACAGCCCAGCCTCCAAAGCAGTCATTCCCCATTGTCCTCGTCGCCTCGTTTAATATAAAGCGTCCTGCTTGACCCGTCAAAGGCAGAATGAGGAGAGCGTGGAATTAAAGATGGGGAACGTGTTATCAACAGCCATTGAGTTCTCTATTGACCTTAGACCAGATTTAAAGCCCCCCTCCCTCCCTCTCCACAGCTTGTGGGGTGGCACAGGAAATATAAATGACTCTCCCTTATGATTCCCTGCCAGGATAAGTCGCTCCACGTCGGGCCAGGTGCTCACCGAGCCCAGAGCTGCTTCACACACACCTTTTTACTAACACACGGGGTTTTTGGCCAATGCATCTGCAGTTTGACCAAAGATGAAGCTCTTCCCTTATGTGTAAAAACTCTTTTTTTACTGCTGTGAAATGCTTTCACTTATTCTAATAGGACACATTTGTGCAGGTAGTGTTGATATCCTTTTATAATTATATTAAGATCATGATTAAATTGTGAAATAGGTCCTGAGGTGTGAAATATACCTTTGTAATTAAAATGAATACAATGAAAAGTATAGTCTGCAGGATTTTTCTAAAAAAAGTACATATCCATACAAAAGTAATCCATCTCTATCATCACTTATGAACACTGGACGTGTGTGGTGATGTCTTTACCTGCAGAGACACTGCCTGTATTTTATGATGATCTCATTCTGGTTGTTCCAGGACACAGATAGATGGATGGATGGATAGAAAGGTTGATGGATGGTTGAATACTTTATTGATCCCACGGGGAAATTAGGGCATTCAGTAGCTTCCACAAAAAAAAAAAAATACAATAAAAAAGAAAGAATCACCAACAGGAGGATAAAGTTTACCAATAAAGTTGAGGATAGAAAATAAGGTACAACTATACAGAACTATAACAACTGTAACATATAAAACAGGGCAATAATTACACAGTATCACAGCATCAGGTGTACCATGCAAAAGTACAAAAAAGTGCAAGAGTACAAAGAGCCTTTGTAGTAACTTTGTAAAGTAACTTTGGGCAAGTAACAGGGCCATAGCCAGGATTTTACAAGGTCAACATCCTATATATAATATACAATATACAGGTATGCTGAGTCATCATTACATTATAATTTATATTCATCTAAACATATAAATCATAGTCTATAATTGATGGATAATTCATACTGTGACTGAACATGACCTTAAAATATTGATATTTAATGCATGTCCTTTCACATTTTAAACTAGGCTACATCTACAGCAGGCTACAGGTTAGCATCTCTATTCTCTTGCCTATTTTTCCTCATTCTCTTAGAATATGACAATGTTCCACCTCTTTGCCTCTCTGCCTTTCTTGCTGTACGAAATGTTAACTTTGATTGATGCAGCCTCTTGCGTTGCATCCTCTGATTCATTCAAAAGTGCTAAAATTAGAGCCGCAGTGGCGGTAACGTCTTGAGTGTTTAATTTCGCTTTTAATGAATCAAATATACGAGCATCTCTGTCACATGAGACTGCGCTGAGGTCTTGATAATTAGCCTGGCTTTATGGATTTTCTTTTTTCGGCTTTGTGTTAACATTTTGACTTGCTGAAATGTAGCCTATAGGGGAAACATTTAAATGAAATGTAACTTATGGAAAAAAAAAATACTGAGGTCATGACCTCTGTCTCCTGAACGGTACCTACGGCCCTGTTGGTGTGTGCATGTGTGAAGCCGCCAGCCAATAAAAGGGTTACGACTGTCTTTATTTAAATCCTCCTGACTGCCAGAGATGTTTCTCACTTGTATATTTTCATAAAACAAACTAATGAAATTCTCCCTGAGTGATGTCTGTTTGTCTGGATCTGCAGAGCAGAGAGTTCAGAGCAGGCACCATGCTGTGTGGAGGTGTGGGTGTTTTATCTGCTTCAGAACAGAACCAATGAAGAAACACTATTTTATTTGTCTTTAACGGCGCCCGCTCCCCCTCTTTATTCACTGCTGTGGAGGAGGGGGGCAACTTTGAATTCTGCATTTACAAACAGGAACTGGCAAATCCTGCATACTGTACGCTTGTAAAATAATTACACTTTGAAATGAAAAAAAAAAACAGTTGTTTTTATCTTACAGCAAAGGAGGAATTTGGATTTAAAAACTAAATGAAACTAAATTATGTATTCTAGTTCTACAAATTGCACGTCTGTCCTAAAACAATAGTCGGGCATATAAATATTGGCAAAATGTTTTCCTTTCTGTAATCATTCCTGTTTATAGAGACCTTCAGAATGCACTTTCATTGCAAGTGAAAATGCATTCAAAGCTCGTCTTTTGAGCCAAATTCTATGTTGCAACCTGTCGATTTTTCTTTTCTTTTCTTTTTTTTGTTTTAATAAAAAGTGTCACAACACACCAATTAAAATGTTAAAAGGTTCTAAAGGATGGATCAGTTGGGAGCCAAACTGAGATTTTAAAAAAGGACCAAACAGGGCCATGGTTAAAGGCAAAACGCTTTAGTCAAAATAATGTAAAAATAATCTGCTCCTGGTGGACTGGACTGCAGATGGCGGCAGCACAACCTGCTGTCGCTGGGGGGGGGAGGGGCGGCGCGGCTCTGGGAAGACAAACGAGAGGTTAAAAACAGGTCCAGGCAGGTGGGTCGCATTAATAGAAGGAGTGGTCTTGTTACCTCAGCTCTGGTTAGGCTTTTCTTTCTGGTGCCGCACTCGATCACTTCCATGCAGATCAATCTCTGTCAGTAATTTGGGAAGCTTTGGCCTCCTATAACCTGCTGATCAGAATGAGGAGGTAAGGTAAGGAGGTGTTTGTGTGTGTGTGTGTGTGTGTGTGTGTGTGTGTGTGTGTGTGTGTGTGTGTGTGTGTGTGTGTGTGGAGGGAGGTGGGGGATCATAAATTCTTTCCTCTTCTTTTAGGTCTCAGACAGCTATTCTTGATTCCTCTTGAGAGGGTTTCGAGGCAAGGAGGGCGTCCTTTTGTCTTTCAGCACAGTAGCATCTTGTCCTCAGCCCTGCTCTGTTCTCAGTGAGCAACTCACACACACACGCACGTGCACGTGCACGCTCCAGGCTAATTACTCACCGCTTTTGAGCTGGGTCACCTCACACTCTTCAAGGTGCATTCAAGTGTGCTGTAAACTGTAGGAAAACACAATTACTTACTGAAAAGCCACACATTAAGGCTTTTCACGCTCCTTAACCCTCATGTTGTGTTCCCAGTCAAATCTGACCGTTTCAAAGTTTTTGTCATTGCAAAATGTGATTCATCTAAAACTCCATGACTTTGTCCATGAAGATGATTTCAGCACAAAAAATAAATTGTATAAATTTACATACAATTTTGTGTGTTTTATTCAACTTTTGTACACTCTTGGTGTTCCAGGTCAAAAATGACCGATCATTAGAAATGAATGGGGGAAACCAGAACTAATGTAAGAAATTGTACAGCAACATTTGTTAGATACACTCACACACTCCACATTTTAAAAGGTTTCAAAACCTTTGGTAGCTTTGACCCAAAGTAGTCTGTGATAAACAGTAGACTATGTTTCATCTGATCATTTCCTACAGTCAAAATAATTCAGACATAGTGTTTTTTAGGACACAGTTCAAGCGGTATAAATTCAGATCAATGAGACATACAGGCCATGATGAGTCTTAACCGAATGGTCAAATTTAGAACACGGAATGTATTAACATGAAACAAACACAACATGAGGGTTAACAGTAGCATGTCTTAATATCTGAAGCCTTATATTAGCTTCAGATAAACGTTTGAATATATATTTTTCTCAAAACTGTATATTTTGACCACAATACCTACATTAAGCACTTTTGTGAATCATTTTCATACATGAAAGTTATATTCAGTGGACCAAACTATTCCGGTAGGTATTTTATGATGAAAATATGGCCTTCATTAGATAAAACGATGCATGCCAGATTGTAAGACTTCATCATCCAATTGTAAACCTGTCCATTTTAGAGATTATTTTATCATTTCTTTTCTCTCTGGAAGTAAATTCCAAATTGTACTAAACTGCACAGAACAACACATCTATAGCAACAACCCAGCAATTCAGCACATAAGACACCACAACACCCAGATCCAGAAACAAGTAATGAAATCTCATGATAGGAGCCATAAGGCTCGTTCCCACTGATGATAATCGTACGGCCCAGACGGCGGTTTGGTGGCGCCCAATCTTGTAATCTGGTCATGTAATCTGTAAAGCAATTAAACTGAGAGGCTATCTGGCTCTAATCCGACCATGTAAATCAGGCTCAGGAGGCGAGGAGTGCTACTAGCAGCGCTGGCTCTCAGGATTAGCCCTTTACCCGTCATTACACCTGTCTCATGGGCCCAGACACAATGCTGCACCATACGGCTCCTGTGGAGTTCACAGCACCGGGTGATCATCACACAAACTCACCCAAATTACTCCAATCCATCAGATTAAACCTGACGATGTGTTACTCCCATGATAATTTAATGTGAACTACATTAAGTCATTATAGAAGTAACACAATGAAGTGATTAGGATGCACTTCTGGAGTATTGCTGCATGATTTAGAAGCTATTTAATGTACACCCTCATCCTGGGTCTGAATGGTGTTTTAATTAAAAATACAAGAAATCAATTTTTGTAATTTTGTTATGACAAAAAGGTCACTCTGAAATTTTCAGACTTTTAAAGCGGCTATAATTAATGTTTTTTTATGATAACAACGTATCGGAATGACTCTGTAATGTCAGCAGTGCTAATGAACCAAAAAAGAATTAGCACCGGATTCTGCAGCCGCTTTCTCCTTTATAGAACTTTATAGTTAACTCACTGTTCCGTTGCCCGGCCTGTAACCTCTATAAACCTCTATGCATGTTAATATGCAGAATGTATAGGTGAGGGACAATTATTTTGTTACTGGGGAGTTTTTAAGTCTGCATAGTAATCGCATCTGAGCGGGCTGTGCTTACCAGCTTTTATCTCTGGACTTATGGGAGTTTGATGGACACTAGACGATACCCGCCAAATGGAAAAGCAGGTCTTGGACTGGACGTCCGCTGGCTCCACTGGAAGCAAAGAAACATCAAACAATTCTGCGATTGTCCGACCTGCAACTTCACTGTTTAGGTTCACTCTCACTGTGGCATTTCTGGCCACAGCAGACAGGTGTTTTCAGAGAAAAAGCTGTAAAAAAAATCCACAGTACATTACTTGTTCAGCACCAAACAGACATAATTTGAGACAGGCCGGTGAACATAATGGTGCATTAGCAACTAAAGAGACAGACTTCTCCCTGGAATTAGAGAGCAAAAACAGAACTAAAGAAAAAAGGGGACAGGAAGCACAGGAGATATGACAGTGATGTGTTCACCACTTGTTTCCTCTGCCCCCAACTGGCCGACAAATCAGTTAATGCAGTTTGAAGAAGCGGCCTGTTCTAATACACAGTATCTCACCCTGCATGTGCACTCACTAAAGATTAAGACCGGATGGGGAGCAGGTGCGCTTCTTCATTTTACCTCCTTGGCCGTGGCTGCTCAGCTACAGTCGCTGCTGGTTATATATATATATATATATATATAAAAACCCACAAAGGAAAGTGGGAATAGCGGCACTCCAAAAAATAATATTTGGCTCAGATGCCAGATGGCATCTTTTTCATTGCTTACATCAGCCTAATGCAGTTCGGCAGCAGCCTTCATCATCCCTGTTGCATTATACTTGTGAAGGTTTTTTCATTTTCTGTGCTGAGATAGGATCTAACTATTTCCATGAAGGATGTTGAATTATAGTCACAGGGGCTTCTTCGCTGTTTATGCTTTATATCTTTTCTAGGAAGCCTTATTGTGATTTTTTTTTACCTTCTATAGTGTTAGGTAAGGTTAAAAGTTAAGGTTGATGGTATGTTTGTGGACCCAACTTCTTTTCCGTGTGTGTGCTGCTTAAACGCACCTTTTCAAAATGTACTGTTATATATATATATTAGAGCTGCGTGTTATGCTGACGTCTCAAGAAACAAGGAACAACCCGTATTCTACTTTGTATTATTATTTTTTTTTCTGTTTCCAGTGCTCGTAGTGTTTGCTGACTGTGAAAACAACAAACTAAAGATATTTAGTCTAAAAGTTTTATGGTAATGAGAATTGCTGGGAAAAAAAAGAGGTGAATAGTATCGATTTTGCATTAGTGATTCAAGAAAATGAGACTTCAGTGCACAATAACAGACTAAATAAGTGGTTAAAATGCAATTCCACTAATGCAAGACAAAAAACTTTTAAATACCTTTGCCACCAAACTGTATTCTCTTTGCAGCTCCTTCTGATTGAGCACGTGTGGTGCAGAATGTATATAGTGTTACAGCAGCTAAGATCTACATAATCTTCTAGAATTGCCTCGACTGAAGGAACCTACAGTTGCACATTGAAGTCTAATATAGACTTAAATCCTTAAAGCTGTGAAGACTCTGCTTATAATTAGCTTATTTAAATTTGTATACTTTGTGCTCTTGATGCATTGTGCTGTAATATACTACAGTACAGTACAGTGCACAAAATTAACAACAAAAATTAACAAATCTATGCAAAAAGTGCATAATGCGGATGGCATTAAAATGAAAAATTAATTAAAGAGGCACGGGTGAATTGTAAAAAAAAAAAAAAAGCAGGAAAATAGGCTCAGAAAATGTCAAACACAAACACTCATAATGAAAACCCAATTTCGGTGTGTTTTTATAAGCCTTTTATTAAAATGGAAGCGCTTGGTTGTGATTGTGCTGCTTATGTCTTCTTGTGTAATGAATCATGTTCTTAATGTTCTGTTCTGCTCTTTCCCAGCCTTATTAGTATTCATCAGTATGATTACGATTGCTCTCCTCAACTCCTACCCCGAATCCTCTTATTCCTCCTCGTGCTACATGTATAGATGTTGGTGTGCTGTCCGCCTGGATGCTCCACTTATTGCAGTTTGACTGCTTCAGTGAGAACGCGTTTCCAGGGATCTCATCTCAAAGCCTATCAGCATGCATAATCATGCATCTTCTAATACCGCTGTTGCCAGATTACCGAATCTTAAATTTTTTCTTCTTCTTTCTTACAACTCCCTTGAGAGCTGTTCTGCTCTGTCATGAAGCATTGTGATTTCTTTTTGGAGAGCAGATGGTATTTTAATGAACTCCACAGAAGATATTTTAATGTGATACTTGTCCTCTTGCAACCCTGACATAAACTGGCATGCAGGTGCTTTCGAAAATAGCTATAATTGTTATTCTTTGGAGGCGAGGCAGGCCTCTGCGTTCCTGTTGAGCGCCGTGACTCATCCAGTCAAGTGTGAGGTCAATATTTTGACATTTATAGATGAATGAACATGTCACAAATAACACTAGGATCAACACTGCAAGAGACGTCGAAATGTCTGCGCGATAGTGAAAAGTGGCAGTTCCACGACTTATAGGCAAAATTCTCTATTTTTTGATTCAAGGTTCAATCTCATGTCTTAACTAATTTAAGCCTATGAGCCTTTAAGTCTCTGACTGTCATTTAATACTTAAACTTACCTATGACATCATCAACTTCCTGTCCCCGCCTCCTGTCCTGAGAACATGGCGAAGACAAACCTTCCCAGAAAGAGTTATTTTATTTAAATTATTATGATTTTCAACCCTGACATGTATATATCTATTTAATCCTGCAATTCTCTAGAATAATCCCCTAAAAAGAATTTTGTATATGGGATAAATGGGTTTGTTTATGGCTATAATAGTGATTAAAATGCTATTTTCTGCAAAGAAATGTCTACAAAATGGAAAAAATAGATACATAAGACTCAACTCAATTGATATAATAACATGCATGAAATCTATGATAAAAATTGGGGCTTAAATGGGTTAAAGTAAAATTGTCCAACTCTGTTCATTACTTAAATCCCTAGAATAGCCCCTCCCCGCCACAATAAATAAATTAATAAATAACTTTGTACATGGGATAAATAGCTTTTTTGTTCATGGGCATTTTTGTGCAAGTGAAAAAAAAGTGTCAGTTCAAATTAGTGTCTCTGATATAATTATATGTATAAAAACATTGAAAAAATGGTCTTAAATGGGTTAAAGTCTTAATACTGAATTATTTATTTTTATATTGCTAACAAAGTTACATTCTGCTCGTTTGCCTTGCCAGATAGCATGCTAAAGCCGTGTTTGATTTGGAGCATAAATGTTTTTAAAATGGGCCCCTAGTGGAACAGTTCCCTCTGCACCACTGATTTCTTTGGTTTTCTTTAAGTCCTGAAATGATAACAGTCAAACAAGTTCATGTGAATAGACTTTTCAAAGTTGGAAACACGGTTTTGTCCTAAATCTATTTCCGATATGGTGTATTGTATGAATTGAGGGGTCATTGCATCGATGCAACATGCAGCCCATGGGTTAGGGTTAGTGTGTGTGTGCTGTGGTGCAGGGAATCCGTCCTCCCGATCATCCATTATAAGGAAAACAAGTTAATTACCTGCACACACTTTTCACCTCTGCATTGATTTGACAAAAAGTATTTTGGACCAAAATGTCATGCTTTCTGAAATAAATCAATGCAGAGGTGAAGAGTGTTTGCGTGAATTGACTTCTTTAAGATTGATGTAGTTGAAAGAGTAACCGTTTGAATCGTGTTTTGCCACCGTAACGAGGAAATGTTTTCATTGAAGGTTCCTGCAAAACACATTTTTTGACAAGGTTTTTCATTTGTTTTCTCCACTGTACATATGTTTATGGCGACATGATTAATGGTGTTTGGGTTATGGTTTAGGTTCCTCAAAGCATGTTTGTAAGGTTTGGGGAAGATTATAGCCTTGCACACATTTATCTAAAAACCTGACCATTTCCAAACCTTAACCAAACCACCATATTTTGCTTAACTGACCCCAATCAAAGTGTTTTAAACTTAATTGCACAAAGGACAAAGGATGTGAACCCACCACTCTGATGATCTTTATGCACCCATCCTCCACCTTGTACAGTCTTTTCAATACAAGAAAGTTATGCTTGGACTGGAAAAACAAAGTTGCCAGTGAGAATAATCCAGTAAATAATTACATTTCCTACAAAATGTATTTTGTGGTATAGGAGAAAGCGACAATAAAAGGTAGAAGCAGGTAGTGGAGCAGAAAATAACTTGAACTTTGTAGAAATAACATCATAAAGATGACAAATCCTCCACAATTCTGGAATTTTATTAATATTATTCAGGTGTTACATAAGTATTATACTGTTACACATTATGCATTGATTTAAATGCATGTTCCATCACTTTGTTTAGATTATAATTGACATTAGAATAATAGTTTACATATGTCAGCATGGTGAGGGTGGAGGACTTTTTCTGTATTTACTCAACGTGATCCAGTTGCTAACAAAGGCTGAACCAGCTGTGTGTTTAAGTGTAAGAGCTCTTGACGATATTCCCCAGCAGTACCTCATCTGTGGTTTATGTTTAGTCATGGGATTTCTGTTCAGCGACGGGCAGAATGACCATTAAGTTGTCAAAAGGCTTGTGTAATGAGAGGTGGCTTTTAGGTTTTCAAGAACTATAATCTGTCTTCTTCCAACATGATTGTTGTTCCTGGTAAACAAACTGCCTCTGATGGTGGCTTTAAAGCAGGCTGATAAACAAATGTGCTTTTTGTCTCCCCCTTCCTGCTTCACGCTTTATTTCTATGCACTGAATATTGGCTTCCTAAATGTAATGGGCCTGTCCTTGACCAATTCAGCATCCTTACCACCAGGACATTTTTCATGAAAATAGTAAAGTTGTTTTTCTGTAATCCTGTTCACACACACAGAAACAGACAGACAAAGGCATTTAAAAAAAAAAAAAAAAAAAAGCATTTTGGTGAAGGTAATAGAAAAGCAGGGAAAAAAAAGGACAAGTCCCCTTTAAATGATCAAGGACAATAAACTGAAAACTCCTCGGGTACATACTCTGGAGCTCATTCATTTATTCAGATTGACTGTTAAATGATACCATGGTAATTAGTTTGTCTACACGCAATGTTTTTAGAAAGAGAAAGGAATATTACATTATTTTGCTTTCCATGGATCTTAGCATTAATACCCTGTTATAATCCCTTACAAGAGCTCAACTCCCTGAGCCAGACAACTTTTGGATTCAGACGAACTAATTTAGCATGCAGATTAATTCAGTTCCCAGCTCCTGCAGGAACCAGCTTATTAAACACATTTAAATCACATACATTTACAATAAGAATAAGTTGGGGCCATTAAGTAAAAGGCATAATACAAAAGTAACTCATCAGCACAGTTTGTCTCTCTAAATACATTTGCATAACTGCTTCGCCCTTTTGCACTAAAGCATAATGTAAACTGTGCTCAGTCGCAGTCTAAAGCAGGTTTTCAGCAGGAAAGTGAACCTCCTTTCCTTCGCTTCTATTTGTGGATGAGTCAGCCATATTGCTCTAATTAAAATAATCAAAGTCCTGCTGTCAGGTTGGCACTTCTTCTGCACTATTGTGGCTTGTGTTTAATTGCTTTTGCAATTTAATATTCCAGCTATCTATGTGTGGTGCATGTGTATTTGAGTACAGGTGTGTGTGTGTTTCTGTGTCTGTGTATCTATGTGTGTGTGTGTGTGTGTGTGTGTGTGTGGTGCATGTATGTGCTCTAAAGTCTTTCCATGCAGAACAGTATGCTAAGCCTGGAATACAGAGAGTGTGTCTGTCGGGTCTGGTCATCAGTGTTCCTTTTACTGACTCTGCTCCACGCTTGAATGTCTTTCAATTTAGTCCCTCTGATAACTCCGCTCTCGCTCGCCGAGATAAATGTTGAAATATAATAAATGACTTTGCAACTTTAGATGTTTTGGTTCCAACCTCCTCACTTTGCCCTTCCATTTGTCTGCCGTGTTTATCTTTCTCTCCGCTTCCGCGGTTGCTCGTTTTTTTTTTTCAAAATGTTCCAACAAGTCTCATATCTTGTAGAATTAGCTTTCGCAAATAAAGAAAGTAATTCCCTGTATATTTGGAACCTGTACTTCTTGGGGATAATTTCGAGTTCTCCTGGTGCCGCGGTAATTGTTGTAAAATTCAATCCATTATGCTATCACTTAAAAAAAAAAAAAAAAAGATATTTTTATGCTTCAGCGAAGAGACAGCTGTGGCCAGAGGCATTATGTTTTCAGCTTATCCATTCCTCCTTCTGTTCCATTCTTGTGAACACTTTGAGAGATTCTCTTTACATTTGGCTCACACCTTCACTTGGACTCAAGGATGAGCTGTTTACAATTTGGTGGCCAAAGGTCAAGGTCAATGCAATGACCTTGCAAAAGACGATTTTGCCCATAACTCAAGAATTCACACGGTAAACATGACAGGATGTAAACTTGACTTTTTGCTGTTTTTCTACTTATTCTTTTCTACAAATATATATATATATATATACAAATATATATATATATATATACAAATATATATATATATATATATATAGTTATTGGACTTTTTCTGCTTGCGATATCCATTTTTTTGACAAGAAGCTGACCGAGTATGTAGCAGAGTTGTGAAGAAATTGGGTAAAGTGTAGAGTGTGTTGGTATGCATACAAAGTAGCTGCATGAGGACGATGATAAAGTGGTGATGAAGTGATCATTGTCTCTAGTGTTGCTATATTCACGAACCTCTGGAGTGGGAACGCATGATAGTGAGATGAGTCTCTCAATCAATAGGCTCTGCACATGTGCCTTTACACGCACCAACAAGGGGATAAGCTCCTTATCAATACACTGTACTGAAACAGCTCTCCGTTAGATATGGATTAATCTGTCCTCAGTACTGCACACTTCTTTTTTTTTTTCTTCCCAAACCCCGTCTGTCAGTTGTTTGCCTGCATTGCTACAGTAAACCTGCCTGTGGTCTTCTCCGGTCTCAGCCAAAAACGCTGAGTGTTTTCACTGCATGCTGCAGTGTAGTTGGCCTGCATGCTATCTGCATGCTACTCACTAGCTTTGGTTACAGACAGGAAACAGTCCAACATTTAGAGTAAATATACTTATCTTCTTGCTGGCAGACACTTAGATCAGAAGATTCATATTTACATACTGTATATTTACCGTCTGTTTGGTAAATACGAAGCTGCAGCCAGCAGCTGGTTAGCTTAGCTTGTCACAACAACTGGAAACAGGGGTAAACAGCTAGCATAATGGGGACACAAGCCATGTGCCAACTCCTCTACAGCTCATAAATGAACGTGTTCAATCTCATTTGTTTAATCTGTACAAAACCCAAAGATTATTAACAGCAATTAGCCATGTATATGCTTGGCGATTTATCAGCTCGAAACAGTTACCAGGCAGTCAGAATGCACTAAGCTAATAGTAGCACGTACCCTCTTCTGATATGCAGACTTTGCATATTTTCGCCTATACTTTATTAATTAGTTAGCTTTAGAGTTTCTGGTTGACAGATTTTGTTATCTGGGCACAGAAGGCTCCTTGTTTCCCCCTGTTCAGTCTTGATATTTAAGGTGGTGATCTTCTGTATTTTTATATTGTCAACATGTGCAGAGCCAAGCCAACAATGACCCCTTCTACCTAGGCTTTGTGCTTGTGGGTTCACAGCTTGATATTAGTCCTCTATTCTGTGCACACTACTCCTCCTTTAAAAACACATCAGTTTGCTGTCTTTATTTATACGTGAGCTGAGTTCTATTTAGAATTCAGTATAAAGGAATAAGATATTTCAGCTTTTGGGTCCACAGTACATCAATGTTGCATCAAATCATTGTTAGTTTGGCTCTGCACAGGAGATTTGTTGACATTGACAAAAATATAAATTCACCTGCCATTTCTTTAAGCGAAGCTAATTGACTTGGTGGGCTGTAGGCTTGCATTTATTGCGTTTCCCGTCATTAAAATGAAATGGAGTCTGCGACTTAACCAGCATCGGCAGAAAAAAAAAAGGCCAGGCATTATCCCCGCCGCTTCATCTCTATCTAACTGGACTGTTATCTTCTGCAGGTGCATTGTAACCTGCTCTCAGCGGCCCGGGCCATGATTAGCCAATAAATAACTAAATGCTCGTCATAAATAAACAGGTAGAGCCGCGTCAGGGTTGATTTCCACCGCAGCCGCTGCCTGGAAATCACTCTGCTGCCGAGGAAAGAAAAGAGAGAGAGATTGATGGAGGAACAGTTGGCATTGAATGAGCTTCCCCGCGTGTTGTAGAAAATGTTTTACCTTGAGAGATGTCCTCTGGTGGCATTACCCAGAGACAGATCCTTTGCTCAATTGAACAGCTGGTCAATAACCCGCTTCTTGGCTCAAGACTATGTAAAAGCTGCCACTAGCTACTCCCAACGATTTCTGCTACTTAGATTCATTTAAATGACACTTTGATTATGTTGATGATTAACACCGTCAGCTATCGTTCTCATCTACTCCCCGCAAGTTACAGCACATCTATCGGTCTGTGGACGTGACCACGTGCAGAAGAGAGCGGAGAACAGAGACCGGGGTGAGGAACTCAATTAGACAGCGGCGACGTAGCCGAGTGTGTAACGCCACACGCGAAACATCAGGATCTCATCACGATCCGTAGGCCATTAGAGACGACCGCGACGTTCCTCGCCGCATGTGCGCGAGTTTCAGTCTGAGGGCAGAATTAACGGCGGGATCAGAGCGAGGGTGTGCAGACATAATGGGCTGAGGCCTAGCAGTGGATCCCGGTGACTGCCGGGAGAGGAAGCGATGGCATAAGGCAGCCAGCAGGGAGCAGAAGTGAGGTTGAGGGGAAATGAGGCAAGAAGCAAAATGGGTCTCAGCGGAAAGGAGGAATGTACGTTCTTTATTCCTGCAGTCTGACTCTCCATGAACACACGTCTGTTCCTCATCCCGCAGGTTTTAAAGTTCATTCCTCCTTCATCCCTGCATCCTCTCTCCCCTCCACTTCTGCAGACAGGCCGTTATCTCTATGATCATCAAAGCCGCTGGCACTGAGGTCTCATCCACAACCAAGAAGACTGTTATCTCCAAGTGGAGAGTCGAACTGTTTATTACGGTTTTACCAGATTATCAGAGATGGGAGAAAGACATGGCTGTGAGGCGTTGCGGTGAAATTCGGAGAGGACTTTGGGTGAGAGAAATGCCACGATTGACAGCGGATAATAGGCGCTTCTCTCCAGGTCTTATCGCAGCCTCCAGGTTAAGAGTTTTTCATTTATGACACAGATGAAGAGCTTTCACCTGTTGACAGCCGCCCGCTGAAAGTTTGAATGAACTTTAAATGATAAAGACCAGCACTTATTATGACATCAGAAGCTGAATGGATTGTAGATAAGTAGCTTGGCTTAAAGGTCCGACATTGTATATTTTTCCAGGGTTAATTTAATCATTTTAAGTTTATCTCTAACATAATATATTGTAGATTTTAAGAACCATAAATCTTCTCAATATAGTTTAACATCTCCTCTCTTAAACAGTTTTGTGTCTGACTCACAAATAGTCGTGACTCTCTCCTCTGATTGGCTGATCTGTATGGCTGTGAATAGTGGTTGGTGGTTGGTGAATGCATAGTTGTGACATCACATTTTCCCAGAAGTTCTAACGACTGGGATTTTAATATGAGAACTTTAAAGGACTGGTTGAGTGATGGTGAAAGTTCCTGTGCTAAATTACTCAATCAAAGTTATTTGAAACCCTTTTTTCAATACCTTTTTAAACTTATTTTAAACTGTGTAATTTTGCAGCTCAAGCGCGAAGTGTCTTGAGGCAGAACTCCTCTGTTACTATATGAGACCTGACAGTCAAATCAAATATACTAGGAAGCTTTAGCCTGAGCCCACCTCCGCTACTTCTGTAGTCAGTTTACATTTCAGCCTGATGACAAGCATAGCAGCAGACGTGAGGTGTTGCTGATTTTTCTTTACAGCCGTCCGGAGATTTGGGAATTTTATGGCTGAAATTCATTTTAGGAGACAATCTTCCTACCGTTATTGGCAAGTGGTCGTGTCTGTGTTCTGCAAATTTTACAACCAACTGTCTTTTTACCAAGACTCAGTGCGCTGCAGGATTTTCAACTGTTACATCTTCTCTTGATGTTGAGGTTTTTACACATTGATTCTTCTTGTTACTCACTTAAAGGAAAATATTATATCTGTGCTAAAGCTAAAGATAATGACCGCTGGCATGTATTTGAAATAAATAAAAAATAACCTTTCCTTTTTTTTGGAAATGTAAACACAATCTGACCATTCTGAATCATCCTTTTTTTAAATCTCAAAGGTGCAACTACAGGTTTTTCCCATTTATTCAGAATCAGACGGCTGCTCACAGGCCAATATACATTGTCTTACATCTCTAGCTGTAACCTTTACTTCAGGTACAAACATACCTCCAGTCAGTTGGAGTAGTAGTAAATTATAGTGGTAAAGAATAATGCTAATTTTATGCACGTAGCTACTGAAACAACCCGCTGGAAGAGAATCTGGGGTCTAAGGAAAGATGAATTTTGAGAAACCCAAACATCTTTTGGTGAATAAAATGTCACATATGTTTAATATAGACTTTAGAGTTTACCATTCAGGGAAAAAAATGAGTCAGAAAAGGCTATTATATATATAAGATGAGAAATCTTCTTTGTGAGCTAAAGTTTCCTCTGTGAAATACTCAATATTTTGTTAAATTCTACTCTTAGGACCCAACGCGTCTACCTTCCGGAGGGTTTTCTAAAAACTAGAGATTAAAAAAAAACTGTCCAAGAAGTTAGTCCTGCCAAATTTAATTAATATACTTCTCTCTCTTGTCTCGTTCACTAACTGGGATAGATAGAGAGGCACAGTGGAGGAGTTTCCGCTCCCTGCCATTCACTGTTTACTCCATCAATGCCCCTCTGTTCCTGTTTGCAACCACTTGGGCCAAAAGGGCTTCTCTCAAACTGTCACCGACATAAATAACCATTTTCCACCAACTGTGACATTTGCATTTGTTAAAACTGCAGTCTATGTGTGAAAAGTCAAAGCTTGATGGAACAGAAACCCAGCTTTCAGAGGTTTGATGCCTTTCTTTTTGGAATAATTTTCAGTTACTATCCGGTAATGCATGCTTGTGATGATTATTCAGATTCAATATAAAGTCACAAAATGGAACTAGTAACAGCTTTTCCTCCCTTCTATAAGAATGAAAAAACATATAAGCACACGTACAAATCAAATGTGCCAATGCACTGGGTGTTAAAATTGGTTCAAATAGCGAAGGCAGATTTGTGAAGTCGTGAACTGAACTGTTGTTTGCTACAGGCGTTGGAGGAAAAAAGCACAATGTAGCCTAATCACACTGTCTCGCTTCATCCTTTTAATGCAAACCTTTTCTGTTCCTCTTTGTTTCAGCTTAACATGAATACAGTACACTGACAATGAATTGGCAAAAATTAAAATGCCAATTAACCTGCCTCAAAGTACTGAATCCAAACACATTGTTTGTTGATAGACAGTGTACATTTTCAAAGTAACATCCTGTATTTCCTGCACAAAAAAACACATCTGTTTTATTTCTGTTCACAGCAGATTAAACATTTTGATGCAGCGAGATTCAGGAATTCATAACTGCCGTCTGTAAAGATTTAGACTCATACTTTTAAAGTGTCTATGTGGATTTTACTGTATAAATAACCATAATGTTTCGCAGCCTGCGAAAAAAAAAAAAAAAAACCTCCAGAGATACGCCTCATCTGTTGAAGGGGCCCCTCATTCCTAACTAGAAGAGGAATTTTTGTCATGTTCTGTGCCGTTTAAGGACAGAGGCCTGTACTTGACCATGGAATGAACCCCAAGTGTATTAGTTTCAGCTCTGCTGAATTGTCAGTGAAGAGATTTAATTTAAAAATCAGATCAAAAGGACTTATTGTACAAAAAAAAATGTTTTCTTGAAGATATATTGCGATTGTTGTTCTACTGCATGGAGCTTTTTATTGCGTTATTGATAGATTTTGATCATTCTTTTTGAGGTCATTTGTGAGACTGTTTATAGACAAAACAATATAACAATGTGTGTCATTCCATGAACATAAAACCTACAAAATGTAAATCTAATGGTGCCATAAAGCAATGATGCCCGGTGTCATTCTGCATTGCCTGCTAAACTTGCTATAATCCATTTTTTTTTTCAAACAATAGACCGAATGACATTGCGTGATGTAAATGAGGTCGCTCGCCACAGAAAATTATCACTTGACTCTGCACTTCCCCTCAGCTCTACTGAGCTTTTTAGTGTCTTTTAACTCATTGTTTCGGTTTTACAGCCCGCAGCTCTATTGTTTCTCTTTTGTGTGACTTTAAGCCATAGCAGGCAGTTCTTTTCAGCAAATGAACGTCTAAAAACCCGCTGTGCGCTACCTGCCCAGGCAGCTCTAAACGACAGACATATTACAACAGCAACTAGCTGGTGAACATAATGGAGCGTTTAGCGGCTAAAGAGACAGATATTTTCCTTTAGGAGTTTGTAGAGACTAAGAGTGCAGATTAGATGTACATGAATCTCCAAATAAATGTCTCATCTTATCTTGTAACATTATGCTTAGTCAGTGGACCTTTAATTAAATCATTAGGATGTGGAATCACGATGCAGAGGACACTATTCATTTTCTTTCTCTTGGACTAAAGTCATGATATGTTAGCATCGTTAGCACACTGCCAAATCCACCTGTGACTCAAAAGTCTCAGCATCCGTCCCAAGGGAAAGCCACGATTTGAGGTGTTACTGCATATGTGCACACATATTTTGTGTAATATGTCTTTGGATTTTACTATAAAACCAATTTACTCTCTTCTTAAACTGCAAATAATCTAGATTCTATGAATGGTTGCTGATCCCTTATCAGCTCAAAGTGGCATTAAACCTGACAAGTCATTTTGGTGACATAACACGTCCTATCACACCTTTTAAAAACATTTTTTCTACTCGTCTTCAATTTTACATCTCACATCTTGACAGCCGCTATACCTTCCTTTTTTTTCCCATAGTATATGATGAACATTAGTAGGTCTAGTAGAGTGGATATTTTCCCCAGGCCCCTGATAAGACCTGTATAAATAGTTGAACAGGGCATTATATCACTTTGCTATTGGGTGGAAAAAAAATGGAATGCATTCCAGTGTGCGGAGGATTAGTCGATATTCAATTAACCCAGGCAGACAGTCATGGTGACTTTTTATCAATACCTATTTTTAACTGCGCACCCTCGGCACACTTAATTAAACTTCCCATTAATAGCATCAAACAAGTGAGCAAACTAACAGCACAAACACTCGGCCCAAATTGAAAAAAAGGGAGCCACAGAAGCGTTGGGTGGGTGAACGTGGTTACTCAAGGCAGTCAACTGAGCGGCCATTCGCTGGAACACAGTCGTACGTGGTTTCCATCCTGTTGCGGAGACAGTGGAGCACTTTGTGTGTTGGGGACATGCCACGATTATGCATCCTCAAAGTATTTGTCTGGTTATTGATGTGTATCTGGGACACGTCCCGACCGTTGACCCTAAAATCATTCATTTCCTCGCATTCCACAGCTGAGCATAGGAAAGCGCTGCCTCACATAGCTCACAGCAGACTGCAGCCAATGGTCCCATGTGAGGGAAGCTTTACCTTCCAAGTTGTTTAAGATAACCAGCTGCTTTGCAATAACAGGATCCCCCCTTGCGCAAAGCAAGAACAGGAGCCAACCCCCGTTACAGGCCGTGCTACGTTGAGCCCTTTGCTAATCAGCTACAACTCAGGGCCGGTGCACTAATCGGGGACAGCAGCTTCGTCTGTCTAGACGGTGATAATGATCTGCTAGCATGTGACGTGATCAAACACGTTAGCGACCGCGTAGATCTTCCCTCGCATCTGCAATCATCGTCCCGTTTGTGTGTCATCGGTTTGTGAGATGAAACGCAGAGATATCGACAGAAAGATGACACACACATTCACACACACACAAAAAGAATGAGGACAGATGGAGAAAGCAGGAGAAACAAACAGCCGCATGAGTCAAGAGAAGCGCTGTTATGGTGACTGTTTATAAGAGGCGAGTGGCCGCTAAAGCTGCGGCTGAAGATTTTTTTTTTTTTTTTTTACTCTTTCATTATTTCATTTTGATTGACTATTAATCATTCCATTTGTTTCACGAAATAATGGAAAATGTCAATCATAATATCGTGGCACACAAGCGGACACCTCAAGATTATTAGTTTACAATTATTCTTCTGATGGCTCAATATCACAACTTCAACTTATGTGACCCTTTTTACTGTGAATTTGGGATATTTTTATTAACGTTTGGGGTTGAAAGTGGCATTTTGCATTCCCACTATTTATGGCTGCTGTTCCTGCTGTACATTTTTTTGTTGTTTTTTTTGGTCCTAGTTATTCCCACGGTTTGAAATCGCATGTTAAAGTTTTATGTTTTTTTATTCCCTGTCCGAACCAGTGACCGCCTATCGTACATATTTGGTGTATATGCTCATGTCAACCAGCCCCGAGTGTTGAGAAGAGCCAATCAGAAGGCCGGTTGTAGAACTCCCCCATGGCCAACACCAATGGGCTCCAGTTTGATGCTTCATCATAAAGCAAAGGGGGCTGTGAACAAACTACTAGTGTAACTAACAAGTCATGCGTCGCATAGAGTTGTCAGTCTCACTCCCTTAGAGTCCCATCTTTGTCTCTTTTCTGCCATTGGGTGAATACCAATGAGCGTTGAGCCTTGTTTGTCAGCGTCTGAGTGAGGTATCACTCATCCAGTCAGGATGCATTTTGTTACTTGGGAAATGCCAAATGCAAATTCAAAGTTGTGACGCCTCAGCAAAATATGGGTTCGTTTTGAGCTAAGCTCCGTCCCTGTCGTTAACCTTTTTGCGTGTGTGTGAGATGGAATTTTTACAGCTGTACGGACCAGAATTAATGGTCATGGTGTTTGTTTTGTTGGGCCCACGGGTAAACAGAAATATAATCCTTCCAGCTGTTTTTCATCAATGAAGTAAATCCGCGCCATGTTCATGCTACGGCTCGACTGTAATATTGTAATTCTCTGGGAGTCTCCTCTTTGTGCTTGGCCCATTACAGGGCTGTGCCTCTGTCCTCTGCTAAGTTTGCTTTCAGAGTTGAAATGTTTTCCCCTTTGGGCGCCTTGAGCCGGCCCCCTTCCCCTTTTCCACCGATGTGGGGGAGAGCTTTCCCAGGACAAAGAGATGAATATATAATGGAATGAAAAAAAAAGAGGGGGGGGGGGGTGGGAGAGACAAAAAGACAGCGGGTGTTTGAGGGAGCGGGAGGAAGGGAGAGTGGGAGGCTGGAGAGGGCTTGACAAGTGCTTGTCAAAGGGTCCGACGCCGCTGCCAAGTTCCGAGCGTGGAGACTCGGAGGGAGGAAGAAAGACAGGAGAAACAATCTGTACTTTTCCCTTATTACAGACCCGATCGCGGACTCATTACAGACTCCATAGGGTGTGGGACGGCGCTACATACTCTTGTTAAAGAGTTGTCGGAGAGCAGCTCAGTCTAACTGCATCCTCCCCCCCCCCTACTCTCCCCTGGTCCTCCCGCACATGGTACAGTCCATTTAAAAGGCTGCATGTCATCTCAGTGTGTGCTGGGTCCTCTCTGAGAGCAGCTGCTCACAGCACATTCTCCTCGGCGGGAGCACTCACTTTCCCCTCCGCCTGCTGGGCTGCATCTCTTTTTCCCCTTCTTTCTCCAATCTCTCTCCCTGCTCTCTTTGCATTCTCTGTTCCTCGCTTACTCCCGCGCGCTCACTCTCTCTTTCTTGCTTTGCCCCACACACACACATACACACACACACACACACACACACATGCTCTCTCTGACTGTGTAGTGCTTGGCCACACAGACATTATTCTTTTTATGCAGTAACAGGTAGACATCATCTCTGTGCTGCTGCTCAGCGGAGAGCAAACCAGGATTTTCTTTTCTTTCTTTTTTTTATGTTTGAAGTAAACTGTGGGAGAAGGAGCACAGGTGGTGGAGAAGGAGCAGAAAAAAGGGGATAAGAGGAGGAGGAAAGGTTCTCAGCTTCAGCCATCCCTCTCTCTCCCCCACCCCTTCCCCAACACAACCCCCCACCACCACCACCGCCGCCGCCGCCACCTCAATGCTCCACTTGACACCATGCTGCTCTGTGTGGATTTGGTCCTCAGGGGAAAATCCTTAAAATGATGGAAGACAACAAACAGCTGGCGCAGAGGATTGATGGGGCCATCCAGTCTGCGAGTCAGGAAGTGACCAACCTCCGCTCCGAGCTCTCTGCCACCAGCCGTAGACTGGCAGAGCTGGGCGCCAGCAGCCCCCCTGCCCTGGAGAACCACCACCAGCAAAACCACCACGATGACAGCCTCCACTACCGGGGTGAGTGTCACAGCATGTGCATGCATGTGTGTGTGTGTGTGTGAGACCGTCTGCCTCTCTGTATGTGAGAGTGTGAACATGAACATGTGTGACTGTTTTCAAATGAGCAGTGGGAAGAATCCCGGGAATGTGACTAAATATCACTCCGCTGGCTTATTTTTTCCCCCCACAAACGCAGCACCGGAACGACAGTGGAAAAGAGAACAAGAGAGAGACAAGAAGTGTTGTTATTAGGAAGGAGGGGTTCTTGGGGGGGGGGGTTAGAGAGCGTGGGCCAGAGACCGGTCCGGCTCTGGTTTCCCAGGCTGCAGCTGGGCTCCTCTGGGGCTGCACTTCTCTGCTGCTCTCTCCGAGTCTGGGAGTCTCAAACTGCGCTTAAAGGCCTGGGAACTGTATGCCAACATCTCTGCCGGGGGCTGGCGACACCGTGGCACCGTCACTTAGCTGGGGAAACATGTGATGAGCAGGGACTGAGCTTTAAACCAGAGTTTTCACTGGACTATTCATTGTGGCTTCAACTGCTCAAAAATAATTAGGTCAAATCTCAAGTCTCAGGCTTATTAATCACTTGTACGCTCCATGGGTTGTAACTATGCTTAGTTGTGGCATGTTTCCATCTTCTCCTCCTATGGCTTGTGTCTAAACCGTCTTACAATAGAATCTGGTGAGCTACTTCAGGCTCACATCTTGGATTCATTGGGCTTTATTTTGTAATGTCTGGAACAAACAATGCTGAGGGAAGTCCCTGTGATCTTGATTGCCTGTTGCCGTGATGTGTGAACTGAGCAGTAAATACCACTGGCTGCGATCAAATCAATTTATCGAGCGTGTACGAGAGCATGGGATGACACCACAGATTCATCTTTTCTTCACCTGCATGTACAGACGGTAGAACGTGCTGAATGAGAGTAAAACGGCGTCTGTGTCCTGCATTCGACTTGGATGGTTTAGAATCCTGGGGGTTACTAAGATCATACCCTGCCAGGCAGCTTGCTCCATTAAATGGCTCCCTGTGCCAGGCATGTGGAGTTCAGCAGGAGGTGATTCCTCCTATCAGCTGATCTGTGTGGAATGTGGCTTTAGAGAACTGATATAATTGTTTTAAGCGTTCACATAAGCTGTCATGCATACTGTACCCTGTGTTCCCCAGAGATCTTTTGGTGGTACACATGATGATCAGTTGCATGAACCAAAAAAAGGAGGCGATGTCATGATGCTGTCAGCAGGGCTTGGGCTTGGTGACAGGTTCATAACAGAAAGCTGGCATATTCTGGGTGTGTGGAATTTGGAAAAACATGGGAGTTTACCAGGCAGGGAGGGTTTAATGAAAAGATGCCACCGAGTTGCAGCGTGGGAAATATAAATGAGCTGTGGTTTAACCCATAATCAGGACTAAAAAGCAGGATATCTTTGTTTCTTATGCTTCAGTTTTGACTCTTTGAAAAAAAAAATAATAATAAAGGGAAAAACCAAATCACTCTTCCTCATTGAGCATGATTGGGAGCAGTATATCGCACCCTGAAGTGCTTAGCAACAGACACTGAACAAGCCACAACAAAAATGGTAAAGGAAATGATAAGGGCTCAGTGACACTGACACCTTATCCTTTTTCTTGACCACATTAGCATTATGTCCTTGAACGTTCCTCTGGTTAGTTAAGCTCACATCTTGGAAAATGGCGATTCTTTCTGACCTCAAGGTACACATGGATTGTTGACAAGTATGTGAACAATGCATCTCACATCTCAGCTGCTGTGTTTCTATCTGTACGTTCTGGTACAAGCAAGTGGAGTCTCTGAGAGGATATGTCTGAAAATAATACTTAAAAAGTTCATAAAAGAAAAGATACGGACAGCAGTTTTCTATATATTTCTTATTATCAAAAACTCTCATGTGCAAAGCCAAACCAACAATGAATTGACCTACTTACAAGTATTGTGCATGTATCCAAAGCCTGATATATTGTATTCCTCTGTGCCGTAGAGCTCTGCTGTTGTCCAATAATAATACAAATATTTCATTGAGCCACCCCATAAGAGTAGGTGACTTATTCCTTAAGTATGAAGAGTATATGCATGTTAGTTTGTATAGAAACATGTTATATATATCAGTCGTGTTTGTGTGACTGGTGAAACATCCCCGGTATCTAAAGAAGTCCAGTATAACAGATCCATCAGATCCTTCACTTTGAACCGAACCAAACAACCCTGCAAAGGCTGATGGGGTCATGAGCTTTCAGGTACAGATATGATCCAGGAGTTCCGGATTCATACCTAATTACCACACAGGGTTTATAGTGTGATAATACATGAGCAGGGATTTCTATAACTCTGTGAAGTTACCACAGGGGCGGTCCTGTTATCTTTTCTCATAAGGCTCAGGAGTTAAACAGGACAAATATTCTTGTTAGTGATTTACCACGAATGTGCAGTTGTGTGAATTTGACTGGACTCATTTGCTTAATGGGGCCTAAAGTCAATCTCAATGCGGCCTTGGTGGTTTTTAGAGATGGAAGGACTAAGCTGCAGCGAGTTATCAGCTGTATCGGTCCTCCTTGCTCCGTGTCTCTTTTTTCGTCGCAGCAGTGTTAACAGGCAGCTTGACATTCCCACATTCCTGAATGTCAGGGCAGTGATGTCATACTTCCTGTTCCCAGAGGCCAGGCCAGCAGTCAGGTGACTGAGAGGCTGATCAAACTGAACAGAGACACAGAAAGTCCCTGCACCCTCCCGCTGCTCCGTCAGAGTCCGAACTGGCAAACTAACACAGCCAAGACCTCAGCTCACCTGCAGGAAGATGGATGAGCCTGTAAACCGCTTAGCGCAAAGTGTTATTGAATTATTAGCAATTGCCAGATGAGGTAATGCCTTTTAATGAATGTACTTGCATATACAGTATTATGAGTATTACAAACGGTGTGACAGGTTTTTCATTACCCAGCATTCCACCAGAGAGAGCTCCCCAACAAGGTCCCCGGGAAGTGCGCCAGTTTTATTAGTGGCAGAACTGCGGAATTACAACTGCTGCGTCCAACATGTAACGTCAGTGCGCCCGAAAGCATTTTCCCCATCCACAGTCATGGGAAAAGAAGCGGAAAATGACTCCTTTCACTATCAGAATTTAATCCATTCGGTTCGATAAAATCAGTAATGTCTGGAAGTGCCGCATGATTGAATTATTTTAACCCCGTGGAAAATTTGGAAGTAGCTTGCAGAATTCTTTTGGTGTACGCAAGGTTAGGCGGGCGGTGGTTGCAAGTATTATTTTAATGCCATTGAGATAACAGAGCTTGTTTTCGCATGATAACAAGTTCATTTATCAACTGCAGTCAAGCTAACGAGGCTGAACCTGGCTCTAGTGTCCTTTCAAAATAAAGGTTTTCAGGTTTGTGAAACTTTTATTCTGTTCTGCGAAAACACAGTGAAGGGAATTTCCACAAGGTGCTGTTCACATAACACAAGCATTAAAAATACATTGCACAAAAATTGAGGCTATTTTTTTTTAAATATGTTTTTATTTCCCTTTCCCACCACATGAAAAATAGATCTGATGCTGAAACTATCAAGTTAATCAATAATGCTAAGGGTAAATAACCCAAAAATGCAGCATGTGCTATGTATGTAAAGTTCGCAGCTGGCACAGTGAAGCTGATTCAGTGTTACTGGCTTGACAGCAGTTGATAAATTGGATCAATGTTACCTCCATGAAAGGAGCTCTTCAAGATTTTTTTCTAAAAAAAAGGGTTTTAAGTTCATAACGATTTGTCTGAGAGATCTCGCAGGTGAGGCAGTTTACTGTGTGATGAGCCAGCATCAGCAACCAGTTGCTTAGGGAGATTAAATGTAAATGTCTTTAGGTGTGTATCCCTCTCCAGGCCGGGCTGTTTGTTAGTCCATTTGTTGGCTCTGTCGTGCGCCGGTTCAGGCAGCTGCACAGGCACGGTTACTTAATATGCATGACCTGACTTCCTGTAAATATATTATACTGTGCCAAAATGTCAGAATTTTTGCTGTGTTTCACCTCCCTGTGGAGCTTCAATAACATCTCTGACAGATGTCCAATAAGGCTATAAACACGGCACTCCAGCCTGCTGTTCCTGTTGGCCTTGGGGTCTGTCCTTAGTGAACCAATCGTGGAGAACAAGAAATTAAATCAATTTGTAAAACTTTAAGTCTCTACAGCCTGCACCAGCATTAACATTTTCTCATTTGTCCCTTTTTTTGCATGTTTTGTTTGCAAAAATCTATGTTTTAGTATCAGAATACAGTGGAGTCAATGGAAAGGCCATTGCATGACTGTTACAAACAACCTGACTCCTTTTATTCAAGCCACTGGCAGTAATGTATTCATTGCTGGGGTGATGATACCCCTTTATTATTGGCCCTTACTCTTAATCCATCACATTGATGTCAAGACCCTGTTTAACATTCCTAAACGACACCGATGCTTCAACACCAATCGACTGCATTGCTGCCATGCCTAATGTCTGTCTGAAAAAACATCTCACTCAATTTGTTTCAGGCAACAGAAGCTGTATGATAATACTTTATCCTCGAAAATCAATGCGAGCTTACCCTATGAGATATTACATTATTTATACTCTTGGTAGATAGAAGAACTGCTCATCATGGAATCATGGGGATCTGCCAATAGTAATCCATAAACCACTCTAAAACATAACCATAACTCAGCGGTTATTGACTCACAGCGTGAGGAATATGGGCAACGGCTGGATGCTGCTAACAGAGCGATGCGCTCAACACACGGGAGCAAAGGAGTGACATATGTATGCTTTCGCACACTTTCAATTTTTCACTCGTCCCAGAGCATCGTTATCACAGGCGTCATTTTGTACATAGATCATAGACGCTGTGCAGTTTCGAGGCTCGGGTGAACGAGATGAGAGAACAAGATGGGAAACTGTCATTGAGAATATTTGGTTCATTAAAAGACATAAAACCTACTAGAGGCTAATAAATACAAACTCCCAATGAGAGTTCTGATCAGAAACATCTTTTTTGTATGGAGCTTACAATTCTGTTGCATGTGTTGCCGAGGGCAAGTTGAAGCTAAAGACTCGGATTTGTTGAAATCTGATGAAACATTCAGCAGTTTAAATCAGTTCAGATTTGGGGCAAAGAGTTAGGGGTCGGTTTTGGATGAATTTGCTTCCCCAGTACACCCAATAAGTGAATTTTGCTGTTATTCTTTCCTGAAAGTGGCTCACATCCGTCCACGGCACAAAAGAACATGATTTGTGAAAAACGAGTTTAAATAAATAAAATTGATGGCCAATCCATGCTATTGCTAATCATAATTATCAAGTGTTTCAGCAGGGACAAGCATTCGGTGTCACCCTTGAAATATTAAAAATATTTTACTACACTCAAAACACTTTTATTTATTTATTTTTGACAATATATTGAGGGACATGTCATTAAAAGTGAACCTTCGAATGGGAGCTACTCCCACAATAAGTTATTTCTACTCTATCATCGCTGCTGTTGAGACTTGACAGTACACTAGGACACAGTATTCAGGAATAGAGGAAGATTACACAGCTGCAACCTTGAAATGCATCCTCCAAACTGTACAGCTTGCCTTAAAACAGTGTTGATTAAGTGTTCTGCCTTAAAAAGACCGTGATTATCTTTTCTCCGTAGTAGAGAAGCTGAACTGCCTCTAATGCTCTCTGCTGCAGAGTAATTGTGGGGAAGAATCCTCTTCCCATCTGGCCTGAGTTTGCCAGAGGCCCCGAGTCTCTCATTACTTCATCGCGCACATGAGCGGGGCTGGGAACGGAGCGGCAAACTACAGGGGCAAAAATCCCACCCACTCCTACTCTTTTCTCCCTTTTTCTAACGTTCTCCGGGGACCACCCGCCTTCCTGTTCGCCGTCCGCATGCGGAGAAAGTATGCAGCGAGCTCTAACCTTCCCCCTGTATCCCACCGCCACCCAAATACCTCACTCCTGCAGCCCCCCTCCTCATATTCCCTGCCTGGCCTCCCTCAGCCACGCCCTGTCTGTGGTCAATGCAGCGTGAGAGGAACTGTGTCCAAACAATAGCCAGGGACGGGCAGCCCCTCACTCCCCTCACATTTCTCCCTCTCTCCTTCCTCTTCCTCACTAGACTTCCTCCCAGTATAAGAACTAATCACGGTCGAAGCGGGGACTCCTGGGGGCTCCAGTACCGAATGAAAAAAGCTGGCGCCGGTGGGTTGGAGCATTCGCTCATATGTTTCGGGGGGAAGATTCCGACTGCCGTGATGTTTCCAAAGACAGAGACAGTGATCCAACAGTTTGAGCTACAGACCATCTCGAATTATGGTCAACCAATGGCTACAGTGCCTGCCTTCCAAATTAGGACTTTATCAAATTTGTATTGGGGCATATCTGATGTTAAATATAGATTCTTCCATAAAACTATCCTTTTTTTTTTTTTCAATATTAGCCGAGTGTGTCGGTGCTTAATAGCTTGGTCGCCTTTGTTCTACAGTACGTGTTAATGGCCTTAAATAAATAATGAGTCCATGGTTATTTGTTTTGCTTCGTAATGGAATGTAAGCCCACTAATGAACTGTCAGAGCCACACGGGCTGTCAGCGGGAGCAAAAGCCGCACGGACTTTGACTCGTAACAGAGTTTCCACTCCATAAATTGGCCGTCTCCAGTGGCGAGAGGACAGCTGGGCGGCACATATCCAGTTTCGTGTTCATACAGGGGCAGAGGAAGCCGGCCTGCATTGTTTCAAGTCACTCTGAAACGGTTCCAAGTTTGAGGTTCACAAGCAAGGCATTGTGCTGATTTCATGTCGCGGCATTCGCGAAGGGTCGGAGGTCGCCGATGACAGCTGACCCCGGGCCGTGTCCCCGGGTCTATTAACGGAGTGAGACAGAAGCGCCGGACGCCAGCTGGTTGACGGCATTCCTTCAGTTTAAGGCGGCAGATGGCCGCGGCGCCATCGCCGTGCAGCCCGCTATTTCGACTGCCACCGAAGAGAGAGAGAGAGAAGGAGCAGGCAGGTACACGGGCAGACAGGTGGCGGAGCGGAACCGGGAAAAGGGAGTCGCAGGAAAAGATGCCAGCTCTAAGACAGGGTACAACTCCGCCAGACATTCCTCTGCACTTTTACATATTTTCCAGGCTGGCTTTATCTAAATGGAACTTCACAGAGCGGCGTCAGTGAAAGCCAAATCAAGGAGAACCGAAGAGTACTTTAACCGTGACACTAAGCATCGAATTGCTTTCCGGTGTGACACCGAGTTGATATTATTCCTATCAGTGAGACTGAAATGTCTCCGTATGCTAATTAGATTCATGAAAGCCAAATACCGTTTTAACAATTTCCGTCCTGGTGCCTCATTTTCTTCTTTTTTTTTCCCAGATGATTTTTGATGAAGGAGACAGCGTTTAATATGGACTTCCTTTGTCTAGGTCATGGCCTGGGTTAAGGGAATATTATGAGTGGTCTTTATTAGCTGGGGAGTAGAGGGGGGATTGACTAATGAGGATATTCCTCACAGTTATCACTCCCTCTTTGGGTACTTTTCTTCCCCATTTCCTTCACATGGCCTCCTCTTCATAACTTTGCATGCAGCAAAGTACTCTATAGTAGTTTTTTTTTAATCAGAAAAGGAAATGGACTGTGGGAAATGAGAGTAAGGACAAATCTTCCATATCTTGTAGTTATCAGCACCGTATGCCCGAGTAGAGAATCCATCTTATGGATTGGGTGCTGTATCACTTCCTGGTGGTGGTTTATGGAGCCGCTGTGTGGTTCATCTGCATCGCGGGAATCTGGAGAGGGTCAGACTGTGGCGCGGGGATGGGAAAGCTTGAAAAACGCGTTATTATCTGATGATATCACAGGTGTCTGACACAGGAAGCTCTGATGTGAAGGAGGATGTATTTCTACATTAGTGAAACATGTGGGGCCAATGAGAGAAAAGGATTTACGGGGGGGGGGGGGGGGGGGGGTTTCTGACAGAGTGTTTAGTGTAATTCTCCCAAGTGGGGTGTTTCAAGGCCACTGCTTGGGTGTTGTGGTGCACGATTCGCAACAGGAGGCGTAGATAATGATCAGAGTTTAAGAAGCCAGCTCCCTCGTCTCCCACATGCCTCCACTCTACACATCTAACCCTTCGTTTTCACCTTAATCATCCAAATCCCCGTTGAGTCTGAACTTCAAACGGTGTAACTCAGAAAAAAGAGGATAAGACAGACAGCGAGGGAGAGGTTGCCTATTAAAATGCCTCATTGCGTTAGCGGTGGAGATTTTTTTTTTTATTTATTTTTTTTTTTTTATGCGGCTGGTACATATTGTTGCCTTGGCTGTAGTTTAAATCCATTCCCAGAACAGAATGGGCTAGGCATGGAGGAAAATTAGTTTTGAGGAAGTGCAGACCCCCCCCTCCTCCTCCTCCCAGTATCCAAATGACACAAAGCGTGACATTCCAGCAGAGAAGAGGATAAGCAGAAGCTCTGACACTTCCCCGAATCATCTGGTTCTCACAGGCCGCTTATAAGATTGATGGGATGAAGACACTATTAAACACATACACACACACACACATATCGGGCCAATTATTTTCATTCCACTCTGAAGGTTCCACCTTTAAATAATTGTCTGACAGACAAAATGCTTTTTGTTTTTATATGTTTATCTATATATCTAATTTACACGACAGATTGTGAGTCATCACATAAAGCTCTCAGGTTAGTGCTCAAACTATTAACAGATTGGACAGATTTTTAATTGACAAACATTTCGATTAGCATGTTATTACCTGCATGGTTCAATAAGCAAAATAAAAAAAAAGCAAAACCTTTATTGGTGCCAGCTTCTCCAATTTAAGATGTTTCCTCTGCAGCAATACCTTTGAGGAGGCGATGAGCATCTTGGGAAGTTTCAAGCTTGCAATTAACTTTTCTTTGCATGTAATGTTAATATATTGATATAATTATTTATGATGTTCATAGTTTCATTTCGTTTTATAAATGAGTAGGGAAAAACAATGCCCAACATAGCACTCAAGTAGATATTGATGTTGTTAATACAGTGAATAACCAGTGACGATTGTATATTGGTTTGGTTTAATGTTTGATCTGCCGTCTTGATCCTCAGTTCAACCCCCACCCCCAAAGGGACCACAATGGAAATAAGCCTCAGGGCTTAATTCTGTTATCCTGGCTTTTCCTTTTATGTAAATATGCAATTCCCTGACAAATAAAATCAATCAATCAATGCCCTTTGTAAATGTTAAACTGTGATCCTGTTAAAATCCAATCTCTGTTTAATTTCAATGGAAATTAGACAAAACAAGCAATGTGAAAAAATGTTAGTTTGAGCCCTGGAAATTCTAAAGAACCATATTTATTATTGACACTTTGCACTGTAGATGAAACAATTATGTATTGGACACATTAGAAAAAGCTGAAAGTTGTTTAGCCCTTGTAAGAATGCAAATCTGCCAAAAGTATCCTGGTGTTGTGCCGTTTTAGTTGCATTTCCATATTGCTCATACAGTATTTTCATATATTTACACAGTGCTTCTCCTACACAACAGATGGCTCCTCACTATTTACTTTTGAGTGACATTCCACTGAGTACGATTATTCTAAAATGAATCAATCCTGTGCTTGAACCCATCGTGGAAAACATGGATCTCACAAATAAGAATCATATCCCTGGCAGAGCACAGCAGAGGATTTGAAAGGAATCTGGACAACTTTGTCTGTCTGTGGAGTTGTTAAAACCACGATCGATCAAAATCAGCGACTTTATCAGAATCACACTTTTCAGATATCCTTTAATTAAGTTTTAATTAAAACTGTTTGTGCGCAAATTCCACTTTATTTGGCTGACTTATTTTGTCCCGGTCCTCTTTATGTTTAAACCCTTTGTGACTTATTACAAAACAGCACGACATCACATTTTCATGTTTTATGATGCATAATTATTGTCTCCCCGGGCCCCCTGAAACGTTGACATCAAGTACGCAAGTAGGCTCCATCCCTGAATTATTTTTGGTCTGGAGCCTGAAGGGCAGGAGTTTTGAAAGCAGGCCTCTCTGTTTTCTCCTGCTCAGGAGGTTCTACACAAATATTTATCAGGTCGCCAATTAGGGTACCCAGTGCACACACACACACACACACACACACACACACGATGTCTCTGTTGAGAAGGTCGTGTATATGCATACCATATGTTTATTATTTTCAATGACTGTCAAAATCGTACCTCAATGTACAGCAGTGATATCCCAGGAGACAGGACTTTAAGGTTACAAGCATGTTTGTGCGTTCCTGTTTCAGAGGAGCCAATTTAAAGAGCCATCTTTATCACCAGGCCTCTTAAAGTTGCTCACAGCGAGCAGGCGGGTCAGATCAATGGTCAGAGAGATTGCTTTCTTCTCGTGAATAGTGTCTATTTTCAGCCTCAGTTTACCCACATAAATAGGTCTGATTACCCACCACATGTGTATCCCCAATATGCGCAGATTAATTGCAGCCATTCTTCCCCTTTAAATATTAGGACACATCCTCAGTAAAAGCAAACGCCAACACCCAAAAATAAACCTGCTAATCTATTTCAACCACTGGGAATATAAATCCAAATTGACTATGGATCTCTGCATAGACAACTCAATGGAATTGCCACAGACCATTTGATCCAGAATTATGCAAATTGCAAGTTGCAAAAAAAAAAAAAGAGAAAAGGAATTAAATTGTCATTTATTTCTATTCTCTTCAGCATTTTTTTTTCAAGCTTGACATGTTGGTCCCATTATGACTAATAGAAAGAATATAGAAATATGCATTAATATTCCCAGCGGGCTACCGCCGAGATAGACTCATCATTTTCATCAACATTTCGGCTCAGACAATTTCATCTCTCTGCCTTCGAACTCTGCTGAGATTCATACTCGCACTTTATTGATTCAGTGGCATTTTTTCTGATCTGATGGATCTTTCTTATATGATATGATATTTTGATCAAAGTGTTCGTTAGATCCTACATTAGACCTTTAAATATGCCTGAAATGATCCTTGTCATCAGACAGCAGTACTGTGTGTTGGGTGGACGAGTCCTGATTATCCTGTATGTTCTGCTCAGTTGACCTTGTACAATAATCGATATCCTTATACCTCACTAGCAGAATCTCTCAGGCTGATTTGTTGTTTTCCACTGCTCATGATGTCATATCTTAAGATTTTTAGATGTTCTCAATGTTTGGACCAGGGCTATAGCAAGGATTTTTCAACATTCTATATATAATATACAATATACTGAGTCCTAATTAGGCTATATATATATTATTATTATTATTAGTCACATTATTTACTACTATCCATCCAAACATCCAAATAATATTGATATATAATTCATACTGTGACTGAACATGACGGCTACTTCACTATTTTTCTCATTCTCTTAAAATATTACATCTTTCACCTTTCCTCCTCTTTGCCTGTTTGGACCCACCCAACAGTAAAATCTTCACAACATGGTTTGTTATTGCGTGATGCAGCAGAGGCTGAGATACCCTGACTTCGATTTGCTAGTATGGGTCAAGCACCAGAAACAATGGAATCCTGCACCCCCCCCATAATGCAATTGTATTTTTTCATTAGACCCCTCTCTGCTTGGCTACCTCTGGGTCCCAGGGCCTCAGACCTCCCCCCCCCCCCCCCCCCCAAAAAAAACAAAACAGAATGAGCTGTTTGGAATTAAGTCTTTGGAAACGTATTTAATCAAATCACCACAGATTAATTGAGGACACTGTAACAATCAAGGCTGAAATCATTGTTCTCCAAAGATTACATAATGCAGACAAATGAACGCTTTTCCCAGTCTCCATGGAGCTGTTATAGGTAAATGTAGGTTGCACATGCAGCCTTTGCCTTTTTTTCAGGACCTGCGCCTCCGCTTTTCAAAATCAAAGCCTTCACTTTGTATTCCAGACAGTTCCATTAGAGGCTGAGTATTCCTTGTAAGTATAACTTTGTTGCTTTGATCTCTAAAATCTGTGGAGTGCCCCTTTAAATGCTCACATCATTCTGCTCCTCTGTGTCTTGTTATTATTACCATGGCCACCCTCTGGTTTTGGCTCTCTCATATTCAGGATGACAACTCTGACGACGTAAGAGATGGAAACTTCCGTCCTGGCCTGTGCACAATGAATTCCATTCAACATGGCCACCAATGCTTGAAGTGGTGTGGTTTTATTTGAGGGTGGCAGATTCAGGGATTTCCCACAGACTCCCGTAATTAACCTCCGCAAGAGACTCGGCTACTCTCTCTGTCCAGGAATGCGTCTCCAAAACCCCGAAGTATGCCTCTGTTCCATCCCTGCTGCAATTGCTGCTTCTTTTAAACACCAGAAACCCTGAGCAGTGCTATTCGTCCGCTGAGTCAAGCTTACCTGTGAGCCTAGGTGAAAAGACGTACTGGCGCTAAGATACATTTTTTTTCCATGGTTATTGTGTGTCAGCTGAGATAGGTTCTATTACTTTCCCTTCTACGAGGTTAATGTGTGCCACTGAGCGGCAGAGCGTCCGCTGCTTTGTCAGAGGACCGGTCTGATTGAGAAGAAGTGGGTGTATGTAATTTACTGCCCACAGTACGCTCCTAAAGCACAAGCAGAACAGTAGAGGTGAGGCAAGGGGGATAAATATTAGAGGTTGTGAGCAGAGAGGTTATGAGAAAAGGAGAGAGAGGAGAAGTTTTTCAAACTGAGCTCCATTAATAGACCCTGTGTGCTGCTGAATTGATTTTGAGGTCAGTCCATAAAGCACAGCGCCTCAGTACTGTACTAACAGTGGCATCATTATGGCGTTATTAGAGCAGAGGGGAAGGGCTGACAGAAAGGGGAGGCTGACACGGCTGTGGGAGTAATTTACAGGTGTGTTTATACATGACCGCTGTTCCAGAAAGAGAGAAGGAGCCGCGGCGGCGGTCAGACCCACAACCATCCCACTGTTTTCAGCCAATTACCTTATTTAGCCTTCAGAGGTTTCGCAAACAATTTGAGCCCCTCTTTTGTTATTCTCGCTATTCAGATTTTCTGTATACACTGTTCAAAAGTTTGGGGTCACTTAGAAATTTCTTTATTTTTGAAAGAAAAGCACTGTTTTTTTCAATGAAGATAACAGAAATACACTATACATTGCTAATGTGGTAAATAACTATTCTAGCTGCAAATGTCTGGTTTTTGGTGCAATATCTACATAGGTGTATAGAGGCCCATTCACTCCATTTTTCTAATGGTACAATGTGTTTGCTCATTGCTTCAGAAGGTTAATGGATGATTAGAAAACCCTTGTGCAATCATGTTAGCACAGCTGAAACCAGTTTAGCTGGTTAGAGAAGCTATGAAACTGACCTTCCTTTGATAAAATGAATGGTTGAAGGAAAGAATTATTATTTCAAATACAAATCATTATTCCTAACCTTGTCAGTGCGTTGACTATATTTTTTCTATTCGTTTTACACTTCATGCTGGTAAATAAAAGTGTATGACCTCCAAGGTGCAAAAGATTCATGCATTTGTCAAAGCACCCTGCAGTGTAAATCCATCCACGTAGCTACAATTTGGGGGTTTTAGTTTTAGATGAATAAAATAAGTCCGATTCAACTGAATCACATTAAACAAAATAAAAACTACAAGTACCCTACCAGCAGGAGGCCCTCTACAGGCCCTGCTTTGCTGTGTGTGGGCTCATTGGCTCCTGTATGTGGGCTCAATTAGAGGTCCTGCTATTCACTGTTGATCTCAATTGACCATCAGTTCCTGTTAATTTTATGCAGTTGTTCTTTATTAGTTTGACCTTTTAAGATGTTAACACAGGCCCAGTAGGGATTTAAATGGGTTATACTCACACTGCGCTGCCTTTATGAATAAATGAAAAGGTATATTAGAGTACCTGGAGCAGGAGAGCTGTACAGTAATTATTAAGGCTCGTTTCACTTCATGGACCCTCAGCGGTATGCAATGCTGATTATGAGCCATGTTCTCCTTAAAAAGAAAGGATCATAAGGATCTTTGGTTCCCTTAAACGGTCACGCTGGAATATTTCCTCGTTCTGTCTCTGTTTAAAACAAATTCTTCCAAGTGTCACTTCAGACATGCGGAGAATTCCAACCATCTTGGCGATGAGTCAAAAAATACTCTGAAATTTCGTCTCATGTCTGTGAGGTTTATGATTGCACAGGTTGGTTAGACAGACGATACGGAGCAGACAGGATGATATGAAAGGTTAAAACCCCGAGTCTTTCAACAGACCAGTGAGCTGCCATGCCAAGAGCAACACAAGCACCATGAGAGACAGGTAATGAGTGTGCAGTAATACAAGTCTAGACCTTAATTGGTTTGAATGAGGAGACTGAAGAGGCTCCTCCATCAGGCTGTGGATGAGCTGACTGTCAGGTGACAAGGCATCGAGGAAGAACTAATTGGTTCCCTCCTCCAGACATGGCTCCCGTCTCTCCTATCTGACAGAAACCCTGGCGACACGGTTGGTTGAGTCGGTAGCTACAAACCTAAAGCTGTGTTTTTCAGATCACTATCTGGTTGTTTCGAAAACGTGCTCACATCCAGGAAAAAAAGCCGAACAAAGCTCTGTATGCGTGTTTAAATGTCACTAATTCTTTCTTATCTGAACCCATGTCAATCTATATTAACTATAGATGCTCGCTGCCGCATTTGTAGAGTTGAAACATTTAAAATAGTTTAAATATTGACAGAACGCTCACACATTTCTGAAAGAAGTTGGAGTTGCAACGAAAATGGTGGGGGCTGCCGCTGAAATAGGTTTAGGTACTGAAGTTGAAGTGTGAGTTTTGAGAGAAGTAGGAGTATCACATAGATGGTAAATGGAGGTGAAAGTTGGAGGTGCAATGGAAATCCTGCAAGAAATAATGAACTGTGGGAGGTGTGGGCTGGAGCGGCGAGATGAGTTGAAATGTCAGAAGAAATTAGATCAAATGTGATTTTCGTTGACATGTCAGTGGTGAAATGGCATTCAAAAAGTCAGATGAATCATAATAAACATAAAGAAGATAAAGCAAGCGCCCTATTAACTATTAATATACTGCCCAGTGTGTCTGCATGGTGAAAACACAAACAGCATCTCTCGCAGTGTTTTCATTATTTCAGCAGACTTTATGTGGATTTATCTGATTTCTGCAGTTGTACAGTGCTGTGTAAGTACTCTTGGGGACACAAGTATATTGACGTCACCTGGTTTGTTGGATGCGAGATACTGAAGTGGCTGTTGCAATGCACACAGTGGCTGCAGCGGTGTCCTGTTTTAAATGTTCAAAATGTACTCTTCCTATTAGAGGAGACGAGAACATTGCTGCTGCCGAACTGTGCATTCCGAATGGAGCGGATGCTAATACTGCTGATATCAGAGGATTACACCAAGATTGTCTCGAGCCTTACATATGTCTCTGTGTCACTATCACGTATTAGCTCTCTAATGTAGTTTATTTTAGCCGTCTGATTACACAGCTGGAGGGTCCCGGCTTAGGATTGATTGTGAACCAGCAGTCTATGCGTGTCTTTGGCCTGTACTGGAATGTCCCATCTGCTTATCTGCCATATTGGGGTTGCTGGGGGGGGCGGGGGTTGTGAGATCAGCTTGGAGTGGGCAAGACCATCACAGGGTGGTAGAGTAGAAGCTTTACCATAGGGTCAATAAGGAGAGTACAGTAGATGGGGGGATGGGATAAATTAAAAAAAAAAAAACGGGCGTGGACTGATTTCCATGATAATCTGTGTCCCATCCTTCATCTGGGCTCCTCGGTGCAGCAAACAGATGCTGCAACAGTTAGAGAGAAAACGCGAAAAGGAGGAATGACGGATATTTCCCTCGCGCTGAGGGCTGAGGCGACGTCGCGGCCCAGCTGCGTGCCATGGGAACCGCCCGGATCCGCCGCCTTGAACGGAAGAGGTAAAGCGGCAGCGCGTTACTTTTCACAGCAGGGACAGAAAAACGCAACGACGCTCAACATGCGGGCGGACACGGCCGGCTGCCATCACGTCTTCTCCACCTCTGACCTCTAGCAGTGTCATGCAGCTGCAGCGGCAGTAACTTCTGATTTATGAGGCTTCTGCAGCCTTGTAATGAGATATGCACGGATATGCACACATACCATGCTATCGTTTAACCTTGTGATCTGCAATATGTGGACATCTGATACCGAAGGAATCTTCAAATTCAAAGGGACAAAGCGTGCATGTGTGTGTTGTTCATGGTAGGATGATACATTTTGATTTAATTAAGTTTGTGATCATTAATAATTATGCATTACTGATCAGTGTATTGATAGAACAGTCTGTCACAGTATATGAGGAGTCGTTTAGAGCTTTAGTTCCTTCTTTCAATCTCTTATTACAGTGGTTACGATAGCTTCTTGATTAGGCAATCAAGCAATTACGTGATCAGTTAGTTTGATTCTGTCATATTGGTTGCGCTGTTTTAATGAGCCAGCTCGATGTGTCCAATTTTCAGTTTCGCTTTTGACATTTTCTGACATTCTTAAGAACTAAATTGTCCTGTTTACCTCTAGTCCTGCTGATCCAAGAGCAGTCAGCTGCTCTGACATTTCTGGGCCAGGATCAGGTAGGGAGATGAAAGGTGGTTAATTTAAGAAAAGGCCACCCACTGGCTTCGTTATTTGAAAGATTCGCCCGAGGAGCTTAGGCGGAATCAGAAGTTCTATCTCTTTAGAATAACTTCTGAAAATTTGATAGAGCTCATATAGAGCCTATATGATGTCTACTGCCCTATTATTTTGCAGTTCAGTTGTAGAACAAGAGCAGGTGGACTTGCTATACAGCAGGGCTACAAAATTCATATTGTTGCTGGTCACTTACACTTTTAAGATTCATGACACTATTATAGAATTAATTTACATCCATATATTCTGTAAATCAAGCTGTTATGAAACCATTCCTGGTACAATTTGTGAAAATGTATATAGAGGAAGGGAGCATGTAACAGAAAGAAAAAAAAATGTCATGAATACAGTTTTTTAAATAATCCCTTTTAAAGCTAAAATAGTAAATGTGTGATTTTGTTTCGAGAGCTTGAGTGCAGCGATGAGGGCAGCAGCAGAGAGCTCAGACTGTTTGCGTTTAATGAAAGCTGGGAGCTGAGTGGGGTGACTGTGAGGTTTCAGAACAGAACTCATGAATAGTTTTGACTTTTAATACCTCACATCAATCGCTCGGTGGCTTCCCTTCCACCCTTTACTCATCAGTCATGCTGTATTATTAGGGAAGGCTCTACTTTCGCTGACCTTCTTTAACATTTTCTTCAGAGAAAAGATTAAAGTTTAAGCCAAAGGTTACCTGAACAACTGTTACTTAGCAACCCTGGTAGGATGGAATGCCGAAGAGAAACAATAGCTGTGAGGATGCGGCCCCTGGAATGGGACGCAGCTATTGGTTGGGAAGTTCTGTCCCATTTCTAAGTTTCTTTGAGTCATTCTGAGAGAGAAAATGATTTTTATACTCTTAATACAGTTTACCTTAATGGAATTCATGGAATTTCATGGCTATACCTAATAATGGAGACAAAATGACAAAATGGTCAAATTTGTATAATTTATTTAATCAAGAAAAATGATCAAATGCAGTGTTGGAAAGTATATTCTCTATTATCCAATAAGGAGTAAATGTAAGTGACAACGATGTAAAATTCTGTAGCTACATAGTTATAGGTCAGGGGTCGAGTTGTTTGCTGTCTTATGGTGTGATGGACAGTTAATATCTCTTTGGTTGCTGTGTGTAAACTGCTGGACAGACTGGCCGTATACTTATAACACAACAATGTCTCAAGGGCGGGTCTTTTTCTTCATTACTGGGTCTTTTTTTTTGCTTCCAAAATAAGAATATGACTCAACATCTCATGTAACCACTGAATCTTTTGTGTCAAATTTAATTTCCCAGCGCAGAGCTCCTGTGGCGCCCTGCGCCTGAGGAAGGTTGGTGATGAGGAGCCAGAAGGGAAAAATAGGAGGGTGGGGTCAGACATTAAAACTCTTTTCTCAAAAATTCTCAAGTTATGAGCCACTAGAGGTTATGGCCAATATGGGATCTTGTTTTCAGTCAGCGTCAAAATCAAAAATATGCTTGATATATTTTGAATTTGCAGGAGTTTTTTGTCCATGAGCAGAAATCTTACTGAAACACACACAAGCTATTAGTCCAGGGATTATAAAAAAAATTAAATGAATTAATATACCAAAGCAGTCAATATGTTTCTATTGGTTCCCCAAAAAGAAGAGTAAATCCTTCCTGTGAGTGTTGACTCAGCAGAGATAGAACTACATGAGAAAGATGGGGCTACAGGAGAATGAATATTTGAAAGCGATACAGAATGCCTGAAAGCCTTACTGTATTATATTACTTTATATTTGTGTTTGTTTGAATTTATTTCTCTGGACAGGGACAATGTACAGTAAACATTAAACTTGCATGAAACTAAGAAAGATGTATTGCACCTGCAGTCCCTAGGCAGGTATTAAATTCAAGGTTTAAATTGAATTCTGTGTTTTCCTTTATATAAAGAGATTTCCATCATAAATCGATGCAGAAAAGGCACAAACTGGTGCAAGAAAATTATTATTTGACACTCCAAATTTCCTGTGGGAGGATGCCCAGCTTAACGTGTCTAGCTTGATGTAGGAGCATACTTAGCCACCACCAAAAGAGAGGAAATGCCACTGCAAGTATCTCAAAAGTTGTATTATTTCCATGTTGAGTCTCCTTAGCTCAAATGCTAACATTTGAGCTAAGGAGAAGTTTAGTTTAGAGTTGGCAGGTAAACGTTGTAGCACAAAGAAACGTTGACTTTTTGCAGCCACCGCGGCTAAAGTTAAGCTAACGTTGAGGGTCAGTAAATTCCTCCAAACTGTAGGTTTAACTGCTTGTTAAACCACCTTCTTTTTTTCTTCTCCTACACACATTAAACACAGAATTTATCAAATGTGGGAGCTGAGGCTTTGAAGTTGTGAAGCGGGGCTGAGTAACGCGTAAAAATCTCTTGTTACTATCTTTTGCTTTTTCCGCTCTTCTAGATGCACCACTCTTTTTAATCGTTCTTTAACTGCCTCTAAGGGGGTCTGGAGGTTATTTAATTCATTCTGCAGGCTGACTTCAGACAGTTTCTAACAGTAAATTTACTGCAGTCTACTTTTAGATATGCTGTTCCATCTTCCTGGAATAATTTGCAACCTGCACCGTAGCTAGAGGACATGTTTTTGGTGTTGTCTCTGGCAAATTTGCTGGCTTTAACAACCCGAGGAGAAGTTTACATTATACAAATTCACACATATGAATGTTGTTATATATAAAGTCTGTATTTTTATATGTGGACATCTTTTCACCTAAATTGAAAAGCTTTTTGTGTGATATTACGGGTATGAACAAAAGGATTGACGGCTTAAAAAACAACACAAACTGAATAATCCTTTTACAGAGACGCATTTAAGTTGTCATGAGACACGGGCGGCAATGTGTTTCCTCCAGGCAGTTCAGAAACTGTCTGTGAATTCTAAAATAATCTGCCTACAGAAATAAAGCGCAAATCAGAAACAAAATGGTGCCTCCAGAATCTGAGCTGACTGCTTGTTAATTAACGAGGCAACACAGTGGAGGAAGAGGGAACCGCTGAAGGTCTCCTGTGGATCCGGTCCCTTGAGAACACACCGCCATGGGGAGAAACAACAGCAGAAAAGTCTTCTATTTCTTTTCTTTTAGTGTTTTTTTTTTTTTTAAAGCCCTTTATTTATTCAGGGAAGGTTTCACAGAGAGGAAGCATCTTTTTTGCAGGAACGCCCAGATCAAGTTTACACATTTATATACATTCACACCTGGACACTGCCTAGTAGCCTACATGTACTATACTTGCATTTCCCATAAGGCTGCATTCATCCCTAGCCTGGCTAACACCAGACTGAATATCCTGATATTCCAAAAACCATCCATTCATTTGTTCGTATTGGAGATGTGGTTTAGGAAAGGACAGAGCCATTTATTGGGCACTAGGAATGCCTTTCACATTATCACACATTCCTGATTGCATACCCACGATATTGGATGACAGTTAAATAGTTTAGGTTGCTGATTTTTCAAGATAAACTTGCAGTCTAAATTACTTAGAACACTTTCTAAGGCTGCATCGAAAGGTAAATTACCCTATGCCGCCATGTTGGATCCACAGTTATCAACAAAGTCAGTTCTGTGTTCTGTGATCGTCTTGCTGCCCCCTCCCCCAATCTGTGATTAGCTTCAGATAAAGGGGAACATTGGGTCCTTGGTGTCTACACTGAATTTCATATCAAAGGGAATTCATGTGCATTGAAGGATGGGTTTACTCAGGTTAGGTCTTCCTATTCATTATTTTGACTGTGGGAGTGGGGACTGGACAGGAAATGTGGCAAAAAGTTGAATCAACTTTTACCCAGCGTCACACTGTGGCGGCCGATGTGGTAAACCTATTTATACATATCTGTCCACATAAGTAAAGACAATAAATAATGTAACAATATGTGCTTCGTACATGAGTAATACAATGTTTTATATAAGAACAAATCCTACTACTTATTATCCTTAGTACTTACTACGTCCTACTCTAATATAACACATCACAATTTTATCTTTGACTAGCATTTTTGTTCTTCTTCAGCGCATCAAATTACACCACAATCTGATCTGTAGCCCATGACCCATGAGGAAAGACAAAGAGAAAAGGACGTCTCTCTGCGTTCGATGAGGTGTAAAAGTAAATTTAGGCTTTGCGGTCGGCTTCCCGGTACCGAGAGAATAGGCATTACCTCAGGCGTTAGTTCAAATAAACACGCCCACACAAGCCTGTGGGGAGGTGCCACAATGCCTGATCCTGTGTGAATGCAGCCTAATGAAGGAGGGATAAGTGCCAGCCTGAATTATCCCGCCGGTCCAGGGAATGAACCGATGACCTCGCCGGTCACAAGCCTTTTCTCTAGGCCACCGCTTAGTATTTATTCTGTCTGACGACCGCGATGAATCTGCCGCGCTGATGCTCTGCAGCAGCAGAGTAGTGGTGTCATAATGATTTGTGGAAATCCGAAAAAAAAAAAAAACCTCCGTTTGTGGTTCTACTGTTGGATTTATGTACTTCCTTTCTCGTCGACATTCTCATTTTCATTCTGCTCTCCCTGTTTGATTATGCTTAAGTGTCTGACTCCATGGTTCTCTGTTGCTGGCTGCCCTGCAGGGCGCTGGCAGTATGCATCTCAAAGCCTCTCTGCTCTTATTACTGCAGTTACTCTCCTGGGAGGAAGCCTCGGCGGATCGAACGAATGGTGATAAGTGACGCAGAACCAACCATGGGGAGGTGGTGGTGGTGGTGGTGGTGGTGGTGGTGGGGGGGGGGGGGGGGGGGGGGGTAAAACCAGAGAGAGAGTGTGACAGTGAGAAAGAGAGAATGAGCGAGAATATCTATCACTGCAGGGGTTACAGTATGAGGGACAGGAGAGGAATCTTAATAATCATGAGGAAAGAAACCTTCAGAGAGAAGGAAGTAGATGAATCGAGGGATTTGGGGGTTTAAAACCTTCGGGAAGAGGTTGATTGATGAAGGAGGATGCAGGAAGAGAGGGCAGCGAGGGCGAGGCTGCAGGGTTGCAGCGTCGGAGGCGACACACACACGAAAAAAAAAAGGCAAAACGGATACAGAGTGAGTGTACACACTGACATCTGGAGAAAGAGTGCTGGCATCGCTCTCAGCGATTTCAACTCCTATAGCTAATGAGAGGACATCAATCACTCAGTGGGCCACTAAGGCAGTGGGCAACTGTCTGAACTTTGGATGTACAGTATCACACAAAAGGTCAGCTTGCTGGACAGGTGGAGGAGTTTTCTTGGATTTTTGCCCAATTCCCCTGCTTCGTTTCACTGTCATTACAGCTTGCAGCAGGAGGGTAGGAACATAGATCGAGGATGTAAAGAAAACTGTCAAATTACTATGAATGACAACAAGGTAATGAGGAAAAAGAGCATAATGATACCTCCAGACCTTCAGTCTCCATTTTTTTTTTTTACATAAAAGTTGAATAAGAACTTAGTTTCATTAGACAAGACTTGCATACAAGATTCACATTCGATTAGACCTATACACGGCCTGTAAATTGCAGTCCACTGCTGGTGGTGAACATTCATTTTCCTGACTTTTCCTCCTAATGAGATTTCTCTTTCCATACTGTAATGAGCTAAATTGTATTAGCCAATGTGAAACTCCTTGCTTGGGCCGAGGATGCTCAATCCCATTTTGTTAACACGTCATTAAAATAAAGCACACAAAGTCAAAGGTCCTAAATCATAACTCTGAATTAGGGAAGAAAATGTTAAAGATACTTTTGAGCTGCACTATGTCAACAGGCGAGTCTAATGATAGGTCAATTGTGAATCCGCATACTAACCCTGCAAAGGTACAGGAATATTTGAGAGAAAGCCAACTGAGACAGGACTGCTAAAAAAAAGGGAAAAAGCATGAAGTAGGACATGTATCCTTGTGGGTATTGCGCCAAAAGTAAATGTATTTGAATTTAAGACATAGTTACATCATGCTGGAGCAGAAGAAAATGTAATAGTAAAGGTACAACCAATGGATATTAGCTGTTATACATCTGTTATATTTACATGAACTATTGTATTATGTACTTTACATATTTGTAAATAAATAAATAATTCTTAAAATTACAGTTTCAAATAGCAGCTCCACACAACTATTCAAAATGGCGTACTGGTTGCAGCATTGTTATGATGCATGAATCTTGTCTTTTGTTAATAGAGATAATAGGAATAGACATAAGTTGCATAGTCCTTGAAATACATGAACCTACTTATTAGGTCTTCATTAAAAATAATTAAAAAGCACTAAAACACTTATATACAAAGGTATAGTATATTATATTGTATGGTATGGTATTGAATCATGAAAATAAAAGTTCAGGTTCAGCAGTGGATTCAATATAAATTCTCCTCTAATCACTAATGTCTGCCATAGATGCATCCAGCTGTAAAAGGCTCTTTCTATTTGTCTGAAAGAAGTCGTATTGTAAAAACAACCATTACTGTTGCACAACAAGCTACTTCCCTCTGTGTGTTTTGGAAGTTCAGATAATTGCATAAATGTACCGTAAATCTGGCAAATTAATCACATCTGAAAACAAAGGGGGAGATGCTCGAGGAAAAAAAGGCTTCTTTCAACAGCCCCAAACTAAAGGTCATCATTTTAATTAATGATAACAGCTGCAGGTATTGAAATCTTCAGTCATTCTTCAGTAGATGTATACGAAGTGTGCTGCACCACAAGAAGAGATCCACTTTGTGAAACTTAGTCGAGATGTTAATTAGCCCTTCCACTGCCATCCCACTAATTGCAGCCTCATGTAGGCTGCAGCACTGACAGCGAGAGGACGGTTTGATTATAAGTGTGGACGCTCTGCTACACCACAGCTCATCTCTCCACCGCTCCCCGATGCGATAGGAGAGGAGTAAGTGGTCAACTCCCATCTCGAGATCGGGCTCGCACACCCAGGCATTAGTCATTCTGAGCGCTGCATACCGCATGGGTGGAAAGCTGATTCAGGTTGTTATAGAAGTGTAAGGTATTACGGTATTACAGTATGGGAGGAGGCAAAGACCTTAAACACATCAGCAGCTATTGTAACACCGGCTCTGAGCAGAAGCCACCACCGCATGGAGGGCTCACTGGGTCATTTTTTCATTTGCTGAATTTTTCACCATTACTGTAAAACTCTGCCACTACAATGGGTAATTCATCACCTCACTGGCAGAATGCAATTCAGGTTGATATCTGTCTTCCTCCCAGGATAACAGAGTGACTATTTATATTTCACACACTCATACAGTACATCCCTCCTCTATCAAAGCTTATTATGTAATTTGAGATTAGTAATAAGAATAATCACCATTTGCATTGGTTGCGGAGGATTTCTGCATTAACCTCGGTGTGACGGGTTCTTCTTCTTTGACCAGGGCAAATTGGCTTCATTATCATAGTGAGTTGAATTATAACAACATAATTTGATTAACAAGGCTAACACACATCGGGAGTTTTTTTTTTTTAATTAAAAAATCAGATACCATTACTCATTTTATTTATTATTTTAAATCTTTTGCTTAAGTAAATTATTTTACATGTAGGTAAATAGTTAAAATGTGTCAAAAAGTGTAATTTTTTCACATTTCATAGACTGTAACTGCCACTTTGACGAGAACAAGGTTTGACTAATAGCTCCAGACTGTGTTGGTCACAAGATTTAAAAAAAAAAAGAAGGAAAAAGACACTTGTGGCAGCACAGCATGGCCTTTGTTTTCCCTCTGCTTTTCTCCTGCAATTAGCAGACTGACAGCAGTCGCAACTCTACTACTCTCACAGGCAAATACTATTTATAACAAGAGCGCGATATATAACACTAGAGTAGCTGCTTTTAAAAGCAATATGGTGCCAGCTAATTTGACAGATCTTTTGTGCTCCAGCGGGGATAGAGTTGCGACTGTCTAGTTACAAGGTTACAGTTGCTTTGCTGTATTGAGTTATTGTACATTGCAGTTGATATTGCATTCTGTTTGAAGGCAGCGTAATGGCTGGTAGAACTGACTGCATGTTCCTGCATGAGTGATTCCCATCTTTCAATCAGTAGCTCGGCTTGTCTAGGACCAGTGAGCTTGGGAGTCTTAGTTCTATTATTTACACCTTTTCCCAGCTTGTCTCTGGGTCAGCCCTTCAAACTATGCTACATATACTTCTATAGGTATTTTATTGTAATGGCCCCAACAGAAAATCCCTTCTCTCTGTGTTACACCCACCACTGACTCTAGGGACTAATGTTACTGTGTTATATTATTCAGCTTGATGAGTAGTGACAGTTTCCCCAGGAGAAAGTCCTCTGCATTCCCATTGGAACCCTTCCATTTTTCATTATTTTTTGAGCCATTTTACTCCTTACAAACATTTTGTACCTCACTAACACAGTATTCATTCACCTTCTGGTTGTGAGTCCTTCCTCTGTTTCAGTCCTGATGGAAGGGGTCTCTTTTGGAACCTGCAGAGGCAGCTGGGATGGGTGTGGCAGGACTGGCATGTGTGAAAAGAGTGCTCATCCATTCCCAGGCCTACAAGAGGATAGAGGTCAGCACTAACATCTGACATTTTCCAAATGTCCCTGCACATTCAGACATTAAAAAAGAACCAAAACCAGGCCAGCTGCCATCATCACACCTTTCACCAAAGCCAGAAGGAACAGGCCTCTGCATAAGTAGCTTTGTAGAATTGTTTTAGTTGTGTTGGCGATGGATTTCTTCCAGGCAGATTGTCCTACTTAAGGCTCACTTTAAATCTGCCCTCATCTAGCCTTCCTAGTCCGGCAAAGCTTTCGGGTTACGGCGGGGCCAGATGATGCCCTGCCATGACCATGACCAGCTGTGACCCATAGTATCAACCAGATGAGCCATGAAGTCTTTGTGCGTGTATATTTGTTCTATTTGTGTACATGGATGAATTTGTGTCCGCTGAATGATCACTGTAATTGCCACAAAACCGCAGCTTTTTTGTTTGACATCATTAGGTTGGTATAAAAATAACATTTCATTTTTTTTTTCACTTTTTTCTTCAAATATCAGTGTACCATTCTCATGGCAACACCATACTACAGTGTGCTTTACTCATGCATTTGGAGATATGATATAGTGCTACATTATAAAAAAATAACAAAAAAAAAACACCTGATATTTGCTGCAGCAGCCTTTTGGCATTGCATCTCTGAGGATAAAACCATAGCTGAAAACTGGGTGAAAATAAAAGCCATGAATTTGTACTATTTGCAGTATAACAGTCCATGCCAGCCAACGTCTGGTCTGACCGAACCTCGAGCTCACTACGATGCTTTTTGAGGAGGCTGTGGTGGATTAACCAGTGAATGACTGACCGTAGATAATCCCCTGGGGATATAGAAATATTTGTTATTCAGGCCATAATGGATTCAGATTTTGCACTGCTTGAGCCACAATGATAATGATTACGAATGCTTGATGGACTGTCCTACATATGTCCTACATCTATAGGGTAGCCAGCATAAAGGATGATCTTTTGTTATCAGTCTACACAGATCGCTTATTGCTAAGCTCTAGTCTCTTACTATTCCTGTTTGGCAGGTCAGCTGCTCTGTGATTATTCATCACCAAGCACACATCATCATACCAGTCAGTGTGAGATGATGCATAACTGCATCATCCCATAGTGACTCCAAGGTTACGCATAATTCCGTAGCATTGTTTTTCCTGGTGGTATTTTTATGAATAGAATATTCTGCATCTACTTAGGTATTTTATGCTCTCTTGAGCCCTTCAGATATTTTGGTTTCATGTTGGCAGGGCTCCATTTAATTGCACATATGCTGATATTGTTTTTTGCAGACCTGGCAGTGTTAGGGATGTGATGCCAAAATTATTGATTCAAAGAATACTCTTTTCAAAACCGCCTCTGTCTACTCACATTGAACGCTGACCCCAAACATGAAAAAGTAGCACATCTTCAGTCGACGCGATCCAGACGAAGCACTCCATTGTCTTTTTTTTTTTTTTTTATGACATTGAATCAGATTTTTAAAACGCTGCCGTGCTGAACATTTTCCAGTTACAGGTCAGTGTAACAGAAAGGAGACGGCTCAAGGTTCACAAGTGCTTTTCAGAATCCTCCACCTCTCAACATGTTGTATTTTTAAATCCTTCATTCATACAGACATCATTAGACATCAACAAAACCACCCACGGCTGAGCTGCGAAATGCCAGCCATAACACCGGTAACCCTGGACACTCATCTTCTTCAAGCAATCATTGATGTAATAGATGTGTCCCTGAAGGGGCTTTCTTCTGCACATGTTTCCTCAGGGCAGACGGCTGTTGTGCTCTTAACGGAGGCTCGCAGACAGCATCCAGAGGCTATTGATCAGAGCAGCCTCGGAGCAGCCTTCCAGGCCTAATGTTCTGTGAGCGCGGGGAGTATTGATTCACCGTGTCATGTATGATTATAAACACAGATTAATAGACAGTAAGTTTTCAGCTCCGGGCGGAGTAAAATGTTAGAGGAATGACATTTGGCCGTGTGTTTTGGCTGTATATTTGGATTGTATAATAGAGATGTGACAGGGCGACCTTGGATATATAGCATATAGTTTCAATTTCAATGTGTCCCCAAAGGGAGAAATTTATCTGTTGCTCTTTTCTAAAGCGTGTGTTGAATACCAACTTAACTTTCCTCTAAAACACTGCTGATGTTAAATAATCGTTAGACAAGTTTACAGCATGTTCGCCCCCTACAATTGTTCAATTTGTGTGTTTTTTTTTGTTTTTTTACAAACAATTTTTGGCACAATTTCCAGATTTCATACTTGGCCCCATCCTAAAGCAGATTTATTCTCAATTTATCACTGCCATCCTTGTCAGAGGCTGATAACGGTACCTACCAGTCACCAGTGTCCGACCATCGTATTGCAGGAGCGCCGTGTCAGCGTTCTTTTCACTGGGATTTGGAAGAGCTCCATGTGTCTGTGCCTGATAATACCGAAAAGGACCCGTGAGCGCCGGGGTCAGGGATGAGCAGTCCATTGTGAAATATTCAAAACACTAAATATCTCAACCAAACTCAATCCCTTTGTCGTTGGCAGGCGAGGTTTCCTGGCTCGGTCTTGTGCGAAAAGGTTACAAACCGGAGGCATCACATCATATAGCTTCGCTAATTTATTCGCCGTTGGCCCTGTTGTGAGAATCCATTTAGATAGTGTTTAAAATTCTCCTCACGTTATATTGTTTCAATTTAAATGTATGAGAGGAAATAATAGAAATTTGAACACCCCCATGCCAATGGGGAGTAATTACTGTGTACCGCAGAAAACGGTTAATTTGTTCAGGGCTTTATATTTTAGGAATGTGACATTTTATCCATAGAGCCTCTCGACTCTTTGTTTTGTTCCAGTGTTAATTTAATTATCATTTGATTGGTTTGATGATTTTGTTGTGAATACTTCTTTTTATCATCTTGACTCGCTTCTAAGTACATAAAAATAAGCGATTAAGCAACAAAATAGGCTTTGAATTTGCAATCAACAGTGGAGCTCTCCTCTCCTAACAAAGACATAAACATTTTAGTGTTTGAGAATAAGTGGAAGACGGCGCATATTACAGAAACCTTATTTGCTCCGGAAGGACTTCTATGATTGCTAATCAACACCCACCCATACCTCGCCTGCTGTTTTACACACAATGGAAGTTTCCGGTCACTGTAAATGATTGCTAGTGGTTCCTGTAGACTTGCCTCAGTCCCTCAGAGTGATGCTGCACACGCAGCCATGTTATTGCACTCAGCAGGGCTGCATTTCAGGGTGTTGCGACTGCACAGCGGCGTGGTGGTGGTTCAGCTCTTTTCTGGTGCGGTGACTTATACGCAAATGAATGCGTCTGGTGCATGACGGATTGAATGCCAGAGTAATTAAAGGTTGGCTGAGGGTGGGCAAGGATGAGCTGTCTGCACACCAATGATTGTTGCCTCCTATTTCTACTTGAATACACACTCTGACTCCCACTGTGTGTTTGTCTCCTCTCTATCATGTCCCATGTTGTCTGCAGCCCTCAGCTGATTGTTAGCTAGGAGGGGAATTTGTGCCAGATTAAGACTCTGACTTTTAACCCCACCTAGAGGCGTTTCCGCAGTCACGCTTTTTCAACATATTCATTAATAACTAGTAAGCGTTTTCCCTTGGGAAGCTGTCATGTTGTTTGCATTGAAATTTCTTCACTTTTAAGAGATCTATTTCAACCCGCTTGTCTTATCTGGCACTTATACACAAGAAGGAACAGATCATATTATGACAAATGCATCACAGTATGACAAGAAACATTCATTGTTGTATTAATATGTATTTTCCACTTCCAAATGCCAGGCAAATGCCTGTGTGATAACGTCGCACAGCAAGTGGGCCAAACATGTTTTTGTAAGAGACTTTCCCTGAGAATGTCTGTCATGCACAAACAGTTGCTGTCTGTCTGCGGGAAAAAAAAACTTTCAAAGAAATAACTGTTCTGATCCAAACAAACTTGGGTATGAGTTTGGGCTTCAGAGCAGGATTTGGCCCCAGAGTGGATGACCTCCTGTCATCTGATGATGAGAAAAGACAGACACACGGCGAGAGCAAGAATTCATAAGGTGTCATGTAAGAACCACGGTATTACAGTATCTTATCACGTTGTAACATGACATGAAATGCTTTGAGTTTCTTGATATCAGGTACTTTAAACTGCAAATATATCATGTCATGGATACAACCCCAGAAAAGTGCACAAAATCGGACTTAATGTTTCTGGTCTTGCTAAGCTGCTCCTGTCTGTGCTGCAGTAGGCTTGTCATTATGAATCCATCTCTATAGATATAGAACTTACTTGCATATAACCGATCAATCATGTACTGTCATCATCCGTTCGTCACTGTGACTGTGACGCTGACTGATAGCCGGGGGGAAAAAACACAATTATGAAATCGTATCAGTACTGTCGCAACAACTTTCTTTAAAAGTCAATTTAAGAAAATACAGATAAAAATGGACTATTAAGCTCTACACACACAGGTCTTTTTAATTATTATGCCTGATTAGAGCTTCTCTCAGGACTGTAAAGGTGTGTACAGGTCATGCTTAATTGCCATTTGTCCAGACTTTCTATCAGATTTGTCGTATCTTTGGGTGGAAAAACTTTATTGTTCTTCGTAGTTTGTAAAGCTTTGGAAACCTCATATAATTCAACCTGAGCAGAGATCTAATAAACCAGTTACCTCAGTGCAAGAATGCAAATTCTTCATCTGTTCTGGAGTTCATTGTATCATATGAATATACTAAATCTGATAATAATTCAGAATAATCTACTCTATTTTTAAGATCAAATTTTCCAACACATCCTGGGGAAGCAGCTTAAAAATCACTATTTGTTAACAACTCAAAGGCATCTGAAATGTGACCCTGACTACACGCTGCTTTGTGTAAGACACCAAAAGCCAAAAAGGTTGGAAATGTGATGTATTTTTAAAAGCTTGTCATACTATCCAATGCATCAAATCTGCATCTGCATCAACTTAAGATGTCTAAAATAACATGGAAGTATAAAATAGAATCAAATGGAAATGGTAGCTCAAAATTGTACTCAAGTACAGTGCTTGAGCTAATGAGCTTAATTACTCTGTACCACTGCCTGTTATTCTTAATAGATAACTTCATTGAGAAATTAAACATATCTGAGATAACTATAGAGACATAATGTTGTTGCCTGATATCACATTGAACAGTCTCTTGATGCCTGATCTTCTTAGTAGTAGGACTACAGATACAGTAGCTCATTACAACTAGGCCTCAACATTTACTTAACCTTTAACCTATCACAGCAGAGCTTCAAACATGCGTAAAAGAGGTGGTTGATATACTGCTCATGCCATGTGGTAGCTATTCCATCTAATGCATGTTTGCATATATATTTACAGCTTTGACACAGACATGACAGGGTGGTTTCCTCTTGAAATACAATGGAACACAGCTAGTCAGGAAAAAAAAAGAAATAAACCTATGACAGACTCACTTTTATTTAAAAGGAGTTATAGTCCATTTGAAATGTGTATTTTTATGGGCACAAATATATAATACCTTCAAATAAGTGTTAAGATACAGTGACTATGAATTTGTCCCACTGCCACCAGCTTCCACCTCTCCGCCCCTCTCTAATAATTGTTGATGCTAAGTAAAGCAGCCTTAGAGCAGCTGAGCATGAGTCTGCCTGCTGTTCAATCTCCATATTAAAGAGAAGAAAAGGTCAGTGTAACTATACCTAAATAGTTATCGACAGGTTCAGGGGGATGGAGGAGACGAAAAGGGAAACGAAGGTCAGTGATCTAGATAAATACCGTACGGCCATGGAATTGAAACTGTCAAAATATGCAGATTAGGAGGGAAGAGTGAGATCATTGTTGAGGAAGAGTGGTTGTGCAGATGGTAGCTACAGCTCATAAGGCACCTGAGGGTAGACGTCTGTCGCTGTGCTCATGGACGAGATTTGTGTTTAAACGAGAACACATGTTTCATTTAGCCACTGCATTCGCAGTTATTCCGGATGTGCGGTCGCAGCTTTTAACTGGCATGAAATCCAACTTTTCAAGACTCGGAAGGATGTGTAGGATCAGCAGAATTATTTAAGTTTGAAGAGTTCAGATCAATACAGCAGGATCTAAAAGCCACTTCAGGAAATAATCATTTCCGTTGTAATGCTACAGTGTGTCTGCTCAACAAAAATCACTCAATGGCACATGAGGGAATATTGCCTACTATAACCGATCATCATAGCATTTCACGCTATACAAATGGAGGTGAAAGATTTAAGAAATTAGGAGAAGCGGTACAGAGGGAGCTTTATTATTCTGAAAAAAAAAATGTCTCACATTTTCTTCTTGATCTCAGTGAAGAAATAAGTAAATGAAAGGAGAGAAAATGATGACAGGTCATTAACGTTGAGCACAAAAAAATGGGTCAGCGGGGTCTAATGGAATCACTTCAATGGATGAATCTTATTAAAGGAAAGAAAAGACAAAGAAGAAAGAAAAGGTGCAAAAGATTACAACAACAGCTGAAATGGAAAGAGAACTTAGCTGAGCATTGTAGCAGAACGGAACAGCCATGCATCATTACTAATACAGTTTGTGCCTCGTTGATTTGAAATGCTGATCACAACTCCATTGATTTGTAGGAGAGATTCATATTTGCAATGTGTCTGCAAGCTCAGAAGTGTGTGTTCAATTGACATGGCTGTACACACATATACTCTACATTTGAATAATTGATTTATGTACAGATGAATGCAAGTAAGCCGAGGACATACGCATGAATAGTGCAAACAAATATTGGGAGTCAGTTATATAGGTGTCCAAACTGCAGCCACAATAGCAAACTTATATGATGACAATGTCTAGTCGACAAATACATTTAGTTATACTGTATGATATGATAACGGGCAGTATCCACTGTATGGGTACAAAAAGCAGCGCCTCCTCCATATCGAGCTAGCAGCAGATATTGAACGATACCTTAGTAAAGGCTTAGCCCTTCTCTTAGGGAAAACAGCACCGGAAGGCCTCTTGCAACCTCTGAACAATTTATATTGATGAAAAAAGCCATCCAGGAGTGTTAGCCGAAATATTAGAGAACACATCTGATTCGTCACTACACAGGTTTCACAACAGAATGTTGTCATGACCATAAAGTATAGAGTGAGGAGCATGATTGTCAGGAAGCCAGATTGACAGATTGAGTTTGGTTGGTCTTGCTTTCATAGTGAAGATGACAATGATCTCATCAACAGCTGCACTTTGATCTGCTTCAGAATGATCTGCTTCAAGTTTCCCTTGAAGTTTCAATTCAGTCCAGTGTCACCGTTGTCTCTGTTGTTGCGCCCTCGTGAGGTGACCTCGGGCTCTCACAGAGATATCAGAGTTAGATATAACCTCTTCAGAGACTTTCTACTGCCTCTGAGTTAGGCCCCACCCACTCCAGGGCAACTGTGGTCCAGCCACATAAGTCATTCAGGTCAGGCCAGTCAGACCACACGCCAAAGCCAAGGCAGTGACTGTCCAGCTTCCTGCTAGGTTTCATCCTTAATCCAAAGAAGTTAGGATCCAACCCATGTGTCAGGGTGACCTTGCGTCTTTGTAGGTCTACAAATAGAGAAGGTTTAGTGAGCTCTTTGTCATGATAACTTCAGCATATTTAAAAGATGGCTGAGCCTCGTAGCGAAATAAGTCCATTCAAAATTCGGAAACCCGCAGCAAACCTTCCTGTTTACTGTGAAATATATCATGTGTAGTATTAGTATTTGGTCCAGTCTACTGTTTCACCAAACAGACAGTATCATCATTCTTTTAATGCAGAACTCTATGTGGAATAAGAGCAGGTGCTGAACTATGGCTAGTGTTATTGGTCTGATTGCCTCTAATTTTATGAGTGGCAGGGGTGATGCATCTATTAAATAAAGTCTGGTTGAATGCTCAGATGATTTAATTGATTTGATCTTTCCACTCAGCTGCCACATTAAATTTAGGACCTAGATATTTATGTTTCGTGCCATGAATATACTCTTAGTGGGTTATTATTGATTATAAATATATATATCAGGTCTGATTTAGGAAAGTACCAGTGGTTCTGCTCGGTCTTTCATGAAAAAACAGCCCAGTTAGATCAAGACCACTCCAAAAAGGAGTTAGTTGTGGGGAGCATGTTGTTGATTACCACCTCTTGAAAGGAGGATATCAACACATCATCTGCATACCCCTGAATGGGGTTAGGGGAAATGACACTGAATGAAGCACAGTTACAAAGCCACTCTAACCAATGATTGATTGCAAGCACAAAATTAACTGCACTCCATGGACAGCCAGTCTTAACACCTACTTGAAGGGAGATTTGATGTGTGAGCTGCTTGCCACAAATCACCTGTATGAATGAACCACAATAAACATCTTTAACAATGTCATAATAAACCTGAGGTCGGTATATTTCCTCAAGAGTTCTTGAGGACATGACATTATGTGCTAAAGTTCCAAAAGCATCAGAGAAGTTTAGAAAACTTCAAGAATTTACTGGACTTGTACTTAAAGACAAAACATATGTTCATCCATGCCTGTTGATGTAAGCCTTTTGCCTGGGAGATAAGATGTTTGTATCCATAAGCCACAGCAGAATACAGGCAAGTATGCATTTCATAAACACCTTATAGATGATAGGTAAAAGCGAAATGTCTCTCTAGGTTCATTGATTGTAAGGGTTATTGTCCTTTAGGAGGGATTCTAAGGACATGAGCCTCCTACCAAGAATTGGGCACATGCTTATTTTCCAAGCAGGTATTAAAGATGGAATTTACATGACTGTGTGGACTTGAGGGATTCATATGATACACAGTCTATTACATTTGATTTGTTTATAGCATGATTCCACCTCACTCAACATAAAATGCATGTCAGGGAGACAGGCCTCTCTGTATGTGGTATGGTTTTGTGTCAGGATGGAAGTCACCTATTGACATTTGGCTTTGAAACTTTCTTTGATAGTATAATTGCATTTTCTCACAATTATTATGACACGGAGTGGAGGGGTGGGTCATTGACTGTTGTTTAAAATTCTTTAAATGGCTTTGGATCATCTATACTGACAAAGACACTTCTGCTCACCTTCCTCCACTGCCTGCCACTTCTCACAGTTGTTAGTGAAGGCTTCACAGTCTCGCCGGTGTTAGTGACTCTGGGATTGGCTGCTTTACTGGAAACTTTTGCAGAATTCAAACTACAAACTTCAGAAGTGGGAATCCATGGTGACTATCAGTTGTAAACCATAAGGTCCTTTCGTTGACTTGAAAATCCGACCACTGCTACTCATTCTGGGGCTGCACTAAGTCCGAGAAGTCCATGTTTGGTAGCAGCTCCAAGGCCAAAAGGTGTTTATGGGGTTGGGGTCAGAGGAAATCTGTTGTTGTTGTTTATAGTGTCTGACACTATGTAATGCCTGTTTGTTGGAAACTCTGATTACTGAAACTAGACACATTGTCTAGACTAATCTTCACAATAGCATCTTACAAATGACTACATTAACGATGGGTGGGTGTTTTGCTCATCTACTTTATTACTACCCATGGGGAAATTGATTCCCATGCATTTGACCCATTCTGTCAGCAGCTGCCTTTGTCAGAGCCACTGACAAGAGTATTAACCATAACATAGAAGTCTTGTGGTGGAAGGAAACTGGCACCTGGCAGAAACACACATAAACATGCAAAGGACCTGGACTTTCTTGCTGTGAGACAAGATTGCTAACTGCTCAGCTACCATGTCGCCCTATGAATGTGTTTTGATCAGCGTAAAACCATTTTATTCAACTGACTCTGTGAAATCTCATTTGCTCTCTATTTCCTTCCCATGCAGATCCATCGGTGCATCACAGACAGAAGACGGTAGTGACAGACATGTGCTACCCAACGGAGATATCCAGCTTGATGGACTTTGGCACCCCAGACTGCTCGCTAGGCAAAGGTACGTTACTGCTCGGAAATACAAGGTGTTGCCTTGGTGACAGCAGGAAGCGTGCACAGTGATTTATCCTGGCAGTTAAAAGACACAGGGCTGTCAGCTTGACTGGAAGGCTAACTCTGGAGCAAAGGCCTGCACACTAAGAACGATCAGATAACAGCTCTTGGTGCCTGGCCACAAGGGCCATACTGTTCACTGCAGGATTTTGATATATAGCGACTAAATTGCATGTCAACAACAACATGTCTATCAACAAATACAGAGCATATAAGCGTTGGGTTAAAACTGTGCAACTTGATTGACTTCCTGCCAGAAGGCATTTGACTTTGCAAATTGCTATATTCTGAATGGAGCTTCATTACACTAGTGCTGTATTGTAATGTCTGTCCAATCATTGCATTGCAACAGGGCCACTTATTTTACCAATCACTGTCATCAGTTTGAGAAATACAATGTTTTGAATAGAGGCCTGTGTTCCTCATAGTCTCTCTCAGTCACTTGTGTGGTGTAATCAAACCAGTCGGCCTGTAACAATGCACTGCACAAAAGGTATTGATCATAAAGTCCATCGATTGCCTGCGCATTGTTGCTTAATCTATAATCCTTTTGTCCACTTCTTTTTCTCATCATAATGACTGCTATTTTTCCCCGTTGTTCTCGCATTGATGAACCAGGAATTGTAATTTCGATCCTTTCATCCAATCTAGCCCCTTCAAGCTGGTGGAGCCATTAGCCATTAGACAAGCCTAAAGTCATTTCCATCAACAATGAGCAGCGACAGTCGTGACCTCAGTCACTCATTCTACCTCTCTCAGTGCCCATCACCGCTTTCAGTCCCCCCCCTTTTTTTAACCTCCTCTTCTCTCTCAAGGCTAGCTAATATTTTAATGCCTCTCTGTTCCAGCTCTCTATCAACACTCCCCAGCGTTGATAAAGTAGACTGACAAGGTCAACCGTGTGCAGCTGAGAGAAGAGAAGAGCAATACAGTGGTGGAGGGCAGAGGCTTTTCGGATTCCTTGTGACTTTAATGTGAGAAAAGCAAATGAATGACAGTGATACAGGGAGTTAGGCTGAAGAATGAGGACACCGAGGAGTGGAAAATTTGAAAGTGAAGAGCTGTCAGGACAAAAGTAATGCAGTGAATAATATTCGGCGTAGCTGAGAGGCGCTCTATAGCGTGACCTTGGAATTATAAAGCGCTGCGTTTTGGATCAAAAATGTCTTTTTCACAAGTAAAAAAGCAGCAGTGGGTATAATTGGCATGGGGTCGTATTATAATATACTTGTACTTACAATGTAATCAGCTTCTAATGAGGTTCTGGTTCTATCCATTGTTGCAATCATTTGTCTGTGATCAGTCAGAGACATTGAGCCCAGCCATAATCCTTGAGGTGCGAGCGTGTGATTGACAGTTCAATTGCCTCGTGTGACAAGTATCTGGTTAGACCACATCTGATCTTTGGATGGGGCTAAAACGGCGAATGTCAACCCCTGACAGGCAGGACAAATGGCATGCTCCCTGTTTACGTGCGTCCGCTGTCTCATCTTTAAATGCAAGACTCATCTTCCTCTTGCAGGCAAACGCACACACAAACCCACACGTAATGCTTAGTCTGCCGATGCTTTAGTATGCTATTTATGTTACCCGAGTGCTCATAAACTCAAAAAATTCCATTATAAGTTTACATTCAACCAAACTCCGGAGATTAATTCAGGTGCAGCCCTATCTGTATTTTTTTTTTCCCTCATACCACCTGTTCCTGCCTCAGGCTGCCAGACCTAAAGAGCCCTGTGAGGCAAGCTGAACCTGCAGCCTTAACCTTATTTACTCTGTAATTGTGTCCACACACATCCCATCTAACATGGCACACGCTGTCCTTACTCAGCAACAGGCAAAAAGATCAGTGCATGGAAAAGTCCCCGGAGGGTTAAAGATACTTATATTAAAATCCAATCTCGGTGTGCAGAGTGAACCAATAAAACTCAAGTTTTTTTTTCTTTTTTAAGGGAATTTGGTTACCAGCATGAACTCCGTTTCGCTTCAGCGCTGTCATGACTACATTTCTTTTCTTTTTTTTTTTTTTTTTTTTTAGTTTTTAGCCGTTTGTTTTAGACTTTACACTCCATAACATTTTTATTCTGAGTTTACATTCCTGCGTCCTCTGGCCCAAACACGCATTCACGTTCAGGAAGTGAGTAATGTAAACTCGTGTAGGCTACAAAGGCATCGTGGGCTTAGAGGGAGTGAATGGCTTTCATACAGAGGGGTGTATTGTTCTCTGTTTAGTCTGTGAGTGTAATTGCACACCCTGTCCTCTGCTAGCTCTCGGCCATCAGGTGGAGTGAGAGCTCCACCAGCTCACCTGGCTCGTCACCTGAGGCCCGAGGTACGGATTGACTTCCCCTCCCCCCTTACCCTTGTGCAGACATGGAGGGCGGGGGCCATAAAAAGCGGGAGTGGACGAGGGGTGAAAGCTGTCCAAGCTTGCTTTTAGGCGTGTCCCAAAAGCAGGAGCATAGAAAGTGGAAGAGAAAGAGACAAATGTGCAGAGTAAAGAATGAAAGAAATGGAACAGGAAATGTAGCCGAGTGTCTCTCAGGGGACGGACGACTTCCTGGGAACCTGTCTGGGTGGAGCCTCAGTCAGCAGGGCTGGGAGCGGCTGGCTTTTGGTGGTGCATTGTGTGTGTGTGTGTTGGTTTGAATGGTGAGTGTTCTGGTCTGTACGTATACGTGCGTGTGTGTGTGTTTCCTTTTTTTTTTTCACCTGCTATGAGAGCTCACACCACGGATGACAGTGGAGCCGAGTGGAACCTGTGTCGAGGAGGACATGAGGTCCGAGAAGGAGGAGGGGAAGGCCGGTGAGTGACAGAGTGGAGGCGGAAAGAAGAAGAAACAGACAGAGACTTTGTGTGTGTGTGTGTGTGTGTGTGTGTGTGTGTGTGTGTGTGTGTGTGTGTGTGTGTGTGTATGTTGGAGGGCGAGTGTAGGCCACAAAACTGGCTCGAGCCGGTGGTGAATGAGCAGGCTCAAGTTTACAGGTGTGTGAGGAATTTGAATATCACAACAGAACTGCTTCAGTAGTAAAACTCCACATTTCTTTTTTTATTTTATTATCTTTGCGATTAATTTTGTACATCACAAGGTGACTCCTCGTTTATTTTGTCCAAATATCTAAAGCCCAAACATCTAAAACCCAGTATTATTTAACACACTGGGCCAAAGAAGCTGTCATTTTTTTCTGGAACCACGACTTAATCATTTAATCATGACTTAATCCTAATCATTGATTGTCATAAAAGTGGATTATCCTTTCTCTGAAATGATAAATTCAAAAATTGTAGCTCTACATTTTAATCTGCACTTCTACTCTAAATTTCAGGTAGAAAAAAATATACATTTTGCACCAGAGACTATTTGGTAGGTATAGTTATGCTTTTATTTTGCAGAATATGATTTTTCATGTAAAACATATAATCACTTCATGGAATGTGATACATTGTTAGACATTAAACCACTAAGTAGCCCAAACTCAACCAGATGGAGTCCCTTCTCCATAAGGAGAACTATTACTTTTGATACTTAAAATATACATTAAAGCTACTACTCTTATTGTACTTTTGCTAACTCTTTAACACTGGACTCAGTAGTATTATTTGACACTGTGTTATTATGAATTTTACTCCATGAACACTCCTTCCTCTGTGATAAATGTGTTCTCACTGATAGTTATTTTGTATGTTTTGCTCCTCTCCATCAACTCACCGCCGCTCCCCTTTAAGTGTGAATTAATTCAAATCTATTCCACGTCCCTTATGCCTTATTTAATGTTTCACTTTAGATAAGAGCTAAATGCTGACCTAGATATAACGTGTTATATGGATAACATGGCAATCTGTTAATCTTCTCCAGTATGAGCACTATAAAAATCACAGAGCGGTGTTTGGTCCGAGATGCTGCAGTACTACAGACTTCAGTAGCTCAGCAGACGTACTAAGCTTGCATAATTTGCATTGACTCTTGTGTTCGGATTAATGTAACCAGACAGTGTATGCAGAGGTATTGTGGATTATTGAATATGTGTAGAGAAACTGCAGATATTTGAAAGAGCTGCTCTCTTTGAGAAATGATCTAGTGTGTGTGATTCTATACATTTATTTTCTCTAATGGGCGTGCCGATGGTTTGTGAAAGGCTATAGTTGAGTTTGATCTCATTGTGGTTCGCGTGACATCGACTGCTGTGGCGGATCTGCTCTGCACCCTGAGGTTACCTCTTGGATCATAATGAGTTTGACCGATTGCGCTGCAGCAGACAGATGGTAGCATCACTCCCAGCGTCACGATCAGTCCTGTTGCGAAGGCCTAGTCCTTCACCAGGACCACTAGAGACAACATATGGTGCATCTCCATAGATCAAGCATCAAGTTGTTTTCTTTTGTTTTCTTTCGTTCTTTAAGCATCATTTCTTTTCAGTCTCAGTGTGAGCTGTAGCCTCTCTGAGATAATCAAAGACCTCATCATCTCCACGTCTGTAACACTGAATAGTAATGAGCACACATGCGTGAGCTTTGGTAGCAGCTCCAGCTGCAGAGCAGGCGCCTTATGCAGCTTGTGGGATTATTCTTCGTTGCCCCGGGACATGAGGGAGGTCGTGTATCAAATCATGTAGATTTCCAGTTCTCCACAGGCCAGATCCTGCTGTTTCTGACAGATGTTTAGTCCCCACCACAGATTCAAAACAGGGACAATAGGCCCTGTGGCATTTCGCTCCTCAAGGGCTTATACAAGTTGGATGACATCATGATATTCAAGAGGGCACCAGACTGTGAAATGGTCAAGTGTTTGAGGCCCCTTTGGTTGACCTTTGAGTCATTTATTCACACTTTCCATGAGCTGGCAACACTACTGTATCTCAAATGCATACAACATATACATAATGTATAAAAGAAGCCATGGAATTGGCATACAACTTCTGTTGGGAATAATGGGAATAACCCACATTTTTATGGTGGGTGATGGGAGCAACAAAAGTTATGTAATGACTTCTGTGTCTAAGAAAATAACCCTGGTGATAATCTCAGTTTGGAGACAACAAAATAACAGTGAACCTGAGTTACATACGGACTAAAAGTCACTATATCTGGGCATCATATATAAAAAAAATTGGCCAACGAAGACTTATCAACTGACTATTAGTTGACTATTAGTTAGCAGCCCTAGTAAATAACATCCAAGTCTTGATTATGACTGGGAAAATCTTTTGTGAAACTTCTGAGACTCTCTTACAAATATGAAGACTCACTTCAGCCAAAGCCTGTCCATCAAAGTAATTACATAGCTATTTAAAGAGTTATATCGACAGTCCACAGTATTTTTCATCCATACATGACAAACTCTCCAACCATACAACTGTCATGATGATGTGAACACTCTTTCCAAAATCTGACATGATGTGAATGCTGCTTTACGGCTTAGTGAGAAACAGACTAGAATATTTAAATCACAACAGCATGAGGACAGTGATTGGCTGCTCAAATGCCTCATCTATAGGCGAAATGAGAGGGTGGAGTTTGGAGGGCAACGGTTATCATGACTAAATTGAAAAATTAAATGTCCGGTCTTCATATACGTACAATAGTAACTGTACATGGTCACCACATTGTGTTTGCCGTTAATAAATCAAAGAACTCCTGTTTCCCCTCCAGAGCCGCCGTGTCAGCTGGGTTAATCACCGGCTAATTCGCTTCATGTAAACTGAAGCCCGTGTACAGAGGAGGAAACCAGTGTCAAGTGACAGCGAGGGTGTGCTTCATCCTGAACGCAAACTTTTGACTTGACAGTGGTATTAGACCCCTAAATAGCCTTGTCCACATTCTCAGTGCTCTTCCAGCGGCACATCCTTGGCAGCATGCCTAATCTGCACATAATAAACGTGTGAATCAATTACAGCTATCTGCTCTTGGCATCCTCGCACTGACCCCAGTTGTAATGTTAACCCACGGGCTATTAATTAATGGAAGCTGTTCGCAGATACTGTATATACCGGCATATGTATACTGTCCACGGGCAACACACGCAGATATGCGTCCACATCTGCCACGATGAACACACATGCAAACAATATGGAGGAATTCATGTTTGCTAGATTATTCTGAATTACTTTAGACAAGATATTTTCATGTTCAAGTATACTATGTAAAGTATTTTATACATGAAGTGAACCACATTGCGATGTTTCTGGCTGACTGCGATGAATTACCATTAAGTGTTGAGTACTCTGGTCAGGCAAGTTTGAGAGCCAACAACATGCATTATTTATGCTCATATATATTATAGAAGAGTGGTGTAATACCCTGAGTGGGAAATGGACCTGACCCCTTACATGCAGGGCCTTTTCAGGATGCAGGAGGTGCACCGCTTGGAGTCTCAACCTATTCTCTATTCAGCTTCTTCTCAGCAAGGCGCAGAAAATACGGTGATTCTTTCTGATCACCCGATGTATGTCTATATCCGCTTCTAGCACTATTTGTAGATTAAGCATATCAAATCTGATGCTGCGCTGTCCACACACGTCTATACAACCTCTGTTGTATGGACATTAATCTACAAGTTTGATAAAGATGCTAAATATAGTTCTGTCGATGAATTTATAAAAGCCCCGGATCGCTGCATCCTACTTCTGACTCCCACCCACCTGACCTCCAATTAAACTGAGACTCAGCAGGCTGCAGCTGGCAGAGTAAATGTGTTTATATATAAAGCTGCTCTGTCTGTGTCTTTTTCTCTCTCCTTCCCTCATTTCTGTCTTTCTGGTAGGCTTGGCTTTTCTTTTGGTTTTGATGCTGGTTTATTATCCAGCTCTGGAAAAAAAAAAGATATGTGTTTGGGCAAAAGAACATTTTTGTTTGAGTCTATAAACTACTGACAACATTGCCTCAAATTCCAAATAAATATATTAGCATTTAGAGCATGAAAATTACAAATGGTTAAAATAACAAAAAGATCTGATGTTTTCAGAAATCAAATAATGAGGGATCAAATAATGATTTAATAATGTGAGATCAAATTCATTTTAAAACAACCTAATACCAATGTTTCCACTTAAGAAGAGTTCAGGAATCAATATTTGGTGCAAAACCCCTTATTTTTAATCATGCCTCTTGTCATGCTCTCCACAGTCTTTACCATTGTTTCTGGGTGGCTTTATTCTACTCCTGGTACCTCTTTAAGTAGAATGAGGTGTGCATGTGCTAGAATTCAACAGAAGCTTGAATCGAATGGCTGGAATACATAGTACATAATAAATAGTTAGTAGTAATTTTTTTGTAGTTAGTAATATATATTTTTAATTATTCCAGAGCTGTATATACCCTTAAAATCATATTTTCACTTTTCTTTTTTGTTTTAAATTGTAAACAGATGGCAGAGAAATCAAATAATATTTTGCCTGGAGCTAACTCCAACCAGTATAAGGTCTTGTTGAGGAGTTGAACAAGAAGTCATCCTGTGTTTGCTTTGTTTGTTAGCCGCCTGACTATAGGATAAGATGAGGAGCGAGTCTGAAGGAAGTACCTTGAGAGAGACAGGCTAGTGGTATACATACAATATTAAACATCTTCTCTGCTGCGCAGCATAAATCTCTTGAGACAGGCAGAGTGTCATATGAGGAAGCACTCTAAAGCAACAGAGATTATTAATACGATGAGGCTTATCGCGCACTCGTCGACGCATGGCTTGCATGGCTTATTTCAGTCCAGCGAGGCAGTTCTTCATTCCTGTCAAGGCTACGCTGTTACCTGGCTGATGGGGTTTAATCAAGAGATGGAGCAGACTGCTGTCTTTTTCCAGAGTAATCTCATCTGATCTTTATACTGTAATTAGTGAAGGCTAGAGCTCAGCAGCCCCATGCTCCCATCCTTTATAATTCAGTGCAGGAATAGCCAGCTGTGATGAGCACACACACATACATACACACACACACACACACACACACACACACACAAGCATACATCACGTAATTCAGCAGCAACAGAGGAAGACACTTCACTACATGGACTATGATGACATATGATGATGCGTATGTGCTCAGATAATATTATATATAGTCAGTCAGTCATTTTCTATACCCTCTAATTCCTCATTAGGGTCGTATTACAGATGAAAGGCAGGGATACACCCCAAACAAACAGGCACCAGCCTATCGTGGGGCACACACACACACACACACACACACACCATTCACTCACACACTCACACCTAAGGGCAATTTAGAGTCTCCAAATAACCTCAGCATGTTTTTGGAACCCGGAAAAAACCCATGCAGACACGGGAAGACCATACATAGAAAGGTCCCAGACCAAGGTCTTGAATATATATATATATATATATATATATATATATATATATATATATATATATAGCTGCTGTTTTGGCTTCTGGTGTTATCTTCGAGATCTGTGACTTTGGAATGAATGAATTATTAAATGACTTTTCATCCACTCCATTCCATAAATGTTTGATGAATAACAATATGTTTAACCTTAACCTTGGTTTTTGCCTTAGTTGATTTTACATCTAACTAATCAGGCAAAAGTGTGATAGTGTGATGATGTTGCAGATGAAAAAGAGCATTTTCTTCCTCTATGGATCCTCTGTTACTGTTACCTTTTAAACTGACAGTATATATACTGTATATATAATACAGAATAAAGAATCTTTCTTGCCGTTATTTAGAAAAAAATGTTTATGCCCAGCTCTTACATTTATTTCTGGTTTCACTGTGCAGGATTTACATCGATTTAATAGAATAAAATATAATTCCTTTATTGTCCTTGTAAATAAATACAACAAAATTTAGGCATACTGCCTGAGTGCAGCTCAATCTGCAGAATAAAAGACAGAATATATATATATATATATATATATATATATATATATATATATAAACAGATGGATATATACATAAACATGGCCAATGAGGGGAGAGCTTTCAGAGTAGCAGAACAAGTTCAGCGTGACGATGGCCTCCAGGTAGAAACTGTTCATTAACCTTTGCTGTGTGTTTTGATGGACCTATAGTGTTTTCCCCAGGGCAGAAGGAAAAACAGGTGATGGGCGGGCTGAGATGAGTCATTTAAAATGCTCAACAGTAGCTGCCGGTAGACGTGTGTTGGTGATCTTCTGGGCCGCGTTAACGACTCTCTGCAGAGTCTTCTTCTCAGCTGCAAAACCGTTGTCATCATTTGTCAGGACACTCTCAATAGAGCAGCAGGAGGAGGACGCTGGCAGCTGTTTTCATGAAGCAGAGCTGCTGTTGTGGGTTTTTAAACAAAGAGTTTATGTCGGCTGTCCTTCTGCAAAGTGGGAGTCCAGATACCTGAGAGAGACTCTGGCCACTCTTTCTCCATTTCTGTGCCGTGGAGGAGTGATTTCCCTGCTTCTTCATGAAATCAGTGATGAGCTCTTTAGGGTTTTTTTTTTAAATGTTATTTTCTTTTCTGATCATCAGTTTGTTAGTGTTCGTGCCTTTTGCCTGTTGCTGACTCAACACCCTCGGCAATCAGCCCAGGGGCGGGTGTAAGGTTATGGGAGATTCACGGCTTTGCCTAGAGGGGAAAAAAAAGAATGCACAAAGTTCTGTTTTTTTGGTTTTGTTGTTTTTCTGCTCATACAGAAAATACATAACTTTATCTAACACAAAGATGTTGTTCTGAACAAGCCACAAAGAGGTCTGAAAATAGAAAACAAAAAAAGGTGTTAAGATTGTTCATAAGCTTTACCACTGTTATTTGCTTTTGTATGTAGTTTTTTTTTTAACTGATGCTAGTGAATACAATATAGAAAACAATTTTCCGTCCATAACTTGTCACACATCAAGTGAGTGTTAATCTAAAAATTCACAGACCTGAAACATCAGTTCTGCCGTTGGCTTTGCTGCTTTGTGGTTTTCTTATGTCCATCACATACAGTGGACTCAAACAGGAAATGGAATCAGCGAGGAGGTCACACTTCTTCTCAGTAGGGCAGGCTATGAAACATGTTACTTTTCCCCTGCTGCTGCAGGTGCAGTCAGAGGAGACTGACGACTGTTGGGAGCCTTTCCTTCACTACTGCAGAACATTCTGGGCTTTGGCAAAAATATCCGGGGCTTGAGCCCAAGTAGCCATCCCCTAAGAGTCATAAGAGTACAATGAGCAGAAGAGGGGGGATCAACAACAGCGTTGTGAGGCCCCCGTTCTGAGGTCTGTGTCATCCTGACGACTGCAGGCAGTTAGGAAGTCCTTTATCTGAAGGCAGGTGTTATGTTCGAAGTCCAGGCCGGACAGCTTGGAGACCAGTCCGCTGGATATGATCATGTTAGATGCAAAACTGCAATCCACAAACAGCAAGAATGCATATGTTCCCTGTTGTTTAAGATGGATCAGTACAATAGCATCATCTGTTGTAGCTGTGTTGGCTCTGAATGCATATTGGTATGGATCCAGGGTGGGAGGGAGAGTCGCCTTCATGTACTTATGGAGCTGCAGGCCCCTCATAGTTATAGGTGTTAATGTGAGCGGCCTGTAGTTACTATGGCTGACTGCTTCACGTCTGGTACCATCCAGGATGGTCTTTAGGCGTGTGGGGAGGATGCACATTGCCAGGGGTAGATTGAAGTTATTTGTGAACCCATCAGCCGACTCAGCGGCGCAGTCCCCCAGAAACCCTGTCCTGGAACTCAGTCCGGACAAGCTGCTTTCTGCACGGCAACGTCACGTGTGACATCAGCAACGTGTAGGGCGAGCTGTTGGCAGCAGGCGCTGGAACAGTGGGCCCGATGCTCTATGTTTTCTCTGTTTTCTCCACATCATGGCGAGCAGAGAAATGATTATGCTGCTCTGCCAGGACTTCTGCCTGACCGCTGCGGCTAGAGTCAAGAGATTTATTAGTCACATGCTTGTTGTGCATGTTCAACAAGCAGTGAAATTAAAATGGCAACACTTACAAACTGTGCATATTACAAAAATGGCTGTATACTTGTATATATCAGGCTATATTTTTGTATAAAAAAACAGAATCCTTTTTTCTCAAACTCTTTCACATCAAGGACCCTTAAACTCATGAAAACTAGAGCACAGACCCCACCTCATAAGATTTTGTTTTAAGATGTTAAAAGAAAGCATCAGAAACCCAAGGCCAAACTTATGAAGGAATAAATAAATAATGACTCAGTACATAAAAAAATATACCAGTAAATATACATATTTATTTAATTCTCCATTTATTAATTCATATGTTTTTTCATTTGTGTATTATTTTCACATCTATTTGATTTTCCATTTTATTTATTAATTTTTAAATGTATATTTATTCATTTATTCACCCCATTCACTTTCAGCTCAAAATAAAAAAAAAAAATACAATTTCACATTAAATTCATGGTCAAAAAGAGATTAAATAAATGTATTTAATTATTTTGAATTATGGCAGTCCTCTACACAAATGGTCCTACATTCTCTCGTTGTGGAATTCTAGTGAAAATAAATGATTTCCCTTTTTTGCAAGATATACCAGCTGTTTTCAGTGTATTAGGTTAGTTTTTTGTTTTGTTTTGCAGGTGTATAATTGGCGATGTGCCATTTACCTCGCTGTGCATGACCTGTTCTGTCAAATTGGCTTCAACCCTTCCCCTGCAGGGCGCTTTGGTGTTTTTCTGTGTGTTTCCAGATCAGGAGGCCCTGTTGCAGACTTATAGGAGGCTTTGGAATGTCTTTGGTCCTGGAAAGACACATCTTTCTAGACAACTTTGCCTATTACAGCATCGACAGTGCAGTGGAGGTGGAGGTGTTGATATCCTCATCCGTCAATAAGTCCCAGTCCCAGTCAGTGCGGTTAGAGCGGTTCTGTAGCTGCTCAGAATCTCCCTGAGGTTATACTTGTACATCTCTAACAACTGGTTTGACCAAAGAGGTCTGTAAACTTGTGCTAACAGCAAGAAGATGTGGTCAGCTTTACCAAGCTGTGGGGTTTTGTACCCATGTTGCTGTTGCTATAAACATAGTCGAGTGTGTCTTCTCCTCTTCTGGGGCACTGCATGTGTTAAAAAACTACTCCTCCTGGCTATGACTGATAACACGTGTTCAGAAACATCCGTGTTCTATAGAGAATTAGTCACCAAGGATGTAACTTATTGTGTCTTGGGGGTTAATCCGGCGGCGGTCATCAGGACGGCTCAAAACTCGTTAGGGCTGACGTGGTGCCAGTGCTCGCTCTCTCCCTCGGGGGAACCTGACAGTTTGATTCAACACAATCACCTGCAATGCAGGTACACGCTTACGTTTCCTGTTTCAAAGGAAGCGTTCCGCGTAGGACGTTGTTGTTTTCATTTGTTCATTCTAGATAAAGTTTGAATGAAAGAGTATCTCATGAAGAAGCTTTGATGCAAGCCTTTTAAGATGTTTCACGTTGTTTGAAACAGCTCTGCTCATATCAGCGAGTTACAGAAAACCTTTTGTTGTTTTGTCTTTCAGCCTCCTCTGCGTCTCCAGCGTACCTTTGTCATACTTCTTATAATTTACTTTAAAGGAAACTTTGATATAGGGGACCGTATTTTATGATGTTTTTTTTGTGTGTTTTGTCTTATTTTTTTTGTGGGGGGGTGTTGCTGCATAGTCATTTTTATAAGAAATGCACCGAATGATGTTGCTTTGATGTCCTGCCCTGCTGTAATAGCTGTGCTCCCACTGCAATGCTACAGAAGAAAATCTATCAGCATTTTCTGTAGAAAGTCATTACTGTTTTCATCCTTTGGCTCCACACACACACACACAAACACACATACACACACACACACACACACACACACACCTAATGGTCATTTTTGATGCACTTTAATACACAGAAGAGAAAAAAAACACAAATTATATAAAATGACCGTGCAAAAGGCAGTAAATAGTAAGTATAGATGCCAATATATACAATTTTCATGTCCAAAAATAATAAGTTCACTTAAAACAGTTCACATGGTGATGTTTAGGAGTCTAATTACCATGGCAAAAAAAAAGCTTTTTAGTGCCATAGTGGTCCTCGACCTAATGTAATGCTGTGTTAGTGATGTGTATCCAGCAAAGATGACAGCAAGAACCAATGATCTTTGCTGCAGTTCTCACCATCCTTTTCAGCCTGTGTCTTTCTTCCGTTGGCGACTGCCAAACCGGGAAGTGATGCAGTAAGACGGTCATGGCTGGAGTGGGGAGGTCTGCTCTCCACGGTGGAGGTGGAGGTGGAGATGGATGTTGGCATTGAGCCTTCATGATGCTAAAGAAATGCTAAATAAATATGCAAGTGTAGCTAAATGTAAAACAAATGCCTGTATTCTTAATTGTTGTAAAATTATGACCCCTCCCTATTCCTCAAAGTGGTTTGGTCCAGATGCTGTTTTCCACTGGCTAATGGCTAATTTTGACAGTCAGCTAGTAGCTAGATACAAGGAAGAAACTAATCAAACTAATATATAGAAGCCACTAAGTCATTTATCACACCACTTGTTCAAAATTAGTCCAAAATCAGGCTCTTTTTTTTTTTACCAGACTGCTGGTTAAGATCAGATTTAATGATCGTTAACGAGCTCTAACGAAGAGTTTTTCCCTCACTGATTCATATAAATAAATATGGAACATTGCTATACCTACCGTTATTACTTACTATTACAAAGGAGTCTTAGAGAAGAAGATGGAACCTGATTATTATGATATTATAGGATTTTTTTCATGTCACCTCCAGAATTATTCTCTAAAAAAATCCACATTGTCTCTGATCAATCTTTGGTTCTGTCAGGGTGAGATCTAGAGTTTTGCACCAAGCTGTCAGCTGCTCCATCGCACTTCTGTAGGCTGATATGAGGCCTACAACCGTGGTGTTGTTAAATCGGCCAGGACAGAGGTAGCAGAGTGGCTCACTGCAAAGCCTTGAGGTGATACCCTTCATTTCCAGGTGCCAGTGTCTACATCCAGCAGCCTCAGCTTCTCCAACAGCTGTTGTGGCAGCGCACACCCGACCATCCAACTCCGAGAGAGTGTATTGTGGCTGCACACCATCACAGAAAGAGCCAAAAGGAAAGAAGAAAAACTGAAATTTCTGCCAGGGAGACTTCAAAACTCCTTCAGGCTCAATTTCCACATTATTGCAGAAACTGATAGTGACAGACTAATCCCAGTGATTATAATTACATTCAGCTCTTATGCTCCAGAATAACACCTCTCTGTATTCTGCTGTACAGCACTTGTAACACGCTTTAATAAAAGCTCATGGAGATCACACAGGATAAATAACATTATAATGCTAATAATAACTATGCATCCTTTTGTGAGTCTTAGACGATTGAAGCACTTATCATGTCTGTAGCTCAAGCAGCGGCTTGCTTACATGTTTGTTCCAGAGAAGCTAAAGCCGTTAAACCAGACTGAGGAGACAGACTGATTTGCCTGTCACACAAGTGGAATGTTATACTGTACAGCAACTTTCAAGCTTGACACAACTGCGAAATAAATTCAGGAAACACGAGGAAAAGTGCCTGCGGTTTTGTGAAATTCTCGTTCTATTCTTGCTTTTAAATGTTTGTCAGATCTTTCAAGGTAAACGAGGTTCTTGCGGGGTCTAAACTCTAGATGACAGCTATGACATCAACACGGATGCAAAATTGTGTGTGACCTTGCTATCCAGCTGTCGCTTACTGTACCTGAGAGATTAGGGAGAGAAAGCACCATCGCCGCCGCTGGCCTTGTCGGGGACCAAAATAGCCGAGCAGAACAACTGTGCTAACTAAAATTACACAGATCCGAATTGTCAGGGAGGCTGAGGTGGAGAAGTGACAGCCATGCACATCAACACTCCTCGGGGCAGAGCACTTGGCTGCTGTCAGTGCAGAGATGTTCAGCTCTCTCCTCTGTGGTCCTATTATTTTCATGATTTTGCTATCATGGTCCATGAAACCTAAGAGGACGTTTTATCACACAGCTTTTGTGGACTGTAGCGCTGCAGATAGTTTCATTTGTCCAGGTTTTGTGTTTTTTTTTTCCTGTCTCTCTCTGCAGTGGGCTCTCCCATGTTGTTCTCACAGTATTGAAGAATTAAATTCACCTGCAAAGTGTCTTTCCAGGGGCACAAAGGACAAACTTTTTCGTTCAATTTGCTTCATATTGATGCAGGTGACTTCTGTAGGTTATCTAAAGCAGTGATGTAAAACTCAGTTTAATTCATGGGCCATATACAGAACAACTTGATCTCAGGTTGTCGGGACCAGGACAATAAATATGTGAATAACAACACCTATAATTACCCCCATTACAACCCATTAATGTACAAAACAGGAGAGAAAACACAAGACATAAGAAAAAAAGTGCTATTTCAACAATTATTCCATATTCAGTAATTCTACTGTTGTATTTCAATTCAAACATTTAGTTTTTTAAGCAGAAGGTGAAGTTATCTCCTGCCTTACAAACCATTTACAAACCAAAACTATAACTATTTTATCCCCTCAACCCTGAAAGATACTCACTGATTTCACATTCCTGTGAAGAAATAGGAACTGGTTTATTTTTGGTCACACTTTGTTCAGTCATCCAGTAGACGGAATTGGACCCTTAAGTGGGCCAGTTCTGGCCCCCAGGCCACATGTTTGACACCTCTGATCTAAAGTAACAAAGTTCCTATAAATCTTTTTAGGTAATGTCTATTTTCAAATTATTATGAACTGACCCTTTAACAGGATTGGAAAATATAAAAAAACATTTCTAAAACTCTAAACTGTGTCAGAATGCAGATTTCCAAGAGGTTTTTTTTAGTTCACTTGCTGCAAAATTGCCTGAAAGTAATGGTTTAATGACGGGAGCCAATCAACACAGACTCTGACTCTGATTCACGGAGCATAGCTGGTTTGAAACTTCTTTGAAAATAAAAGAATAGGACTTTGGAACATCTCTGACATGGCTCACTCATTCATGTATATAAAGAGAGACACTCTAATCCTGCATACAGGGGACTAGTTAAAGACTTTGACCACCACTTAAATTTCAAGCCCTCGCTTCACCTTTTCCAATCACAGAAATGAGCCTCTGTTTCCTCTCGAGCCTGACCATGATGTGAGGTAGAGGGCCTGGTTCTGGCTGGCTTTGATGGACGCTCTAATGGGAGGCTTGGAGTATAAATTAATTGAACGGGCCAATGCTGAGTAGGAAGAATAGCGGCTTCTCTTCTTCTGTGGGAGGACTCTTAATAGCTCGGCCGGGCTCAGCGGCAACCACTCAAGGGTCAGACCTAAGAGAGCCCACATGGCAGCAATAGAGACTGATGTATTTATGTGACTCCTGTCATTTTAAATTGCTTTTAAGACTGCAGTGGACAGCGTGTATGGAGGTAATTATCTATAGGTACATGGCTGGTCCATGGCCTTGAGGATGGTGTCAGTTTGCAGCGGAGGAGCTTTGTTGCCTTTGTGCCTCCTAATATTTCTTAGACGTGAATTGGGTTTATCCGGGGAAGATGTTTGCCCTGATTTCACCCTCAATTTGAGACAAAAAAAGTGTGTGTGTGGGTGCGTGCATGTGTGTTTTTGTGAATCTGTTTATTATTAGGTTCGCACTCAATCCAAATGCTCCCGGTAACACCATTTTAACACATTTAACGTGTGATGTGATGTAACACTAAGCCGCGGAGATGCTGAGTTAAAAAAAAAAAAGCAAGACTCAGATCGCTTAATGTGAGAACTTTGATAAACAAAAGCTTAACACATCTGCTGCTGCGCGTGCTAAGTTGACAGCTGACAACAACCTTCTCATCAAGTGCAGACGATAATTTAATCAGCCCGGCTCGGAGATGAAGATTAAGCTGAGCACAACAAAGTGCCCTTTAAAAAAAGAAAATGCACATTTCTGTCCAGCCTGTATGCAAAGCAGCAGCTGGGCTCCCTGCGACAAATATACAGTAGAGGAGAGCCTGTAGGTAAACAGATGAATAAGCGGATTTAAGCTGCAAGGAGGCTGTGAGAGATTGCTCTCTCAGGGAAACAAACTCTTTTTGTCACATGCAGCATGGCGCTGCCCGGTGTGTTTCCATAGTACTGACTCGACAGAGACCGATGGACTGTCCCTTCCTTTCTTATCGGAGCCGCTGCAGCCCCACAACGTCTGGCTGCAGGCCTGCAGAGACCTTCTTCCCTATTCTCTCCAAGACACACAGATGCAGACTTCCTTGCATGCAGATTTGCACTTGAATGCTGCATGAAGTATTATGCACATTTGCATAGAAATAAGGACACACAATTTTTTTTTTTCCTCTATACTCAATTTTTTAGCTGCGCTAGCAGTGCATCTCCAGGGGAGGAAATATTCGTCAGTCAGTCGGTCAGTGCACCGCATTGGCCCAAACTGAAATATCAGGTAGTGGATGCATTGCAAGGAGATTTTGAACAGGCGTACGTGATCCCCTGAGGATGAATCCTGAACACTTTGATGGTTCACAAATTTTTCATTTAGGCCCATTATCAGGTCAAGATGTTAATTTGCCCAACGCCTGGAAAATCATTGGAATTTCATTAGCCTAAGCTGCGGTTTAAAATGAATAAATAAATAAAGACTTGTGCTGTGGGCGGCACAGTGGGGCAGTGGGTAGCAGTGTTGGCTCACAGCAAGAAGGTCGTAGGTTCAAGGACTTCAGCTGTAACCTTTCTGTGTGGAGTTTGCGTGTGTCTGTGTGGGATTTATCCGGCTTCCTCCCACAGTCCAAAAACATGCTGAGGTTAATTGGAAACTCTAAATTGCCCATAGATGTGTGTGTGTGTGAAAGGTGTGTACCCCACGATCGACTGGTGACCTGTCTGGGGTGTATCCCTACTGGGATTGGCTCCAGCAGACCCCTGTGACCCTAGTGAGGAATAAGCAGGTATAGAAAATGGATGAATGGACTTCTGCTGCTTTCCCCTGGCTAGTTACTACTTTAACTTCACCAACAGTTTGTTTAACAATGTGAATTTATATGCTTACAGTGCTGCTTGTGTGACTGTAGACTTGTTACTTTGTTACTTGTTTTATATTGCACACACACACACACACACACACACACACACACACACACACACACACACACACACACACACACACACACACACACACACACAGTGAGAAAGATGCACTCTCACAATTTAACTTTAGCTTTATTTTTATTATCCCAACGGGGAATCGATTTGCAGCGTAGGCACAAAACTTAACATACGCAATAAAACCATACACAATTTTACAAGTAGAAGTCACCAAGTTTAGGGATGCAATTTGGCTGGTGCTTATATTTTTCAGTTATATATCTGCCTTTTTTCCTCAGTTAACTTAGCCTCTCTTCTGATTGGCTGATTTAAATGGCTGTGAATGGAAGGTTGGTGGCTCATTTCAAGCCACAGTTTCTGAATACAGGCTGTGTGCATTTCTCTCAAATGATGGTTTTGAAACATGGAGCAATATTCATATACGACCTCGACATTCCTTATAAGCAAGCAATTAAAATCTCACTTTCTACAATATGAGACTTTTAAGGGCATGTATGCAGTAGAAAATATGCATCACAAGGCCCTAGATCACAAGTTGGAATCTCCAAATTGCTTGAAAATCATTAAAACTATTTATTGCATTTATAATCATAAAGAGCTGAGCACCAAATCCAAATATTTACAAAGTTAATAAATGCCTTAAATGATTACTTATCAAAACAGATGTCAGTTATTTCTCCTAGTTATTGCTTTATTTCATAATCAGCTAAACGTTTAAGTTGCATCTTCTTTTCCTATGCACGTTCATCTTGTACGATATCGAGGTGTCGTTCATGTATTTCACTGTAAACTTCAAATTAACCATCAGGGGTTGCGGGTTCTACACTATAGTTGAATGCTTTGGCCACTTGTCATTTGTCTTTGTTCCCATATAAAAAGTGTGCATTGTTCTGTGACAGACCTTCTACCCTTTTCTGTGTGATATAAATCATTATGACAGATCATCCATTCCAGTACACTCTACAGTTGGCTGTGTCGTTTCCTTGGTTTCCTGCTGCTGTCTGCCTGCCTGTTCTCCCCCCTGAGAGTTGGGAGGGTTGGGAGGGTTGGGAGGGCGTTTCACAGCGGATGAGCAGATAGAAAACACAACACTCAGGAGCGGCGGCTCAAGCTGCTGTTGCCGATATTATATTAAGTCTTATCAGTGTGTTGTCTCTCACTTTCCTGCTGCCCTCCCCGGCTCCACTCCCCAGCCTGTCACTCAGCATTTATCTGAATTTTAGCATTTATCTGAACACCTGCGGCCTCAACTGAGGCATATTTTATAAAGTTTCACAGAATCACATGCATTTCTCTACTTCCAGCTCCTTAATACTACTTCCTCAGTGTCCTGCTGCTTATATATTAGCCTGTTTTACCTCCTTCCTATTTTTTGTAGCCTTTTGCTTTCTTTTGACCACTCCCTTCCCTTTCCTTTTGCTTCTTTTCTACTCCTTCCCTTCTCTACCTTCCTCATTCCTCTTCTGCATACTCTAAATTCCCAAACCCTGTGTTTTTCTCTCCCCCCCCTAGTGCTGTTGCGTGAGGAGGTGGCCCAGCTTCAAGAAGAGGTTCACCTACTGAGGCAAATGAAGGACATGTTGAGTAAGGATCTGGAGGAGACCCAGGGCGGCTGCACTGCCAGCCTGCTCTCAGCCGCAGAGCTCCGGGTGCAGCTGGGCGACAAGGAGCAGGAGCTGGACCGAGCCAAGGAGGCCTTACAAGGTCAGGAGGCTGCACAGCGGCCCTGTCAGATCACCTAATCCACCACAGTTCCAACAGATACCTGAGCTGTTAGTGGGAAGATAGAAGTAGATGGAAGTTATTTGTCAAACATAAAAAATATAGAACAAGACATCTTCCAGTAATCCATATACAGCTCTGGAAAAAAAAGAGACCACTGCATTTTGTTCTGAAATCAGCATCGCTACATGTATTCCAGCCATTCCATTCCAGTGTCTGAATTCCAACACATGCACACGTCATTCTGCTTAAAGAGGAACCAGGAGTGAAATAAAGTCATCCAAGAACAATAGTAAAGACTTGTGGAGAGCATGAGAGCTGTGATTAAAAATAAGTGTTATTGCACCAAATATTGATTTCTGAACTCTAATTAGTATTATGTTGCTTTAAAATGAATTAGATCTTATTTCTTTGCATTGTTTGAGGTCTGAAAACATCATATCTTTTTTGTTATCTTGACCATTTGGAATTTTCTCATAAATAAATCCTCTAAATGATACTATTTTTATTTGGAATGTGGGGGAAATGTTGTCAGTAGTTTATAGACTCAAACAAAAATGTTCCTTTTGCCCAAACATATACCTATACCTAGTAAAATCAGAAAAAACGATAATTTTGCAGTGGTCTCTTTTTTTTCCAGAGCTGTACACAACCAGAAAAACATCTGATATTATAATTTCAGATATCATGTGCTTATTTGTAAAGTTTCTAATACAAGATGGAAAAAAGGTTCAAGTCTAAAGTTTATTCTGTACATAAAGTTTTAAATGTAATGTAATTCTCTGTATCATATTAATATTTTATCATCTTTAATGTACATAGTTTTGGTGTAGTTCACATGTCATATAATGGCAGCCCACGGTTCTTTACCCTCAGCAAAAAAATTCATTGTCATTGCGAAAATGGAATTTGTGTGAATAAAAGATGTTATGGTGGAAAAACATCTTCATATCAGCTATGGTTCATCTCAGATCATCAGATATAATCTCAGTTTCATCTTGTATGTGCCAGATAAATGCATGTGCATGGATGACAGGAACGGACAATTTTCCGGAGAGAAACATGTTTTTGTTTTGTCTGTATCATTTTGGGGTGGGGCTGCACAGCAGGTAGAAGTGTACACGTTCTGACATTTTTCAGATATGGATGGCATCCCACAAGAGCAGCCAAGCCCACTCGGAGTTCAGCTCATTTTAATTAAGGTCTGTCAGTCATGACAAAGAAGCTTTACTTTGAAATATTAATGCGGATTCGATGGAGACTGGAATGAAATGCTGAGTATATAGCATGAGATTGCTTTCTTTTCTTGTATGAAAACAAATCTATAATACTATATAATCCAAAACTCGCCATCTTCATGAGAGGAGTACAAATATTTCAGTCCAAAAGATTCCCCCCCCAAAAAAGGCAATTGTGGATTTAGTTGAATTTTCATTACTCTCTCTCTTCTGCACAGACACAGGTGTGAGCTGCATGCCCGCAGACTGTGTTGTGTAACTGCTGCAAAACAGGTTTAAATGTCGAACGTAAAATATAAAGAGGCCCAACGCCGAGCAGGAATGCTTCCTGAGTGACACGTTTGGTTATAAAAAGTGATGGTTTCGGCCGTGCCTCTCTGCTGAGCGCAGACTCTCGGGAGGGCATCGCGGTTGTGTTTGTGTGCAGAGAGCCCCACCTGTTGCATCACGGCTGTTGGAGTTGTCTCAGTAAGAGAATTTTGAAGAAATCGGATCCCGTTGGCCTTCTCGAAATGAGCCAACAAGGGGCTCCGCATGCCAGCTGGAACAGTTTCATGTATGAATGTATGCGCGCTGCTGTGCCACTTATCTTTTGAGATGATTACATCATTTTCCTTGGGCCATTGCTCTCTGGAAGAAAAAAAGTAAAACAACAACACCAGCTGTAGCCCCATTAACAGAAAGGCACAGTGTCACCTAGTGGTTTTCAGCTGCAGTTGCACAGCTCTGTGTGTCTTAAATGAAGCCAAATCCCCCCCTGACATATTGAAAGTGTTTGTTAGCCCTCTATTGCATAGCGTTGCCATATGGCAACACTATGCATATCTTATTGTATAGGGCTCTTATTAATTTTGGCCCAGAATACAGAGTGATATTCAAGTTCACTGCAACAAATGTGCCCTAGAGGTTCAGAAGATGTCATGAAAACAGTATTTCCTGGTCATATGATGTGATTATTATTATTTTTTCTCCTTTAAAGCAAAACAACCATTTTTTTTACAACATAACAGTAAAACATGGATTTTATATTACTGTTTTTTAGTCATACTGAGCCAAAGTAAATGTTGCCATATGGCAACGCTATGTAATACAGTGTTAGGTTTGCCAGTGAGAATGGCAGTGAAATGACACTTGCGTTTGTCCGTGTGTTGCAGCTATGAAAGCCGACCGTAAGCGACTAAAAGTGGAGAAGGGAGACTTGGTGAGTCAGATGCAGCAGCTGTACACGACACTGGAAAGCAGGGAAGACCAGCTGCGAGAGTTCATACGCAACTACGACCAGCACCGAAAGGTAACGCCTTTATCCTTTAGATATATCTGCATTGGTGAAAATATAACATATTTTGATCCTATTAAAATAATGGCCTAAATCATTTTCTTCAAGTTTTTAGGAAAACACAAAAAAGTTTGCAGAGAATATTATATTTATTAATCATTTCAGTCAATGGGCCTTGACAGTGGATGACTGTGGATATACATAGAACGACAATTTTACACATTCTAGTGTGACTTTAGGCAACTTAAAACCTGGCTTAAACTGTCCTTTCGTTCCATAGTGGAAACTCAAAAAATGACCTGGAGTTAAATTAAACAAATGCCAGGTGAATCTAATTGGTCAGGAGGCAGTTCCCTTTTTTCACTTTTTGAAACCTGAGATGTGGCGAATTTTGTGATGACACACTTTTAGTGGACTGAAGATCCTACAACCTTCTTTCTTTCTTTACATTTGGCTACATATTTATTAAATTTATAGATATCTACAGCATTTCATATTAAATTATGATTAAAGTATAACTCGTGAAATTTAAACTAATTTACTATAAAACATAATAGCCTAGAGCCTTTACCACTCACCAGTAGAAATTGATTCAAGAATCAATTCCTTCTGCACCAAAGATTCTTGCTTCTGGAAGCAGCCGCTATTATGAAAGTTTGTTAAATTGACCTTTTATCCTGGCAAAAAAAACTTTGACTTAGGCAAAAAAATAAAATGGCCTAAGTAAAATGCCATCGTCCTATAGGGCATAAAGAGTATAATGCTTTCAACTCAGGAATAAGGTGATTCTCCCAGATGTGAAAGCATTATCAAGAGATGATTTAAGCCGAAAACTCACTTTAGTAAAAAAAGAACATTTAAAAAGGGCGGCGATATAAGAAACGTTAGAGCTTAGAAAGAGCAAAACTCTTCATTTTATACAGATGAGGTGATCTGTTACTGCAGTGAAATTACCTAAAACAGTTGCATCATCTTTACTCTCTAAAGATATTACAGCGCAAACTGTCCCTGTGATATGCTTCTCCACTCGAGGGAGATTTACAGGGATTAACCGTGTCATCGCGTCCGTTTGTCTTTTTGCAGGAAAGTGAGGACGCAGTGAAGGTCCTGGCAAAAGAGAAAGACATGCTGGAGAGGGAGAAGTGGGACCTGAGGAGGCAGACCAAAGAAGCCACGGAGCAGGCCAACATCCTGCGCTCTCAGATGGACATGAAGGAGAACCGGGTCAAAGAACTGGAGGCCGAGCTCACCATGGTGAGTGGAGCCTGCACACGGGCAACAGCTTCTGCTGAAGTAACCACCGAGTGTCGTTATCTGGTATGAACGACACAAGCGCAAACAAGATATGGGATTAAATCGCGGCGGTTCATTCATATCAATTCAAAACCAGAGAGATCTAAGCTCCTCTGCTATACATCCTCATCCCTCCCTTCTCTCAAAGCATCACAGAGGAAGAATTCATGGCTCCTTTCTGCGCGGTCGTCAGTCTGTGTGTGTCGTGAATCTCTCTCTCCTCCGGCGAGTCACAACCACCCACAGATCCTCACATCAAGCTGCATCACAGGTCACATTTGTTGGCACATCGGCACCGGAGCTGCATCGCTGTCAAGCAACCAGCTGCAGAACATCATTCTGACTTCTTATTATGTCCTCTTTGTCTTTCTTTTCTCTGTTTAAACGTCACACTGTTTGTGTACGCAGTCAGAGCTTATATTAGTTTATGTAAGCCAAGTTTATTCACAGTTAATTGAACAATCCTTTCTCTGCAGTACATGGGAAATATTTTAGAGTGCCCTACACGCAGGAAAAAACTAAGCAACATATTTAACCTTAACTCAAAAAAGATTAAATCTATTTATTTTGTTTTATTTTTACGAGGACATGTTAGGTTTCATTGTTTAAATTTGTTATATACAGCTGAATATAGAAAACAATAAAGTTTATTATTGGCCGCCTTACACTTCTAGTTCAGTTTATTTATTCGTTGCCAGGCAACAGAACAATTTTCTCTTTCCACTGTGATTTACTGTAGAATTAAACAGCTTCTCTGGTAAAGCAGTTTTCTTAGACCGTTACGATGCAAGTTCACAATGGTGTAAAGCAGCTTCTGAGTCTGAAGTGCAAAACATTTGTTTCATAAATTCTCAACTCATTCATCCAGGGTAGTCACATTTTCCTCAGTTATTATGCTTTCTGGGAAAAACACCAACAATCAGCAGCTATACGGGATAAGTCATCACAACATGGGTTCACGTTTCATTATTTGCATGTTTCAGGATGGTCCTTGCGTAAAACTTGAAATTACTGTGCTGTAACTTAGGAAAGGCATAGTCATTTACCACATTAGCAATGTATAGAGTGTATTTCTGATTAGTTTAAAGTTATCTTCATTGAAAAAAACAGTGCTTTTCTTTCAAAAATAAGGAAATCTCTAATTGAACAGTAGTGAACATCCTCGAGCATTTACCACTGTCTTGTACTTTGATCTCACGTCTTGTGTTTTTTCTGTTTCTCAGGCCAAACAGTCCCTGGCCACCCTGACAAAAGACGTACCGAAGCGCCACTCGTTGGCCATGCCTACGGAACCCGTGGTGAACGGCAGTCAGGAGTGGGTGATGCACGCCGACCTGCCGCTCACCGCCGCCATCCGGCAGAGCCAGCAGACCCTGTACCACGGACACACGACGGACAGACAGGGTAAGGCCCTGGCGTCCTCGACCGTCTCTCTCCCATGCTGCTTGGCGTTGCTTTTACAGGCTCAACATACTAATAGAGGGTTTTCCTGGAGGTTTCTACTACTAACTGCAGGTGTGAATATGTGTGTGTGTATGTGTGTGTTTGTGTGTGTGTGTGTGGCACATCTCCAGCTGTGGTCAGGATCAGCCCCTGCCACTCTCGCCAGCCGTCGGTCATCTCTGACGCTTCCGCGGCCGATGGGGACCGCTCGTCCACGCCCAGCGACATCAACTCACCCCGTCACCGGACGCACTCCCTCTGCAATGTAAGAGCTGCCTGGCCCCCTCGACCAAGTAATCACACCTCCCTCCTCTTTGGCTTCTCCTGTGTGTGTCTGTCCCTCCGTCCTTGTCGGCCTGCTGGGTGTCAGCCTGCCTGCTTGGTGGTGGTGGTGCTGTTATTTTGCATTTAACTCACTTTAAAGGAATCGTTTGAGATGAGTTTATTCGTTTTTTTTGTCTGCTAAAGATGAAGCTAAGGCCAGATTAGCTTAGTTTACAGACTGGAAACTGGAGTCTGCTTCTCGGCCATGTGCAGTAACCTCCTTGGGTCTTGTTGTCAATGTGAGGTTGCTAGGCAACTAGCAGAAACACCAAGGAGTTGTTGTGCCCATAAAACTACGTAAAGTTTTTAAAAACATTTTTTAAATGATGGATTTTTTTTTAAAAAATGCATGAATTACACCAATGGTTCTCAAACCTTAAACTCACGTAAAAACTAGACCACAGATCCCATCTCATAAGATGTTAGTGCTTTAAAATGTTTTAGAACAGAAAGTGTAGAAAACCTGCCATGATCATACATAAATGAATCAGTACATGGATGAATATGCTTCTAATTGCCAATTTTTACTTGATTTTCGATTTAATTAATATAAAACTAATTTATTAGAAGGACGACAAGCGGTTGATTTTAAAGAGGCGTTTTATTACTCAAATCCAGTTACTATAAACCATAACTACAGCAAACAGAATGATAAAAAAGTGTATCTATTAATTTTTAGCAAATATTTTCAGGTATTAAATGCATATTTCGACCATATAAAACCTCACCTGTATTAGACAGGACATTGTGAATATGATGTATTATAGCATACAGAATAGGGAAAAGTCTTAGCAGCATGGATGTTTAAAATAAAACACTGACTGTTATCTCTCCATTGTGTTTTGCTGTTCGCTGGTTACAGTTTTCTATAGTTAAATGATTTATTTAAAAGGGGGTCACGGACAGCAGTAGATGTTAAGTTTGGGGTCGTGACTCAAGAAGGTTGAGAACCACTGGCATAGGCTACTTCCATTGTGTCTTTACCAGGCCAGAGTAGTCCCAGCTTGGTTGGTAGGCAGACTTTGTCCTATTTGGATTAAACCAAACTCATCCAGTCTTTTCACTCTAAGTTAAGTTAACCTGCTGCTGGCGGTAGCTTCATATTTAGCGCACACGACGTGAGCGAGAGCTGTCGATCTTCACGTCGAGCTCTCGGCAAGAAAGTTAATAACCATTTCCAAGATGCTGAAAAGTCAACGGTATGAGAGGACTAACCTAAGCTTCCTTCCCTTCTGCCCGGCTCAGTCCATGGAGGACCTGGAGGACCAGAAGCGTAAGAAGAAGAAGGAGAAGATGACGCTGGGGTCTCTGTCTCGGGTGTTCGCTCGGGGGAAGCAGCGCAAATCACTGGACCCCGGCCTGTTTGATGGTACAGCCACACCTGATTATTATATAGAGGAGGATGCCGACTGGTGATGCTATGTGTGTGTGTGTGTACGAGTGAGTGTGTGAGCGAGTGTTTTACTGTTTGATTATGTGTGGATATCCACCTGGCTTTAACTGTGTGTACAGAGCAGTTATGTGTGTGTTGGATCGATTGGAAGGGGGGGGGGTAAATTTTAAAAGCAAAGCCTAAAAGAGACTGCGATCCCCATAAATGTACAGTATATTACCCTCAAATTGTATGTTTGTAAATTAGATATATATTTATAGATGTACATGTATGCATCTGTATATATGTTTACATGCATATAAATATATACATGGGGTTATCATTATGTGTAGACATGTTTATGCTGTATTATCTTACAAATGTCCTAATGTTTTATGTTTTTTTTTTTATATATATATAACTGGAGACTTGAAGGACTGCTGTTTATATGTAAATAGGAGTTATTGTGAAACTAGCGTTTTTACTGTCAATGTCATATGGCTTTTTTTTATTTTTTACTTTACAGTTGCTTTTATCATGCTTCTCAACACTGATTTCTAAGTTTCTTCCTATTCCCAATCTCATTTGGCCCATTTTCTTATTATAAACTGAGGAGACACTACTTGGTCGGTTTGGAAAGAAATGGATATTTTGGAGTTTTAATCAAACCAAATTATATTGTCTTAAAGTGATATGCATTATATTTATATCTGAGTGGTACACCTTGAGGTTTTCTTTGCTGATAATACATTCGCGACATATCCCAACGTGGGCTGTAGGGATCCAGTTACCGATGACGTTTTAGAGTCAGTCCTCCTTAAAAGAATTCACTGCACTGACTTGAACGCACAAACAAAAACGAACAGTAATTCAGACACACCTCTCTGCTGTCAAAAAACCACGTGCGAGTGCCAAAATCTGCGTAACATTCTGTCACTGCTCGCACAAGCCTCGTAACATTGTTTCTGTCTGACTCATCTCCTCCTGAAAGCTATCTAACGTGCCAATATGAGACAAAGGACTGTGCATTAAACACCTGCATGATCCCTATGTGTTGCTTTGGTTAGATGTTCATCCATTGCCAGTCAAATTAATAATCTCCACAATCCCGCGTCTCCCCATCTCTTTTTCCAAGTTACCTTTCCTTGCATTATGAATGCACGCCCCCCCCTCCCTTTTTTTTCTTCTTTTGCTGTTTTTTTATTTTGCATTGTGTAGAATCCCTCCTCATTTCTTGCAAACGTGGCTCTAACAATTCTCTGTTAAATGCTTTGTAATTTAAGGAGATGTTGCATAAAAGATTAAATCTATTGACGTATTTTATTTAAAAATGAAAAAAAAAAGAGACGAACCAGAGGTAACTTCAAATATTTATCTGCTGCAGCTGTCGCGGCCAGATGTGGAGGAGGTTTTAGCATTTTCAAAATGAAATATAATTGAAATGAAATCTTATTTTAAAAATAAAACTAGTAACTGAATACATACTATGTGGCCGTTTTCTGTTCCATGAGTAATCTTGTTTCTTGTGTCCCAGTCTAACGTGTCTCTCCCTCTCCTGCCATTAATGGCATCTCTCCTGCCAGTGAGTAACTCCTCATCTGTGATTACCAGCTGTCTGTTTCTGCACTTTTGGGGATTATTCATATCACTCAAGTCCATTGGAAAAAAAAATCGATACTCTGTGGAAACTGTATTGGAAGATGGTGGTTTTTGCATGAAGCATTTTTGTCAGCATGCAGGGGGCGAATCAGGGTAAACACACAGATTTCATCCTGTTCATTGGTTCAGTATGAATCAGTGTTTTTCCTGTGGTTGCGATGGCCGGTTGATGGGCGGGAGCATGATGTTTTATGAATAATCCCTGTGTCTCTAATACATTATCCTAATGGTCTTAAGTCCCTTCATAATCATCAGATAGTTACTGATGTATTTTAACACCTTTACTAAACATGGTTCTGTATGTTAGAACTGAACTGACTGAACATCTACATTTTCTTTGTCACAAAATAGCAATTATATCTTTTATAAGATCCACATGAACGTGTGTTTTTTTGTTTTTTTTATCTTTTAATTTTTATTTTTAATGAGAACCTCATTCGCCAATGAGCAGGACACAGGAAGTGTAGCGCCAGTGGATTCCTCTGGCTCTATCTAGTGGCCGTGTGGTGCAATGACAAGGCACTGTAATATCAAGCTTGAACAAATGAAAGGTATCTTAGAACAGGTTTGGATCCAGTTGACTGAACTGGAAGATTCTTATTAAACGCGCAAGGAAGTAAGAAATACACCGAAGTACGAGGTGAAGTTGCATTTCTTATGCCACAACCCTCTGATTTGATGTTGCCAGATGAGTTCATTTTTTTTTTGATTTCCATATCCTTCTGACCCCCTGAACCCCTCCTGTATGCCACACCGTAACCTCTCCCGAAACGACCCAGACACTGACAGTCTCACACAGCAGAGCCTGTCTGATGGCGAGGAGCAGCTGGACCGCCTCCAGCAGGCGGAGCTCACTCGAAACGCGTGCATGTCGCTGTGGAAGGCAGGTGCAGTCCAGGCCTGGCTCGAGGTCGTCATGGGAATGCCCATGTACGTCCGTGCCTGCTCCGAAAACGTCAAAAGTGGCAAGGTACGTGCTCTGTTCTTTTTGATGTTTGTTTGCTTTTCCGCTTCAAAAGCAGATGGGGATTCAGGTTGCTGTGCCTCCTTGATAAAGACGCCAGGTTTTCTGCTGTTCAGGTGCTGCTCGGCCTCACAGATGAGGATTTAGAGCTGGGTCTGGGTATCAGTAACCCGATCCATCGCAGGAAGCTAAGGCTGGCCATCGAGGATTACAGGAGAGCTGAAGGCGACCAAGGGTGAGAAGCAGCAAGACAAGCAATACAGCTGTAATTGTAACTGTACTATCACTGATCAGATTCGTATTCGTCCCACAGACTATCAAAAGCGGCCGAGATGGACCATCACTGGGTCGCAACCTCATGGCTGAGTGACGTGGGGCTGCCTCAGTACTCCCAAATTTTCCAAACCCACCTAGTGGACGGCCGGGTGCTGAACTCCCTCGGCCGCAGGGACCTGGAGAAATTTCTCAACATCAGCGACCAGTTCCACCAGACCAGTCTACTCCTGGCCATCCAGCTCCTGCAGATGCTCGGCTTTGATAAAGAGGTCAGATCATAGATCAAATGAAAGGGTTTTGTCAGTCGGTCAGTCGGTCTTCTATACCCACTCTTTCAGAGTTTTTCGGGGATTCACCCCAGATGGTCACCAGCCTATCGTGGGGCATACACACCATTCACTCACATACTCACACCTATGGGCATTTTAGGGTCTCCAAATAACCTCAGCATAGTCTGGGAGGAAGCTGGATAACCTAGAGAAAACCCACGCAGACACGAGGAGAACATGCAAACTCCCAGCCCAAGGAGGTCTTGAACCTGCGACCTTCTTGAGGCAACAGCACTAACCTGAAAGGGTTTGGAGTATGGTTATATTTTTCACTTTCCTACTTTAGCTCCACGCTGCACTGACAGAGCCACACTGTGATTTCCAGTTTTACCACCGTGGCTCGAGGCGAACAGGAGCTCATGGTGCTGCATTATCTCAGAGGGCCCTCATCCTTCCTTGACCTCTCTACTGTGTTTTTCTTGGCCCCCGCCACATCAGTGCTTGCGCAGTTATGTGTGTGTTTGTGTTTCCGTAGGCCCTGCAGGCACGGCGGGCAAAATGCGAGAACCAAGACCGGGACCCCATTGTTTGGACATGTCACAGAGTAATGAAGTGGATCAGAGACATAGATCTCAAGGTGGGTGGGAGGTCAGCCACGGTATTCCCCTCGCTCTGGGCTTTTCTACGGCAGACTGGGAAAAGAATCAAATAACATATAAAGCTTTGTTGCTTGGTGCCTCGCTGCTGCTGGAAGATGTTCACAAACAACATATTAAATAGGTACAAGATGGATAAAGTCCTGATGAGAAACTCCTGTTGAATTACTACACAAAACCTATTGGTGTTATAGTCATCATGTAGTCACATGTAGTAATTGTGTAATAAATGTGTAATCTGTACGCTACTCATGACACAACAATAGAGATTTGTAGTGAAACTATGCTGTAGTGTTACAAGTAATAATCATGCAGAGTAGTGAAAAAAACTGCACTACTGCCTCACTACAAGAGCATTTAGATAATGATTATACAGTGATTTTATGACTTGATTTTGTAGTATATATGTTGTCACAACACTACATATTTTTATAGTGATCAAGTAGAGCTTTTTACTACGTGCTCCCTTAGTAAATATGTAGTAAAAACACTATAGAAACACTACATATATTTAAATAAGGTTTAAATAGGTTTTAGTAGTCAACTATATCTGTTGTGTTCAAGGGTTCTGGTAGTTCACCCTTGAGGCTTTGAATAAATCAAGATTGTTTTTATTTTTGTCACTTTCCTAAGATAATAATTTTTAATTATTTGATAACCACTGATGCGGGAAATAGTGGGTGAAAATATGACTATCATCAAAATATTGTCTTCAGAATATGCAAGTATCAATGCATTACAGTCTCCATGGGTGAGTAATCCATAGAAAAAAGTCATTTTGGAGGTGTTCTTTTTAAATAGAAGGATATATAATAGTATATAATAATAATAATAATAATAATAATAATAAACATGAAGGAATGAGTAGTGATTGTATAGTACTTTCCCAAAAAGCCAATAGTGAGGCTGAAGTAAGTAGTAAGTAAGTCATTATGTAGTAATTATCAGTAGTGATCAGTAGTGAAATGAGCCAATTCTCTACTCATTACTATTGAAATGACACAATATAAATCACTACATATTAAAATAGAAAACAAGTAGTAAAATGGTAGTTTTTTTGTAGATATTTAGTCGTAGTGATCAATAGTGTTTTTTCATAAGAGCGAACACATGAGTTTGTGCAGGAGGAACAGGAAGTTTGTTCAACTCGTAAGGTGAAGAAATGAAATGAATGAAAGACAGGGAGAAGAAAAACAATGGTTTACACAAATAGAGTTAAAAAAAATAATCTGTGTTATGAGTGCTTATGTGAGCAACATTTTACACAAAAAACGCACTTTGCTTATATGTTTTTACCAGACTTTACATTTATTTGCTGTTTAATTTGACTTCTGTACCTCAAAGACTTTTATCAGAACTAATAAAAAAGTGATTTTTTTCTCAGCTGCGCTGCTTACAGAGCTTCACATTCCATCTCTGTTGTGCCGTGCAGGAGTTTGCAGACAATCTTCAGGGCAAAGGGATCCACGGAGCCGTGATGGTTCTGGACCCGTCCTTCGACACAGATATCATGGCCAAAGCTTTGGCGATCCCCGGCAACAAACACATGCTGCATCGGCACCTTTATGAGGAGATGAAATCACTGGCTGTGCCGCACAGGTAGAGTCAAATCTCCTCCATCCGCACCAACCCTTTGGCTCTTATTGATGTTCTTATTTCTTATTATTTCAAATTTCAATGAAGCATATTGTGCAACAAATGAATAGATGTGTCTTTGAACGCCTTGTGTTTGCAGCAATGCAGAGCAGGGCTTTGAGGTTATTGGCTCCTCTTCGCCTTCGTCTGTTAGCCGCTTTGCTGAAGAGAGGATGTCTATGAGAAGATCAGGCAAGGTATTGTGTCATTTCACCATCATTAGATATCAAGTGATTTATGTGATAATAGTAAAACATGTTGCAAAATGTATTTACACAGAGTCAGCTGTTAAAATGTCTATATGCTGTGCAGTCACTGACAAGTTTTCATTCTTCAGATCTGATGCATTTAATCTATAGAACATTATTCACATAATATTACACATATATCATTAATCAGCCTTGTAGTGGTGCAATGTTTTCATCAGTCAGTGTCATTTTCACAATGTATATTTCACATATGTAAAGAGAGACAATTGATGCAAACTTGTGCATCTCTGCAAAATGACAGCTGCATAATTCCCCCGTTTCTCTGTGCATACATCAATGACAACGACTCGACTATTTCACAAAACACTGAATCAGCAGCTGTGACGCTCTAAAAGGCATTTTGTTTCCAGCATATGGTTGAATTGAAAGGGTGAAATATCAGTTTGAGAGCATGTTACCTCCTAAATATAATGCATTTCCTGTTGAAATGGGGCGTTTGGACAGGACAGGATACACAGAGGGAGTTGGAGTAGCAGTCAGGGAGAGGACGTTTGATTTGGTGAAGCTTTTACAGCTGTGACATTAAGTTTAAACATTTATGCAGCATGATGTCTGGGCTGTAAAAGGATTCAGTTATAAAACTTAAAGATACAAAGTCTTGTTGAAAAAGTCTCAAAAGTTTTTATTTACTTTTGGAAGAAAACACAATAGGAAGTTACATCTTTTATCAGACAATTTTACTTTAACCCATTTAAGACCAGATTTTTATCAAAGATTTTATGTAATTAAATTTATTATTTATTTGCATTTTAATGGCTATTATAGTTGTTGTTTGCACAAATCTGCCCATGAACTAGACTTAAAGGCTCATAGGCTTCAATGGGTTAAAAGACTCACTTATTTGGGTGGATCAATGAAAATTCACAGCCTAAACTGAGTTTAGTAATATAGATTACTCTTTGGGGGGTTATTCTAGAGACTTCAATGATTTATATATATATATATATAGTTTTCAATTTTTTGGCTTAAAACCTTTTGCCTAAGTTGTCTACTATCATGTTATTAGAAAAGACAAAAAAAGCTGTATGAGTAGCATTTCAATTTTTTTTAAAGGCTTATAGGCATAAATGGGTAAATGTCAGCAGATAACATTTGATGGGGGGGAAAAAAAGGGAAATTTTGAATTCAGAATCTTGAACGAGACTTCACACTTTGAGTTCCACCTTTGCATGTTTTTTTTTTCCCAGAGTCCACTGAGGCTACGTGCAAACAACCAGTCTGTGGAGAGAAGCCTCGGCTTCCACGGCAGCTTCGGCTCCCTGCCCAGAGAGGCCAGAGTTCAGGCCGTGCCCCGGGCCAAAGGCAGCCCGGTACACACCTACAAGAGCGTGGAGATCACCAACGTCTGAACCCACCACAGCCATCACCACCGCTCACATCATTACTACTGTTTACATGGATGTTGTATCATAGCTGTTTACTACTGAGAAACACCTGCACTACTCAGCATCGCTGGAGTATAAGAAAGTTGAGTTGTCTTAAAGAGGTATACCACTTAATTTAACAAAAAAAAAATAGTGTTATTTTTACCAACATACAGTATAATAGAATAAAAGAACCAACAATAATTTTTAACCTAATAGAGCTGTTGTAAATATATTGATGATTTTGTGAATGCAAAGTAATGTCTTTTTTGTTTTTTTCAACTTAATTTGCAAATTTGTTTTATAAAATGAGGATATTATCGAAGTTACAGGAGAAAGACTGAACCATAACCCATAAAAATAACTGAATAGATATTCTGATTTGATTGTCATTTTTTTTTTTATTATACAAGGAATATGCTTGAGGTATAGAAAAGAGAAAATGCTTTTGCTGAAGAGATACATATCGACTGTTACTCTTCTGAGGAGACCTTAACTGTGTCGCATCAGCAGCAAGAAACTGTTTCTGGCTCAAGTCGACCCTCTCCAGGGTCCTCCACGCTAGTAATTTCATTTCAGTTGTTATCATTACTCTACTTTGATAAATAGTGGACCTTAGTTTAAAAACAAACAGTGAAAGATATGAAACTCACATGCGGAGGAGCTGAATTTGCTTTCACCAATATATTCGAGATGTACGGTTTTTATTAAAGTGCACATACAAGCATGCAGGACAATCTTTAATATGCATACTGTACTTTTAAAAACTTGAAGTGGAGCCCATCTTCTACCTTAGTGTTGCATATGTTCATTTATTCTAAGAACTCATGATGTTTTGCTATTCATTTGAATGTAAGTGATTAAAAAAAAATCACCACTACTAAAAGAATGATGTGGCTGAATGTTTTTTTTTTCCAGTGTGATAATGTGTGTGTATAGCACTAAATCGACAAAAAATAGACAGAAAGTAAGAGTATATGTTGTGTGGTTTGATTGTGTTTAATGACCCACAGTTGGTCAAAGTTTCCTGTTTCTGAGCATGAAAACATGCACATGAAATGTCACCACCGGTGCTTAAACTGTGGTAAACCGGTACTCGCCGTATACGGCTGAAACCCTGAGGTCAATCCAACTAGTTATTGAGAAAAACAGGTTTGTCTGCTGCTGTCTGGGCGTCTCCGAGTCACCAGAGAAAAGCTGTTCAGCGCGAAGGCCTGACCAGTTCAAACCTGCAGAGAGACAGAAACACAGGGGAAGGGCTGTTTGCTGTTTAACACCTGTGTTAATATAGCAGCACCTGTCCCTCTGCTCTAAGCTGCCACGGCATTTCATATACCAACATTAAAGGTGAAATAATGTCAACTGTTACACATATAGGAAGCTTGCCATTGTGATTTTTCACAACAAATGTATTAAAATCTGTTAGAAAAAAAAACAAAAACGCACAGTATTTTTTTTTTCTTCTGCAGTGATTTTGGATAAATATGTTTCTCCTGCAGGGCGGTGAACTACACTTATGTTCATATTTTATGAAATAGACTATGATAAATTTTAGTATTTTTATTACAATTTTAATATATATATAAATATCAAGATTTATTATTTAATATTTATATATTATTTATTATAATTTTGTATTTATTATTATTATTATTGTTTCATGGAGTGTTAGAAAAAACGCAGAAAAAAACCCCCAATATTCCAATAGTCCAATAGTCTTCCATTTATGAGCCTTTAAGTCTATGACTGTCATTTTATACTTCAAATAAATAAATAAATATTACTCATACAGGTTTTTTTTCTAATGACATGATAGTAGACAACTTCAGTTAAAATGTTTTAAGCAAGTAATTTAAGTTTGCATGTGCTTCCTGTCATGTGACGTCATCAACTCCCTGCTCCTTTCTCCTCCCAAAACCTCCCAGAAAGAGGTGATTTTATTTAGATTATTATGATTTTCAACCCTGGAATGTATATATCTATTTAATAATTCTAGTCTCTAGAATAATCCCCCCAAAAAGTTGCACATTGTATAAACAGGTTTTTGTTTATAGGCAGATTTGTGCAAGCGACAACTATACAGTCATTAAAATGCTATTTTCTGCAAAGAAAGGAGAACAACATGTAAAACAAATAATAGAAACATAACATGATTGTTATTGAATCAACAAATATAATTATGTGCATGAAATATTTATAAGTATAAAATGACAGTCATAGACTTCTTGCTGGGTTAAAAAGATCATAAATACAAGGGATATTTTTGTATATTTAAGATGTAACTCAAATTGATTATCAAGCATTTTAACGTATATAACAATTCTATATATTATGGGTTGTATCCATCACGTTTTATGGGCCGGATGTCTCTTTTGTCCCCGTTGTCCCCAGAGGAAGCTGAACCCGGCGGCACTAGGACCAAGCGGAAGACAGGTCGCAGGCGCACTTAACAACCAGGAGGGAGGATTTCAGTCCGGCTGGAATTTACACAAAGTTCCTGTCAACTATATTGTTTTTTTCTGTTAGCTGCGACCACCAGTAAGAAAAAACGCGTTGCGCTTTTTTCTTTATAAAAATAAATAAATAAAAACCCGCAGATTTGCGGGGCGTCAGGTGTTGCGGCTCTATGCCTTCTTCCTCTTCCTCCGCGCCTGAGATCTTCCTGAAAACACCTGCGTGATTCAGGTAACTCGCCCCTGCACAGAGGAGTCCTTGGGCACTGGAGCGGTGAAACAGGTAAGGCCTCTCCCGGATCACCTTCACCACTGCATTACACGATTAACCCACTATCACCAGACCTCAAACATGTGTCTTTGTGTTTAAAAATCGTTGAGATAAGCAGAGTTTACCTGTGGAGGGACGGGCCCTCCCCCCTCAGGTCCTTCCTACTTTACGAACAACGAATGCGCTGGGCGCAAAACTGGCGCAAGGACGGAGAGGCTCGCGTTAACTTTTCTCCATTTACTGCGCCAGTGAATGTTTCACGGGTTGAGCTGCTCACATTTCGCCCTGATAGGAACAGCCAGAAGGCCTCGTGTGGTGCAGGATGAGCTGCTCTTTAACGCTGGATCTGTGCTGATGGTGAACAGGTGACACACCCATGCGCTCAGGGGTTAATGGAGGCATATGAGGAGGCTTTACCTTCACCCTGTTGATAATAATCACAGTATCACAGTACATGTGGTTCTGCAGCAGGGCAGACCGGGGCTCCTTGGCACACTTTTTTACTCTTGGATATATCCAGGGATCTGGGGAGGATATGCCCTGTCCATCATAACCCATTTAAGCCCACCTCTATCATTTTCTACTCAAAATACAAAATATATCCTTCCCAGAAAAAGGTCTTTATATAATGATGAGTTTCAACCCTGACATCTATGTACACTACCATTCAAAATTTTGGAGTCACTTAGAGTTTTCCTTATTTGTGAAAGAAAAGCACTGTGTTTTTCAATGAAAATAACTTTAAACTAATCAGACATACACTCTATACATTGCTAATGTGGTAAATTCTGGCTGCAAATGTCTGATTTTTGGTGCAATATCTACATAGGTACGTACATGGGTAAATGAGATGCACAGTGCCAGTTTAACGGCACTGTGCCGAAATGGCCTCACTTGCTGTGAAAAGAGGTTTAAAGAACCTTTAAAGTCTCTTTAGAGTCTCTTTTTGTCTTTATTTAGCTTCAGACCTTGCAGCAAATAAAAAAACAACAGTATCTGGTGACAGACGCAACTTGTCCCTGTAAATTTCACTGTAGTGACACTACACCTGAGAAACATTAGTTCCAGCCACGACATGTTTAGTGATTACAATAATAAAACTAATAACAATATTATATTATAGATAACTTTTTTAACGCATTGATTTTTACATATGAATATTATTTATGTATACTGTTCAAAAGTTTCTAAGTTTCACTTAGAACTTTCCTTATTTTTAAAAGAAAACTGCTGTTTTTTCAATGAAGATAACTTTAAACTAATTAGAAACACACTCTATACCTTGATAATGTGGTAAATGACTATTGTAGCTGCAAATGTCTGGTTTTTGGTGCAATATCTACATAGGTGTATAGAGGCCCATTTCCAGCAACTATCACTCCAGTGTTCTAATGGTACAATGTGTTTGCTCATATCTTCAGAAGACTAATGTAATAACATTTTCTATTCATTTTACAACTAGAAAATGTGTCTTTTTATAGAAAACACTACATTACCTTGGTGACTCCAAACTTTTGAACCGTTGTGCAGTATCTATTAAATCGTTGAAGTCTGTAGAATAACTGCCCAAAATAGAATTTTGTACTTAGAATGAATATTTTCTTTTGTTTATGGGCATATTTGTGCAGGCAGCAACTAGTACAAAATGGGAGGGGGGGGGGTAGATTCATACAAAGGGTTGGAAATTTTTAAAGTTGGAAACTTACCATGGGAATTAATAGAATATATGGGATATATATGCACAGTGAATTTGCCAGTGTTAATAAAACACTTAAAAAGTTAATTAGTTAACTAATACTTGTCATGTTAAATTTAACTCTTTAAGTGTTATGTTAACACCAGGGATTTTAACACCGGTGTCTGTGCTGTTATAGGCAGTCAAATAGAGGCTGAACATGTGACATGTTTCCCTATCATGGGGTGACTCATCTCATTGTACAGGGTAAAATGTCACACTGGATTTTGCAGCTTATAAAACAAGGACAGAATTATTCTGTTGAATCCGGCACAGAAAATGTTCATCATTGAGGATGAAAAAGTCATTTGAACATGGCCAATGAGCAAAACTTCACACAAAATATGACGCAACATGCGCTGGTCTGAAGTCTTTAGGATCAGCTGCTGTTGTGAGACTCTCAGTCAATATCTGTTTGGACCTTTCTTAAACTCAAAATTCCGGATTGAGTTGAACTACAAAAAAAAGAAATCATTGACTCACATGTGACAACTAACCTCGAAATGACTGAGAAATGCTGCTCCAAACTACAATCTTTGGTAAAGATATCTTAAAGTTATCTTAGAACAGGACAATGACTGAGATATGAGGGGATTCCTTAATCTGTCCACATGCACCGCTGTTAGGATTTGTATCTGGAAAAAGATTATTTAGATTTTTTTTTTTTTACTTCGGGTTGTGTAAAACAGTTAATTGATGCTCACCTCAGTTCACGATATGCTACTGTATCCTGGACAGGACAGCTGACCATATAAAACATATGTGTCAAACCCAAGGCCCGGGGGCCAAATCTGGCCCGCCACCTCATTTTCCTTGGCCTCTCGAGAGCTTGCACAGGTTTGTGTGATTTATTGAGAGATGGGAAATTGAATAAATTCACCTTGGTCACGTCGTACGACTTCGTTACCTCCAAAATCTTTTTCTCAATTGTCCACGAAGTTTGTTTAAAAATCAGGAAAGTTTCCGTTTTTCCTTATTTTCCTTTGTTAAAAGACATCTGTTGTTACTTTCTTATACCTTCAATTCTTTAATGTTTAGCATTTCAACACAAAACCATGGATTCCAATCTTTGAAAAATCCATTAAATAAATAAAATAGTTAATAGTGGTTATCATCATATTTTTGTATGAGTCTCTAGATATCTAATGATTTTCAATGTTTTGCTGCAGCATTTTTAATAATTAGACGCCAACAACAATATAACATTATTTCTGCATTACTATTTTTTAAATTCAGTTTAAAAAAACTTGGCAAATTGTCACCAGCACTATTATGAGTGGAGAGGCAGTTCTCTAATATAATAACATATATAATAATTATATATAGATGCATACATATGATCTTTACAATTGGCCCTTTGAAACCAGAATGCTGATGTGGCCCGGGATGAAACAGAGTTTGAGTCCCCTGATATAAAGGGGGGAAAAAAATAGTATTCCACTTTTTAGTCAGGCCCCCTGGTGGTGACAATAATTATAATAGGACAACTTACCCATGTGACTATCCCCGCTCTCCCCTGTGATACTGTCGCCTGCAATATCTAAAAAAAAAAAAAACTGAAGAGAAAAACAATTTCCAAAATAAATGGACATGCATATATCTATTTAATCATTCAAATCTCTAGGACGTTTTGGATTTTGTACATGGGATAAATAGATTAGTGTTTATGGGCATGTCTGTGCAAGTGGCAACTTTAACAGCCATTAAAATGGTAATTTCTGCAAAGAAAAGAGTGCAAATAGATACATAACATGACTGTTAGAATCAACTGGTATAATTATATCCATGAAATCTTTGGGAAAAAAAAGTCTGGGCTTAATTTGGTTAATGTGACTCAGTGATTGTAACAAACAGAGACATTTGAGTTGTATATTTATACAGAAACTGTTAGGATGTGTCATGTTGGATTTATTCACAGGTAGATCCAACACTCTCCTCCTCTAGCTGGTTTTGGTCCATGGTTATTGACGAGTTGTTCCTGGGTGTCCCTCTGTTCTCCTGCAGTCTTCTGTCTCTGTAGATATAATTCATGCTGGATAGTGTAATCCTTAACAGTTTACTGGCTGTTGTTCCAGGTTTCCTGCAGACTTTTACTGTGCCTCAGTAGCGTTGCCAAAGCAGCAGATGATACAGAAGGTTAAAACACTTTGAGTAAAAACACAGTCAGACATTTGGAGCACTTGGCATTAGTTTTCACTATATACTACTCATACTGTGTGGTTTTTAATAGCGTCATGAAGATAATTCCAATTCCCGTTATCACGATTTTATGGAATATAACAGCTGAAATCATTTAATTGCTAAGATGGCATTTAAAGCAAATGGGTGCATCTCCTTTTCTTTCTTATATAACTGAATACCTTTGGTTTTGTGGTTCAACCACTTTAGATGTTAGAAAATTGTGATGCATTTCCTGAGGTTTAACCCATTAAAGCGTATGAGCCTTTAAGTCTATAGCTGTCATTTTATACTATAAAAAATCTAAATGTTACTCATACAGATTTTTTTCTACTACATGATAATGGACAACAAGGTTTTAAACAAATAATTAAGTTTCCTTTCATATATGTCAACGTCCTGCTCCTTCCTCCTGAAAACATGGTTGAGACAAACTCTCCCAGAAAGATGTCATTTTATTTAATTTATGATTTTCAACCCTGACATGTGTATATATCTATTTAAATATTCAAGTCTTTGGAATAATCCCACCAAAAACAATTTTGTACATGGTATATATAGGTTTTTGCTTATGGGCGTATTTGTGCAAACAGCAACTATAACAGCCATTAAAATTCTATTTTCTGCAAACAAACTAGTACAAAAAGGAAAAAAAATGAATATATTATAAGATTGTTAGTGACTGAACTGATATATGCATGAAATCTGAAAAATAAATCTGGATGTAAATGGGTTAAGTATAAAATGATATAGACTTAGTGGGTTAAAACGCCAAACATTCAGTTAATCAATAATTGTCATTACCATATTTTTTTAATGAAGGTAATCATTAGCTGCAGCCCTATACATAAGTGAATATCATTTGACTAAATATCATAACGAGCTAGAACCTTTTATTGTTTTATTTGACTATCTTACAAATAGCAGCCTGTGCTAGTTAATATTTGCAGCTCCTATGGATAGTGTATGCAGGAGGGCATCTCAGGGCACACAACTCCTCAAACATTAACGCTTGTGCAGTAGATTACAGGGAGAAATGATTGCTGCATATGGATATGATTACAGAAAGTGGTTAAAGAGTGGAAAACACCGCCATGGCTTCTCTCTGAGCCAGAATCTGGTCTAATCAGTCCGACCGTGTTTCCATCCGACCTGATGCGAGAGGTAGAGTTATCGGCTCATACCACAGCGCGCTGGTATGAAGAACACATTTCCAGCACCTTCGGTCCAAATGGAGCATTTAACGAACACCACAAGCACAACCCGAGCATTGTTGCCGAACAGGTGTTGACCAGATGTGGCGCTTTTATGGCCACCGTGCACTGTTTTTTTTTTTTTTTTTCTTCTCCTCCTCCAAATGGATACTTCCTGCAGGATGTCATTATGCGAATATATTTCCAAACACTCACCGCAGTGAGTATATTTCAGATGAGGCATCTGTAATGTTTTATAGCGTTAGGCATGGTTATTAACATGTGGGTCGGGACTCCCCCACGAACATATTTCAGTTACTAAAAATTGTTTTATGTCCAACTGTTTTCTATTATTTATTTTTAATATATACTTTTTTTTTTTTAAATGGGGGAAATTCTAGATGGTTAATTTAGGCCTCTAAAAACGAATTAAATGGAACAGTTTGAGATTCTTTTAGAGCTGCAGCCATTAGTTGAGTCATCAATTAGTCCATCCAAAGAAAATTCACCACCAACCGTTTGAAAAACAGAAATATTTGGTTTATGGTTTTGATCATTATTATTTTATTGATTAATCCGTTAGTCACAGTCTTTAAAATAAATGTCAGTCTTGTTTTGTCCCGATCCACAGTCCAAGAAGTAGGAACAATAATTTTATCATTTTATTAAAAAAAAAAAAAAAAGAAAAAGAGAGACAAAACAATGAATTGATTAGCAGAATGGTCTTCAGTAAAGGGGTCACAAGTAAATATTGCTTTGTTTTAAAGGTTGCTAAGTGGAAAAGGGTTGAAGTCTACTGTTTTTATAGCAGGAATTTCCCTCCAAAAGTTTGGCTTACCCAATAAAACCCTATATTTCATAATGCATTATGAGTAACTTGTTTGCATCGATGCCAAATACCATCCCCATTACCATTTCCATTTCTGCGTCACTTAATTCTTCGAGCGTGAGTCATTCCTCTCAAATTTCTCCGCTACATATTTTTCATGTTTAGACTTGTATAGATCTTCCACTGGGCTATTTGTGCTCTTTATAACCAGTTTCCTTCACACACTTTGATGTTTTCTTCTAACCGGTTTCCCTGCTTTCTCAGATGGTTGCACAGAAATGAAGCCATTTCAGCTCTTATATGCAAAATATATTCTAACCAGTTCATTCACTCATAGATGCACAGCAGCCTGATCGGACATGCTGCCTGAAATATCCAGAGACATTAGAAAAATGAACATTGTACATTGCACATTCCTGCTGTTTGACACAAACATTAAGCCGCCTGCGCTGACAGTAAAGAACTTCCTCAGAGGTAATGCATTTTCTCTATTAATCATACGTATTAAACAAAAAACCCTTTCCTCAAAGAGGAGGAAACAAGCTCCCTGTTCAGCAAACAAGTTGGCATGGCAACCAGTAAAATGCAGCAGGTGTGCTTAATAGCTCTGTCCAAGCAGTTTCTCAAATAATTTTAGATTATTACACGATGGCAGCTCTCCAGTTTGATTTTGTTTGCATCTTACTTGGCCCCCTTTTCCCCTCCTATCCAGCGGGGATGTGTTCCAGTCGGGGAATATGCGGCGGCAACGACCGGCAACAACCCGGCAACAGGTCCTCCAGCTCGGAGGGCAGCAGCTCGGGGGCCCACTACGCCCTGTGCGCCCTGGGAGTCGGACTCATCGCTTTGGGCATCGTGATGATCGTGTGGACGGTGATACCGATGGACGGGGAGGAGTCGGGCGGCATCAAAAACCCGTCGGGCAACTCCACCACGGAGGGCGGGGGCGGCGACGACGGCGATGACGACGTGGAGAGCGCCAACAAGTCGTCGTCGGTGGCCATGGTGCTGGTCGGAGTCGGGGCGGCCATGTTGCTGCTGTCCATCTGCCTCGGGGTGAGGAGCAAGCGGAGAGCTCAACAGATGAGTCGGCGCCCGGCCGCAGGAGGCCCCCTGATGGAGCACGTCCCAGGAGAGCAGACACAGCAGCAGTGAGCTCTGACTTTACTCTGTTCTTATGCACTGAAATGTTCCACACACGTTGTTGATTTCCAGGTCCAGAAAGAGAAGGTTGTGCAAACCTAGGCAGAGAAACAAAAAACACACTGGAACAGGGAAAAAAAACTCCCACACACTGTCAGTCAATCAGGAAAATAATGATTTTAATGTTACGATGTTTCAGTACTAGGATATTCATTAGGTAGTTTTAGATTATTTAGATGATTTCCAGATCCTGAAACATTATAAATGTGAAATACTATGAAAATCCCTCTGTGAGATGCAGTGTAACCTGGACCCTTCTAGAGGGTCTGGGTTAGAAAAAATAAAAAAAATGATAAATGCAGTAATCTGGTGCAATTTTAGAGCAAAATCAAAAAGCTATAGATAATAAATAAAACATACCAATAATTACTATTAATGCATAATATTATCTTACAGATGGAGCTGCTCACAATTCACAAATTGATCTCTGAGTGGACAAATATAGCTTAGAGAAATGTCTGATTATGATTATTGGAATAATGGGAGAAATGGTCTCGAAAAAGTCAAATGTCAGTTTCTTAGTTTCCCCAATTCCAGTTTTTAGTAAGTTTTATTATTGAGTGTTTACCAGTTAAAATCTACTTTCATGTTTATGTGCATCCACAATGAGGATAGAGAATTTTTTTGTTTTATTCTGTGGAGTTTTTTTCATTTTGTTGTATAAAAACCTCTATACAAATACATTTTTATATTTATTATTTATTAATGAAGTTATTGCAAGTTTCCATGCCTTATCCATACGCCACACCCAAACAACACCTCTGCTTGGTTGCTATTGGGTAGAAGAACTCAATCAGCCAGTCAACCACCCTGGCTACACGGGATAATCACTTTTCCTTTTTTTATCGCTGCAAACCTGCCATCAGAATAATTCGAAAGATGCTATAATCGCTTGCAACGTCTCCATATAGTAAATGAAAAGTCAAAGAAAAGAGGGAACGCTTTAGAGCTGCAATGGTTAATCGATTAATTGCCAATAGAGATGTGCAGTTGGCGAAGAACCACAGCTCAGGTGGGTGAAATGATTAAAAATATATATATATTTGAATTTGGAAAAAATAGGCCATTCCCGCAGCTCTAGTTGCCAACTGTTATACCAATCACTAACAATTCTTCTTCACTGATAAAACAATTTGAGTCTTATCCAGATTCTCTGGTTCCAGCTTCTCAAATCTGATTATTTTTTTTCTGTATTTATTCTCTTATAATAGTAAAGTGATGATCTGTGGGCTGGGGACTGTTGGTCTGGACAAAAAACAAGGACATTTTAGGGGAAACAGTGATTGACATTTTACACGATTTTCTAAAGCAAACCACTAACTGATTTAATCATTCCAACAAACAAAAGATGAATCAAAATAGTCCTTAGTTGCAGCCCTGGATTACATTAGCTTAGATAACATGTAGTTTTTACTTCCAGTGATCGAGCAAAACAAGAAGGCTGCGATCAATTGTTTTTTATGGAAAAAATAAAATCATTAAAGATTCAATCACTGACATCTGTTTTTCACAGGATACAAATTCACTGTATTTTTTCAGTAAATTACATTCAATGAAGGACGGTTGTAGTTCTCTTCAAACAGGACAGACAGGTCTTTCTTTGAAAATGGGCGTTTATTGCATGGTTGTATCTTGATTTTCATCCCTGCATGTCTTGCTTGCACCGTGAGAACTGCATTTACATGAATAAACATATTACAAACACACACAAGAGACAGTAGATGCAATGAGAATGAGATGCACAGTGTTGGTTTAACACAAGGAAATTTAAACTTTAACAAATAACGAGGTATTTGTTAAAGGCCCCGCTTGCTGTGAAAAGAGGTTTGAAGTACTTTTTAAGTCTCTTTTTGTTTTCCTTTAGCTTCAGACCTTGCAGCAAATGAACAAAGAACAACAGAGTCTGGTGACAGGTGCAACTTGTCCCTGTAAATTTCACCGTAGTGACACCACACCTGAGAAACATTAGTTCCAGCCATGGAATGTTTAGTGATTACAATAATAAAACTAATAACATTATTATCTGTTACATCACTTTTTTAACACATACATTTTTACATATGAATCATATTATTTATGTATACACTACTGTTCAAAAGTTTCACTTAGAAATGTCCTTTTTAAATAAACACCTTTTTTCAATGTAGATAACTTTAAACTAATCATAAATACACTCTATACATTGATAATGTGGTAAATGACTATTCTAGCTGCAAATGTCTGGTTTTTGGTGTAATATCTACATAGGTGTATAGAGGCCCATTTCCAGCAACTATCACTCCAGTGTTCTAATGGTAAGATGTGTTTGCTCATTGCATCAGAAGGTTAATGGAATAACATTTTCTATTCATTTTAAGTCACACTTTTCATTCTAATTAAAAGTGTGACTTTTCATGGAAAACACTAAATTGCCTGGGTGACCCCAAACTTCTGAACAATAGTGTAAAGTGATCGTTTAACTTGTGAATTATTTATGCATGTGCATTTATAGACTTGATGACACACGGGTGGATTCTATTAAAAAATATATCAATTTTATATCTTTGTTTGAAGCCTGAAATATACTGAAAGTTCAAAGGGGCTGAATAAACGCCGCAGAATTGCTTTCTCAAACTGTAGTGCCACAAGAATCCTTTGTGCTCTGTCTATGCTTTGTGTTGTTTTGTATGTGTTTGTTGTTATGTTACATTAGTTTTGTTTTTCTTTTATTTAATTAAATTTTTTTCCAGAGCCCCAGATCCGGCCTCCTTCACCGTGCCGAGCTACGAGGAGGTGGTGGGCAGCGGCGAGTACCCGGTCCGCCAGAGCAACCTCCAGCACAGCACGTCCCAGCTGCCGTCGTACGAGGACATCATCGCCGCCGTGGAGAACGAGGGGACGGAACCGGCCGACAACCCCACCGAGGACACGCCCCTCAACGACCCCACGCCGTCCCCGCCCCGGCCGGCCGAGCCCCAGGCCGACCTGGCCGCCCCCAACCTGCCCGCCCGCAGCAGCAGCCGGGCCAGCCGCCTCCTGCGGCCCCTGCGGGTCAGGAGGATCAAGTCGGACAAACTGCACCTGAAGGACTTCCGCCTCCAAATCCGCAGCCCCACGCAGAACCCGGTGACAATCGAGCCCATCACGCCGCCGCCACAGTATGAAAATAAACCGCCAGAGTTAGGGTAGAAACTCCCTTACCGCCTCTTTCCTGATGAATTAAAAAAAAAAATACCTCTGGATTAAACGGACTAACGATAACATTTCTCAAAACCCATTTCCAGGAACGGTGTTAAGTAGGTTAAGTGTTGCTGGGAGCGGCGTGTGACTGAGGCCGAGCGGAAACTCCTCTGAAACTAGGAAATGTCAAGTGAATCTCCCGCTCCTCTTTATCAGCATATTTATTCCGTCGTATATGCAAAGGGTCGGACGCTTTTAAAACATCATGTCAGAAGTTATGTTAAACCCAACAACTTATGTTTTTCACCTTCCGAGGAATTATTGACATTGCTGCGTTTCTTTTCTGATTGGTTATGGATTGTGGGTGTGAAGCCGCGTGTGGTGATTTAAGGGGGTAAAAGGAAATCAGTTTTTTTATTTTTTTATTTAAGTGATCAGATATGATTATCGACGAGTTTGAGGAAAAACAACTCGGGCTAAAGATTTCTGAATAATTTTCAGTTTGTTTGTGAATGCGTTTTAAATCCCCTTCGTCTTAAACCAAACTGGCTCAAATGATCTTTTCGACCCAGATATTAACAGAAGGAAAAATGACATCTGGATATTGTATTTGAGGTTGAAAAGCAACACACTATGGAACAGTGGAAACCAGAGGTAAACTGATATTATCCTAAAGAGAAGTGGCACTAGGAATGAAAATTGCATTGCATCTTAGTACTTTTATCTACTTTAAACTCTCTTGTAATATTTGTATAAAAAAGAACTGGTGAATGAATATTTTTAAATTTCATTTAGTTTTTCAAGATTCTATATTTTTGATGAAAATGACAATCAAAGTGTTAAATTTTAGTCCTCCAACATCATTTTATTTAAATGCCAAAATGAATAAAGTAGAGCTACACTACTCCAAACTAAACCAAAAGCAGATTTGTTTTATTGATCAATTTTGTAATACCTTCTCTTAATTGCATGCTGTAAGTTTCATAGAGTTGTATTTATTTTGAAAAAGACAAGTATTTTGTTTGTATGTTCTGTTAATAAAATCTAACTACAGATATTTGTTCTTTTCCATATTATATCAGCAGGACAAACTATGAACGTGTGTCTCAGCATTTATTGATTGATTTTAGCCCCCTCCAGTGGTTAAAAAAGGTAAAAACCCAAACTGAGCTGAATTCAAAGCTGTAGATTCCTTGATTTTACTACATTGACTCAGAAATGAACTGCAGAACTCAGAAATTATGAAATTTATATTATTTCCTTAAATATAAAGTTATACATTTATAAGTTATACATTTATAGGAGCTATTGGTTAGGTGGTCCGATTAACATGACTTTTTTTTTTAAATTTCAGATATATATACTTTTTGAGACTGACCCTTAATGTACTATACTGCACATTGGAATCTGCCATCTTGTGGGTTCAAAAGTACCCTTATTGTTTTTGTATTAAGAATTTAATGGAATCTTCATCATTTTGATTTTAACTATGATATATCAGCTATAAAACGGCTAATGACAGTTGAGGTGGTTCCACAGTACAAAACACCAGATAGACATAAGTGCAAATAAAATAAAACATTTTTAGAAAATAATTTTGAGGAATAAAACATGAAACATTGTTTATCTATGGTGTTATTTTGGTATTCATGAATAACATAATTGTGCAGTTCATATTTATTCAAGGCTTACAAAAAAGTCTAATGTTATTATATATTGTTTTTCCATTGGTAAAGGTTAGGAAGGTTTTGGAAAGAAAAATAAAGTAAAAGTAGGCACTGTATAAATATTAGCAATGAAAGCATGCATATATATATATATATATATATATATATATATATATATCGCATTATAATAGTATGTTTTTCTGAATCTATAAGCTTTTACTTTAGCCATAGTGGGGTAAAACGTTCGGTTTTTCTCTCTAGAGTGTAGTCTAATGGAACAGAGGTTTCATACTTTCAGTTTCATGTTGACCTTCATTAAAACATGTAAAGCATATTCTACATCATCTTTTCTAAAAGGGGGGAAAAAAAAGTTCCTGCTGCTTGACTCGAACCGCAGATCCGCGAGTCTCAAACATCTGAAGAAAAGTTTATTTTTGTATTTTCAAATCAACTCTATTTTCCTAAGCTCCACCCTCGCCTCGGTTCATTTTTCATTTTTTTTTTCCTTTTTTTTTAATGTGCAGCTGCCATGTAGCAGAGGGAGGATCGGCTGACTGAGGGAAGAGCCAGCCCGGGGAGTCAGTCACATTCCTGGCTGGGATTCAATGACTGAACCAGACACAAACAAACAGAGAGGGCGAGGGAGAGAGAGAGCGAGAGAGAGAGAGAGAGAGAGAGGGTGAGTGTGTGTGTGTGTGTCACAGAGTGAGTGGGGAGACAGACGGAGCAGACGAGGCATATTTCGAACGCACATTAGGAGTGCGTAAAACCGCAGGAGCGCATAGAAAACGTAGAACCCGGTGATTGCGCGTTTGGATAATACGAGTTTCTGTGTCTAGGAGTTGTCGACTTTAATTGCGTCTGCTCGCAGGAACGGCCCCTATGAATTCGCCAGTCTCCGGTTTTCTGAATGGACGCGCTGGGAAGCTTCTCCGGTGACATGGAAATGCGCGTTATTGAGCGTGTGGCCGCCGGATGCTGAGGACGCCCGATCCGATAAGTCAATTTTCAGCTTTCATTTTGAGTTTTCAACTCTTCTCCCCCCCCCCCCTCCACCACCACCGCCCGGCGACAACATGGAGGGCCCGAGCTTCCAGCCCCATCCCGGACTCCAACAAACTCTCAAGCAGTTCCATCTGAGTTCCATGCGCTCCCTCGGCGGACCGGCGGCGTTCTCCGCCCGGTGGCACCAGGACCCGCTCTTCTGCAAAGACGGCAAATCCGCGGAGGTGATGCTCAACCTGCCGGCCCAGACCCCCCCGGTGATGTCCGGTCCCCTCTTCATCCCGTCCGACCGCTCCACGGAGCGCTGCGAGACGGTCCTGGAGCGGGAGCCCATCTCGTGCTTCGTGGTCGGCGGCGAGAAGCGGCTGTGCCTGCCGCAGATCCTCAACAGCGTCCTGAGGGACTTCTCCCTCCAGCAGATCAACTCGGTGTGCGACGACCTGCACATCTACTGCTCGCGGTGCACGGCGGACCAGCTGGAGATCCTCAAAGTGGTGGGGATCCTGCCCTTCTCGGCGCCGTCCTGCGGGCTCATCACGCAGACGGACGCCGAGCGCCTCTGCAACGCGCTCATCTACGGCGGCACGTACCCGCCTCACTGCAACAAGGAGTTGGGCTCCCTGGAGTTGGAGCGGAGCGAGAAGAGCTTCAGGGTCTACCACGAATGTTTCGGCCGGTGCAAAGGCTTGTTCGTCCCGGAACTGTACGGCGGCCCGAGCGCCGCGTGCGTCCAGTGCCTGGACTGCAGGCTCATGTTCCCGCCGCACAAGTTCGTGGTGCACAGCCACAAGAGACTCGAGAACCGGACAGTCCACTGGGGGTTCGACTCGGCCAACTGGCGGGCCTACGTGCTCCTGGACCCGGACTACAACGGCAAGGAGGAGAAGAGTCACCTGGAGCAGCTGCTGAAAGAGTTGAAAGGAAAATACGACCTGACGGGCAAGCTGTCCGGTAAACCGTGCAGAGTAAGTGTCAGTTCTGTCCCCACCAGTGTTTATTACGCATCACTTTATGTTTATGTGTGTGTGAGGAATGCATCAGTGTGTGTGTGTGTGTGTGTTTGGAAAAAGGCCTGGATACAGGATCTGCATCACTCAACATCCCATGTTTCCTTCTCATTGTGCCTGACACTCTACACTGATTGATTGTTTGTGTCTTTTTTTCCCCAAGTGTTTCCAGCCTTATTAGACCCAGTAGAGCCGTAATGCAAATCACATGTCACGTCACGTCTTTCCTGTTTGCCCCTTCCACTCCTACTTATGAAGCCTCTTTCACCTCATATGCTTCTGGGGAAAGGTGACAGACCCAGGGAGCACCCCCACCCCCGTCCCAACCTTCTAAACTCCCAGGTCCACCCCCACAGGGTTACCCAAGGGCATCTGCATTATGATAAATGGAGTCCCGATGATATATTTTATTACTAGGGGGACAGGAGAAGGGGGGCAGGGGGAGCCTATTACGGTGCCAAGAGGTGGGGAAAGGGGATAAGAGTTTAATGAGGTTTTTTTGGATATGGAAATGTGCCTGTGTGTGTGTGTGTGTGTGTTTCACGGTCCTGGCTCCCTGCACGGGTCAGGGATGTTTAGTATGGACAAAGGGGCCAGGAGATGAGGTGGCTGTTCCTTCGTCACAGAGCAGCTGTTGTGTGGGACTGACATGGCTGTGTGTGCATCACCATGGTGCCGCTCCAGCCTGAGCAGCGTTAGCCAGGAGATGTCTCACAGGGGAACCTCAGAAACTCTCTCTCTTTAAAACAAAAAAAAAGAAAAAGAAAAGAAAAAAGTATTTGGCTCACGGAGACATGTCTGAAAGTGATAGAAACATGTGAAGCAATGGTCGAATCTTTCATGTTTTCGCTTTTTCAATTTAGAAATATTCATGCTGCACGGTCATGAAAGCATCCGCAGCTGTTTTAGATCATGTTTTCCCAACAATTCAACACACACACACACTCTTTGACAAAAAAATGCCCCACCTGTGGCTAATTTCTTGGTGTTAACGCCTGCGTGTGCATTGTATATATTTCCCAAAAACGGCAAGCGGCGGTGCTGACAGTCGTTTTCGGCGAGAGCATGGCCGGTCGGGGTGTGTGTGTGTGTGTGTCAGTCGTGTCCCAGTTCGCAGACAGGCCCGAGGTCCTCGGGGAGCTGCACGCCGGCGCCTCCTCCATACATCAGCCATGACAGGCCGAGCTGCTGAAAGGCCGGACTGGGGGCTCGCGGCCCGAGGCCCGGCTCGTCTTACCCATGAAACAAAAAACTCAACGTTATCGGTCTGCCCCAGCCTCCCTCTGATGTCAGAAGCGCTCCGAAGGTTGCCTCCTCTGCCCGGTATCATCTGTCTAGACTTCCCGCCCCGCGTACGCAGCGGCTGGTGCAGATGCAGCACTCTGGAGGAGAATCTGCTGTGAAGATTATTATAGTTGATGGAACATATGTGTTATTTTTTTTTTTTTATGGGGTATTTTTGAAGTTTTCTTTGGGCACGTGGAGATGTAACTGATCGTTTTTTCTTTTTTAAACGCCGTTCACAAAAGCAGAAGCCGGATCATTCGGAGGGAATGAGATCAGGCGTCCATTGTGTCTGTTTCGCATCAAATCCAGCATTTGGTCATTTAGTCGGTTGCCTATTGTGCAGCCGAGGGCAGATTGCCGAGAGGAGGCTTGCAGACTCCCTCATTCAGAAGATGCAGGGTGTGTGAGCCAGGCCTTGACATGTGTTGTCAAAGGGCCGTGACCCCTGACCTTTTCCCCCAAAGACACTGACCCAGGCCTTCCCCCATTCTTTTCACACCATCCAATCGCATGCCCTGCGTCCAGTCCATTGGCCAGATGGCTGTCTGATAAAGGACGGAAGGATATACAGTGAACAGATAACAGACATTACTCTCAAATGCAGCTTGATTCCAATAAAACATCAGTGGTTTCTGTTCCAGCATGATACCAGCATGGGTTTTTGCTCTCCCGCTGCAAAAAAAGACAATCGGAAACTTGAATTTTGTGTCCCCCCCCTTTTTTTTTTCCAAATGAATCACTTTGCATTGTGCTGAAGCTTGCTTATAATAATTTGAATGTTAACTTTTCTGATTAACATGAAAATCTCAAAGAAAGTGGATTTGAATTGCAAAACCTTTGAGCTTTTTTTTTGCAGTCCAAAGTCAAATACTTCAGAGTATTAACTGTATTAAAAAAAAGAAGGAAAGAAAGGAAAGGAAAAAGAAGTGTAGGCAATGCGATCAATCATCTGAGTAGAGGGGGCTCTGGAGAACTGTGTGGACCCTCCTTAATGGAATAGATATTAAAGCCATTCAACTGAGGCCAATTTATGCCATTTCTCGTCCCATTGTTGTCCTCACTCGATGAAATTAGCCTCAAACCTGGAGCACAGCAATCAAGTGTGTGCTGAAGAGTAGACGTGTGTGTGTGTTTGGTTATTAAAGTTAATTCATTAATGAGAGCTCTAACCCCTCTTTCTTCATCAGGTAAAAGCATGAACTTGCTTACTTGTTTGTGCAGATTTGTGAATATATGAGTGTGTTTGCATGTAAACAGGAGAGGGTAATGACTGGATCAGCTGTGCGAGCCAGATTAAAATGAGCTCACTGCCGGCTCATTTCCATTCCCATCTGTCTGCTGACCTCTAGGAAGCCCTGAAAGCTGACATGGTGCATCCCATTGGTCCTTGATGGGCCTGTCTGCCCAGCATTGACCCAGCCGGCTAATACCTGACCCACCCAGATTCAATTTAGGGTCAGTCATTTGATTTCAGATTTGGCATATTTCTAAATCATAGTCCCGAAGCCTTTTTTTTGTGGTGCAGCAAATCCATGTTTTTTTTTTTTTTGTAGTTTGTGCCTTTATTTTTCTTCTTTCTCCTCACACTTCCGTTGGAAACATCGTTCTTTTGAGTGCCCCTCCCCTCCCCAGCACCCAACTCCCCACTGACCACCACCCCCCCTTCCCCAGAAGACCATCACCTCGTCTCTGGAGTGTTTGGGCCAAAGCGGGGATGGCGTGGCAAGGCAAAGCGGTCTCAGGAGCTCCCAGGGGTTGTGGCCTCCATTCTTGCGGCAGTGACCCCATGTTAAAAGGGTGTCAGCTGGGGTTCTGTCATGGGTGATGTGTGCTAAAGACCTGCCGCCTCCTTTGTCTGAGGGCCGGGCTTTCAGGGGCTGTGAAGTGCAGCCATTTCTCTTTGTTCGTGCCTTGTTTCTTTAGGTGGTGTGTGGATAGGTCCGTAACCTCTAGCCTCTCCTATGGTGGGAAATATGGTGTCACTGGCTGACTGGTTCTGAGCTCAAAGACTTTGATTGAGATCAGAGCCCAAAAGTGGTGTCTGCATGTCTGATAGAGACAGGGATGGGCAATTATTTCGGTACACTCATTGATCGCCTTTCAGCAGAACCCTATCATTGGGATAAAATCTTATTATGTTACATTTATACAAATTCATTTAATCCAAGATGATGATTCTGGGTAATTTATAATTGTAGTCAGAATTAGTGTTTTACGCAAAGAAGAGCTTGGCTGATGGAATTGACATTAATTTACCTCATCCTGCCGAGACATATACAGGTTTTAGCTCCAATTACTTTAAGCACATTTATTTATTTTCATAAAATTGACCACAGATCACAATATTTTAGACCAATTTTATCTATAAAGACACGTGTGTACAGGTCATTAGTTAACAATGATGTCAAATATGTTCAAAGGATAGTGTTTTTTAATAAATGATTTGTTGATATGGCGCTTATCAAAATCAATGGTGATTGTAACAGAGAAAAAAAGGACAAATAAACTAAGACATAGTCCTGCGCTCATACAACGATATACATGCATTTTAATGCATTTATTCATAGGATTACACACAAGATGCTAAAACAACTTTAAGTGAAAGGATTTGTTTTTCTTTTTTACAACTCTACCTAAGAGAAAAGATGTCACGGCTTCACTGTATACAGCAATTACTGTAAAACTGAGGTCATGTCATATTTAAATGGCTGCAGTTATAAAACGCTTTTATCCAAAGCACTTTACAATGTTTCTGCTGCTCCGTCAGACTTGCACACACACACACACACACACTGCTGGAGGCGAGTTACCATGCAAAGGTGCAGCTTTAAGATTAAGATTTCATGCATATAATTACATCAGTTGAGTCACTAACAATCATGTTATGTATCTATTTTTTCCATTTTGTACTCTTTTCTTTGCAGAAAATAGCATTTTAATGGCTGTTATAGTTGCCATGCCTTCAACATGTTCTCAGGAGAAAGGGACAGGAAGTTGATGACGTCGTATGAGAGGAAGCACTTGGAAACTTAATTTATTTGCTTGAAACGTAAAAAGAAAAGTTGTAATCTGTATCAGTAAGTATAAAATGACAGCCGTGGACTTAAAGGCTCATGGGCTTCAATGGGTTAAACGTTGAAAACTTTGGATAGGTGTTGCAACATCAACATGATGCCAGTGTGCTGAGTTTCCCACTTACTTATGGCGAATAAAGTTTTGCTCCCTTCCTCTATGAACCTCGATGACACAGCACACTGCTAATGTGTGAAAGACTTCTTGTGTAAGTCGTGGAGTGAGGGAGGAGGATGATTAGTGTTGATCGGCGATGATGAGACGAGGGAGGAGATGAGCGCGCTGGCTGCGACTGCGAGTCAACAAGCCAGCGAGTCGGTCCGTTAGTGGCGGAACAGATGCCTGTGTTGGGCTAGCGTTATTCCACAATCATCATCAATTCCTCCTCGATCACCTCCTGATTTTCGAGCTCTGTGATTAAGAGTCAGGCCCATCTGGTGCAGGGACAGGAAATCCTGGAGTCTGCATCTGCTGCTGGCTGAGCTACTAAGCTGCTGCAGTCGAGGGGAGGAGGGGGGGTGGGGGGGGGTTAAACTCTGATAATCCTACATAACTCCTGGAATGCAGAGACCACAGTGCACATCAAAACCGTCATCTTCTCCCGGACCGGCGTCTTCAGACGGAAACGAAACACTCTGTCGCTCTACACCGCCGGCCGTGGACCCTCCTCTCCTTCCTCTCTTCCCGTGCTCGCTCAAAGCATCCTCACAATTTATAGCCAGTCCCTCTGGAATTTTGTAATTAGAGCATGAATTAGATTTACTGCAGAGAATATGTTTCATGGAGAAGCCCGACAGTCCAAGTGCACATACCAACTCGAGTGCTTTTCTGATGAGGCTACAGAGGCCAAAGACACCAGCTGTATTGCAATATTTATCCCCTTAAATTTTCTCTCGTTCTCTCCTTAATGACCCGCGGCTCGGAGCTACATAACTGTTAGACCACATTGGAGATGTGCTAATGGAGCTCCAGCCAGAGCAGAAGTAGGCCCTGCTGGTGCCATATGACAAATCGGCATGCTGCTCTCGCCTACAATCCGCCCACCAGCCACCTCCAGAGCTATCAGGAGGATTAGCTCACGCAGCTAAACCAAACAGACTGCTCAGTGTTCAGACGGCATTTGGTCCAAAAATCTCGTCCGTGCCTCCTGTTTTCGATGGCTGGCAGATCGCAATCGGAGGCGCTATCGGTTCACTTGCAACTGGTGCGGTGCCAAGGGGCCGCCGCCGCGCGGGGTTCTGCGTGTGGCTGCGGGAGGAGAGAGGGGGAGAATGAATGTTTTAGGGATTTACACGACTCCCTTGCTCTTCGGGATATGCATAATTTATTTTAGGATTAGGATGGTTTAGATTAACTTTGAATCCGCCGCCGAGGTTCAGAAGACGGCGAAGGGGGCTGCGGGAGAGGCAGAAGGGGCTCGGATGCACTTTTCGCCTCCGTCTGCCGCCGGCGGTGAAAGCCCCGCCGAGCCAGATTCGGCAGGAATAGCTTTGCATTACGGGCCTCGTTTTTACATTTTTTTTTTTTGGCGTGTGAGTTCGCGCGAGTGTGGGCAGGTGTGTACCTTAACATTTTAGAGGCCTGAGACTCCACACACGCTCAGAAAAAGGACTCATCCTCAGTTGGAGTCTGCTCCGTGCGCTTGTGATTGGAGGGCGGCTGTGGTTGCTAAGCAGAGCTGCTCTTCCTGTGCTAAATAAGAACTTCGTGCTCTCTCTGGCTGGTGGGCTCAAAGAAGCACGCCAGAACACACACACGCACACACACACACACACACACACATATGTGTGTGTGTTCGCTGAGACCTTACAGTGCATAGACCTCTCACAGTGCAGAGACCGTACCCTCCTCCATTCACTGCCCATCTTCTTTCACTGTGACCTCCACGCTGTGACTCGCCTAGTCAATCCTCCTCCTCCTCCTCCTACTGCTACTGCTGCTTAGCTTTTTCTCCAATTCAGACCTTCACCACCTCCTCCTCCTCCTCCTTCACTCTGCATCACGCACACTCGCTTCTCCCACAGGTCAGGCACCGTAAAAAGCTCCCCTCTCCATCAACGAGACCTCCTTGTCTGACACCTCCTCTGCCCCGCTGCCATCATTCACCTCCTCCATTTGACACCTCCTCGACCCCGTAGGACACACACCGGCTCGCACGCAGACACACACACGCTCTCCTCCTCTCCTCCTCCTCCGCCGAGATCTCCTTCCTACCGCACCTCCCCCTCACACTGCATTATACTTAGATCTCCAACCTCACTGTAGTGAGCGCATGCTGTATCAGTCTGTATTCAGACTGGCCCTACATACACCGCACATTTTTAACTGTATGATGGACGGATGGATTGATAGATGGATGGATAAATAGATGGATAGATGGATGGATAGATAGATAAATGTGAAGAGGTGCTGCTACTTTGTCAGGATGACCTCATAACCATCCTCTGTCACCTTCTCCAGGAGAGTTTCAAGAGGCCGCTAAATGAACAAATGAGTGGGAGCCACATTTCCGGCTCTTTTTCTCTCGTTTCTTTTTTTTTTTCCGCTGTGAGCCATTACAGACGCCGCGTGTTCTCTCTTTCGATGATCCGCACTTACATAGCACCCACCGTATCATCGGCCGACCATCGCCCCAGCGGGATTTTATTTCTTCTCCTGGTGTTGGTATCGCAAAAAAAGTCTGACCTTCTACATTTTTTAAAAGTTTTTTTCATCTAGCAGAAGAACAATTGGCCGGTGTCGGTAAAAAAAAAAAAAATTTTTTAAATCGGCAGCCCCAGCGTGCTCTCCGGGCCCGGCCCGACATGCTTTCTTTGCGGAGACGGAGCAATGCAGCATTGTCAGCAGGCACCCGTATCAAATGAATTCAGCACAGCTGTCCTAGCAGACTCTAATGCAGTGAAGGGGTGGTGGTGTGGTGGTGGTGGGGGGCAGTTATTTATTCAGTATTACAGTCACCCCCCCAGGATCCGTCATGGTCGCTCTCTTTTGCCACAGCATCATCTGGTCAGGTGGGCCCTTTTTCCCTCCTTTGACCTTGTTAGGCCTCATTTATTACCTCGTTCAAAAGCAGTAACGTACTGTATCTCTGGACTTTTTTTTTTTTTTTGTCAGCCTCCCTGCCCCACCCCTCTCTCCCTTTTGCTCTTTCTCCCTGTATCAGTATAGCAGGGTCTCCATTCAGAGAGACAGGGCGTACAGACGGGCCATGGTTGCTCACATGCAGGGGACACCTCTTCCCTTCCCGCTGCCCCTCTTTTTTTTTTTTTTTTTTTTGCAGGTGTCTAACAGTCGCAGAGCGCCCCCCCCCACCCCCACCCGCCTCCTCGCCGCTTGTGGCGTTGACAAGCGTCTGGCTTTATTTCCAGCCGCTCGACGAGCGCAGACACAGACAGCCATGGCCTGAAATAGAGCAGGCCCAACCTTTATCCTATAATGAGGAGACTATTATAAGCCCTGTGTCTTAAGCGGAGTGCGGGGCACGATGTCGAGAGAAGAGTTTAGCGAGCACACACACAGCATCTTAAAAAAAAAAAAAAAAAAAACGTCAAGCTGCTTTTCAGATTATCATCAAAAACAAAGTAATCACCTCCTCCTCTTGGCGCTAACAGTCTTAATCTGCCTCACAGGAAAAATGTGTTTTAGTGCGAGGTCATGTGACCTTTTGATGATCTGATGGAGGCTTTAACCCAAGGGGCAAGAGCCTGCTGAGGAAAATAAAAAAAAAAACAAAAAAAACTACACATTCAGATATTTTTTTTGGAGATAACGAATTCACTCATGACCTTGTATCAGTCAAATGTGTTTAATCGAATGCAAAGATGATCGTCTGGTCAGGGCATCTGTCCCATATGTAACGTATGAGAATTATTCCAGAGGTAATAACAGGGCATTGTTTGGTGCACTCTTCCTCACAAAGACGCCCATCTCTGCATGTCCATATTTAATTCACCCTTTTCAGCCGCAGAACTGTACACGCTGCTGATATAATGAGTCCCTCCAAAGAGATTAGTCGCCCTATCATCAACGCGGCTCCTAATTTCTCGCCTTTGTTGTGGTGCACGCTGTACGAAATGGGATAAAGGGGGCCTGGCCGGACACAGTGGGAGGAAGTGGCTTTTGTGTAGCTAGCAGGTGCAGTGGAATGACAGTGTGTGGTGTTTTTTTTTTTTTTTTTTTTTTGGGGGGGGGGGGGGGGGGGGGGGGGTGTTCATGCATTTCATGTGTGTGTGTGGTGTGTGGCTCTCGTGCGTCTGGCCTAGACCAGGAGGGCATATGCACCCGCGAAGCCGAGTGCCGCTGAGATACACCAGGAACTTCTGGAGCTCAACTTGAACCCTCAATCACAGGGCTCCTCAGGGGTTTGCAGTAATTCTTCAGGCGAATGGTTTTCTCTCCCCTTCCTTCTCCTCCTCCTCCTCCTCTTTCTCTCTCTCCTTCTGCACACATCTGGTGAACAGCGCTAGCACCCCTGTCATCTTTTACTGCGTTGAGGTCATTTCCACCCTATCGGTAAAGTGGAAACACATGATGTGCAGGGTTCGGCCTTAATGGGGGTGGGGCTGGCATGGACCAGCACTGACACAGCTTTACGGCCAAGAGCTTGCCAAAACAGCCTTTTCTGTGGAATGCCTCCGACTTCAAAATTAAAGACATTTGGGGTAAATAACGTTGTGCTTATATTTACCCGTCAGATGCATGCTACTATAATTAGTTACTTTTTTGAAACACGCAGGACGTTTACATGTTTTCTTTTCTTCCATCGAATGGACGTTTTCGGTCATGGGCTCATACCATCCTGCAAAAGCAGCTGAACATCATCATCGTTCTAATTTCATGATGCTTTAAAATTGCAAAAAAAAAAAAAACGTGCAAGCATTGTTTGGGCTTACAGAAGGATATGAAATGCATAATGAATACCAACTCCGGGAAGACATGTTTCTCCTTTTTATTTTTTTTTTTTATTTTCTTTCCAAGTTTTTATTTTTTGCAGTAAAATTCCTCCCTTCACATGCTTTTTCCTCCTTCATTACATTATTGATTCCAACTGGTGAGCTGGAGAGTTGGGCAGACTTTGGCAGATGCTCTGGATAAAGGGCGTTGTCCTCAACTTTAATTGGGATATTCTCCTTTAACAATGGATTATGTTGGATTTCCTCAATTCTGTGTGCCCTGCTGTGCCATCCTTTTCCCCAAATCCCCCCGATGGTTTGTCATTGTCTTGTTTTTTTTTTGTTTTTTTTTATGAAAACTCGGCCCTGCCCGCTACATTTTAGTCGCTTTCTTGACATAATCAGTATCATCTTAACGCAAATTAATCGCTCTATCGCCTTTTATGTCGCCATTGCATTGGAATCGGTTCTTACATGTCAGAAATGTGTCTTTTTTTTTCTTTTAATGTAACGTAACCGCTTTTATCGCAACGACTCAAATGGTAAAAGCATTCAGTCGCACTTAGAAAATTTGTTGCCTAAAGTATTTAAAAGCATTCAGTCGCACTTAGAAAATTTGTTGCCTAAAGTATTTAAATGGAAATAAACAGCTTTAATATAGTTTTTTTTTTTTTTTACTAGCGCGCTTCATCTCGGCGAGCAAATTCCAGTCACACTGTGGTTTCCATTTTGTGGTAGACAGAGCTGCAGTGTAAAAAGGGGTGGGCTGCAGTCGGTTACTGCTGTCTGTGGGCAGACTACAGGCGGAGTGGCTGCTACAGTATGAGCAGCTGCATGGATTTTTATTTGTGCTGTCCAACAGGACTCCATCATAGACTGCAGCAGCGCTCGTTATTGAGGGCACACACTCCTGTACTGCATGCCTCTGTCCTCATTACCTCTGCAGCAGCTTAGCTCGCTGCCTTTGTTCTCTCTCTTGGCTTGAAACTGGAGAATATGGAGAGAAGTGCTGAGGCTGCAGTTAGCTCGGCTACCCACAACTTCTGCCGCACAGGAGAAAACATAGCACAGACAACTACCACCGCCCCCCCCCCCCCCCCCCCCCCTCTCTCCAGCCCTCTTGTCTACATATTTCCACAAAGCCAATGCACAGGGGATGTTCTACTTTGATTCATCATCCTGACTCAGATATAGGCTGGTTTTACTCTGTGCTTTTCGCATTCAGTTTGCAGTCCTTTATTTTCCCCCTGCCGCCACCACTGCCGCTCGTGCATCTTAATCGAACGTCTCGCTCTTCCTCTCGGACATTGTAAATGTATTTTGTGTTTTGGCCTACTGACCAAATGCCCTCGCGGGCCGGGCTGCCGTGTGAAAGGTCCCATAGACGTGTTCCTTGGAGGCGTTAAACGGCAGCCGTGCGGAGTGGCTGGAGGGACAGTAAACTTTTATCACACTAATAACCCACAGTCACAGTTACCCTAATGGCTTAGGCAGCCATGCCAGGGGTTGCCTGGAGGTCAGGTTGAATTGCAGGACATAAATGGTAGATTCCAACCGGTAGAACAAATAAAGGGAAAGAGCGGAGGAAAAAAAAGAAAAAGGAGGGGCATCTGAGGTGAGCAAAGGGGGAAGAAAGTTGTTATTGGAAGAGCAGATAATCACTTAAATTGATTCGCAGTAAAAGGGAAGCCATTGATTCCACTCCCGTTTTATAACGAGGAGATCCGTGGCCTTTTAACCCGCTTTTCCCACCCAGCCCTCGCACGCTTGCAAAACCTTGGAAGCAGTCCGAGTATGCCGTCAAAAGGGCACAACTCCTACACAAGTGACAAGTGAGTGAAAAGATTTGTGCAGAGTTCGCCCGGGCGTTCGGCGAAAAAAGCATCGGTCAGAGAAAAGAGAGGGGATTTGTTAATGGGAGTTCAAAACTAAACTTTTTTTTTTTTTTTCCCTCAGATTCCTCTTCCCCTCTGGCTGAGGTGGACTTGTCCTGAGAGTGTTTGTTTTAGGTGAAGTCAGTGCTGGAACAGAATGTTGTGAACCGCAGGCCAGACTGTGGTTCTGCGGTTCAGCTTCGACCTGAATGCAGACGGCTCTGTTTGTTTTGCTTCTCCGTTTCTCAGGGAGAAATTTAGACGCTGCCAAAGTCCTGCACTCACACCCAAGGCACGCAAATAAAACCCCTTTGCGCAGAGAGAGAGAGAGAGAGAGAAAGAGGAAAAAAAAAGTGTACCTGGGTGTACATCTGGACTGCACCACCCCGGGTCGTGAGGGGTAACACGTCCATCGGTCGTCTCCGTCCTTCTCCCTCTCTCTCTCTCTCTCTCTCTCTCTCTCTCTCTCTCTCTCATCTTGTAAAAAGGGCTCTTCGGGAGATGAGATGGCGTTTGATTGTCCCAGTGGCAGGATGTTTGTGTGTTTTGTTCCAAGCCTTTTCATAAATAGCAGTTTTTATGTCGCTGAGGTCAACTGGTTTTACTAGACTGGAGAGGCAAGTCCAGAGGCAAGGAGGCCTCCCCGCCATCTGGCAGCCATAAAAAAAGGGGGGAGCAGGAGGTTTTTTAGTGGGGGTTTATGGGATGGTAGGGGTGAGACACTGAAGGGAGGAGAGACAGGGTGGATGGTGGACTCTGGTTGCCCCCGAGCTGCAAAGCTTCCTCCGCAGTCTGAATGACAGGTCAGAAGTTCATTGCCTTTTTTTTTTTTTTTTTTTCGCCTTCTCATCCCGCATCTGCCTTGTAAGGTGAAGGAGGTGACGGTCGGTTCAGAGGTTTTCCGAGAGAAAAAGGCGACGTCTCCGCAAGGCCGAAATAAAAATATATTGATTTATAAGCGTTTCAGAAACCTCGCCTGTCTGCCTGTTTTGCTCGCAGAAGATCAGACCTGAGTCCTGCAGATGGTGCAGAATTATGTGGCGGCGTAAACACTGGTGATTCAATGGCCTGGTGTTGTTTGGGTATGCGTCACCCATCTCAAAGAGCTCGGCGCGCCACAGAGTAACGAACAGTAAGTTGTTTTGTGCCCGAACTGCAAGACCCGGGACCCGCCCGCTCTTTGTCCAGAAAGCGGGGCCTTAATAGTCAGGTGGCTTTATTTTGTTTGCACATCTGATTTAAGTGGGAATAACAGCAGCGCTAAGCCATGAAAATACTGGAATTTGAGGCCAGCGAGATTCTCATGGAGATTTCTGTGATGAAGACACTCCTGGGAGTCTCAGTTATGTTCTGCTGGAAGATTTTTCTTCCCCGGGTTTTTTAAGAGCCTGAGCCGGAGCTGCCTGGTCCATCTGAAGCTGGATGCTCGGGCTTATAGGTTTTCCAGAATGGGGTTATCATTGCAGAGGACTGTGCTGCTTTGCTGACTCTGGCACTGATACCTCCCATAGAGATTTCATCTTTTGTTATGCTGCAGCTGAGATGTGTTAACCCCTTAGCCTCTTCAAGATATTTAGCTATTAGAGATGTTTGTTCCTCTACATATATTTGGTGCGCTTCCAATCTGAAACCCTCTCTATTCCAAAAAGGAAAAACCAAGAGACAGTGTGTGTTTGTTATATAAATTAGCTCCATTGACCTCTTTATCGAGCCAGTCTGGGGTTGGGTTTTCAGACCCCTCTGCTGCTCCCGCACAGTTCGTATATGAAGGGGAAGAAAAGTGCTGACAGCAAAAGAATGAGAGCGTGTTTGGCAGGCACGCCCTTGTAGGTTTCTGTGTCACTCAACTCTATTAAATTTTTAATCGTTTCCTTGCTGTGGTATGGAGCTCAACACGGCTCTGCTCAGCCACACACTGTTTAGGCGGCTTAATGCTCCGTTCAACTCGGGTGATGGGAGGAATAAAAAAACGTACGGTTGGGATTTTCTCCCATTAAGACGAAACAATAAAGGCGTTACAATTAGAGAGTTGTCGTTTTTCTTTATCCCCCCCCCCCAACGTTATGAAGGAGATTTTTCAGCTGGGTTTTTCAGCACGGCGGAGGCAAACTTTTGGCTCGACCGGTGCAAATTAAAACCAGCGGCTGAATTTGATGTGTCTCAATAGTAGGGCGATGAGGCAGACACCAGAGGCCATTTATATAGCGGCGCCCACAGTGGCGGCACTGTTGTTCCAAGTCCTTGTTATTGGGTTTATTGTCGAGTCCTGGAGCATTATCATGACAATGGCGTTAAATATACGTCCATTGCCAAGACGTTTGATTGCACTCGACGAAACTTTTAAAGGAAAGCATCAAAGGCACCTTCAAAAAAGCGGGCCGCGGTGAAAGAGCACGGCCAGAGATTCACTGAGAGACCCTCGACATACTTCGGGCCCGTTCATTCCCTGGCGTTTTCGCACCGTGTCGGGAGTCTTGAAGAGAAAAGCGGGTGAAATGAAGCGCCGGGCCCTTGATTGAAAGGCTGGAAAACGAGGGGACTCTGCTCTCGCTCAGTGGTTCCGTCCACTGCAGTGATTCAGGGGATAAAAATGTGGCCTGTGTCTCTTTAAGAGCGCTGGCCTGTCTGCAGAATGCATCAGTCCTGTGGAGCAGACACAGGCCAGGAGGAGGAGGAGGGAGGGGAGGGAGGTGGTGGTGGTGGTGGTGGTGGGGAGGGAGTGAAGGGAGGAGCGTGGGGCTGCGCGGAGGGAGGAACGAGGACAGGAGGGAACAGCCGCAGTCTGGGCTTCCAGCCTCCTGGCTAGACTGCTGAAAGTTATTATTGAGTTCCTGTGTAGGGCCTCCCCTCCCTGTGGCATACTCCTCTGTGTTCACTACGAGGTAGACGGGGAGTGCGGGAGAGGCGAGGAGAAAAGTTGGCAGCCTCCCATACCTCTTTTCAATGACCTTATACGCAACAAATAAAGGATAATTTTGTTTGATTTCACGTTTTCGCAAGGGTGAAGCCTCCGAAAAAGCCTCGTACGAAACCGAGAGCAACCAGACACGCTAACGGCCCCTACAGCTGCTCGACAGCAGCTGAAGCCCCGGCCTTAGCAGAACTGTTGTCTTAAGTTACAGTTTAGCAGACACGTCCTGTTTTCTTAGGAATGGCCTTAACTAGTCGAGACAAGAAGGTTCTGACGGTTCACCAATGAGGAAGCAGCGAACTAAATCCTCTCCTGGCGTGCTAAGTGATGAGTATGATTCAAGGACAGGTGGTGGGAGGACGACGACTCCCTTCAGCCTCCTTCAAATAACTTTGTCTTCACAATGAATGACAGCCATGAATTTTGAAAATATGACTCTTTTTTTTTTCCCTTTTTTTTTTTTTTTTAAAGCGGACATGTAGGATTTAAGGCCTGACAGATCAGGAGCAGCTTCTCCAGAGTTTAAACAGGGAATTGCAGGACAAGTATTTTGCAGTAGTTTGTATAATGAGTCACTTGCAGGTCATCTTTGCAGGGATCTGCTGTCCAGTAAAAGCCACACATCATGTCTGCGCTTCCCCGCGACATTAATCCGTGGCCTGCCTTCCACTTTAGCGGCTACATTAGGGCCACAAAAGCGCCTGCGTCCTCACAGCTCAGCTTCGCCAAGAGAGAGACAGACTTTTATGTAATGCTCTGTCCGGTGTATTTGTTCTGAACCTGCTGTTGCTTTAAGCGAGCTCATCTCGCTGACCAGGCTCCCTTAGGTTAACAGCACCCAGCTGCTGCCTGTTCTATTCTACTGAACTTGTCATGGCTCTGGTTTGCAGAAAAAGGAAAAAAAAAAAAACGCCTGAACCCACGCAGCACCTGAGGCCGGCTAGGAGCCTGCAAGGCTGTTTTTTTCAACGTTTTATTTTTTTTTTTCTCCTGCACATACCTTATGTAGCATGTCACATATGTGCCCTGATTAATCCCGGCATGTGTCTTCGTTCACGGTCGACGCAATCACTCGTCCGACCTCTCCGCCGAAGCCGACTCGGGCAGGGTTTGGAGGAAAACTGGGCGAGGGGGGAAAACCCTGGCGCTGAAATGGGTATTTTGTGGAGTTCTGTTTGTTGAGTCAGAGCTTAGTTGGGCTCCGCTGTTATGCGGTTGCCATGGAGAAAAACACAGGCTCTTGTGCAATAAAATCATCCAGGAAAAGACATTTCCAAGAATTTTTTAGAGTCAAGAAACAGACGGCAAATTGCAGAATTCATGAGGTGCTGCGGTCCACCGCCCGCCCCTTTCAGCCCTCCATTTTAGAGCGCTCGTATTCATTTTATGGAAGCTGCGAGGCTCGAGCCCTCTCACCTAATTACTTCTGTAAGCAGATATGTTTTCCTATGAACGGAGGAGGGAAACAAAACCAGTGTTTAAGGATGGAATGTGTGATCTTAGGAACGGATGTTGTGGGTGTTTTATCCCCTATTTCCCTTACAGACAATTCCTTGAACAAGTGGAAACAAGTGAAATGCTATTTGATCTCTGTCAAATATTACTGTATACACATACCCGCGCTGTGAGGCCCTCGCACGTTTGACTCGAGACCCTTTCTCTGCCAGAGAAGAGCAGAACATATTCAGAGGCAAATACAACCAGTGAAGTTCTGGAAATGTGTTGATTGGTTAAATGCTTATAAAAAAAACCCCAAAAAACAAAACCACTGGCTTTCTTTTATTTTATTCTTTTCAGTTACATCAAGGCGTTTTATTGCTCTTTAATATCATGTGTTTTTTGTTACTTCTAATCTGACTGCACCCATTAGCACCTTATTCTCTAGCTGTAGACAATTTTTTACATGTAGCAATGAAAAAGGGGATATGATGCTACGCTTTGTGGCTTATTTTAACTTTGAAGTTCAAAGCTAATAAAATGGGGGGAAAAAAAGCAACATCAAGTGTCTGCAGCATTAACTTACTTTCAAATTGGCACTTGATGGTATTTCATTGTCTGAACGCTTTAAATGGAGACAACAGATTCGGTTTTCTAACCTGGCGACCGGGGAGGTAGCGTTTCACCAGAATGGCCAGAATGGTATCTATAAATTTCAGGAGGATTTATTACCCCGGTTTAACCAATTAGCTCCCGAGCCATTCTCAGGACGTATACTGTGTTGGTGAAATGACATCACATGGGACCCTGAGTGAGCGCTGACCCTAACTTCACCTCGCCCTCTCACATCTTTTATGACCTCTTCCCTTAAACCCTCCGCCTGCCCCCTGTCCCGTTCCTCTCACACCTCTTAACCCCTGGTATTCATCCCATTTTCATCTTTCCAAATAAACCTGCCACCTGCCCTCCTCTCCCACTGGCCGCTCAGGGGGCACGTGGTCATGTGGCTCAGCTTACCAGGCACGGCGGCGCAAAACCACAACTCAGCTGACTGGTGAGCTGCTTTACCATTTAAAAAAAAAAAAAAATCTTCCAGCCCTCCGACGTTTCATTGGTTGCTCGGCTGTTGCTGCTTTGTTTATTGCTGAAATTAGCCGTGTGTTAGTGCAGACGATGATCTGACTATAAAAGGAAAGAAGGTCTATGTTACATCCGAAACAAAAAGGTGGCATAAAAAATAATCAGCATTTTATATATTGTGTGATGATTTATATTTTTCAAGCTAAAATTTCAACAGTTTGGAGCGCATAAATCACTGCTTTTCTCTGTCTTATGTGATTGTAAATTTGCATTCTGGACTCTGTTTTACACTATTTTCTGCAAAAATAATAAAAAAAAAAAATCAGGATGAGACGTGTTTATGGAAAAAGAGTTTTGATCCGTTTAGGCCTGAATATTTTAAAAGAGATCCTAGCAGACCCCCGTGACCCTAGTGAAGAATAAGCGGGTATAGAAAATGGATGGATGGATATTTTAAAAGAAACTGAAACACGTGTTACAAGATATATCCATAGTGTTGAGCTGATAAATGCCGTCTAAGTGTCATTAAGGTGGTCTGTTTTATCTCCCGTACTCGGATGTTAACATGGAGCTCTGACTGTCCATCTGGCCGTCAATCTCTCAGATACCAGAGGTCTAGACCCCAGCTAAACCCCGTCGGTTGTAGCCAGCTATCGCCGGCCGCTCCGCCCTCCCCTCGCTCCCCCGGGCCTCCTCCTGCCCTGACTTATGCACCGTATCTGCCCTGTGAGGGAGGTGCAGGGGAGTCGTCCGGTACCAGGTACAGCGGGTGATATAACGGTCTGCGTATTTGGAGCTGTTACTGTTTGGGTTGTCGAGAGGTTATCCAGTGACATTTTAATCGTCTTTCTGCCTTCTTTGCCGTGGCATTAGTTTTAATCTGCGGGATTAAAAACTCAGCCAGTCAGACACCGGACTTGCCGTCTCGTTGTAGAGCCGAGGGTGGGGGGGCGTGTTAACAGCGAGGACAGCGACAAAACACCCCCCCCCCCCGTTCACAGGCATGGATGTGCTTATCAGGGACAGACCAAGGTTTTTTCAGTCTGGAGACATCAGACCTCTGACGAGAGGATGGTCTGTTAACGCATCCAACCGTCAGAAAGGATAGAGGCTGTCTTTTTTTATCAGCGAGAAAGCATATTTTCTCTCATCTCTGTCATTACTCTGCTGATACAAATCCACAGAGCTCTGATATCTCCGTTTTTTTTTTTACACTATTTTTGAAAGAAGTAAACCAGTTTGGCCAGTTTGTAATGGAGAGTATTTCTCAGCCTGCGAAAACACTTATACAATGTCTCCAGTGGCTTTGGAAGAAATTTCTGAAGTCTAAGAAAATATCACTGGTGATATCATGAATTGAAAATTTGAGTTATTTGACAGAAAATCAGCGTTGCGAACTGAAGGGTGTGTTACAAACAGGGGAGCTCTAATGAAAGACATTATGTGGTATCATGGGAAATTAAGTGTGACATATTTCTTTTTTTTTCCATTAATCTGTTTTGCATCCAACTTTATGCAAGAGTAAATCACTGGAATTATATTATAATGAATAAGGAAAGGAATAAACCCAGATCATTTTATTGAGTGTGAAGCTTTTGCCCCATGTTGAGATTCACTTGTGATACTAGTGATGTTTTTGCAGAAAAAAAGGCATAGGAAAGCATGTTGACTTGATATATATTACAGTCGGGAAAAGATTTGTATCTGTTTTTTTTTTTACAACATTAACTGACTCAATTTAAATGTCCTAAACATTTTTTATTTATTATATTAGGTGAATGTAAGGTTACAGATGATTTAAATACACAGAGATGCACCACTAGCATAGAATCAGATGTAAGGTGTAAAGCCAAAGGGATTAAGCTCGCATGGCAAAGATGGCGTCGGCCACTGCTGCACAACAGAAACCAAGTTCTGTGAAGGCATGCACACGTGCATGAAAGTCAGGATCCAGCCAGAGGAAAGTCAGTCTAATATGTGCAATACTGCTGCAGGAGACTTGAAGAAATTCTGAAAAAAAAAATGGAGTTTGTAATTTTGAAAGAACGGTAAAAGCAGATAAATTGCATTTGAGAATTTCAGTATTTTAAGCATGAGAAGCGCTCACTCGCCTATCTGGAAACTGTTTGGGTTTAACCAACAAAGGCTCTCTCACAGCTTTCACTAAATTGAATTCAAGAGCATGCGGGTAATCTTATTTTACCGCCCTGTACGTCGCATCTACAGCTACCTGATCAGAGCTCTTTCCTGCAGCCTATCGAATAGGAATGAAAAATAACAGTAGTATTTATGACTCTAAATATTTAATTTGCTTGGCTCCCTGCCTCAAACAAATCACTCTATTCAATTACAGTGAGATGTTTTGTATCCGGAATCAACCAAAACCAAAGTGGTAATTGGCTTACGAAATCAAATTTCCTCGCGAGTTCTCAGAGACTCTTTCTTCTTTTATTCATGACGTTCCTGAAAGTTCGTGAATACACTTCGAGTCAGAATTAATTTTACCCTTTATGAGCACGGAATTAAATTCAATAAGCGTAGGTCAGCTTCCTCTTTCTCTGTCTTTCTCGTTAACCTTCATCCCCTCCGGCCTCCTGGTTAGCACTGCAGCTGCTCCTACATTATAATTGTGCTAAATGTGAATAGAAGCATAACGGCATTGTGTGTGTGTGTGTGTGTGTGTGTGTGCGCGTGTGTGTATGTGGTGTGTGTGTGTGTGCCTGCCTGCCTTATTGGTTTGCAGATCCACTCTTGTGTCCTCCTTCAGATCATGTGGTCTGATGTTTAATTCTCTTATTCCAATAGTACAGCAGGGGGGCTCAGACAACTATTTGCTGAATTTGGCGCTATGTGCACCTATAAATACACCAGCCACGGAGCACGTTTCATTTCTGGAGATATCTTTGCCTCACGACCATACCAAACATGCTCGTGCTAATAATGTATAATCTGCAGTGATATCTGTTTCATGTCTTTGAGTTTAGGGTCGCCCCATCTGTTGGAATAACTCATGAGCCTTTTTTACTGTGAGGTCATCTTCTGAAAGCGAGAGTGATTTTGACACAACTGTCAACATACTGTAAAGAGGCAGGCAGGCGAGCAGGCATGTCCTGTTGTTATGGTTGCCATGTTTGGACCTGAACTGGAATTCATTTCCCGCCGAGCAATTGTACAGTAATCTTTCTTTTTTGTTTGCTCTCACCCCGTGAGTTGATCTTTTCGCACACACAACCAGTTCACCTCATTCAGAACAGGTTCTTTTTTTTTTTTTTTCTTCTTTCACGTTGAAAACCACAATTAGATATGTCATCAATAGATTAACAAGAATACAGCGTGTCTTAGTTTTTATTCATATCTGTGTGGATTGCATTTAATGAAGCAAATCATATGTACACAGTGTTTCTTCAGTGCTAAAAATCTCCTCCGGCTTATCGTACAATCCTAAAAATATGTTGTTTTTTTCCCTCTTTTCATTTTCCACAGCTAATTTATATTTAGCATGGATCAGCGTTGAGATTAAAAAAAAAAGTTTCACAAAAAAAATCTATTTGAAAAAAAAATGTGATTTTATTTTGGAAATATGCAACTGATGTTCACTCAAGATTTTTATAAAAAAAAAGATGGATCAAATTAGATGGTAGTGTTGAACCCATTTCATAGAATTATAATTATAACTAATCATCATTCCCCCAGCTCTATGGAGCTTTATAGTCTTTTTTTTTTTCACTCTCACCATTATCTCGTATCATTATCTTATATCATCATTAAGAGCCAGATATTTCCCTCAAATGACGAGTGGAGACCAAGGCAGGCCTAAAAGGAGAGTGAATATTGGACTTATCTTAATTAAATTAATGCTAATGTTGCGCTGTGTGCTAACAAGTTACTCATATCCACTTAAACCGTAATAATATGTCACCGTTTTGTTACGTTTCCACTGCCCCCAAAGTGGCCAAAACAACTGTAATTGCAGGTTTAAAGTTAAGTCATTTTATTTTAAAAGCTCACCATCACAGTCTGTACAACACTGTATATTCTTAGACATAAACATGGACAACGATGGAAGAGCAGAGAAAGGAGCCAAAAGGAGAAGAAGCTGTAGTCAAATGAAAATATGGAGAATCCCGATGACAATATTAAGTAATCAATATATATATATATATATATATATATATATATATATATATATATATAGACTACTCTAAGGAACTGGTTCCTCTGGGGTCATTAGATCTTGTGCAACATTCATTTCCCACACACTTATGAACGGCTGACGATGCAGAACGCTGCTTTAACACTCCGTGCACCTGCCTTCAAGCTATATGTGTCAAGCTGTATGAACCTCAGGAGATATTCTCCACCTTTAGGAACGGCAGCTCGTCCTGCGTCCACCTCATCAAGTCTCAATCCTAAAGGCAATTAGGACAATCCAATAAGCTTTACCGTAATGCCGACCTTATGTCAAGCCCCGCAGCTCCCTCTGCACGTCCCATACTGTCCTGGCAGCGGCGGCGCGAGGAAGACCTGGACACGGGCCGAGACGGGGTAAATTGATAAATTAAGCTCCGATCTAGGGAGGGGAAATGGGAGCTTGTCCTGTATCTGTATGGAGTACGGATGGAGTTTCAGGGATATTCTGGGCAGACACCAATAATTACCCCCCACCCCCAGCTGTTACAAGGTGACCACAGGGCTTTATATAAATCAAAGGGCCTGTCGTACAATTTATGTAGAGCGCGAGTTGAATAGAAGGCTCGAGGCATCCCTGTGACCGTCCACGCACCAAACTACAGGGATCAGATTACTCCAACTAGTATTCTCTCACTTCCAACTAAGGCCGTTACCCGGGCGAGCCGTGCCAGTTGGTGTGCCCTTGAGTGAGACAGCGCCCCTCTAAGCGCATGTCAATCTGGGGATTACATTCAGGGGTTTAGGAGGGGAAAGGAGGCCGTAATCTGAAACTGTTGTGTCTTGTTGCTGTGCACTTTTCTTAATGCCATGCTATCATGCAGCATGCGTCGGTATTGTATGACTGCTGCCCGAGGAAGTTCAGCTGGGGAGACTATTTCTGTCTCACCAGATGAGCGCCGCCCCGTGTTTTGTTCCTCGCTAATTTCATTCGGGTCGTTTTAGCGTCACAACAGACGCTGGAGTTTTTTTTTTTATTATTTTTTAGCCTGCCATGTCAGTGGCTTCCCCCGTGAGAAAGACATGGCAATCGCGTGTCAGGATTACATAAAGGGGCTTTAAGGTATTAAAGGAATAGTCGGACGTTTCGGGAAATATTGGCTTTCTTGCCAAGCGTTAGACGAGTAGCTCAATAGCACTCTCATGTTTGTACAAGTAAATATGAAGCTAACTTACAGCTAGCGGCATGTACTGTTGAAAAACTAACAAAACGTGACAACCAACACCTTGTGGAAGTCCCAGCTCAGAAATACAGTCCAGCACATACACACTGGTGCACTAGTACACACCAAAGCATGTGTTTCAGTATTCAGTATTTGGCTCTAGAGGTGCTAAGCTAACTAGCATCTGTAGCATCATATTTATCCTTCTGACATGGTATTAATTCTCAAATTACAACTTAATTGTCTATAACAATATATAATGTTATGTATAATATTACATTTATACTTTTTTTGCTGGAATCAGAAAATACATGAAATAAAAAAATGAAAACACATGATGAACCAGAATACTTAGTTTTGTCAGTTTATTTAGAGAAAATACAGATGACCGCTGAAATTGTGTGCTTACTTTTTTTTTCTTTTAGTTTAGTAGTTTTTCAAAATAAAGTGATTTAGATAATCTGGCAAACTGCTGTTTGATTGTTCATGTATGTAGACAGATATCAATTAAAACCAAAACTATCCGCATAAAATGTATTATTTTTAAATTTAGGTGGACGGACTCTTTTGACCACCTAATTATTTAGCATTGTCTTTGCTAACGAAGCTTGCTCTAAGCTAACCAAGCTCAAGATATTACAGTTATACTCTGCTATGCCTAACCTGGTTTGGTCACAGAATTACTACACCAGAGGTCAATAAACAAATAGCATTGATTAGCTTCACGTTCAAGTAAAATAACAGTTCAGTCCCCATCGCGCTCCAGTTAGCACACCATCGACAAATTATTCTTTGAGCAGGTCAAACTCTGCTGTTAGAATAGATATCAATATGTTTGCGATGTATTGTGTGTCTCTGTGATTATCTGTCGTGCCAGTGTGAAAATAGCTGGGGCTTATCCCGGTTTTACCATGCCATTATATGGCGCTAATTAAAAAATAAAGCATGTCTACTCTTGCCCAGCTGCTATTAGACCCTGTTTAGCCTACAGGTTCGCTTTGAAATGCTCCCTCATTACAGCGCCTCAAAGAAATATCATACAATAGCGAGTTGAAAAGGGCAATGCTTGAATGGAGTCTTAAAGGGGAGGCTGTACTTGGCCTTCAAGTATACATTCCTTCAGCTCAGTGCTTCCTCTGTGGTCCCGCTCCCCTGGCCCACCCCCCTCCCACTCAAGACTCGGTTCCCACAGGGGACTCGGCCAAAGCAAACTCCTCAGAGGAAGTCTCCCTCTCTCACTCAGCGAGGGAGAGAGAGAGAGAGGGGAGAGGGGAGAGGGAGGGATGTCCTATCATCTGGCTCAGTGGGACTTGCTAGGCAGTAGGATGTGCGAGCAGGGTGTTATGACTCCGTGGCCATGCTATGTCTATGATGTGGTGGTGAGTAAAGCCTGTGCGGCTGCTCTCCTGTGAGGTCAGTGTCAGATTTAGCCAGCAGGTCCCTTGTGGTGTCTGGGAGTGTCTGTTTTCTGACTCTATTATGTCTAGCGCTCATAGCCTTCCTGGAGCTGTAAACCTCAGGGTAGAAATAGTACCAGACAGGCAGACATCCTTTGTCGGGAAAACAACAGTCACGTCAGTAATTACAGACTCTGATTACACCAGGGCAGCAGTTCTTAGAAAACCAGTGGCCTTGAGTCAGGCAGGTGAGGGGTCGAGTCACTGCCGCTGAGCCGCGGCAGCGGGACGAGAGTCAGCAGGAGGTCTGAGCTAAAGACCTCCACCAAAGAATCAAGGTTTCAACCTTGTTAGCATGCCAGCTTGGCGTGTTTGATATGCTACGACACCTATCAGGAGCGAAATAAACAGTCAGCACCATGGCTGAGCATTTCTGTGAATGTGTGTGTATGTATGTGTGTGTGTGTAACGTGGCGACTGGTTAGACAGGTAGAGGAGACATGTGTGAGTCAGAGCGACATCAGAGGTGTGTCCAGAACAACGTGTCACGTAGCTTCATTTTGTGAAGCAAAAACGTTTGCAGTACGAAGAGGGTGGAATAGAAGTATTATTTATGTTATAGATTTGCTGTTCAGAACGTTGCTTTATTTATTCACATTTACATTCATTGGAAAGATCACAAAAATCTTTCACAGAAAAAATAGAAAATGCAATACCATTGCATCATAATATTTAATAAATTATATGTTTTGCATGTCATTTCTTGAATCTATATATATAAACTTTTTTACTTTTTTTGTAATATTAATATTATCATCATTTTTGTCTGGGAAGGCAGAATGAAGTGATTGGCCAGGAGATCTGAGGCATATAGAGATACAGATATAGATATAGATTAATAATAATAAATATAATATCAGAAAATAGTCAATGATAAACAGTGGTTTGAAAATTACCATTTCTGAGGACAAAACATAATGTCGGACTTAAATCCAAGGAAGAGATTTAATTTTATATGACATAAAACGGAAACAAATAGCAAATAATAACTTTTGAGAAACTAAAACCAGCTGATAGTTATTTCCATGAATGACATAAATTAGTAATTGAAACATTTATTAAAACTCTTGCCAATTATTTTTCGGTCAATCAACTGTTTTTGTTGAGTCGATACTAAACAGACCTCAGTATCTGTTGTTCAGGTATGCGATGGCTGACACCTCTACCCTTGAGCAAACTGTACCACACACTCTTACACACACACACACACACGATATGCATGTCTGCACCCGCACCTACTAACCTTCACACGTGTACCAACACACACTCATAGCTGCATGCATACAAACGCACACGCACATAGACATATACACACACACAATGGCTGTGTGTGGAAACGCTATGAAATGTGATTCATTACCAGCCGAGCTTCTCACTTAATGCTAAATGAGGTTGATCATTAATTTTCATCTCGGGGTGATTACAGCGAGCAGCGATTAAGGTTTCAAAACTGTGCGCAATCCTGCAGGAGCAGTTTTCCATTGAGGATTTTCGAAGGTAGACAGAGTAATCATTTCCTTTGAATTGCACACACACAGACGAGAGGATGGGAGTGTTTGCCTTTCCTGGAGGCAGAATGTCATAGTAGTGAGTAACAGAGCAGCAGGCAGGTCTGTGCTGGCCTCTGCGCCTGTCTAGGTAAACATATCCTCTGTCTGACAAGTGCAGACCTGAGGCCTGAGGAGGTTAGCTATCTCAACACATAGTCTCCGAACTCACCACACACACACACAAACATGCATGCAATATATACAATACATCGCTCCTTCCAGATATGCAGTATTTTGTGGCTCCTAACAAGACAGCTGTGGGGTTCTCCAAGTTCAACCCTGCATGACTCTGTAGCCCCACGTTCACGTGCAACTCTTTCGGAACACTTCAATTCGATCGGCTGTCGGATCTGAGTGCAATTACTTTAATTTGTCTCCCCCGCTGTCTGCCGCTGTCTCTATATTGCAATATTTCTGTGGTTCGGGAGAGTCGATCTGCTCCACCTGACGGCGCCTCTTCTGCCTGGCAGGGAGCAATGTAGCCCTACTGGCTGCCAGCCAGACCAGCTTGAGTGTCTGCTCAGCTCAAAGCCCCGCGTGCACACACACACGCACACACACAAACACGCATACATGCCGAGCTCAGTCACTGAACACTTACACAGACACATCCCTCGTGCCCTTTCTGACTTCTCTCCTGTTTATTTAATCCTCTCCCCCTTTCCATTATTTGCCGCTCTTTTACTGTAAGGCAGAGTCCTGTTGTTTGCTCTGACAAATCAGCATGATGTGCATGAATAACGCCAGTTACAGTCATGCAGTTGCATTTTTAGCAACTTGTGGGCTCTCGAAATATCCACTGTACTCGGTGATGTAATATCAGCGCTTTATCTCCACGAGGATCGTGATGAGTAACCTGTCTCTCCTCTCTCTCTCTCTCTCTCCCTCCTCAGTCTCCCAGCCCTGTCCCGGCCAAGAGGTCCAAATCCGACAAACTGCAGTCCCCGTCGGCCGAGAAGGACAGGAAACCCGAGTGGCTGCAGTCGCTGTCGAAGTCTGCACACAAGGTTTGTAGGCCGTGTGGTCGTCTCACCCGTGCGAAACAGGATTTGCTGTTAAAGCCAGAGGTCAAAAGGGCTGATGTAAAAGCCGTTGTCCTTTTGAGTCGCCTTCGTTATCGTCTCTCTATGACCTCTCGTCATTGACGGGGGGAGGGAAGGGGGCTTTTGAGTGTGTTCGTCACAGCCGACTTAACGTTCTTGTGCTGGTTTACTGTGAGTTTATCCAAGCTTGTTGTTCCGTTTGTTTCTTCCAGGATCTGAAACAAGTCCAACTGAAACAGAGGCCCTCCGCTTTCCGCCCTTGGTCTCCTAAAGCGGCGGAAAAAGAGAAGCCGGCTGCTCAGAATGAGGCGGAGAGGTGAGTCATCCTCGATTTTAAAAGACAGAACATCAGTCGTGTCGAGCTCACGACCAGCGAGACGCTTTAAATATACTCGTGTATCGCCTCCGCAGGTCCTACTCTAAGAGTCAGGAGGCTTTGGCTGCTCCCAATCTGACACCAGCTCCCCTGGCCCCTCTGGTCCATCCCAGGGACGGCCACGCTCCTGGCAGGGCGCCCGCGGCCCTTTCCAGGCCACCGCAGGAGCTGCGGAACGGTGACACGCAACCTATAGGGAAAGCGGCCCATCCCACCAACGGGACCGAGGACATGGACACGGACGGAGAGATCGACGTGGACGACTGTGACGACCGTGAGTGCCGACCCATCATCTGGAATAATCAGAGGGGACTGAAAAGTTGAACTTTATAAGAGTCAAGGATTGGACTGTTGCAACTTCTTATGAAACAATAAAACACTCACTGGAAACCAGCCATGGCAGAGCCCGTTTAACTGTGAAAACTGTGCAGCCGCGCCACCTGGTGTCTGATGGCGGAAGCACGAGAAAGACAAGCTGCTGTGTGCAGATTCTTGCTGCCATGTAACCACAAAAGTAGGAAGGAAGGAAGGAAACATTAGTTGTGGTTTCCTGCTCGGTTTTCTTCTTTTACACGTGCAGCTGTGAAAGTTTCTGTGAGGGTACAAACATCATTTTAAAGCCTGGGAAAATGAAGTGAAAATGACTAATATTTTAGTGTTTTACCACGTTCAGATAATAAATCTTGGAGATCAAGCAGAACTGTTGCACTTTAATCAGTGTCAGTGATAATGATAAAACTCTCTCTCTCCGTCTCTCTTAGATCCAACGCCAGCTTCCTCCCTGGCTTCGCCTCCCACAGCCTGCACCGGCGGCTCCCAGACTCTGACCCCTCAGAGTGCCGTTCGATCTCAGGAGGGACCCGCCTGGCTGTCGGGGACCGTTTGCCCAGAGTTGGACACCTTAAGGCAGATGCTGTACGCTGGCCTGGACACTAAGGAGGCCCGAGAAAAACTCCTGCAGGAGATCGTCAGGATGAGGGTGAAGCAGGAGGAGAAGCTGGCGGCCGCTCTGCAGTCGAAGCGCAGCCTTCAGCAGGTATCACGGCCCGTTCTAGTAAAATATATAACGGCAGGGTAAGGCTTTCACATATTAGTGTTTTGAACCTGTTTGTGGTGGCCTTTTTTTTTTTTACAGGAATTGGAGTTTGTGCGGATGGCTAAGAAAGGGCGTCTTCGTGAAGCCATCGAAGCAAAGCGGAACCTGCGGAAAGAGATCGAGCGCCTTCGTGTGGACTGGGAGAGAAAGATGAGGGACGCAGAGGAGTCCTGCGGGCGGCTGAAGAGGGAGCTGGAGAGGGAGAGGCAGCTGCGGGTCTGTGACAAAGGCTGCGAGGCCGAGCGTCTCCGGGTCAAGTATTCCACCCAGGTAAGATGCTTACTAGAGATTTTCAAGAACAGTGACAGAAATAAATAATTATGATAATATTATCATTAACAGTCGGGAGTGTAAAATAAAGTAAGTAAGTAATAATTTAATGTTATTGCTTATCTGTTTGGGCCCTAGCAAAAAAATGTACACATTAAAAATATATATATTCTCAATATTTGATGAAAATAAATTATACATTGTTGTATTTTTTGGTCATTTACATTACAAAGAGCACTTTTAAAGATGCTTTAATTAATTTTTACCAATCTCATAAAAAAAGAGACACTAAATCGACAAGATTTGATACTTTGATAAATTCCAACTGGACTTGTCAGAACCTCCCAGCACACCCACTACAGGACGGTAAAGACTGTATATCTCCTTGTGCATGTTGCCTGTTTAAGGGTTAAAAAGATTGTTGATCATGTTTTTTCAGACATTTGCTTATTATGACCGCGTGTGCTCGTTTTGCGCAGATCGAGGTGTTGCACGTGCAGCTACAGCAGGCGGAAGCCGACCGGGAACAGCTGAGGCAGGAACTGCAGCAGGAGAGGGAATCTCGGCCGAACCTGGAGTGTATTGTTAAAGACCTGCAAAGCCAGCTGGCCCTGAAGGCCGAAAACTGCCCTCCAGGAGAGTCCATAGACGCACACAGACAGACCACACAACACATCAACGGATCCTAAAGTTGCACATTCACAACTGGAGTAAAAGACTTTATATATATATAATTACAAAAAAGAAAGAAAAAAAAGAAGAAAAAAAAAAGGACCACGGTTAAGGACTTTGTTGCACCTCCTGTTATGGAAAACAGACTCAGCAAAAACGCAAAGTCAGCTTTGTAGAGGAAAAAAAATCTGTCATATATAATATGATATGATATAAATCAATATTATTATGGCAATATATGAATTTTTATGAAATGAACTGGAAAGTAGCATGATGTCCGAGCATGTCGTAGAGCGTGAAAACTAAGAAAGACTTCTTCGGTGATGAACACATCTCTCCAATGACGTCAGAGCCCTTGGTTAGACACCTGACGCTGTCCAAGGATTTTATTTTTGGTATAAGCTATTCTAAGATGTGCAAATATAGCCACATAACACTACTTGAATATGAAGGGAAGAAACATGTTGCGCCTGGTGAAACATGAGTAGACGATGAAAACTCTCGGTGCCACAAAAATATTGGTACACTTATAGGTGTCGTTGCAGACCACTGGAAACAAGAGACACCAGTTTACCACTATTTACTTTTAATATCAGCTTGCTTTTTATAACTGTGTAGAGGATGTACTTTTTAAGAAATATTGCTTGCGCAGCACTGTTATTCCACAGGCAAGAAAAAAAAAAAACATCCATATTACAAAACATGTACGCATGTATACCAGCTTGTCTACCTTTTGTATTTTATAAACCTGAAGTATTGGAGGTTATGTGGGCCGCCGTCAGGTCCACCACTGTTTTATGCTTAGATATTTTATGGAAGTGTTACTTTGTAATATTATGACACAACTTAATTTGTTGTTTTCCAGTAATGTTTTTTGCAACCAAACCATGTGATGAATCGCAAATGTCCTCTCACATTAGTGCAGATAAGTCTACAATTGCCCTCCGAAAAGGAAAAAAAAGGAAAAAAAAACTCTGATAGCTGTCTGTTTTTGTTGAAATGCGGTACTTCTGATTTTCTATTGAGTATTGTAAAATAATTTATATTCTATAATAATTTGCTGCCTATCAACAGAAAGCATTCATTTTTAGTCACTGGTTTTAGGGCTCTTAAGTCAACAAATGCTGTTTATATGAACAACATTTCTACATATATACAAAATATGGATATATATTTTTTTACTTTAAGAAAAGGAATTGCACTTTTTAAAAGAAAAGAACCTTGCATTGTGCATTGTACTCCCTGTTACATTTTTCAAATCACAAGTTGACATGAACTTTGAATTTAAACACACTTCCCCCCTTCGTATCCTCTGATGTAAATACAATGATATTGTAAATAAGATATTTGTTGGTATGTTTGCTTGCTCCAGACTTAAATTGATAATGAATATTATTTTTTGCTCTTACTTGAAACCAAAAAGAGACTATATTTGGATTTGCTAAACTGCATTTTCATTGTCGTATCCCTGAGTATCATTGCAATCACAGGGCATTTACCGGAATGAATGGACGTGTCGGTTTAACGAGAATGAACCCATCAGTGGTTGTGAACTTGACCTATCAGTAGTTTTTGTAGGTTTGACACACCAACAGAATATTATAATTTTTTCCCCCTTGATTTTGTTTATTTGAGAAGATCTTTATTTGCTGAATTATAGAGTATATATTACACAACAGACCAAAAACTGAAAAATGGAACTGAAATCTCTGCACCTCCCTCGTCAGATAGAGTAGAAGCAACACCTTCTTCATGGTTTAAATCCAGGTGCTCGCGTATATTTTAGACAAGAAACACTTTTATGTCTTATCATTATGATACCCTCGCTCAGTATTTGTTGGGTACAGTGTTATAGCAATATCCATTTTGTTAGCTGATGCTGTTGTAGTTTTGGTTTGGAAGTGGGGTTTCACTTGCCTCTTGTTTCAATGTTTTCTTTTTCCTTCAGAAAACTTGTATAATACCCATTAAAATCTAAATCAATCCTACGGCGTTCTGAGGAGTGATTTTTATGTTTTCACCACAATTGAAACAGCATGTGTATATGTGTGTGTGTGCAGCTTTGTAAAAAAAACAACAAACACTTGCATTTTACGTCAAAGGCTGCTCTTGGAATAAAATAAACAGAACATTTAATTAGCTTTTTTTAGGGAGTTAGTCCGAGGCGTATTTGCTGTTTCACAGGAACAGGCAATATATTCCAGCTGTGCTCGGTTGGGCTGATGATGTCACAGGCCAATTGTTAGTGAGATTGAATCATACATATCAGCCATTGATGTATTCTGACAGTGGTTCTCAAAGTGAGGTCCAGGAACCCCCCAGGGGTCCTTGATAGGGTTCCAGGGGGTCCCCAGCAAAAAGGGAATCTTTTATTATTAGTATAATCTATGATGACAGAATTTATTTGCCTTTTTCAGTCATGGGTTTCATACAATTTCTATACTAAAGATCTCATCTTATCAGCAAGGGATTCTGGGATAAAATGGGGGTTCATGGTCTAATTTTTGTCACTATAGGGGTCCTTGATGTGTAAAATACTGTATTATGATATCAACACCCAGTGCTCTCAGTGCCATGGAAACTTAAGTTCCTTAGAAGCTTTTTCCTTACTTTTTTCAAAGAAGTTGTATATCCAGTAACCTGTCACAGTAAGAATAATTAGGGCTGCAACCAACTAAGTAATCATTTGAAATTATTGATTAATCTGAGATTATTTATTGATGAATCACTTAGTTGTTTGGTCTAAAATTTCCCAAAAATTACTAGAAAAAATATTAGCAAAGCCCAGAGTGACATCTTTAATCCACACAAGACTAAACTAAATATTCACACTTGAAGCTGGAATCAGAGAATTTGGACTTTTTTTCCTTTAAAATAAAGATTCAAAATGAATATTCAACTATTAACAAACCTTGGAGATTAATATTCTGTCGAGTGACTAATTGAATACTTGCTGCAGCTGTGTGTGCAATGGTGGAAATGTGCATGTTGGCTTATTGAGGCTCTTAAATATAACAGAGTAATCATTAATCTTATTGGTAACACCTGAGCTTTTCCTACTACTACAAGCAGAAACATCTGCAGTGAAATGTTTCACTGTTTCTGTCTCATATCCGTTAATGATTGTATTTTAGTAGTTACATAGTTCAACAGTGACGACAGACAGACAGAAAAGCACAGGTGGATTTAAAGACATTAATGATGTCTGCATTCCAGTTAGGTGACACAGTTCCAGTGTCTGCAAACTCAATCACTGACATGACTTCATGGAACGGAGCCACTGATAATAATGTTATTTTAATAATGTTCTTTGATTAGTCACAATGTCTGCCTTAAAAACATCCGTTGTAGCTACTGTTTACTGAACAGACACCAAAGACTTGGGCTGTTTGGAGGAGAATCAGAAGGCATTTAAGAAAGAACAAAATGTCCTCAGTGGGTGTGATAATGACATCAGACATTTCTTAATGAGAGACTTGTCATTTAAAGTTGTTTTTTTATTCATTCTAGGAAAAAAAGGCACAATTGTGAGAAAAAAAACTGAATGAAATCAGAATTCTGATATTTTTCTTAAAATTCATTTTTCTCAAAAAGAAAAAAAAAATCATATTAAGGGGTAAAATATTCATTTGTTTTCCAGGAAAAAAGTCAGACTTTTTTAGGGTTACGGTAGGCTGGAGAGATGGGGCCACTTCTGGCGTGTTCAGCACCCTCAAATTAGGTCTGATGCCATTCTGTCTATGCTTTAGTTCTGGAGGCCCCCACCCAGGGCTCCATTTGGGGTGGGGGCCTCCAGGACCCCCTCCCGGGCTGCTTTTCCTTCCGAAAAGGTGACTGGTCCCTGGGTACGGGGCTCCAGGAGGGCCCCCGGTAACTCCCAGAGGCTCCAGGGTGTCAGCCACGGTCATTGCTCCATTTGGGGTGGGGGCCTCCGGGACTGTGGGACTGTGTGCCTCCGGGACTGTGTGCACTATATGTCTCCAGACTCCAGTCTCCAGCGGCCGCTGGCCATCTACTCCTTCAACGGTGGTCAATTTGCACAAGTGACTCACAGAACTGAATCATGTTGAAGACATTGTTTTTTACCTCATTAACTCTACTTTGAACCCGTTAGTCCTTGGCCATAGATGTCTAGTTAAACACATTCCCCACATCAATTCGGTGCCTGGGGAGGGAGGCCCGTTCCTGGGTGCTGGGGCAGTGCCACTGCCATGGGAGAACATATAGTGCACCCTCACCCTAAACCCTAACCCTAACCCTAAACCCTAAACCCTAACCCTATACCCTATACCCTAACCCTAAACCCTAAACCCTAACCCTAAACCCTAACCCTAAACCCTAACCCTAACCCTAAACCCTAACCCTAACACTAACCCTAACCCCTAACTGGCATGGGAGAACATATGAGAACCCTGTTTGCCGCGGGGTTGTAAAAGGTAGTGAAAGGTAGTAAATGAAATTAGACCAAATTAAGGCTTGTAAAAAGTATTAAAAAGTAATAAACGTCATCTGACCAGGTAGTAATTTTTTGACCTCCATAATGTGTCTAAAATACGTATTTGTGTAATGCAAGCCTATCTCCTTGAATTAATAAACTAGCGTGAATTTGTTATGTTGCAAGTAGGACCTGAATGACGTCACTTGTACCTTGCGCGCTTTGAATCAATCAGGGTCGTGTTTCTCATAAGCGTAGTTGTTAGCCAGTTGGCAACATGGGTGTTATCAATGGGAAATTTACGGTGGCCGGGAACCCTCAATGCTGCAAATAAAAGAAACGGTGCAAACAAAAAGAAACGCCGCTGCAAATAAAAGAAACGCCGCTGCAAATAACAGAAACGCCGCTGCAAATAAAAGAAACGCCGCTGCAAATAAAAGAAAACTCCACAACGGAAGTGAATTACCGGGGGACTATTATTTGCGGCACACCTGTAGTTTTTTATGTGAGCGAAGAAGAAGAATACGAAGAGGAGGAGGAATAAGAAAAACAATACAAGAAGGAACAAGTAAATAAAAAAGTCAGTGTTTACTGTCGCTACGTGACTGTACTTGTCAATGTGTTATAGTTAGGCCACGTAGCCCCATGTTTGATATGAAGCTGAACTCGAGGATGCTAAAAGGACAATACATTAAGATCTGCAACAAAACAAATCAAGTTTATTACGTTGCTTTGCACTTCAATTGCATGAATATTTTTAAAGAATACAATAACACATAGGCACTTTCTATGTGTTATTGTATTCTTTAAAATACTGACTTTTTTATTTACTTGTTCCTTCTTGTATTGTTTTTCATATTCCTACTTGTGGTAACTTGTCAAAACAAAGGACCACAAACGCAGATGTTGAGTTTCACTTTTTATCGAGATATACAAAAACAATACATCCCTTCCTGTCCTGGGGAGAACTACAACTCGCGCATCCGGCGGAAACTGCGCCGGCCACAATGATCACACAGCGGCACCTACTGGATAAACAATCAATTGCCCCCTTATTACAATCAATAATAGTCCCCGGTGTGCCGAGAGGCACTGCTCACCAGGGGCGCCATTGGGGGCTGACCCCTGGCGCGGGTGAGGCATGAATGCAATTTCATAGTGTGCTGTGGAGTGCTGTGTCACAATGACAACTGGGAGTTGGGTGTTTCCCATGTGGGCTTTCACTTTCACTTTTCAATTACTTAAATGTAGCTCACTTGCTTTCCCCAACACACATGCACACTCGCATACACCTACAAAGCCTCTTTCTCTCGCTCTTTGGTTCAGTTTGTCCCTCTTTCTCCCACTCTCTACTTGGAGAGTTATGTCAGTCAGTCAGTCATTTTCTATACCTGCTTATTCCTCATTAGGGTCGCAGGGGTCTGCTGGAGCCTATCCCAGCGTGTTACGGCGAGAGGCAGATGGTCGCCAGCCAATCGTGGGGCACACACACCATTCACTCACACATTCACACCTATGGGCAATTTAGAGTTGCCAATTAACCTCAGCATGTTTTTGGACTGTGGGAGGAAGCCAGAGTACCCGGTGAAAACCCACGCAGACCCGGGGAGAACATGCAAACTCCACACAGAAAGGTCCCAGACCCCGGACCAAGGAGGTCTTGAACCTGCGACCTTCTTGCTGTGAGGCAACGGCGCTAACCCCTGCGCCACCGTGTCGCCCGGAGAGTTATGTCCAGTGTTAAAATATTTTAGTAATTAATTTTGGAAGCATATTTCTTTACTTTACCCGTCACTTTACTTTGCTGCTACAGTTTGACGCCGTGTTGGTAGTAAAAAATATTGTGGAGGTAGTGAAAAGGGTAGTAAAAAGGTAGTAAATTCAACTTAAGAATCTCTGTATAAACCACCCCACTGCCATGGGAGAACATATAGTGCACTGTGTGCACTATATGTCACCCCATGGCACTGCCATGGGAGAACATATAGTGCACTGTGTGCACTATATGTCACCCCATGGCACTGCCATGGGAGAACATATAGTGCACTGTGTGCACTATATGTCACCCCATGGCACTGCCATGGGAGAACATATAGTGCACTGTGTGCACTATATGTCACCCCATGGCACTGCCATGGGAGAACATATAGTGCACTGTGTGCACTATATGTCACCCCATGGCACTGCCATGGGAGAACATATAGTGCACTGTGTGCACTATATGTCACCCCATGGCACTGCCATGGGAGAACATATAGTGCACTGTGTGCACTATATGTCACCCCATGGCACTGCCATGGGAGAACATATAGTGCACTGTGTGCACTATATGTCACCCCATGGCACTGCCATGGGAGAACATATAGTGCACTGTGTGCACTATATGTCACCCCATGGCACTGCCATGGGAGAACATATAGTGCACTGTGTGCACTATATGTCACCCCATGGCACTGCCATGGGAGAACATATAGTGCACTGTGTGCACTATATGTCACCCCATGGCACTGCCATGGGAGAACATATAGTGCACTGTGTGCACTATATGTCACCCCATGGCACTGCCATGGGAGAACATATAGTGCACTGTGTGCACTATATGTCACCCCATGGCACTGCCATGGGAGAACATATAGTGCACTGTGTGCACTATATGTCACCCCATGGCACTGCCATGGGAGAACATATAGTGCACTGTGTGCACTATATGTCACCCCATGGCACTGCCATGGGAGAACATATAGTGCACTGTGTGCACTATATGTCACCCCATGGCACTGCCATGGGAGAACATATAGTGCACTGTGTGCACTATATGTCACCCCATGGCACTGCCATGGGAGAACATATAGTGCACTGTGTGCACTATATGTCACCCCATGGCACTGCCATGGGAGAACATATAGTGCACTGTGTGCACTATATGTCACCCCATGGCACTGCCATGGGAGAACATATAGTGCACTGTGTGCACTATATGTCACCCCATGGCACTGCCATGGGAGAACATATAGTGCACTGTGTGCACTATATGTCACCCCATGGCACTGCCATGGGAGAACATATAGTGCACTGTGTGCACTATATGTCACCCCATGGCACTGCCATGGGAGAACATATAGTGCACTGTGTGCACTATATGTCACCCCATGGCACTGCCATGGGAGAACATATAGTGCACTGTGTGCACTATATGTCACCCCATGGCACTGCCATGGGAGAACATATAGTGCACTGTGTGCACTATATGTCACCCCATGGCACTGCCATGGGAGAACATATAGTGCACTGTGTGCACTATATGTCACCCCATGGCACTGCCATGGGAGAACATATAGTGCACTGTGTGCACTATATGTCACCCCATGGCACTGCCATGGGAGAACATATAGTGCACTGTGTGCACTATATGTCACCCCATGGCACTGCCATGGGAGAACATATAGTGCACTGTGTGCACTATATGTCACCCCATGGCACTGCCATGGGAGAACATATAGTGCACTGTGTGCACTATATGTCACCCCATGGCACTGCCATGGGAGAACATATAGTGCACTGTGTGCACTATATGTCACCCCATGGCACTGCCATGGGAGAACATATAGTGCACTGTGTGCACTATATGTCACCCCATGGCACTGCCATGGGAGAACATATAGTGCACTGTGTGCACTATATGTCACCCCATGGCACTGCCATGGGAGAACATATAGTGCACTGTGTGCACTATATGTCACCCCATGGCACTGCCATGGGAGAACATATAGTGCACTGTGTGCACTATATGTCACCCCATGGCACTGCCATGGGAGAACATATAGTGCACTGTGTGCACTATATGTCACCCCATGGCACTGCCATGGGAGAACATATAGTGCACTGTGTGCACTATATGTCACCCCATGGCACTGCCATGGGAGAACATATAGTGCACTGTGTGCACTATATGTCACCCCATGGCACTGCCATGGGAGAACATATAGTGCACTGTGTGCACTATATGTCACCCCATGGCACTGCCATGGGAGAACATATAGTGCACTGTGTGCACTATATGTCACCCCATGGCACTGCCATGGGAGAACATATAGTGCACTGTGTGCACTATATGTCACCCCATGGCACTGCCATGGGAGAACATATAGTGCACTGTGTGCACTATATGTCACCCCATGGCACTGCCATGGGAGAACATATAGTGCACTGTGTGCACTATATGTCACCCCATGGCACTGCCATGGGAGAACATATAGTGCACTGTGTGCACTATATGTCACCCCATGGCACTGCCATGGGAGAACATATAGTGCACTGTGTGCACTATATGTCACCCCATGGCACTGCCATGGGAGAACATATAGTGCACTGTGTGCACTATATGTCACCCCATGGCACTGCCATGGGAGAACATATAGTGCACTGTGTGCACTATATGTCACCCCATGGCACTGCCATGGGAGAACATATAGTGCACTGTGTGCACTATATGTCACCCCATGGCACTGCCATGGGAGAACATATAGTGCACTGTGTGCACTATATGTCACCCCATGGCA